>OU026156.1:13247500-14497500 GCA_907269105.1 Volucella inanis | reverse complement strand
GAATTCAACAAGATTTGTGGTGATTGACCTACCCTTTAGGAAGCCATGTTGTCTAGGGGAAATAAGTGATTTGCATTGGAAACTTAGAGCTTCATACAAAATACTTTCGAGGAGTTTGGGAATATGGGAGAGTTTAGCGATTGGACGATAGTTTGTTATTTCGTTCTTTGATCCCTTTTTGTGGATTGGGGTTATAAAGGAGGTTTTCCAAACCTGAGGAAATTTTCCTTGTGAAAGGGATAGACGAAAGATATCAGAAAGGGCAAGGGAAAGAGACGAAGAACATTTTTTAAGAAATATGGCAGGGAGGCCATCTGGACCGGGTGTAAATTCGTCATTGAGTTGATGTAATTTATATTCGATATAGGAGGGATCCAAGATGTGAGAGAGAAGTGGGCCGTTGGAGAAGTTCGGTAGGTAACGAAAATAGGAGGGATCTGGTACAAAGGAGTCGTTGGTGAAGGATTGCTTAAAAAAGCTGGCAAATAGGTTGGCAGTGGTGAGTGGATCGGTTGATGACTTGTTGTTGAAAGAGAGGGAAGGAGGGTAACCATCGGACTTTCTTTTATAGTTAACAAATTGGTAAAAGGACTTAGGGTCATTTATAAGGTTGACTTGCGCATTGTTAAGGTAACGCTGGTAAAGGGAATCGTAAAGTTCGGTGAAATGAAGATAAGCACCAAGATAGATAGCTTGCGATTATACCAGGGAGGGCTAGTAGATGATGTTTTAAGGCAGGAAAACGGAACGTAAAGGCTGAAAGAATTAAATATTTCTTTATAAAAAATGGATAAGGCATCATTTACGCTTAGGTTGTGAAAGTTAAGGGGGGATGTGCTAAGATAGTCACTGATTTTGTGAAAGTTTGCCTTATGAAAGTCGTAGGATGAGAGAGTTGTGGTAGTAGTGGACTGGAAAGAAGAGTTATGAAAAAATGAAAGTAGAAGGGGGAGGGGGGGTGGTAGTTATCGCTTGTAGAGAGAGATAGGGGACAAAGTGAGACTGAGGAGTTAATGGAATCTGTTGTGAAAATAAGGTCCAATTGCCTGCCCATATAGCTGGATACACCACTGACTTGGCATAGACTTGAGTCTGTTAAGCGATCTAAGAAGAGACATTCCTTAGCTGAGTTGGCATTTGAAGCGATGAAGAACGATTGATCGTCTGATGGAATCCACTGTAGCTGAGGAAGATTAAAGTCGCCGAAAACAAAGATATCGTCAGTAGAGTCAGACAGGTCAATTAAATAGTCGATCGCATCGACAACAAGTTGGTAAGATTCGGTAGGTTGAGCTGGCAGGATGTAGCAACATAAAACGTAAAGGGACTTGAAGGGGAGTGATATTTTTATAGCGACAAAGTCGACTTTGGAGGATGAAGAGATGCTAATGGGAGAAGAGTTAAGGCTGTTGTGGATCGCCAGTAAGACGCCTCGACAGGGGGAATCATCATGTGGGATGGGTAGGATCGTCGTCGCGAAAAACATTAAAAGTAGGGGGGGAACAATTCCTGGTTCTTTATGTCGGGAATCAAATTGGTTTCAGTCAAGGCGTAAATATCAAAGGGAAGAGAATGCGATTAACGTAGGACAGCATTGGTTTTAGAGCGAATACCTCTTAGATTCTGGTAGTAAAATGTAAGAGGGATGTTGTGTGGTGGAGATGTATGGCGGGATGGTTTAAGTGCTGACGAGGAAGGCACGTTATGGCTCTTAAAAGTTTTGCCAATGGAACTACGTAGATTTGATTCTATTTGAGGTCTGAGTCAACTCCAGATAGATTTATTAAGGCTTATTACAGGCGCGTTAGTTACAAAACTAACTTAAAGCTGTTCTTTAGACAAAGAAGTGGGAGCTGTAGACGAGAATAAATGACATTTTTTGAGTCAGCTTGTTGAGGTGGAAGTCGAAGTGAGGTTGAAAATCGATGACTTCCAGTAGCATTCTAGACATAGGCTCTATTCGAAATTAATGGAGGCCAAGAATGATACCAGGTAAAATCTGATGAATAAAAAGTACAATATATCGGAAAATTCTCAACGTACAGAGAAAGGCTGTAAGTTTATAAGTTGCGTACAGTCATTGACTGTATTGCACACAACAGCTCTGGTCCAGGATCTCTTCAAATCAAGTAAGTTGAAATTATCAGTTCAGGAAAGTCCTCGTAAGGTGAATTAGAGAAACCTGCGTTGTGTTGCTTCTACCCGAAGAACTTTTACCTGGCTAGCCTAGTCAAGAATAGTGTAAGCAAATTTTGTATAAAGGGACACCTCCAAGAAAACTCCGAAACCCAAAGGGGATAAGACCGGAGCACCTATAAAGAAGCCGCTATAACCTTTTTGGAACTAAGAATTGGCAATGACAACAGTCTGAACGATCCTTAGTAAGACCACTGTGTTGACAAACTCTGCGAGCAAGAAATAGTTGCATTCCAACATAGGGCTACGATACGGAAAAAGGAACTACTATAGTGAAGTACCATACTCCACGTACCAAACTCTTGAATGCCTGCACAAGTCTGTGCCAAAAACTGCCACTGAAGAGGGTTTTCAGACTAACAAAACTGACGTGCACAATCTTCTTAATGCCGAGATAACAGAGTATGTGCTGATGTGTCTTTATACCTAGAATTCTGAACTCAACACTAAAAAGCAGAAAATTTTTATTATTTTCACACGGGCACTAGCAAGAATCGGGAAAACAAGAATGGCTTCTCTCTTATTGTGGGCTTAAAGCTTCTGTCGAATCCATTAAGTCCAGGTATGGCTTTCGTCCCTACCCGCACCTTGGAAGGGTTAATTTCCACTTTGTTTCCAAATGAGTGCAGATAAGAGACGACCGCATCAATAGGCACTCATCTATTTTGTGGCCAACCTTTAACATTCCAAGAAGGCTTTCCGAGTTGAAAACAAAACCTCACAAAATATTCCTACAGGAAGTTCGGATGTTGAAGGGATTTAACACCACTATATGATGAACGATCGAAAAGACCGAGAACTTGTCTTTATGTGACGAACTTACTAACTTTCTGCAACTTTGCAAAAAAGATTTAGTTATTGCAGACAGAAAGGCCCAAATTCGTCGTTGCGTCAGCTTTTTTCCCTATGATTCTCTCCTCATTGAATACGACTATAGGACTTATCATATGCTGCAATGTTACCGCTCAGAATACTTTTTGCTTCAGAAGCAAATGCAACGTGAGATGTAATCATCTTCTGGATTTCGTAATATCATCTGACGTGGTTGTTAACAGTGTTAGCTCTCAGCTAATTTATGTTTCAAGAGTAAGACAGTAAGTAATCGACTTAAAGTTATCCAACAGGTATGCTTAGAAGATTATCGCAGGTACATAGAATCCAGAATCAGATGCAAAGTCTCGACCTTGTTGAAGAAGGAGAATCTACGGAAAACCAACTGGACACGATTTAAGGAGAACACTCGCCCGGCGAGTCCGATAGTGCTCTCCCTATACTCTGCGCAAAACAAAAGCTAGGGAAAACTATTCGGTACCTGAACGGTACCGAAGATATCAGGTTTTCCAATAACGACTTGACAACTTTTTTTTTAAATAAAAGGCAAACCATTTGAGATATTTCAAAAACTTTATTATTGGCTTAAGGTACAATCAAAACATTTATGAATGGAATTCGACTTCGTTCATATGGCCATCGCGGAAACGTTTGCAGCGGTCGATTCGTTGGACCCAATTTTTAACGACTCGGCCACACATTTCGGCCGAAACGCCCGCTTTTTCGCGTTCAATGTAAGCTCTGAGCTCTTCCAACGTCGTCGGCGTGTTGGCATAAACCAATTACTTAACTTAGCGCTACAGAAAACAGTCAAGCGGCGTTAAATCGCACGAACGAGGCGACCAATCGACTTGCCCATGTCTTGAGAAAACACGCTCACCCTGTTTACTCTTCAATAAAGCGATTGTAGAGTGTGCTGTGTGGCTTGTGGCACCATCCTGTTGAAACTACATGTCGTCCAAGTTCATATCTTCCAATTCGGGCCAAAAGTAATCCCTGATCATGGCGTGATAACTCTGACCATTCACAGTAACGTGACGATCGTTATCGTCGACGAAAAAATATGTCCCAAGAACGCCGCCGGCATGCAAACCGCACCAAACAGTTATTTTTTGTGGATGAAGTGGTGATTCATGAAGCACATGTGGGTTTTCACCCGACCAATAACGCATATATTGCTTATTGACGAACCCATTAAACCAAAAATGAGCTTTGTCACTGAAGATGATTTTGCGATGAAATTCATCATTATGGCGCATCTTCTCCAGAACCCAATCGGAGAACGTACGTAGGTTCAAATGGTCCATCGGCTTCAATTCGTGAGTCAGCTTGATCTTGTACGGGTGTAAACCAAGATCCTTACGCAAAATACGCCATAATGTGGTCTGAGCGATGCCCAATTCTTGAGAACGCCGTGGAATGGACTGATTTGGATCAATTGCTGCGGACGTCTGAACGGCAGCGATATTTTCGAAACTTCGACCAGCCCGTTGTCTCACTGACACGGCATCATCACACAACGAATACGTAGACTCAAATTTTTCCACTAAACTTGTTATTGCCTGTCTACTAGGGCGAGAACTACGACCGAAAATTGGAGTTTACGCTCTTAAAGTTGCAGTCACAGACTCCGAATATCTGTAGAAAATTTTTATAATTTACAGATGTTGCTCGTTAGTGTACTTCACCATGATGAAAATGTTGAGTTTACTGAATAAATTGACACAAATTAAATTCAAAGTTGTCAAGTCCCTATTGGAAAACCCTTTACATGCAATGCCGGTGGCAACGAACTATATTGTGAAGAATCGGTGGAGGGGGCAAATCATTTACATATATATAAAGCCACAGCCGAGCAGAGCATGTCAGAAGGTTATATTCACTGAGTCTTGTCTGGGTCCCAGGTCACCATGCGATCACATGAAATTAAATCGCGAATAAACTTGCTAGGCAAGGCCTGGAACAGTATATTCAGTACACGAACGCCCACGTATTCAATTAAGGCTAATTGACAATTGGATTTCATATGAGCACAACTTGAGATGGCATAACTCTCCAGTTTGCCGACAGACCAAACGAATGCTTAGAGTTCTCTTAGACTATTATTTAAAGTTCAGCACGTTCTCTGCTGTCTCTTTGGGAAAACTGCACTTTGCTTACTGGCCTCGAGACGGTGCACAATATCCTGCGACGTTGTGGTGAAAGTGGTGGCGACACCGAAGTAATTCAGCATTAACGTACCTGACAACATAAATGCTCCAAAACAGGAATACCAATACAACATTAGGAACCACCACATTAAAGGTCACTATCTCAAACGGCGCCCCACAAGGGAAAGTGATATCACTTCTTCTGTGGACCCTATTTATCAGCGAAATATTTCTGAACCTAAGAAGGAGAGAATAAAAGCCACTGCCAACGCAGATGATGTGGCTCTTATTATGGAGTTAAAGGCAACGAAAATACAGATGAGGAAGCTTTAAATGATCCTTTATTGATAAGAAACTGGCACATCAAAGTATCAAACCTCTACTCTGCACTCTAAGAATGCAAGTGGAGCTAATTACACGAATCAAAAAAGAGGTGGTAAAACCTTCTAACCCATAAAACTTCAAGACTTTCATGGCCGAAACTAAGCGAATTCAGAACAAGTGAGATTCTCTTGAAAAGCAGTACTGAACTATCTACGCCTGCTGGATTACTCACAGGCCATAATAAACAAGGGCAAACGTAATAAAGCTGCATCTTACCGACGACAAATTCTGAAGGGGCTGTTTTTTTTTTTATAATTTGCCCGCGCTCAAGGAATTTGAGTACCCTTAAAATGCTTAAACACAGTGCGGGCGAAGGAGAATTAGGGAGGATGTCCACCCATCATGTGGGGTTGCGATGTAAGTGCGATGGATTATAGAGGCTTTTAGGCTCCAGATACCATATCAACCCGCTAGCCTTACCTAGCTTATCTATAAGAGGACGAAAATTAACTCCTCTATATCACACAATTCAATTACCAAAGGAACGGGTTTATTGAATAAGTCTGCGTGATAGATAGAAGACGAGAGTATGTTATTACTTATCAATTACAATGCAATTAGCTTTGAGCTCAAGGTAATTCATTCAACACCAAGAAGGCTTTCAAGTCATCAGCGCAGGCGGATAAATATAAAATTTTGCGAATGATGTCGATTCATTAATAGTTAAAATGAATAATAAGGAGTCAAGACGGCTACCTTGAGGTTCACCAGACATGAATTTAACCATTTTGTAAAGCCTGACTGAAAGACTAGAGCCTTCAGTTTAAATAGAATGATTATTCCAGAGAGATTTTATGAAAGGCTTTGCTAAAATCGGTAGCTATCACATCAACTTCAATCCCGTATTGACACGAATTTGGTAGGGTTTGTAGTTGTAGATCGACCTTTATAAATTCCATGTCGATTGTCGGAAAAGATGGATGCAGCAAAATACATCAGTCATAAATGATGCTTTCAAAAAGTTTATATACACAGGAGAGCTTAGCTTTGAGTCGATAGTAAAAGGTTCATACTTGAGGCCTTTTTATGAGGACCAAATATGTAAAAGTTCTTCGAAATCATCAGAGATAGAGAGCTGGGAAAAAGTTGTAAGGAGCTGAGATAAATAATTACACATTGCACATGGATTTTGGCTTTAATGCCTAACTAGCTAACGCGGTGTTTTGTCAGTTGCATCTAGTTGCGAAAATGAGGTCTCTTCGTCACCTAAGATGAGGTCGTCGTCTACTGCCCTCTTCCTCTGGGTCGGAGTCAGAGACTTTCTGAGCTGGAAAGCTACTTCAAGGTAACCTATTCATCTAAGCCATCCAAGGTTATCTGAACTTTTCTGATGAGATCGGCATCGCCGAACAGCCAATACAGCTTGCTGTTAAAATGTCTCTATTGTAAGAAGAAATATTCACTTGAACTTCCCGATAGCACTTTCATACGCTTTAGTCAACGTCCAAGCGCTGTAAGACAGGACTGGGATGATCAGGGTCTCTTTGGTTACTCGGGAGAGGGTTTTACTACTCAAAAGGTGGTGTGTATCGATTTCGAGTTCTTGGATTTTTACATTGCATCTGCCGTAACGTAAAAACTTGATCTATGATAGGCTTTTCTGGCTTTGAAGCACACTAATAGGGGCAGGTTAGTCTGTTGACGATAGGTCTTTGGCGTTGACATAAAACTTTAGTCACAGGATTTTGTATGCGATGTTGAAGACATTTATTTCTCTGTAGTTAGCGCAGTGCAGATGAGTTGATGTATACTCGGCAGTTAAGCCATCGGGTTCAACAGTTTTGTAAGACTTAAGTTTGGAGATTGCTGTCCTGATTTCATCTTAATTGGATGAACATAAATTGTATTTGTCATCATCCAGGTTGAATGGTTTATTCTGATGGTATTATGTTGATGTTGATCACTATGTTGATAGTGATCTATATTTTTTTGTTTTTTTTTCTACTCATAGAGCTCGAGAAACCTCCTCGTTGTTTTTTTTTCTGCAGGAACACTCTGCACATCCGCTGCTTTCCTATGATTTGTCTGTCTTGTTAGACCGGACTAAAACCTAGTACATCTTAATACCCTTAAGCAGTCAGTAATGCCACTAGTCTTTCATGTTCGATGCTGCTGGTATCAGACTTTTCAAGAGGTTAAGAGGAACATCCAAAAGCCCTGGTGGTTGCTTGGAATTGAAGTTGTTCATCCTCTTTTTATTTTACCTCTTGAGTGGCAGTTATGTCTGTTTTGTAAAAATTGCGTGTTTAGCTGCACATATTCTGTTAACAGTCCGAACATTTTACATGTGGATTCGAGGGTCGTTGACCTTTAATCGTTTGCCAGGATCGTTCGCATCATTACCCGATGTTATTAGCTGGTTCGTCACATGGATGATTGGTATTTTACGTATTCGGACAGATAACACAGGAACACCTTCACAAGTGAATGGTAATGTCTTTGAAAGGATAATCCCAGTCCCTCACTGTTAAGGCTTAAACTCTGGCGTTGAAATGCTTGAAACTCTTTCGTCAACACCTCAATTTCGTAAGCCAATTTACGTTCGTAATTTACATTCGTAAGAACTTTAATGTATCTGTCTACCTTTTCTATATCTGTATATGTATCTGTATCTGTATCTGTCTATCTCAATGTCATAAATGCCTAGCCCACATAGAGCGGCTCAAGTGGTGATGTTGAGAAATTCCCATTTAAAAGTTATCTAACCTAGCTACCTTTTTCAACGTAGAGGATCCTCGTGAAAATGTTCAATTTAAAACAATCTATCATTCAACAGATAAAAGAGAAATATTCAGGTGACCCTTGCCAACACCAGTTCAACCAAGACCGTAAAAAGAAGAGTTTTTGAGTTGGGGTTATCTGATCTCTCCATCACTTTCTTGAGCGAGACAATGTCGTTTGGCATTCCCCTTCGGCAACCTAGAATAATTATTGAATATAGAATTGGGAGGACTTCCTAAACATACTCATGGGTCTAGTGGCGAAGTGGCGAAACGTGCGAATAAATCAAGTTCATTATTGATGGTGTGTATGGAACCCATTCACTTTCCCGTACAATCGTTAACCAAAAACGGTTACCACAGAGGAAACCGTGGACGGACAAAATCCATGATCTCGAATTGATGGACTGCTGAGTGAAAATTCGCGAGTTGGAGAAGATAGCAGGCATCTGAACGCGAACGCGTTAGCCATATCCTGCACAAGATTTTGGGCATGAGAAAGTTGTCCGCGCGATGAATGCCGCGTTTGCACACATCGGAGAACAAGCGCAATCGTGAGACCACTTCAAAGACGTGCTTCGCCCTATTTAATCTAAATCCTAAGGAGTTTTTTCATCATTTCGTCGATGAGAACACAGCAGAGACTAAAGAACAATCAATGTAATGTGTTTTACCCGTTGAACGTGCTCTAAAGAAGGCGAAGACCATGCATGCGGCCGGAAAGCTGATGGTCACCGTTTTTCGGGACGCGCGAGGTGTGATCTACGTTGACTATTTGGAGAAGCGAAAAAAGTAATTACAGGAACGTACTACGTAGATTTGTTGTGCCAATTCATCGCCGATTTGAAGAAAAAACGACCACATTTTGTGAAGAAAATAGTGCTCTTCGGAGCACCGGCTCAGAACTCCTCAGCCGCCATAGCCAAATTGGTCGAATTGCAATACGAATTGCTACACGTCCTCCATATTCCACGTATTGGATCAGTGCGACTTCTTTTTGTTCTCAAACTTTAAAAGATCGTTCGCCTGAATGAAGTACGGGTCGAACGAAGGGGATTATATTGAAAAATAAATTTCCAAAACCACAAAAATATTAGTATTCATCGCAAGTATTAGGTTTCGCAATTTATTATCTTGAAATCAGTTCATAGGCTATTACTGTATTAATACCTCACTCTTCGTACTGTTGGTATTCCTCAGATCGCGGGATCACCCAGTCTACTTGATGTACGAGTATGCAGCTTTTCCATTTAATTTACATTTTTTCCACCCCACTCAAACTTTGAATTCAGTTCTCCTCGGATAGTTCGATTCAAGTCTTTAAAATCTGTAGCGCGATCTGAAAGATTTTTCCTATCCAATTTATGTCGATAGAAGTTGCAAAAAGTTTTCTACTCCGATATCATCTGAAGAGCTGAAACCGGAGACAACATAGCCAATCATATCTATCAACATGTTCATCTTCATTGGAAACTGCTGTGGGGACACAGGAGTATCTACAAAGCACACCCGGTATAAGTGCAAAATTAGCAAACACGGAAAAAAAATAATCGTTAGTGGATGCGTGCTTAAACGCAATAAACACCCGAGACACAGACAGACTGAAAACCAAAGAAGAATACCCTCACCTTGTTGGACGACAAACGCAGACACAACTACTCAACCCATATAGTCAAGAAGAACACCAAAGATATCCTGACATAATACTCGTATGTCGTAAAATCGAATGTGTCTCAGCGCCATATCTCAGCGTTATAGCTGAACGCTAGCATATGTCTTCACTGACACTACTGTGTTGCTTTTGCTCGTTCATTGTCTAGGGGTGAATCACGTACGCAGCATGCGAAAGTATTAGCCTAACGGTTATAGAGAAATTTTCTACCCCCAACACACCCTATCACATTAAGTGGGGGAGTCCTCAGTGGGTTATTAGGTTCATAGGGCCATAACCGTAAACACTTTTTCTTCGTTTTTGCTTCATTTTAACCTGAACATCTTCGAGAGTTTTCCTCAGAGGTAGCTCCAGTAAGTAGTCTGTATGTGTAGATACTGGTGGAGATATGGGCTATTCAGTTGACACAAGGATATACACCGCTAAACCGCCCTTGGAGTGTCAGCAATCAATTGACGGAAGGACATTCATATGAGGCAGTAATGAGAAGTGTTTGTCATGTATCCGGTGGCCTAATCTTTGACAGTCATGCAAGAATACGGCACAAAATGAAAAGACATTTGTCAAAGTATCTAGCACGTTTTTGACTTAGATAATATATAGACGCGCGCGTGTATCTTCTCTCATTGGTGAAGTAGGGGCTTTGCCTTACACGTATGCATATGTTGGTGCGGGTGTGTGCGTATTTGATTTGGATACCTCGTGAATTTGGTAATGATGTTCGGTTTCCGTCAATATGATTCATGATGGTGCCTTTAAGGGTGAGGCCTCCTTTGGCATTCCCAAATTGATTTTCCTAACACGAAACGATGTGGTCGGTTTTGTAACCTGTGGTTGTAAATGTGGTGGAAACAAAAGGCAAAAGTCAACAATATAACCACCAGCTACTGTATGACGCTTGAGATATGGTATTTTTGGAAACTAATGAGTTTTTGAATGAAATTACTTGTTATTATGCTTCAGGAACAGTCAGCAGACGTGTGAACTTTGAATGGTTGCTTACAGGACAAAATTAGTTCTCCTAAAGGAAAGTGAGGGAAAGGAGAAGTTTATGGTTGTAAAGAAATTGTTCGGATTCTGGGGGGAACTATCAATCGTTTGATGGCAGCTCTACTGAGTTTTTTAAATATATTATTGTTTGTTAAATCTAGAAGTGCTCGAGTAAAAAAGAGGTTCAGTTTACGAGGCAATATATTCTAGAATTGGACGGTGACTAATACTTTGATAAGAGTCTTCATAAAACGACCGTACTCAAAGCAAGGTATGCAAATTGGATTGGTGTCTTATTCCGATGTTTGGAACCTACACAAGTTGAATAGTTCTTAGGTCTGTTATCGTTAGTACAAACTAAATCTCCGGTCAATAGTTGCTTTGTCTTTCTTTCCCTTGGTATTTAGTATGCTTAAAATACTCAGTATTTGCCTCCTTTAATGAGGCTCAGCGTACCTCGGTATTGAGAATTACCTCTGACATCATCTCTCCTTGATTTTTCTTCTTCCACGTGCTTGTTATTGAATTTCGAGAGCTGTTTCTTAAGTTATTTTTCAGTACTTTCATTCACATACGTGCAAACACGAAGCAGCTCGAGAAACTCAATCAATTTTCGTAACATGAAAACCCTCTTCTGTTTACAAGGTATTTACTTGATTGTAGGTAGGCAGGTAGGTAGGTAGATAAAAGTGGCTGTTGTTAAGCCCAACTCACTTAAATCACGTGTATCTGTGATCCTCCTAATCATGGAACCAATTTAAGCTTAGATGAAATGTAGGAGACTGTTAACATTTACATATATTCTACAGATCGCTGAAGTGATTTTAGAAGAAAGCTGCTAAGTGAAGATTTCTTCTTTGGGAGAGAGCTGGGCACGTACAGAGTATGTGGATGATTGTATTCTCTTCCTCCTCGTCTATGCAACTTCTACAGAAATCATTTGTAAAAGCGCTAAGCCTTGTGGCATGCTTGCGTATTAAGCAGTGTCCAGTAATTGGCGCTGACATATTTCCTTTTCAGAAGGTTCAAACTCTTAGAGCGATTCAGATCCAGCTTTGGCAAGGTCTTTTCCGGTAGAATTGGGAGAGTGGTTCCAATTTTGTCGAGTTCGCCAGCCCTACTATTCCCTGGAATATCTCAACAAAGATGAAGGTTGAAATTGTTCTGCCATCTCCACAAGAGATGATCGGCATTCAAGGGCGGTTTTAGAATTTAATGAGACTGAGTCCAGGAACTTGATGGTGGCTTGATTATTCGAAAAGATGCGGATATCCTTTGCGGATATCACGTTTTTCTTCAGGGAAGACAGAGCTTCTTGGATCACCAAATCGTAATTTTAAGACGAAAGGAGAGGCTAAGATTTAGCTTATCTGTAAAAACACCGTCACCAACTCCACTATCGGCTTTAGATCCATCTGTGTCAAAGTGGATTGACTTGTCGTCCATGAATGCATCTTCCTCCCAGAAGGATCTAGAGTGGAAGCTTACATGAAAGTCTTTGTCAAAACAAAGTTCGGGTATAGTTTAATCGATGGTTTCTGTGAGAATCCTTATATATCAAGAACATTAGCGTTTCCAAATAAATGATTTTTCCAATGTCCACTGTGTAGTCGCTTTAAGACGAGCAGCTACAATTTCAGCTACTTGAATGCTTAAAATCTCGAGAGGTGTCAAGTGAAAGAGAATATCCAATGTGGCGAAGGGAGTAGAATCTACGGCTATACCTATGCATATATAAGGTGATTCATTTTAAGGTTTGATTTTCTTTTTTTGACAGTTTATGGATGACTCCTATCAAATTGTTTTATCGTTTTTATTCAGTTCAGCTCTTTTACGAAAATCAGCGTTCTGTAAGAAATGTTTTTCGTGTTATTCGAGGAACTTACGGTGCGCATAACTGGCCTACTGAAACCACTATTGCCAATACCATTCGCAAATTTGACTCTCAGTTCACATTAGTGGATGATACTCGACCGGTAAGACCACATCCAGCACGTAATGAGATACTATAGAAGGTGTAGCTGATAGTGTACGCTAAGACCGTGACGAATCCATTCGTCGTCGTTCTAAACAGCTTGGCTTGGCGCATTCGACAACTTATTTTACGTCAGGTTCTCAACCTAAAAGCGTACAAAATTGGCCTTGTGCAGGAATTGAAGCCAGGCAACTTGGATTTGCGTCATATTTTCAGTGAACGGGCTCTGGAAAAACTCAATGAAAATCCGGTGCTTTATCGTGAAATTTTGTTCAGTGATGAAGCCCATTTTTGGCACAATTTTGGTGGAATCATTGGTCCATATTTCTTCAAAAAATCATAATCTTACCGTCAATGGCTACCGTCATCGCACCATGTTAACGGACTATGTGCTTCCTAAAATTCAAGCACGTGATCTCGGTGAGCTCTGGTTTCAATAAGACAGCGCTATGAGCCATACAGCGCGTATGGCTTGTTGAGAAAAATTTTTTTTGGTGAGCACTTAAATTACCAATACGGTAAATTGGCCGATCGTGCGATATCACACCTTTGGACTATTTTCTCTGGGGATATGTAAAGTCCCAGGTCTTCAGAAATAAGCCAGCTACGATTGACGCTTTGTAAGCCAACATTACTCGTGTTATCTGCGAGATACTCTGCTTAGTTTGCTGCAGTGTCTAAGGCTATCTACCAGGCAACAACTCAGTAGGTGAGTATCGAGATGTATAGCCAGTGGGTTATGCGATGTTCCCAATATTTTCTCGATTCTTTCCTAAATATTAGGTTTCCAGTTTAGTTTCCTGTCATAAATGAGACCCAGATATTTTGCTGTATCGGAAAAGACTGTACTAAAACTGGTACCGTTCATTGAGGGTATAATTGTAATTTAATATTTCCTGAAAAAAGGACCAGATAAGTTTTATGGGGGCTTATTCCAATTCACACCGATCTGCCCAACGAGTTAATGTGCTAAGATTTTGCTTTAATGGTATTAAGTGACAATCATATTGCCACTACCAGCTTCTAGGTATATCAGCAGTTCATTAACCAATAAGTTCCAAAAAAGGGGAGAAAATACACTGCCTTGCGGCACATCTTTTATGAGACTGAGTCCAGGAACTTGATGGTGGCTTGATTATTCGAAAAGATGCGGATATCCTTTGCGGATATCACGTTTTTCTTCAGGGAAGACAGAGCTTCTTGGATCACCAAATCGTAATTTTAAGACGAAAGGAGAGGCTAAGATTTAGCTTATCTGTAAAAACACCGTCACCAACTCCACTATCGGCTTTAGATCCATCTGTGTCAAAGTGGATTGACTTGTCGTCCATGAATGCATCTTCCTCCCAGAAGGATCTAGAGTGGAAGCTTACATGAAAGTCTTTGTCAAAACAAAGTTCGGGTATAGTTTAATCGATGGTTTCTGTGAGAATCCTTATATATCAAGAACATTAGCGTTTCCAAATAAATGATTTTTCCAATGTCCACTGTGTAGTCGCTTTAAGACGAGCAGCTACAATTTCAGCTACTTGAATGCTTAAAATCTCGAGAGGTGTCAAGTGAAAGAGAATATCCAATGTGGCGAAGGGAGTAGAATCTACGGCTATACCTATGCATATATAAGGTGATTCATTTTAAGGTTTGATTTTCTTTTTTTGACAGTTTATGGATGACTCCTATCAAATTGTTTTATCGTTTTTATTCAGTTCAGCTCTTTTACGAAAATCAGCGTTCTGTAAGAAATGTTTTTCGTGTTATTCGAGGAACTTACGGTGCGCATAACTGGCCTACTGAAACCACTATTGCCAATACCATTCGCAAATTTGACTCTCAGTTCACATTAGTGGATGATACTCGACCGGTAAGACCACATCCAGCACGTAATGAGATACTATAGAAGGTGTAGCTGATAGTGTACGCTAAGACCGTGACGAATCCATTCGTCGTCGTTCTAAACAGCTTGGCTTGGCGCATTCGACAACTTATTTTACGTCAGGTTCTCAACCTAAAAGCGTACAAAATTGGCCTTGTGCAGGAATTGAAGCCAGGCAACTTGGATTTGCGTCATATTTTCAGTGAACGGGCTCTGGAAAAACTCAATGAAAATCCGGTGCTTTATCGTGAAATTTTGTTCAGTGATGAAGCCCATTTTTGGCACAATTTTGGTGGAATCATTGGTCCATATTTCTTCAAAAAATCATAATCTTACCGTCAATGGCTACCGTCATCGCACCATGTTAACGGACTATGTGCTTCCTAAAATTCAAGCACGTGATCTCGGTGAGCTCTGGTTTCAATAAGACAGCGCTATGAGCCATACAGCGCGTATGGCTTGTTGAGAAAAATTTTTTTTGGTGAGCACTTAAATTACCAATACGGTAAATTGGCCGATCGTGCGATATCACACCTTTGGACTATTTTCTCTGGGGATATGTAAAGTCCCAGGTCTTCAGAAATAAGCCAGCTACGATTGACGCTTTGTAAGCCAACATTACTCGTGTTATCTGCGAGATACTCTGCTTAGTTTGCTGCAGTGTCTAAGGCTATCTACCAGGCAACAACTCAGTAGGTGAGTATCGAGATGTATAGCCAGTGGGTTATGCGATGTTCCCAATATTTTCTCGATTCTTTCCTAAATATTAGGTTTCCAGTTTAGTTTCCTGTCATAAATGAGACCCAGATATTTTGCTGTATCGGAAAAGACTGTACTAAAACTGGTACCGTTCATTGAGGGTATAATTGTAATTTAATATTTCCTGAAAAAAGGACCAGATAAGTTTTATGGGGGCTTATTCCAATTCACACCGATCTGCCCAACGAGTTAATGTGCTAAGATTTTGCTTTAATGGTATTAAGTGACAATCATATTGCCACTACCAGCTTCTAGGTATATCAGCAGTTCATTAACCAATAAGTTCCAAAAAAGGGGAGAAAATACACTGCCTTGCGGCACATCTTTTAGAAAAAGCCCCACCCAAGTGAATGCACTTTAAAAGCACTTTGTACAAATCCTTCAGCTTTTAGGGCAAATCTCTTTTAAAAGGTAGACCAACTACCACTAACCTCGTCGAATTTGTGTATTCTGTTCTCTCAGCCTTAGAATGTGGTACAGAAGTTGACGTTATATAAACTTATTTCAGTTAGGCTTTTGATATGTTTTATCGTTTTTATTCAGTTCAGCTCTTTTACGAAAATCAGCGTTCTGTAAGAAATGTTTTTCGTGTTATTCGAGGAACTTACGGTGCGCATAACTGGCCTACTGAAACCACTATTGCCAATACCATTCGCAAATTTGACTCTCAGTTCACATTAGTGGATGATACTCGACCGGTAAGACCACATCCAGCACGTAATGAGATACTATAGAAGGTGTAGCTGATAGTGTACGCTAAGACCGTGACGAATCCATTCGTCGTCGTTCTAAACAGCTTGGCTTGGCGCATTCGACAACTTATTTTACGTCAGGTTCTCAACCTAAAAGCGTACAAAATTGGCCTTGTGCAGGAATTGAAGCCAGGCAACTTGGATTTGCGTCATATTTTCAGTGAACGGGCTCTGGAAAAACTCAATGAAAATCCGGTGCTTTATCGTGAAATTTTGTTCAGTGATGAAGCCCATTTTTGGCACAATTTTGGTGGAATCATTGGTCCATATTTCTTCAAAAAATCATAATCTTACCGTCAATGGCTACCGTCATCGCACCATGTTAACGGACTATGTGCTTCCTAAAATTCAAGCACGTGATCTCGGTGAGCTCTGGTTTCAATAAGACAGCGCTATGAGCCATACAGCGCGTATGGCTTGTTGAGAAAAATTTTTTTTGGTGAGCACTTAAATTACCAATACGGTAAATTGGCCGATCGTGCGATATCACACCTTTGGACTATTTTCTCTGGGGATATGTAAAGTCCCAGGTCTTCAGAAATAAGCCAGCTACGATTGACGCTTTGTAAGCCAACATTACTCGTGTTATCTGCGAGATACTCTGCTTAGTTTGCTGCAGTGTCTAAGGCTATCTACCAGGCAACAACTCAGTAGGTGAGTATCGAGATGTATAGCCAGTGGGTTATGCGATGTTCCCAATATTTTCTCGATTCTTTCCTAAATATTAGGTTTCCAGTTTAGTTTCCTGTCATAAATGAGACCCAGATATTTTGCTGTATCGGAAAAGACTGTACTAAAACTGGTACCGTTCATTGAGGGTATAATTGTAATTTAATATTTCCTGAAAAAAGGACCAGATAAGTTTTATGGGGGCTTATTCCAATTCACACCGATCTGCCCAACGAGTTAATGTGCTAAGATTTTGCTTTAATGGTATTAAGTGACAATCATATTGCCACTACCAGCTTCTAGGTATATCAGCAGTTCATTAACCAATAAGTTCCAAAAAAGGGGAGAAAATACACTGCCTTGCGGCACATCTTTTAGAAAAAGCCCCACCCAAGTGAATGCACTTTAAAAGCACTTTGTACAAATCCTTCAGCTTTTAGGGCAAATCTCTTTTAAAAGGTAGACCAACTACCACTAACCTCGTCGAATTTGTGTATTCTGTTCTCTCAGCCTTAGAATGTGGTACAGAAGTTGACGTTATATAAACTTATTTCAGTTAGGCTTTTGATATGTTTTATCGTTTTTATTCAGTTCAGCTCTTTTACGAAAATCAGCGTTCTGTAAGAAATGTTTTTCGTGTTATTCGAGGAACTTACGGTGCGCATAACTGGCCTACTGAAACCACTATTGCCAATACCATTCGCAAATTTGACTCTCAGTTCACATTAGTGGATGATACTCGACCGGTAAGACCACATCCAGCACGTAATGAGATACTATAGAAGGTGTAGCTGATAGTGTACGCTAAGACCGTGACGAATCCATTCGTCGTCGTTCTAAACAGCTTGGCTTGGCGCATTCGACAACTTATTTTACGTCAGGTTCTCAACCTAAAAGCGTACAAAATTGGCCTTGTGCAGGAATTGAAGCCAGGCAACTTGGATTTGCGTCATATTTTCAGTGAACGGGCTCTGGAAAAACTCAATGAAAATCCGGTGCTTTATCGTGAAATTTTGTTCAGTGATGAAGCCCATTTTTGGCACAATTTTGGTGGAATCATTGGTCCATATTTCTTCAAAAAATCATAATCTTACCGTCAATGGCTACCGTCATCGCACCATGTTAACGGACTATGTGCTTCCTAAAATTCAAGCACGTGATCTCGGTGAGCTCTGGTTTCAATAAGACAGCGCTATGAGCCATACAGCGCGTATGGCTTGTTGAGAAAAATTTTTTTTGGTGAGCACTTAAATTACCAATACGGTAAATTGGCCGATCGTGCGATATCACACCTTTGGACTATTTTCTCTGGGGATATGTAAAGTCCCAGGTCTTCAGAAATAAGCCAGCTACGATTGACGCTTTGTAAGCCAACATTACTCGTGTTATCTGCGAGATACTCTGCTTAGTTTGCTGCAGTGTCTAAGGCTATCTACCAGGCAACAACTCAGTAGGTGAGTATCGAGATGTATAGCCAGTGGGTTATGCGATGTTCCCAATATTTTCTCGATTCTTTCCTAAATATTAGGTTTCCAGTTTAGTTTCCTGTCATAAATGAGACCCAGATATTTTGCTGTATCGGAAAAGACTGTACTAAAACTGGTACCGTTCATTGAGGGTATAATTGTAATTTAATATTTCCTGAAAAAAGGACCAGATAAGTTTTATGGGGGCTTATTCCAATTCACACCGATCTGCCCAACGAGTTAATGTGCTAAGATTTTGCTTTAATGGTATTAAGTGACAATCATATTGCCACTACCAGCTTCTAGGTATATCAGCAGTTCATTAACCAATAAGTTCCAAAAAAGGGGAGAAAATACACTGCCTTGCGGCACATCTTTTAGAAAAAGCCCCACCCAAGTGAATGCACTTTAAAAGCACTTTGTACAAATCCTTCAGCTTTTAGGGCAAATCTCTTTTAAAAGGTAGACCAACTACCACTAACCTCGTCGAATTTGTGTATTCTGTTCTCTCAGCCTTAGAATGTGGTACAGAAGTTGACGTTATATAAACTTATTTCAGTTAGGCTTTTGATATGTTTTATCGTTTTTATTCAGTTCAGCTCTTTTACGAAAATCAGCGTTCTGTAAGAAATGTTTTTCGTGTTATTCGAGGAACTTACGGTGCGCATAACTGGCCTACTGAAACCACTATTGCCAATACCATTCGCAAATTTGACTCTCAGTTCACATTAGTGGATGATACTCGACCGGTAAGACCACATCCAGCACGTAATGAGATACTATAGAAGGTGTAGCTGATAGTGTACGCTAAGACCGTGACGAATCCATTCGTCGTCGTTCTAAACAGCTTGGCTTGGCGCATTCGACAACTTATTTTACGTCAGGTTCTCAACCTAAAAGCGTACAAAATTGGCCTTGTGCAGGAATTGAAGCCAGGCAACTTGGATTTGCGTCATATTTTCAGTGAACGGGCTCTGGAAAAACTCAATGAAAATCCGGTGCTTTATCGTGAAATTTTGTTCAGTGATGAAGCCCATTTTTGGCACAATTTTGGTGGAATCATTGGTCCATATTTCTTCAAAAAATCATAATCTTACCGTCAATGGCTACCGTCATCGCACCATGTTAACGGACTATGTGCTTCCTAAAATTCAAGCACGTGATCTCGGTGAG
This sequence comes from Volucella inanis, assembly GCA_907269105.1. Taxonomy (NCBI): domain Eukaryota; kingdom Metazoa; phylum Arthropoda; class Insecta; order Diptera; family Syrphidae; genus Volucella; species Volucella inanis. Next base: position 14,477,890 of record OU026156.1, on the reverse strand, counting down.
CTCTGGTTTCAATAAGACAGCGCTATGAGCCATACAGCGCGTATGGCTTGTTGAGAAAAATTTTTTTTGGTGAGCACTTAAATTACCAATACGGTAAATTGGCCGATCGTGCGATATCACACCTTTGGACTATTTTCTCTGGGGATATGTAAAGTCCCAGGTCTTCAGAAATAAGCCAGCTACGATTGACGCTTTGTAAGCCAACATTACTCGTGTTATCTGCGAGATACTCTGCTTAGTTTGCTGCAGTGTCTAAGGCTATCTACCAGGCAACAACTCAGTAGGTGAGTATCGAGATGTATAGCCAGTGGGTTATGCGATGTTCCCAATATTTTCTCGATTCTTTCCTAAATATTAGGTTTCCAGTTTAGTTTCCTGTCATAAATGAGACCCAGATATTTTGCTGTATCGGAAAAGACTGTACTAAAACTGGTACCGTTCATTGAGGGTATAATTGTAATTTAATATTTCCTGCAAAAAGGACCAGATAAGTTTTATGGGGGCTTATTCCAATTCACACCGATCTGCCCAACGAGTTAATGTGCTAAGATTTTGCTTTAATGGTATTAAGTGACAATCATATTGCCACTACCAGCTTCTAGGTATATCAGCAGTTCATTAACCAATAAGTTCCAAAAAAGGGGAGAAAATACACTGCCTTGCGGCACATCTTTTAGAAAAAGCCCCACCCAAGTGAATGCACTTTAAAAGCACTTTGTACAAATCCTTCAGCTTTTAGGGCAAATCTCTTTTAAAAGGTAGACCAACTACCACTAACCTCGTCGAATTTGTGTATTCTGTTCTCTCAGCCTTAGAATGTGGTACAGAAGTTGACGTTATATAAACTTATTTCAGTTAGGCTTTTGATAAGATATCCCATAAACTAATTCTGTTCAAATTGTCCGTCCTGGGCTTTGAATCCATTTTGCTAAAATGGATATCTTCTTACCTGGATAATTGCTTATATAGTGTTCGTCCTCTTGGTCCCTTTCTTGCCCACCTCAGGTGTTCCTCAAGGTTGTCACCTAGGTCCACTTCTCTTTATCCTAGGTATAAACGTATCTTGAAAGGGTCATTCAACATTCAACACTTTTTTTTCATGCTGAGTCCAGCCTCCTTCAATTAGATCGAAACAGTTTTTCCACCTAGTGCATCAAGAACTGCTTATAACTCAATCTCACCAAAGCTCAATCGATTACTCTCTCACGTATATGCAACAAGTCTCCTCCACGAATATACCATCTCTTCGCTCGCATATTGATGAGATAATAACTAAAGCAAACTCATCACTTGGCTTCGTTAAAAGATGATCTAAAGAATTCTGTAACCCGTACATGATCAGATCCCTTTTGTTCGCCCCCTTCTCAAGTATAGTATGGTAGTCAAACGTGGTGTCCCCTTCAACGAGTTCATGTATTTCGAATTGAGAGCGTCCAGCGTCGTTTTCATCGATTTACACTTCGGGGTCTACCTTGGGATGATCCTCTAATCTTACCTCCCTATCAAGACCGTCTCAAACTCATTTACCTGAATACCCTTGAAGATCGAAGATACGCAACAGAAATTCTTTTCATTCACCGATTTGTCAACGGCTCCGTTGATTGCATTTCTCTAAAAAATTTCCCTAAATTTTCTTTTACACTAACCTTCGAAATCTACATTGCCCCCGTCTCTTTTATCTACCAATCCACCGCAAAATATATGGCTCTAACGAACCAATTTCCGTATGATGTTGGTAGACACAATCTAATAGACGACATTACAGCTACAGCTGGGCGTTAGAACTATGGAGCCCTTTGAGCAGTAAATCGACTAACACGTGACCTGTTTAGAAGTGTTCTGATTTCTTTACAAGAACGATAGTTTACGTGGGCCTCTCCTTGGGAACATAAAGTAAAATGGATTTCTATTCTATTTCAACTACTGGCTGATGGATTGGGAATGATTGGATTTGGGGACGCACATTCACAAGGTCAATGAGACCTCTTGAGTTCTAACCACAGGACAGCGAATTATAAAAACTTCCTATTCGGAAACCAAACAGTCAAATCAAAAAAGAGTTCCGAAAATCCATCGAAGTAATGTTTTATAACTCGCAGCCCCTCCAGACCCACATCGAGTAGATCAACAATAACACTTCGCTGATTCAGGCCGTACTCGAACAATCTTAAAATGATACCAGTCGACATCCTTGCGATAGACCAAAATAGTGAAAGCGTATGAAAGGGCAGCATAGATGGTCCTCTGGAAAGCCAGATGGGATAGCTTTATAAAAGGTAGCTGGAATGAGTAGCCAGTTCCCTTCGTCGAATCAACGAGGGCAAGAGATGACTGTAACTATCGTTTTACATAGATAGAGCAAGACAAAATATAGAAATCGGGATTTCGTAGAGCCAGGTCTTTAAGAAACATAATCCGCCAATCGTGCATGCCAGTACTACGAGATACTGGGATCAATTTGTTACTGAATACTGTACAAAAAGATCCAAAGATGTCTCGTTAGAGCATACCATGTTAGCATCTGCCTTGTTCTAGCTCTAGATTAAATATGATTCATGAAAACGTACGAGTATATCCTTGCCAGCACGCGATACACGTTGGGATAGTTTAAAACAGTCTCCAAACTGCATATGTATCACTAATGCTGGATTATTTGAAGAAATTTCGAATGATTCTAAGCCTTAAAGGATTCCTTGAATTATTTAAGAAACATTTTTATTGATAAAAGTTGGCCGGTGTGGGACGTTCGCTTATTCTTTTGCCAGGATCGTATACGCGACTTTTAGCACAAATATTTTCCTGTAGATCTTTTAAGATACAGGATTGCGTTTTTCGTGGATTTGATTATGCAGTCATCGCATTTACTTTTGTTTATTTATATAGTTTCTTGCATCCACACTACCATAACACCACGCCCTTAATTGGGAATCTTAGCTGGTAAACCATGAGTACTGGCAGTAATCTATTTCTTTTACCCTTAAAGGCTGTTCCATTCTTCATATACTAGAAGAGGGACCTAACTGACCAGCTATATATCCAGCTGAAAAAGCTATTAAAACACATCTTCAATTCCCTGTGCAATGGTGGCTGGGTATCTTTGACTGTTAAGCATTAGTACATCCACTGGGGAAAGCTGCCAGCTTCTCTATAGAACTTTCAGATAGAACTTCCTTGTTTCCATTGCTACCCTTTCAATTACGTTGCGATTCTAGATCCAGTGGTGATAGTCGTAGTTCAGTGTGTTTACATAGTGTCCACCCCACTCAGCTTTCCTTAGCCTTTTTGGACCATTCGTAGCATGCTTTCTTTGGCAGTCGAGTTCTTTATTTGAATGCCATGAAATAGTGGTAACGATCGACCTTTGCTGTTCAAATCATGGCTCGCTTCAAAAACACGAGTTCAATTTGCCTGTTATTTCGATCATCTGACCAAAGTTCTTTGTGAGAGTTAAGAGACTGTAACAATTGCCTCTATTAAATCTAAAGAAATCTTGAGACTTAGCCTCAGTCTCATAATGTGGATTTCCAGAAGAGGATTAGATCCATTGTCAAAATCTTCTACCATCTATCCCCGACGACGTCTTTAATTCAAGTTATAGACAAATCTACAGAAAATTCTTCTTTAAATGTAATTATGTACTCAAGACCCATTAAAGCTGTAACTCACACATAATTAAACTGACCACAAAGCAAATATGCTGAGCTGCTGAGGTTTATTTCTGCGAACAAAGCATTGGCTATGGGCATAACTAATGTGCACATACATTACGATGGCACCACAAGAATTTGCATTCACAATGAGCAAACAACATAATTCCTAGAAAATACTAAACTACCTTAAATTTTTGGTCATCATCATTATCCCTACTCAGCTCTGACCATTCCCAAAAAGTTGCCGACCGCCTTCCTCCTAAAAATCATGTCCACTGAATAAACAATGAAACAAGTGAATCAACTAAATTGATCCGACAACATATCTTTCTTAAAGCTTTCAAATATGAGTATACGACTACGTCACTTTGATTTTTCCACATTAGGCGAGCTGAGAATATCTTTAGGAAGCAGGTAAGAGGGACACTCGAAGGTCTGCGTGATATGACAATTAACCAAGCAATTGTATTTGGCTTATGACTACTCAGTTGATTGTTCATGCCAGCGGTCTAACCCAAAGGATATGTTGTAGTGTTCCTTTTTTTTTGGAGTTTCAAAGTACCTACCACACTCAGGCATAGTGCCCCATCATTAAATAATAAATGGCAAACTTTCAAGCCACACGAAAGAAATAAAAGACAAAAAAGAATGAATGGAAACTTTGCTTCCAAACAGTTTAACTTTGCCCATTGTTGGACAAGAAAATGGAAGACGAAGTGATATCTCTATCACTGCAATGAGGCCATCATCATTATAACAATGCCAAACCAGATATCTGAAACTTCTATCTCCACAGAAAAGGGAGTACAGATGGATCCTTGGTCAAAAAAATTTTGCAACAAAAAATAAAAACCAACCTTTAACTATTCTTCTCGTTGTGTACTAAGTAGACAATGATTCAGTTCCTGGCCCATTCGTAGATGCTTCCTTTTGCCCAGATTGGTTTGGAGCTCTGAAATGAATAGTTTCTACTATCATACTTCATCACCATCACGAACAGACCACTAGTTGCATACAGGCGCTCCATTTCCTACAACACGCTTCTGGTATTTGACTTGGTGTAGCTCCTATTGGATCATGGAAAGAGTGCCAATGCACAAAAAAGAACCAACAAAGACGACGGTACGGCGAACGACGAAAGACGAAAAACGAAAGACGGGCAAAGTCGACAGCGACAGGGACGATGTACGACTACTACAGCATTGACGAGAGCTATGTACTTAGGACCAAGAACCGAAAGGAAAGACAACTCAACTTCAGACAAAAGCATGAAGCTGGTGGCATCTGCTCTAAAGGACCTTTCCTTATGCATACAAAATTGTTGCAATCGGTTTGGACTCTAGCTGCTGGTCTTTCATGCTTCTATTTATGCTGCTGCTTCTGCTCCTACTCCAATTTGGAGCTCTAGCTTGGACGCCCAGCTTCAATATCTACTTCCACTCCTACCATTCATGGCTTGACTTTTAAGGCAAAGATAACACTCTAGGTTGGGCGGTTGATTTAAAGGGTGAAACGACGAGTAAGACGCACGAGTGTATGGTATCACTTGAACTTCTACTTCCGGTCGCCTGTCAAAGTTGAAAACTTTAAATTATCCTATTTTGGTGATCACAAATACAACGACAATGGTGATGATGATGATGACGATAGTGATGGTGCTGCTGATGTAAAGAGTGGAGGCTGATTCTACTGCTGGTAATGCTACAGCTTCTGTCATTTATTAGAACTAAAGAGTTTCAAGTGTAATGGTTAGAATGGCCAACCTGCATTTTATGTGCACCATACACTCGGGTTCGGTTAAATGACAAGCACTGTGGTCGGTAACCGGAAGAGGCAAAGTTTGTGTACTGTCATTGTGTTGATTGGCAACAATCGGTTGAATGGTTTGCCAAGTGAAACTTTGTCCCTGCGGTAAAGATGTAGAGATGGTGATGATTAAATGGCAGGTAACAAAGTTAATCACGTAGAACACTGGATTGTGTCAGTAATCAAAGTCCTGAGAATACAACTGAAATTATTTTATTTCAATGGAGTTGACTTGAATGATAATCTCGAGTAACTAAATTTTCATGGCTTGTTCAGCATTTCGTCCAAAAAAGCTTTTAGCCAACTCCGGTCAAAAACATAAAGTAGAAGATCTAAGTCACTTGGTAAGCGCTTTTGGTATATTATTGTATGGCAGCCTACCTGGATATCATGGAACACAAGAATGACTTTAAAGTGGTTGAAATATGCAGCTTAATCCTTGTTGGAAAGAAAGTCAACTGAGGAGAGGTAGGTGTGATGGTAGGAATGATGGTTCGCAATACAAAACAAAGTAATTAGCACTATGGTGTGACATTCTGATCATTGTATTAACAATTGGAACAACTGCTAGGTCCTCATTAAGACCAGGCACCTGGATAACTTGCATAACTGCGTGTTTACCTATTAGCAAATGAACTGTGGTGAAGGCTAAGAATCAAACGATATCATTTTCTTACCTTCGTTTGCTGTTTAATATTTGTTGCGATGGGGCCACATGTTCTTAGATATGGCCCAGAATGTAAGCAATTGGAAACCGATTATCGTGTGTTGCCTCCAACCGCCTTCTAAAACCTATTACCTTGCTAATTTGTTTCTCTGGAACCCAAATCACGATACAGTTAAGTTAAGAGCAGGGAAAGTCAGGAGCCGACGGGTTGGAAGGTGAAGTAGCTAAATAAACTGCATTAATTTGACCCAGGTCATCGGTCAAGATGACATATCAGGGTTTTAGCAGATTTCCAAATGGGTGACTGTCTTGGTGATCCTTAAAAGGTTTTGCTTGCAAGGTACTGGGATAGGAAGATAAACGATGAGGCTTTGATGGTTGCAGTTTTTCCGAATAAATGCGTGTGCTTAGTCCGTAATCCATATCTCAGTCATATGTTACTTACTTACTTACTTAGGCTGCGCTACAGTCTGGGTGAATCTGGGCCATAACCAGCAAGTTTCTCCAGCTAGCACGATCTAACGTCAGTTGCCAGCACCACTTTAAACGCTGTCGTACTCTGTTGCGTCATACCTTGGGGTAAGACTTGAAAACACTTTGTTTGGTGTTCCGTAACGCATGACTAGACGAATGTCGCCTTACAGCCCGTGCATTTCTTTTTCTTTTGTTTCTTTTTGTTTTGAAACGGACAAGTAATTCCTCACCCGCTTTCGACAAGATATAAGTTTCTGTACCATAAAGCAGGACCGAGTTGGGTAGAGTCTTGTAAAAAGCCAGTTTGGTCGTACGAGAGTGGGTTCTGTTACTCAATCGCTCCTGAGCCCGAGGATATAGCAATTGGCAGAAGTATTTCTGCATCTGATTTCTGCGCTGATATCGTTGCTATTTGTACTCGTAAAAGCGTGTCGAAGGTAGATAAAGTCCTTAGTTACCCACAGTTATAACAGCCAATGGTGATATTGTCCAAGGCCTCGATGGTGTACGTCCTTTTCTAACGAGAGCATACTCGTATACTTTATTTTACCCTCGGACCCGTTTCAGCCACTTTTGGCCCAATATCCACAATAGCCTCACTGACGACTTGCTACGTTCATTCAACCCCATAAATGGCAATCGCTTACAAAAGTGATTGTGCGGACTTAAAAAGATCGTGCCAGTTTAGTTTGCCAGTAAATTTTGCACGATTCTTTCTGGGCCGATATCACATGATAGTGCGTCACCTTGTCTTAGACTTTTCTTGACATTGAAGGGCTTGCTTAAGTTAATACCGACCTTGAACGAACCGCGAGAATTCTCCATAGTCATCCTGCGTAACTTAACGAGTTTGGTAGGGAAGTCAAAGCTAGATATGCCGTTGTATAACTTGTCCCTATGCATGCTGCCCTTTGTGGTTTTACAAGCGATAAACCAATAAAGAATGCCGATCTGAAATTCATGTGAATATGTAATCGATGGAGGACTTTGATTGCCTAATACGGAGAAAGAAGATTATTCATGATTGATCTCAGACGCTTACATAGTTTGGCAGAAAGATCATGTAGGCGATGTTTTGGAGACTTACCTATTCCTCTATAGTTGGCGTAGTAAAACGGGTCTCGTTTCGTCAATTGGACAATCTAAGATCATATTTCATGTTTGGGGCACTCTATCCTCTGACTTCATCTGCTCAAGGACGGAATTCTATGTCGTCTTCGTCCAGAGTAAGTAGTTCATTCTGCTTGATAGCGGTATCTTTGATATCATTGTCATTATACAGTCTGCAGAAATAGTCTTTCCTCTGCGACTCCGCTATTAGTTTCCCATGATCTTCTTTACTATATCAAATATATGGTTTCCTGATTTTTCTATCAAATCGATCACATCCCGATAGACGTAAGGCATGGCTCCAGTATTTTGAACATCCGAACCTTCCGGGCAGCGAACATTGATGCGGATCGCCACCTTTTTGCAGTCCAAGGTGTGAATGTAGATTTCCCTTTTGCCACAAAAAAGAGAAAATACTGTGCGAAGATATAACATACAAAAGCTACAATCTCAAGACATGCCCAGAATCTTCGCCGAAAGCATATCCCAAAATCTCATGACGACTCCTAGCATCAAGTACCGAAGACCAGTGGCCACGTTGCCAGATCTTATCTGCTATATTGTGTGAATGTCTGAACCCCTTCTTCAATCTCCTGATAGCCCCCTAACAGTGCGCATACAGACCAGAAAAGTCCATGATTAACCAAATTTGCATACTCAGGCAGATCCTGCAAAAAACTCAAAAGGTCCAAACAGGTACCCACCATATTTTGCCGATTTTAAGGCCTCATATGACAGCATTTACAGAAACGAACAACTTAGAATCATGTCTAGTTTTGACAATCATGCCAAAATTGTCCGTCGGCGAATGACGATCGAAAATGCTCGTCCGTTCATACGTTCAAGTATGCCACTTTCACAACTTTGATCCTCGGATATATTTTCAAGTTCTGGAAATTTCTTTTGGCTTAAGTGAACAGTTCTCCTGAACTATCTTGTGTCCTAAAAACCCCGTCTTTTCCCGAATTCAAACCCAGAAATAAGTAAAAGTGACAAAGAATGTTCATTTCCTATGCATTTGGACTAAGAAAGGAGAACCAAGCCAGGATCTGTGAGTCTCAAGTTTAAACTTTTTAATTTGTTTGGCCCTTGTGATGAAGAAAGAAAATTTAGTAACATTTTCTTATGGACCCAGTGGACTTCTATGGAAATTTGAGGGTAAGGGGAATAGCAGATAACGTCCCATTCTTTACATTGCTAATATTTTTTTTTTTTCAGCTTCAGTTTTTGATTTCGTTTGCGTCTGTGCTTTTGTTGGTATATTGTGTGCTGTGTGCTGAAGAAAGTTGCAGAAATTCCACCTGGCTCAAGGCAACTGATGTGGGTATTAAGTGTGTCCTCTAAATAGGGGGTTCCATACCGTCCATCTGGCTCTAGGCGTATATATATATATATATGACCGTTCGTCATATGTTCAGATGGTTTCAATTCGTCCACCTGACTCTGTCTTTTTCGAGGGAACTACTGGCTGCCTCCTCCGAGAAGGTTAAATACAGATGACCGGGATTGAAAGAATCCACAGGTGCCTTTCGCAAATACGTTTCTCCAAAGCAGGAATGGACATAATAGACAAGGCAGGCCAAAAAAAAGTGGAGGAATGGAGCGAAATGCCTTGGCTCTACTCAAGCCTGGAGACTGCTCATCAGGGGAGATAGAACAACACACGGGTCAAGGGTCGATTACTTCAAGCGGGACCCTTGTTAAAAATAATAATTATTGAGCCATTTACTTACGTTACTTTAGAAGGCCGCCCGCCTGCTCTGCTGGCGTTTCTAATCGGAGCTTTTGACCGTCCGTTCTACCTGTTTATGTTGTCCTGCTAAGATACTGAGAGAGTGCACCGTTGGCTGATGCACCCACAGCTGACTATCACTATCTCAGGATGTTGGGAGAACAACCATTTAGAGGGAAAAGTTTCGAAAGGATGAGAGCTATAGCTTTCAAGGGAGAAGAGTCCCTACCTATATAAGTTGGTAATTAAGGAAGTTTTAATCTATGGACCTAACTCGGGCAGCTTTAATTGTGATCCATGAAGGATTAAAAATCAGACACCCTTCTTGCTTTAGCTCTATTGGTATCGCTTACCCAGCTAGAGTTATGTTACCTGTATCACGGTGGTGGTGTTCCAAATTTATCTACGATCTTCATTCCTTTCAGCAGCTTTTTGGTGGCCAGAATATATATTCCTAGTTTATAACCGGGCATTAATGAAATGGTACTTTTCTGCGGTGGAACTACAGGAATTTGTTGCCTCCTAAAGCTCTAAGGGATAACTGTCACCCAAATACAAGCCTTCTATCTTTTTGGAACTTTACCGATCTTTACCGAACGGTACCTATTTCAGCACCACGTATGATTTAAGCTCTGCAAAATCATAGTAGAGCTACACTCCACTTTCGCAGAAAATGCTCCATGAGCAATTAGGGAAGTTTGACGTTTCATCCAACTGGATAGCTTTCATTGCATATGCTTAGGCGTTTAAGAACATTTTATTAGTCACTCCGAAATATTCGGACTTTAAATCTAGATGGCGCAAAAGTTGTCACCTGTTATTCTTTGGCTGTAATTTTTTTTATGAGTGAAAACACTTTAGTTCTGCTTTTGGATTATGTTTACTTGATATCTTGAATTCTTTTTTCATTAAGTCGAGAAACATTTATCTACCAAGTGGGCACCCATTGACGACCATTCGGGACTGATTTCTGGCATTTTCTGTAACTCTTACCAGAACTTTTGGCAATAGATCCTCGCATTCTTGACGGATATTTTCTTCAAGAGCTTCAAGAGTCTAAGGCTTGTTGGCATTGACTCTTGAATTCAAAAAAGCCCACAGCAAGAAGTCTGGAGCAGTTACATTTAAAGAATTCGCCGTTGCTCCATCCTGTTGGAACCACATGCTCTCCAGTCCCAATTCATCCAATTAAGGAGAGCAAAAGTCGTTTGGCTCGGGGGGTTTTCGAAAAAAAACAAGGCCCGATGACTCCTCCAGAGTAAACAGCACACCATGCAATAATTTTGAGCGGGTGGAATGGCTCTTTGTGGGTTATACACGGATTTTCGGTGCCCCAAAAGTGATAATTTTACTTATTCACATATTCACAGATATGGAAATGGGTATCGTCGCTCATGATGATTTTCTACGAAAATTTGTCTCTCTCTTAAAGAAACATCTGAAGGTCTTTCACCAAAATTCTCTGTAAACACAGCCGATTGATGCCCAATTGTGTGATGCGTCGTCTGGTCGCTACTTCAGGGTCCTCTACGACATCTTCAACCACAGCTGCGATATTCTCAACAAAACGGCTGTTCCGGGGCCAGTCAGACTTGGCAGCACCTCGTATTGTCCCAAACTCTTTTTGCGAGCGGCTAAACGTCGTAGTGTTTGCCGAATTGGTGTCGGACGAATGGGAAATCTGCGCCGAAATTCACGCTGAGTCAACACTACCGACGAATTATTCCACAAAAAAATCGTACAAATATTCTGCGTTCTTTAGGAGTATAGTGATTCATATCTAAACGTGTATTTTGTATCTGAAGCATTGACATTTGCCGTCATGTACAACAATAATAGCATCTTCAGAAAAGGCAATAACTTTTGAGCCATCTACCTATAGATTATAGTTTTCAGAACCGTGTTAGTAAGAATTGGTGGAAATACTCACATTATGAGCTAACATCAGTGTTCACATCATCAACGTTGAATAGTGATCACCAAATTTGTTCATTCAAAAATTCAAGAACCTTCTTCTTTTGCCATTGAGGTAACTGCACTCTTAAGCTTCAATTTTCAAACAATGAAACAATTCTCTCATTTGGATTTTTTATATGGAAGGCAAGAGCTCTTAAACCAGGTTTAATCGGACAGATAAGGTTAAAGCAGCATGTGCGACCTATAAACTCTGAACGAAAGCCTTTCACTGTCAGCCAAATATCACTGTCAAACTAACACTTTAAGAACTTTATTCACACACATAATACACATGAACAGTTTTTTACCCGCGAAGCAAAGTTCATGTCTGTAGTTTACGTTATATCGGTGTTCTAGCGTGTCAATTGACTGTGCAAGATTAGCATCGCCTATGAGTTTTATCGCACGGTTTTGAATCTTATCTAGCAAGTGCAAAGAAGTCTTGAGCGCACCTGACCACACGTTGATGGTACTACAATTTTAGGCGGATAAATGCATTTTGTTTTGGGGCCCGATCAAAGGGGGTGAAGTATTTTTTACATCGCTTGAGGAAACCTGGATATCTGGCAGCATTGTTGACAGGCATCGCATACGTGATCATTCCAACGTAAGTTGTCATTGACACACATATCGAGATTGGAAAGTTTTTCGAATTGGACAAAGCAAGTTTCATTCACGGACAATGGCTGGGTGTTTAAATTTCGCGCATTGTATTTTGGAAGCATTAAATTCCACTCTGTTGGTTATGCTGTTAATATCGTTATTTATTGAGCTTACTCGTAATATACGCTACCATTCCCGTTCCACAACCGAAGAACAGGGACGTGAGTCAGAGACCGAATATATTGGATTAGAAGTGGCAGACAAGAGATCATTGATGGAAATTAAAAAGAGAACCGGAGACAGAACAGAGCCCTGTCCTGATCCAGGTGATTTTTGACCTTCTCATTTGAAATAAAGGTTTTACCGTTTAAAAACAGTTTTAGAGATCAGAAGGTGCCAGATCTGGTGAATTTTGTGAGTGTGGCAGTATATCCCATCTATGAGGTCTTGCCTTATCTTGGTGGAACGCTACACCTCTTCTTGATCAATCAAGAGCCTTTTTTGTTTAAGTCAACCATTCAATTTGTCCAACTAATGACAGTATACTTCAGAATTGTATTGTCTGGTAAAAGCTAAAAAAGAAGCAATTCTCTCAATTACCGACAAACGATGAATATCGGCTTTCAAAGTGCTTTGAGCTGATTCATCTTTTTTACTCCATGATCTTCTACGTTTAACATTTCTTGTCTCCAGTGATGATGCGCCTCAAAAGTGGATCATTTTCTTGAGGTTTGAGATGCAAATCACAGACATAAACGCAACGATACAAATTTTTTTTGGTAGAGCATCCTTGGAAGTACTATCGGTAAGTATAGCCTGCCCGACACCACCTCCTAAGCTAATCGACTACGTTGCGGAACGAAACATTGTCTTAGCTAGCAAGCGGTTCCCACTTCGCTATATTCACTAGTGGGCTTGGGGAACTCTTGATCAATCAACCGTCAATCAGATTGACCACATTGGGATCAACGCAAATCACTCCTCCAGTATTATGGATGTCCGAACGTTCCGGGAGGGCTAACATCGACCCGGACCACTACCTTGTTGTAGCCAAGATACGGTTGCTATTCACAAAGATAAGCTAACACCGTGAGGACATTTATTACGGATGCTGGCCGCGGGCAATACGTGGTGGCTGGTGTAAACAGGGGCTGCTCCCAAGACGGCGTTCTATCTCCACTGTTATGGTGCATGTTGGTCGACTCAAACTCAACGCACTCAATAGTTCTAACGTCTACGCACAAGCGTATACGGATGATATAACTATACTGTCTGTTGGATCGTGGCTAGCGATTCAAAGCTCCAAAGCGCAAGCAGCTCCAAACGTGATCGACGACCGGTGCACTAGTAATGGGCTTTTAGTCAATCCTCTCGAAATTGAGGTTGTTCTCTTTACGAAAAATAGGATGCTGCCTGGTCTGACAGTGCTTAAAGGCATCACTATTCAATTCTCCAAAGAAGCTAAGTATTTGGGTGCTATCCTAGATAACAAACTTCTCTGGACTTAACATGTTACGACGAAAGCATCTAGACGCATTTATGAATCTCCCTCCCCTTGATATTCATATCATGGGCTGCACCCTCAAAGCCATTTTCCTATTAAAAAGAAGTGGTCTTTGTACAACACGCACTGGAACTTCGATGACCCTGTCTTATGGACATGTCTTCCGATGCAATGAAACCAGAACATCTGTTGTCAGAATCTGAGCCAGGAAAGGAATGCAGTCGGTTCTTCACGGACGGTTCCAAAACCAATAAAGGATATAGCGCTGGCGTCTCTCTGGAGGAAGACAACGTTAGATTTTACTTCACATTAGGAAAACTTGCATCTGTCTTCCAAGCAGAAGCTTATGCAATCCTGATGGCAGCGAGCTATATTGCGGAGAAACGTCAGCAGCGACAGCCAAGCTGCGCTTAGAGCCTTGCTGAACCCTCTTACGACTTCCAAGCTATTTCGAGAATGCAGGACATAACGGAGCGCAGTCGGAAGGCTAAATACAGTGACCCTTGTCTGAGTCCCAGGTCATAATGGGATCACGAGAAATGAAATCGCCGTTGAACTTGCCAGGCATGGTTCAGAGGAGAGATTTTTCAGGACCCGTACCTACGTTGGGTCGGCCTGCTTCCTCTATTAAGGCTTCCATTGACAGTTGGGTCTCATTCGAGCACAGCTGCAGAAGACACAGCTCCGCGGGATGTAGGTAGACCAAATAAATACTTACCGACGTCTCTAGGAAGTCAGCGGCCTTTCTGCTGTCTCTTAAGAGGAAAGACTACAGGTCTTTGCGCTGGGTATAGGTGATGCAACATCCACCTTATCACTGAAGAGTTTACTCATCTTTGTTCGTAAGACTGAAAGGAACTTTACAAAGAGTAAAATGGACACTCTGATGGAGTGGACTCTGTCTGAGTGCTATGTTCCGACATTAAAAACAAAAACAAAAAAAACCCGTTCAACGTCGTATGGCTACAATTGCAAGAGATCGCTAAATTCTTTTCCGATCAAGTGACCAGTGCCAACATTGTCAAAAACCATCAGAGACGCCGAAACCTCTAGTTTGAAGACAAGGAGCATACAAAGTGTCGCATAGATGGACTAGAGCTGCTCACGAGCTCTACGAGCAGAAGATTAAAGACGAACAGGAGCTTCACAGGAGGAAAAAGAAGGAGCATGAGAATTGCGCGGTGGACGAAATTGAGAGATGCTATTTCAGTAATAAGCTTTGAAAGTATTACCAAAAAGTAACATGCCACGGACACAGTAGTAGAGTTGTAAAGCCGCAAATACCGCTGTCGGGCATTATGAAGCTGATCGATATATGGTAGAACAACAATTCCATCCACCTGACCTAGATGACGTAGAGACAGCCATATACAATATAAGCTTAAATCAAACAAAGCTCATGGAGCGGACGGCCTGATTGCCGAGCTGTTCAAAAGGACAGGCGATAACTTGGTAAGGAACATACACCAATTCATCTATGAAATATGGTTAGACGAAAGTACGCACGATGAATGGAACTTCAGCATTGTTTGTCCGATCTCAAGAAAGGAGACTCTCTGAATTTCACCAACTACAAAAGCATCAGTCTTTTTAAAATTGCGTATGAAAGCATCAATAAAGACGAAGCTTACAGAGCAATGTCTAGCTTTGGCATCCATGCCAAACTCGTCCGATATGGAGAACCCACTGTGCTCCATCAAGAACTCACCCAGATCTTTGATGTCAAAAAAGGATTTAGACACTCACATAAGCTGACATGCACATCATTCTTGAAAGAAAAGTGCAAAACTCACTCACTAACACAACCAATTAGTCGTATATGCCTATGGAAGAAACCAGCGTGATGTCAGTGGAACTTTCACGAGTATTGAGATGAAAGCCGTGAAGATAGATTTAAGGATCATTGAGGACAAGACCAAGTATATGCTGTCAATAAGAAAGAACACATAACGCTGACATCTCGGACAGAACGTCACCCTCGACAGATATAACTTTAAGGTAATTAAGGACTTGGTCTGCCTAGGCTCCATGGATTTTGTCAAAAATGGATAACGGGGTTCTTAGCTGCTGTTAGAGGAGAGTTCTTTGGTTGATTTTTGGTCCTGTCTGCATAGACGAACTGTACGGGCTATACAAAGACATCTACTTTGTCAGAAGAGTGATGGTCTAATGACTGAGGTGACTGCGTCTTGTAGAGTAGATGACCACTAATGCTCTGGTCCGAAAAATTCTCACAGTAGAGGAAGACCGCAACTGAAGTGGGCATACAAGTGGAAGGGGACCTCAACCGGAGGCAGCTGGCTGAAGACGGACCTTAAGTATTTAAGTAAGAAAGAGGACATATACATACATACATAAACATGAATCACAACTTCAATTCTGTGACGAATACACTGTCGAATTTTTGAAAAAAAAAAAATAACCGAGACACCCAAATGAAAACATCCAAAAACTTTCTTCTAAACATACTCACTTCTGATCCTTTTTCTCATCGGGGTTTGTAAAATTATAAGCACCTTGACGTTATCATCACTTAAAGATACAATTTTCAATGTCAATTTCAATTAATCTCATATCAATTGTATGGATCCGGCATATTGACAATCAGAAGAGTAGATACATCGAGTTTCACATGTTAAAGGTTGCCGTGGGGAGTACATGACACGTTTGGAAGCCATTCATGAACGAGTGTTTCCCCCTCTTTTTACCCATTCTTTCTTCAATGAATACTCGTACTCACATTAATGTCATATCCATGGTATCATCACTGTGTCAGTGCGTATGCTTTCATTTTTAAATCATTTCCCGCCGAATTTTTCTAACATAATTTGACCGGTAATGCAGGACAGTCCACTCGTATTTTTGGAGTGCTCCGTCATCGAAAAATCTGAAAGCTGTTGGCGGCGATAAAACACCAAACCCCCCACCAATAAACAACTCATATTTGAAACGCCATTCCAAATGTCAAACGAAACTCCAATAAACGCTTATCTGTGTAAATATTTTATTATTCGCACGAGTACATATCGTGGTTTTTAAAAATAGGATTTCAAATAAATATATCACGTAGGAAACACGGCCGCATCACACACACAGTCACACTCACATCACAGCTTAAACTATTTGAATCTTTAATAGGAGTTGCATCTCCAGCTGAAAAATGTCAGTCAAAGAACTCCTTGACGAGATGAGATCACGATCTTCGTTCTGTAAACAAAAATAAGAAAGTTATCTTTGTTAATACCCATAAACGGCTGCAAAGAGGGTAACTGTCCACCCCAATTTCGCATTCTAAGGCCGATCTTGTGAAACTTACTTCTTAAAAAGTGCACCACTCGACGACAGCGATCGTTGTGATCGCGTTTCATGCCAACCTCACAGGGTTTGCTTCGCTGGACACTGATGAGGAGATTACTGGTCTTGATCGTTCCCTTGTCGTTGTAGAATATGACATGCTTACTCTGGACGCTAGCGAAAGCACAAAGCATGGCTATCACTAGAATTGCGCAGTAAAATTTAGGGCTCATTTTTGATGGTTCGTGACTGTTTCCGATTGAACTCTGCGCTCTCGAACTGATCTTTTCCAACTGAGTTCCGATTTATACAGTCGACGACGTTGTACTGGTCGCGTCGCCAATCTACCACACCGGACAACAATTGCTTTTGGAATTTCTTATCACACTAATAGGTGATAAGATAAGGGGGGCTACTCCCAGCTTAGAGCTGTTCGATTAGCAATGTGAGTGGGAGGGGGTATGTAAGAATACGTGTAAAGCACGCGATTAAAGCGACGTCTTGTCGATTGCGACATGCTCGTATAAATAGTTTGACTTGATAAGGCGGATGGAATGTGGCGTATCGCATATGTCTTGAATTGGCAGTACTTCGAGGAATTCCTTTAGTAGCTAGTCAAGAGCTATGACGTATAGTACTATGAAAAAGTGAGCGGATAAACTGAAGGGTATACCCCTTCAGATACACGAGACGGTTACTTAAAATATGGATGTTACCATTTCCATCGGACTTTAGACTGCGACGAGTCAGCATTTTTAAAGGTAAACAATTCTGTAATCAGCAGAAAGGGAGCTGCTGAATTTATAATGGTGACACGAAGTGTCTTATGAAATTTTATAGAAATTCAAGTGTCACTCGCGTAAGAAATTGGCGCATAGCAACTATCTCAGGAACGTATTTTGGGAGATATGAAAGGCAAAGCTACGCACTTCTTTCCTAAACATGAAATGGTCTTACATTTGATAAGCAAGGGATGTCAAGGGGTAGACAAATGATAAGTCATGACTTGTCTACATGGAATACATGGAAAAGGTTTGTCAGTTATTCTAAGAACAAAACAGATGCAAACAGTTTGCCAGTTTGCCGGCAAGCATTATCCGCAGCTACACGAAATTGCTTAAGCTTACAAGCAACAATTCCGAGGCACGTCCATCTGTCACATTGAGACATACTTGCAAGATGTATTACTAAAAGCTAATTTTCTGGATAATACATATCTGTGTCGGATATATCGGCACACGGCAAATGATTTGTTTTTTTTTTTTTTCATCTTACAGTGGGATCGGTTCTGTAGATGCTGTATAATTGGAGCGACGTCATTTTTGTGATAATTCTCCTAACCGCCCTCAGAAGGAGGATATACTGCTGATTGACTCACGTAACAGAGTCGACGATAGAGTCGACCGCCAACATGCTAGATTTTTTATATAGGCTTCTTTAACATTTTGACGCTGAGGTCAATAAGGAATGCGCTTTTGGCCCAAGGAGACAAAGATAGGCTAAAGCAAAGAAGGTGCAAAAACGTTCGAATCTAGCGAAGACCACAGAATGCTGCAAAGCCTAGCCCTCCGCCGTCCAAGTAGTACGGACCAGATAAACGGAGGAGTGCAATGCAAACAACAACCACAGTGGGCGGGCAAGTCACCATTTCTGGCCCTAGTCAAACTGTTGCTTGCACTCAGTCACTGTTGTTGCTGTATGATATTGTCATACAGAGCAGGCAGTGACTAAGTGTATGTAACAACCAATGGACAGCGGATTGTGGGTATGAATTTTCTGCTGTTTTCTATTTGATTCAGCAAATCAACTCTGAATTTTCACTTCACAGCAAAGCTTAACATCGCCTCTGTCCGAAATTTAGAGTAAATATAGCCAATATTCGAGGGCTAAAACATAACCACTTTTCTGGGTGCGTCCACATCTGTAAATTAAGATCACCTAATTTTGGCAATTAGTGACACAGGTAAATTACCGCCCACACCGCCCATACCTCTCGGATCGCTCTGATCTGAAGCAACCTGGCGACGAACTAGTGCCATTTTTCTTCTCTCCCGCGGTCTCGCCATTTACATGCGTAGTGATGTAGGTCACCAAACTCCTCTACAATGTGATCCGTGTTCCAATCCGGAATTCAACTTCTTGTGGCAAAATTCCATCTCCGTAAGCAAATTTTCCACTACTGCTTTATTTACAGAAGCCTCAAACTGGACGGCAATTCAACCTTTAACGAGTTTGATGCGCTGTCTGACTCCATACAAAGAATTGTATCTCTGTATCCCTGTATTCTATGTGGCTCGACATTCTGGACAAATAACACCCGAATAACGACGTGTTAAGATCTTTGCTGCGGAAAATAACTTGGTCCATCTTGTAAATGAGCAAACTTGGATACCAGACCAGTCATACCCCAATACCACTAGTCTTCTCGGAGTACTGTGTCATATCAAGGATAGAGGATAGAGAAAAGATTCCTTAAAGAATCGTATGGCAATATGAGCAAGACTTAACACGATCTTTCAGAATTTTAACTTGTCGTTATTTTTCCTCGATAATGGCGTAGATGCCGCTGCTGATATGATCACTGACACTATTCCCTTTGGGATAAGATCTTTTATCTCTCATCAGATGAAGATTATTAGACCAAAAGAAAAGGCATGGTACGACTTGATCTGTAGAGAAATGTTTTTTCTCTCCTTCAAGACCAATCTGAGAGAAGAAAACTAAAATAAGTTCAAATTAGCCAGGAATTACTCCAACGTCTTTCTTAAGCATGTGAGAATCCAGCACGAAAAAAAACTGAGGCCAAAATCTCAACGTTCATTTATAATGACACTCCAGCTGTCAGTACTTCGGACAGAGCCAATATGCTCCCTGTACACTTCGCGGCCAGCTCAACATTATACAGATTGTGCTTCGTTTCTGCCTACACTTGAGTGCGTCGAATTTTCAATGGGATGAATCCACTTTCGCACCCGTGTGATAGAAAGAGTTCTTAAGGGTGCTAACATGCACAAATCCGCTGGACCAGATGGTATATCTCCCCTCCTTCTGAAAAGGTGTTCTTCCACGCTTGAAAAATCACTAGGTTTAGCTTTTTTATCAATCCTACTCTTAATGACTCCTACCGTGCAGATGAAAAATAGCATTTGTCCAGGCGGACCCTCAAAAGGGCGAATTTAGTTGTTTCTCCTCCTACAAGCCCATTGGCCTTTCCAAGGACATGGAAATACTGATAAACCATCAGCTCATGAAATATCACGAAAAACAAAAACTGCAAAATTAGCGGCAGAACGGTTTTCTCAGCAGTAGGTCCACTGGTGATTTGATGGCATGTCTCACCAAAAAGTAGAACCAAAGCGTACATCAATCTGGCGAAAACAAGATATTTGACAGAGTTAAAGCAAAATTTAAACACCCAGCAATTATCTATGAATGGCACTTACTAGATGGAGTGAAAAGTAACCTCCTTGGGAATGAAAAAAAAAAAAAAAAAAAAAAAAAAATTAAATGTTTTTTTATTTTATTCAATATAGTCCCCTTTCAGTTTGATACACTTATTTCAGCGATTTTCCAACTTCTTGATCCCGTCCGAAAAGTAGTTTTCCGGAAGGTCTGCAAAATACTCTTCCGTGGCCTCGATGATTTCCTCGCGTAAGCTGAATTTTTTATTGATGAGCCACCTTTTGAGGTTTGGGAAGAGATAATAGTCCGAGGAGCCAAATCGGTCGAATACGGTGGATGCGACAGCAATTGGAGCCGTAAGTCATTGATTTTAGCCGTGGTTACGATGCTCTTGTGCGCCGTTGCATTGTCTTGCCAAAACAAACATTTTTTTCGCTTCATGTGAAGCCGCTTTGCAGCGATTTCGACCTTCAATCGCTCCAATAACGCACATTAATACACGCTGTTGATGGTTTTTCCTTTTTCGAGGTAATCCACGAAGAATATGCCATGACAATCCCAGAAAACCGACGCCATAACCTTTCCGACTTATCGAACCTCCCTCGGCATATTCGGAGCACTCGTGTCGGCTTCAGTCCATTGCCGGGCACTCATTCTGTTCTCTGGTGTTCAACAGGTTACCAATCGACGCCAAAAGTCCGCCCGATTCCGCATCAGCAAGTCCAAACACTCTCTCGAAGTACTCTCGCGTTCGTGTTCTTGGTCAGTATGTGAGTATGCGCGGTACCCAGCGGCAGGATAACTTTTTCATATGCAGAATATTGCCCAAAATATGGCGTGTGCGTTCAGTAGTACATGGGCTGTTTCTAAGAGAGGGCACCACTTGAATTAAATCCATACTATTTTTAGTTAGTACCAACCTTCAAAAGATACGTGTATAAATTTGACAGCTGTCGGACGATTAGTTCTCGAGATATAGCGTTGTGAGTGAAGCAACTTTTGTTATTGTGGAAAAAAAATGTGTGTTGATTTATCATTGCTTTTTGATGAGAAAAAATGCAGCCGATGCAAAGAAATGTCTTGACAAGTATTACCCGGACTCTGCACCAGCCGAACGAACCATTCGCAAGTGGATTGAAAAATTTAAAAGTGGTCATACAAGCACCGAAGATCATGCACGCAGTGGACGTCCAAAAGATGCTGTTTCAGATGAAAACATCAAAAAAGTCCACAAAATGATTACGAATGACCGTAAAGTGAAGTTGATCGAGATAGCTGAGGCTCTGAAGATATCAAAAGAGCGTGTTGGATATATCATACACGAATATTTGGACATGCGAAAACTCTGTTCGTGCCGCGTTTGCTCACAGTCGACCAAAAACAACAACGTGTTGATGATTCAGAGGAGTGTTTAAAGCTGTTCAACCGCAATAAAGCCAAATTTTTGCGGTATGTGACAATGGATGAAATTTGGCTCCATCACTTCACACCAGAGTCAAGTCGGCAGTCAGCTGAGTGGCGAGCAGGCGATGAACCTCGTCCAAAACGACCAAAAACTCAACAGTCGGCTGGCAAGGTTATGGCATCCGTATTTTGGGATACATATGGAATAATTTTCATCGACCATCTCCAAAAGGGGCAGACTATCAACAGCGACTATTACATTGCGTTTTTGGAGCGCTTGAAGGTCGAAATCTTAGCAAAACGGCCGCATTTGAAGAAAAAGAAAGTGCTGTTTCATCAAGACAATGCACCGTGTCACAAGTCGATGAAAACGATGGCAAAATTGAATGAATTCGGCTATGAATTGCTTCCCCACCCACCATATCCTCCAGATTTGGCCCCCAGCGACTATTTCCTGTTCGCACACCTCAAAAGCATGCTCGCCGGAAAGAGATTTAAGACAGATGAAGAAGTAATCGCCGAAACAGAGGCCTATTTTGAGGCTAAACCGAAATCGTACTACAAAACTAGCATCGAAAGATTGAAAAACCGTTTCAATCAGTGTACCGCCCTCGAAGGCAACTATATTGATAAATAAAATTGAATTTTGCAAAAATTTTATGTTTTACTATAAAACGGACTTTTCAGTCTCTTTCCGGTCAGCCAACACCATTTCATGTATTTTTTTGACATTGTCCCCTGTAACCGCATCGGAGGGCCTGCCGCTGCGGACTTGATCGGTAGTGGAGTTGCGGCCACTATGAAACTCTTGAAACCAATATTTGACTGTATAATCTGAAGGAGCATTAGCCCCATAATATTTGTTTAACTTTTCTTTTGTTTCCTTCGCCGTTTTGCCTCTCAAAAAATAATGTTTTATGAGAGAACGAAAATCGTTTTTGTCCATACTCAACATGATGCCAAACACATCAACCACAATCAGTTGTCAAAACAAAACTAAAGACAGTATCGCACTGAAATTTCGCATGTCTGCCTTAATATGAACGGACTTCAAGGTACCATAACCTTTTTTGTGTTATCAGCGCATTCTGGCGGTCAAAGAGGTTACTTTTCACTCCACCTAGTACATCATCAAAACCGGTATGTGTGTTGGAATGACTACATATTGGATAGCCAAAAATGCTGCGAAATGTCTAGGATTTTTCAAGCGATGTAAGAAATTATTCACCCTTTCTGAACTGACCTCAAAAAGGTGTCCCAAGACATAAGAAAAAAAATACGCATACCTCCTTGGGTCGGAAAAGTTATGGCATCGCTTTTCCAGGATTGTCATGGCTTACTCTTCGTGGACTACCTCGAAAAAGGAAAAACCATCAACAGCGAGTATTACTGTGCATTATTGGAGGCCGAAATCGCTGCAAAACGGCCTCATATGAAGCGAAAAAAAAAAACGGCTAAAATCAATGACTTACGGCTCCAATTGCTGTCGCTGATTTGGCTCCCTCGGAGTATTATCTCTTTCCGAACCTCAAAAGATGGCTCATCAATAAAAAATTCAACTCACGCGAGGAAATCATCGACGCCACGGAGGAGTATTTCGCAGACCTTCCGGAAAATTACTTTTCGGACAGGATCAAGAAGTTAAAAAATCGCTGGAATAAAATAGAAAAACATTTAAAAAAATTTTTTTTTTCATTCCCAAGGAGGTTACTTTTCACCCCATCTAGTAGAAGTCGTTGCCATAATTTTTAGCGAATGTAGTCACTTGCACATTTTCTTTTCCACTTATTAGAGATTTTTGCATTCCATAAAATGATTAGAGTTTGTCAATCACTATAGTTGACGTCATATTTCGTTGACAGCTCATTTTACACCACATTTCGTCCAGCATGCTCTATGCGTCATAACATCAAAATGCTCATAGAAGTATGCTTCGCAAAGCTTATAAAATATATTTTTCCTTTCTATTCAATAAAAGATGGCGCTACAAAGTAACTCATTTAACGAATTCTATTCGGAATGAACGTTGTGATATAGAATACAATAAAACTTAATAATTACATAGAGCACAGAGCAAAATAATGAAATTTGCTAGTTTGAAATGTTATACCAATTTTTCGGAAATTGGACAGTTTATTCCAATTTTATACTCAACGCTATTATGGCTTAGGTATTGATGTTCGCCCAAAGCAAATAAGCTTCAACGGATGATGGGTTTTAAGTGGGTCTACCTTAAACGACGAGTCCTCGGTGAATAACGATCCCATTGTACCTCCAAAAAGGAAAATAATTTTTTTTTCTCTGTCAGAACAGGGCACTCAGATAAAGAAGTGAACCATTGTGTCGAGTACCTGCAGGTCAGACATTCACAGAAGTAGAACTCCACCGTATTGTCATCATTTTCACAGCTAGCGTCGCAGGATCTTGAAATATGTCCAGCACACTTAGGTGGTTAGTGTAAGCACAATCTTTTTAACTAAGGGCCAGTAGAAAATCCGCGGACCTTTAACGGATGTCGGGAATAATTCTTTTGGTATGTCCGAAACCTGAAGAGTTATACCATCTGCAGTTATGCTCTAATGAAACCCAAAAAGCTCTCCTCTGAGCATTACCTAACAAGTTCATTAGCAATTTCATTTTTCGTAGTAACATTGTGACCTGGGACCCAGACACGACTCAGTGAATACTGCGTTCAGTGAAGTCTTGCATTCTTGAACTGGCTTGGAAGTCGAAGGAAGACTCAGCTTGTATGTCGCTACAAATGCAAATATTCTGATTCCTCCATCAATTTTTCACAATATAACATAACAATTGTTATGTTTCAGCAGCTGTCAAAATTACCATTGACATCCTGCTGTCAAAATTTTCGGTAAGGTTTGCCATTTCATCATACGTTGTGTAGGACTTAGTAAAAAATATCGCAATTCCAGCTCTGTTATAAATAAGCAACGTTAATTTTGTCGTGAGGTCAGTCATCATCGTCAGGCAATTCGTCGCACTGTGGAAAAGTTTGAGCATGAGTACACTCTTTTGGATATTAAGCCACCAATCAGATAGATATTATTGCGAAATGAAGAAAACAGTGGCTAGTATCAAAAAAGACTCAAAAATATCGATTTGGCGCCGATCAGCTGAATTGGGCATCGCCAAAAAGTCAACCCGGCTTATTTTGCGATTATATTTGGGCCTACATCCGTCTAAGATTGTGCTGACTCAAAAATTGAAGCCAGAAGACAATAGACAACGCCGTGAGTTGAGCGTTGGAAATGTTGGCCGTAGATCCGAATTTTGACCAAGAAATCGTCTTCTCGGCCGAGAACCATTTTTGAGTCAGCGGTTATGTCAACAAGCAATATTGCCAATTTGGAGCGAACACAATTCACAAGTGGTTGGCCAAGAATAAATGCATCCACGAAGATTGATGTTTGAATCAGTTTATGGCATGGCGGCATCATCTGACTTTACTTGTTTCGAAATGAGGAAGGAGACACCGTTACCGTCAAGGGTCTCAGGTATATACAGACCGATGTTAACAGACTTTCTGTGACCAGAGCTCGACAATATTAATATATCCGAGCTGTAGTTCCAACAAGACAGAGCTACATTCCATATAAGCGACGCAACGCTTGAAGTTGTGAAGGAGAAATTTGGCGACTGGTTTATCTTATGGCCAGCATCCATCAATAGTCGCCGCGATCATGCGATTTGACACCACTCGATTATAAACTCTGGAGCTACGTCAAGTTCTTAGTCTACTCTAACAAGCCAACCACTTTGGACGAGCTGAAGGCCAACATTTGAAATGCTATTTCCGGAATAACGCCGCACATATTGGACCGTGTCATAAAAAAATGGACCGACTGCTTGAAGCTCTGCCAGCGAAGCCGATGCAGAAATTTGAATGATGTGTTACACCACACATAATGGCAAGAATGAACTTACGTTCTTATCTGGTTTCCCTATATTTGTTATTACCATGATCACGTAAAGGGTGTCCCAAAAGTCATCAGGATTTAAATTTTTACCATATGTACCACAAAGTCTGGCCAATGAAAAAGACAGCGCGACTAGTGATTTAACTTCATCAACTCTGAAGAGCTTAGTTTCAAAATTCAGTGATGTTAGACACTCTGACCGTCCTTCAACAAGTCGTTCTACACAAAACATCGAAGCAGCTCATGAGAGTGTTACTAAGAGTCCAGGATCATCAATTCGGTACAGTGGTCAACAATTCGACATTTCAAAATGCTGTCTACAGCGTATTCTGATGAATAATTTGCATCTTTATGCAAGTGGAATTGACTCAAGAACAGAAGCTTGCCAACCACTTAGAGTGGCTCATTCGTTGAATGGATTATGGAAAAACAACAAGTGGATGCTGATAAGTTATTTAGCCACGATAATATTCATAATACACTAGGAATCCCCCCCAAAAAACATCGATTACACTATCCTGCAATATTGGTTTGACAAAAACTTTCATGTGAGCATCCCCTCGATTAAAGGACTCCTGTCCTGGCTGAAGAAGAACGTAATATCTGCGAAGAATATACGCATCCTTGGATTCAATCTCACAAAATTCTAAAACCGCCCTTAGGGAGATGGCAGTTCAGTTCAAATTTCATCTATATTGGGTCCCGTGGGAATTGTGGGGCCGACGAACTTACCAAGCTGAAGCTATATAATAGAAAAATAAACCTTAGGTCGACTGTTGGATCATCATGTCTAGCGACCAAACAAATTTGGGTAAAATTGAATCTGAATCGCTCTAAAGAGTTTGATCTTTCAAAATAGGAAATATTTCAGTGCTATTATAGGTCTCATCACTGGACGCTGTCTTCTAGGCAAGCATACAAGAAGATTTGGCGTCATCACTAAATATTTATGCAGAAGCTGCATAGACGAGGAGACAACCCTCTACCTGCTTTCGGACATGAGCCCGGCCATCTTCCAAAGGTGAAAACTCCATTTAGGAGCTTTTTAGACGATAACAATCTCCTACTGTTCTTTAGAAGCTCAAAATGGCTGTAAGAGTAGGAGGATCATAGATTTCCGTAGCATTATAATGGGCATAAGTGGGTTGACTTCTCCGAAAGCCATTCTTACCTAACCTAACTTAACCATATTAGAGCCAGACGTGCTAGAGAAAGACATCACGCAGCGGAGGTAGACCTTTCCATGAAAGCATGTTTCATCATCTTAGCAATGTAAGTCCTCGGTGATGTGAGCTCTGGTAAAATAAGCGACCTCAGTCTTGAGAGGGTTGACTGAAAGCCCGTTTGTGGTGCATCATCAATCACCTCTATGTCTGCATCCAAAAGAAAGTAAAACTATGTCATCTGAATGTCCCTGAGTGCAGACGTTTGAATTATTCAGACTGCTTAGTAGTGAGTTGACTAAAATGCTTCACAGCAGTGGAGACAAGTTGCCGCCTTGAGTGCATCCTCAGAATTTCTTTTATATATCTACAAAACTAGTAATTCGTCTATGCCGTGTTATGTTGGGGAGTTACACGTGCTTTTCCGAAAGTATCCCCAATGTCAATGAAATAACCAGCGCATTCTCTTTGTGTCCACCAGCTTTTGAAGCGCAGCCCCAAAAGATCTTGCTCGTTGGTAGATATTTTATATCTTGGAAAATGAATTCGCAGAGCAGTCAGAGCAGCAACCGATGACTGATGCAAGCTACAACGTATTGTGCTATTTACGTGACTTGCAGTTGGTATCCGGCATCCGGCCTTGGATGACCTGCTGATTTCACCGACTGCCTCGAACTTTTAGAAAAAAGTCTTTATCAGACGGACTCTTTCTGTAAAGGTTCCACTGCCTCTTCAAATTAGTCTCCAATGTTTCCAAGGTGGACATATCAGTTAAGAGAAGGCGCTGCTTAGATTCTGAAGAGCTTCCTCCAGCTTTTCTTTATTCTGAGTTAAGAAAGAACATAAACAGATTTGCCGATCTCCTCCTTAAACCGTATCTAGTTGGTTTTCCCCGAATTCCTCTTCTTTAATAAAGTCATGTACTCACCTCCAATTCTATAGTCGATGTACCCGTATAGTCTGACATGGAAACCTCCGATAGTTCTTTTCAGTTGGTACTCTAGCATACCTGTTGGCTGGCACACATTTCGTAGCTTTTGCCTGCTGCAGCTTAATCTTGGTAGAAAATTTGAGTGGTAAGAGTAAATTCGAAGAAGAAAAATGAGCTATCGGTCTTTCTGCTCTGCATTGCTTGCAAGTTACATTTTCTAACTAAAATAGATGGCCACAAACGTCAAACTTACATACTTGACCTTGACCGTCAGAATGCGCTTCTACTGCAAAAAAGGTTATGGTGCCTTGAAGTCCGTTCATATTAAGGCAGACATGCCAAATTTCAGTGCGATACCGTCTAGTTTTGTTTTGACAGCTGATTGTTGTTGACATGGCATCATGTTGAGTATGGACAAAAACGATTTTCGTTCTCTCATAAAACATTATTTTTTGAGAGGCAAAACGGCGAAGGAAACAAAAGAAAAGTTAGATAAATATTATTAGGCTAATGCTTCGTCAGATTACACCGTCAAATATTGGTTTCGAGAGTTTTATTGTGGCCGCAACTCCACTACTGATCTCCACTACGGAGCGGCAGGCCCTCCGATGCGGTTACAGAGGACAATGTCAAAAAAATACATAAATGGTGTTGGCTGACCGGAAATTGAAGGTGCGCGAGCTAACAGATACCATAAAGATTAGTACTGGGCACACACACTATATTTTGGGCAATATTCTGCATATGAAAAAGTTATCCTGTTGCTGTGTGCCGCACATACTCACTACTGATTAAAAACACGAACGCGAGAACACTTCGAAAGAGTGTTTGGACTTGCTGATGGAATCGAGTAGTCTTTTGGCGACGATTGGTTACTGTTTAACACCAGAGAACAAAATGAGTGCCCGACAATGGACTGAACCCAACACGAGTGCTCCGAAGCGGCGAAGGGAGGCTCGATGGGTCGGAAAGGTTATGGCGTCGGTTTTCTGGGATTGTCATGACTTACTCTTCGTGGACTACCTCGAAAAAGGAAAAACCATCAGCAGCAAGTATTACTGTGCATTATTGGAGCGATTGAAGGCCGAAATCGCTGCAAAACGAGCTCACATAGAGCGAAAAAAAATTTTGTTTTTGCAAGACAATGCACCGGCTCACTAAAGCATCGCAACCACGGCTAAAATCAATGACTAACAGCTCCAATTGCTATCGCATCAACCATATTCGCCCGATTTGGCTCCCTCGGACTATTATCTCTTCCCAAACCTCAAAAGATGGCTCATCAATAAAAAATTCAGCTCACGCGAGGAAATCATCGACGCCACGGAAGAGTATTTTGCAGACCTTCCGGAAAATTACTTTTCGGACGGGATTAAGAATTAGGAAAATCGCTAGAATACATTTAAAAAAAATATTTTTTTTCATTCCCAAGGAGATTGCTTTTCACCCCACCTAGTACAATTGCAAAAGGCTACAGATTCTTGCCATTCATCTTCCATTGTACACTGTCCCAGATAGTAATAAACGAATGAGCCGACATATGAACTAAACTTTTCATTCTATTCAAGGTATTGACAATTTTATAAAATAAAAGCCATGGCATCACAGCACAAAAATCAGACAGTAATATGCGAAAGGTAATCAAGAAAAGTTAAAAAAAATTAAAAATAGCTGACATCACGTCGTAAATAAAATTGAAAAGTCGCACCACACATGCTGAAAATTTAGTACACAATAGTGTGGTAGATAGCACAAATCGTAGTAAAAGCTTTGATTCACTTAATGGCACCTATCTCTCGATACTTTATCAAATCTACGTCGTTTGCCTTTTAACAATCGGCCACCGCATAGTCTAGTGATCACATTATCTTGGCCACTGTTCTCCTCTAGAATGCATTCAAAGTATAACTTTAAGCTCTGACCACTCTGAATTTTATCAAATTTTTTTCTACAACCTTCACAGCTACAATCGAGCAACCGATAAGAAAGAAGATACTTACAAATCCGACGGCACATCAATCATGTAACCCAGTCTCGCCGTATCTATTCTCTATTATAAGAACAATACTTTAAACAATCCTCAGAACAACTATAGTATATTCACAATCGACACAGAGCCAACTGCGAATAAATTCCATTTAAACAAACAAAACACCTTTCAGATACTTTGACTTCCCTGGAAGTGTAAAACAATTAATTTATCTTCATGGGTAAATAATTTAGAAAACAGCATATTTTCTTTACTTAGAAACTAGATTATTGTATATAAAAAGGTATTCCTAAAACTTTGAATTTGGTGTAGTATCAATATATGTATCTATGAGCTGTATTCTGCATCTGTATATCGGTCACTTAACGAGATAGAGAGATTCATGTCAATTCTTCTGATATCTGTCCTCTATCAGCATTTTGTATCTGTAAAGAGAAGAATAAATTTCACACATGAGGATACATTGAAATGTAATTTAAAATTCACTAAATATCTAGTTCAAGTATAAGAGAAGGACTAAACTATTTACCGGAATTGAAATTCACTATTCGTCGACAACGGCCACGATGATCTCGCTTTTGACACTTTGGGCAGGGTTTGTCCCTGTTACTGCCTGTTAAAATCTGGCCAGTTTTGAAATGATATTCTCGTGGTGCATAAAATATAACCCGCCTACTTTCGCAAGGATCAATTAAAAATCCAAGCGTACTTAGAATGCAAACAATTACCAACAACTTCAGATGCAACAAAGCCATTTACTTGGGGACAAAATTGAAACGATATACAGCGGCAAATTGAAACAAATTGAATTCAATTGAATCAAATTGAATGTGGTTTGAAGCAGAATTTTCAGACTTTCTTGATGATGGTAGTCTTACAACTGAAGGCTCGTTCCAACTGTATAAACCTTTAAAAGAATTTCTCGAAGATATCACCTTATTTCAGCGATTACAAGTACAAGAACAACTACAGTCCGTGCTCTATTCAATGATTGTGAGAAATGACAACTTTTCGATAACGCTTCTCATAGATATACACCCCGGTTATCTCGGTACCGGTACCGGTGACTTGCTGATGGTCGCAAAATGGGTGACGACAACAAGGTGTGAATTTTAGCATTTACTCCTGGCTGGTGATCAGCGTAAGCATGACGTTTCTACGAATAATTAAGCGAACGACAGTCCACGCATTCCATTGGACTTTGACGCAAGAATAAGTAGACGTGATTTAAACCTAAGTCACATTAACATTCATAAATGATCTACAATAGTAAGTATCTATACTATACTACCAGAGATAGGGTGTCGGAAATTGTATCGCATACTTTATAGGGGGTGGCGGTAGTATAATATATATATATACTCGTATGCGTAAAGATCGCTGTATTAGATACTACATGAATGAACATGATAACAGCAGAGGAATAAATCACAGTGCAGGGTTTGAGTTTATTTTGAAAAATGTCAAACCTCCATGACGTTGTTGCGAATATAAAAAGATACGATATTTGCCAGAATACGACGATTCAAGATATGGAATTGTGCAAGTAAGTGTGCACATGATTGTCTGTTTGTCTGTTTATGGAAATCTGATCATTATGAGCAAATAAATAAGAGGTATGAGTCAAAGAAAGAACATCTTGGAAAGTACCTATGAAGATTTATCATTTGAAATTCTGCAAAACTGTGACGTCTACCCAAATTGAATTGTCATGATGTTCGCTCTATGATTATATTTTTGAGAATCCTATCTCTAAAATACGAGCCGATTACAAACTGTTTCCTGTTTTATGAAATTTTTTTTAGTGAATGAGCATGTTTTGGGGTGTCAGTGGTCTTTGTCATAGGAATTAGCAGCGACACAACAGGTTAAAGGTTAATTGGGGAAATGTCATCCTGTCGCTTGCTATCGATCGCGTATAAGTTGTTTTTTTAAGTTGTTAACCGTTTTGTTTTCATTTAAACAAAACCGCAATTAACTAAAAATAAACAGGCGGTTCGTGTTGTAAGGTTCTATATATGAACCCTTACTATGCACTGAACTTTGGAGATAGAGTGAATTATTTTATAATTTGGACTCTGAAGCTTGCTGGCACCCACTCTAGGAATCATAGGTGTGGAATAAACCCACTTTATGACGAGCGATCGAAAAGGCCGAGAGCTTGTCTTTATGTGCCGAACTCATTCTCACCATCTAAACTTGTGGAATTTTGTAACCAAGATTTAGTTGCTGCAGACATAAGCTACAAAACGAATGAAAAATAGCAAAAATTCGATTCGTTACTTCCTTGTCATATGCTGCGGTGCTAATGCCCAGAACACTTTTTATGGCTGTAGCAAATGCAACGTGAAAGGTCAACTGGACTTCGTTCTATTGTTTGGCTTCGCTGCCAACAATGTTGGCTCTCAGCCAACTTTTGTTACGAGACTAGAACAGCAAGTAATCGACTTAATCTCCAACAGGTACCTTAAGGATATCTCCATGTCAGACCATAGATACATCGTATTCATAATCGGATGTAAGGAGGAATCCGCATAAAACCAACTGGACATGATTTAAGGAGTAGCTCGAAAAGTACAATAGTGCTCTCACTAAGCTCAGGACAAAACAAAAGCTTGAGGCAGCTGTTCAGAACATGAAGAATATTCTCACTAAGTTTTTGCAGATGCAGTTTTGCAGATAGCCCGTTTCTTGATGGAAGACAGACCTGCAGCGTCTTCGTAAACGATCCAGAAAACTTCTAAACAGGTCACTTAAGACTAATTTGGGGGACAATTAGAAGCTTTATAGATCAAAGCAAAAAGATTTTAAGACGGTTATTTGGACTTCGAAGAGTGCCTCTTACAAAGGTTTTTGCGAAAAGATCGAAGCTATCGGTCGAAATTCTCAAAAAAAGAAGATCAACCAGGCTGGAACCACTCAAAAAATGTAACATTACCTATACTGAGTCGAATGCAGAGACTCTCCGTCTCATGCCTGAGGGCGCAGGTAGTCCTAGACATGATTGTCGACTGATACAATAGTGATGGGTTTTAGGTCAATCTTCTTAAGACTGAGGATATTTTCTTTACAAGAAGGAGGAAGCTTACTGGTCTGACTCATCTAGTGCTTCAAGTTATCACCATTCAATTCTCCAAAGCAGCTAAGTATTTGGATGTCATCCTGGATAACAAATTTTTCTGAACTAAAAACATATTACGTCGAAAGTATCTAAGACGCTGTCGGCCTTTTGCAGAGGAACTATCGCCAAAACATTGGGCCTGTCACCGAGAAGGGTCCTTTGGATCTTCACAGCTACTATAAGACCAATTTTATTCTATTCCATTGGTTGACTGGTAGAATAAGCTTTCGCGAAAATACATGATTGTTGCTTTTATCAGAACTCAAAGAACGGTTTGTCTCGGATACTTGGGGCTTTTTCCAGCACTATTGGCTCTGCTCTTGACACCTAATATTCATATCATGGGCTGCACATTCAAAGCTATCTTGCCCAAAAAAAAAGCGGTCTTGCGCGCCGGCTGTATTATGACTCCGGTCTTATGGACAAGCTGTCCGATGCAATGACATCGAAACTCCTGTTTCGCGAAAAATACGAAATTGACTTTCCCTGTGCCCAGGACTGTCGGGCCTTCACGAACGGCTCCAAGACTATTATAGGTTGCAGCGCTGGTGTCTTTCTGGAATACAGCAACGTTAGATTTCACGGCTCGTTAGCAAAACTTACTTCTGTTTTCCAAGCAAAGATTAAAGCAATCATAACGGGAATGAACTATATTGCGGAGAACCGGTGGAGGGAACGAAACATTTGCATCTGCAGCGACAACTAAGCTGCGCTAAGAGCCTAGCTAAGGGTTAATTTAATGACCCTTATCTGGATCCCAGGTCACAAAGAGATCACGCTAAATGTAATCGCAGATGAACTTGCCAGGCATGGTTTAGAGAAGATTTTTTCACGACACGAACATACGTTGAGTCTGTCTACGTTCTCGATTAAGGCTTCCATTGACAGTTGGGTCTTATACCATATGTGCACAACTACAGATGAATGCTTCCCGACGTCTTTAGAAGGTCAGCGGGATTTCTGCTGTCTCTCAGCAGAAAACACCGCAGGACTTCGTGACAGGGCATTTCACTTTTGCAAAGCACTGAAATATGCTGAGCATAAGTCACACAATATCCTGCGATGCTTGCTACGTAAGTGATGATGACACCACAAAGCACTATCTCTGTGAATGTTCGGCTTACGTTTACCAATAAGTGCTCATGGTGGGAATGAAAACGCAAGTTTTTCACATTTTTTGTTTTATTTTTGTTTCCTCTCGTGCCAGTTGTTTCGGCCATTTAAAAAATTTTATTTGTTAAACTCTTTATGGAAGGCTTTTACCTCACCTATGAACTGCTCATTGGAGCCAAATTTTAATATTGGGGACAGCAATTTGTATCATAATTCATGGAATTTATTCAAGACGATTTCGGGTGAGTAAACTGGTACATCGTCGTGGTGGAATAGCATTTTTTCTTTGTCAAAATTTCTCAATTTCTAATGAAATCCGTAGTTCATTGTAGTAACGTGCTGTGATTCGGTTCCCTTTATTCAAAATGTCTATGAAAATTATTTCCATTGAAACCAAAAAACTAGTTTTGATTATTGTTTGTCTTGTCAACGGTGACTAATCGGTGACATGCTATCCACTGTTTACTGTAAACAACCGCTGCATCGATCGAGCCGACACGTTTCTCATTTTTAACTTTTAGTGTAAAATGTTGATTGCCTACAGCCTCATCAAAATCATCATTTCATTGTCCTTTTCAACAGCTCCTCACTAACAATAGATATATGACCACGTTTAAATTCCTTGAACAAATATCTCATGGTGCCATAGATGATAAAGGGTCCGTAGACAGTACATCAGTTTGCATGTTTTCTATTCACAAAAATCGATGTACAGATTGTTATTGCTCTTCTGCCTAATAAACCGATGAATCCTTTTGAAATCAGGTATGGCGTCATTTTAAAGACGATTTTGTCAAGAGTAAGGCATGCCTCCTGTATTTTGGACACCGAACATTGCAGGCATCCAATATTGACTTGGAACACCACCAAGTTGCAACCAAGGTGCGAATGCGGATTTCTCAAGCGCCACAACAAAGAAGACTTACTGTGAGAATATACTGGCTGGGCCGTAATGTAACACCCTATCGGAAAATATATACAGATTACTACAAACGGCTTCGAATGTCAATCCAGTTTTGAAATTTGTGAAGCAAACAGAACTCCTGAATAACGCGGAATAAACGTCATCGAGAATCGGCGAGTTATGCGCAAGGAGCTATCACATCCTCTCAAAGTCACTGTATGGCGTGTTGTTTACGCTGGAGAGCCATTGGACCAATTTTTTTTTTTTTTTTGCAAACGTCGCAGGCCAAACGATTATTGTGGATGGTGTACATTACAGTGCCATGATCAATAAATTTTTATTCCTCTATTTAGACTGGAGGACATGTGGTTCTAGCAGGAAGAAGCAACAGCTCATACCGCACGAACCACAACCGACGTTCGAAAGCAGGCGTACCCCGGTCTTTTCATATCGCGTTTTGGCGATTTGCACTGGTCAGTAAGATCACACAATTTGACTGAATTATTATCCCGGGTTAAAGTCAAGCCACAAACTCTGGAAGCCCACAAGGAGAACATCCGTCAAGAAGTGGAAAATCTACGGCCGGAAGTTCTGAAGAAAATCATAGAAATGCTATGAAAATAGCTCAACTGCCGCAGCCACGTAAGCGTTATCATTTTTAAAACAATATTCTTTCCTATATACGTACGCAGTGAAGGAAAATAGGGTCATAAATTATGGCCGATCTTGAATAAGGTAGAAAAGGTGCAGCCGCCGGAGACCGCCAGAGTCTTTGACGAACGCGTAGCCCAAAATCTCTCGACAAATCCTATACCGCCACAAACAAATACCGATGTCACCAAGAAATTCCTGGTTTGATGAAGAATGCCAGCAAGCACATACAACTAAACAGAAAACGTACAAAGCTGTGCTGCAACAAATGACGAGACCTGCTCTACGAGCAGAAGAATATTGGCTTGTTCAGAAGAAGAAAACAGAGCACGAGAAGCGCGTGATCGAAGACATTGAGAGGTTATACTTCGGGAATAACAAATTAAAGTTTTACCAATAGGTAAAAAGAACGTGTCAAGGCAAGAAACTCCGTACATAAGCCTGTACAGATGAAGAAGGAAACCTTGTAGTAGAGTCACAAGTGGTGTTGAATAGACCATTCAATCTTGACGAATATAGCCAAAATTAAATCCAACAAAGCTTTTGGTAGAAATGAATTTTTGGATCTCATATGCCTGATGAATGGGATTTCAGTATTATTTGTCCAATTCACATGAATAGATATCTCCTCAACTGCGCCAACTATAGACGTAAAATACTTCTCAACATCGCATTCAAGATTGTATTTGCCATTGTTTGGACCCTATCTGTGCAGTGGCAGACCAGGAAGAGTCAAAATCGAAAAAAATTTTTAGACTTCGGCAGATTCGGAAAAATTTCAAGAAGTCCATATCGGTACTCACCGATACTCATCGATACTCACCTGTTCTACACAGACCAACTTTATAGAAAGATGTCCAGTTTTGGCACTGAGATTTGAGAACGCTTACAGCTTCGCAAAAGTCGGCAACGATTAAACCTAGATTTTTGATATCAAAAAGGGTCCGAAAAGGTGACCCACTGTCTTTGATTGAAGAGAATTATAGAGGCCCACAACACCCCGAACTGTATCTATGTTACATAAAGAATGAAGTTAGTAATATTTTTTTAACGGCAAAAGAAATAGACAAGCGTAGGAATCAACAGATTCCCTTAGTCGAAAACTGTACGATTTGCGTCACTGACAAATAAAGAAGTATCTAACGAGTGAAATTTTATCAAAGTATAGAGAATATTTATGATCTCTTACGTCGTCTGAATAGCAAATATAAAAAACTTGGACCCAAAACAAAATTAACGATTTGAAGGGATACAGTATAGAGCTGATACAAAGCGGAATCTTCGCCAGCACTTACGACTGAAGGAATCACAATTAATTTCGACAAGATCTAACCACAAAACGAAATATTTTAGACTAATATTGTTATTGTATTTTAGTTTTTTTTTCTCATCAGATAAAAGTATCTGATGTGTCATAGAATTGCTGAAATTCACTCACCCTACGTAAATTAATTTGCTACACGATGGCAGTTGTCCCATAAATTATGAATCCAAACAAGTTTTAGCATACAAAAATAATTTTAATTTTGTTTTATTATTTTATTAGATACGAGTATTTCCTAGATCTAAAAATAATTGTTCACTTTCTCAATTCTTTAACCTACCCGTGACTGCTTAAATTAGATTTAATTCATTTCCACACATTCATTCATACTCTAGTTGTATCTCGAATTATCGCTTGTTATCACTTCACGTAGATGACAGTCTGGTTACCCCCGATTGCGAATTAGTTTATTTTTATTTTTTATTTTTATTTTTTATTTTTATTTTTTCGTTGACAGCTATCAGAATGTTGGTCTTTCTAGACGACACTTTCCCGTATGGTCTACTCTCTTACAGGGTATGTCCAAAATTTTTAAAATTCGTGGATTTTTATAAGAGTGGCGATCTTCCAGTTTTTCTATCGAAACCGCGTGAATTTCGTTGACCAGAATTGTCATTAAAAATGCTAACATCACTAGATGAATCGGAGATACTTTAAATTTCATTTTGGCAGAGTTCCGAAACTGATTGAAATAAATCACTGACTATACATGCGGCTGAAGCGACATTCGTTCATCACAATCTGCTTAACCTAATTACGAGTGCCAGAGAAATCCGAGCTTGAATTGCACTCCGAATTTTGGTTTTCCCATCTCCCTTCCAAACCACTAAAACAGAAAACCGTATGACGGAAATCAGCTGACCGGTTCAGATTTCAGATGTTCGTATCTCACTGCACAGTAATTAGTTTGTTTTTAATGTATGCAAAGTTCATTATTCGAAACAAGTGGTTTCCATTCCAAGAAAGGAGTATCTGAATCAGTGCTCTTACCAGATAACGAGCATCCAAGTGCTTTTCTGGTTTTTGATTTGGATGGATACGAATTGATTGGCTTGGATTCACGAACGGTGTCAGTTGATGACGTAAAGTCGAAAGAATAATACAACATTGCGAAATCGAATTCAGTTGTAGATTTAAAGTCAGATAGGAATTGCTCATTTGTATCCGGATTCTTAGGAAAATTCCAATATTTGCCATGACACGCAAAAGTAGATTTCGATGGTGTAATGCTCAGTTGATGGCAAGAAGGTGTGAACATGCTGCCGGATATTGTGCCGAGGGATCGTGAATGGCGCTTGTTGACTTCAGTCTTAATTCGATAAGAATGACAAATCGTTCTTTAAACACTGTTTTCTGTTTATTATTAGCGTGATGAAATATTAATGCAAACATAACGATATCTTAGGCGCCGCATAAGGTAAATTATAGAGCCAGAGAAATATTCCACATGTCTAAGCAGAATGATTTGTGTTTTAGCAAATATATCGCAGGTTCTATTGTCGGTGAATGCTACCTTCTACCAAACGGACTGATTATTATAATTGTTGGATAGAATTCAGCTATCCAAAATACACAACGAAGGCAGGTACATTGAGTTCTACAAAAGATTTATTTATTACGTAAGCTTCCAATCGGTAGCAACGGCCATAAATCGGAAAGGTCATATTGAAATATTAGTTCGTAGCCAGTAGACATCTGTCTTTCTGTTGGAAAAGATCATTCCGATAAATAACTAATACAGTGTACCACTTGTATGCCCCTTTAATGAAATTTCAATGCTAAAGTGACTACAGTACCAGCACCCTACGATTACATTAGACCGATTACTTGCAACCAGATGCGAGTGTAGCCTGGAACCCTTACGGAGAGAATGTTCCATCTTGTTGTCATCACTCTCTTAAGCAAACGCCTAGTGCCCTATAATGGAGATATTAAGCAGTCTACCTACAGCAAGAAAGCCGCTGATCTCTGAGAGAGGTCAGGAAGCATTCGTTTGGTCTGGAGCCTTGCTATCTACGGTTATGCTAAAATAAAACCCAACTGGCAACGAAAGCTCCAACCAAGAAGAAGTCAGCTTTAACGCAGGTTTGAGTCCTATAAAACTATACTCTTAGCCTTGCCTAGCCAATGGCGGTTTCATTTCCCGTGATCATATTGTGACTTGGTATCCAGAGAAGACTCAGTTATACTCAGTCTTCCAACTGCGTTTGTCTGCCACTAAAAATGCAAATGATTCGCGCCCGCAACTACCTTCACATATGTTGTAGTTCAATGCCATCACATTTGCGCATATTACCGCTTGAAAGACAACGCAAGACATCAGCGTCACATCCCTGGCATAGGGAAAGTCAATTGCGTATTTTTTTCACCACAAAAGTGGTGAAGATGGCTTTGGAATTTTAGTCCGTGATATGAATATCAAAAGTAGGGAAATCATCAGTGCGCCTATAGCAGAGCCACGCGTGCTAGGGGAAGCTAACATGCATCCTATACAGACCATTCTATCGAGCCTGGTCTGGAATTTGTCCTACCAGATCGCATATGATTTAATTTTCCTTATTATAGCCATGTAGATCAAAAGAACGTTTCTCGGTGGTAAGACCCATGCCTTGCCGACGGTTAATTTATACTGCTAGAAGACCAGCAGCACCTTAAAGCCCTTCGACGAAACATATTTTGTGCAAAGAAGTTTGTTATACGGGATAACAAACAAACACTCAGCTTCTTTGGAGAAATGGATGATAAGGCCTTTAAGCACTAGGTAAGCCAGACTAGTTAACTCCACCCTGACAAACATATTTTTCAGACGATAGACTAAAAACCTATTTCTAGCACACGAATCATCGACCATGCCTAGCACTAAGTGAAGAAAAATGCTCAAACTATGGCGTCCTACAAGGTTGCAAGCTGGGTTCTCTACTTTTTATTATGTAAAGGGTGACCAGATAAGTTCAAAAAAAGAAAAAAAACAACAACAACTGTGGAGATATAAAATTTATTCTGACTTTATTTTGAAGTTCATGCCTTTATATGTGGAATAGTACGTCAGTCAAATGGCCACCGTGGCTTTGCTGGAAGTGTTTCAAGCCGTAGATCCAATTTTTGATGATTCGGTTCAATATGTGCGACGTTATTCCAGCAGTAGCGTGTCGAATGTTGGGCTCGAGCTCATCCAAAGTGGTTGGCTTGTTAGTGTAGACTAAGGACTTAACGTAGATCCAGAGAAAATATTCGAGTGTTGTCAAATCGCATGATCGCGGCGGTCAATTGATGAACACTCGCCATTAGATTCATCAAATTTCTCCTTCAAAACTTCGAGCGTTGCGTCGCTTGTATGGCATGTAGCGCCGTCTTGTTGCAACCACAGCTAGAATATATCGATGTTGTCGAGCTTTGACTACAGAAAGTCTGTTAACATCGCTCTATAGCTGAGACTACCGACAGTGACGGTGTCTTCTTCCTCATTTCGAAAGAAATAAGGTCCGGTGATGTGTCAAGCCATAAACCGCACCAAACATTCAATCTTTGTGGATGCATTGAATAACTTCAATTTTGCTTGTTGACATAGCCGCTGAGTCAAAAAAGACGCCGGGTTGACTCTCTGGCGATGCCCAATTCAGCTGTTCGGCGCCGAAACGAAGTTTCTTGGTCTTCTTAAATACTGGCCGTTATGGCGGCTATGTTTTCTGTATTTCCCATCACTCTCCATCTGATTGGTGGCTAAAGATCCAAAAGAGTGTACTAACGTTCCAATTTTTCAGCGTTGCAACGAATTGTCTGCACACTGACAACCGACCTAATGACAAAATTCATATTGCGTATTTACAGCTAAGTCGAAATTTCGATAACATTTTTTAATAGTTTTGGTACTTTCGGCAAGCATAAAACTATGCATATTTTGACAGCTAGATGTAATTGTTTTTTTTTTTATAATATGCGCGCCCTCAAGGGATTAAAGTACGCTTAAAATGCTCGTAAATGTTTGTTGGTTTTAAATGTTTGAAGGTTATTATGACAAGGAAATAAAGAGCTAGACAGGG
Source organism: Volucella inanis (assembly GCA_907269105.1). Taxonomy (NCBI): domain Eukaryota; kingdom Metazoa; phylum Arthropoda; class Insecta; order Diptera; family Syrphidae; genus Volucella; species Volucella inanis. The sequence continues at coordinate 14,437,116 of OU026156.1, read as the reverse complement.
CATTCCATAAGCTGGTGTTACGGAAGAAGCGAAATGCTACTGGCGATTTCTATGAAGTACTGGTGGTGGAAATAACGATAAAACAGGAAGAGATATGAGACATTAAGTCGTTGTACGAGAGAGTCCTTTGTCTGAGAGATATAAGCAACACCTATAGCCAATTTTTGGCAGATAAATTTCTAATATACTGAGACTAGATCAGAAAGGGTAAAGTATTTCTTACATCTTAAAAGTCCTACACATTTCGCAGCATCTTTGATGACACCGGATATGTGGTCATTTTAAAGTAAGTTGTCATTGACACACATACCGAGAATGCAAAGTTTTTCAGTTTTGACGATACAAGTGTCACTCATGGACAATGGCTGGGCGTTTAAATTTTGCTTTAACGACAACAGACAGCATTGTGTTTTAGAAGCATTAAATTCTATTCTGTTAGTGGTTCCCCAATTAGCTATGCTGTTAATATCAGAATTCAGGGAACGAATATGAAAAGCAGGCAAAGGAATATATTGGATTCGAAGTAGCCCACTATAGATCGATTGATGAAAATTAAAAAGAGTGTTGGGGACAGAACGAAGCCCTGAGGCACACTCGCATTTATATTGTGAACATCAGACTTGAAACCATTTAAAACGACTTGAATTGAACCTTCCGAAAGGTAGTTTTTAATCCATTGAAGAAGAGAGTCATCGATCTCAAAAGCACGTACCTTCGACAAAAGAGCCTGGTGCTAAACTCTGTCAAATGACTACGAAATATCAACTATCTTGCTTTCGACAGACTGATGTACGCTTTGGTTCCGCTTTTCTGTGAGACATTATAACAAAAAATCAGGTCCAAAGAAGTAATGCTGGGTAACAGATTACAGTTCAAAACACACGTGGACTATTTATCCAAGAAACATCGCAAATGCAAGGAGCTCTCTCGCTCATACTACCTAAGATTGGTGGATCTAGATACGCAAAAAAATTCTGCTCTCCAGAGTTGTCACGTCAGTTCTATTGTATGCCTCCCAGTATTGGCAAAACCACTGAGGATAACGGAGACCAAAAGGCGACTCTCGTTAACATACAGACTTTGCGCGCTACTGATAATCTGCGGTTTTCAAACCATATCAGATGAGGCCACCTTTATTTTAGCAGTAAAAGTTCCCGTCGATATTCTTGCAGATGAAATGTTGAGGATATATAATAAAAGAGCCTTAAGCCAACACGATGCCAATAGAATCAGAGGAACCAAAATTCAAGAAAAGCCAGCGTCCATAGCTACCTGGCAAGCTCGCTGCGATAATACAATGAAAGGCAATTCTTATACCCAGAATTCGTGACTGGGCAAAACGTAAAAATGGGAACTGCGACTACAATCTTACGCAGTTCCTGTCTGGCAACGTGGGTTATCGCAAGTATCTCCACCGTTTTGGGCATGACAGTTCACCATGTTGCCTCGAATGCTCAAATGGAGATGAAGATCCGGAGCACGCAGTACTTTACAGTCCACGCTTCATAGCATGGATAACTTATGTGCGGAGCTCGTCGTTAATCCAAAAAAAAATATATATATATATCGTCAAACAGTTCCAACAACAAAGTTGGAAGCTTGAAGCAAGTAAACTATTGGGTTTGCTAAGAGATAGCGTAACTTGTATTATTCCATTGGAACATGCGTTGGAAAGCTACTGTCATTGTACATCATTTCAGTATATGTCATTCATTTGAAGCGTAAACAACAATAATTTTGTTTCACTCAAATATGTCGAACTTTCTGCCTGAAAAAGTGTTTTTGCGGGGAGTTCTTCTTCATAACTTTAATATGAAGAAAACTGCTACCCAAAGTCATCGTATTTTGGTTGAAGTCTATGGTGAACATGCGCTAGCTGAGCGAACGTGCCAAAAGTGGTTTGCACGATTTAAAAGTGGTGATTTTGGCTTGGAAGACGATGAACGTCCTGGGCAGCCAAAAAAGTTTGAAGATGAAGAACTGGAAGCATTACTCTAAGAAGATTGTTGCCAAACACAAGAAGAGCTCGCAGAATCCTTAGGTGTCACACAAGCAGCCATTTCAAAACGTTTAAAAGCAGCTGGATATATTCAAAAGCAAGGAAATTGGGTTCCACATGAACTCAAGCCGAGAGACGTCGAAAGAGGGTTTAGCATGTCCGAAATGCTGCTGGAACGTCACAAAAGGAAGTCATCATGCATCGGATTGTTGCTGGTGATGAAAAATGGATCCATTACTACAAACCCAAGCGCAAAAAATCATATGTGAAACCCGGCCAACCAGCCAAATCAACGGCAAAGCCGAATATCCATGGCGCGAAGATAATGCTCTGTATTTGGTGGGATCAGATGGGTGTGCTGTATTATGAGCTGCTAAAACCAGGTGAAACCATCAACGGACAACGCTACCGAACATAATTATCCCTTTGAAGAGAGCGGCCCCAAGTTGCTATTCCGGTTAAGAACTATTTGGAAAACAGTGGATTGGAAGTCTTACCCCACCCGCCTTAAAGCCCAGACCTTTCCCCTTCTGACTACCATTTGTTCCGGTCGATGCAGAACGCCTTCACTGAAATACGGTTCACATCAGAGCAGAATATCAAAAATTTGCTTGATTCATTCTTGGCTGCCAAGCCGGCGCAGTTCTCTCGGGATGGGATCTACAAATTGCCAGAAATATGGAAAAAAGTCATAGCTTCAGATGGGTAATACTTTGAATAATACTATTGTACATGTTTTTCTAAAATAAACGTTCAAATTTTGAAAAAAATTTATATACCCAATAAAAAAGGAAAAAATGTTACCCCGAGGCGAAAAGTACGTAGATCTGAGAGCAAATTAAATTGGAGAGACCAGAATCTAGTGGAGAATGCAATCGAAATTTTTGGTGTACCAAAGGTAAACAATTAAAAAGCAGCAGTGTGTATATAAACAATTTTTTCTGAAGCAGAGAATGTCGCTGTCTCGTAAATCTGTCGAAAAGCAAATTCGAAAATCTATTTCGAATGACTTTGGAGACATTGTGTGTGTTCAACTCTCCTCGCTTAATGTCAAAAGGAAAATTATGTTGAGCAAAAGAACTGGAATGGAAAGACATTATTTTCCAGACACAAGAAAAAAATATTTATATGCATAATAACTCTTTCACAAAGACACAAGAGCTACTAAAAAAATGAAAATAGAGAAAATATTTTACATTCGTAGTCTGTATTGTAATTTTGATTTATAAACTTGAAAACGTAATGCTTTCGAATATTTGCCTCACATAATTTGTGTTTCTGAAATTGGGACTTATTCCTGCGAAGCAGATGACTACAATCTACCAGATTATAGTTTGTATTCTATTCCTAATGCTTTTGGTGGAGTGGGAGATATAGTCTGCCAAGTGCGACTTCAAGCGGTTGGTCCAATATGTGCGGCAGTATTCCGACAATAGCGTGCCGAGTGTTGGAATCGAGATCGTCAGAATTGGTTGGTTTCTTAACGCAGACTAAGGACTTGACTTAGCCCACAGAAAGTGATCGAGTGGTGTCAAATCGCATGATCGCGGCAACTCACTGATAAACGCTCGCCGTGAGATAACCCAGTCGTCCAGTTTTTACTTCAAAACTTCGAGCGATGCGTCACTTGACCCAGGTTGGGGGCTTATCCAGGTCTATAGGCAGCTAAACCCTTAACAAGGGCTAACGGCAGCACTCATATCTCTGAAGCGTGTTACTGGCTCCGGAATTTGGTCCAACAATTTTGACCAGGTTGTGGATTGTGCGTGGAGTTAGCTGACCAACCCCGTAAAAAGTAAAATTGTTACGAAGCCTCGGATAAGAACGGATTCACTGTTGACGACCTTGAAAAAAGATAACGACTTTTGGACTTGAACAGGCCGCGTGCTGGCAAACAATTGGCGGAGGCCCTAAACTGCTATAAAGCAGATATCACCGTCATCCAGGAAGTGCGGTGGAATGGGTCTGACAAAAAAGAGATGGAAAACAGTAATGTTTACTACGACAGCGGCAGACTTAGGCAAGAAGTCTTCAGCTTTCGCCACGTGAGTGAACGCTTTATAATAATCCGTATCAAAGACAAATTCGCCAACATCAGCCTTATATGCACCTAAGCCTCAACAGAGGAAAAGGGCGATACTATCGAAGAAATTTTTTACGAGCTCCTCTACAAAACCTACGAGCAATGTCTGATATATAACATTAAAATCATGCTAGGCGTCTTTAATGCTAAAATTCGAAAGAAGGACATCTTTGGCAGCACAATCGGAAGCACGGATTTCGATTTCGCTACGGGGCGTAACGTTACTATAGCAAGCACACGGTTTCTTCACCTCATAAATCTCACAACCAGATTGAGCATGTTGCGATGGGTGTAAAGCACTCCTCAAGTATTTTAGATGTCTGAACCACTACCTTGTTGCAACTCCCCTTCAAAGCCCATGGTGAGGATGAAATATTCCCAGCTTTACTAAAAAAGGGCACCTCGCCACTGCTACGAGTACTTATACTAATTATGAGATTAGAGACGGGGTACTTCAAATAAACCCCCCTTCTCAAACATCAATATGCATACCGACCTGGAAAATCAAACGTATACGCTCCACAAAATCTAAGCATATGAATTGAAAAATCTCTCAGAGGTAAAGAGGTAGCGGCCGGTTATAGAAGGAGCATTCGACAACTCAGAATTCTGCCATATACATAGAGGCATTCAAAACATGGGAGTTGTCAAGACCACATTTAAAGAGTTAATATATATGCTAGAGGATAAAACAATAAAAACCTCATAAGGCAGCAATAAACTCAGTGTGAAAGCTTTAAAAGGATGCTCTCAGGGAGGAGTACTATCACCCCTATCGGATGTGAGGTCTCGACCTTGTTTAAAAGTAGGAATCTGCATAAAACCAACTGGACACGATTTAAGGATGAGCTCGACAAGTACAATATTGTTCCCCATAGGTTAGGTTAGGTTTAAGTGTCTGTTGAAAAACCAAGCCACTTAGGCCTATTGGCCCATTGTGATGACACGTGGATCTGTAATCCACTTACTCGCGTAAGAGACTTTTAATGTCTATGTTGCTTAAGTCACTTAAGTCGCTGTGGAAGAAGTCTACTAGGTGGAGATTTCTTCTTTGGGAGAGAGCTGGACATGTACAGAGGCGGTGAGGGATTGTCTCCTCTTCCTCCTTATCCACGCAGCTTCTGCAAAAATCGTTAGTAAACATGCCAAGCCTTCTTACATGTTTACTTATGAGGCAATGTCCAGTGATGACACCTATAATGGTTGAAAGATTTTTTCTACGTATTTAGAAGAATTAAACTCCTGGAGCGATTCAGATTTAGCTTTTTATCCAGATTTGCTTAGCATGTCGATCCAGCCGCCCATCTATAGATTGTTCTTCTATTAGCATCCAGCTTTATTTCTTATTTGCTCGTAGCGATAGGTATACCTATGTTTAAGGTGAAACAGAATGTCCAGAGTTGCGGAGGGAGTAGTGCGTAGGTCTTCGCTTATACCCAGACATGCTGTTCTTTGGACTTTACTTAGCTTTATGCAGTTTTCTGCCGCCCACCAAACAACCACTTAAAGTGCTCCCCCTAAGCTCAAGATAAAACATAAGCTTGAGAAAGTCGTTCGGAACATGGACGGCACCTTCACCAAGTGTTTCGGAATGGCATGTTTAGCTAGTAAGCAATCCTGCAGGTAGCCCGTTCTTTGTTGGAACACAGACTTGCATCGTCTTCGTAAAGGATCCTGAAAACTTCTAAACAGGTCAATTAAGACTAATTTGAAGGAAGTTTGGAATCTTTACATATTGAAGCAGAAAGATTTTAACAGGCTTATTTGGCTTTCGAAGAGCGCCTCTTAAAAAGTTGTTTGCGAAAATATCGAAACTACCGGTAAAAGTAGTATGTTGTTCGAGAGCAGAGGATTTCTGTCTCATGCTTGGGTCTCACTTCACAGGCAACCTAATCGGAACCAACTCACAACTAGCTCCTAATGAGCTGAACAACACAACACCCGATAGCTGATTTAATTCATCCGTTGTGGTGACGGATGAGGCCATTAAAGCAACAGCATTCTTTAATGACTTCAAGTCGCCTGGCAACGATGCTTTTTACCCAGTTATTTTCAAAAAGACATATGGCAGACCAGCTGCTGGCAGCTCTGAACAAAGTTTTCATTGATAGCCTGGTACTGGCATATATACCGAATCTCTGGTGAACAGTGAGAGTGACCTTTGAACCGAAAATCGGAAAGGAGGACTACTCACTCGTCAATAGTTTCAGACCTACAAGACTGACTTCTTACCGCCTTGCGAATGTATCCTCTGTTGGCCATGCAACACGCTTACCAACGCGTAAGATCCTGCGAGAGTGCGCCTCAGAATCTGGTAGGCAGAATTGAAGACGCACCCGACAAGAAGGAATCCGCATCGAGTATTTTCATCAACGTTGAGGGTGCTTTCGATAGCGCAGCTTTTGACAGCATGTTTAAATCGGCCAGACAACATGGCGTAGATGAATCATTAGTTTTGTAGATAAAAGCAGTACTGGTGGATAGGACATTGATTGCGGACTAATTTGTGTTGGCAGGTGCAAACAGGAGTTGACCGCAAGGCGGCTTTCTGTCTCCACTGCTATGGTGCATGTTGCTCGATTCACTGCTGAATGCGATCGATAGTTCTAACTCATGTGCATAAGCATACTTGGATGATGTAACTGTTGAATCGTGTCTAGCGACTGTCTGCTCCAAAGCGCAGGTATCCCTAGACGTGATCGGCGACTAGTACATGTAAGGGGTTTTCTCTTTACGGAAAGGAGGATGCTGTTTGGTCTGACTCATCTAGTGCTTAAAGGCGTCACCATCCAATTCTCCAAAGAATATTTGGGTGTTATCCTGAATAACCAAACTTCTCTGAACTAAACATGTAACGTCGAAAACATCTAAGGCGCTCTCGGCCTTCTGGCAGTGCAGAGGAGCTCTCGCCACTGTCACAGAGAAGGTTCTACATGGCTATGATAAGGCCATTTATATCCTAGCGTCGGTTGTCTGGTGGAATAGGATCTCTCGAAAATATGTGATTGCTGCTTTTACCAGACTCCAAAGAACGGTTTGTCTCGGATGCGTGAGGACTTTTTCCAGCACTCCTAGCTCCATTCTAGACGATGAATCTCTCTCCCCTTGATATTCATATCATGGGCTGCACCCTCAAACCCATCTTCCGTCTAAAAAAAAGTGGTATTTGGTACTATATGCAGTGGAGCTTTGATGACTTTGCGCCGGCTGTCTTATGAATCCGGTCTTATGGACATGGAATGACACCGAAACTCCTGTTGTAGAAAAAATACGAAATCGACTTTCGTTGTGCTCAGAACTGGCTTCGGCCAGAATTTGAGCCAGAAAAGGGATCCAATTGGGGTCTTACAGATGGCTCTAAAACCAATATCGGTTGTGGCGCTGGTATTTTTCTGGGGGACGACAACGTTAGATTTCACTGTATTCACGTTATTAAAGCTTGTATCTGTTTTCCGAGCGGAGATTAACGCAATTTTGATGTTGGCAACGCCTTTGCATCTGTAGCGGCAACCAAGCCGTGCCAAGAGCCTTGCTGAACCCTCTTACGTCTTCCAAGCTAGTTCAAGAATGCAAGAAATCATTGAACGCAGTCGGAAGGATAAATTCAGTGACCCTTGTTTAACCCGTGGATCACGGGAAATGAAATCGCCGTTGAACTTGCCAGACATGGTTAAGACTTTCATTGACAGTTTGGTCTCATATGAACACATCTGAAGATGTCACAGCCCCTGGAATGCAACAAGACAACACAAATGCTTCCCGACGTCTCTAGGAGGTCTGACTGACAGACTACAAGTTGCTTACTGGCGTAGTGACAGAGAATTACCATTTTCCAAAGCACTTAATTGTGCTGGGCATAAGTGACACAACATCCTGCGATGACGACAACACCACGGAGCATTATATCTGAGAATATCCATTCTTTCTCTTTCTCTTCTCTTCGGAAGACTGAAATATTTCATTAAAAGGAACTTTACAAAGAGTACACTGCACTAGTTCTTTGTTTGAGTGCTCTGTTCCGACTCTTTGGTGAAACAATAGAGTTCTCAACGGAAGTTGAATATCATTTAATTACACTGAATGAAAAACTTATGTGAAACACTCATCTGACAAGGTCAAGACTTCACTATGAATCAGCAAAAGCTTAGTCCGATAAAATTGAAGTCTTAACGCCAAAATGACTCTGTGAATGTGCACGGAAACACAGAGGTCAATACAGGCTAGACTTAAAGAATTACAGAGACTAGCCTGTGTCAGTGCAACTGGTGTAATGAAAATCACACCAACAGCTGCGCTTGAAGTTAACCTTAACATCCCACCACTTCATCTAGAACTGAAGAAAGAAGCAGAAGATGTATCTAATTTGAAACGTTTATTCTGCAATTCTTCATGAACTCAAAAGAAACGAACTACTTGAAGTACACTTAATAGACAAACATCTACCACATCTTTAAGGTTACATTTCCAGACAGTCTTAGCTGGGAACAGAAGAAGCCAACATTTACGAAGGACTCACATGTATGGTACACAGAAGGATATAAAATAAATAAAGGAGTTGGACTAAAAAAACAATACATGCCCCAATGGTTTCAAGCAGTTCCGTATTTAACAAACGAAAGCATTTACATTCTCAGTGACTAAAGAGCAGTCCTACTTGCCATTAAAGCCTTTGAAATGAGATCAAAACTGGCCTGGGATTGCCTTCAAGTCCTACAACTGCTAGCCCTCACAAATAGAGTTCATCTGATTTTGGTTCCAGAACATGGCGGATAAGAGAGCTTTGAAAAAGCTGACAAACTAGCCCGAAAAGAAGTATTAAAACCATGCTACATTTCCGGAGAGAAATCAAAGGAAACCGCCAAGCCAAAAACTTTATCAAAAGCAGTTGCCACAAAAAAGCCAAACAACTACTTGAATTAAGTAGAAGTCATACTCGACTAATTACAAGTTTTCTCACAAGACACTGCCGTGTGAAAAAACACCTGATGACCAGCTACCAGAGCACAAGACAATATATACAGATTGTGCAACGAGGATGTAGAAACAGCAGAATACATACTATATGACTGCAATGGTTTAATCAAAACACGTCAGCGTTACTTAGGTAAATTCTACATTGAAGTGGTGGACATAGCTGACAGCACAAAAAGACTTAGCCGCCTTTCAAACAAATTGCGGCATCGTAGATAAGCTCTAAGTGCAGGATATCACAATAGGCCCACCTGTGACCGCAGTGATCTAGGATTCTTTATACCACTTCCTACAAAATTTTAAATCTAACGTAAAATTAAGATTAACATAAACAAAGTCTCTTACTATTAAGTATAAATATATAATCCTTGTAACATAGCATACGTAATAAAGTTTATAATAATAATAAGAACAATAATAATCTACAAGAGTAGATAAAAATTTTAAAATTATCTTTGCAACAATGCTTTGACAAAAGAGCGATTTTCATGGATTTTGAGAAACGGTTATTGCACTTGTGACGATAGAAGAGGTCTACTGGTTATCGTCTTTCAATAATTAAACTCAGGACGAATATGTATATAAGTCGTAATGAACAATTTATATTTTTACGATTTTTACGACACGATTCGCCCCTGTCGAGGCGTCTTACTGGCGGTCCACAACAGCCTTAACTCTTCTCCCATTAGCATCTCTTCATCCTATAAAGTCGACTTTGTCGCTATAAAAATATCACTCCCCTTCAAGTCCCTTTACGTTTTATGTTGCTACATCCTGCCAGCTCAACCTACCGAATCTTACCAACTTGTTGTCGATGCGATCGACTATTTAATTGACCTGTCTGACTCTACTGACGATATCTTTGTTTTCGGCGACTTTAATCTTCCTCAGCTACAGTGGATTCCATCAGACGATCAATCGTTCTTCATCGCTTCAAATGCCAACTCAGCTAAGGAATGTCTCTTCTTAGATCGCTTAACAGACTCAAGTCTATGCCAAGTCAGTGATGTATCCAACTATATGGGCAGGCAATTGAACCTTATTTTCACAACAGATTCCATTAACTCCTCAGTCTCACTTTGTCCCCTATCTCTCTCTACAATCGATAACTACCACCCCCCCCCCTTCTACTTTCATTTTTTCATAACTCTTCTTTCGAGTCCACTCCTCCCACAACTCTCTCATCCTACGACTTTCATAAAGCAAACTTTCACAAAATCAGTGACTATCTTAGCAGATCCCCGCTTAACTTTCACAACCTAAGCGTAAATGATGCCTTATCCATTTTTTATAAAGAAATATTTAATTCTTTCAGCCCTTACGTTCCGTTTTCTCGCCTTAAAACATCATCTACTAGCCCTCCCTGGTATAATCGCAAGCTATCTATCTTGGTGCTTATCTTCATTTCACCGAACTTTACGATTCCCTTTACCAGCGTTACCTTAACAATGCGCAAGTCAACCTTATAAATGACCCTAAGTCCTTTTACCAATTTGTTAACTATAAAAGAAAGTCCGATGGTTACCCTCCTTCCCTCTCTTTCAACAACAAGTCATCAACCGATCCACTCACCACTGCCAACCTATTTGCCAGCTTTTTTAAACAATCCTTCACCAACGACTCCTTTGTACCAGATCCCTCCTATTTTCGTTACCTACCGAACTTCTCCAACGGCCCACTTCTCTCTCACATCTTGGATCCCTCCTATATCGAATATAAATTACATCAACTCAATGACGAATTTACACCCGGTCCAGATGGCCTCCCTGCCATATTTCTTAAAAAATGTTCTTAGTCTCTTTCTCTTGCCCTTTCTGATATCTTTCGTCTATCCCTTTCACAAGGAGAATTTCCTCAGGTTTGGAAAACCTCCTTTATAAGCCTGATCCACAAAAAGGGATCAAAGAACGAAATAACAAACTATCGTCCAATCGCTAAACTCTCCCATATTCCCAAACTCCTCGAAAGTATTTTGTATGAAGCTCTAAGTTTCCAATGCAAATCACTTATTTCCCCTAGACAACATGGCTTCCTAAAGGGTAGGTCAATCACCACAAATCTTGTTGAATTCGTATCCTTTGACATTTCTGCCCTAGAGAACGGCAACGAAGTCGATGTAGTTGCAACCGATTTTAGCAAAGCCTTCGATAAAATCTCTCATCGATTAATACTCTTTAAATTGTCTGCCCTCGGCTTTGAACCCATACTGTTAAAATGGATATCTTCTTACCTCGAAAACCGTTTTTACAGTGTTCGTTTTAGGTCAGCCCACTCCACTCCATTTTTGGCCACCTCTGGAGTTCCTCAAGGTAGCCATCTCGGCCCCCTTCTCTTTATATTAACCATAAATTATCTCGATAGGATCATCAAATACTCCTCCGTCTCCCTTTACGCCGACGATACCAAATTTTTCAAAACCATTTCCTCTCCCCATGACTCCTTCCTTCTTCAACAAGACCTTGATAGTTTTTCGATCTGGTGCCTCAAAAATTGTTTGGAACTTAATATCACCAAATGCCAGTCCATCACCTTTTCACATAAGCGGCTCAAATCTCCTCCCCGATTCTACCGTCTCCACAACCAACCGATCTCCTCCGTTGAATCTGTTCGCGACCTCGGCATTTTGTGTGATAGGGAGCTCAATTTTCGTTTGCATATGGATGGGATAATCCTTAAAGCCAACTCTGCACTAGGTTTTGTAAAACGATGGTCCAAAGAATTCACCAACCCATACGTGACCAGGTCCCTCTATATTACCTTTGTTCGTCCCCTTCTAGAGTACGCTAGTCAAGTATGGTCCCCATATCATCGCGTTCATATCTCGAGAATCGAAAGCATCCAGCGCCGTTTTCTTCGATTTGCTCTTCGAGGTTTGCCATGGGATGATTCTTTTACTCTGCCCCCCTATCAAAACCGTCTCAACCTTATTAACCTAAACACCCTTGAGGAACGCAGAGACGCAGCCGACTTTCTCTTCATTCATCGACTTCTTTCAGGTCAGGTTGAATGCATGTCCCTTCACAATTCTATTTTCCTCAACACTAACCCTCGTTATCTACGTACCCCTCGTCTCTTCTATCTCCCAACCCACCACACCACCTATGGCGCGAACGAACCAATCTCCCGCATGCTACGAAAAATTAATTCAAACCCTAGCGTCTTTGACTTCCACCGCACCACTTCCTACCTCAAATCGGTTCTCCTTCACCACAACAACCAACCTTAGTTTTAAGTATTAGTTTAAGTTTAATTTTAAGTTATAGCTTGTATTAAGCCGAATAAATGGGGGCTTTCGCCCCCACCAAAATTAATTGAAATAGAACACTTAAAAATGTCACAAATTTTTAGCACATCAAAAGTTGTTTAATATGCTTAGTCACTTCCCATCTTATTCATCTCTGAAGTCTATCACCCACAAATCTCTCTAAATCACAAGGAGAATAAAACAATAAAAATTATTCATCACCTTATCTGCTCCATATCCATGGAGTTGCTGTAGGATTACTTGGTCGACATTTGCCTGAATGATCCAAAAGACATCTCTCCTTAGTATCAAATAAAGAACGATCTGCAGAACTTGAATTACTCGCTTTATTCGGTTTTTGAATAATTATTAGATGTGCCATTGCAGAGTTGACCGAAAACACCACGCCAATTACGAACCACACAAAAATCACTTTTTTAGACAACATTATGAATGAACTTGTATCACTAAAGCGTACTTTCTACGACTCAATTGAAAAATTCCAATTAAATCGCTGGCTCACTTTCGAACTGCGGTTTAACGCTATCAGTTCCGTCGACCAAGGGTCAAGAAAATACGCAACCATCGTTATAGGGTTGTGTTTTGAGTTTGTCTATACACGATCAGGTCGTTGCCGCATGCAAATTAACAAATCAGTGTCAGAATTTCTCACTTACAATGTTAACGCCTCTTTAGTGATACAGTCCTGAAAGCTATCATCGCAATGAGATCATTATTGACCCCAAATGAACAGCATTCTAAGGTTCATTGTCGATCCAATTATGAGATCTATTGAGTTTAAATTGACACTAAGATCAAATTGAATATGGGATTTTACGTGCACGTCAGTCGATGAGGCTTTCCCACAGAGGTGACAATCTATTGAGGATATATATAGATTGGCGACTTGATGTTGGTTTTCCCCAGAACATTGTCACTGGTGAGATCACTCAGTCGACGATGAGATTCTAGAGGTTATAGAAGAGTTAAAGCTTTATCTCGCAGTTTACATCGGTTAATAAATAACTTAAAATACAATCATTATTCCCTTACCAAGTCCAGATCCAGGGAGTAGTGTTAGGGGTACTGGATCGACATCTACCCCTATGATCCAAACGACACCTTTCCTTCGCATCAAATAGAAAGCGGTTTTGAATTTGCATGGTGTCGTTGCTTTTACTATTGTCGACAATACTCGCATTAGCAATTATTAAATTACACGAAAACACTGCGCCACACAAAAGCCACACAAATACTTTTGAAAACATGCTGCACGATCGGACTGATTTAACGTACACTTCAATATAAAACCTGAATTGATTACAGTCAGTTCGAAATGCTACAATGGCTTCACTTAGAAGAGTGGCAATTCGCTATCAATAGCTTTGGTTAAGGGTCAAGAAAAATAATACAAAAACTGTTCCTTATCGCTGTTGGTTGTGCGCTGAGTTTCCAAATTGTCTGTCCTCTATATTTACGCCGCGTTCTGATTAACTCGAAACAATTTAATGTCATTTGCTGTTAAGCAAAAGCAAATGGATCTAAAGTTTCGACACTCAAAAATATAGGTCTGTACGTACGAAAATACAAAATACAATTATTGTGCAAAGAGTTCATTCCGACAATCGCTGTTACAAGAACATAAGCTCATCGGAAATACTTGCAACCTGAACAATGTTCTGAGAATCATTTTGATTAATTTCAGGCGAAGAATTTCTGATGCACAAAAATGATTTAGTTTGGCAGCAAAACCGCATCATCACCTCCAGGTCGTACCGGCTGGATAACTATCTAATAGTAAACCAACGATGAGGTTAAGCTTAGTCTGACTATATATGTGGAACTAAATACTCTAACTGTGCCAGACGAGGCATTTCGCGATGGACAAGTGACCTCTTACAAGAGGTCATCAGAAGGAATCAAGGCTACAGTCTACAGGGAGAATTATGAAAGCTTTATTCGACATATTATTTGGAGCTCAGTTCAATAAAGAATTTTCAAGAAGGCGGCTGACTCTTTAAAAAGCATAAAACGGCAGAAGAGTCTTTGATAAGTCAACAGCAGCGCTCGTTCCTCCGAAGTGGGAGCATCCAGCCCTCCAAATGCGGCGAAATATCCGAAACAATAGCAAGCCTCGGATGTAGATGATCTTACTGTTGATCCCAGCACAGAAGATGACAGCACTCGAAACAAGGACAATAAACTTGACACCCTTAACAATCCATATTCAGACGAATAATTAACAGATGTCCTTCACTCCTATTATGTCGATATCACCACCATCCTGGAGGTGCGATAGAATGGGCAGAGCAATAGAAAATGAACTGTGCCATGCACTATGATTGCCGAGTGATTGCTACTGGGAACAAAAATAGTGCTTACTCTGGACTTAGGCTGGAAATCTAGAGTTTCACACATGTAAGCAAGTGTCAATCCACATGAAGGTTAAATTCGTTTATAAGCATAGCTTACACGATACCACATCTGACAACGGACTAAGAATTATTGATTTTTCGGCGGGACGATGTATCACCATTGCAAATACAGGGTTTCTCCAACGGACTTAGACTTCTGTAGAGACAAAACGTCACTAAGCCAATACACGGTTTCCTCATCTCAAAATACAAAAGGGAACATAGCGATTAGCTGATCAAGAAATGCTAAACCAAATTCATAATTTTGCGATCGACGTAATGCATGACTTCAGTATACTGGACGTCTGAACCTTTTGAGTAGTCTACATTGACTCGGATTAATACCTTGTTGCAGCCAAGATACGAATGCGAATAAAAACAAGAGCAACTTTGAGAAGATATAACATAAAAAATCTGCAATCGCAAGAGACCGCAAAAATCTTTGCCGAATGCGTATCCCAAAATCCCTCTACAACTATATAGTACGCCGCCAGCATCAAGTACCAAAAAAGGGAAAGTGCCATCAAAGACGCTGCAAGTGATATGCTGGGTTTCACCCGACCACCACCAAGAAATTCCTGGTTTGATGAATAATGCCGGCATGCACATGCAGCTAAACAAGCCGTCTACAAAGCAGCGCTGCAAAGAAGGGATAAAATCACTTCTGAGCTCTGTGAGCAAAAGAGGCGCGAAGAAAATCGAGAGTTTCTACTCCATAAAATTGAACACGTCAACACGTCAACACGATCTAGACAAAAATCTGTAGATATGTAGGGGGAAAACTTGCAGTAGAGTCAGAATCAGTCCTGAGAAAAAATTCTCCTTCAGACTGTATAATGGCCACGAAAAGCCATTATATATGCGAAATATTAAAGGACGCTGGATATGTTTTAGTTGTATACACCAACTCATTTCACAAATCTGGTCAGAAGAGTATCATTAATTCCATCCCAAAAAGTCTCCTCAACATCACATAAAAGATCTTATCTACCATACTGTGTGTGATCGTCTGAAACCCTTCATCAACACCCTGACTGACCCCTAGCGACCAAATCTTCACACTCCTGCAGATGCTGGCCTCGATTTTGAGGCCGCATATGACAGCATTTGTATAGACGAGCTATATAGGGCTATGTTTAGTTTTGGCATCCCTGTTAAGATAGTCCATCTAAGCAGAATCAAAAGACTTAACCGAGACCTTAAAAGTCATAAAAGGTTTAAGGCAAAGTGACACGCTGTCTTGTGACTTTTTTAACATCAGACCTAAAAAATTGCGTCGAACTCTCAAGCCAACTAC
Source organism: Volucella inanis (assembly GCA_907269105.1). Classification (NCBI taxonomy): domain Eukaryota; kingdom Metazoa; phylum Arthropoda; class Insecta; order Diptera; family Syrphidae; genus Volucella; species Volucella inanis. Next base: position 14,421,108 of record OU026156.1, on the reverse strand, counting down.
GGGGGCACAATCTCTCAAAAGTCTGTGCAACTCCAAGCGTACCCCGATGATATTGACATAAGTGGCAGCACTTAGAGACCCATCACCGGGGCATTGGAACAGAAGCTTCCAAAGTGCGTTTGCCAGTAAGTGAGGGCTGTATATCGCTGTCAAGAAGAAGCGACACAAAATAGCGAAGAATTGGAAAGAAGGTTACAGCCACAGCAACGACAGCCATTAATTCGTTGGCTTTCCAACAACCATGAGTAGAAATCAAACGAAAATTGATTCTTTCAAATCGTTGTTTCTTTGAGATAGAGCGACAATTGAATGGTAAGGCCATATCCCGAACAATTTCTATATAAGACCTTGACCACACCAGTCTTGTTTTATTGCGTTGAAGCATGAGTTCTATAGAAGGCAGATGAAGATCCTTAGTCGTTTCGAGAGAAAAATTATTCGAATTATTCGTTGACGTTATCGGACTTTGGAGGAAAATGTTCAACGACGAACTGTACGAGCTGTACAGCGACATCTATCTAGTCAAACTGCACATCAATTACTTGAAATGGCTAGAACACCAATGACTCGGGTCGCAGAGTCTAAGAACTTAACCCGAAGGGATAACGCAGTAGAAGAAGAGCTCGCCTTAGATGATGCGCGGAAGCAGAATGGGACCACAAGCGACTTGGAGTGTGCAACTGGAAACAGTCAGTTAAGGACCGAACTTACTAGAGAGGTTTGCTAGTTGAGGCCCAGGTTCACCTCGAACTGTAACGCCTTATAAGAAAACCTCTAAAACACGAAGACCTAATGTTAAGTCTTAAGCATGCCAAGTGCAAACTGTTTTTCCTGTCGAAACTCAACACTCAGATATTGAGCTGGTCAATTCTATTCCTTTAAATAAATCACCTTAAGGCGAGTTGTCATCACTGTCACATCAAGCATCACATGATGCGTAGGGTTCCAGTACGAACTCAACAAATTTTCCTGCATAGAACAACAATCAGTTCAGCTTGATTGTCGTTACAGAGTGTGGGTTACACCAAATACCACTTCTTTTTAAACGAAAGGATCCCAGAAGTGTTAAGAAAAGACCCCAACCAGCCGAGACAAATAGGTCATTGCAATCTAGTATTTTGTTCAGGCTACCGACGGATAAGATTTAATTGGTCTTATCTGAACCAGAAGACTTAAGTAGCTTCTATTCCCTATAACTTGCTGAAATCACTCCTACACCGACAGAGAGTTTAGGATTTTCTAATAACGACTTGACAACTTTTTTTTAAAATAAAAGGCAAACCGTTTGAGATATTTCAAAAACTTTATTATTGGCTTGAAGTACAATCAAAACATTTATGAATGGAACTCGACTTCGTTCATATGGCCACCGCGGGCACGTTTGCAGCGATCGATTCGTTGGACCCAATTTTCAACGACTCGGCCACAGATTTCGGCTGAAACGGCCGCTATTTCGCGTTCAATGTTGGCTCTGAGCTCGTCCAACGTCGTCGGACGAGGCGGCCAATCGACTGGCCCATGTCTTGAGATAACACGCTCACCATACTTACTCTTCAATAAATCGATAGCAGCGTGTGCTGTGTGGCTTATGGCACCATCCTGTTGAAACCAAATGTCGTCCAAGTCCATATTTTCCAATTCGGACCAAAAATAATCGATGATCATGGCGCAATAACGCTGACCATTCACAGTAACGTGACGATCGTTATCGTCGACGAAAAACTATGGCCCAATAACGCCGCCGGCATGCAAACCGCACCAAACAGTTATTTTTTGTGGATGAAGTGATGATTCATGAAGCGCATGTGGGTTTTCACCCGACCAATAACGCATATTTTGCTTATTGACGAACCCATTGAGCCAAAAATGAGCTTCGTCACTGAAGATCATCGGAGAACGTACGTCGCTTCAAATGGTCCATCGGCTTCAATTATTGAGTCAGCTTGACTGGAATTGACTTATTTGGATCGTTTGCTACGGACGTCTGAACAGCAGCGATATTTTCCGCAATTCGACCAATCCGTTGTCTCACTAAAACGGCAACATCACACAACGAATATGTAGACTCAAATTTTTGCACTAAACTTGTTATTGCCTGTCTACTAGGGCGAGAATTACGACCGAAAATTGGAGTTAACGCTCCTAAAATTGCAGTCACCGACTTCGAATATCTGTAGAAAATTTTTATTATTTGCAGACGTTACTCGTTAGTGTACTTTACTGTGATGAAAATGTTGAGTTTACTGAATAAATTTGCAGTGACACTTTGATGATTAGTGAAAGAGTGCGTTCACAAATTAAATTCAAAATTGTCAAGTCGCTATTGGAAAAGCCTGTACGAGTAAAGAGCGCTTTGGAGATTTTCGAGATGACGTGTCTTGTCCAAGGAAATTGGTTGGACTGACGTATGGTGAGGCTTTTCGGCACCATATGAGTCAAACCAATCAACTTCAGCCTTTTCATGAAACGAATAGCCCAAATTTTAAATGCCCGTTTTTGGTGCACCCAACATCGATCACACGAGTAATACTGTCAATGATCTGCCCATGTCTAAGCGTTGACCTTAGCACTACTGAAGGCAGCGCAGAATTATACAATATGCACTATTGCAATGGAAACAGGAGGACGCACTTTCTGTCTTTCAAGTCTTCACAATTACTATGATCGCAAGACCTTGGGATTTCTAGGCTGTTTTCTCCTGCATCTTTAAACGTGCTGCTAAAAGTTTCATTATCACAGGCATCCTCAAAATAGATGAAAACACACGATACTCACCGCTTCTTGTCAAATGCACATTCAATCTGATTTCACTTGATTTGAAAACGCAGTCTCACAAAACCTCCCGCGTTGGTCTTAGATGAAAGATGCATTCGGAAAGCAGTTTAGGCACAGGTAATCAGTTAATAAGAAGGAAAATGTTTGCTCGTTAAATGGGTAAGCTATTGGGAAGGGATAATTATATCAAAAGCACATATCTTAGAAGTCATTTAGCTACCGAATAGTTACATCCAGAGTCTGGAGTAAAGTTAGGAAATTCACTATTCTTCAGTATTTTGATCGGATCAGGCAAATTCTGAAAGTATTCAGACGTACAGTACTGTAAGCTCGAAATCAACATGCTATAACATGCGATGGATGAACACGACCTCGGAAAGTGGATTGACAAAGACGTAGGTTTTGTGTACTTATGCAACATCATTTGTCACGATGCAACATCTATAGACAGTAAAATCATATATTCCGCAATATTGCCGAAAGAATCGACAAATAAGCGCCAGCGGGCTTAAAGCGGCATTTGAAGGAATTGAGTACGACGAAATTTATCTCCTTGAAATTCACATAAATTCTCTGCAGAACATCGCGCGGAACATAACAAGATTTCACAAACGCAAACTCTATGAGATACACCAAAATGTAGAGGTTACCGAAGACTTTCAATCCTAGTCCCTTGTTAAGTAAAACCGAATCTCTGGTCGGAAGCAAGACAACTTGCTTTAACAAACTGGAAAGAGTTACCCGGGATCGAGAAGGCTGGGTGGCAATAGTATCGTAAAGGATGCCATCAACAGGTTAAAACACAGTTCAAATGGTTGAAATATGCGGAACAATACAATACGAATGCTTAATAAAAATGAATATATAGTAATGCTATCTTCATGTCTATGAATCAACTGTATTGGACACTGTTCACTTAACCAACACCAAATCAAAATTCACTTTAAACCGTCAATCAAGCTGTCAATCTTGATCTAGATGTTCTTCATCTTCAAATTGACTACTTCATTGAAAATAACTGAAAATAAAACCACTATTCACCTTATTTGGCCCAGACCCAAGAGTCAGAAGTTTGATTTTTTGATCGACATTTTCCTCTGTGATCTAAAAGACACCTTTCTCCGGCTTCAAATAAACCACGGTTTTCAAGTTTGGGAGTTTTGTTCGTTGGACTCTTATTTTTGTCTACAATATAAGCCATTGTCAAGCAGGAAAAAAACAAAGTTCCTATTAAAAAGCACACGAGAATCAGTTCTTTTTTATTCATCCCGCACGTTCGCTTGCTCGGTTTTAACTGTCCCAACCAAAATCTCAGAATTGGATGCTTTTTGGTTTGATGACTTTTTCTTATCAATAGCCTCCGTCAAAGGTTAGAAAGTTTCGATGACAATGCTTTCTTATCGGTTCTCTTTAATTTCGTTAAACAGTTTTTTTTTATGCATGAAAATCGCAGTCACTGTTTTGAGAAACTAGACTATTCGGCATAATCACACGTGTTAAAAGCGGACAAAGCACCTGTGACAACAGTTGCCATATTCACGATAGACTGCGGGCTAAACTCGGCTTAGGACCAACAAACGTACTTTGGCTTTCAAATTGCAATATACTATAGCAACAAAGAATTCAGACCAGTTTTACAATGTGACATGGCTAACACTCTTTTAGATTATCAAATGTCAGCTTAATACTTTGCTGTGCCACTTTATAGCATCATAATACATTTAAACCTTGCCCGAAAGACTGTTCAGTCGATGAAGACGACGTTCATATCTTTCAAAACGTCCTGTACAGTTGCATTAATTTCACAGATCTGTAGTTGTTGCAAGTTTTCGTGTCGTGTTTGCCTTTATACAGTGGAAAAAGTAACTATTCCGTCCACTCGTTAGGCATTCGATCGCCTCTCATCGTTTTATTAGACAAAATTGAGGGGAATTTAACCTCAAGATTTCCTATTGTGGCCCACAATTTAGAGGCTATGTTATCCGTTTGTCTTTTTGTCCCGCATTCACTCTAACCATATAAATTTGGGTAATTTTGCAACTAAGATTCAGTGATTCCAGGAAAATAGCGCTAATGACCCCCTTAACTCAGGACACAAAAAAAGCTTTAAACTGACAGTCCAGCCAGGATAAAATCTTGCAAAACTGTAAAATTTCTGAATGAGTGCCTCTTACAAAGATCGAAACTGTGAAACCAATAGACTCGTTGAAGTCGTAAAAAAAAGAAAATCATCCAGACACAGAACCACTCAAAAAATCTGACGGGGCACCCACTTAACATTCTTACTTACTTAAGGTGGAGATATAATCCGGGGTCGACCTGAGCCTCAACCAACAAGCGACTCCAGCCAGCTCAATCTTTAGCTTGCTGCCTCCAATTTCGTACGCTTAGTTGGTTGTAGCCCCCTTTCACTTACGTGCGCCACTTGAGCCGCGGTCATCCTCAATTGTGCTGTTCCTCGGGAGTATTTGTGTTCATTCGCTCTAATTGACCAAGCCAACTTAGTCGTTGGGCATTCACACTTCTGGTTAAGTCGATGCCGTTGTAGAGTTCGTCGTTGTATCTCCCCCTTCACTCACCGTCTATGCAGACGGAATCGACAATTGCCCGAAAAATTTTCCTCTCATAACAGTCAAGAGCACCCTCATCCATAGAGCAGGACTGGAATTTTTAAGGTCTTATCTAGGGTCACTTCTTTGTTCGGGAGAGTGCTTTGCTAGTCAATTGCCTTCTTAGCCTAAAGAAGCAGGATTGACAAGTGTTATTCTTTGTTTAATCTCGGCGCTGGTGGCGTTGTCTGAATTGATAGCGAAGCCCTGCTAGACAAAGTTTTTATCTGTCGATACATCGGTATTGGATGCTCTTTCTTGTTGAAAGCATATAATATATCTTGCCCTTCCGCCTCAATACATGGGAAATCGCCGCTGACAGCACGCTGCTTTCTTCCGATTATGTCAATATCATTAGCGTAGGGAGTAATTGGAGTAATTGGATTGTGAAAGATTGTGCCTCTTGCTTTGATGCTTGAGTTTTGCAGATGCAACGCATCGCCTTGTCTAAGTCCTCTTTTGACATTAAGATTATCGGGGAGATCTTTACCGAGCTTCATGAAGCAGTGTTCATTCTCCATCGTCATCCTGCCTAAACGGAAAAATTTGTCAGAAATCCCAAAACTAGTCATTGTTGTGTATAGCTCGTCTCTATGCTTCCATATGTGGCCTCAAAACGATGAATAGGTGGTGTGTATCGATTTGGAGTTCATGGATTTTTTCCAAGATCTGCCATAGTATGAATATTTGGTCGATAGTGGCATTTCCTGGCCTAAAGCCACACTAATATGGACTAGTCAGGTTGCTGAGGAACGGGGTCAGCCGTTCACACAACACCACAGATAGGATTTTTAGGCTTTTATAAGAAGTTTAATGGCTCTCTAGTTGGTGCAGTTCACAGGATAAATAAACAATGCTAAGGTACAGTTCATCGGATATCTAGATAAGTTGGTGTATGCTCCTTACTAAATCACAGCCTCCCGCTTTGAGGAGCTCGGTAGTCAGGTCTTTCGTTCCAGTAGCTTTGTTGAACCTTAGCTTAGAAATTCCTTTTTTCACTTCATTCAGGTAGGGTGGACGGAAATATTGGAATGTTTATCTACATCGTCCAGATTGAAAATTATATTTTGCCTGACAGGGGTATTTGGTTATACTAGAGGAATGGTCTTTTAAAATCATCAGCATCGACTGCACCTCTACTTTGGTTCGAAGTGTGTATCCGTGCAATGTTTTTTTTATCTCTCGAATATCATTCCTGGAGTATGATATCTCATTTTCCTTGACCGCGCGCTTCTCATGCTTCTTCCATATCTTCCAGAAAAGACAATGTTCGTCTTTCCTCTTCTGCTCGTAGAGCTTGTGAGCAGCTCTTGTCCTTCTATGTAGCGCCGCTTTGTATGTCTCTTGCTTAGCTGCATTTGCTTGCCGGCACTCGTAGTCAGATCATGGGTTTCGTTGTAGTGGCCGAGTGAAACCCAACACATCAGAGGCGGTATCTCTGATGACTTTTTGCCAATGTATTTTTGATACTTGGTGCTGGGGGTATAGAAAGTCTTAAGAGATTAAGGGATCGGAAAAGAATTTGGTGTTGTCTTGCGATTGTAGCCACCTGACGTCCAACTTCCTCACAGTATTCACTGGCTTTTGCGATGTTATGGATACCCACAACCGTACCTTGGCTACAACAAGGTAATGGTCCGAGTCGATGTTGGCCCCTCGGAACGTTAGAACATCCATTATATTGGAGTAAATTCGGGAACGCCTTTTTACTGATGACAATGTTTCCCCCCGCAGCAAAGATAATAGCTGAGGCAATGCTCGTAAGTTCTATCCAAGTGCTCGTAGAAGTCTTCTTTGGTGTCATCATCTATCTTCTCATTCGGGTGTTCGCTGATATAAGGCCATCGTTGGCAAATTAAGCCATAATACGGATTATTCCGAGACACTCGGAAATATGCCGGAAATTTTAGACTTCTTGCATCGCATTTATAAGATGGCGGTAACATATGCTCTACAGCAGTCCAGGATCTCCACTAGTTGTTCAGCTGCACGTGGCCTATTAAGGGACCTAGCATTCCACGTTCAGATCCGAAGTTCGTTGTCCTTGTTTCGTTTAAAAGGGTGTCCGATGCTTGTTGTTGCTTCGTGTCTTGTTCTTTTTTTTTTCATGGTCGGGCAGTTACCCCGATGGCATAACCCCCAACCTCGACGATAGTTCCATTATAGATACCCGTTTGATTGGACTGAAGCCAGTAACCCGTTCGGGGATGTGAGCGTTATTGTTGATCCATTAAGAGCTCATTCGCCAAGATTTCCTTTCCAAGATTCGGACTTAGTTTTGGAAATCTCATTTGTTTTGTTCTAGATTTAACTGCACCGTTGATTCCATCTGGTAAACTCAACCGCTGTCCCGTCTATAGTGCTGCAATTTTCGTCTGCTGGTCACCACTTGCGTTTATAGGTTTGGCAAGTCGAGTCCAGATGGAGGTAAAATAAACACAATAATTATTATGTAGAAACAATTACAACACTGTGCATCGCCTTCTGTCAGTCTTCTTCCAGGAGTAGGATTTTTTGGCAAGACATGGAGATTATCACCGAGTCCTATCACCTACACGCCAATGATAAGGAAAATAATATCCTATGCTGCGGTTGTCTGATGGAATAAGCTCTCGTGAGAATATGTCATTCCTGCTCTTACCAGACTCCAAATAACGGTCTGTTTCCTCTGCATGGCGGCTTTTCTTAGCACTCCTGATACTGCTCTAGATACATTGATGAATCCCTCTCTCATTGATTTTCATATCAGGGACTGCACTATCAAAGCCATGATCCATTCAAAAAGAAGTGGTCTTTGATACTACACTCACTGGAGCTTTGATGACCTTGCATACTGACTGCCTTATTACTGTGGTTTTATGGGCATGTCGTCTGATGCAATGACACCAGAAATTCTGCTGCAAAACATATACGCAATCGACAGTGCTCAATACTGGTTTCGAGCAGAATCTGGACCAGAAAAGCAATGTAGTTGAGTCTTCACGGATGGTTCCAAAACCCTTTCTTTGGAAAACTTACACCTCCCTTCCGAGGAGAGATATACACTATTCTCACATCAACGAACTACATTGTAAAGAATTGGTGAAGGGGGTGAAGCTTAGAGCCTTTGCCGACCTCTCCTACGCCTTCCAACTAGATCGAGAACGGGGAAAATAGATTCACCTATATATTTCAAAGCGATCAGCGGCCTTCCTACCATCCCTCAGTACAAAAGACTGCAGGCTGCATCCTAGAGGATAAAGTTTTCCCAGAGAGCAAGAATAATTTATTCTCCTCCTCGATTGCTTCGTTGGTTTCTCTATGCAACAGTGCCCAGAAATAAAACACGTCCAACCTAGGCAGTGAATCGTATCCAAGTTCAATTTCAAAACTTGAAATGTTTCACCCTTGGAAAAGGACTCGGTTGGTATACAGGCTCGAGTTCTTGATCTCCTTGGAATACTTACTTTGACAATAACCTCAAGCTTTTCACCGGGATCAAGTGAACTTTACATGGTCGTAATGCCATCCGCCAACGTAAGTAACTGGTGGTAGCTCAGGTGATCTTCGTGACTCTTAGAAAGCTTCCCAATAGCCTCTTTTTTGTTTCGAACTCGTATTATCATTACCACTACTCTGATCTTCCTGAGGATTGTCGTAACATTTGAGATGTAACGTTGGGACGATTTTTGGTACTTTTTTGTCGATGTGCTACTTATCTTGGATCGTTTTTAGAATATTTTTTGTTTATTTCTTGAATTCTAGGGAATTTCCAATGAGCTCGAGAGCTTGTGTGGCATTGGCGACGATTAATAAAAGGTATCTTCGAAGATGTATGGCGTTGAAATCCTTCTCTACACGAAGCTCCCGCGGGTTCTTTTTGCTCATGACAGAGTGATTTACGCTTTTTGGTTTTTGTGGCAATGGTAGGAGCATGGAGGAGGTTGGAGGTTCCTATTGATAAAGTAACAGGTTCACCCTGAACTGACGTAAAAAAATCAATGGTAAAATTCACACTTACCACTGAGCTCCTTTCGAAGAAATGAGAATTTCAGAGTCAATTACCTCCTGTTCTAATAATCATAGTAATCTGATAGTACTTCGCCTCTTTATTGGATGCTCGCCACCAGTGTAATGCCAGCAATTCAATTGAAAAATAAATAAACCACTGTCTCTATATAGAGAATAAGCAGTTTGAACGTAGTCAGACACTTGCCGTTTGGATTATCTAATCAAACCGTCTCTTATAAATGGGCCTGTAATTTGTGTTCAGAAACTACACAGAACAACATGTGCTATCATACAAATGTCATCAAAGGCCATCATCAATTAGCATCGAATCCAATTTGAGAACATTCTGCTGAAATATTCATGAAGATTCCCAGGATTTCCAAGATTCCCTTCCAAGTTTCAAGCACCGAAATCTGTTCCATCATGCAAATGAACCTAAAAGTCAATCGTTCTACCTCTGTAAGTATCTACACACACATCACATGTTCGGGAACTCCAAAACGCTTCAATCAGTTATTTCACATGATCATGCCGACACTTATCGTACGGTTTCGTATAGGGGGAAGGCTAAGTGTTGTGATGCCCACGCGCAGCCCCATGAATTGAAGACCTACTTTCGCCAACAATTTATAATCAGTACAGCTGACAATTGAGTGACTAGTGAAATGGGATTCTTATTTCAACCCCTAGTAGCAATGAACCTCATTGCATTGTTCGATTCGCCTTCGTAGAGATTTCATCACAAGATGACTGCCATCCGAATGGTGTTTTTTATTTTCCTGACACTCAGTGTTCTTACTCAAAGTTTCGCGTTCCCAGTGTCAGATATTGATAGTGATACGAATATTACGATTTGGACGCGTAAATTGAAGTTGTTAGAGGTGCCCTGTAAGCTGGTCGATCACACCGGCAAGTGTCGTAATGAAAGACTACCGACTTAACTCTGAAAAATGATAAGAAAATTTGACCTGTGACAGGAAATTTTGATAGAACTAAGCTTCAATCCGACAACTGAATCAATGATAAGAGAGTGGTTAGAGATGCAGTAGGCTATAGTGGAGAATGCTGTTGAAGAGTTTAGTATTTGGGTGCATTTTGGTGATTACTGGGCTGTTCATGGGGACCACTAATTCTCAAGTTATTGACCCTCAGTATCCTACGTTTGATCTTCCACATTCACCGGATCCTCGAACATTGTTGCAGATTCAACAAAGATGTCAAATTGATCATATGGGCAGGTGTCGCCATGCACCCACTGAATGGCCATGGAATGGGTAAGGTGAAGAAAGGTGACCAGTGTTTGAAAATATTGATGTGACCAAAATAAAGAGATTGATGATGTTAAAAGCGCATTTCGTTGTTTTTGTTTTGATTGATTTTAGAATCAAATTTCTGTGCCAGATTATATAGCTACTTTTACGATGAACTGCAAGATTTTCCCTTGCGCTCGTAGTGCTGTCGCAGTTGGTATGTTAGAGCCAACTGCTTCTACATGTTCCTGCTGGTGAGTTTATTTTGTTGACAGGGCTCCTCTTATAATGTGACCTGCTATCATACATACGCTGATTACTTTCATAGGTCATAGTGTCTTGCCTTTCTACAAGAGATGTGTCGATGATAGGTGTGATTATGGTAATCGGCGATTTTGTTCAAATAGTGATTGTTGCGGCTGAATCCATATTGAGTCGATGGAAATTCTTTTATCCGCAAAGAAAAGCAACTGACTTAGGAACGTATGGCCCTCTGTGCCCAAAGAGTTGTAGAAAGAGATTGGCCGTTCAGTTTCGGTTGTATGCGTGGGGCTAACTACCTGATAACGTAAAAATCTTTACTGCTAACGACCCTGCAAAACGAAAAATGACAGCAATGTGCGGATCTTCACATGGAATACATGAACAGTTTACATGCTGCTAAAGAACTTGTCAAAGCAATAATGTGTTAAGGCAGGTATCACCGGCAGAAGTCATCCAGAAAATGCTGTAAGACAAAAGAAGTTCGGTTCTCTCAGACCCACAAACAAAGAGGAATTACTGAAAAGAGGATAAAGAGTGAACCTCTGCTATCGCAATAAACCTTCACGACATTTGCCAATCGCGTACAACTCAACCTCTCGTCAGCGGCTTTGTAATTTTACAAACGTCAAAGATACCACAACTGATGTAATGTCCTTCACCCGATCACAAGCACGAGGTCCCTGGTTTAATAAGAGAGAAACTCTACTCGCACTAGCCTCCTTAAAAATTCGTTGATGATCTCGACTACCTCATTGCGTAGACGCATGAAACCATCTACCAAAGATGTGATTAGTTCTTGTCAGTGCTGCTTAAGAAAATACAGGGTGACTGACTCGAACTGCAACTTTGCTATAATTTCTTTATTTTTTGATAAATTTTATTGTGCCATAGCAAAAAATGTTGGAAAATACATCAATTTTCAAATTATATCAGTAATTTTCAATATGTCCACCTTTGGCGCGAATAATGGCCTTGAGACGGCCAAAGAAAGCATCGCACGCTGCACGCAAGTGGCTCTGCGGTATTTTGGCCCATTCCTGGCAAAATAGTATTTTTTAGTGCCAACCTTCGCTTTCAAAATACCCCAGACAGAGAAATCTAACGGATTTGCATCCGGAGAATTTGCAATCCAATGTCGAAGAAATGAAGTGTGGATCATTGTTTTCTAACCAATCTTGGTTGACGCGCGCTTTGTGAGACGGTGCCGCGTCTTGTTGAAATGTCCACGGTCTCCGACCGAAATGATTATTTGCCCAAGGCTTCAATACTGTCTCTAAGACAGTTTTACAGTATATGATCGCATTAATCAACCATCAGCGGTTATGGCGGCCCAAACCATCACCGTCGGTGCTGCCTGCTTCCTGGTGGCCGTCCGAAGGTGTAAATTTTCGAAAGACCTCACTGGCAAGTAAACTCGACCTTTTTGTTTGTCGACATATTGCGCGATAACAAATGGCGACTCATCGGAAAAAACCAAATTCCGTAACTCACCACTTTCGTGCAAGCGGAGCAACTCCTTCGCTCTTTCGACTCTAACTTTTTTCTGTTGTGGTGTAAGATCGTGTGTTTTTTAGAACTTCAATGGCTTAAGCCCAAGCCATGGTGTGCCCGTTGGGTAGTAGTATATGCATAGACTCCTCAAGCAGAGGGTCGTGGGTTCGAATCCCGTGCGAGGCAATTCTCTGAAAAAGTCTTTTCATGGAATTTGTATGAGTTATATGAAAATCCCGTCGGCGTCAACTCTGACATCAAGGCATAATACTGATATTGGAATGGTTGCTGGCTGGACTAAATGTAACGAACTAACAACTAGCACGTACTTAAGACCCACTGGACAACCACCTCTGGGAAAAATATCGAAACCTAATACACCTGAGTTTCAAACTACTACACGACCCGCCCGCGCGCTGGAGAAAAATCCAGTAATGTGTTGCATCCGTTCCAGCGATATGTTGAGCTCATGAGCCATTTTTCTTCCATTTTGACGCGGATTTCCCTCAATTCGAGCCTTCACTTTCCGAACCATTTCTGCCGACGTTGCTGTTTTTTTATGACCACCTCCATGGCGTTTTGCAACGCTGCCAGTATCACGGTAACGAGCTATGGAGGGCTCTAACGATAGCTACTTGTGGTTTTCCAGCCAAATATAAAGCAATCACATACAGTCACGTTTCAATTCCATCGCCGATACAAATTTTTCAACACAACTGAGACGCAAATCATTTAAAAGGCTTGCAAATAATAAAATTATCTGTCAAAATTTGAGTTCACTGTCATGAACGGTTTGGAAATTATATCAGTCTGAAGTTGGTTGCAGTTCGAGTCAATCAGAGTGTATATTCACAATACCCCAGACCCTAGGCAAACACCAAGAAGTCTTTATCACTACTTGTAAACTACTATATTTAGCTGAAAATTACAACATCGATGGAGATGAGGTATACAGAGTCAAATTTAGTTTTGATAATCCTGCCGTCAGATTATGCCAAAGGGTACTCGCTGGAAACAATTTAAGGTACCGAGGCTTTTGGAATGCTGATGAAATTGATTCCATTGGTAGGAAACATCAGGCTGTCACTTGTCCGCTAGTAATATAAATATTGAAACAGAAATAGCAAAAATTTGTTATCTGTGAACGGGGATAAAGTCATGCAAAAGCTATCTGCCGAAAAGGACTCACAAGAGCGACGAATCTGATAAAACATCACAAAAGACCTTATCGGGTTTGGTCTACTTCGGTTCGACTAAGAGTTACATAGTTTTAAGAAGCTGGATTGAAAGCACAATTCTGGTCGACTAGACATGTCCCACAGACAGTAGAGCCATATTATCTCATCTGCATATGCCTGAGCTTGGACGTTCAGCAAAATGTCGACAAACATGCGGAGACAGGATGACTAACATATTTCTCCGAATCAGAATCCACAACTTAGGTTCTGTTCAGTAGCATTTCTTTATTCAAATAAGCAAGCTCCATTTCTTTGCTGAATTATTTAGAAGAAGCCATTTCTTTTTCTTAAGTGTACAACTGAACACGCTTTAAGGAGGATAACAGCATGTTTGCCAATGCATCAGTGAACTCAGAACTAAACGAAAGGTAAGGGAGCTATTCAGAACTTTAAAGGTAACCTCAGCAAGTATTTTGAACTGACTTCTCCATTAGAAAAGCAAGTCTGCAGTTCGCCCTCGATGAATGCATCGGAGAACTTTTATGCAAGGCACTTATAATTAAATTGGAGGAAGACTGAAATCTTTACAGATAGAAGCAAAAAGAATATAAGAAGCTGGTTTGGATTTCAAAGAGCAGATTCTATAAAGCCTTTCAATAAAAGATCGAAATGGTCGATGAAACCAGCAGGTTTTTAGAAGTCCTCAAAGAGAGGAAACTAGCCGAACAGGAATCACTCGAAAAATCAGATGGCAAAGATGAAAGACTCCTGTCTCATGCATGCGACTTACAAGTTTATCCAAGGCTTCCAAATCAGAACCAGCTTATAAATCGTTCCTATCTCTGTAGCTGCAAGTAAGCTGAGTAGCATCCTTTGCTTAAGATGCAACACGTCCAGCAAGGCGAAAAACCTGCGTGACTGCATTTCACAATCTAGCGGACACAATAAAAGGCGCATTCGTAGACGAAACAAGAGGCCCTCGGCTATGATAGGGCCAATTAAATCCTAGCCACCGGTTGTCTGGTGGGAAAAGTTTTGACAAAAATACATTACTGCTGCTTTTACTAGCCTCCAAAGACCGGTCTATTCCGACTGTATGGGGGCTCTTTAAGCACCGATGAGTCTCCCAGTTCTTGATATTCACATCTTGGGCTTCAATCTCAGAGCCATCTTCCGTTTAAAAGGCCTGTGGCATAACACGACCTGCAATTTTGACGGCGGCGTTTCGTGCCGGCTGCCTTTAACTCTGCTTTAAGGACATGCCATCCGATACAATGATACCAAAACTCTTGTTGATGCAAAAATACGCAATCAATTTCCCCTGTATTCAGAAATGGATTATACCTTAATTCAAGCCGGAAAAGGAGTGTAGTCTGGGCAGTATGAATGGCTCCAAAACTAATTTGGGATATACCGCTGGTGACTTTCTGGAGGAGGGCAACGTTAGATTTCAATCTTTGTTTGGAAAATTTCTGTTTATCCTTCAAGTAGACATATACGCAATCCTAATTACGAGGGGGCATGCGTGGTAATTAAATGGGAAACTGCCGAGTGTACTATAACTTGGATTAAGGCAGAAACGCAATATGTATTTGACAAAATAAAACGCTCACGGTCTTTCAGAAGGCTCGCCGTATAGTGGTAGTAAACTACTCAAACATGAGAATCGCAGGTGCATTTTTTACTTAACGCACTCATCATAGATTAAGCAAAACCTTTTTTAAACACTGGGTATATATTTTAATTCGTGCGGTTTTTTTTTCACAATTTGAACGTTTATTTAAGAAAAACATGTACAATAGTATTATTCAAAGTATTGCCCATCTGAAGCTATGACCTTTTCTCATCTTTCTGGCAATTTGTGGATCCCATCCCAAAAGAACTACGCCGGCTTGGCAGCCAAGAACGAATCAAGCCAATTTTTGATATTTTGCTTTGTTCTGAACCGTATTTCAGTGAGGGCGTTCTTCATCGACCGGAACAAATGGTAGTCAGAAAGAACAAGGTCTGGGTTATAAGGCGGGTGGGGTAAGACTTCCCATCCACTGTTTTCCAAATAGTTCTTAACCGGAATAGCAACGTGGGGCCGAGCGTTGTCATGATGGAAAATTATTGCCTGGTATCTGGCCGCATATTCCGGGCGTTTTTCGGCTACTGCTCTCTTCAAACAGATTAATTGTGTTCGGTAGCATTGTCCATTGATGATTTCACCCGGTTTCAGCAGCTCATAATACAGCAAACCCATCTGATCCCACCAAATACAGAGCATTACCTTCGCACCATGGATATTTGGCTTTGCTGTTGATTTGGCTGGTTTGCCGGGTTTCACATATGATTTTTTGCGCTTGGGGTTGTCGTAATAGATCCATTTTTCATTTTTCATCACCAGTAACAATCCGATGCAAATATGACTTCGTTTTGTGGCGTTCCAGTAGCATTTTGGACATGCAAAACCGCCTTTCGACGTCTCTCGGCTTGAGTTCATGTGGAACCCAATTTTCTTGCTTTTGAATATATCCAGCTGCTTTTAAACTTTTTGAAATGGCTGGTTGAGTGACACCCAAAGACTCTGCGAGCTCTTCTTGTCTTTGGAAACAATCTTTATAGAGTAATGATTCTAGTTCTTCATCTTGAAACTTTTTTGGCTGCCCAGGACGTTCATCGTCTTCCAAGCCAAAATAACCACTTTTAAATCGTGCAAACCACTTTTGGCACGTTCGCTAGCTAGCGCAAATAGCGCACCAAAATACGATGATTTTCGGTAGCAGTTTTATTCATATTAAAGTAATGAAGAAGAACTCCCCGCGAAAACACGTTTTCAGACACAAAGTTCAACATATTTGAGTGGAAAAAAAAGTTATTGTTGTTTACGCTTCAAATGAATGACATATACTGAAATGACGTACAATGACAGTAGCTTTCCAACGCATGTTCCAATTGAATAATACAAGTTACGTCATCTCTTAGCAGACCGCACAAATAGTTATAAGTTATAGACCCAATATATTCCTACAATTTGAGGCATAAAGTTTGTTTGACATATGTGCTTGTATTAAACAGACAGCTCTCAATCACTTGAAATATATTTATATTTGTTTTCCGATAAGAACTTGACAACTTTGAATTTAATTTATGAACGCACTCTTTCACTAATCATCAAACTGTCACTGTCAATTTATTCAGAAAATTCAATATTGTCATCATGGTAAAGTACACTAACGAGCTACGTTCTCCGCTTGGGTTCTAGTGAAGATGCGCCAAGATGATGAATTTCATCGCAAAATCATCTTCAGTGACGAAGCTTATTTTTGGCCCGATGGGTTCATCAATAAGCAAAATATGCATTATTGGTCCGGTGAAAACCCACATGTGCTTCATGAATCACCATTTCATCCACAAAAAATAACTGTTTGGTGCGGTTTGCATGCCGGCGGCGTTATTGGGCCATATTTTTTCGTCGACGATAACTATCGTCACGTTAATGGTCAGCGTTATCGCGCCATGAACACCGATTATTTTCGGCCCAAATTGGAAGATATGGACCTGGACGACATGTGGTTTCAACAGAATGGTGCCACAAGCCACACAGCACACGCTACAATCGATTTATTGAAGAGTAAGTATGGTGAGCGTGTTATCTCAAGATATGGGCCAGTCGATTGGCCGCCTCGTTCGTGCGATTTAACGTCGCTTGACTATTTTCTGTGGGGCTACGTTAAGTCATTGGTTTATGCCAACACGCCGACGACGTTGGAAGAGCTCAGAGCCATCACTGAATGCGAAATAGCGGGCGTGTCGGCCGAAATGTGTGGCTGAGTCGTTGAAAATTGGGTCCAATGAATCGACCGCTGCAAACGTACCCGCGGTGGCCATATGAACTAAGTTGAGTTTCATTCATAAATGTTTTGATTGTACTTCAAGCAATAATAAAGGTTTTGAAATATCTCAAATCGTTTGCCTTTTATTTAAAAAGAAAGTTGCCAAGTCGTTATTAGAAAACCCTATACTTTCAACACAAGACAGAACTTAGATGGACCGGTGGGCCAACATGTCTAGCGACTAAACTGATCTGGCAAATACTAAGTCTGAATCGATCTAGGAGTCTGATTCATCTAAATAGGAACCATCTTAACGCCATCATAGGTGTCATCACTGCACACTGCTTAATAGAGGAAGAGGAGACAATCCTCCACCTTCTCTGTATATGCCCAGGTCTCCCACAGAAGAAAACTCCACCTAGGAGCTTTCTTCTACAATGACTTAAACGATATAAAGAATACAGACGTTAACAGTCTCCTGTGCTTCATCATAAGCTCAAATTGGATCCATGAGTAAGAAGTTCATAGACTCACGTGGCAGCACAACGGGCTAATAGGCCCATGTGGATTGGTTTTCCAACCGCCACTCTCACCTAACCTTACCTAACCTGCAACACAAGATCTCTGATTTTAAGGACATCGCCTATCCCATCTGGACCCCTTTTTTATTTTCAAACCCTTGCAAAGGCCACAGACTGCCATCACTTCAAAAGATAATCACTTCTTATGAACCTAGCTCATACTCGTAAATTCTTTCAGCTACCACCTTGTTCATGATCTTTATCTTATCAGACATAGCATTCGTCGGTATGAATATATATATGAATCATCCTGATTCTTCGAAAGGTTAAGGCATTGGCTCATTCTTTACTGAATTGAAACACGAACTCGGTTGCTTGTTGTCACTTTTATCACTTCCAAGTGAAATGATATTAATAGTCTTTATCTTAAACGCCAAGACACTTGCACCAGTAAGTTCAACAAGACACTTATCAGACTTATTTTACCACTGAACTCAGAACATGACTTTCTATTTTAAAAATTCCAAGAAGAGACTTGGCTTCTTGGAAACCGACAACTTAGAGCTAGACCAAATTGAATTTATTGGGGATTCACAGACAAATTATGTCATAAATTTAAGATTAAAAATAAGCTGAATTCAGATGAATACGAATTCTGTACTGACATCGCTTCTCGAATGAATATCAGCGCTAAGGTTAGAAAAAGTTTATAACTCTCTCGGCATTAAAGCAGCTCGAAGATGGTGCGACTCTGGCCGTTTAATGTTTTCCCCCTTTGTTGCTTGATTATCCGCAAAATTACTTATTTTAATTTATTTTTCAACACTGCAATTCTTTTGTTATCCCTGTAGACGTTGATTCGGATTCTTGATATAGAGATGTACTATATGTATAACTTACGTTGAACTGGATTACATTTTTTGAACTTCAATCATTCAACAAAACTGCTCGGTTTTAAGAAGCCTGCGTCCTTCCTTTCCCATCTAAGCTTACATACCACGAGATAACCACTATTGTTCCGATTTGAGTTCTGTTTTTTTTTTTGTTAAGTTGGTACATCTGTTGTTGACATTCCCTTTAAATCTTAGCGTAATAGCTTGACATTTGCAAAAGTTACGTAGCCAAGAGTACGTAGGGTTGCCATTCGTCCCGATATGTCGGGACATGTCACCATTGTTAACAGCGGTGTCCCGACATTCCGATGATCTATTATATGTCCCGACAAATTCCAATAGCTTCGAAATTATTTATGAAGTATATCTGCAAAGTGTATTTCCAAAATAAATGCGAGTACCGTTTCTTCTTGAGTCCCGTTGTGCGTACACTTTCCAAGTGTCATTCCAGTAACAATGTATGTACCCAATTAGCTCGCCGTTCCCTATTGTTTTGCACGTGTTTAAGTTTCGTGCGATCACTATTTGTAATTCGCACCTACTAATTCTTAGTCGTTTGAAACTCAATTAAAGTAAATAATGGCTCCACCAAAAAGAAAATGCCATTTCAGCGATGACTACACTAAAGAGTGGCCTTTTATTAAGAAGGGAAGAACAAACGAAGAAGCGTTTTGCGCAGTTTGCAAGATATACATTTCCGTGAGCCACGGAGGTAAAAGCGATATTAAGCATCATAATGAGACAACTGGACGCAAAACTAAAATGTCATCTTCATCCTCATCACGCAAAATAGACGGTTTCTCTGTTAACACTGATTCAAGTGAACATTTGTTAGTATGTGCAGCTGAACTGACAACAGCATACAAAGTGATCAACCGTCATCAATTGTTTAAATCACTGGACTGTTTGAGCAAACTGGATTCTTTAATGTATCCAGATTCAAAAATAGCAGCCAAACAATCTACGGCCCGAACAAAAGCATCTGCTATCATTAAACATATTCTGGAACCTTATTCTCTATCTCAGTGTGTTTCGCATTTGGAATCTTTCTCATTTTATGGAATCATCACCGATGCAAGTAACCACAAAGCAGAAAAACTATTTCCGATGGTGATTCAATTCTTTGATGTGAAAGAAGGTATAAAACCAAAATTACTTAGATTGCAAGCTCTACCGGATGAAACTTCAGATACGCCAAGAATGAATCAAGCCAATTTTTGATATTCTGTTTTGATGTGAACCGTATATCAGTGAGGGCGTTCTGCATCGACCGGAACTAATGGTAGTCAGAAGGGGCAAGGTTTGGGCTATAAGGCGGGTGGGGTAAGACTTCCCATCCACTGTTTTCCAAATAGTTCTTAACCGGAAAAGCAAATTATTGCCTCGTGTCTGGTCGCATATTCCTGGCGTTTTTCGGCTACTGCTCTCTTCAAACGGATTAATTGTGTTCGGTAGCGTTGTCCATTGATGGTTTCACCCGGTTTTACCAGCTCATAATACAGCACACCAAATACAGAGCATTACCTTCGCGCCATGGATATTCGGCTTTGCCGTTGATTTGGCTGATTGGCCGGGTTTCACATATGATTTTTTGAGCTTGGGGTTGTCGTAATGGATCAACTTTTCATCACTAGTAACAAAAGCATTTCGGACATGCAAAACCGACTTTCGACGTCTCTCGTCTTGAGTTCATGTGGAACCCAATTTCGTTGTTTTTTAATATATACAGCTGCTTTTAAACGTTTCGAAATGGCTGATGGTGTGACACCCAAAGATTCTGCGAGCTCTTCTTGTGTTTGGCAACAATCTACCTAGAGTAATGCTTCCAGTTCTTCATCTTCAAACTTTTTTGGCTACCCAGGACGTTCATCGTCTTCCAAGCCAAAATCACCACTTTTAAATCGTGCAAACCACTTTTAGCACATTCGCTCAGCTAGCGTATGTTCATCATAAATTTCCACCAAAATACGATGACTTTCTTCAGCAGTTTTCTTCATATTAAAGTAATGAAGAAGAACTCCCCGAAAACACACTTTTTCAGGCACAAAGTTTGACATATTTGAGTGAAAAAAAATTATTGTTGTTTACGCTTCAAATGAATGACATATACTGAAATGACGTACAATGACAGTAGCTTTCCAACGCACGTTCCAATGGAATAATACAAGTTACGCCATCTCTTAGCAAACCGAATTAAGTTATAGACCCAATATTAAAAAAAAAGCTAAGAGGAGAAAAAGAAGCTACATTTCTGGAGAGAAATTGAAGGAAAATGTCAAGCCAAAACCTATATGCCAAGCTTTTGCCACAAAAGAACAAAGCAACTATTACTACTAAGTAAAAGTCAGATTCGAGTGACCACAGGTTTTTTCACAGGACACTGCCGTGTTAAAAAAATACACCTGAAAAGCATGGGCATAGCACAGGATAATATGGTACATGCAGACTGCGCAACATCTTATGTGACTAAAATGGTCTAACCAAAGCGCGTCAACGTTACTTAGGTAAATTCTACCTTGAAGCGGCGGGCATAACTGCCAGCTCACGCAAAGATGTAACCGCCTTCCTAACAAACTGCTGCATCTTGGATGAGCTCTAAATGGAGGATATCATCTAGGCCCACCTGTGGGATTTTTTATACCACCTTCCATAATAATCTTATCTAACCTAGTCTGTACGAGAACTGCAACGCGAACGGATACAAAACGACCATTTGCAGCGGCACAAAACATTATCACTCTCTCACGACTTAGTATTTATTTTTAAAATTAAATCTTAAATTTATCTTTAAAAACTTGAAACAAACAAATATTTTTTTATCGTCTATATTTCCAATCCACTTGTTACTAAGCTCAAGCGATTTTGCAAAATTCGTCTGATCTTTACTGTATCCCAGGCTTCGTAAGTGGGCTTCCACTGAATCAATCAAAGTTCACTTCTGTTTAGTTTCAGTTTATTCAGAGAATTAAAAATAAAAGTTTATTCATCTAAATCTACATATAGTGTCCCCTTTAAAGTAATCCCCAATGACTGTTACACACTTATGCCAGCGCTTGATCCATTTCTCGAAACATTTTTTTATATTCGGTTTTCGGTAAGTCTATCAGTGTTTCCTAAGATTTTTCCATTACTTCCTCTCGGCCCTGTAGTGTTTTTTTTTTTAACTCGATTGAACAGAAAGAAGTCACAAGGGCCAAATCAGGTGAATTTGGTGACTGTTAGATGGTATTTGTTGCATTTTTCGTCAAAAAATTACAAATAAAAATGGCACTGTGTGACGGTGCGTTAACATCCACAAGTTTTCTGCCTACAATTCTGATCTCTTTTGGCGAGTTGCTTCACGCAAATGTCTCATAACGCCCAAATACTACTCTTTGTTTGCTGTCTGGCCTTCTGGCAAAAATTCCTGATGCACTATATCGTTGTAATCCATGAAAACCGTGAGCATTGCCTTCTTTTTTGACTGAAAACGACGTGGTTTTTTGGTCTCGGCTCATTTGGTGAACGCCATTCACTTGTCTGTACTCATAAGTCCACGTCTCCTCTCCAGTAATGATCCTTTTGATGAATGTGGGATCGGGTTCAGCCTCGCAAATCATCTCTTTTGCGACGTCAACACGGTCTCTTTTTTGCATGAAAATGAGGTCTTTTAGCACTAACTTTGCTGCTACACGACGGAAACCCAAATCATTAATCAAAATGTCTTGTACGGATCCATGTTCAAGTCCTCAGCTATATCTTTGATGGTTAATTTGCGGTTATTGACCAACATTTCTTTTACTTCATCAATGTTTTCGTCGGTTTTCGATGTCGATGGTCTGCCACTGCGTTCATCAACTTCGATCGACTCAAGATGACTTTTGAACCGCTCGAGCTACTGGTAAACGACCGTTTTCTTTAAAGAAACGTTTCCAACCATTAAATTGCAAATTTAAATCCTTTCCTAAAATTGGGTACCATATTTTCCCGATATATAGTCGGGACATTTTGGTGAAAGGTAATTTTTATGGGTAATCAAGCAAAAACTGATGGTAACTTGGATGATTTCATCTGAGACATTAGTTGTTGATTTCCTTTTACGAATTTATAAAATTCTTCACAACTTATGTTAAAATTAAATTTACATTGAAGAATAGCTTCCACCATGTCGACTCCCAAGCGATTCCGTTCATATGTCCACTGCGCGGACAATAATGAAAATACGCGCTCCACAGTTGCGTTATGGCCGGGAATACTGAAAATGTATTGACAAATTTTCTTGAGTTGATGATGATGAAGCTTGTGTGATGTTTCAGTCTCAAAATTCTTCACCCATCTTTCACTGATATTTTTTGTTTTCCATTCTTCGTTTTCTGTGTTTCTTGCAATGATGGCCGTGAAGTGAATAAATTCATGAAAACAGTAATCGGCGTTAATAGATGCCCCCTTTTCGTTCAAATGTAAAATGATCTCCTCTATATTAATCCATTCCGGAACCTTGGTTAAATTCATCCAGTCGAATGATTTGAAATGATCCAATTGTGACACTCATTTCTCAATATAATCGATAGTAGAGGTCCTTATTACACGGGTATACTTATGCACGTGTTATACGTGTGTAGTTTGTGACAAATTATTTTATTTTATAAATTAAACAAAAAAATAAATTCATTCTTAAGTAAAGTGTGTGTATGGTCTTATTTTAGATACACTTTCTATTTTGATAAAGAAATACCAACAAATCTGCATTATCAAGGAGCAATGAAGAACTTTTAGATGTGACAATATTTCCAGCCGTGGAAAAACAGCGTTCTGAACTAACAGATGTAGCTGGTATAGACAAATATTTTCTTGCTAAAATTTACCCTGTCTACTTTTCCACCATTCATATGGATCTAGGTCTAACTTCAATTGAGGTTCAGCTAAATAAGTGTCCGGTTGATGTTGGATAGTCTTTCGCTTAGTTCCATGTGTGTTATAAAACACTCTAAGTCATTTGTAAAATTCATAGTGGACCCAGTTTCTGTTTCCGAGTTATTCTCAGAAGATAAATATGCTGTCATGAGCTGCTTGACTTTATTTCTTATAGAAATTTTTTCATCAACACTCTCATGCTCTAGGTCTTTATATCGTGGGTCAAGAAAAGATGCTAATTGCCTTGCAAAAACATCAGTTGCGTTACTCTGATTTAAATCAAATCTATTTCGTATATCATTACGTAAACTGATTTTGAACTATGTAATCATGTCTGAGTCGCTTGCGGAAAAATTCATATGTTGCTCCAGCATTTTTAGCACAAGAGGTCGCACCATGGATGTAGACGAATTTTCATTGCTGAGAATTTTTGTAAGCGCTTGAATAGGCCGCAAAATTTTTCCAAATTCTTCCATCAATGCCCATTCTTGTTCTAAAATTTCCAACTTTGTAGCGAAAGCTGAGGAAGTGACTGTACGATCTGTCAATACATTTATCACTGGACTCCGGTTTTGTGTTAGACGCTGAAGCATAAAAAAGATTGAGTTCCACCGAGTGTTGCATGATTGTAAAAGGGATTGTGTTGGTAGACCCAATTGTTTCTGCTTTTCTTGCAAAGCATATTTCGCAACGTTGGAATGTTTAAAATGGCAAACTAGTTTACTGGCTTTCTCAATTTTTTTTTTTATATTTTCAGAAGACATAAATGTCCTTACTGCCAACTGAAGACTGAGTACTGCGCATGTCAAACCGACATTCTGCTCTACTTGTCTCATAGATTCCACAGCTTTAACCACATTTGCAGCTTTGTCTGTGACTACTGCTGTGACTTTTTCATTAAGTCCCCAATCGAGAAAAATGCCTTCCATCTTGTTCATGAGATTTTCTGCATTGTGACGAGTATCAATTTCACTTGTCTCATGTGTAAAAGACTGAGGTACTCAATCGTCATCTATGAAATGTGCCGTCATTTTCATATATGACTCTTGCGCGGCAGACGTCCAAGAATCAAACGTGCAAGAAACTTCATTAACGCTACCAATTTTGTCCTTTATTACTGTTTCAGCTTCCTGTTTAAGTGATTGCAGTCGTTTTTTTATTGCCTCTTCATGAATTAGAGAAAACCCGGGCTTGAACAGAAAGAAATTGGAATTTGGTTTAACGCAATCATTTTAGCTAGGGCCTGGTGGATCTCTTCCATCCTATCCAGCGAACATGGTCGGGCATTGCTAACTTCTTGGGCTTTCCTTTTGTGTATTCTGGGTTTTTTGAAAGAGGACGGTCCAGGACTGCTATCATCGTTGGTTTCAGTTCTTGACGAATCTCTATCAATCATGCTGTAATTTGAATCACAAAAAGTATTATTTTACGTTGAAGTGTTAATATATTTTTATTCACTTGATTTGAGTAGAAACCGGATTTTCTCTATTTATGTTTGTTTGAATTGCATGAATTCCTTGCAAATGCTGTCCTAATGACTCTGTCGTACCACCACGACAGGAGAAAGAATTATTCCTGTCCTCACTGCACAAATCACAGAAGGCTATATCACCTTCTCGATATGCATATTGCCATACCCAAATCTTTGGTTTCATTTTATCACTTTAACAATTTGAATTAGCAAAAGATATACTTATCAGCCTTTCGAGATCAACACTCAACTAAAACTGATAAGAAGCTCTTCGTCATCAATTCATAAACCGGTTTAATGATTAAACTTTAATCTCAATAAAACATAGAAAAATAAACTATGGCTTGAACAGAAATAGCTGTTTCGCCAAGTACTCGTAACATCCAATAATCGAAAAAACGTCGTGTTGTTATTACATGTGCTATTTTATTTAAATGTTCACGTGTAAAAGTTTCTTACTAACCGTGTACACGTGACACGAATACACGTGTAATTACATACACGCTTTAAATCGAGAGCCCTAATCGATAGGAAGGCTGTAAAACTATACCACATCCTCTTCAATTTTTTTTATTTCAGTTTCTAGATCGGGATTTGTTGTTTTAAAACCATGTACTAGTTGCTTAGCCATCATACCAATAAAATTTGAGACTTTACTCTCATGGAGTATTTTTCTCAAATTATCAATCAGCTCCTTGACCCCAATGACAATGATGTCTGCTTATGAAAGAGAAAAGACTGGGAATGGATGAAATGAAATGAAATGAAAAATAGACCTTCGCCAAGGGGTTTAATTGATTCGGTGCATTTTCAAAGAATTCTTTCAGTGGTTCCCACATCTTTAAAATCCTATCGAAGGCTGGCATCAGGGAGAACCACCTGGTACAAAAGTCCACCTGGACTTCTACAAATTCGCAAAATATTTTAGGCCTCTCTGTTCTGACTGTATAAATTGAAAAATATTTGAAAATCTTAATGACAATTATTTCACAATCAATCGCTAGTGTATCTGCAGCTAATGATATTGAATTGTGTAATATGTGGACAGGACAGCCCACGCCTTTTATTTCTCTATGAAGTTCTGTCTTTAATTTGTAAAACACATTGCGCACCCCACTTCTTTGAGCTCCACCAAAATTTGTATTAGTATTTTCGATTCAGAAAGCCACTAATTTCTCAGAGGAAATATTTAGGTCGTTAGCGATTTCAGACAATAATTAGTTATATTGGGTCTATAACTTAATTCGGTTTGCTAAGAGATGGCGTAACTTGAATTATTCCATTGGAACATTCGTTGGAAGGCTACTGTCATTGCACGTCATTTCGATATATATCATTCATTTGAAGCGTAAACAACAATAAATTTTTTTCATTCAAATATGTCGAACTTTGTGCCTGAAAAAGTGTTTCTGCGGGGAGTTCTTCTTCATTACTTTAATATGAAGAAAACTGCTGCCGAAAGTCATCGTATTTTAGTGGAAATTTATGGTGAACATGCACTAGCTGAGCGAACGTGCAAAAAGTGGTTTGCACGATTTAAAAGTGGTGATTTTGGCTTGGAAGACGATGAACGTCCTGGGTAGCCAAAAAAGTTTGAAGATGAAGAACTGGAAGCATTACTCTAGGAAGATTGTTGCCAAACACAAGAAGAGCTCGCAGAATCTTTGGGTGTCACAAAAGCAGCCATTTCAAAACGTTTAAAAGCAGCTGGATATATTTAAAAGCAAGGAAATTGGGTTCTACATGAACTCAAGCCGAGAGACGTCGAAAGGCGGTTTTGCACGTCCGAATTGCTGCTGGAACGCCACAAAAGGAAGTCATTCTTGCATCGGATTGTTACTGGTGATGAAAAATGGATCCATTTCGACAACCCCAAGCGCACAAAATCATATGTGAAATCCGGCCAACCAGCTAAATCAACGGCAAAGCCGAATATCCATGGCGCGAAGGTAATGCTCTGTATTTCGTGGGATCAGATGGGTGTGCTGTATTATAAGCTGCTAAAACCAGATGAAACCATGAATGGACAGCCCTACCGAACACAATTAGTCCGTCTGAAGAGAGCAGTAGCCGAAAAACGCCCGGAATATGCGACCAGACGCGAGGCAATAATTTTCCATCATGACAACGCTCGGCCCCACGTTGCTATTCCGGTTAAGAACTATTTGGAAAACAGTGGATGGGAAGTCTTACCCCACCCGCCTTATAGCCCAGGCCTTGCCCCTTCTGACTACCATTTGTTCCGGTCCATGCAGAACGCCCTCACTTAAATACGGTTCACATCAGAGCAGAATATCAAAAATTGGCTCGATTCATTCTTGGCTGCCAAGCCGGCGCAGTTCTTTTGGGATGGGATCCACAAATTGCTAGAAAGATGGAAAAAAGCCATAGCTTCAGATGGGCAATACTTTGAATAATACTATTGTACAAACCGCACGAAATAAATTACATATCCAATACTTAATCTTATTGATTGAAGGCGCACAGGATGGTATTGACATCATAAATTGCGATGCGGATCCTTTTCTGTCTAGTTCATCTGCTTTTTTGTTGCCTTTATGTTAACTGTGTCCTGGCACCGAAATCAGATTACCTTTATTTGTGGTGGAAAGTAGTTGCATTAGTTGAAGGCAATCCCAGACCAGTTTCGATTTTATCTTAAAGGCGTTGATTGCAAGTAGGACTTCTTTGCTGTCGGAGAGAATATAATTTTTTTTTATTATATTTCTGTTTAAATGCACAGCTCCATTGCATGGATTCCATACTGGCGTGAATGGATGTCCTAGGACGAGGATTGTATACTCCGGCTCCAACTCCTTCATTTGTCTTGGAACCGTCTGTGTTTGTTTTTCCTGTTCCCAGTTAAGACGTTCTCGGAATGTAACTTTAAAGTTGTGCCAAAAGTTATGTCTTGGTAGACATTTATCTATTAGATATATTACAAGTAGTTCGTCTTTTTTAAATTCAGGAAGAATTGCAGTATGAACTAGTTTAGAATTGGATTCATCTTCTGTCATAAGCATGTAGGCATTTACCTTTGCTTATTTCATGATTTTCAGATGAAGGGATGGGGTTTTTAGGATAACTTCCAGCGCAGCTGTTGGTGCGATTTTCATTGCACCAATTGCGCAAACACAGGCTAGTCTCTGCAGTTTATTGAGTTTAACCTGTGTAGACCTCTGCGATGCATACATGATGATAGGACTCGTTATTTCCATGTACATCCATAGTGTCATTTTAGGATTAAGTCCCCAAATTTTTTTGGTTAGACATTTGTTGGTCTATAGTGAGGTCCTTGCCTTGTCAATAGTCTCCGAAATATAAAGGTTCCAGGTAAGTTTTTGGTGAACTCTACTGTCTCACTGAATGGAATGGCATTTCTGAGTCTTTATCGCCTTCATCTCTTGGTGAGTTTGGCAATTGTACTTTTCTTGGGGTTGGCTTTGAGACCTACTTTGGTGTGCAATTTAGCCACTAGGTTCAAAGCCTTCTGGAGGCGATCCGAGATTGTGTCTTTGAATTTACCTCTGATTAGGATAGCAATGTCATCTGAATATCCTTGGACATAGAAGTCATCATTGCTGAGAATAATCAGTAGTTCATTAACTACGATTGACCATAATAAGGCTGATAGTGTTCCTCCCTGAGGGCATCCTTTCATAGCTATCACTCTGAGTTTATTGCTGCCTAATGAGGTTTTTATTGTTTTATCCTCTAGCATGCATCTTATCCATTTACATGTGGTGTCGTCAACTTCCTTGTTTTGAATGCCTCTATATATCTGGGAGAATTCTCTGTTGCCGAATGCTCCTTCTATATCAAGGAAACAACCAACCGCTACCTCTTTATCTCTGAGAGATTTTTCAATTCTTGTGGTTAGATTCTGTAGGGCTTATATGGTTGATTTTCTAGATTGATAGGCATATTGATATTTGTGAATGGGATTCTCTGATATGTCTATCGAGGGCTTTTGCCATTTTCTTAAGGAAAAAGGAAGTGATCCTGATTGGTCTATACAACAATCAGACAGTCTGCGTCCTACCTTAGGTATATATTTGACAGCAGTCTCCTTACACTTATTTGGTATATATCCCCATGCGTAACTAGCTCTGATAAAGTTAATTAGTACAGGTAGCAGGTGAGGGACACTCTTTTGTAGTAAAGCTGGGAGTATTCCATTCTTACCAGGAGCTTTGAAGGGTATATAATAGTTGATTTCCCAGATTATTTTTCCTTCATGAGTGATTTCCTTTGCTCTGTTTCAGTCCTCTCTGAGCTGTCTATTTATTGTCTGGGGAGAGTTTTCTTGGGCTTCTGAAACTATCGTCCAGTTTGGGAATTGTTTTTCGGCTAGGATCTGACCCGATAGGATTAGTGTGCTGTTAAGAGAGTATTTTATGTATGCTCACACAACTTCTAGTGTATTCGATTGTATGACAATGACACGATTCTTTCGTTGGCCTTCTAAGTTCTTAGTTGTACATGGTGAGTGGCTTTCTGTATATTTCCCATTCACCATTGTGCTTAGCCCGGTTGACGAGCCTTCTAGTCTCTGTTCTGAGTTTGGCTAGTTTTTTGTTCCATCAAGGAGTAAGTCGATTGCCCGGTTTTTTTTTCTAGACAAGCTTGGTGAAAGGCAATTATGATTGCCATATCGAGATTATTACAAGTCAGCTCAATATTGTCTATATCTCTGATGTTTGAGTTACATCTACCCAAGTTGTCCATGAGTTGTTGGCGATATATATTCCAGTCTGTGAATTTGGGTTGTCTGTATTTTTATTTTTTTATAAAATTAGTGCAAGTGAGATCTAGGACCTCTATCCTAATGGTATTTATTTAAGTGGGGTTGCTTCCCTGTAAATTGTTTGAAACAATAAATTCTGGTAGAGACTCACCCCGTTTGTTAATATTTGAGTTGCTTTAGATCGTGTGTTGGGCGTTTGCCTCGTATCCTACAATTAGTTGCAGATTCTTCTTAGCACAGTAGTTCACCAGTCCCTTCAGTGGCAAGAAGCTAAAGTCGCTGGAATCATCGACTGTCTTACCTGCATTAGTATGCAGCTCAGCCTTTGCGGCTACCAAAGGCTGCTACTCCTTGTTGGTATGTTCTCGAATTGGAGAGAGTCCGTTTACCTGACTTTTGAGAATGTATGGTTCCTGGATAAAGGCGACATCTAAATAATCCTTGTTAAATCTATGGCTGAGGACCTCTGAGACGGCCTTAGCATGTTTTACATTAACTTGAATGCACCTAAATCTTATTTTGTTAATGTTTGTGATACTGGTAGAGCTGGCAATATTTAGACACAGCTCAGGTCTTGGGATGACTTCTAGTGGTCCGGGCATAGATGTCAGATGTGCCTTCTGATGTTCCGGCGTTAAAGCTATTGTCTCCGTCCTTGTGCATTTTGTCATCGTCCTGGAGGAAGGTAATACAGGTGTACAGTTTGGGAATCTCACTTCCCTGGATTGTACAGAGTTTAGCTTCTGGTCATAGCTTTATCTTTCTTACTGTTGACATGTCAAAGCAGGTGATAGAAAGCTATCCATATCTTGGTGTGCATGCAAGAAATTTAAATGTTGTCGGCTTTGTCCATCTCGATCAACACACAATTTTTTACCTTCTGGGTGCATTTCATGCATTATAGCAACCTTGCATTGGGTAAATGTGCCCTTATAGGACAGTCCTGATGTCGAAGGTAATAGCCTTGTGTGGCTGTCCGAGGGTTCGTTTGGTTTTCTGCTCTTACTTATTTTTTCTCAGGGTCCCTTCTTATTAGAACCTGAGCGAGGTTTAATATGAGGAGTGTGTTTCCTACCTTGCCTCTTAGTTGCCGCATCTGAGCTCTTTTGTAGCGTTGGTCTATGTTTTTTGGGCGTTGCATCTTGGGGGGAGTTGTCGGCTGATCGGTATCTTTTGGACGTTCGGATTTATCGCTAACTTTAGCTTAATTCTGTGAACTGGGCTCCAGTTCGTCTTCTTTGGGCTCCGGTAAAATAGAAGTTTTTTACATATTCCCAATTTCGCGTCGCTTGGTAATTTTTACTTCGAGCGTTTTGCGTGTCCATCAATGTGGATGTGATTTTTGGCGTCTTCATTCGAGATAAGATATTGTTCTCAATATCCATTCATGTAAATGTTACAGGAAAGCAGAGTAGGTTCGCACCCGCAGATCTCCTATATGGGTGTAAGGCTATTTCGTACCAGAGATCGCCCGGTATCTGGACCCACCGTTAGAGACTGAGCTATTTTTGGGCCCTCAGTCAGGTTGATTATTGGCACAGTACGAATAACACTGTTATCTAGCCCATAATTGAATCTTAGTTTTCAAGTAACATTTGTGTGGAGACCTGGCTGTAATTTATTACAAATATCTGCTCCATAATATAAAGAATTTTCTTTGACATCCCGATTCTTAAATAAGACAAAGGTCCGTTACTGTTGTATGTAATAACAGCTACAACATGCTTAGTAAGAATAACTTTTAACATATCATTTGATTCATAATATATCTTGTAACACCCACTGTGTTCGTTTACGAAGGCAACATTTATGAACTCCTCTGATCCACTACAAATAAAGCAATCACCAACTGTACTTGGAAGACTCCAACCGTTCTCCGTCAGACAGCCATGCCGCATTCATAAAATTTTTTCTATTTTCATCCACACTATCTGAAGCCGTTTTCATCCGTCACACATAAAAAACAAGAAAACTAAGATTTTACTAGCTGAAAGAATCCATCATCTCAATAAGAAAAAGCATCCCAACGTCAGTCGTGTGCGTATATGCGTATAACAGATTTGTTGGAACCCTCAGCTTCCGATCCCCGACTAATTTAGCATTCGAATCCGAAACCACGAAATCTCTCATCTCATCGAATGTTGTGAATGAGTTCTCTCCCGCAGTAAGAGTTTATATCTCAGCACACTGATGTATATATCTTCGTATCTCAATCTCCCACGCGTACCGCCAACATAAATATAAACCACTCATCACCTTACCCAGTATCAGCCAGAAAGCAGCTGTAGCTCTAGAATCTCGAGCGATGCTTATCCACTCAGTCTTTCAATTCATCTCTGCCAACGAAGTCTGTTCTAACGAAATGTGCTAGGCCCCATTCAAATCTTATATCGTATACGATCTTGCCTATGATTCAAATGATCGCGCGGTGTGTAACGGTTTAAACGTCATAAAAATTCGTTCTGTATTTGTGCTTCAATCACAAGCCCAACGCTTGTGAGGTTTTTTTTTTTTTTTTTCTTTTTTCGGTTCTCGAATGGGCTGACTAAGTGCGCGACACATTATCCGTATACCGATGAACTAATCTCGAATCGAAACCCAATTATCGATCGAGAATCTAGATTTCAAACGGGGAAATCGAAAATACCGTTCTAAAAATACTTAATATGATTTGTTGTCTTTGAATTGTTGAGATTTTTTTTCTGCTTTTTTCTTGAACAGATTCGTTCTCGAGACTGCGTTTTACACCTCAGGCCTCGGGGTAGTGCTGTTTAAATAAACAGAATTCTCTGGCACGCGTCCAATGATTTTTTTTTTTTTTATTATTATTATTTTCGAGTTGTCGGTTCCCACTTATTAGATTCGCTCATGCTCGTTTGGACTGCCATTCGGAATATCTAAAAGAACAAAAGTATCATAAAGGCATATACTCGTAAAAATACAAGTACGTGCTGCTGAATTACGTTCTTGAATGTATCTGCGTGCGTGGGCTTTTTTGTTTATGCATCTGCTTGTAGTCGTATCTGTTGAAGGAAACAGGTGGCGTTCCGCTGAGATTACAAGGTCTCGCTACGGTGATTCATCTCTAGGTTGCAATGTCAAACACATGGATTGACAGCGGTAATGGCACCGGTGTTTATTGTGATGCGGATGCGGATAATAATTTGCTTCAGTTGAAATTAAAAAAGCCAAAAGGATGGAAATGGGAGCTGACTACGTCAAAGTCATCGCCAAATATAGCTTTGCCCAGGATTATGTTGTTCAATCATAACGGGGATCTTTTAGTCGACGCAAATCAGCAAACTGATGACGCAGTATATACGGCTGAGAAGAAGCCTCCTAAGCCTCCAAAACATCGGAATAATAAGCTACACAGATCAGTTACTTCAAATATTGCAAGGAGCATACAAGACGATGAAGACACTGGACTTGGCTCGCTGGATTCCGCAAAGAGCTATACTCAGCTGAGAAATGCTGATCTGACTTACAATTATAGTACAAGATCAAGAGAGAAACCGGTGAACTACAGAGTGGGTTCGAGGAAGGTAAGTGGATACAAAGTGTGGAGAAATTCAGCACCCGAAGAGATTGATTTTGGATCTTTGCAGATTTGCGAAAAGACTGAGTCAGATCAGACGCCACAGTGGAGTCCTGTTCCTAGTGAGAGAAGTACGTCAGTATTTGAGGAAGGTGCAAGCAACGCCACACATTGGAGACGAAAACTTAGCCCTGCTATGAGCGAAAGGAGTCATTCATCATGGGGCCCAAAAATCAGTTCGGTAACAAGTGAAAAAAGTTACTCATCCTGGGGACCAAAGGTCAGTCCCGTAGTAAGTGAAAGAAGTCACTCATCCTGGGGACCAAAAATCAGTCCCGCCGCAAGTGAAAAAAGCTACTCATCCTGGGGACCAAAGGTCAGTCCCGTAGTAAGTGAAAGAAGTCACTCATCCTGGGGACCAAAAATCAGTCCCGCCACAAGTGAAAAAAGCTACTCATCCTGGGGACCAAAAATCAGTCCCGTAGCAAGTGATAGAAGTCACTCATCCTGGGGACCAATGATAAGCCCAATAGTAAGTGAACAAAGCGCGTCACAAATAGAAGACAGAAGTGTGACATCACCATGGAAACGAAAAGTCAGCCAAAAGGAAAAAGACATTGAGCCGCCAGTGTTTAATAAAAAACAATTAGAAACGAGTCGCTTTATGTCTTTGGAACCGGCTGTTTCTTCTACACTTGACTTCTCTCCCGAGAGACTTCACATTACTAGAGATTCAAATAAGGCGTTCCACTCAATCGGGAATCTAAATTCAACTGCAAGACCACTCGCACTCAACCCTATCGAACGACGTGCATCGTCATTCAAAGAGGTTCGTTTCAAAGTCCATCCGGCTTCGGATGAGAAGGAATTGCAGAAGCCTAAAGAAAAACGTCGATATCGTCGATCAAACGCCAATGGCCGTATGACTTCTTCAGGTTCGATACTTGAACGTTTTAGTGCCATGAAATGTCGACTTTCATCACCAGAGTTAGAAAATTTTGAAAGTCAAGACGTTCAGTTTGGGCCGAGATACTTTCTACGAACTAGCAGAGCTGGTACGATTGTCGTAGCCGAGGATAACTTTAATAAACGTCGAACTCGACGCAGACCTCCAAAGACTTCTTCAACTGAAAATGTCCTCAGTCCATCGGGATCATCAATTCAACAGCCGCAAGAAGCAGGCTTACTCGGAGCAAATCTGGGAGTACCATGTTCACAGAGTCAAAGTATGAATAACTTCCAAGACTTCACAGGAAAACGCCAAAATAGTAGAACCCTGGCAATTCGCCGAAATAAGAGTGACGGAAATATACTTTTGGCAAACACATCGGACGAGGAAGATCAGCTAAATCACCGGAAAAATTCAGACAGCGTAAAACATCAAAAAATCAGATCGTCTTGGCGCCAAAAATTGGGGGGTAAGTTTCCATGTTGTGATTCTGTTGTGCGATAATGTTAACATTGAGTGACAGGTTGTCAAATCGTTAGTTGTCCAAATGAATAGATTTTTCGTCGGTGGAATATATAGTGAAGGCTTGACGCACGTCATTCTTGGTGCTATACCTGACTTACTTGTGAGATTAAATTTTGGATATGGCCAATATCAGTTATGTGCACGTAGGCTGTGTTTACAAGCAATGTGAACTCGTCATTATTTCTTACTTATGGGAGTTAATCATGTGATTAACTCGTCGCAATATTACGTAGGTGCAACTGTCAGAATGTGAATAGTTGTTTCAAAATTTTAATTTGAGATAAGATTGACACTGAAGTTTTCAACATATCGTTCAAGATATCGTAACTTTTATGAAGCTCATAATATCGTTAATCAAAAATATATGATAAACTGAGACATACCACGAGAATTGCTTGCAGCGACTGATCTTTGAAGATTGTTAATTGGCTAACGATCTTTACGATCTGTATTTTTCCAAAATTATTTAAGTTACTTCTTTTTAATGAATTGGAGAACACGGTAAAAAAAAGGTACGACCAAACAATGAACCCATGAGGTATCCTAGACTTTCAACTTCGATTAGTTAGTTTAGGCAACTTCAAGAAGATATTGTACTCTTTTGATCTCTTTTTGATTCGATAGGACTTACATCCTGTACAAGATTATTGTACATCAATTCGATATTCAAATTTTTGTAAACGCGGTTTTTCACTATTTGGCATTCGGATTTTGATTCGTTCCTTTTTCTTTGTATTCCTTTTTTGATAGGCACTGAAGCCTTCTTTTTATACTTTGAATTCTTTTTTTATTTGTTCAGTTGTGTTCTTATCATCTTGGCGAGCAAGCTCTGTGAGCTCCTTTTTTTTGTGATTTTCTATGTGAATACAAATATCGTTAAAATTGAACTGGCTTCTGTTTTTACATTTCCTCCTTTTTTAAACAATTGTCCGCGTGTATAATTTCTTATACATTTTTTGGTGCCTCCTGTGAGGAAAGTGATTCGCGAATAGTTACATATATATTTGGTGGCGTTACTACGGAACAAGCGTTTTATTGTACAGTTCCGTGATCTAGACAACAACATTCGCGTGTTGGACAGTTACGGTTACTTGAACGAGAAGAGCGTGGCATGGGTTTTTGCGTACAGATATCCTGCATACCGCATCATTTGGCAACTGTGCTATCTTTACGGTTCCTGTGGCGATCGCATCTTTATTCTTTACTATAGTGGATGTCTGACGACGATTCGGATTATCTGGAGTTGGCTGTTATTGTTACCGCATTCAAGCGGTTTGTATATCAACAAAGGCACGAAGGTAAATCCCAACCCTCAAAATCGTGCACCGCGCTTACTGAAGACGAACTTGGCTGGAACCACACCTCGCAATTGCGAGTTTTGCGACTCCAAGATTCATCGTATCAGCAGCTGCACAAAATTGTTACCCCTGCCTGTGGCTGAACAATTCAACAAACTTAGTGGATCCAATCTATGCTTCAAGTGCCTGAGGCCAGGACATGCAACTAAGGCATGTTCAGGTGACAGCTGTCGAAATTGCCAAGGCAGACACCACACATTGCTGTGCCTCATCAACTCTTCCGGTACTCTACCAACCACCAAGCCGACATCAACTGCTGCTCAACCGCTTGCAGCATCATCAAGTCAACCACCAAGGAATTACTCAGCCTGACTATCATCAGCAAATGTGCGATGGCGTCTGGGGTCAAATAAACCCTTTGCGCAATCAATTACGCTTGGCTGGTGGATCCTTGGACCAGCTGAAATCAACACGCCACTGGCATCATCCATTCGTTCATCGCTGACGGTTCATGGCAACATTGGCAACGAGGATGAACGTCTCGACTTGGCTGTGGCGCGTATATTTGAATCTGACGCAGACAACTCAAATACGGATGGCGATGACGAATTCTGCGAGAATCTATTCATGGCTACACATCGACGTGATTCCAATGGCCGTTACATCGTGCAAATCCCGTTTCGTGCGGATGCACCGACGCTTGGCACTTCACATCCATTGGCACTACGGCAGTTTCATCAACTGGAGCGCAAACTGACGAACAACCCGGAGGTGAAGGCAAAATACCTGGCTTTCATGCAGGAATACATCGCTCTGGGCCATATGAAGGATGTCTCCGATTTGCTGCATGAACCATCACAACGCTACCTTATTCTACATCATGCTGTGCTGTCAAAATTTCGGATCGTCATCAACGCATAGGCGCAGACATCAAATGGCGTTTCCCTGAATGAGACACAATTGAGTGGACCGCTCATACAAGAACAACTAGTCACAATCATCTTCCGATTTCGACGCTTTGCAGTGGTTCTCTCGGCCGAAGTCGAAAAGATGTTCAGGCAGGTTCAAATCGACGAATGTCACCAGCGATGGCAACAGATCCTATTGCGTAAAACAGCTGATCAACCAATTCGTACATACAAATTGACCACTGTCACTTATGGCATGGCTTCTGGTCCGTACAATGCTATTCCGGCAATGCAGCAGTGTGCCCGCGATAATTGAAACATATTGACTGATGGTCCGCGAGCAGCGGCTGCTCTTAACGAGCGTTTTGCGGGACATCTACGTCGACGATTATCTGGCGAGTGTCGAAACTACTGAACAGGCTATTCAGTTGGCAAATGACTTCGACAAGGTATTGCAGCAAGGTCACTTTCATTTGCGCAAATGGCAGTCCAACGGTACGATGGCTTTGGCTCAAATAACAACCGATCCTTGTCCAACGTTTGACATTGAGTTGAAATCGCCGGAGGTGACTGTGCTTGGGATGCATTGGAATCCGACAACGGACGAACTCTTTTATCGAATCTACATTGGCGAAACAACATCTAACACCAAACGTCAGGTGTTGAGTGATATTGCTCGACTGTACGATCCTCCGAACATGCTGGCATCCGTCATCATCGTGGCGAAAATATTCCTACAATCTCTATGGCGGATTGGCTTGGAATGGGACTCACCACTACCGGTAGACTTGCTTTAAGAATGGATGGACTACCGCCACAATTTGCTTCAACTACACGAACTTCGAATTCCACGGTATTTGCGGATGCAAATATCGGTCACAACACATCTCCATGGATTTTGCGATGCAAGCATTAATGCATTGGCAGACGTCGTGTACGTTTGTACGACCAGACTCAATGGCGACTTCACATCAGCACTTGTTACTGCAAAAACTCGTGTGGCACCAGCTCAAGTTGACACTCAAGGCAATCCGACCACAAAGATACCAAGGCTGGAATTGTGTGCAGCTCGACTATTGGCACAGACTATTTGCAGTGTAAAACATGCATTGGACTTGGCACATGCACCATGTACTCTATGGAGCGATTCTACCATCGTTCTTTGCTAGCTGCGCAAATCAGCTGCTACGCTCAAACCATATGCTGCTCACAGAATGAGCTACATAAAACAACACACCAACATGTCCGCACTCATCTAAACCCAGCAGATTGTACGAGTCGCAGAATTTCGGCTGCATCATTAGTCAGTCATAAATTATGGTGGCATGGCCCGACTGAACTAATGCGAAAAAACATGGCGACTGATATTCCAAAACTTTCCGAGGCAGATCTACAGGCAATGAAGGTGGAAACTAAACCACTCACAGCGCATATTGGGCGTATTGCTCCACTCAGAGTCATACAAGCCCGATACAACTGTGGCAACGAAGTTATCACCCTGGACTTGGTCGAGCGCTTCTCTAAGGCACGCTGAGTTAAATTATCATGGCAAAGGAAAGTACGCTGTCACGACTCATCGTTTGGGACATTCATCTCACCAATTCGCATGCTAAGACACTCATGTTACAAACAATTCGACGACAATACTGGATTATCCGTGGCCGTGCGCTCGTCAAACGATGCGTACATGAGTGTGTCATATGTCGATGGCACTCTCAGCAAATGGCTAGGCAACAGATGGCTACCGACTGCGAGGGTCGTAGCATCTCCACCCTTCTCATCATCAGGCGTCGACTATTTCGGACCCTTCAACATTCGGATTGGGGAACAGAGCACACGCACAACGAAGAAAACATGTGGTCATTTTCGTCTGCATGACAACCAAGGCTTTAGACATCGAGCTGGCGGAGGATTTGTCAGCCAAGGCATTTATCAACGTCTTCTTGCGATTTACTGGTCGTCGTGGCCCATGCACTCAACTCTACAGCGATAATGGCACTCAGTTCAGGAAGGCCAACAAACTTCTACAGGTAGATTTGGCAGAATGGCACAGTGAACATACTCAACAGCAGTTGGCGAACCAGAAGACTCGATGGCAGGAAGCCTCAGAGAAATCGGCGAAGAATCATTTGCTGCGCGTAGTTGGAGGACAGACGCTATACTACGACCAACTCCATACCCTGCTAGTGCGAATCGAGGTTTGCTTAAACTCGCGCCCATTGGTTGCGGTGCACGATAGCGTGGACGACCGTTTGGCGCTCTCTTCAGCCGATTTTTTGGTCGGCCATTCACTCGTGGTATTACCCGAACATGCTATCCCGGATGTACCTACAAATCGGCTTAAGCACTGACAACTCCTACGACAGATGCATCAATCGTTTTGGCATCGTTGGCACGACGAATATCTGGCTTCGATGCAACAACGTTCAAGATGGCGGCGCCCGGCTGAGAATCTCCAAGTGGGTGACATCGTCGTACTTCGGCACGAGAATCTACCGCTGACCAAATGGCGGCTTGGACGCACCATCAACGTAGATCCGGGGAGTGACGGTCTTGTGCGGAACGTCACTGTGGAATACTTATTGGAGAAAGAAGGCACTGACGGGAAACTGAAGCAGACAACGCGAACAGCACAAAAGGTGTGCAGACTATTTGGCACTTCTCCTGAGCCTACCGACCTAAGCAAACTCTGCTTTGGCTATTTTCTTTTATAATCCCTTTGCACGCATCGCAGACGAATGGAGGAATTAGAATGAAGGGAAAAAATGTATACCGATTCGCGTTGGTTTTGAATGTTTGGAAGTTATAACTACAAAAAATTTTAAGAACCTTAGAAGGTCATTCAATAAGATGGATGAGCGGTTGAAACGGTTTTAAAATACGTTTTCTGAGTAAACTGACGAGAATTTTTAGCAAGACAAGTGTTGCAATATTGTGACAGACCTAATACTGAATACAGCGATTAAACAAGACGAAGCAACTGTTTAGATTAACTGTCCAAAATTGAAATCACTTATAAGTATGGTCGAATGGCTGTAAGCATCTGATAGATACCACCTTAATGGTAATTTCTAGTCGAGTTGAAGAAATTCATCGTTCCAAAATTCACTCTTTTTTGATGAAAGTATCTGATGCAAAACTCCGCAAAATGTCTTTCGATTGCTGTCGTCTGCTGTCTGTTGTCTGTGATTTTAGTTAGTTAATACTGGCAAATACTCGATGATACACCTTTAACAAAGGCATTCTTTAAGTGTTGGCTGACCTTTCACTGCTTTCTCTTATGCGTTGTAAATTATTCGTTTAAGAGGTTCCTCCTCCTAGGCCGATAAAGGTCTTTCGGTAAGCGTTCGAGAGTTCACGATGATTTTAGTCTCTATCAATAAACTTTGAAGCGCCTCATCTCTCTAGACTTGTTCTTTCAAAATGATCGCTAGCGTTTCTATATACCACTTTGATGATAATTCGGCCTGATCCAATGTCAAACGTCAACGTCCCGCATTCTCATTTTGCACCGACAAAATTGGTGCCATTACGTACATACATTACATACCACGACGGTTAGTAAAATCCCTAACGCACAATATACAAGCATCGGTAGACAGATTTAACTCCAAGCGTTTATTGTAAGGCAGGTAAATAGAACCACCCATCACTTTTCGTGGCAAGGTCCAGCGGTGACCTGAAACAGTGCGAAGAAATCTAATCCAATCT
Source organism: Volucella inanis (assembly GCA_907269105.1). NCBI lineage: Eukaryota > Metazoa > Arthropoda > Insecta > Diptera > Syrphidae > Volucella > Volucella inanis. The sequence continues at coordinate 14,380,279 of OU026156.1, read as the reverse complement.
GGGGACAGTTGTCCCATAAGTTGTATCCTTTGACTGCCTTATATCAATTTACATTTGTTGTTGTCGCGTTTTACCTCCCCAAGTGCTCATCGAATGCGAAGATTCAGTAGCGTTTGAGGACTTCGTTCAAAATCTAGGCATCTTTCTGATGATGCAGCTTATGATGATAATTTGTTTTGTTAGCGGTTGCACTGGCGGGCATTTGGCTGCATTCAATCGTCCATACGTACGTAGGATACCATCATCGTCCAGACATAGGGTTAGTTGTAGGCTAGTTGTAGTTGTAGGGTACTTGACTTCGGGATAACCCGCATGCGCTTGGCGGCAAATTATTTTCTCGGCTCTTATAATTTCGGCGGATGTTAACACGTCGATTTCATCAGCATCTTTTCTGACATTTAACTTGTTCTTCCTATCTTTAGCCAAGTTTTGTCGGGCACGTTCCTGCCAAGCTAGGAGTGTTTCCGTCTTTAAGTATGATGAAAAGTTGAAATATTTATTTGCAAACTACTTGCCTGTTTGATGTGGAGGGCTCATTGTCTAACTTTAACTTCAAACACCTCTGGTCCTACATCGACATGAATATACGAAACTCATGTCCAGTTATCCACCGACTAGCTGGATTCAAGCGTAGATGGTTAGGGGCTCTCGTGGCATCACTAGCAACATTTCATTCTGTGGTAAGCCAACGGATCTGATTTGTCCGATATTTCTGGAATCTTGTGCGTAATGAATGACTTTTATTGATGATGCTTTTCTTGCAAGTGACTTGCTAATACTGCGATTCTACCGCTACCGACCTCTACTAAGACATCGACAACGTCTTCGGTGGTGTACATCTGGTTTTTGCGGCAACGAAGGCGACGTTAATTTCTTCTATCAGAATCACACGAAGATACACCACAGCTTCAAATGCACTTTCGTTTGCGTGTGAAAATATGAAGCTGATGAGTTACGGTAACTGATTTTAAAATCACATACTCGGCTTAGCTCTGCCCCACAAAGTTTTCACTGTATCTTGTGCTGATGGCGGTTCTTCCCAGCCAATTCCACTTTTATATGTCTGATGCCGAAGAATTTTTGAAGCAACAACAAAACCAAACGGGTCAAATGCTGACATTTCAATTCTCAACATTTCCCTCTCTTTCAGCGGTCTTAATGAAATACGCATCTCTTTCGTGATCCGATTAAATTTCAGCTGCAATCGAATCGTTCCAATAGATCCTAAGCATTTTCTCTCCCCCTTAACTGGCATAAATCTTGAAATCTTGGATTGGAATATTGGACACAAAAGTTCAAATGGTGAATCCTTCAAGGCTATAGCTCCCTTTGACGGCTCTGCCAACACGTTCTGCTCCGGTTTCACTGTTAAAGCTGCAGAAATGCTATAGATTTTCGACGACGGCGCTTCCTCGGAAAATTTGGCGGCATTCAGTTTTTTAATAAGTTTAGCTTCACACGGTTAATATCATTGATGTCATCCGGTACGCTCGAGCGGCTGGTGCTCATTTTCGTTGCCGTATAGGAAATACTGGTCTTGTAGGTCGTCTGCTCTTATTTCAATTTGTGAAAACATCTATTGGATAGCTGCGGCGATTGCGAGGGAGCCTTGTCAAAACTTGAGTAGTCGACAAAAGGGGTTTGGCCTGATCCGATCCTTTTAATAGCATCGTGTTGAGAGAGACCCCTCTAATTTTGACGGCTGCGTCAAAAACTATGCGTAGTTTTCTAAACTTACTGGGGTTGACAACTGCGAAATGTGGCAAATACCATATGAGGCTGCTTACTACAATAGTTCTTCCGAAGTCATTTCTCGAGTATAACCTTTCTCGATGTATTTTACAATAGTTTGCCATCTGCCAGGAGTATCGTTCTGCCAATACTGAGTCCTTTCGCATTTTTGATTCCACTTTGAAAATCCTGCTTTTGTCATATTAAAGCAAAAAAATTTGTTGTCCCACCTGGTTGGTCGTTTCACTTAGGATCTTCTTGGTTCTTGTATACAAGGCTAACTCTTACAAAACATCTGTTTTCTGCACTCCGGAATGCCCAATTTTGAAGTACGAATCGACAATCTGTTTGAGTTCATCAAGTACTTGGATCTCCCTCACGGGAAAGATGCGTTAATTGACGTTGTCTTTCGACAGCAACGGAGGCCATATTTCAGCTAGCCGAGCTATATGTACCCGTGCCACTGGTTCTTTTGTGTTCCCTCCAACTCAATGCTGGCAACATCTAACAACAAAAAACAGTTGTCGAGATTCAGGAAGAGCGGCAGTTATACGTTTTCAATCGGAATGTTCTTCAAATGTTCATAGTTGTTTTTACAAAATTTAAATGCGTGGGTAAACTTGGTAAGTCCTGATGTTTTTTTTGAGATGTCATAGGACAAAGTTCGTCACCACCACCTTGTTACCACAAAATCTCTACGTGGATAAGCTTAGGTTGAGTGCAGTTTTTATATTACGATGTGTGTACTGATGATTTCCACTGATATCACAGGATACGGTACAAGAAGATTCTGTCACCACTTTGTCACCAAACCACTGAAAAGTCAACTGCAGCTTCCTCCCACTGAGCCCAAGTTTGATGGCCACTTCATCTTACATGGCGAACACAACTGTCTACTGCTTTGTGCCTGAAAATACCACTGGTAGCATCTGGAACAGCAGTCTGGAAGCTTTACGAAGTTCGTGACAATCGAAGACGGAACTTATAGTAAGTCTTTTCGTGCAGCAGCTTGTGGTGAAATTTTTAACTGTCTGCTGTCTCGCATCTCCATCTATGACCCTATTTCAGACATGAAAAACAAAAATGTTTACCTTTAACAGTTCTCTAACGCTGCTCTGTTGTATAGTTTTCAAACACACTGCAGTCCGCAATTTGATGAGGCCCGCCACAGCTCATACATAATGATACCCTTGTGAACAGCCGTCCGAACCGAAATGTGAGCTCCTTCCTCAATGAGGGCGTCTACATTTTTGATGTGGATGAGGATCGAGGAGACTGCTTCCCCGGGTTCCCCCTGTAGGCAACTCCAGAAGAGTACAAAATTCCGCTTTGCGATAACTAAAAAGTTTCTTGGGAAATTTAGGTATAAATAGTTGAAAGTCCTTTAGTGCACCGGAAAATGGCGGAAGATCATATAGCATGCGATGTCTAGAAGATATTTTTACGATGGCATTTGTAACTGATTCGTAACCACCAGTAATTTGGCTTTCTCCTATTGGCGACGATCTGGAATAACTGAGAATCCCTTTTTATGCTTCATCGTTGTTTTGGCCACCTATTTGGTCCCCTAAACGCTGCGTTTCTACTAGGCTGGTCACAGTTTCCCTACGGAATTCACCGACTGCAATCTGAAAAGCGCTTAGTTGTTCCAACATCGTCCTCAAAACTTGCGTTTGACCTTGCTGAGCTTTTGGCTAAGCCTGACGCTGCAACCACGATGTTTTTATAACTTAACATCATGATAGTAATTTCGTTAAAAGGCCTCGAATTTTAGTTTAACTTATCACGGCAATGTAACGGTTAACGTTTTTAAAAAACAAACAAAATAGTGAATACTTTATTTCAAACTGAATTTTAAATTGGGCTACAAATTTACGTTTTTAGCGTAGAAACAAGAGCTTTTACGCGACGTTAAGGAGATTAACTCAAGAGTTTGCATAGTTTCATTTGCAAAGGTACATTCCTCAGTCTAAATCGTGGAAATTACTGCTCGTCTACTTACTGCTTCGTTCGAACAAGGAGATATCCTCATAGTCATAGCACAAGTTCAATGGTTTTTTTTCCGCCTAACAGGGATATTTTGATCGTGCCCACGGCTTGACGGCAAGCAGGTCTTTTTTCATATTTTCAGCATCGTCTGGATGTTATGTGAAACTTTCTAAACGTTTTCAGCGTTAAATATTGTACTTCAGCCCTTTTTCTTCGTTATTGTGGGGTTTAAGGCATTCGTAAACGTTTAAGTCTGCATTAGCCGCTCGAAATTTGTTTTGTTTAATGTTTCGAAGCCAGTCACAAGTTCTGGAAGTATAAGAGGTACGTGAAGTATGTTAACTCGCATGTGCTACGTCGACTACTGATTCAAGCACTTTCATTCGCCGTACGTTCTAATTTTGATTGTTGACTCAAATCAGAGTTGGTGCAGATTTGTTCATAATTTATCGCATCGATAGCGTCTCCGAGAGTTTTCTTTCTCTAAAAATTCATTTGAGGTGCATCTGGTTATCAACCAACAAGCGTCTTCAACCAGCTCGATTTTGAGGTAGCTGCATCCACCTGAGTGCGTCACCTAACTCGTGGTCTTCCTCTACTGTACTGTCCCTCAGGTGCTAATTTGAAGACTGCTGTACATGACTCAGATAACACAGTCCCTCTGATTAAGTCAATATCGCTATACAGCTCCTACAGTTCGTCGTTATATCTGCTCCTCCACTCACCGTCGAAGAAGTTTCCTCTCATAACAGTCAGAATCATTCATTTTTGAATGATCCCCGCCAGGAGCGGGGGGCGCTACTTCTTAGCCCAAAGAAGTAGCGATTGACAAGAGTTATTTTTTATTTGATCTCAGTCACTAACTACCTAAAGGTTATATCTGTCGAGGGTGACGTTCTTTCTGAGGCGTTGGTGTTGCCCTCGTTGACCGTTAAATGAATCTTCGGCGCCACTTACTTACTTACACTACGCTGTCTCCTGCCGATTATATCAATATCATCGGCGTATGCGAGTAATTGGACGGAATTTGAAAAATTGTGCCTCTTGTACTGACGCGTGATTCTTGCACAATTATTTCACGAATGACGTCCCGGTGAGCTCTTTACCGACCTTGATAGAGCAGCGTGCATTCTCCATCGTATTCCTGCACAAAAGGACGGGTTGGCAGGGATGTCAACACTAGACATTGTTCTGTATAGCTCGTTTCTATAGATTTTGTCATACGCTGCCTCACGCGGCCGTTGTCATACGAAGATTTCAGGCATTCACACAATACATCAGATAGGATCTTATAGGCGATATTAAGATGACTGATGCCTCTCTAATAGGCCCAGTTCAAAGGGTCCCATGAGGATCGGACAAACAATGCTAAGATTCCATTCATCGTACATACTTTCTTCCAAACATATTTTACAGAAGAGTTGGTGTATGCTCCTTACCAAGTCATCGCCAGTCGTTTTGAAGAGATCGACAGTCAGGCTATCTACTCCAGCAGCTTTATTGGACTTAAAGTTAGTATCTTCAGTTCATCCAGGTCGGGTGAGCTGTTGGTTTACATCGTCCAGGTTGAAAAGTTCATTCTGCGATATTTGGTTCACCATCGCTCCTTCCAAATCTTCCGCATCGACTGCGACTCTACGACTTTACTACGATATTCCCTTCTTCATCTCTACAGCCAGTTTTTCTTTGCAGCGCCGCTTTGTATGCCTCTTCCTTAGCTGCAAGCACCCGTCGTCCAACCAGTAGTTTCATTGTGGTAGGCGAGTGAAACCCAACACATCACAGGCGGCATCTCTCATAGATTTTCGCAATGCTGCTACTATTCTTCAATGCATGATGCTGGCGGCATGGAACCTCATAAGATATTAAGGTAGGTAGGTCTGATGTCGAATCTCCTTAGAGTAAAAGCTTTTCTTTGTGATATTCAGGATATCCGCAACCGTATCTTGGCTACAATAAAGTAATGATCCGAGTCGATGTTGGCCCCTCGGGACGTTAGGAAATCTATGGTACTGGAGTTCCTTGAGTCGATCGCAAAGTGATCAATCAAGCTCACGGTAGATTAGTCAGGTGATCTCCAAGTCCCGCTGTGAATATCAAGCTATAGAAACCGCGTGCAACAACAGATGTTCTTAAAACTACGATAAAACAGGATATTTCCTCTCAAGTTGCTTGACGATCTTAAGAAAATCGGACATTAACTATACATTTCGCCTTATCTTATCCTTTCACGAGCTACACGGAAGCGACTGGCTCAAAAGGGGATGGAATACTGTCTATTTTTCGTTTAAAGTTAGACGAATTTCTTAGGGGTTTTCATCACGCAGAGTTTCAGATTTAGCACTCAATTGCTCCGGAAGGATCCGGAAATGTCCAGACATCAACGCTGTACTCTGTTGATCTCAAAAATGACAGTCTTTTGTGTGACTTTAGTCCACCATACTATAAGGTAGAAGCATATGTAATGATGGGCCTGGCCTTCATTATATATGTTAGATCCAGTGAATGATCTTTAGAGAGATCGCCCATGTGCTGCCATACATGCAACGGCAGGCCCATAGAGCACTGGTTGCTTTATTTATTAGGATTACTCACAGATATTTTACCTTTTCGGAATACTCAACGATTGTGTCCTTAACTATAAATTTGTTCTTCTTTTAGTGAAAGGAGCTAAGACAGTCTTATTTGGGTTTATGGAAAGATTCTGTCTGGTGCACCAGTCTAGGATTGTCTTAAGAGCGTTTTGCAAAACCAGTTTATGGTAGTTTGATCGATGTTTCTATGGAGCAAAGCATTTGATATGGAGTCATATCCACTGTTGTCAAAAGCACCCTTTACGCCAAGGTATGTGCAAAGTGCAATTTCTTTACAGCGGAAGGAGATTTTGATTTTAGCTGTCAGTTGCCATTAGAACACCTTCCGTTGATTTGCCTTTCTGATGGGCGTACTGACATAGGTGCAGAGGCAAGCTATTTTTTAAGCTTTCTCTTACATGAACGCCACTTATTCTCTCTATTGTTTTCAGATGTCAAGCTTATAGGAGGGTATGAATTAGGTTAACTACTTTGGTGATAAACACCACGTTGACCTCCAAGTGTGTGGTATGTAGCCCAAGTTGAAGCTGAACTTGAATAAGGCTATTAGGGTAGATACATGGAAATCCAGTCATTTTCGCAGCAGGGCTGAAAAAATTCCATCTGTGGTGACTTGTATGATTTAAATGAGTTCATAGTCTACTTAACCTTATCAGGACTGAAGAGTTTTCCAGATAAACTATTGATTCTGCTGAGGTCTTTTGAAATTTGAAACCTTCATCCATAAAGCATATCAATATTAGAAGACCCTGGAAAGTGCACCTATTCAGGTATTCAGGGTTTCCTCACAGTCGCTTGTGATTGTGCCATCTAGTTTGATTAACAATTCCATGCACTTTGAATGATCTTAAGAGGAGACTTGATGCTACCGCAGAAAGTGCTTCGAATTCCACTCAGTAAGCTCTCTTTGATTTTCTTAACTCTTGGTTGTAGTAAGTTAAAAGGGATCTATACTGTTCCCAAGTCCCGGTGTGTTTGGCTTTGTTGAAAAGCTTCCTTAATCTTTTCCAAATAACTTTAAGGCTCTCATTCCGCATTGGTACCCAATGTTTTATCAAAGTTCTCTTAACCGTGCAGCTATTTTTAAAAGATAAAAGAACGATGTCGTTTAGCTGGAGCTGGCTCTCGTCTGCGTCCATTGTTGTTAGCGGCGCAGATGTTAGCAATACAGCTTTGATCACTAAACTTTCGCGATACGTTCTCAAGTTCGTAAGTTTGTTGTCATATCGTACCGGCCTGTGCTTGTTGGTGCATCTTATCTTGAACACAATGTGCCAGCCTTTCACCAAATTTTGTAGAAATGAAGACGAGAAAGTGAGGTCTAGGACTTTCTTTCTTATAGAATTTTTAGAAAGGGGTTTGTTACCCTTATTTAGTGTATTTAGGTTTTTGCTATAGGTTTCCAGCAAAAAACAGAGATGAGGATACGAATCTATGAAGTTTCTAGCTGTAGTGGCGCTTAAATTGTACTGTTACCGGATTCCTAAGGAGTGATTCAACGTAAGGTTTGATTTTCAATTGGCTTTTTTGGACAGATCACGCGTGACTCCTTTAAAACTGCTTTATCATATTTATTTTGTGTCGTTTGGCAAATTATCACGGAAAGACTCACACTACAACAGCGTTTCGAAATTGTTCAGGTGTATTACGAAAATCAGCGTTCTGTGAGAAATGTTTTTCGTGCGCATAATCGACCTACTGAAACCACTATTGCCAATACTTTTCACAAATTTGAGTCTCAGCTTACATTAGTGGATGATACTCAACCGATTAGATTACATTCAGCACGTAGTTAAGAGACTATAGCAGCTGTAGCTGAGAATGTACGCGAAGACCGTGACGAATCGATTCGTCGTCGTTCTCAGCAGCTTGGCTTGGCGTATTCCACAACTTGGCGTATTTTATATGAGGATCTCGGCCTAAAAGCGTACAAAATTCAACCTGTGCAAGAATTGAAACAAGGCTCCATACTAGAACCATATAACGCGTGAAACAATGGACTTGTTGAGAAATCATTTTGGTGAGCACTGAATTTCACGTTTTGCTACGGTTAATTGACCGCCTAAATCGTCCGATATCACACCTTTGGACTATTTTGTCTGGGGATATGTAAAGTCTCTGGTCTTTAGGAAAAAGCTAGCTACTATTGGCGCTTTGGAAGCCAACATTACTCGTGTTTTCCACGAGATAACAGTCGCTATGCTCGAACGAGTCGCCCAAAATTAGACCTTCAGAAAGGACCACCTCAGACGTAGTTTTGGCCAACATTTCCATGATACCATTTTTAAAAAATAAATGCCATGAATTGTTCTTTTAACTAACAATAAAAATTTTAAGTTCACTTTCAAACTTATGTGTTTTATTTTACATTATATATCAAATCTAACGATGAATCACCCTTTAGTTACGAACCATGTAATGAGAGAGAATTTTTATATCTTTCTCAAAAATAAAATGGCTGCCCTCGATCTAAAAAGACCTTTGGCAAAAATTATCTCTCTGGTTTTGCCTTTTAAACCAAAAATCTTACCATGACTTGCCCATGGCTCTTGTATATGTCCAATAGCGATATTCTTTTTCAGCATATCGCTGCCTTAAGATGTCCAAGGCAGGTTTACCTGCAGCCCGCTCAAAAGGGATGACATTTCTTACGTGCATAATCAGGGTTCCGTGATCTGTAGCGTTTGTTATCTTCTCTACGGAGATCCTACGTGGTTCTACGGCACTCAGTTGAGAGAGACTATCTTTTCTACTTCTCAGATCGTTGATATATCCTCTATTTTCCTGACCACCTGCTCGAATCTGTTCTGGTTGGTTATTTTTTAGCTGGTTTTGGCCATGGTCCTCTGCTGTTCTGTGGTTTCTGCAGGTTTTGCTTACGCCAGCTAATACTGTTAAGGGTTGCTGATTTAGACCTCTGGTTGGTTATCTTGTCCGACCTTTTAAGAATAAGCTTGGTCTAGGCAAATCAGCACGAGACCAGGTTCTTGAGCTCTACGAGCTGCTTCATAGCGCTTTTATTTTTGTTCAATTTGTGTACAATACAGTAGAGACAACGTAATTCCTGTTGTAGAGCTTCTATTTGAACTCCTTCTATTTTAAAAATATATCTAACCTTTATATTATAAAATCCGTTCAATGATTCGGATACAAACTAAATAACCCTTCTCAAAATGCAAAATTAGATACTTTTCGTTATGATTTGTTAAATGAAAAAGTCGTTCTCTCTCTCTTTTCAGATGCCAATACTCGACCCCATGCGGAGCTAAGCGGATAAGGCCAACCCAACTAACCTAACACATCGTTCTCATGGAAATGACATTCCTAGCACAACTAATTTAAACAAAACGAAACTGCTTAACTTTTAAATGTAAACTATCTGCAATACTCGTAAATCATAAATCGCTTAGCCTACTTCTACACAAGCACTCAGCAGCAATGATCAACCGCCTGAATTTAGGCAACGAAATCTAACTTGGCCTTCATCGGAGAAATAGGTACTAACGCGCAAAAGCAGTGATAAGAATCCATCGAGCTCTCTGCATACCTCGGTCACTCATTCTGTCACTCAACAACCGAAGCTGTAGTCCGAAAATGGATTTCAGAGCAATCAGTTGGGCGTTACTACTTGCTGTCGTTTCGCTACTAGCGAACATCCCTGCGACAATTTCAGCCCCCAGACAGGTGATTTTCTATCGAACTACACAGGATGCAAATGAGGCCAGCATACTAGTGGCACCTCTTAGGTGCAAGGTCGATTTCAGAGGACGTTGTCGCCCGGTAAGAATTGAATTGCAAGGCTTAAGAGCCTAACTCAGTACTGATATTATCTTATCTCACCCTCTTTACAGGTTAGACGTTGGGGATGAATGATAATCTGGAGGGCAAGTGATTGCTATTCGCTTTTGGCGCTGAACTCGTACTCGTATTTTGTGTTGAATTTGTTTGTGTAAATGTGTAAATCATTATTGCGAAAGGGTGAATACAAATTTTGTAAATACTTTTCGAAAATTTTCTTATTTTGATTTTAAATGACAAAGACGTCATCTGAGTCACCGACAAGAGTGATCGTGTTGACAACCATGTACTTAACACCTTTGTGCAAGTACGCTACTACGTAATCGATTGTTAGTCTTGATTGAGTATCTGTCGTCTTGCTGATAAAGAGTGGAATGAATGGACGCGATTTATAAAGTGCTTGGTTGAGATAAGCTTGTGAGTGTGCGAAAGGCTTAGAGTTGAAATGGTGAGAAACGATTAAACGCGCACTGAGGCACAGTGTTGTTGGAAGTTATAAGGCTTACAGAGCTCACAGCTACTTATCATCATAAACAAAATTTTATCGTTTATTTTGTTTTCATTTTTGTACAAAACCTCTTCCTGTTAATTTGAACTCGCATGTTTTTGGCGGATACGTGATAGCAAAAATAACCAAACTTGCCTGACTTCACAGTGTCTCCAGACTTTGAGATACACTTTCAGTGACATGAGTATTGTGAACTTCTTGTCCATGATGAGTGTGGGCATGTCAGACAATGCGTCGCATTCGAGGTAGTTATCAAAAATTGATGTTGTTTCGCATTTGTTGAAATTGTCCCGCATGATGAATATGTACATGACCGGTATAATACCGGCCGAACTACAAAAATCCTCAGATGTTATCTTACCCACTCTAGTCAATATCATGAGGAGCTGTGTAGAACTGATCCACATTCCACTGTCATTGAGGTAAGTCAACGCGGTTTTCATTCCTAAGGCCGGAAAATGCTCTCATGATGTCACAAAGGACCTCAGACCTATAAGTCTATCATCTTTCCTCCTAAAAAACTCTAGAACGAATGATTGATATCCATATTCGAGCTAAAATTGATCCAAGACTTTTGTCAACAGCTCAACAGGTCTACTGTAAAGGAAAATCGGTGGGAGTTGATTAGTCATATGCTAAATAGCAGGATAATCAACTTCAAACTACTAATCATCTGCTAAAAGATACGTTGGAAGATGTACGCCGTAAGACGATATCCAAGCGGGAGGGAGCAGGGTGATTGCCTATGCGGACGACATTGCTATAGCCGTTTCAGGGAAGCATCTTAATATCATCAAAGAACTCCTTCAGCTAAATCTTAACAGATTAACCTGTTGGGTGGATCGCTTTGGATTGGGAGTTAACACCCATAAAACTGATCTTGTCCTCTTTTCCAAGAAATATAAAATTCCAACTGTAAACCCTCCTTGTCAGCTGGCAAGCCCAGCTGATTAGTGTCCAGCGCTTGGCCACCATCGGAAAATCGCTCATTGCGACCGACGTCGATGTACAGCAGTTTATATTCCGCAATGCCCATGTTGTGCCTTTATAGTTGTAGAATATGCTGCCAGCATTGGGTGGTGCGATCATTACTATGTTACATGCTTTCCTACCACTGCTCCAAAGCAGTTTGGAAATTGCCACAATTCGTTGAATTTGCTGGCAACAACATCCCAGGCCTCGGGTGTTCTCGGCGTCTGTAATTAAACACCATTTTCTATGCATTTGTGTTTACCTGAAGATATTTATCAAGGAGCACTTTGTAGATTGCATTCAGAACTTCTAGAATAATCGATGAGATCGTTGATATAGAAATGTGGAACAGATATTGCATAGACGGAACATGTTCGCCGGTATCTAAGTATCGTAGCGTTACTTGCTTTTAGATGTGTGGAGTCACCAAAGCTAGAAGATCATCGAATTGTTTAGAATCCATACGCAAAAAATTGCAATACAATTCTAGCTCCTCAGCTCTTAATTCGACAAGCAATTTTGCATAAAGTCCCTCCTGCAGACGGCGGGCCACCCAATCGTTTCTCCATCGATTGCTTTCCAATATGTACGCGACCAAAACAATTGCAAGTGCATCTTTTTTTTCCATTTCGACTATTTTATCAATTTGTTATCTATTTTATTAAAATTCTCAAAAAAGAACACTTCGCTCAGTGCTAAATGAAAAAAACAATTTTTAATTTGGCTGACAATGCCTGTTAACGAATCTGCAATTTTTTTTTAAACAAACATCAGCCAACCGTGTGAACTGACAATTTTCAACCTAACAAGGTTGCCTGCAAAGTATTGTCAGGCCAACCATCTGACAATGAAATTGCCAGAGTTTGCGACAGAATATGGCAACCGTGTGAACTGGCAATTAAGCATTGTAAGGTAGTTCGGTCATTGTAGACCTGACAATATTGTTAGATCTGGTAATCGTCTGAACATAGCTTTACTCCACCGTTTGTTAAACTTGCAAGCTTCACTGATTGTTTATTTTTCGCCAGAATTCAAACAACGTTCTATCATTGGCTTACCAAACGGTACTTTTAAGCATCGACAATAATAATTGTCCGTTATGGGGTCAGGTGTTTGAAATATTTGGCGGTACAAATTATTACCGTCAGATAGGAAAAGGATAATGCACCTGCTCATTCCTCGTTGCTTGTGAAATTTTTTTTTCGCAAAAGTACGACAATCATGCTTTTGCCATCATATTCACGGGATTTGGTTCTATGCGACTTTTTCCTGTTTCCAAAACTAAAGAGACCTATGAAAGGACGGAGGTTTGCAACGATTGAGAATATAAATACGGCATCGCTTATGAGAAGTGCTTCAAGGATTGGAAAAAGCGTTGGCACAAATGTATTGTATTTGAGGGGGATTAATTTGAACGGGACAACATAAAAATTGATGAATAAATAAATATTTTTCTATAAAAAATAAACTTTTTGAACACACCTCGTACTTTTGGAAGCATTGTATTTCCGATCAAGTTAGTCAACCAAGAAAGTAGCCCCTTTTGTAATGCAAATTTTATATCGCTTTATAACATTGCGAAATACGCTCTGCTAGAGCCCGAAGTCGAAAACCAACATTCACTTTTGGGAAGATTTCAATTACCGCTACTGTAACCCCAATTCCTGCCTAAAAATATGCAACATTCCTTACACCGTGCAATTCACATTTCAACTGTTCAAAAGGTTATCAAAATTGACAATTTTATAAATTTTTTTTTTTGTAATAAATGCAAATTTAAATTAAAAAAAATTGTCAGTTTTTCAGTTTGTGTTTTAGCGAAATGGCTTCAATAAGATTAGCGCTGTTGGCTCTGGTCTCTCTCGTAGTAGTTTTGTGTTTTATTTCAGTTGAGAGCTTTTCAAGACGAGCCCCGAAGGTTGTTTATACGCGGTATGTACGACGCAGGCCAACTAATTATTATAAACACAAATTTGTTGATGAAATAGTTGAAGTGTTTTATACTCTAAGGAAGCCTCCACAGCATCCTTTTGTGAGTGCCAAAGAACTAAATCGATTTCTCCGATGTGGCAATGATTCTTCTTTACCTAATTGTAAGCTCAAATGATAGTAAATATTTACTTGCTGTTATATACATTCAATTTAATTAATTAAAATTTTTTAAGGTGATTTCAACTACAGACCGCATGTGAGAAGACCAACGATAACTGAGAGCAGCAAAGGGACTTCATCTTCAAATTGGTATCCAGTAAATGGTCCTTCAACAGCTACTTCTACTCGAAGTCCCCTACCTACTAATTGGTTTCCAGTAGTGGGTCCTAATAAACCTACTATTTCCACTACCACAACTACCACGAGTACTACGGCTACCACGACTCCAAGGTATTCAGTGTACGATTGGCCCAGTATACCTGTTACTACCACTACTACTCGGAGGCCTTCACTGAATAATTTGCAACCGGAAATGACCCCTACAACTACTACTACTTCAAAACCTTTAACTACCACCCCCACCACAACCACTTCAACAACAGAATTACCACTTCTTCCAGATATCCAAGAATATGTTGAAGTAACAGAAGCTGCAGAGGAAGAACACGCTGAAACTGATTCTGGAGAAACAGAATACGAATATCCTACCGATGATAACGAAGAAGGAGAGAATGAAGAAGATGTCGATGATGTCGAAAAAGATACGAATAATGAATTAGAAGAAAATTATGATGAAAACGAAGAAGAAGAAGACGAAAACAGGGAAGAAAATAATGAAGCTGAAGAGAACGTCGAAGAACAATATAATGAAAACGAAAAAAAAGAAAGAAAAAAGCGATATCCCTGAGGCTACCACATCTCCCACAAAGCCCACATCTCCCACCAACTCTTTGGTTGGTTTTGAAAGGAAGCAGTAATTGCCCCATAGACGCGGAAGTACCCGTTTCCATCCTTTTCTTTGTAATGCAATTTATTTTCCTCAATAAATACAAAAACTACTCTTTTAACTTAAAACAGCGATTTTGTTGCCTAGATAGGATAGCTCAACAATCATACCCAAAAGTTGAGAACAATAATCATCACCACACAGGGGATTCCCATTTATAAACAAGTCGGCGGTCATAACGATGTAACCGATAACCTCACACATAATGGGGTTATCACAAATATGGGACAAGCTCCAATCAAACAAACCATACCGATTTCGCCATGAATTCTTCGTTGCACAAATATTCAACTCGGAAGCATGGGAACTGATAGAACCAAGCGATAGCCAATCTATGGCTATCTATTCTATGGCTACATACGTAATATACATAGTACTTCTGGGTGAGCACGATTAAGTAAGGCACCAAGGCGCAGTAGTGCAGCTGTGATTACACTTTTGTGCGTACTTTACCACTCCCGAGGTAGCCATGTTTTACAGGTCCCGTCTGACTGGGTATGAATTGCCAAATTTTAAATCCCACATCATTGAATCAATGGCAGATACCTTATATGGCCTACTTCAAAGTATTTGGGACAAAGGGGTCATAAAAGACTCTGGATTGTGCGAGGGATTAACTTCTTGGTCAGATAGAAGCCCATTATCGCGAAGCAAACAAAATCCTGACCAACTGCTGACGGCGATCTTAAACGAAGAAGGGATAATGTTGTTCAAATGGAGAGATGGAATGTTCGAACGTTGAACAGATTGCGTGCAGCGTAACAACTAGTGAAGGCCCGCGATTTCTGGAAAGCAGATATGCGGATATGCGGTGAGATGGGTTTAACAAAAGAAAGATGAACAACTGTGATATGTGTTTCGATGATTGCTACAGAGAACAAAAGCAGTATCTATTTGGATGCACATTTATAACAAGCGGCGAGCTTAGGCAAGAAGTCTTGAGTTTTCGACACTAAAGCGAACGCCTTATAACAATAGGCATGAAGGCTCTATTCGTAACACCAACTCAAGCTCCTATAAAAGAATAAGAGGACGCCACCAAAGAACGTTTCTACAAGCTAAAGTGGTGCAATCGGGAGGTAGATGGTTGGGTATAGGATAGACACTGATAGGTGTCAATTTGCCAATTCCCAGTTTGTAACTACTTCTACACAACAATTGTATTAATTTTTTCCTGTCCGTCCTCGACTTGCCAAACATATAAGAGCGAGTGCTGACCAGCAACAAAAAACGGGACAGGGAAGGAATTGCCCAGATGGAATCAGAGGTCAAGTAAAATCCCGGAATAAGACAAATAACACCTTATCCGGATTACTCCGAAATATTTGGAGCTCAGACCGGTAAGGTCAAGGTGTTGAAGAAGAGATGGTGGCGCAGGAGCCGCAGGACCGAACGGAATATTGGCTTCAGTCTAACCGACTGAATAAGCTGAGGCCCTAGAGTGCTGCAAAGCAAATGTTACCGACATCCATAGCATGCGATTGCGTGGACAAAACAATAAGAGGAAGAGAAACTGCGACATTTACTATGGCAGACAGGAAGTTTTGGATTTTTCGGCATAACGAACAATCCGTAACAATGATAATTTAGCCACAGAGAAGAAGAAAGATTAAGACCCAAAAGATGTCTTCTGCAAGATATTGGACAAAACTTACGAGCAGGGCTCTAGCTCTGATATTAAAATTGTCATCGGCGATTTTAATGCAAAGCTAGGGAGACAGTGCATCTTTGGTAGTACTGTGAGAAAGTTTAGCCAGCACGATATCCACCTCCAATAAAGGATTCTGGCCAACAACCTGATTGGTTCATATCAGCAAAAGCCTTTGAACTAAAAGTCGATACACCCCACCTATTCATCGATTTTGAGGCCACTTATGACAGCATCCATTTGTGCAGGATGATGACTAAGAACGCACAGTGCTCCATCAAGCTAAGTAAAAACTAACTAATACCTGTAATGTTAAAAAAGGACTTCGGCAATGTGACGCGATGTCACGTAACTTTTTCAATATCATATTTGATGGGTTTGTGCGAAACTCGAAAGTTAGCACCATGATAATAAAGTTTTGTTGTTGTTATTCAGTGCTTTAATGGCGTTAAGATTTCTTCTCTACTGGGAGATAGAGTGCGTATTTAGGAATTGGACGAGTCATTGGGCATTGGATAACGCAGCTTAAAGCCGCAATAAAGTGCTCCTTCCACATTTTGAGCTGGCCCTCATTCAAAACTAGCAGAGATTTGTCTGTGTTCTTACCAGGTGTTGCTTAGAGCTTTGGACACCTGTGAGATCTTTGTGTAATCCTCTAGACAGTGCTACTGTCATACCTACTAGCGGCCTTTTCTGCTTCCATAACCAATGCGTTGATATAGTAACGCTTATCACGTTGCACGCTACAGTGAACTTCTATCACCTTCAGGCGATACGCAGATTGTAGCTCGTTTCTCCTAGCTGCTGGAGTAGATGTGATACGAGCTTCAAGGTGTTTTCTTTCTTCGGGAAGCCAAGCACTGTTTCTTCCTTGCGACTGACTATACTTTTCCTCTTATAACTTTCGAAGCAGTTTCGATAGTTGTTGGCGGACTGCGGAATCCTTAAGTTTATCGGTGTTATATTTAGGCATTCTGGTATTTTCTTGGGATTTCCGAAATGCAGCTGTACGTAATCCTACGGTAGCAACTATCATATATTGGTCCCGGGCGATTCCCATGTCTGCAACCCTTCTGTTACGAACGTCGCGAAGTGATCAATTTGGCTGGAAGTTGCTTGTCTGTACGTCGACATCCAACTGACTTTGTGCTCAAAAATGGTTACTCCTACAACATGGTACTTGGAGTTGCCAAAACCAACAAAACACTTGCCATTGTCGTTGCGTTCGGCATGTTTTCCCATAAGACGACTTACATTCAAGTCTTCCATTACCATTATGATGTCTCCGCGTAGTGTAGTATCATAAGCAGCACTCAGCCTGTTATAAAAGAGCTCCTTCTACTCGAAAAAAATGTCACGTACTTTAGGCTAGAACCTGGTTTTCACGAATCTGTCGTCTAAAAGCTCCCAGGAAATTAAGCTTTTAAGAATTGTTTTGGAAAGCTTCGAGGTGTCTTTCTGGAGGAGAGTAGTACAGTGTCCATTTTATACCGCAATAACTCGTTTTCTAATTGAAGGAATCTGGCATTATGGGGACCTTCACTTACGTGAAGGTGACTGATTGTTGCGCTACTGACTTAGACCAAGTTCTGAGCAATCACTTGTTTCCGGATCAGGCACGACGCAGTTCCCCTCCGATCGGCAACAACTTTGTCCACCCGACAAAGAAACGACACGTATACCACTATCTCAACTAAATTCCGTCTGCCTAAGAAGACGGGCAAGTGAATACCACTTCTCCGGTCTATAATGGCAAAAGTGGCAAAAAAGACCTCGGATTAAGACGCTTGCTTGAGTAGAACAGTGCCTCAGCCAACTAGATATGCGCAATAGGAGGCGATTAGCGCAATATCGCCCTCAATGTATGCGCTTCGTATTATTGGTATTCCCCTGAACTGAAACCTCAACCTACCATCTCGTCTGGATTACCTGAAATGAATTACATTAAAACAATTTTTGACTTTCACCGAAACAAACTTCCCATCTCAATATACTCCACCCATGCCTTTGCCCACAGTCTTAAGGTTCAGTAGAATTGGATGTCAGTGAGGAATGCCATACTCTTATATCGGTTGTTCACCAGAAACTGATTTCGGGTAACCCATTGCTACAATATCTTAAAACGATTCCGATTAAACTTCTCAATAAATTGCATTTATTTGGTATATATTCCATCTGTTAGCAGGAAATGAAATTGTATTACTGCATGCAATCAAACTTGATAGCCCGACAGGGTTATCAAACAACAAATTCCCTAACATAAACCTATGAATCACTTTGCCACATTCACCACATTCTCGAATCAATGTGAATCCAAATTGGTCAAATTACAGTGATACTCTATAATATATAGAATGTCACACTATTAGTAAAGTTCTTGTGAATTTCTAGTGATTTTATAGTAAAATACCTCACCATGACTCTTCCGACTAAGTAGTGTCTACACTGAACAACGTACCTATACAGTCAGTCCGTCATTTAGTGTCGACTCTTGTTGGGATCCGATTACATTCAATTTTGTCAATTTACTCGGAGATCATTGACGTGTGTTTTGTTGGGATTTTGCTTGTACCAGAATATTGTGAAAAATTTATTTCTAAATTGATGACACCATGCCAGCCGTAGCCAATGATAAAGAGAACACTTACCACTTGAAATACTTAAGTCAATCAAATCGCCATATGTATAGAAATTCACTCGCACGGAGTTAAGGGGTGAGTTGTTGCAGATTAGGTATCAGATGTTGAAGACTGATATATTGGCATCCAAATTGACTCCAAAGATTGAATGTATGGTAGATAATGATATGAGATAGGAAGACAGAGCAAAACTTCATAGCTTCAACACTGAAATGACCTCTTTTAAATGATTTTATTGTATCCACCATATTTTACATGATTTCGACCAGCAATTATCCCTATGAAGCAGTTTCCGCACCGTTTCCAGATAATATTGAACGCACCAGGTACTAAGTTTAGTAATTTAGATAACTCTACACTCCGGAGTGGATTTGTGCCTTAACTAATGAACCTATTCAGTTATCGCAGTCATTAGGGAACTAATTTCAACTGCATTCTCCAAGTCGATTTAGGTCTAACTTCGCATATTTGCGGCAGCTAAGGTGAAGCACTCCTCGAATACTTGGTCGCTCGAGATAGGAATATAAAGCTCCTCATTCTGGGGTGTTAACAGCCATTCATCTAACACATATAAGAGTAAAAATTTTGATTTTGATCTAAAAAATGGTCTTACTTCAAAGATAATCCCTTTTCGACTGGCAATTACGAAGTGTTTCCTATTGGTCCATTCTGAGACTTATATTTTGAATGTACATTGCTTCAATCTTTGATGTTTTAATCACGTTCACAAGCGAGTTCGCGTTCTCCCACAGAAAATAATTGAGCGCGGGCATTACATTGCCACGTAAATTGGGAAACAAATGTTGGCATTTAGGAATGGAACTCAACTTCGTTCATATGGCCACCGCGGGCACGTTTGTCGATTCGTTGGACCCAATTTTCAACGACTCGGCTACACATTTCGGCCGAAGCGGCCGCTATTTCGCGTTCAATATTGGCTCTGAGCTCGTCCAACGTCGCCGGCGTGTTGGCACAAAACAATGACTTAACGTAGCCCCACAGAAAATAGTCAAGTCAATCGTACGAACGAGGCGGCCAATCGAATGGCCCATGTCTTGAGATAACACGCTCACCATACTTACTCTTCAATAAATCGATTGTAGCGTGTGCTGTGTGGCTCGTGGCACCATCCTGTTGAAACCACATGTCGTCCAAGTCCATATCTTCCAATTCGGGCCAAAAATAATCGGTGATCATGGCGTGTTAACGCTGACTATTCACAGTAACGTAACGATCGTTATCGTCGACGAAAAAATATGGCCCAATAACGCTGCCGGCATGCAAACCGCACCAAACAGTTATTTTTTTCTGGATGAAGTGGTGATTCATGAAGCACATGTGGATTTTCACCCGACCAATAACGCATATTTTGCTTATTGACGAACCCATTGAGCCAAAAATGAGCTTTGTCACTGAAGATGATTTTGTGATGAATTTGACTCCGAATATCTGTGGAAAATTTTTATAATTTGCAGACGTTGCTCATTCGTGTATTTTCCTATGATAAAAATGTTGAGTTTACTGAATAAATTGAAAGTGACAGTTTAATGATAGGTGAAAGGGTGCGTTCACAAATTAAATTCAAAGTTGTCAAGTCCCTATTGGAAAACGCTATATAACCCAGTTGCCAAATTTCTCCTTCAAAACTTCGAGCGTTGCGTGACTTGTATGGCATGTACCAGCGTCTTGTTGGAACCACAGCTCAGATATATTGATGTTGTCGAGATCTGACTACAGAAAGTCTGTTAACATCGCTCTATACGTAAGGCAATAACGGTGTCTTCTATTTCATTTCGAAAGAAATAAGATCTGATGAACTGCCATGTCACAAACCGCACCAAACAATCAATTTTTGTGGATGCATTGATGCTTGGCTAAATACTTGTAGATCCTATTGGCTCAAATAATGGCAATTTTGATTCTTGACATAGCCGTCAAAAATGGGCGAGTTCATGGATTGTCCAAAGTCGTCACGGTTCAGTTCTTGCGTCAGCACAATCTTATATGGATGTAAGCCTAAATCCAATGCAAAATAACCCGAGTTGAGTCTTTGGCGATGTCCAATTCAACTGATCGGCGCCTAATTAATATTTTTTGATCTTCTTAGATAACGTTTTCTTCATATGGCGCCAATCTCTGTCTGGTTGGTGGCTTATGATCCAAAAGAGTGTACTCACGCTCAAAGTTTTCCACGGTGCAATGAATTACCTGCACACTGAAGTCATGTTGACGATCGTCCTCACAACGAAATTCACATTGCGTATTTACAACCGAGCCGGAACTTCGATATCTTTTAATAATTTCCGCACGTTCGGCAAGCATAAAACGATGCATGACGAAATGTTAAACCTTACTGGATATTTTGACAGCTAGATGTCATTCGTACCTTTGGTAGCTGCTTAAACATAATAAAGTATAATTCATCGTAAGGTTTGATTTATAATGTAAAATACAACACACAAGTTTGTAAGTGAACTAAAAAAGAACAATTCATTGCATTTACTTTTTGAAAATGATATCATTTAAATAATGCCCACGACTACGTCTGAGGTGGTCCATTCGGAAGTCCAATTTTGGGCGACTCGTAAGAGCATAGCGACTGGTATTTCGCGGATACGGTGTGGCCGTGGTGTAGTGGTATATGCATAGACTCCTCAAGCAGTGGGTCGCGGGTTCGAACCCCGTGCGAGGTAATTCTCTGAAAAAGTCTTTTCATGGAATTTGTATGAGTTATATGTAAATCCCGTCGGCGTCAACTCCGGTATGAAGGCATAACTCTGAGTTTCAAAACTACTACACTACCCTTGGCAGGCGGAACTATAAAAAAAAGGATAACACGGGTAATGCTCTTTGTACTTTTCAGGTTGTTCATCAGCCTAAATACGGCAATTTTGTTTATTAACGTATCCATTGAGCCAGGAATGGGCTTCATCACTGAACAAAATTTCACGATAAAACACCGGATTTTCATTGAGTTTTTCCACTGAAATTCACTGAAAATATGACGCAAATTCAAGTCGCCTGGATTTAATTCTTCTTTTAGGCCGAAATCCTCACGTAAAATATGCCAAGTTGTCGAATAGACTAAGCCAAGCTACTGAAAACGACGACGAATCAATTCGTCACGGTATTCGCGTGCACTTTTAGCTACAACTGCTATAGTCGTTTCACTACGTGCTGGATGTGGTCTTACCGCTCCACTAATGTAAACTGGGACTCAAATTTGCGAATGATATTGGCAATAGTGGTTTCAGTAGGTCGATTATAAGTTCCTTAAATTGCATGAAAAACATTTCTCACAGAACGCTGATTTTCGTAATACAGCTGAACACTTTGGAGACGCTGTTGTGGAGTGAGTCTTTCCCTGTTGACTTGCAAAATGATACTGAACAAAAATGACAAAGCAGTTTGATAGGAGTCATACGTGATCTATCAAAAAGAGCCTATTGAAAATCAAACCTCATGATGTATCACCCCTTAGATTAGTCACCTCAACAGAGAGTACGTTTTTTGGTCGCAATGATGTCTTTTCTGAAGATCCACTTCCGAATTACTTTTACTCCAAATACGGCAAATTGGCCTCACGTAATTACATATCCGTTGAACTAAAAATGAGGTTCATGGCTGAACATAGTCATGATCAATCAATGATCCAATGACTTCAGTTCTTCATACATAGACTTAATACCAAACTTTCAACCATCCCCAAGTTATTATTGTGGATAAGCTTGTCAAAAACAAATTCAATTGAGCTATTAAGCAATATATTTCCTGTGGTAGTGAAGACAAATCACATCCAACATAGTTCAATTCACAAGCTTTTTCATTAAAACATAACAAAGTCAAAAACTGGTGCATGTCTGACTTTGACATCTGACATCTACTTTGTACACACTTTGCTAAGTAAGCTGAAGACTTATAGATTCCATGGCCAACTGCTTCAATGGCTCAAATCCCTAAAAGACAATTTGTCAGGCTACTATTTGCGACCGTCAGTTGTTCCAAAGCGTCTTAAACTTATTTATAAATTGAGATCATTTTGACGACTTGCAGTTAAATAACAGCAAGTATGCTTCCATGTGCTATAATCGAATCTTTGTCGAAGTTCTCCCAACATATTCTTTTAGCATGAGCCAACAAGGCATGTCTACCTTAATGTTTTATCTGTCTTAGGTGACGTTCTGTCTGAGACGTCACAGTTGGGTGTCGTTTCTTAATGACAGCATATACTTGGTCTTGCCATCATTTAGCGTTAAACCAATCTTCGCCGCTTCCGCCACTTTACTCGTAAAAGAAACTGACATAACGCTGCTTTCTTCCGATATCAATGTCACCGGCGTATGCAAGTAATTTGCCGGACTTTGAAAGATTATGCCTCTTATGTTGACGCGTATTCTTTAAAGAATGATGCTAAAGAAATCGCATCGCAGCACATCATCTCGTTTAAGTCCGCTTTTAACATTAAAGGTGGAAACCTTCAGCATTTGTAGCCGTCCGACATCAAATTTCCTCACTGTATTAGGTTGTATATATACAACAAGGTAATGGTCCGATTTGATGTGGGCGCCTCGGAAAGTTCAGACATCCATAATACTAGTGTAGTGCCTTGCATCGATCACAGTGTGGTCAATCTCGTTGATGGTCGGTTGATCCGAAGTTCTCCAAGTCCTGAAATGTGGAAAACGTGTGCTAGCCCCGAAAATGTTTCACTTCTTCACAAAATCGATAAGCCTGAAACCATTATCGAATGTGGTGTCGTGCAGGCTATACTTTCCGACAGTACTACCAAAGACTAACTCTTTTACTAGCTTTGCATTAAAATCGCTGAGGACAATTTTAATGAAATAGCTAGAGTAATGCTTGTAAGAGATGGCAAAAGTTATTTTTGGTGTCGTCAACTTCCTCCTCTGTGGGGGCGTGCGCGCACATAATGCCATTGTTGGCTAATTTATTAATAATACGGATTGTTACGAGTCGCTCGTTTACATGCCGGAAACTCAAGATTTCTTGCCTTAATCTGCCTCTAAGGCAGATTAGTAAATGCCGTCTAGTAAATATCGCGGTTTTACATCCTATCTTTGTACGGCGCATCCCACCGCATTTCTTGGATGGCGGCAACATCTGCTCTGTAGCAGTCCAGGGCCTCTGCTAGTTTTCCAGGTACAATTGCGTCAAGTCAAGTCTTTGCGCCAAATCTTCAATGGGATGAATCCGCTCTCGAACTCTTGTGTTGCAGTACCAAGACTACTCATAGATCTGTTTTCATACATCCGCTGGACCAGATTGTATTTCTTCTTGTATATCTTCTTCTGAAGAGGTGTTTTTCCATTCTAGAATAAACAACTGCGTAAGCGTTTATACTGATTCAACTCTTAGGAATACTTTCCGAGCAGTTGAAAAATAGCATTTTTCCAGCCTGTCCCTAAAAAAGGCGAAACTTCTTCTCCTCCCACAGAGATGGTGCACTTGCATCCCTTTTCTCCAAGGACATGGAAACGCTATTTAACCGTCATGACATATCCCGAAACACCCAAAAACTTTTCAGTAACAAATGTACTGTGATTCGATGGCAAGTCTCACTGAAAAGTGGAACCAAACTGTACACCAAGATGGCGTAAGCAATATAATTGCACTTAATATTTCTAAGCAATTTGATAGAGTTCGGCAGGAGGCTTATTTACGATCAGTAAATCTCGTCTACAATGGTTTATAAATTACCTTTCGGAACACTCACTTCAAGTTAGTGGTTTCAAATCTGATATCTACAACATTAAAGTTGGTTTGCCCCAGGGTTGTGTCGCGTCTCCGATACTCTTTTTAATTTTCATTAATTATGTTAGGACGACTATGGTTTTTCCAATCTTATTATGTAGATTAGTACTAACAACAGTACTGTCTACTTTTCATATTCGTTCCCGGAATCACGTCCCTGCCCTTCGCTTTTATGATAGAACGTGAACAGCAGCATACCATACGTTAAGCTTTCATCGGCACCTTTCGTGTTTTTCTCTTTAATTTTCACCTTGATCGGGAACTAATTGTAAAAACAAAAACTGTAACTCTCAAAGTTATTGTCGGAGTCTAGGTAACCAAATCTCCTAACTATCTCACGATAAGGTTTATGCCATTGAGGTGTTCGGAAGGCATTACTTGATGTCCCTGCTTCTCTTTAAATTTTTTCCTTCTTGCGCTAAGAGTTGTAACCGGAGTGAAATATATTGTAGCTCTTTTTTTCAGACTCCATTTCCATCCCTCATTTGTATTGCTGCTTAACCCAGTGCAGGAGTATTCGAGTCGTTCACCTAATGAAGTGTCTTGCATTCTTTGGCATTTGTTGGCTAATCGATTGTGAATATGTCAAAAAGGAACGGTCCCAAACCTGACCCCAATGGTAACCCAGGGTTAATGCTTTTATTACCAGATTTTTTGATGAATATAGTTAAATAACTGTAAATTAATTTTATCCGATATTCTGGAAAAAAAGTTGAGGTCTTTTAATTCAAACACTCTCAAGCGCCTTCTCGATGATCAAGGGGAATGACACTGTTGTTTGCTTTTTGTTAAGGAATCGGGTAACATCATTGTGAAGGTGCACCGATTGATGGATTGTTGACTTTGCAGTTCGAAATCCATCTATCTTTGTATCTTGACGGATAACAAGAAATGATCTTATTCTAAGAAGGCTACATATCTGACTGCTTTTCTGGTTAACGAATTTCTTTAAACTCTTTGTACTTTATTAGAACTGCTAAAGTACTCATTCTGTCGGTTTTCCTGACTGTAAGGGGATCATCGGCAAACCTATCACTGATGAGAGTCCTTTAAATATACAAGTTAATGATGCATCGTTGTTTAAGCACATACTATTTAATCTACATTCACTTGTTTCCAAACAGCGATCTGGAAATATGAAAATCTTGAATGCGTCTGTAGTGATAATCAAGCGGCACTCAAAATTTTACTTAATCCTTTGACCACTTCTCAATCAACACGGGAATGAAGAGTTTCGTTGAAGGCTGTTGTCCTTACAATTGAAATGAATTCGCAGATGAATGGTTACGGTTACGGTTAATTTTTTTAAAAACACATCCTAAGATCGTTAGACTTTCTAGCGTGCGGACGTAAATCACCACATATGTATGTACTAAAACAAATATGCTCCTACAGACCGACAGTGATACTATCTCTGAAATTGCTACAAATAGCTGGAGCAAAAATATCTCTGTGAGATTTCAAACCCAGATAACGGACACTATTACTAATACCCAACAACAAAATTATTTGATTGATTCTATGTACAGTACAAACATAAATATCTGAACAATGCTACTTTGTGTCCCAGTCTCAATGCCAACTCTTGTCACATTAGCTTTGATTAATTGGATGAATAACGAATGAAAATTCGTTTTGCATCAAATAAAAGCAACGATAACAACAACCAATAAACTGTGACAATATAGTACAACAAATAAGATTATTACGTATAGCAAAATATGGTCCGCTTAGGCCTTAAACTTCAAGACGAGCTTCATCCACAATTCCCACACACTCATGCAAGTATTATGTATTAATCTGCTACTACTGCGCGTCAATCCGTACTTGTCTGCAATCAATCCAATTAACGAATGAAATAACTATCAGCGTAAGCTATGCAAAGATACTCAGTCGCCAAGAGTATCTCAACTAGTTCGTGTTAAACGAAAAGTTAACAGTTTACACTCAGTTCTAGGAGTTAAAAAAAAAAAAATTAAAAAATAAAAAAAATGCGAAAATTACTCTTCATCGGTGTTGTTATCCTTGCAATAGCTACGATTAGTGTCCGTGCGGAATGTGCTGATGGCGAATACAAGCAAACCACCAGCAGTGAAGAAGGTGGTGTTTCGACTTTTTTCAAAAACGTCGGCTGCAGCATCCAAAAAGGTGTTGGCAAGATGCACGAGGGCGCTAAAAAACTTGGCGGTGAAATTAAGGAAAAAGCCAGCAAATTCAAGGATTCGGCCAAGAAATTCGGATCCGATGTGAAGGATAAATTTGAAGGTTTTGTTTCGTCGTCGGAAAATAATGATCCGTCAGCGGATAAACTTTTCTCACAGGTGGAGTATGTGGATGCCAAAGTATTGATGGCCGAACAGAAGTGCGGAAAAGGCTTCATTTTAGATGCCTTGGGTGATTGTAAAAAGGATTGACTGGAATGAGTTATGTTTTACTTTTTCACCTTATTTTTTTGTTGTTGTAAATTTGAATTTCAATATTTTTTCTAAATGTGTATACAGTAAATAAATGGAATATTATTTATAGAAAAGTTGTACTCAAGGTGCTTAGTTTGAAGAGATAAGTGGAGATAAGTTGGGGAATATACCGATGTGTTGTAAATAATTGTTGTTTTTGGAAATCAAAATATTTGTATGGAACGGAAATGGAATGAGGTTATTACACAAAATTGATTTAAAGCACCCTTGGCAGTGCTATTGAGGTTTTCTCGGAAGATATGTCACCAATTTAATAAATGGGAATTCAGTCATCTAATGACTCTGATGACTCTGGTGACTTTCTGAAGTTTCGGATACTGATAGTGTGAGATTTGTAGAGCTAAATGGATAATCTAGGAATTAACACAAACGACTCATTGTATAACATTTAGCCAAAAAATATTGCTAATTGCCTTTCAATAGTCATCTGCCTAGCTGAAGGCCCCAAAACTGATCGAAACCAAATTTATACATTGATGTCCTGATATATTCTAAAGTAAAACAGTTCGTTTGAGATACATTTTGGTCAGAATGTTCTCATAGAGTAATATGATTTAATCTATGAGTCAACAATTTAACATTGACACGACGCTTGAGTAACGCAGTTGCAGCATGGTAGGAAAAGATTGCACGGCTGTCAGCATAACGAAAGCAGTTCCTACCTTACCATTTACATGACATCGTGAAGTTAAGGAACATTCTCAACAGAGCCCACGCTTTTGGATAACGAAAACTATCAACCACCTGGATCTCCTGTGTTTAGTTTGCTAAAGGAACTTGAAAATCTCAGGTTTTTTTTCCTAGGTGCATTTGTATAAGGTCCAACCTTAGGTGGTTTTTATATCTTAAGTCGTTTTCTGAACATCTATCAACCTTTGTGTTATCAGACTGATTTTCAATCAACCGATAGAGAGTCGTACAGATTACCTTTGTGTGAAAAACAACAATACCTTCACTATACCTTCATATTTAGATTTATTAACAGCCTTTGTACTGCATTTCTAAAAACATCACAACGACATTAGTTGTTAGCTTGTTCTTCTACAGGATTATACTCACAATAGTTTCGGCCAGAGAGAAAATATGAGTGCTACACCAGTTACACTTCATTGCTAACTTTACGTGCATCCCCATACGAAGTCGTCTGTTTGTACTATTGGGTATATATATTAATTCGTGCGGTTTTTTTTCCCAAAATTTGAACGTTTATTTAAGAAAAACATGTACAATAGTATTATTCAAAGTATCGTCCATCTGAAGCTATGACTTTTTCCCATCTTTCTGGCAATTTCTGGATCCTATCCCAAAAGAACTGTGCCGGCTTGGCAGCCAAGAATGAATCAAGCCAATTTTTGATATTCTGCTCTGAGGTGAACCGTATTTCATTGAGGGCGTTCTGCATCGACCGGAACAAATGGTAGTCAGAAGGGACAAGCTCTGGGCTATAAGGCGGGTAGGGTCAAACTCTCCGAGTGTTGTCATGATGGAAAATTATTTCCTCGTGTCTGGTCGCATATTCTGGACGTTTTTCAGCTTCTGCTCTCTTCAAACGGATTAACTGTGTTCCGTAGCGTTGTCCATTGATGGTTTCACCCGGTTTTAGCAGCTCATAATACAGTACACCCATCTGATTCCACCAAATACAGAACATTACCTTCGCGCCATAAATATTCGGCTTTGCCGTTCATTTGGCTGGTTGGCCGGGTTTCACATATGATTTTTTGCGCTTGGGGTTGTCGTAAGGGATCCATTTTTCATCAAAAGTAATAATCCGATGCAAAAATGACTTCCTTTTGTGGCGTTCCAGCAGCATTCCAGCTTGAGTTCATGTGGAACCCAATTTCCTTGCTTTTGAATATATCCAGATGCTTTTAAGCGTTTTGAAATGGCTGCTTGAGTGACACCCAAAGATTCTGCGAGCTCTTCTTGTGTTTAGCAACAATCCTCATAGAGTAATGCTTCCAGTTCTTCATCTTCAAACTTTTTTGGCTGCCCTTTACGTTCATCGTCTTCCAAGCCAAAATCACCACTTTTAAATCGTGCAAATCACTTTTGGCACGTTCGCTCAGCTAGCGCATGTTCACCATAAACTTCCACCAAAATACGATGACTTTCGGCAGCAGTTTTCTTCATATTAAAGTAATGAAGAAGAACTCTCCGCAGAAACACTTTTTCAGGCACAAAGTTCGACATATTTGAGTGAAAAAAAATTATTGTTGTTTACGCTTCAAATGAATGACATATACTGAAATGACGTACACTGACAGTAGCTTTCACAATTTACAATGTAATAATACAAGTTACGCCATCTCTGAGCAAACCGCAAGATTTTATTTCGTTATAGACCCAATATACTTGCTATAATGTATCTTCACTTCACTTCAAAATCTATATTGTCCACTTCAAAGTTATCCCCATCGACTGCAACATACTTATGCCAGCGATTGAGATCCAATCCTCGAAACATTTTTTACATTCGGTTTTCGGTATGTCTATCAGTGCTTCCTTCGATTTTTCCTTTACTTCCTCTCGGCTGTTGAAACGAGCTCCCCGTAGTGATTTTTTAACTCGATTGAACAGAAAGAAGTCACAGGGAGCCCCATCAGGTGGATTCGGTGGCTGTTGTATGGTATTTGTTGCATTTGGTTATCATGGCGCAAAATCCACGAGTTTTCTGCCCACAATTCTGGTCTCTTTCGGCGAATTGCTTCACGCTAACGTCTCATAACGCTCAAATAATACTCCTTGTTTACTATCTGGCCTTCTGGCAAAAATTCACGATGCACTGCACCGTTGTAATCCATGAAGACTATGAGAATTGCCGTCTTTTTTGACTGAAAACGTCGTGGTTTTTTTGGTCTCGGCTTATTTGGTGAACGCCATTCACTTACCTGATGTCTGGATTGCGTGTCGTACTCATAAATCCACGTCTCGTCTCCAGTACTGGTCTTTTTGATGAATGTAGGATCGGATTCAGCCTCGCAAATCATCTCTTTTCCGAGGTAACTTTTGCAAATGTCAAGCTATGACGCTAAGATTTAGAGGGATGTCAACGACAGATGTACCAACTTAACAAAAAAAAAAACAGAACTCAAACCGGAACAATGGGAGCGCCACACACTTGTTCAAGGTGGTATTCTCAGAACTCTGATAATGGCTCGCCAATGAAATATAAGTCCTGATCCGATGCTAAGAGATCTGTTTCCGAGCGATCGGGGTCGTGTGCCCTTACTCACTGGCTTATATCCAACCGACCGTATAATTGTTTTTCGGCACGGATGACTTGTTACTCACTCTCCTCATATCATAGTTTTACGTGTTCGACTAGAGACGCTCATTTCTATCTTTTGGAAAACTAACACCGAAAATCCTACTTCTTCTATGATTACAATGCAAAGTGGTTATCTCTACAGCAATTATTGGCTCCATGGCCGAGATTTATGTCCATTTGTATGAAAGTTAAGGCCGGATTACGACCAATAGTCTAGTACTTGCTGATTTCAAGCAATTCAAAAGAACTCGAAACCTGATTAGGAGTATCTGGTGCCGAATATTCTAAAGCAGGCTCATAGGCTGTAAATTTTTACTTGCTTAAATAGCAAGTGCACTCTCGGCATTGACCAATGGTATAATACTTGCCTACGTTGCCATGTGGCTCGCGACCCTACACGGAAGAGAGAGAAATTTGATAAATAGCCTCGAATAATGACAAACTCTCTGTTGACTATACTGGCAACCGATTAAAGAATAACGACTTTCAGATCTGCGTATGAAACGTTCGTATCCTTGACACACCGCGTGCGGCCAAATAGCCAAGAAGTGCGGTGCGTTGGCCCGGACAGAATGAGAATACAAAATTGTAATATCAATGCTATTATGGAGAATGTTACAGGCCACGCCGTAAGAGGAAGACTAAGTAAACAAGCCTTGCACTTCAGGTATTGTCCTATGGAGCTAAAATTTGCCAACATAAGCCTCTTAAACGTCTACGCTCCGACAGAGAAGAAGGACTACGTTACTGGTTCTACGAGTTCCTCGACAAATGCTCTAATTATGGCGTGTAAATCGTCCTTAGAGGTTTTAATGCGAAGCTAGACAAGAAAGGCATATTTGGTAGTCCGGACAGCCATTTCCAATATCAAGTCCAACAAAGCTACTGGACCCGATAGCTTCACCCCCAAGCTGTTTAAAGCAGCAAAGTATGCCTGACGAATGGATCCTTAGCATTGTTTGTCCGATCCTATAGAAAGGATTCTGAACTGCGCCAACCACAGTGTAATAAGTCTATTCAACATGCAATTCTGTGAACGCCTTCACTTCCCTCCCTTTTCCGACAGTCTGGCCGGTGGCGTGTGGTTTTAAGCCAAAAAGCCGCTCATAGATCAAATTGTTACACTTCGGAAGATCTTGGAAAAACGCAAGGAAAAACAAAGTACTCCTAGGAGCGCAGTCATCACAGTTCCAGCCTACTTCAACAACACTCAGCGATTCTGGGTCTTAATTTCGACAGGAAACTATTATAAATTGGAAACCTTATATTCAAGAAAGAAAGCTACGGTAGCTTTACCATGCTCTTTTGCCAAAATGCCATTGGGAACAAATGGAGCCTTCAACCTCGCAAAGCCCACTGGCTACACATCTCGGTTATTTGGCCAATACTCATCTACGGAATGGTTCTCTGGTGGTCGGCCTTAGACAATGCAGTCGACTGCATTAAACCAAGCAAAAACCAAAGGACAGCACGTATGTGCATAAGCAGAGCCTTGCGAACTACCTCCTCCCGGCATTACAGCAGGCTGCTAACACATCATCGCAAGGCGAATCTTAAAGCGATTAGATAGTAGACAAATATTCGTAAACCATTTGGCCACGCTAATATTCTAAATACGCAAGGATTCCTTCCAGAAAACATCTTTTACACTACGCCCCGACATTGGTTTGACAAAAAAGATGCTTTCATGGACGACAAGTAAACCATTTCTATATGAATGGAACCAGGACTGGTACCGGGATCGGTTATCTTGTTTCTTCAGATAAGCTTAACCTATGTAAAGTCTATTTTCCGCCTTTCCAATCACTGAAACCTGTTTCAGGTGAACATTTTGGAGATTACAGAAGGAGAACGTGATATCAACAAGAGACATCTGCATCTTTTCGGATAGTCATCCATCAAGTCTCTGGACACAACTCTTACAAAATTCGAAAACCGCCCTTGACTGACGATTATCTAGCATGCAGATAGCGGAACAGTTCAACATTTGTTGAATGCCGGACCATAAAGATATTCCAGGGTATTATGGTGCCAACAAACTCGCCAAAATTGAAACAATTGTACATATCCAACCTGAAGAAGGTATTATTGGGTACACCAATCGTTATGTGCAAACTGAAACTAAAGTTGGATGCTATTAGAAGAACAATTCTCAGGTGGACTGTTGGGTCTAGGGCTTGATCTTTGTAAAAAGAAAGCATCTCGGAGCTAACATAGGTCTCATCAGTGAAAACTACCTTATAGGCAAGAATGCAAAAAGTCTTGGGTTTCTGCAGAAGTTGCATGAACGAGGAGGAGAAGACAATACTCCACCTATTCTGTAGAAGTTCAGATCCCACCCAAAGAAGAAAGCTCCTAAGTGGAGACTTAAGCGTTATACACAATGTAGACGTTAACAGTCTCTTTCGCTTCATCAGAAGCCCAAATTGGTTCTAAAATAAAGAAGGATCGCAGCTCCACGTGACATCACAGTGGGACAAAAGGCCTAAGAGCGTTCGTTTTTCTAACATCCACTGTTACCTAACCTTATCTTACCTGGTAAGGACTTACATGGATTGTTGGATCTTATATGAACACGTAAATAGATGGCATGATACGCCAAATTGCAGGCGGACAGAATAAATGAATGCTTCCACATTAGTCCCGCTCTAACTCTGTCTAACCTGTTTAGTTATAAGCAAGCTATAATTCGGATAGTAAACTGTAGAAATTCAAAGCATTTTTTAGGTAA
Source organism: Volucella inanis (assembly GCA_907269105.1). Classification (NCBI taxonomy): domain Eukaryota; kingdom Metazoa; phylum Arthropoda; class Insecta; order Diptera; family Syrphidae; genus Volucella; species Volucella inanis. Next base: position 14,347,211 of record OU026156.1, on the reverse strand, counting down.
CCAAGCCGTCTGCTATCCTCATTTTTCGAACCAGGTTACTAAGAACTAAAAGTTCTCTTATTTGAAGAATTGTTACTCATTCGCTCGATATGACCGAGTCATGAAAGTGGCACTAATCATGGAGTTTCAGGTTGCGTTAGCTCATCCACAGTCCTCTCTCCATTAAGGTACCATTTTTGAAATTTACATTTAAGTGAAACTAAACTTCAATCCTCGTTAAATCTTCGATTATGGCACTGTGAGGATTGCAATGATAAGTTTCATGACAGCTTTTACCGAGATCCAGCGCATATCTAGAAGAGTTTCAAAGTTTTGTTTATGAATTGCACGATCTACCGTTTCCTAGATATCCTAAGGCCAGCCATCGGTAGATGTCCTAAAGAGTTCAGTTCGAAAAATTATGTCATATCCCGCTTTCAAGTCGATATAGAAATAGCGAGTATCGAATTACATTTTTCATGGATTTGGGTACAATATGAGAATTTGATTGAATTTAGGTTGTCAAGGCCAGAGTATCACACAGTTCTAGACTGATTTTATAAGTGCAAATGGGCATTTGATATCCACACAATAAACTGGATCAGATTAACCTTAATTGCTGCAGGACATAGAATCAGCTTTCTAGCAGATTGCACAGTCAACTATCCTTTTCCAGCCTTCACAAAAACAATTCCATAAGCCCTAACAACCTCGAATAAAAAGACGACAAATGTCGTGGGTTGAAATTTTCTGCCACGCAAAAGTGTTAACACCACTTGAGATTAGCCACACACAAATCGTCATTCAGAATCAACCTTAAGTCACCTCCAGTAGCCCAATATAAAGCGTCGTATGAGTGGATAACGAGTTTGTATCGATTGGTTTCGCGATATTTTCCAAAAACATCTTCAATTCTGGATCTCAAATGCAAATCATTGAACTTTTTTTTTGAAGAAGAAGAAAAAGAAGTTTTTTCCAATAAAACAACAATTTAAGCAATTCAAAGTTACAATCACATTTATTTTCAGAACAAAAAAATTGTCACGATTATTTCGGAGAACATCTCATTACTAAACAACTTGCTGACACTTGCCGTCCACATCTAGAATTTGTCCATCTGCACATTTTCTGGAAACTTCATTACTAATTTCATTGACTTCCGCCGGAACGCTTACAATCTCCTCTGGACTCTCAGTGGTAGTAGAAGTATTATTATTACCAGAAATCCAGTTCTCCATAAGATCACTTAGCTTGCTAATGACACCTTCACCGAATTTCTTTGCGCTCTCCTCCAGCTTCTTCGCTTCCTTCTCGATCTCTTCAACCCATGGTTTTGCTCTTTCCAAAGTGCATTGAACTTTCTGGAAAAATTGATTCACCTCACTGACCTCGTCTTTGTTAGCATTTCCACATGCACTCCCTGTAGCAGTTACAGTTTCAGCTAAAACTTCGTCTGCAACCTGCGCTGATGTACCCGAAGTTACTATTCCCAAGAACAGACAGCACAGAGTCAATGCAACCGAAAAGAATTTCTTCATTTTGATAGAACCACACGATGAGTAGTAACTCACTCCAGAATAAGAATCGAACTGCACCACAAGACGATCGTCTTCAAACTAAAACGAGTTCTGCAGTGCAAGAAGGAATTTATTCGATCCATTACGTAGAAGGTATCACCGGGACAAGACCACTTTCTGGGGGTATGTCTTCAACATTCGAGAATCTTAATTTAGATCTCTTGTGATTTCCATGACATTGCAGTGCTACCAAATTTAAGTAGGAATCACCGTAACAAGAGGCTTATGCCACACCATAGACCAGAGAGCACATGAAGTGAAAATTCTTGTACATACTGACTGAATAGAGCTAAACAAAGCGGACATATTAAAGAATAAATTGAATAAACAATAACCATGGCACCGTTTGGACTATTTTACAAAAGATGTACAACGACAGCACACGCTGAAAGCCATACTCTACTCACCTAAAACAGATACTCAGATACGTATCAATGGACCGCAAGGCAATAGTACTCGTATAGTACGAATAATTGGGTCAATGTACCTCTCTCGGGTAATGGGATTAAAGATTTCAGCAGGCCAACTTCACAGATACACGAAGTAAAGATACTCACATATGCCTCGTACAGTGGTGCTCATGGTGAGTTATTGTCTCAATGTGATTTAAAGGGAAAGTACGCAATCAAATTGGAAGCAAATGGAAGCAACGAGAAACTACCATAAAACGAATAGAAATTGGAGTTTATGTTATTTGACATATGTACCACCCTATCTTCTTGTGGTTTTGGATGGCTCCAGGGACTGCACTAGTTAAGTGCACACAATGCTAAACCCGATATAAAAGCGGAATACATCCAAATGCTCTCAGGACCGTCCTGTGCATATAGTAAAGAAAATCATCCAGAAAAGCTAAACTATAACTAAAATGTTGAGGCAGATCCCCGAAGTGCAGTTTCCAGCCGAAGATACATACGTAATCAAAGCCTATTAACAGATCTCATAAAAAGATTTGAATCAAGACGGTCGACAAGGATTGTGTGCATATTTAACCAAACCATCGGATAAGATTGACTTCACTGTTGGATGTTATTGCCAATTTGAGGGAATAACTTTAGTTTTTTTGATTTAAGGCATACGCAACGATAACGTGGCATGTTAGCTTCAAGTTTCAGATAACTCGATACCATGCCGGGCCTGAAATAAAGTTGTTGGTTTTCAGGGATTATGTCGGCGGTATAGTAACTCACTTCAATAAGGTTTTCACATGTCGGACAGGTTCTAAAACGAATGGATAGTCACCTTTATTCCAGAGACAATATAAATTAGCCGTGCTTAATACAAGATTGGGTTTAAACCAGCCATTACCAAGCTCCCACAAATACTCAAATGAGGTTTACTAGTATCACCTGCCAAAGGCTGACATGGTGTCTCTATCGGCTCTTGAACATTACTTCGTGACATAGAAAAATACAAATCTTGTCTGATGAAAAGATCTCTAAAAAGTTAATGTTTTCCTAAGCAACGTACGTCGAATTTTTCCTGGTTGTTAAAGATTCCTCTTATAATCAAAATGTGATGTTTCCTGGACGCCTGTAAGAAGCACTGCTATCCTTGGTTAGCACAAGGTCACTGTCCAGGCAGATTCCAGGAAAAATACGTTTTTTAACAAGGCAGAACCTATGTAGTAATAAGAGACTACGTCAAAAGCTAACAGAAACATAACTGCCCAGGAAAAAGAAGTATGAAGCCCTACAATTATGCAACCCGGAATGCATATCAATTCGTTGTGGTGGACTTTGAAACAGTATTCTCCCGAATGCGGTCAGTTATTGGTTTTCGTCCGCTTTTTTTTTCAAAATTTGAACGTTTATTTAAGAAAATCATGTACAATAGTATTATTCAAAGTATTGCCCATCTGAAGCTTTGACTTCTCCCCATTTTTCTGGCAATTGGCAATGAATCAAGCCAATTTTTGATATTCTGCCTTGATGTGAACCGTATTTCAGTGAAGGCGTTCTGCATCGACCGGAACAAATGGTAGTCAGAAGGGGCAAGTTTTGGGCTATAAGGCGGGTGGGGTAAGACTTCCCATCCACTGCTTTCCAAATAGTTCTTAACCGAAATAGCAACGTGGGGCCGAGCGTTGTCATGATGGAAAATTATTGCCTCGTGTCTGGTCGCATATTCCGGGCATTTTTCGGCTACTGCTCTCTTCAAACGGATTAATTGTGTTCGGTAGCGATGTCCATTGATGGTTTCACCCGGTTTTAGCAGCTCATAATACTGCACATCCATCTGATCCCACCAAATACAGAGCATTACCTTCGCGCCGTGGATATTCGGCTTTGCCGTTGATTTGGCTGGTTGGCCGGTTTCACATATGATTTTTTGCGCTTGAGGTTGTCGTAATATATCCATTTTTCATCACCAGTAACAATCCGATGCAAAAATGACTTCCTTTTGTGGCGTTCCAGCAGCATTTCGGACATGCAAAACCGCCTTACGACGTCTTCCGGCTTGAGTTCATGTGGAAACCAATTTCCTTGCTGTTGAATATATCCAGCTGCTTTTAAACGTTTTGAAATGGCTGCTTGAGTGACACCCAAAGATTCTGCGAGCTCTTCTTGTGCTTGGCAACAATCTTCATAGAGTAATGCTTCCAGTTCTTCATCTTCAAACTTTTTTGTCTGCCCATGACGTTCATCGTCTTCCAAGCCAAAATCACTACTTTTTCAGGCACAAAGTTCGACATATTTGAGTGAAAAAAAATTATTGTTGTTTACGCTTGAAATGAATGACATATACTGAAATGACGTACAATGACAGTAGTTTTCCAACACATGTTCTAATGGAATAATACAAGTTACGCCATCTCTTAGAAAACCGCACGAAGTTATAGACCCAATAATTACGAATGCACGTAAAATGGTCTTGGGCAGAGTAATCTTTGTCTGCAAGTTCGGTTCAAGATAATCCATTAAGATCCATCCATTCTACGTTTAGTAGGACCAGGTGGCATCAAGGGATCACAAAGCTGTAATGTAAAGACTAGAACTTACTTGACTTCACTAAGACCACAATGCATTACCACGGTTCCTACACATACACCAAAAGACGGACCGGCTTGTGCTTGACAATAAACCGAAAAGAGATCATCGACCTCCTTCAGAATCAGAACGCTTTAGCTGAGGAGGGTTAGAACAGCGGGAGAAGTTTCATTATCGTTACGAATGAGACTCCAGAACCACCAAAATGTAGCAACCAGATGGTGTTGGAAAAGGCCTGAAAAGGCTACTTTCAGTGTTAGCTTTATATCAAAACTCGTTCTGTCCGAGACGTCAATTTTAGGTGTCCCTTCTTGTTGACAACATATATGTAATTGATTTTGCCCTTAATGACCATTAAACCCAACATAGCCGCTTCCGTCTCGATACTCGCGAAAGAATCACTGACATCATGCTGCTTCCTTCCGATTATGTCAGTATCAAGGACTGTGCGTCTTTGCCTTAAACCCAATTTCAGGACCTTGATGGAGCAGCGTGTAGTTTTCATCGTCATCCTTCACAAATAGATAAGGTTTTACAAAGATGTCAAAACTGGACATTGATCTGAAAATCTCGTCTCTATAGATGCTGTCATACGCGGCCTTTATAGCGATCAATAGGTAGTGTGGGTCGATTTGGAGCTCATGGGTTTTTTACAAGATCTGTCGTAGTTTGAATATTTGATCGATGGTGTCCTTTCTTGAGGATCGGACAAACAATGCGCTCATATTTTACAGATGAGATGGTGTATGCTCCTTACCAAGTCCTTACGTGCCGTTTTGAAGAGCTCGGCTGTCAGGCCCTCTGCTCCAGCAGCATTGTTGAACTGAAGCTTAGATATGGCTATCTTCACTTCATCCAAGTCGGGTGGATGCAGTTGTTAGGCTACATCGCCCAGGTTTAAAGGTTTTTTCTCCTTGACAGCGTCATCGTCGTTATACAGACTACAGAAATGCTCTATATAAATCCTCAGCATCGATTGCGACTTTACTACATTGTTTCCTTATATGTATTTACAGGCTTCGATTCGAGGTTTGGGTCCGCTTTCCTTTTGGTAAAACTCACGAAGCTCTCTCAATTTCCTCGATCACGCTCTTCTCACGCTCCTTCTTTTTCCTCCTGAGAAGCCTGTTGACGTCTTTCCTCTTCTACTCGTTGAGCTCGTGAGCAGCCCTATTCCTTCCATGCATCTTGCTTAGCTGCATGTGCTTGGGAGCACTCGTCATCAAACCAGCGGTTTCATTGTGGTGGCCAAGTGAAATCCAGTATATCAGAGGCGGCATCCAAGATAAGTTGACGATGTTGCCACTAGTCTTCAACACTTGACGCTCGTTTGGCGATTGTAGGCATCTGACGTCAAACTTCCGCAACCGTACCTTGGCTACAACAAAGTGATAGCCCAAGGCGATGTTGACTTCCGGAACGTTCGCAGATCTATAAGACTGGAATGGTGCTTTGCGCCGATCAAACTGTGGTCAATCTGGTTGACGGTTGATTGATTAGGAGTTAGTTCTTAAAGTCCCCTTGTGAATATCGAGATGTAGAAACCGCGCGCTAGCTACCCAATATTTCGCCCAGTCATAATACGGTTTGTTACAAGGCGCTCGTCAACATGTCGGAAACTCAAGACTTGTTGTCTAAGTCTCTCGGCGGTAACTTTTGCTTTCCAGTAGTCCCGTTCGTTCGCAGCCTATTAAGGGACCTAACATTCCACTTACAGATGCGAAGCTTCTTGTCCTCTTTTAATTTGCAGGGGTTGCCAATAGTAAACACATCCATATGCAAAGTTTGTTATTGCTTTGTAATTGTTTATTTTTTTTCCATTGCCCCGGAGGCACAAACCCAAACCTAGTTCCATTATATACATACCCATTGGACGAGGATCGGTTAGACCGAAGCCAGTTACCCGGGGACTTGAGTGCTGACATTAGTACAATAAGGGCTCCTGCGTCACAATCTCTTTTCCAAGATCCTAACTTAGCCTCGGAAATCCTTACCGGCCTTCCGTTATCCTATTATGAGTTTAAAATCATTTAAATAACTGACGTCACACTTAAGGCATTGCTTTCAGGTTTTGTCGAGGATGTCTCTGGCGACATCGTCTATTCTTTTTTGGAGGATTAGGCTTTTATTAGCGAACCAACTTATGCGTGGATTGTAATAATGCCTTCATTCAGGTGGGGAACCCTAAAGACATCTCCTCACCCAAAAAGAGAAACACTGTGGGTTATGCCGAAGTTTAGCATTCTTATTTTATCGGGTCTATCCGACACCATTTTCTAATCTGCTTCCTTTTTGTGGTTTACCTCAGTGTTAACAGTAAATCTGTCTTTATTTAAGGCCTTTGGTTACATCGCAGCAGTAGAATATATACGTGGTCGGACAATTTATCCCATGAACAATCCCGAACCCAGAGACAAAGGCCTATTTCTTGGACTTCTTGTTTAAAAAGGACCGGATATTCTGCAGTCGGAAGCCTTCTTCGAAGATGTAAGAGTTTTTGTTGCCCAAAGGATAGTTATATCCGCCACAGTTTATATTTCAGCACTGAATATTGCTGAAAAGTCCTTATCGACCTCAGGCTCAATTGCGTTTAGAGAACTCATAATTCGAATCTTTTGTTGATGCCATAGATGGTTCAGTCATGTGGATTGATCCTCCGTACATCCACATTCTGAAGTTCAGTCCCTTCTGACAGGAGGCTATAGAAGTTGTTATTTTCTCCTGCCCCAACCTGTTAGTTTGCAACTCAAGTAGCTACTACGACGAGGTGCAATAAGCACAATTGATGTGTACTCAATTGATGATAATTTCGTATGATGTGATGAGTGCATACCCGATGGTTGATATACCATATTCTTGTATACTTGTAATACTTTATGGTTTTATGTGGAAGTTCAGCTTTGCCAAACAATGCTCAGATGCGGAACCCTTCAAATTTTTTCTATATTGCGACAAGCACTCGAATTTCATGAAGCAAATGGGCTGTAATGTGATTTCTTTAACTTTGTCGAAGTTAGTCACTAGTAAGACTGCTAATACAGGAAGTAATTTCTGCAACAAAACCAATCGAGATCATCAATCTTTAATAACGTACCACTTGGAATCTCTTACTGCAATTAAGGAAAAGATCAAGGGTTGAAAGTAATTGAGTTCAGTGCAAAATTTGCTTACATGCTGTTGGGCAGTAAAGAATCAGTTGCTCTATTAACCTTCCTCTAAAACTTTACTTCGAAAATGACATAAAGCCCGAAATACCAGACTCAATCCTATCAATTCTGCTTTACGGCACAGCATTCTAAATGACAATTGGATCTCTCATTAGACTTCGCTGTAAGAAAACAAGAGCTGCGAATTTTGGAAACGGCATAAAAGTAAAGTAGTTGAACCTTTAAGTAGCCAGCATGCGGTTCCCACATCTTAACATCCACGAATTGCCTTGGCTATTCACCAACCAGATTTATAATTTTAAGACCTTTCCGAGGAGCCAACATCAATGCGAATCCTTACCTTATTGCACCCAGAGTACGAATACCGAATCTTTGCTAACCACATTTTCTCCAAACTCTCTCAAAATCATATTCACAACACGCCAATAGGAATGTGATCAACGAGCCATCAGCTGCTCTTAAGCTCTACGAGCAAGAGCTTGATCTTGAGATCAAGAAAATGGAGATATATTCTTGAACGAATGACGTTCGAAGTTTTATCAGAAAATACTCGTGAACATGCCAGGGCTAGAAAGCGGAATGGAAGTCAGCATGTACAACTAATAGTGGAGTCAGTGTTGAGAATATATAAAGGGCACTTCTGTAGACTTTATATACAAAAATAAACCATCATCATCGTGGACGAAGGTGACATGGGATTCCATCCCCCTGACCTAGACAAAGTTCAGATAGCAATATGGAGGCTAGAGTTTAATTAAAACTGCTGACGCAGATGGACAACCTGCTCGATTATTTAAACAGATGGAGACGGACTGGTTGGGAACATGCACCAGTTTATCTGTAAATTATGATAGACCCTTATGGCTGTGCCAACTTTAGAGGTATAAGTCTTCTAACCGTCGCCTATTACTTCTGAAACCATTCATGAACAATCTGATTGTCCCATACCAGTGTGATTTAGGACCAGTAAAGGGCGCCATCAAATAAATATTTATAATACATCAGATCTGGAAAATAAAGATCGAAACTTTTCATCTATTTGACGACTTCAAGGCTCTATTTGAGAGACTTCATAAAGACAGTTCATGCAACGCTATGTCTAGTTATAACATCACTACCAAACTCGCTATCTTGTCAGGTCGGCGCATAATTATTTGCATACTGTAGCGAACAAAACGAAGTTTTCGTGATATAATGATGAACAAGGGCAATACGAAGTGCATAACTTCTTTAGAAAACGTCGCACATCACCGATAGCTTAGACAGAATGATGTCATTGGCAATTACAGTATCGGACTCGCCTTTAGAATATCTTCTCGGGTTGAGAAGGCAATTGAGTAATAGAGCCCGCTCTTGTAATATCAAAATATGAAAGAATTATCATCGCGGTCCTACTCTATGGCCGAAGGACTTGCATCTTGACTAAAGCGAATGAAGAAGCACTTGCTGGCTTCTAGCTCGTTTGTATTGACTGTCTTTTTTTTATAAAATTAGCGCGCGCTACGTATTTAACAGCGATGTCAGTTTAGTTAGGCCTCTACGGATTAAACCTTTGAGTTTCCTCGGCATATTGAACTATCCTTAAACGATCCGTATCTAAGGAAGTGGAAAGGGATCTCAAACAATTTTGAATACGCCATTAAAGGCAGCTGGCAGGACATCATGCCAACTGGAGAATTTGTTGTTATCTACATCTACATCTGCATTTTCATCCTAACTCCTTAAATTATTTTTGCCTCAAAGTAACGATTTGGTCGTATTTTCCTTACAAATACAATACTCGTATCAATGAAATTTTGTTGAATTAAGTTCTAATTCTCATATGGCCACCACTAAGGTCATCGTATGAAAAAGTAAGTTGACTGTAGTAGACGATGTCCATACAACACATAACAGCTTCAAAAGAGCTTAGATAACCAACCTCAGGATATCGTTACACTTATCTGATGATGGTGATTGACTAAGATTGTTAGAAAAACCTCTATGATGCTTCTACATTAGCTTACAAAATGTGAAATCAGTAAATCGCAAATGGTATTTAACATCATCCACTGAAAAGTCACTTCAAGCTGTTCACTTGCAACGACCACCACTGTAATCCCACTGAAAACAGGTAAAAAGCTTTTTTCAACCAAAAGCTCATGCGGGTAACCGTGCAAAGCTTGTTTGCTACATGGAAAGGCAGAACGCAATTTGAATTTGTTTTACAGTACAGGCGTTCCACCCCGCCTTTCATAGTATACAAATCTTTGTTTAATTAAATCTGTTTTGGAAAACAATTTTTTTTCCAATTAAATTATCTTCCAATTATCACTGAGCTCTAAGTGGAAGTCAATCCATTTGATTTTGCGTAGACAAAAATAACATCGCGATAATGACAACAAAAAAAAAAACAAAACACAAAAAACCGACCGGAATTTATCTCATTTCTCATGTCTCTTCAACTCTGTTTGTGCCCCAGCTTTGGTTACCTCAAGTCTTTGAGTTGATTTGATTTCAGTTTATGTGCGAGTTTCACCCGATCAGGTCTGTCTCTGTCTTATAAAAACGATCTCCTTGTCATCAAATACTCAACTTCAACTGTATTGCGATTTGCTTAACTCGGAGCTACGATCTCTTGTTGTCATTCGATAAAAAAAAAAAGAAGCTAATCCAACGATGCGTTTCCACGTTCTTTCCGTTTACGTACTGTTGGTGGTTTTAGTTTCATACGTGCACTGTGGATGCGATAGTTCCGGTGAGAATAACTCTAATGAGGGTGATGTAACTACTTTCTTCAAGAACCTCGGCTGTGATATCAAAAAGGGTGCTGGAAAGATCTCCGACACAGCCAAGCCATGGGTGGATGAAATTGGTAAGTCGGCCAAAAAATTCGGCGGTTCTGTTGCGGACACATTCACCGATCTCAAGGAGAAAATCAGTGGACCCTCAAACAGTACAACTGTCAAAGCAGAAGATTCTAAGATCACACCAACCGAAGGAGTACCAACAAAGTCGTCATCCTCAGAACTTCCAACTCCATCTAGCATTGATGATCGTATTCTTCTGGACATTGAACCAAGGTGTCCTGAGGGCAAACAATCCGATGGAAGGGGTCACTGCCGTACCCTAGCCTAAAGAGTGTGATTTACGAACTTCACGCTCCACCACCTCGTAATTTGTTGTTGGTGCTGCTGTGATTGATGTTAATTTTGATGTTTTTGTATTTTGTGTTATTTTTTCTATTTTTTGAATAAAATTGACTCACCGTACAATTGTGCTTTTGCTTAATCAACGGCTTGCGGCAGGTTAGCATTCCGTGACCAGACTATAAGATGATCGACCCCCTCTCTGCCAGTGCTATCGGTGTTTCTTAACTACAACTGCGTTGGAGTAAACATGTGATATTCGAAGGTCAAACGAGCTAAGGTTTCCTCTAAAAATCTCATTGAAATCATTGAAGTCACTAAAAAGAGTCCGGTTTAGGTAATTACTTCTCAGATGGATAAGTATCTCAACAATTATCATGCGTAGAGTAAACAATTTAACAATATTATGTGTTAGTTTCATGGGGGATTAGCTGTTTGTAATGAAATCACAAGTATCGGTGATTATAAATTTATAAATGCCGATCAACTATCTTACTGCTGAGAGGAAAGAGTGGGAAAGTGCTCACTGCTAATCGTCAGAATAATCAGTTTCGAACGGGGTCACTTTCAATGAGTTCTAGCAACAGATACAAACAGCGGGGATTTTGCTAATTTTTTTTTTTTTTCTAATTTTACATATAAAAGATGAGATAGTTTGTTTCAATCGAAAGAAATGAAATCCGTGAATAAAATTGAGTTTTTTGTTGTGGTAATCCGTTGAGATTGAGGAATAAATGAGGATTATGAAAAGCTGCTAATCCCACAAAACAAACAGAGCTGTTCTAAGTCATCAGCGTGTACGTAGGTAGCTTGGAACAGGTTTAAGACTGCATATACATACATATGTGTGTATTATGTTTTATTATTTTGTTTTGAAATCAATATCCATTTAGGGACCAAATGAAATATGAAATACATAACCAACTGGTTTGCCGGCCGATGCAAGAGAATTTGGTGCTGGTACTCATAAGAAGCCGTTCTACCTGTGCCGATACTCGTATGTAGATACATTATGCTCGTTTGAAATATGTTATAACAAACCAAAAGTCGAAGTAAAAATTAGTATTTCAATAATCAAAATCAGGTGGGATCTTGGGCATGGCGTGCAATCTTTACTTAATCCGAGGCCCATGCAATTATATTGAGGCAAGGTAATTAGCTATTAGGTGACATTTAAACCCAGACATACGAGTATTCGAGTTGTGTTTCCGGTAATTTTGTAGAAAATTTAGAATTTAGCTTGGTTGTATTCGCTTGGTTGTACACCGCTTCGAAGATTTCAATGTTATTGAGGACTAAAGATTCAAAGTTTACTCATACGAAATCTCTACGATACATTCAGAGGTTAGTGGAGAGCTAATGCCAATTCACTTCAAAGACTTTACGAGGGCTGTTTGATGAATAACCGGAATAGAAATGACAAAGCAACTTTTTTAGGTTTTGACAATTTATTTTTTAATATAATCCTCTTTCAACTCAACACCCTGATGGCTTCTTCTTTCGAGCCGTATTTCTTTCCGGCGAGCGATCGTTTAAGATTCGGGAACAAAAAAAAGTCACAAGTAGCCAAATCCAGAGAGTACGGAGGATGGGGGAGCAATTCGTAGTGCAATTCGACCAATTTAGCTGTGGCGACTGCGGATTACTTCTTTGCCAAATGTAGTCGTTTTCTATTTAAATCATCGTTTAGTCGATTTAGTATGCTCCTGTCAATGGCATTCGCTTCTACAAATAGTCAACGTAGACCACACTTTCCGGTATTCGTCTTCTTTAGAGCACGTTCAGCAGGTAAAACTCATTCTTTCGATTGTTTTTTAGACTCTGGTGTGTACCAATTCATAAATGTCTCATCTTCGGTCACGAAACGTTGCAGGAACTCCTCTGGATTTCGATTTAACAGGGCCAAGCCCGTCTTTGAATTGGTCTCACGATTGCGCTTGTACTCCGGCGTGAACAAACGTGACACACATCGCGCGGACAGCTTTCTCATGCCCAAAAACTTGTGCAAAATATAGTTAACGCGTATCTATACGATATCATGGATTTTGTCCACGGTTTTCTCTGTGATAACCGTTTTTGTCCCACCTGGGCGCGGTTCAGCAAAAAACGAAGTGCGACCACGACGAAACTCTGCTAACCAATAGTAAAAAGTTGTACGGGAGAGTAAAGGCGTCCCATACACACCGTCGAGAATGGCCTTGATATCCTCGCAGGTTTTGCCAATCAAAAACAAGAATCGTGTCAAGGAGAGATACTGCTCTTTTTCCATGGTCGCAAAAAAAAATCAAACAATGTTTTGAAATAGAGGTCAAAACAAAACTAAGCGTCGAATTGTCACCAAGTTTTGACAGACGGGCTAGAAGGGTTTATACTAAATAATGGTACAAAATGAGTGACGTCAGCTATCTTCCAATCCGGGAACTTATCAAACAACCCTCTCATCTCCTATACTGCCCGAATTCAACAAACACACATATCCCTAACTTCGGTTACAAAATCTTGTTTGCTTTATTGTGTGAAAGGGTGAAAGTGATAGTCTTTAGGTAAGTTTAGTTTGCGGGTATACGAGTCCATTATATACCTCGTCATACTTAGTTCTGTATAGACCCTTTGAATGGATCTAAAGAGGCTTAGACTCTTAGCGATAGCACTGCACAAGCATCTATTTGATTTTACCTGTTGCGAAGGCCTTGATTGCATCCTGGCTATCAATAAATGTAGTAATATGTGTTCGATGTAGGATGTGTTCTTCAGGGAAGGAAGTGTGGCAAACAATTCGTGAGGTCGGCCTAAAAAAGCCAAACTTAAAACCCCGGATAATGTTGACTGCGACCAGCCCACTACAACTTTTTTAACTCGAAACTATCTCCTTTCAGTAGTAGTATTCAGTAGGAATACGGCAGGAAGATGTTGTGGAAGCACTTCTATCAATCCGATGAAGACTAATGTTATGAGAGTGATGGCTTTCCATCTGAAGTTTATCAAACTCCTATATATATACACACAGGCGAAAAAAAAACGACGCTTAACGTTCCTTGGCTTCAAATCATAAAGAACTAAAGTTCCTTGTTTTTGAATCATTTGTAACGCATGCAATTGCTTGAAAATGTCTTGACGGGAACTTTTAATGCTAAAGCAAGCTTTTCTAGCGATTGGCACGAATTCTCATCGAGAAATGCCTCCAATTCAGTGTATTCGAAGGATTTTGGCCTTCCTTCATGCGGACGGTCTCCAACATCGAAATCACCATCTTTGAAGCGACGGAACCAATCACACCACGTTGTTTCACTTAGAGCAGCATCTTCGTAAATTTTTTGGAGCTCTCTATGCGCTTTCTTCAGAACGAAAAAAACCAACACAAATGACGCAAATGACGATTATTTGGCACAAAATCAGAATTTTCACATAACCAAAAGCATATGACGCCAGAACAAATGGTTTGTTTATCATATGCTTAAGATTGATTCCAGACGTTTTGGATATCTCGAAATTAAACAGCATTTACTGCTGGAGCTATCCGTTGAAAACCTAGTTGTTTTTGATCAGCAACTAATAAGTGGAAAAAGTGAAAGGAAGCAAAAATTATAGGATGAAAGTAATATAGACCAGATTCGGTCCTCCCATTCCTTTTTAAAATTTTCGAAAAAAAAATCATTTTAGAGCAAATGCAAAAGTATCTCTCAGTGAACAATCTTAATTGTGCCAGGCCAATCTGGCTTTTGGCCCAATCGTAGTTGCAAGACCGCTTTGCTATCAGTTGTTGAGGAAATCAGAAAGAAAATGGGCCCAAATTAAATAACTGTTTAAGTCCTTCTTGACCTATCTAAAACATTCGAAACTATTGACCATTAGACACTTTGTTCTTCAAAACTTCAAAAGAAATTCAATTTCTCACTGTCTACTGCGAGGCTTATTCTGTCCTACCTTGTTGTTGTTAGTGAGAAATATTCGTCTTACCTGCCAATCAGGTATGAAGTTCTACAAGGCTCTATCGTTGGACCAATACTTTTTTTTCTCTATGGAAAAGAGTTGCCTAAGATTATCAAGCGTTGCTCGATTATTATTTTTGCAGATGATACATACACGGCATATATGAAGGTGAGGAACGAAGCCATCATTTTGACGAATGAAGATCATCAACGAATCTCAGATTGGTCGTATAACAAGTCTTCTGCTATCGTTATATGCAAAAACAAGTTGGACGATGGAGTATGTTGTTTCTGTTGAAAATGTAGCACGAAGTGTGCCTTATGGGTTACTCAGGACTTCATCCCCACAAAGGTGAAGCCTTTACTGGTGAAAACCCCCTTTTGCCTATCTTACTTTATTCCTCTGAGATATTTTGCTATCTGGATTATGACTCTAGGAAAAAACTTGACGTGATATGAGCACGACACCTTATAATATACACGCAACAAATAAGCGGTCGCACTTTCGATAACTTGCGTAAGTATAAAACGGTAAGCTTTCTACACAAACTTATTCAAACAAAAAAGCATGAGTTTATCTACAAGAAATTAAACCTTCCTGAGTCAAATAGATGCATTTTTGTTCTGTGTCGTTCGGCAAGTCATCATGGAAAGACTCACACCACAACAGCGTCTCCAAATTGTTCAGTTATATTACGAAAATAAGCGTTCTGTGAGAGATGTTTTCGTGCGATTTGAGGAATTTACAGTGCGCATAATCGACCTACTGAAACCACTATTGCCAATTCCATTCACAAATCTGAGTCCCAGCTTACATTAGTGGATGATACTCGACCGGTTAAACCACATCCAGCACGTAGTGTACACGAAGACCGTGACGAATCGATTCGTCGTCGTTCTCAGCAGCTTGCATTGGCCTATTAGCGTACAAAATCCAACTTGTGCAAGAATTGAAGTCAGACGTTTTGAATTTGTGTCATATTTTCAGTGAATGGGCACTGGAAAAACTCAATGAAAATCCGGTGTTTTATCGTGAAATTTTGTTTAGTGATGAAGCCCATTTCTGGCTCAATGGATACGTTAATAAACAAAATTGCCTTATTTAGGCTGATGAGCAACCCAAAGAGTACCAAGAGCTACCATTACATCCATTAAAAACAACGGTATGGTGCGGTTTATGGGCTGGTGGAATCATTGGTTCATATTTCTTCAAAAATGAGGCAAATCAGAATATTACCGTCAATGATAGCCTTTATCATGCCATGTTGATGGACTATGTGCTTCCTGAAATTCAAGCACATGGTCTCGGTGAGCTCTGTTTTCAACAAGATGGCGCTACGAGATATACAGCGCCTGCAACAATGGGCTGTTTGTTGAGAAATCATTTTGGTGAGCACTTATTGGGCATGTAATTTAATTTTCAAAATTTGACGTTTATTTAAGAAAAACATGTACAATAGTATTATTCAAAGTATTACCCATCCGAAGCTATGACTTTTTCCCATCTTTCTGGCAATTTGTGGATCCCATCGCAAAAGAACTGCGCCGGCTTGGCAGGCAAGAATGAATCAAGCCAATTTTTGATATTCTGCTCTGATGTGAACCGTATTTCAGTGAGGGCGTTCTGCATAGACCGGAACAAATGGTTGTCAGAATGGGCAAGGTCTAGGCTATAAGGCGGGTGGGATAAGACTTCCCATCCACTGTTTCCCAAATAGTTTTTAACCGGAATAGTAACGTGGGGCCGAGCGTTGTCATGATGGAAAATTATTGCCTCGTGTTTGGTCATATATTAGGGGCGTTTTTCGGCTACTACTCTCTTCAAACGGGTTAATTGTGTTCGATAACGTTGTCCATTGATGGTTTCACACCCATCTGATCCCACCAAATACGGCGCATTACCTTCGCGCCATGGATATTCGGCTCTGCCGTTGATTTGGCTGGTTGGCCGGTTTCACGTATGATTTTTTGCGCTTGAGGTTGTCGTAATGGATCCATTTTTCACCACCAGTAACAATCCGATGCAAAAATGACTTCCTTTTGTGGCGTTGCAGCAGCATTTCGGACATGCAAAACCGCCTTTCGACGTCTCTCGGCCTGACTTCATGTGGAACCCAATTTCCTTGCTTTTGAATATATCCAGCTGCTTTTAAACGTTTTGAAATGGCTGCTTGAGTGACACCCAAAGATTCTGCGAGCTCTTCTTGTGTTTGGCAAAAATCTTCATAGAGTAATGCTTCCAGTTCTTCATCTTCAAACTTTTTTGGCTGCCCAGGACGTTCATCGTCTTCCAAGCCAAAATCACCACTTTTAAATCGTGCAAACCACTTTTGGCACGTTCGCTAGCTAGCGCAAATAGCGCACCAAAATACGATAACTTTCGGCAGCAGTTTTCTTCATATTAAAGTAATGAAGAAGAACTCCCCGCAAAAACACTTTTTCAGGCACAAAGTTCGACATATTTGAGTGAAAAAAAATTTTTGTTGTTTACGCTTCAAATGAATGACATATACTGAAATGACGTACAATGACAGTAGCTTTCCAACGAATTTTCTAATGGAATAATACAAGTTACGCCGTCTTTTAGCAAACCGCAATTACCAATAAAGTTATAGACACAATATACAATAGACAATAATTTCACGTTTTGCGACGGTAAATTGGCCGCCTAGATCGTGCGATGTCACACCTTTGGACTATTTTCTCAGGGGATATGTAATGTCTCAGGTCTTCAGAAATAAGCCAGCTACGATTGACGCTTTGGAAGCGAACATTACTCGTGTTATCCGCGAGATACCAGTCGCTATGCACGAACGAATCACTCAAAATTGGATCTTCCGAATGGACCATCTCAAGAAGACCAAGAAATATCAATTAGGCACCGATCAGTTGAATTGGACATCGCCAGAGACTCAACTCGGGTTATTTTGCATTGGATTTAGGCCTACATCCATATAAGATTGTGCTGACGCAAGAACTGCAGCGTGACGACTATAGAGAACCCGTGAGTTCGCTAATGTGGCGCTGGAATTATTGGTGAGAGATATGGATTTTTTCCC
Source organism: Volucella inanis (assembly GCA_907269105.1). Lineage (NCBI taxonomy): Eukaryota > Metazoa > Arthropoda > Insecta > Diptera > Syrphidae > Volucella > Volucella inanis. Next base: position 14,329,382 of record OU026156.1, on the reverse strand, counting down.
AAAAAAACATCTTCTTAGTCGAGGCCCATTTTTGACTCAGCGGCTATGTCAACAACCAAAATTGCCATTATTTGAGCGAACAAAATCTACAAGTCAAGCATCAATGCATCCACAAAAATTGACTGTTTGGTTCGGTTTATGACATGGCGTATAGGTATAGAGCGATGTTAACAGACTTTCTGTGGTCAGAGCTCGACAACATCATTTAACAAGATGCCGGTACATGCCATACAAGCCACGCAACGCTCGAATTTGTGAAGGAGAAATTTAGCAACTGGGTCATCTTACGGCGAACGTTCATCAACTGGCCGCCGCAATCATGTGATTTGACACCACTGGACTATTTTCTCTGGGACTACGTCAAGTCTTTAAGTCTACCGGTTCCTTCCTTCATTTTTGATCAATCCGTGTTAGTGGAGGGTCATTGTCTACATGTGGCATACAAACTGAGACTAGGATGATATTCTTCACCTTGTTCCTTCAGGAACTGCACGGTCTGCCTGTCTACGGCAAAAACCAGATTTTTTTTTTTTTTCATTGTTGTGACTCCTTCATAGCCGAGTAATCCCACTGTTTTACAGAATCTTGATTTTGTATCGACGGCGAAGTGGAAAGTCGGTTTTGTGATCAATCATCAATGAGGCCTCCATCCTGAGGATGGAGTACATGGTTTTCGAGTTTGCATCTGTTTTCCTGATCAATTCTGAGGGTCGACGATGGCTAACTACATCTCCACGGAAGTAGTCTCGGAAGCAGTCGAAGGCTTCTTCCGCTTTGAACTGCCTCCTTTGGTATCATCTCTGCCGTTTAGCTGTTAGTCCTGACATTGACAGGAGGTTCAGCTTAGTTGACTTATACTGTTCTTGAACCTTTTGAATGCTCTTAGATGTGGATTTTTCAGCCTGTATGACTTTGATCTGGGGTTCACCAGTGTTTTCCTCGTGACTTTTCATTATCTCACTCAAAACGCCTTTGGAAAGCTGGCAAGTGTGCTTAGACTTTTATTTCTGGCTGGTTTCTGATTTAATTTATCAACTATAGCCACGTCCATATCTAAATTCAGTAGTTCTTTTTGCCTAAGGGGAAGAGGTGTCCTCCATGATATCACTAAGTGTCAGTTTGTCGATTTTCAGAATTTGCGCTGGCAACTCGTTTCCAGCTTTTGATTTGGTGGAAGGGTTTGAGTCAGTGTCTGGTTCCATGTTCTGTTGTCTTGTCAGGTCAGTTCGTTTTTGTGTAATTGAATTACTTTTGTAGTTTTTGATCTTTTTATTTTGCTTATTCATCTTAGGCAGAGCCTTTGTAGCAGGGTAAAGCTAGAATAAGACAGACCTCACCTGTGCATTTTAAGAAGGTCGTTTGTGACTACTGGTTTAACTCCCATCCTTACATTTCTGGGCATAGTTTTATTATGCGCTCACACCACCAATGCAGTCAGGCACCTCACCCGATCGTCTGGGTTCAAGCTATTGAGGAGTTTAGGAAAACTGTGGTCTTGTCCTTTGACCTATGCTAACCACTATCTTGCAATAGCACATGATAGCTGTAACTGTTATTTCCGGCTATCATATATATATTTAGAGTTAAGATAAGGTTTTCTGTCAGCCTTGTCCTGGTATAGACTATTTTTCAGCTGAAAGTGAGGACGAAACTCAAGGTGGCACAGCATCTGCGGCTAATCAGTCAGAACGTCACAATAGACAGCTATAGCCTTGACATAGTTAGAGATTTACTTTGTGTAACTCCATATACAATCTCATGGTCCTTGTCTTGTATTAGAGCAAACGAAGACACGTCAAAACATCTTTAGCCGTCTTGAAATTCAGATTATTAAATTGATTTCTTGTTCCAGGTGTACTAACAAACTTTGGAATAGGAGGCATGACAACGAGCTCGACGAGCAATGCAGTGATATTTTTCTGATCGGAAAAGCGTACATTAGTTGCTTAAAATCGCTAGCACCTGTAAACATGGATTGAAACACTATCAGTTCTCTGACCTGAAGAGCCATTTTTTTCTACCGACGTATTAGAGAAAGGCCTCATCTGAAGTAATGCACAAACATGAACTAAAGCCGCAACCATAGGAAGATGATGCATAGGAGAAGAAAAAGTCGGTTAGGAAATTAGTTGCACTGATGCATTGATAAGGTATAGTTTAGGTGAAGTGGTAAGAGTGGAGTTACCTTGATTGTACGAGTATCATGGTTTTTTCGAGGAATCAAACTATCGAAATCATTTTAAAGAAGCTAAGTATCGTGTGGTAAAAAATTACACATTTGCTTACTTACTCAGAATGCGCTACATTTCGTGGTAGACCAGGGCCTCAACTAATATGCGTCTTCAGCTAGCTCGATCTTTTGACAGCCAAAGTAGCCTTCCACTTGTGTGCACCACAGCCGTACAGCCCGTTTAGTTCGCTGTTGAAACATCTCTTCCACTCTCCATTGATGCAAATGGAACCAAAAATTACTACTCCCTTGAAGCCTCAGTGAGCATTTTCATCCTTTTTCGTCAATGTACACACTTCCGCGCCTTAAACTATTTAACTGTCAGCAGAAAAAAATCTTTCCAAATTTTCAGCACCTACTGTGGCTCTGCATACCTTGAACTATCCTTCTCATAAAATGCAAGGCAAGATCTCTTGCATTGTACACATTTGACGTTGAATTTTCTCACAATGGTTCGTTAGCTTTGCGCTGCTATGAATATCCGCACCCATGACTTGGATACTGGAAGATAATGGTCCGATGTTAGCCCTTGCATCGATTACAATATGAGCAATTTGGTTAACGGTTAATGACAGGAGTCACTCAGGTTTCTTTATAAATATGTTTGCGTAGAAATAGTGTGTGGCCTATGTTCAATTCCGGAGATGATGTGGTAGAGGCTGTACCTATTATTACCTCCCTTACCTAGTTTGGTTTTGATATTGTCATTGTTCGTAGATTTTGTCGAGGAGCACATTGTAGCAGTTTTTGGTAAGGTTGCCCTTTTTCTCTTTCGGGTTGTGGCATTTTTTAGGCATATATTTCCGAATTAACCCTTCATACGAGTCGTCGTCCATTCTCCTATTTCGGTGAACTCATTTCTAATAAATACTGCGACTGTTATCCTTGTATCGCCATTCTCCAAGGCTGTAAGCCGGTTCGTCACCTCTTTTTTCATCTCTTTCGTATAGGATTCTGTGGCCTATGACTGGTAAAGATTTACCAAATCTGTCACCGGAGACCACCACTGGAAGGTAGGGCAAGCACTACTCTATAAACTTGATTGTTGCTCTGCTGGCAAGTTGAAGGATAGTCAGCAGTTTAGAACATTGAGTCCATTAGCTTAAAAATAGGAGGAGAAACAAAACACTTAAAAAAAAAACTGGTCCATTGTATTCCGTTTTTGTTCAATCTCTTTAAGACTTTAATGTTAAAGGGCCTACAGTACCAGCACTCACCATATCTGCACTAGCTTAATCCGACATTCACAAAGAAAGTATTTGACGGTGTCGTCATGACCCAGAAAGATACAGCTGGTGATGATATCGCTAACGACTTCCACATTTAGATACTTATCAAAGTCGTAGTGCCCTGTGAAGACGACAAGAATCAGTCCTAGGTCTTTCATACTAAAGGATAGCAGGACGTCTGGACGACCTTTTAAAGAATCATTCTATGAACTGTCACACGAAGTCCAAACAGAGGTAGTCCCAACCTGGTTTAAGGTCCTAAAAAGTCCTCTTCTGGGCCTTTCCTACCAAGTTCATGGGCGACGTGATTTTTCGGCTCCTTGAATTCAGCCGTTCAACTAAAGTTGGAGAACGGGTTCAACAGATATTCAACTTATGCTTGGTGCAGATACTTCGTCCCTCACTGATGCTACATCTTTAATTGAAAGACAGGCAGAAGTGTGGTTAACGAGTAATAAAATCTTACCACTAACGAAGACGGCAGTGCATGAGCGAAAATCCGTTTACATATTGTTCTTGGCTCAGAGTCTAACTGATGCTTTTTTTGAGTACAAGTCAACTTCGTATTCTTGCAGCAACCGAAGTTAGCGTCATAGTGTCAAATGCCATGTCCATAAGAGAAGAGTCAAATGAAACGATGACGTAGAGATTAAAGAGGGTATTGCTTAGAGAATAGTTAACGCAGCCGTTTTAGGTGGACTCCTGAAGGAAGATAATCGCTTGACATAATCTGACAGAGACTACAGCTGTATTGTCAGCCTAAGGTTTAGCTTAAAATCGTTCAGAGAATTATGAAGAAATTCGACCAACATGGTCCACAGGATGCCACCATGGAGGAATTTTTGATTTAAACTAATAATTTGTCTCCAGCGTGTTGTCTGGCCAAGTTACATCGGCGTTCATATATTGTAAAGGTGCACTCATCAGTTTTTCAGATCAACTTTTACAAATTCGAAGTCGACGGAAGTTGTTTAGTACACGTGATAAGGACTAAATGAGACTTCCACGTTTAAGCTTTTAAGGTTGAAAACTTTGCGTCAAAGACCACTCCTCTAAGACTCTTTGAGACAGCTCAAAGGACGATAGGATATGATTTGCCAGGAAAGCACAACAAAGAGAAGCGAAAAACAATCGCACGTCTCACTTTCGTTCATAGTAGTAAAAAAAATAAATCTGAGTATAATAGTTGAACAAATAGAACTTCCTTACATCACCCTACAACCGAAGGCACCCTCTGGGAAAGGAGCAATTCGTTATCACCTCCATTCGAGACAACAATACGTAAAACCAACGAGTCCAGCACGTAAGACTGCTTGTTAAAATTCTCCAGAAAAAAGTAAAAAAAAAACCGAAGACCTTCAGCTGCCGAGTGAAATGCTAACAACATACGAGCAAAGGATAATAATTGCAAAGGATCTACGACAATCGTAATCAAAACAAACGGCCAAACATCTATTGCCACCATGGACCTTTCCTTATCAGCCTCAGCGGTAGTCTTAGTCACAGTCACAGTCATAGTCACAATCATAGTCACAGTCATAGTCACAGTCATCGTCCACCAACAACCGCCCACTATTCCAATTCGTATTCCATGCATGTTGAACACATTTACCAAAGTGAAAGAGCACAAGGACGCAGCACATAACGAGAGAAATATAATAAAATCCTGAGAAAAGAAAATTTTCTTAAATGAAAAAAAAAAGGCGAAGACTCAACGCAGGGAAAGACCAAATCCCTTCTCGCAGTACAAGTACACCCGTAAAATTAAAATAGAAAACTTGTAGCTAAGCATACTCATACGATGAGCGGCGGTGTCATGAGCAGGCGGCAAGAGAAAGAAAGAGGAACTACTAAAAAGGATAAATGGTGTCATATCCACAAGTAGGAGCAGCGCCCCATACAACTCAACTCTGTCCAGATTCAGATCCCAAGTTCCCAGACAACAAAAAGGATAATCATCGTCATGTCAGTAAAGTTATTTATTCGACGTAGGAGTGAGGATGCGAAAACGAGCACAACGACTCCATAACGCATGTAAGTATACACATCTATGTAGGTGGCTGGTAAGTTAAGGATATAACATACGTACGAGTATAAAGAAGATGTGAAAGTTGTCTGACAGGACCCTCCATTTAGAGAACTATACAAAGGGTAAATGGTGAGATCAAATGTCGGAGTTGGAATACGTTCCGACATTGTTCATGGCAAATACCAAATAAACCCGTGTTTGTAATTTTAAAAGTGCCTAAGTGAGATGGACACAGGAAAGGGGACATCTCCGAACGACACGAGTTTGTTGCAAAATTTTCTGTTGCATCGTCAGCTCTTTATGATATTTACACGTTTTGGGGACCTAATGAATGAAGGTGGAATGGAATGATGTTCACCAGAGTTGGTCAGGATTTGTATGGATAAGAATTGGTCACACCTTTTCAAAGGACATACACCGAATTCGTTATTAATGGGATTAACCACTTAATGGAGGACTTAAGCAGCATCGTATCGTATCGAATGCTTGTTTTAAGAATAGTGGAGGTCTTGGTGTCACACGCACTAGATCTTCATTTGGGCCGGAATGACCTGGGTGTAGGAAAGATTATAATTTGCTTTACCTACTGTACGAATATTTCAAAGAGCTGCATGTATGTATATAAGTTGATGGGTAATGGGCGTCGCCGCTAATAAGAAAAACAACTTTTAAAAAAGAAGAACGATGTAACTAAAATGTGATATCTACTACCTACTGGGTGACAAACGACTTGTTATGAGCTTCGTAAAATGGCCAAAGGATACGGATTTGCACTCAGTCATTGCCATTATTTATCATATAGACGGATAGCAACTGAGCGTATGTAACAACCGATGGATAGCGGATTGTAGGTATGAATTTTATTGGTTCACTGTTTCGTATTGTTGCTAGTGCATAACATCTACAGCGATTTGGGTCGGTAAACCCACGTATTTACTTTGAAGCCTTTCTCAGCTACGTCGGTGTTTATATTTTCTGCGTTTGTTTGTTATTATGACTACGAAACTCAGAATGGACGTAGACAATATACGCGGGCTAAAAACTAATCACTTTTCTGAGTACGTCCACGTCTGACAAAACAGATCAGCTATTTTGGCACTTATGGATAAAAAAAGTGCATCCCGTCCACACTTCTCGGATAACGCTGATTTAAGGCTGCTTGGCCATTATTCTGCTATCAACGCAGTTTCGCGATTTACGTGCGTAGTGATGTAGCCTATCAAACTCCACCACAATATGATCCGTGTTCCAGTCCGGAATTCAACTTCATGTGGTTAAAATTCCATTTCCGTAAGCAAATTATCCGGTATTGCTTTGTTTACAGAAGCCCCAAACTGAAAGATAATTCGACCTTTAACGAGCTTGATGCGCTATCTGACTCCATACAAAGAATTGTATTCCTGTATCCTCATACTAAAATCGCGATTCTGGGTGGCTCAACACTCTGGACAAACAACACCCGAACAACGGCGTGATGAGACCTTCGCTGAGGAAAATAACTTATAAATAATCTCACGTGGATACCAGACCTTGATAGTCATAACCCAACACCTCTAGCCTCGTCGGTGTATTGTGTCATATCAATAAGCCCTCGTACACCCACCACAAGGTTAGAGAAAAGATTCAGAACATTCAGAACAGACTTATGATCATCTTTCGGAATTTTAACTGGTCGGTATTTTTTCTCGATAACAATGTGGATGCCGCTGCTGATATGATCACATATGCGATGCGATGTGTAGGTTTCCCCAAGCGATTTTAGAAATATTTCAACCTTCTGATCCGACTTCAATATATGAGATATTATTCTGCACAAAATTGGAGTACAACACCCACATCTGGTGCTCCTAACACATCTCTGCACCTGCTACATATGATTCAAACCCCTGCAAAAATGATACTGATATAAGTCAATCAATTGACACCCTCGAAAGCCGACGTAATGTCTCCTGCCTCACTTTTTTTGTCGATATTTCCACAACCATTGCTCCATTAAAATCGCCAGCATTTTCCCCTCTCTCCAACCTTCAACGCAACACCTGACTCACTATGAAGGTTCGTCAGTATACCCTCAAGCCCACTTTCAAACGTTCTCTGAAATATCGTGATTCGTTTGTATGCCGTACAACTCGTTTTTGAAATGCTCTGCAAAGCTCTCTATTTTCTAGTCGTTATAACTTGCAAACATTTAAGAACAATGTAAATCGGTACCTATCTTTTCTTTCTTTTTAAATTTTCTTCGCCAGCATTGTATATAAATCCCTTAAGCGGCCGCTCATTATAAAAAAAAAAAAAAAAAATTGTTCTCTGTCAGCTAGGACGCCGTTGATGTTTTATCTGAAACAGGCTCTTTTGGACGTCCACTGCGTGCATCATTTTCGGTGCTTGTATGACCACTTTTAAATTGTCCAATCCAATTGCGAATGGTTCGTTCGGCTGGTGCAGAGTCCGGGTAACACTTATCAAGCCATTTCTTTGCATCGGCTGCATTTTTTCCCATCAAAAAGCAATGATAAATCAACACACGAAATTGCTTTGAATCCATTTTTTTCACAATAAAAAAAGTTGCTTCACTCACAACGCTATATCTCGAGATCTAATCTTCACAGCTGTCGAATTTATACAAGTATCTTAATTCAAGTGGTGTTCTCTCTTAGAGAGAAAGTGAAAAGTGTCAGCCCATGTATTATACAGCACATTCACACAAAACATGCATCCTTTCTTCAAAAGCTGCTCCACAAGAGCAGCCATCCATCTGGCTAAGCCTCCTTTAATACAAGCCCAGGGCAAAACATCCTTCAGTAAGATGTAAACAACTATGCCATTATCGCTAGGGTTCTATCAAGATCGTCATCTAGAAATGACGCATTCGTCTAACAAGGCCTTACCCTCCCATAAGGATATCTGACTGGTTCTAATGTCGGACACCCAGTCGCTTTTACTCCAGCTTCAGCTTCATTTCCACCACCAGCTACAGCTGAGGTCCCACAAAATAGCCCGATATTCTTCTTAACTGTGACGCACCCAGACAAAAGTATTCAGGACATAAGCCACCATCCCTTAACTGACGAAGATCGTTCTGCTGTTACAATGAGCAGTATTGCCCTGAGAATCTACAAAACATTACCCAACTATTGACATAGAAATAACAACTCTTGAAAATCTACCAGTATCGACGATGAAGATGAACCAGAACCAACAAAAGTTGCTGCACCGGAGGCAGCTGATATCAAACCACACCCAGAGGCTTACTTTCCGTGAAACAAGAATTCGTTTATAGTCCACCAACAGAATCGAATACCACCACTCAGACTGTTCCCATCTCCAGTGGATGCTAATCCAAGCTATCACAACAGTAAACAATGCTGCTTCTGCAAATCCATTTGTTAGTCCCGACTCTGCTGAGAAGATCTACCCGCTTCCAACAGTAGTAACAAATGTCTTTGTTGTGGAAGAACCGGCTATGAATGCTCATATCTTTGCCGTCAAATCGGAACCTCTCTGATTGTTGCAAACATTTTTGCAGATCCCGACGAGTTGAATGCTTTCTCGGCAAAATTCGAACCAATTAAGAAGGACAAGGGAAAATATTTAAGGAATGACGCCAGCTCTAGCTACACCATCATTGCATATTTTCAACAAAATCGATGAACTCGGGAAACTTATCGCCAGGAGTCAATCCGTTCGACAAAAGTGATAAGAAAATAGCTGTTGAAGGGTTTATTGCTTCTGCAACAGAGGAAGCAACAGTAATGCAATTCACAGACTCACAGGAAGCCCCACAGACACCACTTTTCGACGAAGATGTGTCAGAAACTTTGCCAAGGTTTGTGTAAGCTGGTCCTAACTGGGAAATGCAGCTGTGATATCCAAACAAGAAGAAGATTACCAGTAAATGGTTCTGGAAGTCTCAGACAAGCAGCCGTTCTAAAAGTTGCCTCCCTGCAGCCATAGTATTTGGTTTCAGATATCGGTGCGCAGCAGTACAATTAGTTTGATAAGATCTTTACAATGAAACTGCAGTACATCTTCTACTCAATATGTCCTAGAGTGCGGACAGAAAAGGTTACCAAAACAGAGAGGATCACGAATAAGTTCAGTCAGTTTGCACAGTACGCGATTGTAGCTGTCTACCAGGGTGGAGTCAATTAGTTCGGAAGTTACTTGAAGAAACTAGGCCAGCCGGTGGAACATTCTCGCATATTTCGATGAAGAATGCGCGCAGGAAAAAAATCTCGGTTTGTGTCCTTAACAGTAATATATGCGTAAACTAAAAACATTTTCTTTATTGCTAAGTAACCTTGAACAAAAATAACTTAAAACTGCGACTAAATAAATACATAGATCTATGGCTTCAGTGTCATTATGGGAAAGCCCATCTGTACTGAAACCCTCTTAGGCACATAAAAATCCAAGTCCCCGTGTTCCCATTTAAATCCCCACCAGGTTGCAAAGGTCGTCTAAGTCCCTCTTATCACAGTCAAACTATTGGCAGTGATTTCTATGCTTCGACTTTTGGCATCTATGACTTGAGTTGAAAAGCATCACCCTTCAGGACTACGTCCTCGTAGAATTTCTCGTCATCGTCGTATTCGATGTTGTCATCGTTGTCGTTGCTGGTATACCTTTAAGGATAGCCTTCTTCTCCGCTATGATGCTATTTGAAAAGACCATTTTCGACTCCCTCTGATACCCAGCAATGTTGTATTGACTTTGCTGTAAGCAAAACAAGAAGAGAAAACAATACAAAAAGTTTGGTCAAGGTTATTAAATCCGACATCAAAGTTTAGAAAATTCATATTCCCTACGTTAAGCGCATCGTTAATCTCGATCTGAAGCAGTCGCTTCAGGCCACGCAAGTTACGTCCAGCAATCCGTCCCAATTCGTATCTTGATATTCGGTACTTTTCTGTTGTCGTTGTTGTTTCATCCCCCTCATTCGTGGTCATATCCTGAGAAATTCACAAGACCAGAGATGCTCAGTGGTGGTCTTAAAAAAAATTCAAAAATCCCTTACCGGCCTTGACGTGGTCGTTGTTGTGGTGCGTGGTCGTTTTGTTGGTTTTCCATCAGAGAAGCCATCCGCCACTAGGTCGTAGATTTCTTCCAACGTGTTCTTCGTGTCATTGTATTGCTAAGGGTGGTGGATACAAAAAAAAATGTTTGAATCAATTACAAGATGGTAAAGGTACGAGTACTCACGTCAAGAGCGAGATTTCTCGTTTCAATGATTTTTTGGAAAAAATCCCAGAATACGCCTCGTTTTGTTCGACTCTTTGCAACATCTATGTCGTGATGGTCATCGTCTGTGCCATAGGATGTTACTGATATCGCCAGCAGAAAGAACAAGTAGAACTTCAGAGACATTCTTCTCTCGTGGTGATGACTGTGGGCTTGTGTGATGTGGCTGCCGCCTGTGGAATGAAAAATAGCATTGGAAACATGAGCAGGTCATGACAGAGAAACGAATTTTCAGTTAATATCTTTTTGTTTTGTCTTTTCAAGGCCCAAAGTCCCAAATCGACCGAGACATAGTCGTGGACATTAACATCGACATAGATAATTTGTCTAAAGTTACGAAAGATCTGACGAATTTGAATTAACACCTCTTTGGTGGTAATCGGCCAATGGCTCATGGCACATGGCGGTATTAAGTAATGCCCTGAGGCATTGGTGGTGAGTTGTTGTTGGAGGGACTTGTAAAGAGGTTAAATAGAAACAAACTTATCAAGGTAAATATAAACGTTTGATTTCTAATTAATAGTTCAATGGTCGCTACTCAAGAGCCACTAACAGGAGGTTTCGAGTATCCAGTGTAAGGTATGAACAGTTTTTGGTCACATGATTAACAAGACATACGTAGCACTTGAAATTTATGAGTAGTTCAACGGAATTCGGGTTCTTTGGCTTTTCGAAAGTTAATGTTTGGTTTTGTTCACACATTTGAAGAATCTTTTTTACTAGGCATTAGCATAATACTACAACGCCATTCCGCAGAGTCTTTCTCTTTGAGTCAGGTCTTTAAACGTGCACGAGGTCATCGGTTACTCATGGAATTTACCATCAGGAGGAGTTCTGAACGGGTATTGATCGGGTAACTGCTAACAGTCCTATAAATTAGTTTAGGCCAGCAGTGTAATAATCAAGTCCGTAGCGTAGCACATGCGTATAGTAGATATAGAAGATAGTAGATAAAGGCTAACATAGCAAGTATATGGTAGACAAATGGCATATTAGTGTTCCACGCCGTAATGTGACTCACAACCCTACAAGGAAGAGATAAGAAAAAGTTGTGATGAATCAGCTAACAGCATCTGGTGACAATGGGTCCACTGTTGAGGATTGTGGCGAAATATTAAAGGACAATCACCTTCTGATCTGCATGTGGAATTTTCGAACTCTTAATTGGCCACGTGCAGCTAAACAATTAGCAGAAGCCCCGGACTATTATCACGCGGATATTGCCGACATTCAGACTTATGCAAGAAGCCTTGAGTTTACGTCATGTTAATGAGCGTTACGTAACAATCCGTATTAAAGCTAAATTTGATGATGACGACACGAAAAATAGCTTTAACGAGCTCTTTGACAAGACTTACGAGCACTGCGGCGATTTTATAAATGCAAAGCTAGCAAGAGAAGGCATCTTTGGTAGATTCTGGATAATCAATTTTGCAGTCGTAGTTAGCACGCGGTTGCTACATCTCGGTAATCATAAGGGGACCTAGAGATCTTATGATCAATCAACCATCAACCAAACTGACCACATTGCAATCGACGCAAAACACTTTCCAGTATTATGGATGTCCGAACGGTCCGAGGGGTCTACATCGACTTGGACAATTACTTTCTTGTAGCCAACGTACGGCTACGGATATCCCGAACATCGCAAAAGCAAACTAATCATGTGAGGAAATTTGACTTGAGGCGGCTACAATCGCAATAGATCTCTAAATCTTTCCGAATTGGGTTTCCCTTAATTTTTAAAGAGGTCCTATTCCTCCAGCATCAAGTATTGAAGAACAGTTTTAACATTGCCAAAAAGCCAGTAGAAATATGACGTCTTGAGTTTCGCTCGGCTATCACAATGAAACCACTGATTTGGTGACGAGTGCCGGCAAGCACATGCAAGAAGAGCTGCATAGAAGGAATAGAGTTGCTCAAGAGCTCTACGAGCAGAAGAGAGGTGACAAACACCGCCTTCTTAGAAGAAGTATGAGAAGCTTTACCAAAGGGTGAAAGAAAAAAACGTTCTACGACACTAACTCTCAATCTGACGCCTTTAGAAACGAACCAGGGGACGGGGTAGATGAACCAAATATCGCTGTTACGCACAATAATCTTTTCAACAATGTAGACAAACATTTCCGTCCATCCGACCTGGATGCAATGAAGATAGACATATCTTAGCTTAAGTTAAATAAAGCTGCTGGAGCGGACGGCCTGACTGCCGATCTTTTTAAAGTGGCAGGCTATGACTTGGTAAGGAGCATACAACAACTCTGTTAAATGTCTTCGGACGAAAGTATGCCCGATGAATGGAACTTTAGCATTATTTGTTTGCAATAACTACAGTCTTCTTAACGTTGCTTACGAGATCATGTCTGCTGTATTATGGTTGCCGTTCGTCAACAACCTGATTTGTTCATATCAGTGTATCTTTAGGCCAGGAAAATCCGCCATCGACCAAATATTCACACTACAGCAGATCTTGGAAAAGATCCATGAGTTTCAAATCAAAAGACACCACCTATTCATCGATTTTATGGCCGCCTATGAGAGCATCTATAGAGACGAACTACATAGAAGAATTTCTAGCTTTGGCATCCCTGCCATGTCATTCCTGCATCGTCATCGTCAGGTCGCTAAAGAACTTACAGAGAACTTTGATGTCAAAAAAAGGATTTATACAAGGCGATGCGCCACTACAATAGACACAGTCTTTCAAAAATACGTCCAATTACTCGCATACGCCTATGATATTGACATAATCGAAAGAAAGCAGTGTGATATCAGTGGCGCTTTTGCGAGTATTGAGGAGGAAGCGACAATGAAGGGTATAGCGGTCAATAAGTGCAAGATCAAATATATGACGTCTCAGATAGAGCGTTACCCCCGACAAATATAATTTCAAAGTAGTTAAGAACTTTGTCTACCTAAGCTACACCACTAGAGAACACTAGCGCTTAAGTCGAAGCAAAGAATAACTCTTGCCAATCAGTGCTTCTTTGGGCTAATAAGGAAATTGACTACCAAAGCCCTCTCTCGAACAACACAAGGGATTCCATCTAAGATCTTAGTAATCCCAGTCCAGTTCTATAGCGCAGTTGCATGGACTTTATCAAGAATAGATGAGAATTCTCTTTGCTGCTTTGAGAAGAAAATTTTTTAAATGACTTCCGGTCCCTTCTGCATAGACTGTGAGTAAAGGAGAAGAGACAATGACAAACTGTACAGCTATACAGCTGTACAGCGACATCAACTTACCCAAAACATTGAATATCCAACAACTGCGTTTGTATCTTCGAATCCTCTCTAGAGGGACACCGCAGAAGAATAAGATCATGACTCATGTAGCACACGCAAGTGGAAAGAGACCTCAGCCAATTTAGCGTGCGAAACAGGTGGCAGCTAGCTAAAGACAGAACTGGCTTGAGACGCTTGGTGGTTGGTCAGTCTTCTAAAAATCTTAAAAAGTCTTAAACTCTTTTCGCACTAATTATGCCTGAGAATGCACATGTATGCCAATGAGTAAGGGTGATAATCTTGTTTTGATATATTTCAAATAATTCTGCATGTTAATGGATAAAAAAAATCCTCTTCAAGTTACTTATAAGCTTTCTTATTTCTGGATGTACAAAAAGGACGATATCGTCAGCAAATAAAAGGACCTTAATTGAAATTCCTATGATATAATTCTGAAAAGTCCGTGCTGTTTGTAAGAGAAAGCACCACTTGAATTAAATTCATACCATTTTCAGTTAGTACCAACCTTCAAAAGATACGTGTATACGAATTCGGCTACGAATTGCTTCCCCACCCACCGTATTCTCCAGATTTCCTGTTCGCAGACCTCAAAAGAATGCTCGCCGGAAAGAGATTTAAGACCAATGAAGAAGTAATCGCAGAAACAAAGGCCTATTTTAAGACTAAACCGAAATCGTACTACAAAACTGGTATCGAAAGATTGAAAAATCGTTTCGTGCGGTTTTTTTTTTTCAAAATTTGAACATTTATTTAAGAAAAACATGTACAATAGTATTATTCAAAGTATTGTCCATCTGAAGCTATGACTTTTTCCCATCTTTCTGTCAATTAGTGGATCCTATCCCAAAAGAACTGCGCCGGCTTGGCAGCCAAGAATGAATCAAGCCAATTTTTGATATTCTTCTCTGATGTGAACCCTATTTCATTGAGGGCGTTCTGCATCGACCGGAACAAATGGTAGTCAGAAGGGGCAAGGTCTGGACTATAAGGCGGGTGGGGTAAGACATCCCATCCACTGTTTTCCAAATAGTTCTTAACCGGAATAGCAACGTGGGGCCGAGCGTTTTCATGATGGAAAATTTTTGCCTCGCGTCTGGTCGCATATTCCGCGCGTTTTTCGGCTACTGCTCTCTTCAAACGGATTATTTGTGTTCGGAAGCGTTGTCCGTTGATGGTTTCACCCGGTTTTAGTAGCTCATAATACAGCACACCCATCTGATCCCACCAAATACCTTTGCGCCATGGATATTCGGCTTTGCCGTTAATTTGGCTGGTTGGCCGGGTTTCACATACGATTTTTTGCGATTGGAGTTGTCGTAATGGATCCATTTTTCACCACCAGTAACAATCCGATGCAAAAATGACTTCCTTTTGTGGCGTTGCAGCAGCATTTTGGACATGCAAAACCGCCTTTCGACGTCTCTCGGCTTGAGTTCATGTGGAACCTAATTTCATTGCTTTTGAATATATCCAGATGCTTTTAAACTTTTTGAAATGGCTGCTTGAGTGACACCAAAAGATTCTGCGAGCTCTTCTTGTGTTTGGCAACAATCTTCATAGAGTAATGCTTCCAGTTCTTCATCTTCAAACTTTTTTGGCTGCCCAGGACGTTAATCGTCTTCCAAGCCAAAATGACCACTTTTAAATCGTACAAAAAACTTTTGGCGCATTCGCTCAGCTAGCGCATGTTCACCATAAACTTCCAACAAAATACGATGACTTTCGGTAGCAGTTTTCTTCATATTAAAGTATTGAAGAAGAGCTCCCCGCAAAAACACTTTTCAGGCACAAAGTTCGACATGTTTGAGTGAAAAAAAATTATTGTTGTTTACGCTTCAAATGAGTGACATATACTGAAATGACGTACAATGACAGTAGCTTTCCAACGCATGTTCCAATGGAATAATAACAATGGAATAATACAAGTTACGCCATCTCTTAGCAAACCGCACGAATAGTTATAGACCCAATATATTGATAAATAAAGTTGATTTTTGCAAAAATTTTATGTTTTACTATAAAACTTGTGTACATTCCACAAGGCAAAAAGTCTACTAAATCACCGATGGAGAGTACAAAGCAAAAAGATGCTCAAAATAACTGAGTGGTTACCTTCATATATTACATATATTCAAATGGTACATTCCAATGTAAGATAACTTGAACAATAAGGTTTTATGATCGCTGGCATCAAAAGCTGCTTCGAAATCAACGAAGAATGCGTTTTTTAATGATCTGGCGATGCGAAATCGCTGTAAAATCCAGTTTACTATTTCTTGAGTAGCTTTTTAGTGTTAATTTATTGAGATAGTTTTTTGTTAAAAATATTTGTGAATACTTTTTTAAGGCGCGTAAAGAACGGATATTTCTCCATATTTAGCTGACTGTCCTTTTTATAGTTGGGAAATATTAAAGTTTCCTAAATCTGTTAGCGATAGTCAGGCTCTAAAGCCCTCCATAATTTAGTTTTCCCATAGCCGCTAGAACTTTTTCTTGCCCAATAGGTGCATCTAAAAATTCATCGAAATACAGTACAAGAATACTCAAAAGTGGTTGGATTCTTAGAACTAACAATTTCGCTTAAAACAAAGGATAACAACTAAAGGGTGTGAGCGGTTAAAGAAAGATAGTATCTAATACATAGATGGAAGTAGGAATGTTCTTCAGGGACAGTTTATTGAGGTAGTAGTCAATGAATTCTAAACATTGACTCCTTTGATTCGAAATTAGTTCTGTGAAGATTAAGCCGGAAAAGTAGTACAGACTTACAATTGCATGAGTTGGTGTTAAAAAAATAAGTTGAAGTAAAGGGGGATAAATAAATAGAATATCGGCAACTTTTTGACGTATAGAAAGGGGTTGCAAATTTATAAGTTTCAGCTGATCAGTGTATGGTGATAAGTTTTGGTTATCATCCCAGGCAATACCACGCAGGACAAATTGTAAAAACCTGCGTTGAACAGCTTCTATTCGGAGCATGTAAGTTCTGTAATAGGAAGACCAAACTTGGCTTGCAAATTCAAGAAGAGGCCTAAAAAGATTTGGTAAAAGATTGGAATACGCTTTAGACCAGGTCTTGATTAAGTCAATGGAAACGAAAATTGAGTTCCTTATCGCCGATAACACCTAAATCATGCAATTCATTCACTACGAGAACAGGCAGATTAAAGATAAGATAGCAGCGATGTAAAGTAGGAGGGCGCTTTCGGGTATATGTTATAGCCTGACACCGCTTCGGAGCACTCGTGCCAACTTCAGTCCATTGCCGGGCACTCATTCTGTTCTCTGGTGTTTAACAGTTACCAATCTACGCCAAAAGTCCCGATTCCGCATCAGCAAGTCCAAACACTTTTTCGAAGTGCTCTCGCATTCGTCTTTTTGGTCAGGAGTGAGTATGCGCGGCACCCAGCGGCAGGATAACTTTTTCATATGCAGAATATTGCCCAAAATATGGCGTGTACTGTATGTACTAATCTTTGTGGTATGTGCTAGCTCGCGCACCTTCACTTTCCGGTCAGCCAATACCATTTCATGTATTTTTTTGACATTGTCCTCTGTAACCACATCGGAACGCCTGCCGTTGCGGACTTGATAGATAGTGGAGTTGCGGCCACCACGAAACTGTCGAAACAAATATTTGACAGTGTATTCTGACGGAGTATAAGCCCCATAATATATATCCAACTTTTCTTTCGTTTACTTCGCCGTTTTGCCTCTCAAAAAATAACGTTTTTGTCCATACTCAAGATGATGCCAAACACGTCAACAACAATCAGCTGTCAAAACAAAACTAAAGACAGTATCGCACTGAAATTTGGCATGTCTGCCTAAATATGAACGGACTTCAAGGAACCACAACCTTTTTTGCATCAGTAGCGCATTCTGGCGGTCAAAGAAGTTATTTTTTTAATGATGCAACCAACATCATTAACGGTGAGAATAAATAGTAAGAAATCAAGCTGCCTACCTTGAGGGACACCAGACGAAGTTTCAGTTGTGTCAGAAACCATGGACCTAAATAGAACATAGTAATGAACCCACCCAACCAAGAGTCTTAAATTTTAGAAAGATTATATCATAAGAAATTCTATGGGCTGGCCAGATAGCAATGATAGATTTTCCAATTTTTTTTTTTTTAATCCCGCGCGCGCAAGGATTTTAATACCCTTTTACTGGCTTTTCACTAGGACACGGACGGGTGGTGTAGTAGTTTGAAACTCAGTAGTATTAGGTTTCGATATTTTTCCCAGAGGTGGTTATCAAACTGTATCCAGTGTTAGTGTTTAGTTCGTTACATTTAGCCCAGCCAGCAACCACTCCAACATCAGTGTTATGCCTTCATGTCAGAGTTGACGCCGACGGGATTTTCATATAACTACATACAAATTCTATGAAAAGACTTTTTCACAGAATTGCCTGGCACGGGATTCGAACCCGCGACCCTCTGCTTGAGGAGTCTATGCATATACCACTACACCATCGTGGAAAAGTTTGAGCGTGAGTACAGTCTTTTGGAGCCAGACAGAGATTATTCCGAAATGAAGAAAACATAGCCGCTGTAGCGGCCAGTATTTGGATAATTGAAATGTTGGGCGGAGATCCGGATTTTGACCCAAAAATCATGTTCTCGCACGAAACTCATTTTTGGCTCTTATTGGAGCGAACACAATTAACATGTGTTCGGACAAACATCAATGTATCCACAAAGATTGACTGTTTTGTGCTGTTTATGGAATGGCGGCATCATCGGACCTTATTTCTTTCGAAATGAGGGGAAAAGCGATAAAGCGCTGCTAACAGACCTTTCATCAGCAAAAGGATATATCTACGCTGTGGTTCCAACAAGACCGCACTACATGCCATCCAAATAACGCAACGCTCGAAGTTGTGAAGGAAAAATTTGACATATGTGTCATCTCACGACGAGCGTTCATCAATTGGATGCCGCGATCATGTGATTTGACACCACTCAATTTTTTTTTTTTTTTTCTCTCTAGGGCTACGTTAAATCCTAACCCTATGCTAACAAGTCAACCAATTTGGACGAACTCAAGGCCAACATTCGACATGCTGTTGATGAAATAAAGCCTCACATATTGGATCGAGGCATCAAGAATTGGACATATTTATAATTGTTTTGCTTAGAAATTTTCTGAATATCGGATAAGATGCTATATTACGTGTTAGATTGCTCCTATATTCTACTGCCTTTGATTCTTTTCAAAGGCCTTAGGAGGCAGTTGGATAGTTGTTACTTCACCTAACTCTTGAAGGTCAACTTTAGTAGGAAAATGATCTAAGTATTGCGCAGATAGATTTTGAATAGCAACTATTAATTCAGCTCGTGGCACGCAGTAGCACTTTGCGTATTTTTTTCAGTGGTTTGAAGTCAAAAAAAAAAAAAAAACAAACATAGCCCCAAATTGTTCAATTGTGTTGCGAATACTCGAATCACTTAGTCGATTACGTTGACCGTTAAATTAGCGTAGGCTCTATAAACATTCTTTACTGAAAACTGACTTTGGTAAAACAAGTAAATTACCGCAATTTGTAAACGTAGCTCGAGCATTATTGTTGCTAGCTGTCCGATAAACTATAATATTAGCTGTCTGATTGTTAGCAAGTTTAAAAAAACACCGTTTAAATGCAAATTGTGTCAGTATTTTACCTAGAAACCGTCCACTTTGATTTCATATTGCAGGCCATATTGACACTCTTCAACCAATCTTAGACCCCAAAATAGATTAATCCAAAATCCCACGATTTTCAGTTTCGTAAATCTTTATTTTGGCTTTCAAATTAATTCGTAAAGTAATTACTAAAACTTTTTGTTTGAAAGTTCTACCTTCCCTAAACAAAAGTCTAACAAACTCCATCCCTATGCGATATCTGTACCCAGATACTAGTACTTCTCCTATGTAAAATGCAATGTTTTCAAGTTTTGAACAAATGCAAATGAAAGTCATCTTTCTGGGAAAGTAGAAAGTTTATTTTTACCTCTTTAGATGGTTAAGGGTGTTTATTTACACACCTAAGTTGGCCAATTCTTTTGGTGATAAAAATGTATAAAGAACTATCTTGAAGGCTATCCTAGGGGAGGAAACAACTTTGCCAATTACCTTTCAAATGGAAAACCAAAGCGTGTGCAGGAATTTTAGAAGGAAACATTCATTTGGAAATGATTTCCACCCTTTTAGTGAGGAGTGATAATTGGTTGGTGAGTTCAAGCTATGTTGTTTCAAAGGGAAAAATACACTAAGGACCCAATTATCTACTATTATTTGATCCTTAAGGAAATATTGGGTTGTTCAATACTCGTAAATTCTGTGGTTTTTTCCTTGGAAGTAGTGTTTATCGTTTTAGAAATCTCTGTGTATACCGATCTGAAATTTTTGTTGTTTATTCCAATGCATTTTCAGCATTTTGTGCATTTTGTTCTTTTTTTTCCAAAAAAATTGTCAAAGCGACAGAGGCGCAATTTGAGAGATTTGCAGCGTGTATGGAGATTCGTTAAGGAAATACAGACCTTGATGGACGTCCAACCCATGACATACGGCAATCAAATCTTAGCTGCAGTCACTCTTGACAAACATTTGACGACACGGGAGATCGCTCAGCACCTTTACATCGCCCATACAACCGTTCCGCAGTGACTAAAAAGTCCCGTAATGTCGAAAAAGGTGGATGCTTGGGTTCCTCACGAACTCAGTGAAAAAACCATTATGGATCGCATAATAGTGTCGGACTTTTTGTTAAGATGGAACTTGCTTGAGTCTTTTCTGAAAGGAGTGGTTACAGGAGACGAAAAATGTGTGGTTTACAATGGTTCGGCGTAAGAGGTCATGGTTCGCTCCCGGTCAAACACCGCAATCGGTCAGTTAACAAGATTTGCATCCCAAAAAGTCATGTTGAGCATTTGGTGGGACTGGTGAGGTGTCCTTTACTTCCACGCAACACATACCATTAAATATTACTCTTAGCTCGATATTTTGAAGCAGGCAGTGGAAGACAACGGCCAGAGTTGACGAACAAGAAGTTCATTATTTTCCATTATGACAGCTCCAGACCACACACAGGTTTAGTGGCAAAGCAAAAACTGAATTCATTTAGCTAGGAAGCTATGCAGAACCTTCCGTACTCACCAGACCTTGCGCCTTCTGACTAATATCAGTTCCGCTCTTTCCAAAACAATTTGGACGAAAGGCAGTTCAATTCCGAAGATGAGATCAAAACGTACCTGGAAAACTTTTTCATACATAAGTCTACTGACTTTTACAAAAGAGCCATTATGTCTCTTCCAGAACGTTGTAAGTGAGTAATGAACCATGATGGATGGATTAAATATAAACTTTTATACCATTATACTATTATACCATTATAGAGTCCATTCGTCAGCGCCATTCTTTAGCCCAATGAAACATCTATTGACAAGAGGAATTCTTAGTTTTATTTCTTCTGAGGTGTTGCTGTCAGAATTTATGGCAGAGCGAAGATAGATAAAGTGTCTTACTGCCTCGAAATTATAGCTATCAATTGTCACGTTCTGTAAAATTTGACGATCTTTTGTGTCCCTTATTGTTGACAACATAGACTTAGTTCTGCTTCATTAAATCCATTTTGGCAGCTCCCGTTTCAATACCAGTGAACGCACCATTGATGGCCCGCGGAGTTCTGCCAATTATGTCAATATTATCGACATGTTCAATAGCGAGTTCCGCATAATTCTTTCAAATATAATGCCGAAGAAGTCACTTGAGAGCGCGTCAGCTAGTATAAAAGCTTTTGTGACACCAACACTAGACATGGCTCTACACTCTGACTGACTCGAACTGCAACCAACTTCAGACTGCTATAATTTCCAAACCGTTCATGACAGTGAGCACAAGTTTTGACACATGACAGATAATTTTATTATTTACAAGCCTTTTAAACGATTTGCGTCTCAATTATGTTGAAAAAATTTTATCCGCGACGGAGCTCAAACGTGATAGTGTGATTGCTTTATATTTGTCTGGAAAACCACAAGTAGATATCGCTAGAGCCCTCCAGCACCTCAACGTGAATAAATCATTTGTATCTCGAACCATAGCTCGTTACCGTGATACTGGCAGCGTTGCAAAACGCCATGGAAGTGGTCATAAAAAAACAGCAACATCGGCAAAAATGGTTCGGAATGTGAAGGCTCGAATTGAGCGAAATCCGCGTCGAAGTGGAAGAAAAATGGCTCGTGCGCTCAAGCCATTGAAGTTCCAAGAAGCACACGATCTTACACCGCAACAGAAATATTTAAGGAGTTGCTACGCTTGCACGAAAGTGGTGAGTTTCCGAATTTGGTTTTTTCCGATGAGTAGCCATTTGTTATCGAGCAATATGTCAACAAACAAAATGACCGAGTTTACTTGCCAGAGGGGTCCTTCGAAAACTTACACCTTCGGACGGCCACCAGAAAGCAGGCAGAACCCATGGTAATGGTTTAGGCCAACATAACCCCCCCCCCCCCCCGTCAAAATTAATGCGATCGTATACCGTGAGACTGTTTTAGGGGCAGTATTGAAGCCTTGAGCAAACAATCATTTCGGTCGGAGTCCGTGGACATTTCAACAAGACTCGGCACCGTCAACCAAGATTGGTTAAAAAACAATGTTCCACACTTGATTTCTTCGACACTATGGATTGGAAATTGTCCGGATGCAAATCCGTTGGATGCAAATCCGTTGGATTTCTCCGTCTGGGGTATTTTGAAGACGAAGGTTGGCACCAAAAAATACCAAAGTTTGGACCACCTCAAACAAGTACATCGCCGGGAATGGGCCAAAATAACGCAGAGCCACTTGCGTGCAGCGTGCGATGCTTTCTTCGACCGTCTCAAGGTCATTATTCGTGCCGAAGGTGGACAAATTGATATATATATATTTTCCAACTTTTTTGCTTTGTAACAATAAAATTTATCAAAAAATAAAAAAATTATAGCATTTTAAAAATTTGCAGTTCGAGTCAGTCAGGGTGTATATAGCTTGTCTCTATCAATGCCATCATATGTGGCCTTAAAATCGATGAAAAGATGGTGGGTATCGATTTGGACTTCTTGAGTTTTTTAACAGGATCTGCCGGAGTGTAAAAATTTGGTCGATTGTGGACTTTCCTGGTCTGAAACCACCCTGACAAAGACCAAATAGGTTGTTGACGAAGGAAAAAGAAAAAGAGGCCGACCAAAACTAAGATGAATAGACAACATTAAAGAAGATCTCAATGAAATGGAAATCCAAAACTGGAATATAAAAGCCGAAAGTCGAGAATACCGGAAAACAGTTGTGAAGGAAGCCAAAGCTCTTAACGCACTGTAGTGTCATAAAAGTCATAACAAGTTTTCGTCAAGTTTCACGAGTAAAGCTAGCTGTAAGCCAGCTACGTAAGCTTCTATAGGTATGACCAATTATAAGGTTGGTGTGGTTGTATCAAGACATGTTTTTGCTTTGGCCAGATTAGGTACAAGTTTAGCTAGCGGTGGGAAATAAGGAGAGCTTTCGATTTAGCAGGGTTAAGAAATAGTCCATTTACCATAGACCGGTTAGGGTTCAGAGATAAGTCTTACTCATAGAATGGGCCAGGTAAAGCTAAACCTCGTCAGCGAAAAGGTTAATTGCAGCATGCTTCCAAACTGATGGTAAGTCATATATAGAAGCACCGAATAGGATAGATCCGAGAATGGATGCCTGAGGTACACCTTGCCTTAATGTTTTAAGCTCTGAAGATTTCCCTCCAGCTATAACCCTTTGTCACTTTATTGGACATATGATTCCTAATAAGTTTAACAGAAGGATTGCTAAAACCAAAAACATTTTGGAGCGTGCAGCACAGAATATTATGGTTTACTCTATTAAATGCCTTCGAAAAGTCAAATAGGCAAAGTAATGTCAGAAAATATTCATGGCCGAAGAGCAACTATGATTGGTATGTTGGTTGATTTTATTATTTGTTTGGAGATAAGTTTTCCAAACACTCTAGGTAGGCATGCTAATATGCTGATAGGCCTATAGTCACTAAAGGAGGGTTCATTTTAATTTTTGGCAGCGGTAATTACTTAAGCGATTTTCCAAGATTGAGGAAATATAGATGCCGTAACGCAATGATTAAATGTATAAGTCAGATAACTAATTATATTTGGGAA
This sequence comes from Volucella inanis, assembly GCA_907269105.1. Classification (NCBI taxonomy): domain Eukaryota; kingdom Metazoa; phylum Arthropoda; class Insecta; order Diptera; family Syrphidae; genus Volucella; species Volucella inanis. Next base: position 14,305,239 of record OU026156.1, on the reverse strand, counting down.
TAAAAGCTTAATAAAACGTATGGATGTACCGTCTACACATTTACAAGTTGGTGGTACAGGTATAGTATTCAGATCAAAGTCAGTCATAGTGGAGCAACTTCTCAGAAAAAAGTCATTTAGAAGATCAGGAGAGTGACCTGCTCTGTACACTATCAGTATTAGAAGGAACATAAATCCGGCGGAAAAAAGTCTATAGCTGTTTGGACGAAAGTGAACTACTTAACATGGAAGAATAGTAATTTCGCTGCAGTACGGATAGCATAGATTGTATTATTGCGCTCTTTCTTATAATCAGCCAACTTAAGGAGAGTGAAATTGTGCTTTAATTTTCTGTAAGGTTTGTTTCTAGTTTTAATTTGGCCTTCATACATAGACCAAGGACAGCTTTTATTGTGAATACGAGTTTTTCATTTAATAAGTTATCGCTGCTTTTCTGATGAAAATGCAACTTTATTGTGAAAAAATTGTTACAAATGAATCATTCAAAGTATTGGCCATCGCTAGCTGCACCTTTTTTCCTATCTTTCTGGCAGAGCTCAAATACCATAACAGATTATCCACGAATCAAGCCACTTTTTGGTTTCTCGGAACTACGGATCAGCCAGACCATGTGCTACCGAACAGAACAAGTAATAATCGGACTGCACAATTTCTGGGGAATATGGTGGGTGGGGTAGAGCTTCACATTTGAGTGTTTCCAGGTAGGTTTGAACAGTTTTGGCAACGTAAGGCCGAGCGTTGTGATGCATTTTTTCGTGACTCTGCTCGTATTGTGGCCGTTATTTGCGCAGTGCTCGGTTCGCAGCGTGAATACTCGGCCGAGCCGATGACGTAGAACCAAGACCGAGCAGTCCCCATGATTTTCTTCTCTTGGAGTTGCTGTAATGAATCCATTTTTCATCATCTGTTACGATGCAATGAAGGACATCCTCCCGCTGGAGCAGTTGTTCACAGGCAAAAAACGACGATTAACGTCGCTTAGGTTCAAATCATAAGGAATCCAAGTTTCTTGTTTTTTGATCATTTTCAATGCATGCAATCGCTTGGAAACGACTTGGCGAGTAGCTCCTGATGTTGAAGCAAGCTCTTCTTGCGTTTGGCATGAATCCTCATCGACCAATGTCTCCAATTCAGCGTATTCGAAGGATTTTGACCTTTCTTCACGCGGACGGTCGTCAACATTGAAATCGCCGTCTTTGAAGCGACGGAACCAGTCACGGCACGTTGTTTCACAGCAGTATGTCCGTTAACTTCTTAGAGCTCTCGAACAACACTTCCCAAAATCAAACATTTTCACATAACTAAAAGTATATGACGCCAAAATGAAATCACTAAGAATTCTTAGATTTATCGGAACTTTATTTTGTTTTCATCTACACTGAACAGGTTTATTCAAAAATTCAGAGAAACCGCATCAAATAGTGATGAAAGACACTTCGGCCATCCTTCAAAAAGTCGTTCAACATAAGACATCAGAGTGTCTTTGGATATTTTGATATGTTTGGCATATGTCAGGCAATAACAGTTATTGGTTCTTGCTATCGTGCCATGATAATCTTGATTTTTGCGCCGAAATTACAAGAAATTGATGAACAAGTTGACTTTATATTTTTATAAAAAAAAATATTTATGTTGTCGCCTTATGTAATCCCCTTTAGAAATAATACACATGTGCCAATGCTTTTTCCAATCCTCGAAGTACATATCATAAGCACTTTTTGGTATAGCCTTGAACTCTACCAGCGATACCATTTTTATTTCATCAATCGTTGCAAATCTCCGTACTTTCATAGGTCTCTTCAGTTTCCGAAACAAAAAAAAGTCGCATGAAGCCAAATCTAAGGCAAGATTTTCGTGTTGGTTTTCCCCAACGAAGAATGAACAGGTGCATTATCGTGATGCAAAAGCCAAGAATTGCTTTTCCACAATTCTAGATGTTTTTTTTACGTATTGCTTCTCGCAAATGTCGCATAACTTCAAGGTTATACTCCTTAATGACCGTAAGATTTTGAGGTAAAAACTCCTAATGCATTACGCCAGGTCTTGGCTCTCCTGGGTGCTTCGATTGGAACGACTGGACTTTGGTTTTGGTGTCACAACCATATACCCATGATTCGTCACCAGATATGCCCCTTTTGAGCAAGTCAAGATCACCATTGACTTCATTCATGAGCTCCTGACCTATGCTCATGCAACGATTCTTCTGATCAAAGTTAAGAATTTTCGGAACAAACTTTACTGACATATGTCTCATGCCCAAAACATCCGAAAAAATTGCATGACACGAGCCGACTGACATGCCAACATCCTCAGGAACTTCTCTTATGGTAACTCGACGATTTTCCAAAACAATCTTCTCGGCCATCTTAGAAAAGCTTGTACCACATATAAGCTTTTTTTTTACTTAGAGCAAACTGCCACTGTCAACATTTCAAGTATTTTAGAGCATTTGATTCCATTTTCGGGGCTGTCTGATATTTTTCTAAACAAGTCACTTCAGATTAATTTGGAAAATGTCTAAAATTTTCGCAGATCCACAGATCGACGCAAAAGGAATATAAGACGCTTATTCGGACTTAGGTGAAAGCCTCTTAAAGGGACTTTTGTGGAAAAATCGAAACATTCGGTCTAATCCTCCGGCTTGTTAAAATATGTAACTAAAAGGGACACACCAAACTCAGTCTCAGTCTCATTTTTAAGTCTTTCTTCCAAGTTAAGAAGATCTAAACCAGTTTACAACGAGCTTCTATCGTTGGAATCGCAATGCCAGCTAAACCTTGTATCTGGCATTAGTTTTGGTGTTTAATGAGATCTTTAAAGAACGGGAGTGTCCTTGGATGGGCTGAAGTCATTTGGCACCAATGGCATACGAGTATTTCAAGTCATCCTGCGAAAAGACACGGATCAGCTGCCGCTAACGACACAAAAGAAACAAACTGTTTCTTCCAATTCTGACTACTCTAACTATGTATCTTGGAACCTAACTCCAATTAACCCAACTCTATCAGCGCTTTTTCGATACAGCGCAGACCAACGTTATCAACGACCCTTAGACATTTTATCAATTCGTAAACTACAAAAGAAAATCAGACGATTATCCCACCCCCTCATCGACCGACCCACATACTATCGCCAACTATTTTGCAAACTTTTTTAAACAATCATTTGCAGACAACTTCTTCGTACCTGATCGCTTATATATTAGACCACCTCAATTTCTCCATTGGCCCCTCTCTGTTTCAATCTTATTCTACCCTTATCGGAGAAAAGTTACAAAGTCCAATGATGAATTTTTACCCGGACCAGACGAGCTGGAATTTTTTCGCATCCACTTTTCTTCCTATTTCATCTGTTCCTCACACAAGGGGAATTCTCTCAAGTTTGAAAGATCTCTTTCATAAATCCGGTCCACAAAAGGGGATCAACAAATGAAGTTACTAACTACTGTCCCATTTTTATATGAAGTGCTAAGCTTTGAGTGCAAGTCACTTATATCTCCCAGTGAGCATGGATTTCTGAAAGGCAGTTTAACTGCTACAAACTAAGTTGAATTCGTATCCATTGCGCTTTCAACCTTAGAAAATGGCAACGAAATCGGTGTTATTGCTACAGATTTTGCCAAGACCTTCCATAAAATATCACATCAACTGATACTTATCAAATTATGTTCCCTCGGTTTTGAGCTCACATTGGTAAAAGGGATATCTTCCTAGACGAAGGACCTTTATTATAATGTTCGTTTTAGGTTGGTCTTCTCAACCCCGTTTTGAGCCATTTCTAGTGTCCCACATGGCAGCCATTTAGGCCCCCCCTCTTTTCATTTTAATTATAAACGATTCTAAGAGGATTATTAAACACTACGCCCTATCCATTTACTCCAACGACACTAAGTTCTCCAAAACTATTTCTTTACTCCAGGACTATATTCCCCTGCAAGAAGACCTCGATAGGTTTTCCATTTGGTGTCTTAAAAATTGCTTTCAGCTTAATGTCTTTAAATATCAATCTAAGACTTTACAACGTAAGTCCAATCAATCTTTCCCTCGACTTTATTTTTTGCATGAGCAACTTGTACCCCAGTTTCAATCCCTTTGCGACCTTTGAATATTATACGACAGAGTTAAACTTATGTTCGCATATTGATAAGATAATCCTTAAAGCCAACTCATTGCTTAGTTTCGTCAAGGTCACTTTATATTTCCCTTGTCTGACCCCTTCTCGAATATGCCAGCCAAGTGTGGTATCCGTTTTAGTGAGTTCATATATATCGAATCGAGGACATTCATCTTCGTTTTCTTCGATTTGCGCTTAGAGGACTACCATGGGAAGACCCCTTTATTTTACCTCCCTATTGTGACCGCCTTAAACTTTTTAACCTGAATACCCTCGAAAAACGCAGAGACGTAGCTGACATTCTCTTCTTTCATCGACTGTTCCCTAGTTGTGTGAATTGCGCTTCCCTTTACAATTCTATTTTCTTCAACACTAATCTTCGTTATTTACGCTGTCCTCGTCTCTTCTTACCCATTGCACCTCTTATAGTTCCAACGAACCAATTTCCCTAAAATCTCCTCGTTTTTGATTTTAACCTGAGCACTTCTCGTTTTAGACTTGATCATTCCCTTACTTCCTAACCCTTAATTTTTGTTAGTTTTTGAAGTTAATTTAAGCTCGTATTAAGTGAAATAAATAGTAGCGTCAGCCCCCACTAAATTTAAAAAAAAGAAAAAAACTCCGAAAAAAACCTTCTGCTATCCTTGTACTAGCTTGCAGAGGTATCGAACAGTGAGAGTAGCTTTTATACCGGAAATCGGCTAGATGACTTCTCATTCGCTAAGAGCTTCAGACCCATCAGTCTGACTTCCTGAAGTGCATGTCCCCCTCTGCCTAAGATGAAAAATTCATACCAATGCGAGGAATATTTTGAGACTACGCTTCCAAATTTAGTGAGCAGATTTGAATGTGCATTCAATAAAGAGTACGGGTTGGGGAATTTGATCGACATGAAGATCACTTTCGCAACGTAACGCGGCGAATTTAACCCCGGTTCAACGTATGCTTAACATATGCAAAAACTTAAACACTAAACTTAACACTCAACAAATTGTTAATTGGAAATTGCTGTGGGATAAAGTTTGTGGACGAAAGGCATATGAAGAGTTAAGGGCAGTTTTAAGGTTTGCTTGGGTGACAATCAAAGATAGGTTGAATAGATTTGACTCCACGTAGCGGATATTGGTTCGGTGGGAAATCATACGGAAGAGAGGAACAGATCTAGATTTTATGGGTTAACTTTTAATGAAATAAGTTGCAGTAGACAAGTAAAATCAATGTTACGAGTTAAAAACTGATGAACAAAGAGAATGCCGCCAACTTTCCGAGGAGTTGAGAATCTTTTAGTTTCAAGCAATCGGGATATAACGGATAAACCTTCGCTGTACAGATTCTATGCACAATATATGGTGCTGTATTAGGGGGCTAGACTTGAGCGGGGTATTCCAAGCGGAGTCGAATAAAGATTATTTAAAGAGATTTAGTTATATACGAGGTGTGGTCAAAAATTAAGAAAACTTTTATTTATTCATCAAAATTAATGTTGTCCTCTTCAAAGTAATCCCTCTCAGATAAAATACACTTTCGCCAACGCTTTTTCCAATCCTCGAAGCTCTTTTTGCTATAGCCTTGAGTTCTTCCAGCGAGGAGGTTTTTGTTGCCTCAATCATTACAAATCGCCATCCTTTCATAGGTCTCTTCAGTTTTGGGACCAAATCCGGTGAATGTGGTGACTGTGGCATGATTATCACGTTGTTTTCGGCCATAAAATCTCTCACAAGCAAAGATGAATGAGGAGGTGCATTATCATGATGCAAAAACCACAATTCCGGACGTTCTTTTCGTTTGCGCATAACTTTAAGGTAATATTCCTTATTGACCGTACGACCTTGAGGTAAAATTTCCTAATGCACTACACCACGGTCATCGAAAAAAACAGTGATCAAAACTTTGGCATTTGATGGAACTTGGTGGACTTTTTCGGTCTTGGCTGTCCTGGGAGCTTCCATTGCTACGATTTGGCTTTGGTTTCGACATCATAACCATATACCCATGATTTGTCACCAGTTATGACCCTTTGAGCAACCCAGGATCATCATTGACGTCATTCAAGAGTTCCTGAGCGATGATCAAAATTAAGAAGTTTCGGAACAAACTTCGCTGACACACGTCTCATACCCCAAACATCTGAAAAAATTGCATGACACGAGCCAACTGATATGCCAACATCCTCAACAACTTCTCTGATGGTAATTCGACGATTTTTCAAAGGAATTTTCTTTACAACTTTGACGTTATCATCTTATTTCGTCCAGAGCAAAATGCATCATTCATTTCATTTCTCTTACAATTTTTATGAAAAAAAGCTGTATTTTCTATCAAAATTACTTCTTTCGTGAATTTTGAAACACTCTTTAGTAATGTTCTGAACATCGTCACCTCAACATAATATGCTAAGTCTCATCTGCTTCGCATTGTCAGAATATTATATCAGAATTTGCATTCAACGCAGTTGACATGGTACCGTATCTGTACTCGTAATTTATTGTTGAAAAATAATCTGAGCAAACGTCATAGATAAATATTGCAAATAACACTCTTAGTCGTGCTTTTGTTTCCTCCAATGTTTTCAGAGATAAAGCATAAAACACTTGTCTCTAACTATGCGATGTTGCTAGAATTCTTAAATCAAGAAAATCATTTAGTATTTTGTAGTTTATATGAACCTTCCAGCCGAAACATCGAGTATTCCAGATAAATAGTCTGAAATCTTTTCAATATTTTCAACAACGGTTTGCTTATTTGAGACTTCAATCAGATTCACTCATCATAATCACCCTGAGTATTTGTAAAGTTGCACGCAATTCTCATAATGAATAATTTGTCTAAGCTCTAATCAACCTTAACCTTGACCGCATCATCGAGCATTATTTCAACTCCAATTTATGTAACCTCTCAAATAATGACTACTCGCGTGTAGACTTTGCAAAACTTTGTCGATAAGTTTCATCAATTCAAACTAATTGAAGTGATTTTCTCGTAAAATCGAATTTTCATTTTACCTACTCGTGCTGCAGAACTTACCACACTCAATCGTCGTCATTAACCTAGCTTCGAATTTCATGGCCACACCGGTCCAGCCACCACTTAAACAATAAACCCATTAAGCCTTTCCAGATGATGGTCATTAAGAGTCAACCCAATGGTCCGCCCATCTTAAGAGGCCTCGTCCACACAAAGATACCACTTTTCCATCTGTCCCACTTGAAAGTCACGTAAAACAACCTTACACCTGCAGCTATATGCATCCGGCTCTTTCTTCCGACCGCAAACATGATGAAAGTCATTGAAAAGTTTTACGCTCTCCAGGGGTTTCTGGTGCATTTCGAGTTCCTCAACTGATATTGGAAAATTGTGTGAGAATTGAGAAGAACAAAAGGAAATGGAAGTGCTCGTCTTCTTTCTAGTTCCAAGGTAATGGACACTTCAATTCGCCGGAAACTCATAAAAGCCAAAGATACGAGTATCTAAAAATCGAACTAAACTCCCTCTTTCGAGTGGAGAGATGCAAGATGCAAGATGCAAGATGCAAGATGCTGGTCCTTGGAAACATTTTAATTATTTCTGACCAGAAGGAAAAGTTTCAACCCAACGTATCGTAGAAAGAATTTTCATTTTATTCCACAAACCAAATTGCAGCGTAAGGATGCTCGTATTCGTATGTACCTCACCGTATCCCTCACTTAGGCATGCACGTTAGTCGAATTATCTAAATCTAAATGTCATTTAGTCACATCGCACAACGCACGTCGCCCTCGACACAGGACATGGTTATAAATAATTTTCGGGATTCAAGTGCGAGTGAGTACATAGCGTGGCGGTAGCAGCAGGAACCAGAATAGCCTCTTTGAGTTGGTGTCGGATGGAAACTATGTGCCAGGCAAATTGTGTGCATTTCTCCGGCATGCTTTACCTTCTCCACTGAATTTATGGTTACGTCCTCGTTCATGATCACGTACTAAAGTGTAGACCTTTTCAGGCGGGTTGTTCCTCTACCACAGCCACCGACACACATCACAATGTTAATATTAATAATTCTGAATGGGTGTATGGAAGAAAACCTACCATCGGCTAATGGAATCACATTGGCCCGGCCTCGACTCTGGCCCCTCACATACACGCCATAAAGCATATTAACATTCATTATTCAGGTCTCGGGTATTTATAATGTAAACACATATACACTTGCACACATCTACTCCAATATCCGTGGCAAGTGGCAGCCGAGAAACCATCAGACAGCTACAAATATGTACAAGCGCACACATCCTTCGTACTGGCGGTGGTTAGGGTTCTTGATGGTGGATGCTGGAGATTCATGTGTCCCAAAGCTCAGTGGGGATTTAATGGAGTTAATATGGGTAAATGTTTGAAAATCGAAAGGATACCGGTATAATGTCGTGCAAAATGGTGTCACCGGACCAACAGGTCATCAGAACTAGACAGATGGACGATCCACCCAAGCCAGAGCAGCCAAATGATAGAGTTTATATCATAAAATGCTATATCCATGAGACACCGATAGGCAGCGATGAATGGACTCAAAAATGTGTAAAACCGTAACGATCTTGAAGGAGTACAAATTAGATATGAATGACATTTGTTACATGAGAAACTGCATTTGGTCAAACAGGTTCGATTTGGGGCCAATCACAAATAAAACTTAGGCATTCTAGAATATCTCAATATTTTGCTTTTGGTAGACTTGAATATTTTACCTCCAAATGGCAACCATCGTGTACTGGTCGAGGTAAATCCGTACTCGATTTAGCAAACTTATAAGCGCGAGTGCTGAATAGCAAATAAAAATAGCAGCGCTTTAAACGGGACAGCGGATGAATTCCCCAGATCAAATCAGCAGTTACTGGTCGATAATCCATCCATAATTGACTTGCCAAACTTATAAGAGCGAACATTGACTAGAAAATAAAAATAGTAGCGCTATAAACCTAACAGCAAATGAAATCCTCAGATGGATTCAGTGGTGAAGTAAAATCCCAGAATAGAGCAAACAATACCTTATCCGGGCTACTCTGACATATCTGAAACTCAGGATGGTAAGGAATTTCAAGACAAAGCCAGTGTTTTGGGAAAGAGATGGTGGCGGATGAGCCGTTAATGGACTTAAGGCAACGCTCACATCCCCGAATAAGTTACTGGCTTCAGTCTAACCCCACCCCACGTCCTAGGAGTATCTATAATGGAATTGGCCCCCTGAGTTGGGAGTTATGCCGCTATTACGAAGCAACAACAAGCCTCATATACGTACGGATCCATTGTTGACAACCCCTGCAAACGAACTTTGGATCTGTACGTGGAATGTTAGGTCTCTAGATAGGCCACGTACAGCCGAACAAACAACCAAAAAATGCAGTGGGATAGGCCGAACAAAAAGAGGATGAAGAACTGTGACATCTACTAGGGCGATTGTTATCGGCAGCAAGAGCAGCATTTATTTGGATGCGGATTCGTTGTTAGAAGCAGATTTAGGCAAGAAGACTAGAGTTTTCGACATGTTAACGAACGTCTCGTAACCATCCGTGTCAACGCTAAAAATCGGTGATTTTAGTCCAAAGCTGGGAATTAGTATCCGAAGTACTATCGGAAGTTATAACCTGCACAATACCACCTCTAATGACGGATTCAGGGTGATCGATCTTGTGGTGGGGGGGAGGGACATTGACGTATCTACGCATTCAACGACGTTGAATACCCTCGATTCGGAAAACATGAACTCAGTGAAAGGAGTACCTAGCTTGACAGGCATAAAAAGAAACGAACAAAGATAACAAAGAGAGATCTGGTTACGCCCGGCTTGGAAAATTCGTTGGACCACCATTTAATAGTTTCAAGTGAAACTATTGAAAAAATTCAACCAAGGAATTTGGTTGGCCTTAGAGAAAATAAAGTCGAGGAGGAGACGGGTTAAACTTACGGGAGAAGATTGTAAATTTAAACAGTTTTTGAGGTATTTCGTCAGCGTAAAGAGAGTTAGGAGTGTTTAATGACCCTCTCAAGATCGTTAATAGAAAAATGAAGAAAAGGAGACCAAGGTGACTGCCTTGTGGAACCCTAGAGCCGGCCAGGAAAATAATTAAATGGCCGGATCTAAGGACCACTTGAAGAATTGGTTTCGAAAGAAAGAGAGGAGAGATTACTTACTTTTGCAATAAAAAAAAAATGGTTCGTAGTTGATTTGGATAGTCGGAAGAAGATTTGGTGTAAAGGAATACTGCCTCTAACTTGTTTCTTTTGCTTCGAAGGGAACGGGGTCTACGATTTTACCAAGGAGGGGATGTAGAAGATATTTTATGGCGGAAATAGGGCACACGAAGTGAAATTTGTTTGAATATTTCTTTTGTAAGAACCAGAGATAGATTGGTAAGCTCAAAGGATAGGTAGGTATTGATTTTCGGAAAATTAGCTTTGTAAAGATTATAAGAGGAAAGAATTGCGGTGGAAGGCAACCGAAAGGTATAATTGTGGAAATAGAAGACAACACGATTCTGAAGACTTATTGGGATAAGTTGTGGAAATAAGGACTTATTTTCCTTCCATATAGTTGGAAACGCCACTAACTTGACATAGACTAGAGTCTTTTAATCGATCTAAGAAGAGTCATTCCTTAGTAGAAATGGGATTAGAAGCAATGGAAAAGTATTTCATACTTCAGCTGTGACAGAATAAAGTAGCAGAAGATAATGATTGTCATGAAGAGACTACGCTAGGCCAATTAAATTATCAATTGCAATCAACAGCACGTTGGTAGGATTTAATAGGTTGGGCCGGAAGAATGTTCTAACACAAAACGTACAAGAATCTGCGCGTGGGTGTTATTTTAATTATTACAAAGTGGAATTTAGAAGAAAACGAACTGGCAACGAGAAAGAAGGCAAAGTTGTTGTGAATGGCGAGTAGGATACCTCGACGAAAGAATCAATCATAGGGATTTTTCATCCCGAAAAACATTGAAAAAAGAAGGGAATAACTCCTGTTTCTTATGATGGGAATAAGATTAGTTTCAGTCAGAGCCTAGTCAAAAATGGGACAGCATGAGATTGACAGATTGAGAATGAGCTTTAGAACGAAATCCTCTTACAGTGAGAGCAGATACAGTAAAAGCAGAAGGTTATAAGAAGATTTTTCCAAGACCTTTTAGGTTCGTGGTCAAGCCGACACTCTTTTAGAGTGAAGAGGGGCAACTTTTCATCGAGGTGTATAGAAAATTTCATAAAGTTTCCTGAGAATGATATGGAGGCTTCCCTGATGGATGCACACATCGTAGCCCATTGAGTCAGATTTATAGAGCTATAGACGTATTTTCTTGTATATCCTTTTACTTGTAAGACTAAGGAGCCAATTGCGACAGTTATTAGTATCGCTAGTTTGCTTCTCTCATCTAACAGTAGGAATGGAGGAGGAAGGAGATCCTTAGTTCGCTCCAATCTCTAACTGTGCGGTCAGTGTACGAGAAATAAGTTAATATCACTCAATGATCCGACGTACCATATCAACGATACCACATCGAAGGTATACCATATGTACTTAGTTTAGCTAAGTTTATTTATTTATCTCGAAAGCTTAGTCCTTGTATAGTAGATGTTCAGACGTGTGTTAATGATATAGTGCAACATAGTACAATAATTGAACTTCAGAAAGTTATCAAATTAGAGACCTGAGATACATATGGAGAAGTGAGAAATGTGGTCGTATCGGCGCCGTCTAAAAATGTAGCGAGCAGCGTTGTTGTATGCCAAATTCAGCTTTCGACAGCTTAAGGCATCACATTTTTCGTAGACTTTGCATCCGTAAGTTAATATGGGAGTGATGAGAGTCTTAACTAAAAGAGTTCGGGTTGGTAAAGGTGTGAGGTGTAGTAACGTTCACATGGAACGGAGGACCCCATAAACCTTGACGACACATCTATTGATATGAATATTCCAAGTAAGTGTCGAGTTAAATATTAGACCAAGGTGCACTGTCCACTGTCAACATAAATCGACGGAAGCAGGAAGGTATCAAAGGGCTTTCTGGATGCAACTATACATTTGGACCTGTTAGCGTTGATAAGAAATAGATTCTGTCGCGACCAGCTGGAAATTTTATTTAAATCGGAATTTATGCAGCTAATGCAGTGGTCTACTGATACAAGTAAACAACTTAGATGTAGTTGGTGGTCATCAGTGTGCATTTCAATTGAAGAATACAAAACAATGGATGGTAACTCAGAACGTAAACAGAAGTGGACCCAGGATGGACCCCTGAGGTACGCCACACGAATTGTCAAGAAAGTCAGACAAGGAATAATCACTAAAAGCTTCTTGTTGACGACTACCCCGGTAAGAGGATAGTATGTAGTCAGACGGCCGAATAGGAAAAATTGTACAGCTTGGAAGGTTACTACATAAAAATGTTGAAGTTGTAGAAGTACTAGAAAAGTAACATGACCGAGACTATGAGTAGTACGGTTGAACAGCTATGTTTGGGGCGAAAAGCAGACTGCTTCGAAGTTATGTAAAATGTTGTGTTGTTGAAGAAATCTCTTGATTTGTTTTTGAATGATTCTTCGAAAACTTTCGAGAGAAAAGAAAGTATTGCAATAGGTCGAAATTCTGTATTCGAGGAACTCTTAGGGAATGGTTTTATCTTTGACGTCTTCCAGAGTGAAGGAAAAACACACGTTGTTAGAATTTAATTGAAGATGTGGGTAATGTATGGAAGTAGTTTTGAAAGGATGGTTTTTAAAAACTTATCTTACATTCTTATCAGTATGATAACTTAAAACTTGATCCGGTTTGTTGGCTGCCATACCATGTGCATGCGTATGTGCATACGCATGTGCTCATTGCAAGCTCCGTTCAATCTTTTTTCGCAGCTAAATCACGGTATCATGGGATACCCAGATTTCGGTCCGGGCTTGACTTGTTGAGGTTTACCCCCAAGATCGCGAGAAGAATCCTCCTGTTGGTTTAGAGCTAATGAAGAGTTGCAATAAGTACTGGGTGCTGTAACTCTAAGATCAGCAAGAGGTTTTAGATCGGCCTCGATTCATACCAAGGGTGGAACTTGTGCCTAAAACACAGTTCCGAATTGGTACTCAGGAAGATGGCAGGTGATTGGCGATGTCAAGGCGATTCTTTGTCCCCATTGATGTATGAGCATTCCGTGAAATCAAGTCTTCACAGAAAGGTGTCCACGTTAATCACTAGAGACGTTGTCCTCTCTGTATTGTCTGTCCAAAATGCCGAAGATAATCTATCTGGCTATATATGTATTAAAATATAATACACTTAACATCGACGGTTTTGAAACCGTTAAAAAGGCGGAATAAAGTAATTTTGTTTCAGGAGTTTCTTTAGAGAATATCTCTGTGACTTGTTCTATGTTAGAATCATCTCTGAAGATGAAAAACTTTTATTTAAATTCACTTCGCCTTATCTTCACTGTTCTTTTGTAAATTGAACGTTGGCTGATTAGTTGGAGGTATTTTGTCACTCAGTCTAAATGGAACTAAGAAATGAAACTGCCGGCAGCCCTTTTTTTTTCTAAATATGAAGCTGCTTGTATGGTTCTTTTCCAGTGCAGACCACTAGACAACTATGCCATACGTGAGAGTTAGTCTGCCAACTGTAATGAATCCCCAATATATGATTTTGGGTAATAAATCCCACTCTGGACCTACAGTCTTCCTACACAGACATAGCCTTTTCAACTCAATCTCCTCTCTAGATTAAAGTTTTACTAACTGAAAGTCATCGAACAACTTAGAATATCTGTGAAAGTTTACCCAATATATCGAGAGTTATGAGATGTGTAAGCTACTACACCACATGCTCCATTTTCTAATCTGGTAAACAGCACCTTGAGGATAAGGATCCATTCCAGTGGATAGGCGTCTTTCTCTATGTGAGAAATGAAACATTTTCCACAGAAATAACCCTATTAATAGCAATATCAGCGAGAATATGTGATCCGGATATGACTCATTGGAATCACATGTTGACTATATGTTTCAAAACCAAAAATCCCTTAAACTACATATCTGCGATACTTTGATGCACCATTCATGATTTTTGTTAATCACTGCAAAGCATTCATGATGATTCAAAACGGCAAGCACGCAAAGGTTTTTGCATTCACAGCCGTACTTCCCATTTCCTGTTATCATAGCAACGAGACTAAACTTTTTATTCCCACTAATTCATATAAAACGAGAGCAACTGCAATTAAGTCATTTTTTTTTCTTACGTTGAATTTAGTCATCGATGTGGTCAATTGATAAATCAGTGGTGACCTTAAAGATGAAGCAAAAGTTGAACGTGGAATACCAATAACTTCACAATATCTCCAATTGACAGTATGAAGACCTTATCCATGGAATACATACATGAATTTTTGGAACTCTCACCAGCCTACCTCTCTATACGTGAATTTCAAAATAAAGGCCTTCATCGTTCATATTTAGCAGAGTTAATAAATGAACCCACGGATACAAAGGCGACCACTTCCACGTCTTTTACACATTTCAAATAGTCACTTCCTCAATCTAACATTTCGACTGACATTTATTTTCACAAAAAAAAATTAAGTAGCTACAGAATAGGAGTACTATATACAAGCACTCGTAAAATCGTTATCGAACTGACTGATGGCAATGGTTGACATCTAGAATCGAAAGGAAGCCACGAAGACAGACTCGAAGGCGGCTTTACGAGTATCTTAAATATTTGTAAACGATAATCGAATGCTGTTTAGTGATTCAGATACTGATGAACTTCTCAAGAATATGGAAGAGATGAAGTCTTTCATCATTATACGTATGTATCTTGACATTGTTTGTCAAATAATTTATCCAACTCAAAATATTTGGCTTTTTACATATATGACGATGGAGGGTTGTGTGAAGGCGCATTTATAATGGCATGATAGTTGTTGAGGCAACATGCCGGGAATTGTGTTCGACAACTTTTTTGTTTTTGTTTAGATGTCTTAATCTTGATATGTCTTAAACTTATTCCCTTAACTGTTTAGCTATTTGTTTGCTACGCATGTTGGAGAGCCTGAGTATCTATGCACCAACTTAATTACATCAGTTAATACTAATATTGAACAAGTAATGGAGGAAATAAACGCTCAAAGACCGGTACTGCCATGTCCTGACGGGTTACCTGCTAGTTTAAAAAAAACGTGCAAAATTCTTGGTCAATACTCTCTCCATCCTCTTTCAGCTCTCTATGTTCCAAATTTTTTTTTTTTTTTTTCATTTTGAAAGAGATCGTACATAATTCTGCTGCATAAAAAAGGACCAAAAAATTAAATCTTTATTTACCTTCCCATCACTAAACACCCTTGTTTACCCAAACTATCTGAGAGCATTGTTTATGACCTAATTAGCACGGTTTTCTAAAAGAAGATCAACAATTACTAATTTAACAGAATTTGTTCCTACTACTCTCTGTGCATTGTAAAAGAGGTAATAGAATTGATGTAATTGCTACCGAATTGCTACTTTCTCAATCTTGAATCTGTCGGATTCTAACCTGGGTTCATCTTATGGATCAAATACTATTTGACAAATCGTCAGTATAATCTGTTTCTGATTTCATTGTTGCTACATGTGGTGTACCTTAAGGAAGTCACCTCGGTCCTCTGATATTTATATTGACAATCAATGATGTAGATTCCATTATCAAAGAATACAACATTTCCTTCTATGTGCACAGGTGATATTAAGATCTGTAAGCACATATATATACCATCTGACTCTCGAGCACCACAAAATGATCTTAGTCTGGTGCAAAAAAAAATTGTTCGGGCTTAATTCTAGCAAATGCCGAACTACAACTTATTCGCGTAAGTATGTGCCAATGAATTCATACCCTTTGGCACCTTACTTCGCGATTAATGATCAATAGAACTTAATTTCCGGGTGCATATTGATAATATTATTAACAAAGCTAATTCTTTACTGGGATTCATTAAGGAATTCTCTAACCCTTATGTCACTAAATGCTTTTACCTTACATTCGTTAGGCCCCATACTGGAATATGATAGCCAAGTTTGGTCCCCTTACTACAAAAGCCACATAAGGTGATGCCTACGTACTGCGATTATTTAAAGCTTACTAATATTCAGCCAAAAACGTCGAGAAATGGATGGTATATTGGGTATGTAACTTAATTGCGGTTTTTTTTTTCAAAATTTGAACGTTTATTTAAAAAAAACATATACACTAGCATTATTCAAAGTATTTCCCATCTAAAGCTATGACTTTTTCCCATCTTTCTGGCAATTTGTGCATCCCATCCCAAAAGAACTGCGCCGGCCGGCAGCCGAGAATGAATCAAGCCAATTTTTGATATCCTGCTCTGATGTGAACCGTATTTCAAGGAGGGCATTCTGCATCGACCGGAACATGGTAGTCAGAAGGGGCAAGGTCTGGGCTATAAGGCGGGTGGGGTAAAACTTACCATCCACTGTTTTCCAAATAATTCTTAACCAGAATAGCAACGTGGGGTCGAACGCTGTCATGATGGAAAATTATTGCCTCGTGTCTGGTCGCATATTCCGGGCGTTTTTCGGCTACTGCTCTCTTCAAACGGATTAATTATGTTCGGTAGCGTTGTCCATTGATGGTTTCACCCGGTTTTAGCAGCTCATAATACAGCACACCCATCTGATCCCACGAAATACAACCTTACGCTTGGGGTTGTCGTAATGGATCCATTTTTCATCACCAGTAACAATCTGATGCAAAAATGACTTCCTTTTGTGGCGTTCCAGCAGCCTTTCGGACATGCAAAACCGCCTTTCGACGTCTCTCGGCTTGAGTTCATATGGAACCCAATTTCCTTGCTTTTGAATATATCCAGCTGCTTTTAAACGTTTTGAAATGGCTACTTGAGTGACACATAAAGATTCTGCGGGCTCTTTTTGTGTTTGGCAACAATCTTCATAGAGTAATGCTTCCAGTTCTTCATCTTCAAACTTTTTTGGCTGCCCAGGACGTTCATCGTCTTCCAAGCCAAAATCACCACTTTTAAATCGTTCAAACCACTTTTGGCACGTTCACTTAGCAAGCGCATGTTTACCATAAACTTCACTTCACAGTACGATCACTTTCGGCAGCAGTTTAATGAAGAAGAACTCCCCGCAAAAACACTTTTTCATGCACAAAGTTCGACATATTTGAGTGGAAAAAAGTTATTGTTGTTTACGCTTCAAATGAATGGCATATACTGAAATGACGTACAATGACAGTAGCTTTCCAACGCATGTTCCAATGGAATAATACAAGTTACGCCATCTCTTAGCAAACCGCACGACCCAATACTACCTTGATCAAAAAAATTTCGGAATTAATTCAGAAAATTAAAAATACAAGTTTATTGATATAAATCTATATATATTGTCCCCTTCAAAGTTATCCCCATCGACTGTAACACACTTATGCCAGCGCTTGATCCAATCCTCGAAACATTTTTTATATTCGGTTTTCGGTGTGTCCATCAGTGTTTCCTGCGATTTTTCCATTATTTTCTCTCGGCTGCTGAAACGCGTTCTCCGTAGTGGTTTTTTAGCTCGATTAAACATAAATAAGTCAGAGGAAACCAAATCAGGTGAATTCGGTGACTGTTGGATGGTATTTGTTGCATTTTTCGTCAAAAAATTACGAATAATGATGGCACTGTGCGACGGTGGGTTATCATCGTGCAAAATTCACGAGTTTTCTGCAAACAATTCTGATCTCTTTCAGCGAATTGCTTCACGCAAACGTCTCATAACGCCCAAATAATACTCTTGATTTACTGTCTGGCCTTCTAGCAAAAATTCATGTTGCACTTCACCGTTATAATCCATGGAAACCGTGAGCATTGCCTTCTTTTTTGACTGAAAACGACGTGGTTTTTTTGTTCTTGGCTCATTTGGTTAACGCCATTCACTTACCTGATGTCTGGATTGCGTGTCGTACTCATAAACCCACGTCTCGTCCCCAGTAATGATCCTTTTGATCGGATTCAGCCTCGCAAATTATCTCTTTTACGACGTCAACACGGTCTCTTTTCTGCATGAAATTGAGGTCTTTTGTCACCAACTTTCCTGCTTCACGACGGAAATCCAAATCATTAACTAAAATGTCTTAGATGGATCCATAGGCAATGTTCAAGTCTTCCGCTTTCTTGACTCACGACCACTTTTGAACCTCTCGTGCCACTGGTAAACGACCGTTTTCTTTAGAGAATCGTTGCCGAAACACTTTTCCAACATTTCCATTGCCTAAATCCGTTTTTTAGGCAAAATTTAATATAAGTTCGTGGTTGCAAATTGAAATCCATTTCAAAAATGTACAAAGCGCCAACACTCTTGCCTACGTAACTTTTGCAAATATCAAGCAATGAAGCTAAGATTTAGAGGGAATATCAACAACAGATGCACTAACTTAACAAAAAAACAGAACTCAAATCGGAACAATAGGAGCGCCACACGTTTTTATTTTGATCAAAGCAGCATTCTTTATTCATCAACTTTTCACTTACTCTGCTTCCTCTTTTCCACATCAACTTCCACCAATCCGACCACAGCTGTTACGAACCATTGACCACAGTCTTGCGAACTGCCAACAACATTGAAATTCCCTCTCCCAAGCTCCTTGACCTCTCACGTCTTAGGTCTTATGTCAGATTAAAGTAAGTTTTAAATTTATTTTTTAATTTATACGTTTGGACTTTGGATTAAATAAACTATCCGGAGTTGCCCCGGGCTGATCAATCCTATTTTATGCCTTTTATACCCTCTTCATGTAGTTAGAATCTTTATGACAATGACTTAAGCTTAGAAGACAATACGGCAACAAAACTTATGCCAGTTAAAGGGAATTTACGGCTTAGCCAATAGATTAGTTTAAGCCACTTCGACTTATGAACGATGTTCTTGATATGATGTTTTAGGCGATTTTAATACCAAAATACAAGGATGTTCTGACAGGACAAGAGACAAGCAAAGCGTATATGATTCGACTTAATAATAAGCTGTTTGGCAGATTGAAAGGACACCACATCAATCGTATCCTCATATTAAAATTAACTAAGAATTTTGGCGGTCTGCAGATCAACAACGTGAGAGGTAATCATTTCCTGGATTTCATACTATCGTCTGACCTGCTGGCTCTCAGCCAACTTTTGTTGCGAGAGTAAGGCAGCAAGTAATCGAATTAACTTATCAAAGATCTCCATGTCAAGCAATAGATACATCGAATTCAGAATCGGATGCGAGGTCTCGACCTTGTTGAAGAGGGAGAGTCCGCATAAAACCAACTGGAGCTCGACAAGTACAATAGTGCTCTCTCTAAGCTCAGGACAAAATAAAACCTTCACCAAGTGTTTCGAAATGGCATGTCCGTTCCTTGGTGGAACACACACCTGCAGCTTCCTCGTAAAGAATCCAAAAAACTTATAAACAGGTCACCTAAGACTACTTTGGAGGACGATTGGAATCTTTACAGTTCAAAACAAAAAGATTTTGAAAGGTTTATTCAGACTTCAAGAGCGCCTCTTACAAAGCTTTTTGCGAAAAGATCGAAACTGTCGGTGAAACCAGTAGGCTGGTCAAAATCCTCAAAAGGTGAAGAGCAACCAGCCTGGAACCAGTCAGAAAATCTGACGGTACCTAAGCAGAGATGCCTGATACCTGAGTCTCACTTCACAACGAAGCTGCTAGTGAGCTGAACAACACAACACGCAGTAGCTGGTATATCTCTTCGGTTGTGGTGAAAGACGAGGCCATTGAACATGCTGTTGCTTCCTTTGATGGCTTCAAGTCGCCTGGCACCGATGGTATTTTCCCAGTTACGTTACAAAAAGGTATAGACCAGCTGCTGGCAACTCTGAAGAGAATTTTCGATGCTAGCCCGGCACTGGCATACATACCGAAATCCTGGCGAACAGTGAGAGTGGCCGTTATACCGAAAATTGGAAAGGAGGACTACTCGTTCGCCAAAAGTTTCAGACCTATAACTTCATGCTGAAAAGCATCGAAAGAATCGTCGGGATCCATGTGCGCAAAACTGTCGCACGATTTCGACGATGCAACATGCTTACGAATCTTGTCGGCAGAATTGAATTGAGAAGAAGGAATACGCCTTGGACATTTTCATCGACGTTGAGGGTGCTTTTGACAACGCAACTTTTGGCGGCGTGTGTAACTAGGTCAGACAATACGGCGACGACGAATCACTAGATTTGTGGATAAAAGCAAAACTGCTGAAAAGGACATTGATTGCGGATGCAAGCAGTGGCCAATATATAGTGGCGTTTTCCGCAAGGCGGCGTTCTGTCTCCACTACTATGATGTATGTTGCTCGACTAACTCCTCAACGCGCTCAATAGTTCTAACGTCTATGCATAAGCATCCGCGGTTGATGTAACTGCAGCAACTATGGGCTTTCAGTCAATACTCTCAAAACTGAGATTTTTTGCTTTCTCGTAAAGGAAGCTGCCTAGTCTGACTCATATAGCGCTTAAAGGCATTTCCATCCAATTCACCAAAGAAGCTATGTATCTGGGTGTTATCCTAGATAACAAACTTATCTGGATTAAACATTTTAGGTCGAAAGCATTGAAGCGCTGTCAGCCTTCTGGCAGTGCAGAGGAGCTATCGGTAAGACATGAGGACTGTCACCGATAAAGGCCCTTTGGATCTACACGGCTTTGATCAGGCCCATTATATCCTAACGTCGAATGTCTGGTGGAATAAGCTTTTGCCAATTTGCTGTGATTGCTGCTTTTACCAGACTCCAAAGAACGGTTTGTCTCAGATGCGTGAGGGCTTTTTCCAGCACTCCTTGCCCCATTCTAGACGCGTTGATAAATCTCTCTCCCTTTGATATTCATATCATGGGCTGCACTTTCAAAGCCATTTTCCGTCTAAGAACAAGTGGTCTTATGACTCCGGAAATGCCGTCCGATGTAAAGACACCGGAACTCTTGTTGTGGAAAAAATACAAAATCGTCTTTACTTGTGCCCAGGACTGACTTCAGACAGAATCTGTGCCAGGAAAGGAATGCAGTTGGGTCTTTACGGTTGGCTCTAAAACTAATATAGGATGTGGCGGTGGTGTCTTTTTGAAGGACAACAAAGTTAAATTTCACTTCACGTTAGGAAAGATTGCATCTGTCTTCCAAGCAGAAATTTACCCAATCCTGATGGCAATGAACTATATTGCCGGGAACCAATGGAGACGGCGAAGAATAATATATGTATCTGCCGCAACAGCCAAGCTGTGCTTAGAGGCTTGCTGAACCCTCTTACGACTTCCAAGCTAGTTCGAGAATATAAGACATCACTGCAAGCAGCCAAAAGTGTTCAGTGTTTGGTGTTCAGTAAGCCTTGTCTGGGTCCTAGGTCAAAAAGGGATCACGGGAAATGAAATCGCCGATGAACTTGCCAGACATGATTCAAAGGAGAATTTTTCAGGCCCCGAACCTACGTTGGTCTCATTGACAGTTGGGTCTCATATGAGCACAACTACAGATGGTATAGCTCGGCGGGAATACTTCCTGGCGTCTTTAGGAAGTCAGTAGTCTTTCTGCTGTCCCTCAGCAGGAAAGACTGCATGTTGCTTACTGGCAATCAACTTTTTCAAAGCACTTAAATGTGCTGGACATAAGGGACACAACATCCTGTGATGCTTACTGTGATAGTGATGACGACATAGTGGAGCACTATCTCTGTGAATGTCCGGCATACATTCGCATCAAACTAGAGGTACTCGGCGCCGACATGATGGATGCTGATAATGCAGGCACATTCTCACTGAATCGCTCACTCATTTTTGCACGTAAAACTGAAACATTTCATTAAAAGGGACTTTATAAAGAGTACAATGGATTAGTTCTTTCTTTGAGTGCTCTGTTCTGACATTAAAAAAAAAAAAAAGAAAACACCTTTCTCTTTAAGATGCTTTTCGATTTTTTTTTTTCAGACTTGCCAATCTTGAGATTGAATCTCGGCAGTGAAATAAGAACTTTTTCGAGGAATTAACTAAGAGACCCTCTACAAATTAGAAAGTATCCTCAAGTACCAAAATAATGTTTTAAAAAGTTTTTACAATAACATCTCATAAATTTAAGTGTACTAGTATCTAAGAAGTATTTTCGGTTGTCTATACTTTTAAAAAAAATATACTAAAGTTTGAAATGAATATCTCAAATAGCTTTTGGGTTACAGCTTTCTAAAGAGTAGCCGCTCAGCGATCAGAAAGTTACTTTTGCTACGGGGTCTATCAGAGTTCTTGTTCAAGCTCGGTTTCATTGTTGACCTTCAGGTATACAGAAATGCTTAAATAGATTTGTTCTTGAGGGATTTTGTTTACAACTACGTCACATGTTTTCGGAGCCAAACACATTAAGTTTTACTGTGACCATTATACTGAGCACTTCGTAAGTTATTTTAGTAAAAATGAGTGATCAACCTCTATATTCAAACCAAAAAGGTACTCACGGCACGACAAATTTGACAGTTTTGGGAGATGGCACGTGGAAAAAACGTGGCCACACTTCACGTTTTGGTGTAGTAATTCGTCGATTCGTGTGTAAAGTCTACTTACTGTCAGAGTTGTATTTTTGGGGGAAATAAAAAAGACAGCGATCTCGAAGCTTACGAAAAATGGCGAAGATGATCACGACATAAATCTTAAAGGATCGGCTTCAAAAATGTAAGTCGACAGTGTAAAAGACATTTTGGGTCCTTCGATTAGTAAATACGGAGTGAAATATTCGCGGTATATTGGTATTGGTGATGGTGATAGTGCCACATATAAAAGATTATTAGATTTGATTCCGTATAATAGCCAATAAGAGCTTAAGAGAATAAAGTGAAACCACGCTAAAATTAATTTTAATAAACTTCAAAAGTATTACGACCTAGCGATCATGAGACACCAAGAAAATGTGAATGAAATTTATAAAGCAATCTGAGCTACATTTCATCGTTTGATTTCGACTGATAAGAATTCAAGCCATGATAATTGTCCAGATGGCACAGAAAGTGGGTGCGCTTATCGCCGTGCTGAAACTAAAGGAATGAACTTGACTTATTGTACTTCAGGCACGATTATCTCCCACTTGATTCAAACGTTCAAAAACATCTGAAATGAATATACGAGGACTTTTCTCGGCATGAATTGCTTGATAGATGTAACGATAATAAAACAAGGTGAAAAGTAACCTCCTTGACCGCCAGAATTCGTTGCTTCTGCAAAAAAAACGGCGAAGGAAACAAAAGAAAAGTTGGATAAATATTATGGGGCTAATGCTCCGTCAGATAACACCGTCAAATATTGGTTTCGAGAGTTTTGTGGTGGCCGCAACTCCGCTACCGATCTCCACTACAGAGCGGCAGGCCCTCCGATGCCGTTACAGAGGACAATGTCAAAAAAATACATGAAATGGTGTTGGCTGACCGGAAAGTGAAGGTGCGCGATACCATAAAAATTAGTATTGAAGGCACATGACATATTTTGGGCAATATTCTGCATATGAAAAAGTTATCCTGAAGCTGGGTGCCGCGCATACTCACTTCTGACCAAAAACATGAACGCGAGAGCAGTTCTAATGAGTGTTTGGACTTGCTGATGCGGATTCGGGCGGACTTTTGGCATCGATTGGTAACTGTTGAACACCAGAGAACAGAATGAGTGGCTGGCAATGGACTGAAGCCGTCACGAGTGCTCCTAAGCGGCCGAGGAAACCTCGATGGGTCGGAAATGGGTCGGCTATCTGAGATTGTCATGGCATACTCCTCGTGGACTACCTCGAAAAAGGAAAACCCATCAACAGCGAGTATTACTGGGCATTATTGGAGCGATTGAAGGCCGAAATCGCTGCAAAACGGCCTCACTTGAAGCGGTATTCACCCGATTTAGCTTCCTCGGATTATTACCTCTTGACAAACCTCAAAAGATGGTTCACCAATAAAAAATTCAGCTCACGCGAGGAAATCATGGACGCCACGGAGGAGTATTTTGCAGACCTTCCGAAAAACTACTTTTCGGACAGGATCAAGAAGTTGGAAAATCGCCAGAATAAGTGTATTAAAGTAGAAGGGGACTATATTGAATAAAATAAAAAAACATTTAAAAAAATATTTTTTTTTTTTTAATTCCCAAGGAAGATACTTTTCATCCCACCTAGCATGCAGAATAATGACGAAAACTGAAATGGTTTACTCCGGTACTTTTCTCCGAAACTCCTTCACTCCTTCTCTCAAAACTATTGAACTTTACTTTATTTTACTTCACTTAATGGCGGTTATATAGGATTTTCTAATAACGACTTGACAACTTTTTTTTTAAATAAAAGGCAAACCATTTGAGATATTTCAAAAATTTATTATTGGCTTGAAGTACAATCAAAACATTTATGAATAGAACTCGACTTCGTTCGAGTCGGTGGCCCGACACCGCGGGCATGTTTGCAGCGGTCGATTCGTTGGACCCAATTTTCAACGACTCGGCCATACATTTCGGCCGAAACGCCGCTATTTCGTGTTCAATGTTGACTCTTAGCTTTTCCAACGTCGTTGGCGTGTTCTCATAAGCCAATGACTTAACGTAGCCCCACAGAAAATAGTCAAGCGGCGTTAAACCGCTCAAACGAGGCGGCCAATCGATTGGCCCATATCTTGAAATAACACGCTCACCATACTTACTCTTCAATAAATCGATTGTAACGTGTGCTATGTGCTGTGTGGCTTGTGGCACCATCCTATTGAAACCACATGTCGTCCAAGTCCACATTTTCCAATTCGGGCCAAAAATAATCGGTGATCATGGCGCGATAATGCTGACCATTCACAGTAACATGACGATCGCTATCGTCGACGAAAAAATATGGCCCAATAACGCCGCCGGCATGCAAACCGCACCAAACATATGGGTTTTCACCCGAACAATAACGCATATTTTGCTTATTGACGAACCCATTGAGCCAAAAATGAGCTTCGTCACTGAAGATGATTTTGCGATGAAAATCATCATCTTGGCGCATCTTCTCCAGAACGCAATCGGAGAACGTACGTCGCTTCAAATAGTCCATCGGCTTCAATTCTTGAGTCAGCTTGATCTTGTATGGGTGTAAACCAAGATCCTTACACAAAATACGCCATAATGTGGTCTTGAGAACGCCGTGGAATTGACTGATTTGGGTCGTTTGCTACGAACGGCAGCGATATTTTCGACACTTCGACCAACCCGTTGTCTAACTGACACGGCAACATCACACAACGAATATGTAGACTCAAATTTTTGCACTAACTTGTTATTGCCTGTCTACTTGGGCGAGAATTGCGACCGAAAACTGAAGTTAACGCTCTTAAAGTTGCAGTCACTGACTCCGAATATCTGTAGAAAATTTTTATAAATTGCAGAAAATGTTGAGCTTACTGAATAAATTGATGGTGACAGTTTGATGATTAGTGAAAGGGTGCGTTCACAAATTAAATTCAAAGTTGTCAAGTCCCTATTGGAAAACCCTATACATCTATTTTTAAAATATTTACTGTGATGGGAGTGATATAGTAGTTCGAGCTGCAGAAACAGATTATGGCGCTTGCAAAAATGAAATAAGATAACGAGTAGCAGAGCATCGCCAACAGGCTGCCTCGAAAGAGAGTCGATCATCTCGAAGAAGACCTTCAACAGCACAGCAGGGACTTTTTATCGTTTTTCTCCAAACTAATTAGTCTTGCCATAAGTTCTGTTACAAATATAAAACGCTATAAAATAAAACTAGCAAACATATTGTATTCAAAATTGTTTTATTTATTAGACCACAATATTGATTATTATAAAAAAAAAAAATTGGATTCATTAGAAATAACTGCCTTTTGCTTTTACACAAGCTTCCAAATGGTGTGGCCACTAAATTATAGCGGCACGTTCGGTTTCCATGGGATTGTGGCCGCTGCTCTGGTAAATGCTTAAGGCTTTTTAAATATCTGTGGAGAGTATTGCAAGCCATGTTCTCCATGTTCTCACCACAAACCACAATCCAGTGGATTTTAAGATGTCAGCAACTACGTACTTATTCGAGTTTTTATTGGTTGCTCAAATATTCAAAAAATGCCTTGCCTCAATCGTAATATAACCAATTTCGTTGACCCCTTTTATAAAGATTCTCATCAGCGCGTACCAGAAAACTGCTATCATTGCTGTGGAAATTTTAACTCACTCAACCAAACTCTTTCCTCAAATGCAACAGAGAGCTATTCAGAATCTCTTGAAACTGCAGTCCATGACCTGGTATAACAAATACATTTAGAAGTCCTTACAAAAAAGTTCAATTCTATAGAATATCGATTCCATGCGACGAAGAGTACTGGAATCAGCAGACCTAATTGTAGAATATAGTTTGTTGCCAGATATATTGAGACTTATCATGCAAAGATGCAGCCTCTATAAAAGGCCCTTTGAATTCTAGTCTTTCTATAGATTTCGTATCAGACCCAGAGTACTATAAGTCAGTCGGATCAATCGTAACTCCAGTTAATTGAAAGCAATATAAAAAAAAGACTGACAACTTGGTTTCTATGTATTAAGCAAGCACCAAGGAATTTAATTCGAACCCCTTCAAATACAAAGTAAAGACACAAAGTGAAGATCCTAAATCATCCACATACAAATCCTGCTTTTGTTTCGAAGGTCAAAAGCCAGCTCATGTGGCAATATTGAAATCCTACGAAAATTGCAACAAATTTTCCTATGACCGATTAATTCTCACTACAAAATCATACTCCCTCACATGTTTACTTGGATACTTGTATCTTTTTTTCAAATGCAAAATATCTTTGATTTATTGAAACAAAACAACCGAAGGTATAATCCAAAGAAATCCCCACCGAATCGTCTTCCCCCTGTAAAAACAACCATTCAGTGCATCCATATGCATCAAATTGCATATTCATACATAGTCAAGTCGTATTCCATTTGATTTGGTTCACAGTATTTGAGTTTCAAATTTCGATTACCTAATCGATTTGCTCAAATTAATTGCCTACGAAACCCCCCTTCATTCGTCCTGTCCAATACAGAATAGAAGAAGCTCTTCTAGTTCATGGACAGACAGGACTTCCCTCTACATCCACTGCATTCAATATTCCCAGAATTTCAGGCCTAATTATTCTCATTCGAATGCACAGTAGTCGTATCTATATGAGCACTAAGCTGCTTTACCTGTTATCTAATGTGCATTGAAGTAGCATATTTAATAATTCACAGGATGTGCGTTTGCATACTCGTATGTATGCGTTACGTTTCTGTTTCTATTTCTCTTTGTGCTTTTGCAGATGTGTATGCGTGGGAAGGTATTTTGGTGCTATAGCGAGTGTCCATGACGCAAATTTAGATATGTTGTTGGTAAGAAAAAAAAAAAAAAAAAAACGAAAACAGAAAACAAAAAATTTCTCCTCCTTCCCCCCCTGTAAAAAACAAATTTATTGAAATGCACAAATGTACTTTTTTGGGGTTTAATATAGTCTTTCGGAAGTAGATATTGATTTTTCTGATGGCAAACACAGGTGTAGGGAGTCGGTAGCGACTAGAGAGCGGCATGGGAAAAAGGACAAGCAATTTTCCAATACCTATCAGAAAACAAGTAAATGTTATGCACGGCTGCTACCCTAAAGAAGGGGATACCAATGATATATTCAAAAATGGAAAATTTATTGAAAGAGTATCAGTTCGTACGAGTATGTGGGAGCCTGGCTGGTTGACTGTGTCTGTGTCCTCGTATCTGTTTAGCTAAGTATGAATGTTGTACATGGAATCTGTTGCAAAATTTCGAATTAAATAAAATTGGCTTGGCCGGGAGCGGAACTGGATTTGATATTCTGATTGCAGATTAGTAAATACGATTTACGAGTAATTTAGTGGTGCACTTATGCACTGTATCTAAGTACCTATATAACATATACATATACGGACTGTTGACGGCTTATAGTATTGGGTATGTAATCTAATTCGTTCGGTTTTTTTTTGTTGAAAATTTTGATATTTATTTAAGAAAAACATGTACAATAGTATTATTCAAAGTATTGCCCATCTGAAGCTATGACTTTTTCCCATCTCTCTGGCAATTTGTGGATCCCATCCGAAAAGAACTGAGCCGGCTTGGCAGCCAAGAATGAATCATGCCAATTTTTGATATTCTGCTCTAATGTGAACCGTATTTTAGTGAGGGCGTTCTGCATCGACCGGAACAAATGATAGTCAGAAGGAGAAGGTCTGGGCTATAAGGCGGGTGGGGTAAGACTTCCCATACACTGTTTTCCAAATAGTTCTTAACCGGAATAGCAACGTGGGGCCGAGCATTGTCATGATGGAAAATTATTGCCTCGTGTCTGGTCACATATTCCTTGCGTTTTTCGCCTACTGCTCTCTTCAAACGGATTAATTGTGTTCGGTAGCGTTGTCCATTGATGGTTTCACCCGGTTTTAGCAGCTCATAATACAGCACACCCATCTGATCCCACCAAATACAGAGCATTACCTTCGCGCCATGGATATTCGGCTTTGCCGTTGATTTGGCTGGTTGGTCGGGTTTCACTTATGATTTTTTGCGCTTGGGCTTGTCGTAATGGATCTATTTTTCATCACCAGTAACAATCCGATGCAAAAATGACTTCCTTTTGTGGCGTTCCAGCAGCATTTTGGACATGCAAAATCGCATTTCGACGTCTCTCGGCTTGAGTTTATGTGGAACCCAATTTCCTTGCTTTTGAATATATCCAGCTGCTTTAAACGTTTTGAAATGGCTGCTTGAGTGACACTTAAAGATTCTGCGAGCTCTTCTTGTATTTGGCAACAATCTTCATACAGTAATGCTTCCAGTTCCTCATCTTCAAACTTTTTTGGCTGTCCAGGACGTTCATCGTCTTCCAAGCCAAAATCACCACCAGCTAGCGCATGTTCACTATAAACTTCCACCAAAATACGATGACTTTCGGCAGCAGTTTTCTTCATTTTAAAGTAATGAAGAAGAACTCCCCGCAAAAACACTTTTTCAGGCACAAAGTTTGACATATTTGAGTGAAAATAATTATTGTTGTTTACGCTTCAAATGAATGACATATACTGAAATGACGTACAATGACAGTAGCTTTGCAACGCATGTTCCAATGGAATAATACAAGTTACGCCATCTCTTAGCAAACCGCACAAATAAATAATACGATCCATCCAGCTACAATCTGGTTCTAACTAAGGTATGTGTTGATGGTAATTACAAACAGAAAGCTGAGAATAATTTGCTGAAGAGTAATTGAAGATACTGAGCAGCGTAAGCTTGACTACGAAAGTACTGTAACTTTGAATACATGGCAATTGTGCTTATTTAATTTTCTCGTGGTAGAAGCAGGATACTGGTCTCAGCCACTCTTACTTGATTTATCAAGCTAATAAGCACGACTGTTGAGCCGGAAGGAATAAAACCACTTTTGTGATCCGTCAGAAGTGAAGCAACTTAAGGACGACATCCTGCGGCTGAATTAAAGTGACTGAATCAACGGTGACATGAGAAGTAAGCATGGTAGATGCCATACGTACACTGAAGCCCAAAAGTTGGAGACAACCCTAGACAAATTACTTCATTCGTGCATGCAGTTTAGGACTCCTTAAATCAAAAGAATTGTCAAATCCCAAAATCTGTCGACCTAGGGTCGGCCAGGGTTTAACATAAGCGCCACGCTTTGAAATCATATGAATTTATTTGAAATTATTCACCTCTTGAGTAAAAAACTCGTTACTTATGGGAAAAATCGCTGAAACCACAATCAAGAACGATCTACTACTCCTGTTTTATAGAAGACTAATTGCAGCAGGAATTTGCTTTGAAGTTAAAGATATCAAGGTACCGCGTAGAACGTAACATTGAACGACACGCTTATACCTAGAGGACGACCTATAGTTACAACTAAACACGAAGATTGACCAATAGTCAATAGACAAAGAACAACACCCGAAATATGCGCCGAAATAAGTCAAACACGGAATAAAACGCTTTGCTTGACAACGGTCAAACGAAGATTTAGGTGAGTTGCTGTTCGAAAAGCTCGTCTGCAACAACATGACAACCAGAAACGACTAGAATTAGACAAAAGGCCTTTAGTTTTATGGATAAATGACTACAAGTTCTATCAGTTTGCCATTAAATGGAGGGTTTTTGTTCGGCGCAGCAGATCCTACCGGACTGTGTGGCTCCTACTTTCAAGCATGATTATAGATCTATTATGATCTGCAGATGTTAGTGAGAGTTTAAGTAGAGTGAAAGATCTGGTTCGAGTGATTGGAAAAATGAATAAAGAGGCATACAAAACAATATTGGGAGCAAATCCTGTGACCTCTGAACTAAGACTGGCGAAGGATTTGTATTTTATCAGGACAATGACTTTGTCGAAACTACTTGCAACAGAGGAAAGATAAAGAAATTTTACAAATCGTGATATCAGACTTAAATCCTATGGCGCTATTATAGTGTTGAGGCCTGCGTGGCGATTAATCGGGAAACTGCAGACTTTTCTATTACTTGGATTAGCCCAGCGTAGCGAAATGCCTGCCTTACCTCCCTGTGGTGTTCCCTGGTAGCTCTGCATGAGTAATGTAGGCTAAAATGGCAATGATATGACCGGGCAGTAGTATTATAAGGCTACCAACGATATACGGAAAGATTAAAATATGTGACGAACCAACTAATGGCCTCAGATAAAAATGGACTCAATATTGACGACCCTATCAAACGTTTAAAGGCTAACGACCTTCGGATTTGTACGTGGAATATTCAGGGCTCTTAACAAAGCACGTATAGCCGAACCATTAGCAGAGACCTTCACCTGCTATCACGTAAATATCACTGTCATCAAGGAAGTGAGATGGAATTTTTTGTTTTATACTAAGAACGTCCTCAAGCGAATATTATACCATTTAATTGTTTGCCGGTGAAGAAAACGTAGGGAGAATGAGGTGAGGTGAGGTGAGGTGTGGTGAGGTACCGATGTATATTGATCTTAAATGTTTGCAGGTTATAACGACTAGAAAATAGAGATCTCGGCAGGGCATTCCATAATCGAGTTGTACGACTTAGGAACGAATCACGATATTTTCAAATACGTCCGAGAGTGGGCTTAAGGATGAGACCAGACATAAGGAGTATTAAAAACTATGACATATACTATGGTATATAACAGCATTTAAAAGGACGAACTATGTCTAGTTTCGGAATCTTTGTCAAGCTCGTCCGTCTGTACAGAATGAAACGTCTTAATCAGGACCTTTGATGTCAAAAATGGTTTTAGAGAAAGTGACTCGTTGTCATATAACTTCTTTAACGTCACACTTGAAAGAATTGTGCGGAACTCACAAGCGAACATTGGAGGCACAATTTAGAGTATGCCGATGATATTGAAGTAATTGAAAGAACTCAACGAGCTGTCACCGGTGTATGCTGTCAACATGAAGGGACACACAATATCGACAAATTGGACAGAACATCACATTTGGCAGATATAACTTTGAGGTAATAGGGCACTTTATCTAACTTGGCTCTGGTATACACATGTAAATTCCGCCAGCAACACCTCAGCAGAAATAAAATGAATAAGCACTCTTGCACATTCCTATTTCTTTGGCTTAAGAAGGCAATTGAATAGTAGGGGTCTATCTCCTAAAACTAAGAAGATTCTAAGACCTTGATCATCGCAGTCCGACTTTATGACGCAAAAGCATGTACCCTATCGAAAGAGGATAAAAACATCCTCAGTTGTTTCGAGAGAAAAATGCTTCGAAAAGTATTCGGTCCCGTTTGTGTTGGAGGAAAAGATTTGACGACGAACAATACGAGCTGTACAGCGAGATCGATCTTGATATGGCTAGGATATTTAGAGCGCATTGATAGCAATGCTTCGCTCCGCAGTGTTTTCAAATCTAACCCGGAGGGAAAAAGCAGTAGAGGAATAACTCACCTTAGTAGAGGAAGACTCATAAATAAATGGCGACTTTAACCGACTTGAAGTGTACAACTGGAGGAGGTTGATTAGTTAGGGGCCAGGTTCACCCCGAAATGTAGCGTCATCCTAGTAAGTAACAACTGTTATGGGAGAAGCTGGATGGAAAGGTCCGGGATCGATGCCCATCATCAGAGTTCCTGGAGAAATATACCACAGACAACAATTCAAAACTTATAGCTAAGATGCCAAGAACTGTAAATAAGGTGGTTCTTTCGACAAAAAAATTGGTTTAAGTTATTTTCTCTTCTTCCCAATGAATTCCTTTATATTCAGAATAAAATTGGAATATTTTTCTTCTTATATTGCTTTCATTTCATAATTATTCTACTAAAGAGTTTTTTTCAATCAGATTTAGTTTTTCCTTAGAGCACTGACTCCGGGATATCCAGCTCTTTCGGCCAATAGCCTGATCCTTTAGGCTTGGAACTGTGAATGGTCTGTACTTAGACTACATTAGTAAGCCTCATCTTAACATAGCCTGAAAAAAATATGGCGACGAAAGAACTGAAATTAAATCAGTAGCAGCACGCATAACCTTATTCGGGATTAACTTTGTGTCCAACGGTTGTCACAAATACTCTTGTTGTCCAAGTTGGCAGCTACTAGCAGGGTCCACTCCCCACTAGTGTAAAGAAATATTGTATCTATGGTTGCGAAACTACCGAAAGCTTTGGTAAGCATCGAATCAACTGTTGATAACCACGCTACTCGAAAAAGACAAGTGATTTTGGCTCATATAAAGTGAATCTAATCTAAGCTAATCGGAGGCTATTTGAATATAAATGTGTCATAAGAGGCTGACTTAGAAAAGAAGCTTATGAACGATTACCTTATGACAAACCTTCTCAAGGCTAAATTCGCCAACATCAGCCTAATAGAACAGAGAGAGACTATGGTACCAAGGATTATTTTTATAAACTACAAATCATGTGCTCAATGTTTTAAGCATGCACGCAAATATAGGAAAGAAATATGTAGAAGAGTTTGAAGACACCAGTCATATTGATTTAGTCATCATAGCGCATACTTGCTGGAGCTGTTGATATTCCTAAGAGGACCTGGATTCTCCGAAGGGAAAAAAAGGGCGCGAGAAGCGAGAAATCGAGGAAACTCAAAAATGCTTGTAAAAGAGGCCAGTGTCAGAAGAATCATATCCATAAGCTGTTACTGCCATTTCACGATGGGCAATAATTCCATCAACCCACCCGCGACGATGTGAGCATAACCATTTCGTTAGTCCTATAAGACTGCCGTATTGGTGCAATAAAACAGAACAAAAGCATGCTAACATTGAATGCCCGATCCAGAAGAAAGCGGACCCTTTAGCCTCAACATTGCCGTACGAGTATGTAATCGCCTATAACCTTTTTTCAAAAAACTGGTTGGTCCTTATTGTTATGGTTTTCTTATTTACTTACTTAGGTGGATGAATTTGGGCCTCAACTAACAAGCCTCTTTAGTTAGTCCAATCCAACCTCCAACTACATACTCCGTCTGGGAAACCCATCATTAACTAGATTTTTACATTACGATGGATCTTAAAATGACCCTCAAACAAGATTTTAAAGCTGCCTATAACATCTTATATGGGCTTAAACTTTGATAAGCCATATCGGACTTTGGTGGCCCTGGAAAATTGTCTGGCCCCGCAGGATGTTCACGGAGAGGCTCACTCCGTGAGGACGTTATAATTTTGACTTTTTGATGTAAAAAAGGGCCTCCGACAAAGCGATTCACTGTATTGTGCATAGCTTGTAAGCCAACACTAGAACACAATCTTTCAAAAGTCTGTACAGCTATGTACCTGCTCATGCAGATGACAGCAAACTGAAGCAGCAGCGTTGAATAGGAGTCTGGCGGTAAACGAGAGAAAGACGTCCCCTGTAAAACTGTCGCAATACAAAACATTAAATGCTCATGAATCGCGCAATGTTTGACTACTAAAATAAACAAGCTTAATTCTAAAACGGAAAAGACATCTTCTATCAAAATTAAAGCCTGAACAAACTGACGTTGAGAAGACACTTATGATAGATAGTAACCCTGACATTGATAACCTTAATAATGTGTTCATTTCCAACACATTTCACTCTTACTTGTGACCTTACAGCCGGTTTTAGATTTAATTTTGATTTTTTTTTTTTTCAAAAATTAACGCAGTAAATATTGTACGTAGCCTTGAATTGATTGCCATTCTACCTTACATTTGAAGTTGACACTTTTCCTGATTGTTGGAAATTGGCCACTGTCATAAACGTATTGAAAAAGTCACAGCTCTCTTTGTCAATTGACTTTTGACCTATTAACATCTTACCATGTTAACTAAATGTTCTCGAGAACACTCTTGCTGACTAAATTGTAAACTTCATCAAGCAACATGGTCTGTTATCACAATTGCAGTCTGACTTTTGAGCTAATCATAGCTGTTCTACAGCTTTAGTCAACGTTCGATGCGCCTGATTTTTAATTATCTCGACAACCGTTAACAAAAGTTGTTCTCAATAGCGCCTGGACGGAATTGAACTTCTTGTCTGCAGAAGTTCTTCAGGGGTATAAACCTGGTCCGGTTTTATTCTGTCTTTTTGTCAATGATCCACCAAAAAACTGTTCAAATGTTGATATCCACTTGAATGTTGACCATGCTCAGATTTATGTTTGGGGACCTATTGCACTTGTTGAGGAACTAGTTGCCAAATTAAATAAAGATTTATCTAAAATATATGACTGGTCAATATGCAATGGACTTCATCTCGACCTCAACAAATCCCAACTGATTAATGACGTGGTTACAAATCTGGTGTACAAGTCAAATAGATCCCTTTCAGTTATTGGACGATTCTACGTATGCTAGGCGCAAAGCTCAGACTTGTAAAAATGCTGTTTCTGCCTTCAATTGCCTACGGTAAGCTTGATTAGCTTTCGCATCATAAGTTACTCGTCGCCTTTAATGACATGTGTACAGAAAGTGTGCTGCGATTGAAAGGAAACACAACATCGACGACGCGGAAGAAACAACACAATAGATAGGTTAATAACTTTGCCCACCTAGGCTCCCCAATTAATATAAACAACGACATCTTCTTAGAGATCATTCAAAGTGTATTACTTGCCAAATGTTTGTTTTTTTGTTGGCTCAGAAAGCAAATGCGTGGCAGAGCCCCCTCTGAACCAAAACAGCCCTCTATAATTTATCTCAGACCTGACGCATTGGCATCAAGTTTAACTAAAAGGATGAAGAGCTTGGCTATTTCCAAAATAAAAGTGCTGCCAGTGATATACGGTCCTATCAACATC
Source organism: Volucella inanis (assembly GCA_907269105.1). Lineage (NCBI taxonomy): Eukaryota > Metazoa > Arthropoda > Insecta > Diptera > Syrphidae > Volucella > Volucella inanis. The sequence goes on along the minus strand of OU026156.1, from coordinate 14,269,778 downwards.
GACCGAAAGTTTGCGAGCAGATTTAATCAAGAACTCTTCGTTGTACAACAACGACATGGACTGCGCTATGAAAAACGAATGGACAGCAACGCTTCAGCTCGGAAAGTTTTCATATCTATCGCCAGAAGATGACAGGAAAAAAAAGACCGCATCTCAACTAGCGCCACCTAAGTATAATATGATTTAAAAAATAATAAAAACAGAAAAAAAATCCCTAGCTTTGGCTAATAAATTTTGCGGTTGTTACACTTTTTCGTGTTTCTCTTGCCTCTATGCAAGTAGTTACCCACTCCTGAACTCAATTCATTTCAACTCTGTGGTGCATTTTGAGAGATTGCAAAGTAAGGATTCGTAAGTTTCGTTAGTTTCGCCGCCTCACCACTATATTTCTGTATTGACACGGAGCTTGCCTTTTCAAACATCACATAGCAATTTGGCATTATCTTGACATTTTTCTTTAAATTTTTTCCATAAAAATCACTGTCGCCCATTAGTTAACATTAGTTGATTAGAATTGACCACTTTCCTCATTACGGTAGTGTCAATTTTTCTATGCAACCTACATTTAACCTCTTACACATATGTACATTACAACTACTCTCTAAGATTCCACCTAATCCACATTGCTCCAAATCCACTACAAAATTCGTTGCCCTAGACTCTCAAAGGCTTCCTTCAGCATAAATTTACAAAATTCCATTTCAAATTTAATTCCAAACAATCGCTTATTCACTCGACTTATGAAAATTTACCCAATCCACCTAAATAGTCTTCTCTTATTCATTAATTGATTAACTGCTCCAATTCCCTTACTTAGCAAAGCGAAGAAATCCCCCTCCATAATCGCGCCAAGTTTATAATCCCATAAATCACTCGACCTTGACTCGTCACAATAGGAGTGGGTACCATCTCTTCCACTCACTAGATACAGTCTCTACCTAAACCCACCCGAAAATAAAGAAACAAAACCGAGGTTAGTGTCCAATCAATGGGAGGGGACCCCGAAAAATCCAAAGATAGTCACACAATCAAAAAAAAAAAAAAAAAAAAAAAAAACACCAACAACAAGAGAATTTCAAAGTCAAACGAAAGATGTGTTAACATCAATATTGCTCAAGAAGCTTTGACATTTTAGCGGGGACTGCCAATATGAGCCATGGTGGTTTCATAATAGCCGGGAGTCGAACCCGCTGCGATCTGTCAATAACCGCTCTCTATAGACGACCCAATAACAGGTATTTGTGGTGTTGTCGACCTCCATTTGTGACACAGATACACACTCACACACCCAAAGAGAATTTGCGAATAAATAATATGATAGCCAAGTTGCTGATTATGTTTGTTAGTGAAAGACTTAATTTTTTTCGATGGAATGGCGCGTAAACCGAATTCAGTCGACGAGAGGAGTTTCTCTTCAACACGAATGCATCTTATGCAATGGATAAAACAAATCTTCGTAACGAAATCCTATCTGATGCACCAGCGCCGATGTTTGCAAGTTAAAAATTTGTAAACGTCAACATAAAGTCGCCAAACCACATTGGAGTCTGGCGATTTTTTGTGACTCAAAACGACTTGCACCACCGTTTCTAGGGAATGTGATACTAGAAGGCTTACCGTCAGATTGCATATTGTTTGGGAATTGTGTGCTGTAGGTTTAATGCAATATTTGTCTGTAAATATTCAACTACAGATCAAATATTCAGCTGCAGCTTGTTATATGGTATTTGTGTTTATTTACTAAAATATTTCGCTTGTGCTAATCACTCTTTAGATACAGCGTCAGAAAAACTCAACAGCCTTCGACGTAAACCGAACACGTTTGCAGCTATCGAAGGCAATCAAGCTCGAACCTTTCTAAATGGGTTAATGAAGCCGTCTCTTGTCAGTGAATGCAACACAGCTACACCAATGTAATTCGATGCTGACGATTAACTTCAAAGTAAAATCGAAATCGAATAAAAAGTCTTGCCAAGGCCATGCAGATAGTTATCCGAAAAAATAAAGACTTTTCAAATCTAAACGCGTATATTCGTTCGTAGATACAAGTATCTACAGATACATGGTGTGCAATGGATTGCGTGTTTTTATGGGTTTTTTTTTTTTTTTATTCCGGGTCATAAACTCATACGTACGAATAGTTCACTTAAAACCACTTTGAAAGGGCTTGCGCAAACAAGTATTTTCTGTTTCGTTTTAGTAAACATGCGCGCCTTAAATGCCATCCACATAATGTAAACATAAACGCAGATCTTAAACGTGTGGGAACGTCATATGTCATAAGTTGACAAATCGTTTAACATAAAAAAGATGAGACTACACAAAAGAGGTGTCAAAGATCAGACGTCTCGATTTGAATGAAAATTAGACCTCAAGTTTGGGTACGAGTAAAATAACCATAATTGGTTATGACATCAAAGACCTATGGAACCGGAGATTTTTTATAACTCACAATTCCTCGGTTTTATTAATTTAGTTCGGATTAAAAAGATATCTTGCATAAATTGCCAATAAAAATGCAATGCCCAAAACGGAGAAACAATTGAATAAATTGACTTGAGTCATGTCGATTTCAAGAGATGAGAAATTCATCTCAAACCTAATTAGGAGTTTCCGCACGATTTTTAAAAATAGGTTGATTTCGACGATCGTTTGTCATATTGGGACAACTGCCACTTACGTCAGATCTGCAATTGTCAATTGAGATTCAATCTAACCACACTTTTAAACAGAATTTTTATTACTCCGATGCTTCTAAAATACCTGATGTTTTTTTGTGAAAATAACACAAAAATTTTGATTGGGAAAGCAAAAAACATTTTATTCGAAGTATTGGCCATTGCTAGCTACACATTTTTCACATCTTTCAGGGAATTTACGGATTCTACGCCAATAAAACTGTTCGCCTTTTGAAGCAAACCAAAAAGTCACACAATTTTCAACTTCCTCGTAGGATTCGAAGTGCTGCTCAGCTAATGCGTGTCCTATAGATGAAAACAAATGGTAGTCGGAAGATGCCAAGTCTGTTGAATATGTCGGGTGAGGTAGCAGCTCCCAGCCAAGTGCTTTGATTGTATCCTGAACCAGTTTTGCTTTGTAAGCAAGTGCATTTTCATGGAGCAAAATTACCTTGCCTTGTCTTCTGACCCATTCTGGTCGTTCTTCGATCAATTCATGGTACAAATTGATCATTTGCTGTCAGTAGCGATCTGTATTAACGGTTTTACCAGGTTTTAGGAGCTCGTGGTACACCACACTATTTTGGTCCCACCGATCTGGTTTTGCAGTCGAAGTTGATGTTTGTCCCGGATTAACCCATGATTTTTACGCCAGTAACAATTTCAAAACAAAATTTCAGAAGTGGTTTTTCGGTTTTCCATCTGTCTCTCATTCAATTCATGTGGCACTAATTTTACAGACTTTTGGGTCTTTCCCATAGCTTTTAAACGTTCAGAAATTGTTTGTTGTGCAACATTTAACATTTCTGCCATTTGTGGTGTCATCTTCATCCAATATTGTTTGAAATTCGGCGTCTTCAAACTTTTTTGGTGGTCTCCCACGTTCTTCATTTTCACATCAAAATCGTTATCTCTGAACCGTTGAAACCATCTTTTGCATGTTGCTTCTAATAGAGCACGATCACCATATGCCTCGACATAGAGATGCGACTCTGCAGCACTTTTCTTCAAATGAAAACAAAAAATTGATGCTTTCCGCAAGTCATCATTTTCTGGTACAAAATTCGACATTTTTAACACATTGTTTGCTCAATGACATGATGTAAACCAAATATGTTTGACAGATGTCATAGCAACCAAGCAAAACAAAAAATTATGGCCCGTTCACAATAAATGTTCCCTATCGAGACATTTGTATCTTTACGCCCTTCATCTTCATACCGAAACACCTGGTAAGTGGATGCAACTCTACAAATTATATGCTATGGGCATGACATTTCCTTGCTGACGTCATTGAATCTCGTCAATAGTAGCTGACTTATTCCTGAAGACATGAGACTTAACATATTTCCAGAGAAAAAAGTCCAAAGGTGTGATATCGCACGATCTAGGTGGCCAATTTACCGTAGCAAAACGTGAAATTAAGTGCTCACCAAAATGATTTCTCAACAAGTCCATAGTTTCACACGCTGTATGACTCGGAGCGCCATTTTGTTGAAACCGGAGCTCACTAAGGCCATGGCGCATGGTGCAATAACGGTTACCATTGACAGTAACATTCTGATTTGCCTCTTTTTTTAAAGAAATATGGACCAATGATTCCACCAGACCATAAACCACACCGTAACGTTGTTTTTAATGGATGTTATAGTAGCTCTTTGTACTCTTGGGGTTGCTTATCAGCCCAAATAGGGCAATTTTGTTTATTAACGTATCCATTGAGCCAGAAATGGGCTTCATCACTGAAAAAAAATTCACGAACGACGACGAGTCGATTCATCACGGTCTTCGCGTACAGTCTCAGCTACAGCTGCTATAATCTCTTCATTACGTGCTGGATGTGATCTAACCGATCGAGTATTATCCACTAATGTAAACTGGGACTCAAATTTGCGAATGGTATTGGCAATAGCTCCTCGAATCCCACGAAAAACATTTCTCACAGAACGCTGATTTTCGTAATACAACTGAACAATTTGGAGATGTTGTTGTGATGTGAGTCTTTCCATGATATCTTGCCAAACGATACTGAAAAAAAATGACAAAGCAGTTTGATAGGAGTCAAGCGTCATCTGTCAAAGAAAAGCCTATTAAAAATCAAACCTCACGATGAATCACCTCTTATATACTCTTAATTACGTTCCCCAGAAATGAAGTTCATTATAAATAAGCACCCACACAGTAATGGATGAAGAGTATCAAATCAAAAGAAATGGCATAGTACGACTATAGCTTTACAAAAACGATCACGGTTAGAGAAATGTGTTTTCGGTACTGCAAGAACGTCAAAAACATTAGAAATTCAGTTTCATCTTCCCACCCAACGCTCATTTATAATGACATTCCAGCTGTTAGCTCTTTGGATAATGCCAATCAGCTTGCTGCACACTTTGCGACCAGCCTAACACTCCCAGATTGTGCTTTGTCTTAAAGATCTTAACATTCACAAATCTAGATGGTATACGAGTATTTCCCTTTCTTCCGGAGAGGTGTTCTTCTTCGTTGTGAAAACCACTGCGTAAGCTTTCTCATCGATCCTATTCTTTAGGACTCCCTTAGAGCAAATGACCATATATGCAATGTTGTCAAAAATGCTTCGAAATGTCCAGCTTCCATTAAGCGATTTAAGAAATACTTTACCCCCTCTGATCAGGCCTCAATATATGTATAAGGCATTCATTGGCCCAAAATTGGAGTACAATGCCCACATCTGGTCCGGTGTTCCTAAAACATCTCCACTGCTGCTAGATAGGATGCAAACCCGTGCAATAAAACTCATAGGTGATGCTAATATCAGTCAGTCGATTGACACCCTTGAACACCGACGTACTGTCTCCTGCCTCACTTTATTTTATCGCTATATCCACCACCAGTGCTTCATTTAAATCGCCAGTAGTATTCCGCCCCCCTAAAACGTACAATTGTAACAACCGTCTGGCTATAGATTCTCATCAGTATACCCTCAAGCCCACTTTCGGACGTACTCTAAAACATCGCTTTCAGAATGCCCTGCCTAGCGTTCTATTTCCTAGTCGTTATAACTTGCAAACATTTAAGACCAATGTACACCGGTACCTCTCTTTTCTTTCTTCCTAAGTTTTCTTCGTCTGCACTGTGTACAAATACTTTAAGGATACACAAATCCACAACTCTATTACTCTGACAGCCCTCAGTACTTTTTCGCAAATTTAGTATTATTATGATGATAGTGTGCAACTAGCAATTTGTGAATATGGATTGTTTTTATTGTATTATACTCGTACAATAGTTAAATTTTTAGGAAGTAACAACTGCTTTCTGTGCTGAATGGTACTACAATCAAGTTATTGTGCACGAAGTTTTCTGGCTGTGTAATTAAGCGTTTTGGAGACTTCTATTGGCCGCTAAGATCGTGCCACGAACATTGAACAATTATGTGAAAGAATGATTGAAAATTTCGAGAAAAGCATGAAGGTCTACAAGCAGAACCAAGGCAGCATTTGAAAGATATTGTGAAGCCCATATGCCCACTTTGTAGACCAATAAAGGTTTTAGATATATATCATAGTTTTCAAACGAAATGTGTTGACTTCGTAGGAAAACAGTACAGTTAATGTATACGTAGAGTACAATGTTAAATCACTTTTTCGAACATATTGGCTGATAGATTCAGCATATATCAATGATTTGATGTATCCCCATAAAAAATAGTCAAGTTCACCGGTCAAAAACGAGAGTTAAATTGCTTACCAAACTCATCCTTAATTGGTCTATCGATTCGCGTGCTATGTGGCATGTAGCGCCGTCTTGCTGGAACCAAAGACGACCAGATTCAGACCGAGCATTTTTCTAAATCATTTACCGATCACCATTGAAGGTAACGTTTTTTTCACCATCATCTTTGGAAAAATACGGCCCAATGATTCCGCCACACCACAAACCGCACCAAACATTACATTTTTCCGGTTGCAACGGCAGTTTTATATATTAACATACCCATTCAAATTTTTCAATAAAAAAGCGGATGTTTCCAAAATTTTCTATGTCCCACTCACCAAAAATTCGAAACTGTGGCAGGTCGTTCGGCTTCAGTTCTTGCACGAGATATATTTTCATGTAGTCGAATAACATAATCCCAATTTCTGCAAACGGCGACGAATGGACAAATCACGATCTTTATTAACACTGGCGGATACAGGAGCAATATTTTCCTCTGTCCCCACTTTACGCATACAGGCTTGATGTCCAATAGCGTGAAATTGATGCGAAATTTGGTCAATATGGCTTGAATTGCTTGCTCAGTAGGTCGATTATGACGATCGTAAAATGGTCGAAGTGAATGAAAAACATTTTTCACAGAGCACGAATTCGAATTCATCTTTCCATGATGAAATGGCATTTCCAGATAAAATGGAAAAAACACTAGAAAACCAAACAGCAAAGGAATCACCCTTTATAATTAATCGGCGTAAAATATCTGACCGAGAAGAACGTGTATTCCTACGGAAAATAGAAATTAGATGGCTCCAGCCGTAAGTGCTGGTCGATGTTGACATACATGACAAAACGTCATGAACTAAGGTTAGACATATGGTAAACAGACCGTTTTGAAACATTTGTGATTTTGTTCCGGCGTAATATGCTTTTGGTTGTGTGAAAATGTCTGACTTTTAGCCAAAAAATCTTCATTTTCGGGTTTTGTTGGTTTTCTTCTTTCTGAAGAACGCGCATAGACAGCTTCAAAAAGGTTTACGGAGATGCTGCTCTAAGTGAAATAAGGTTGGATGATTAGTTCAGTCGCTTCAAAAACGGTAATTTCGTTGTTAAAAACTGTCCGCGTGAAAGAAGACCAATACCCTTCGAAGATACTGAATTGGAAGCATTTCTTGATGAGAATCCGTGTCAAATGCAAGAAAGCCATTTCCAAGCGATTGCATGCGTTGGGAATGGTTCAAAAACAAGGAACTTGTGTTCGCCTGTGAACAACTGCTCCAGCTGCAAAAAATGAAGGGTTTTCTTCTTCGCATCATGACAGATGATGAAAAATGAATTCATTACACCAACTCAAAGAGAAGAAAGTCAAGGGGACTGTCCGGCCATGCTTCTACGTCGTCGGCTTGGTCGAAGATTTACGCTACGAGGGTTATGCTGTGTATTTGGTAGGATCAGGTCGGTGTTATTTATTACGAACGGTTAAAACTCAACGAAACCATCACTAGGGAACGGTATCGACTTCAATTGATGCGATTGAGACGAGTACTGCACGAAAAACGACCACAACACTAGCAGAGGCACGAAAAACTGATTCTCACGTTGCCAAACCCGTTAAAACCTATCTAGAAACTCTAAATTGGAAAATTCTATCCAACCCGCCATATTCCCCAGATATTGCTCCGTCCGATTATTGCTTGTTCCATTCGATGGCACATGGTCTTGCTAATCAGCAGTTCCGCTCATATGAAGATATCAAAAAATAGCTTGATTCGTGGATATCCTCAAAAGATAAACACTTTTACCGTAACTGTATTCCAGCTCCACCAAAAAGAAGAGAAAATGTTGTAGATAGCGATGGGCAATACTTTCAATGAATCATTTGTAACCATTTTTTCACAACAAAGTTCCATTTTCATCAAAAAAGAACGACAACTTATGATAGTTGCGCGCCTACAAAAAAACCCGCAAATTTCGACTAAGACCTTTGAGAGTGAACTCAAAAAAGACTGTCGTGTTGTCATTTTCCCCGAAACAATAAAGCAGGTCACGAAAATTCACAAGTGCACATCAAGAGTTGTTCGAAAAACTACTGCTTTCAGTATAAAACATTGAAAAGCGTTTGTCTTTCGTGACCTTGTACATTGGTGAACCCTATTATTACTGGGATTATGTCATATATTACATATATTGTGCAACGAAACCGAAATGATGCTTTATGATAATGATAGAGCATGATGATACAGCCTTTAAAAGCGAATTGCAATATCATTCCAATTGAGAAATTTTCAAAAATTTTAGTCATAATGTGGGGATGCATTTCCGTCAAAAGTGTTGGAGTAATCTCATAGATAATACCATGAATCTGGAACAAAATTTAAATATTTTGAAGTGTCATTTGACAAAATGAATTTGGGTTTAAATTTTGTCAAGATAATGAGCCTAAACATAAGACGCATGTGATGAAAATGTGGCTTCTTTCCTGGTCCAGTTAAGTATTGAATACGGGCTTGGACCGAAAGAACATTTGTAGGTATATGTGACAAAAAAGTGACAAAAAGGCACCCAAAAACTCGAATAAAAGTTAAATCTGGAGTACTGGAGGAATGGCACAAAATACCGATCGATTATGACTTGCAGAAATTGAGTAATACAATGACAAAAAGACTCCGAGCCATGATAGACGCTAAAGGTTACCTAAGGAATTACAGGGGTTTCCATTAAGGTTTTGGGCATGAGACGAGTTGAACTGCGGCTTATGCCGAGAGTGCTGAATTTGTTGAAGGAACATCTCATCTTGTATGCTACTATGTGACTTCCTTGCGTTCCATGGGTGAGGGTACGAACGAGAACTTGCATTCTTGGTCTGCATTCTCAGTGCACAGGAAAGCGGTATACGTATGTGCCACATAAATGCGCAACGTCTGCACAACGAGGTAAAAATGGAAGAGTTTAGGTATAAGTTTGTGGGATCTCAGATAGATGGTGTCTGTGTGTGTGAGACTTCGTTTCATTGTGATATTGAAGACAAATTGCATGACGTGGTGATAGGTTAAGTCAAGTAGGAGGAAGATTACAGGGTTACAGCGCACGTCTGTTTGTAAATCTATGCAAAATACTGGGTTAAATTATTGCTTCGTGAACATTGCATGCGAAGGCGGAAAAATACTTCTAGAAACTGTTTACAGGGAAAATTAATACGTGGACTATACAAGCATAAATTGCATATTAGAACAATTATCTTGTAATGCCTCTTACGTTGTTCTATATGGTGACCTAAATTGTAACTTGATGAATGCTGGTAAAAGAGTAAACACAACTAATAAATATAAACACAACTACCCCCACTCATTTGCAGGGCGACGCAAGTACCCTTATTGACCATGTTTTTGTCAGTGATGCAAGAAAGGTCCTTCTCTATTCTCAACCATCGGATCCTGGCTTCTATTTAACCCTGGCATTGAAAAACAAACTGAAGTAGATTAGGTACCAGTTTCGAGAGTTCCAAAACATAAATCTTTATGCCTTGGTGGGCGACTTGGAAAACATTATCTGGAACAACATATGGTACTTACGATCCGTAAATGAAAAGGTGGTATTCTTTCAAGAACAAATAAGATATCTTTCTAGCAAATATGTGTCATTTCAGTCAAAAATTGCTCAGACAACTGCACCAACTAGCCAACTAGTTGGTATATTACGCAGTTAACACAGCGGCGTAATGCAGGGTACAGTCATTGGTGTCAAAGCGGTGTCAAATAGAATCGCTTAGTATTGAGTATCGAAGCTTGTGAAACAGAGTAGTCCTGGAGTTAAAAACTGCAAACAATAGGAAAACAAAACTCCAAAATACCTACAAAGCTCCTCAATAGCTAATTTGTTACAACACCATCATCTCCCTCTTTCGAGCCAGCAGAAGTCCCGACCCGAACAAATCTTAAGCTTTTATTTGTACAAGTGATGAGGATGTTGTTAAGGCAGTCATATCAATAAAATCTAATGCAACCTGCATTGATAAAGTTGATCCCCGGCAAAGACGTTCGATACAGTAAACCATGTTCTTCTCTGCCAAAAACTACAGAATATTTACAGTTTTTCAAAGGAATCTGCGAAACTTATGTACCCTTACTTAACACAAAGAAAGCAATGTGTTGTTGTTAAGGAACGATCTTCCTCTTTCCGAAATATTTTGAGTGGTGTTCCTCAAGGCTCAATTCTTGGACCCATCCTTTTTCTTTGTACATCAATGAGCTGCCGCAAATCATCCAACATTGCCAAGTTCATATGAATAGTACGCCGATGATGTGCAGTTGTTTTAAAGTGGGCATATTGATTCTTTGGGCGAAACCGCTGCGTCGATGAACGAAGAATTGGGTAATATCACCCTCTGCGCTCAACGTAACTCTCTGTTTCTAAATCTAGCAAAGTCAAAAGCTCTGGTCATAACAAGAAAAATACAGGACCGTTCTATCATACTACCGATACAACTTGGCCAAGAAATGATTCCCTACTTTCAAACTGCTAAAAACCTTGGACTAGTTTTTAATAGCACGCTTACCTGGACAGTTCATATAAACGCTAGCATCACAAAGGTTTACGGAGGACTTCCTGTACTTTGGTCAACGCAGATGTTCACACCAATAACTACCAGAAGAATGCTAGCAAGAACGTTGTGTTTAGTTGTGAGATCTACAGTAACGGCGACAGTGTGAGTATGAGGAGGCTTAATGTTATATATAATAACATTGCTCGATACGTTAATGGCCTTAAAAGGCATGACCACGTTTCCGATTATGCCAAAAATATCGCTGGATGCTCATTTGATAACCTTCTATCGCTTCGAAGTATATGGTGGTTGTTTGTCAGAGTGCTCTGCTCTGACAGATAAAAAAAAAAGTGCCAATAATGCCTAGTGTGAAACCCTGTCTTGTACAAGTACCAACGATATTTGATGAAATAAATACGCTCTGGACGCCTCTTACCTGAGCAAATGTTTTGAATATGAAGTTTTTGTTCGAGGCTCTCAAATTTTTAGACTGGAACTTGCCCACTTGCAACACTGATTAATATATATGTTGCAGTAGCGATTCGAAAGCGACAATCAAAAGATTCTTGTAATGACTTTTTCTCTCTTTTTTCCATATTATACATAGTAAGCTTAAGGTGGCATGTAAGTTGTATTAATTCAGAATTTTAAAGAGTCGTGATAACCTAAATCAATACTAAACTGACATGAGACTCAGTTCATATCCTGTCCATTGGCAGTAAAGGCTCTAAAACGCATAATTGGATATGACGTGCCTATCGGGAACGCTTTTAGAGGCAGTTTGTTCGTTTCCTCTTACGAGTGAATGTAAAATTGTAAGACGAGCAACACATTGCTCGGAGTAACTTGGTTGTAATACACAAAAGACTGATAGCATCATAAGTTGATTGATGAAATGTAAAAGCCTTTATCAACTGTCGAGAAAAAAAACGATAAAGGTAACAGGTATGAGTTTTTACTAACTGCACTAACAACGTTTCCTCTAGAAACTCTTAATAAATTTCTGGTGTGGGACAACCACACTAATCCTCTAAGTACTTACAATGCCCCCTTCAAGTTACATAGATAGATAAATAGATAGATAGAGAGGATAGAAGAAATGATCAACAGCAAGTTTATCAACACGATCACCGGAAATGGACCTATAAGGTAAATAACTTTGATAGGAAGGGTTCAATGACAAGAATCGCCCAATTTAGTTTTTCGTGTATATTATGCACACTCAAAAGGTTATAAACATTCCTAAAATATTTTCATATAGGCTCCTTCCCAATAAACAAAAGAAAGGGAGATACATTTGGTTACATTGGTACATTGGTTTTTAATGTATGCAGGTTATAATGACCTGGGAATATAGAAATCGGTAGGACATTTCATAAGCGAATTTTATGGCTTCAGAAATAACCTCGATATTTTAGTAAGTCTAGGGGAAGGCTTAAAGAAATCTAATGAGCATCAATAATGTGACGGGCGGTAAGGCTAAAAGTTTGAAGTTACGGAATGGTATTTTAATTTGTGCACTGGCGATAAAAATAGCGATAGAACGAGGTAAGAGAAGAGACACTACATTGGATTTGAAATGTGTTAGTTGATTTAGCAATATTGGCTTAATCAGACTAAATGGAGTATTCCTTACATAGACTGAAGAAACCTTGACAATTGCACCATTTCTGAAAACTTTGAATATGTGTTCATTCCAAAACAGGTTGTCATTGACCCACATGCCGAGAATGAAAAGTTGTTCGATTTCGACAATGCAAGTACCATTCATAGAAGAAAGTCTATTAACCACAGCACACAGCATTATGTTTTGAAGGCACTCAATTTCACTTGATTGATGGCTGTTTGTTATTAAAAAAGAAATTCATCGATACTCAGTGATTTTGCAACCATGGGAGAAAATCGTCTTAGAAAAGGCGATCGTTCAGTTAAAATTGATTTTAATTCTGTTCAAATTAGGTTTGTGGTATTGTCATGCGATTCTTCACGAAATCTTTTCCCTGTTAATGTATTTATGAGAAATTAGCTGATATTTAGTTGCTGTACATGATGTATTTCAGACTTCCGAACATTTCTTTGTTGACTATCACTGAACTCATGATTTTATGTCTTAACATATGTATGTAGGACCCTTCAACATGGGCAGCACTTAACGGTCGGCCTAGAAAACATGCAAAAGATGGTATAGGAACAACCTCTGACCACACCACTTTAAATTAAGACTTAAGTTGGGACTCTCTAATGAAAGAGTCTATGATGAGGTATGAACCAGGGTAGAAGACTTAGAAGGCAAGCTATCATTCCTCGTTCTATAAAAAGTTAAAACAATTTTTGGATAATTAATTTGCAATTAACTTGGACAATAGAATAAAGGCCCTATGGAGATCAATACGTTATTCGTATATTACAATCAACATTGCAAGGATAAAGGTAAAAAAAGCTAGAGACCGAGCCACTGTATAAGGCTCATTTATTTGACTAAGGTACACTTTATTTCCGGTAAGGAAATGCAGACTTTCCAATTGTCCGGCCATACGCCACAAGGTTCAATACTCTGACCCTGTTGTTAAACAGCATTCTAAATTTACCAATCACAAGAAAAGGGTTAATTTATCGGTTTTATAGATGACATCGCCTTTATACTTCACGCTTACGAGACAATTGAACTATACCTCATTGACTAGCTATCCTGTTTACAAATCGCAGATCATAAAACCAACCCAATGCGCAGAGGTTAAGTTCCCGGATTGCAACCAATCGAAAAGAAGAAAAGTGTATTTTTGTTCCGGAATCACATCACTTCTGATGGCAAAGCTAAACCTTCGCGTAGAGTGATGGTACGGAAAGTTAAAAATTATTTTTAGAATTTTATTTCACTAGATTTGCAGTTTTTTTTTATGACATTTTGCTCCATAAGGCAAAATTTCTGTAAACACTACTTTGTATATGAGCACTTTATTTTCTGGAGATAATAAGGGCTTTCTACTTATAAAAGGGATATAAAAGTGTGATGAACCTCCAGACCTCATAAGAAGACTTCCAACCTTATGCAAAAGACAAAAGTTTAAACTCACTAGAGGAGAACGAAACTAACCAGATCTGCCTAAGAAGGAAACTAGGTGACTGCATACTATTGCCAACCCCAACTGAAACAAAATAATAAATCCTTATGTCTTTGATGGGCATTCCATTTGCAACAGTTCGAAGTAGAAATGCTGAAGCAATTACATTTAAGAGTTGTCAAGTTGCTGCTAAAAGTTTTTGTTCGACAAATTTCAGCCACAAACCAGTACTATCTAAACAATCCTTGAGAGGTTTAATCATTTTAAAGCATAAAGTTCTTCTTAAAATTGAAAAAGTCTATGTGATCCTACCCACTTATGCGTCCTCAACAACAAGCAAAGCCACAAGATGGAAGATCACGGTCTTGGAAATAGAAATGACTAGAGTGAGTGGTTTGTGCATTTTCGCAATACCAACTGCCTAGTCTTAGACATATGCTGTCCAAGCATAACACGTCGACATCAAGCGAACATCCAACCAGATCGATCACATTGCGATCAGCCGTTCAAAAATGTTCGCATAGACGTCAGAAACCAACATCGGTCATGCACGTGATCAAAATCTCATGTTAGCTCTTTATACGCTGAATTTTGAAACAGCGGCCGCTTAGACTTGCTCAACATTACTTGGTTGAACGAGAGCTTAAACTGAAAATCTCATCGATCTTCAATATGTTAGCGCCAAAAACTCAACGTTCATCTTGCCTTAGCAGCAGAAACAATGACCATCACAATGCAAATGGATGATCACTGGAATGCTGCGCAATTGCAGTACGCAAAAGACAGAAGAACGTCGGCAGTCATGTGCTAGGTATATTGATCGATATATGAACAGCAAACAGTGCCCGGATCATACCGGCCCAGTACATTAAAAACAAAGAAGTGTTGCGCAGTATAAAACTGACAAATACCACTATATCGCCGCACTTATCTCACAGCAGAACTGTTTTCAACGTTGCCAAGGAGCTTATTGGTAGCTAGTACTTAAAAAAAATATCCAGTTAAAGGCTTATATGGCAACCTTCGGATTTCAGATCAAATCATAAGATGGAGAGAACACTTTGTTACAGTCACTAACCACTTAGATAACGTTGATATGATATCGAATTCTAATGAGTCTGTTAATCAAGTCCCTCAAGAAAAATAAGGCAGTATGTAATGACGGCATCCCAGCGAACTGTTTCAAGAGACAAAGGATCCTCAACCTTCCATAAGAGAAAAATTCGACAGATTGTGAAAGCTCAAGTGTTTTATTTGTTTTCCTTATTATTATTATTATCCAAAATGAACAGGATTCAAAGTCGAGAATGCGGACAACTTTCTTTACCTTAGCATGGTTTAGGCTTATTTTTCAAATATTTTCAAAAGAATCAAGCTCATGTATCACAGAATCAGTTCTGTGCGGGAGATTGAAGATGAATGCGACTAACAAACCTAAATAAAAAAAAGTTTAAAACAGTTAGGAATTCCTTCGATGAACTTTATCATAGAACGGGCCAGTACTATTCGAAATACTACTAAACGAAGTAGCAATTAATTGACATGCCATGCAGTGGAATCGGCGCACTCAAGCAGGTAAAACTGCAAAAATCGTATGCGAAATATACACAAAACAGTTGCGGAAGAACAAATCACTTTGAAACTGAACTGAAACTGCTCAAAAGCGTTACACCAAAGTACAAGTAGTTATGGGCGAAGACCAAAAACTTTAATGTAAAATATTGTAAAGAAATGCGCTTGCTATTCTTTATCTTGGATAAACGTACATATGTCTGAAACTAGCACTGGCCGAAAAATTAATAACAATCTATTGGTCTAAAGATGTCAACAACTTAGTTAGAGTGTGGCTCTTGATTAAATGGGCTTTGCAATCACATCAACATAGTAAGCACACCTTTTAGCATATGCCATGTCACACTTTATGACATTAATTTGCCTTCACGTAGCTAAAGTCAAAAACCTATTTTAGTGCGTGTTCAACAAACATGCCAATAAATTTGCAACGAAAATTTAAATACGAATACCCTATGTCCCCCAATGGGTGTTATTTCCTTTATAGCACGTGGTCGTCGTAGTTGTAACCCATTCATACAACGACTAACTACAGCCATTCAATGCAGTGAAATTTTAAAACTTTTACTTTCATTTGAATACAGAAAAAAACCTCTACTATTGTAGACACTTGCTACTGCAGATATTTAATCAATCAATTGTCCAATTGCGAAACGTTGTTCAATTCTGCTTCACACGTTTACCATAAGTTCAAGCGAAAATGACAATTTGGACAAAAATGGTGAAGACTCTGAGGCCGCGTTAATGTTTTAGGGCCAATTTGAATTTTCGAGGGTCATTGCGTTGAATACAAATTGCACTTAATGCGACTTCAAAACGATGAAACTACCTTCCGGATGAGATACACTTAAACGTACTAAACGGCCATCGACGACCCAAAATAAGAAGAGACAACCCTCGACTTGCTTACCTTGTTCAATGTAGTAGGAGTATCCAAAGAAAGACAGTATCTACGTTAAGTTAGTCACACGAAGCACTGATCACTAATCCCGAAGAATCTCGTTACACTTCACCTGTCACAGTACACTCCTTAATCTAGAACACAATGCGGGCGCATAGGAATCACTTGTAATCTCCAATCACTAATTGCAATCGATATTTAATTATTCGTAATCGAAATCCAAGCGATCGTCTAGTAAGTGTCTTCCGATCGCGCGCGCCAAATCGAAATTGGAAAAAAAAAATAATTCAACCGAAATGAGTACGAACTATCAGAGCACGTCTAGTGGAGGCGATAGCCTATGTACAAGTCATGAGCTCTATTCTGCATATCTATGAATCGAGCCCCGCATGCATTCATGAGCTCGTTCTCCAACAGACGCTAAAAACTCGGCTGAAAAACGAAACATCGCCAGCAGTGGCAAAAGATACTCGTACTACAAACATCACCTGGTTGTGGGGTATTGCATAATTTTTACCACCAACTTTGGATTTTTTTTTTCGGTCGTCGATTTTGCCCAACTTTTTTTGCTTTGAATTGCAGACGACAGACAACGGAGAGTGAGAGTGAGACCAAAGTTACGGACGAGGGACCTGAGCGAGTCACTTGGAAAGACCAATAGTGATGATGAACACCATCGTGGAGTTGGTTTGAGTGACTTCCACTGGTTTAGAGAATTCACCGAAATTTTCTAGTGCTACTGCCGCTCACACTACGAGTACGTTACGCTCCAGTGCTAAGTTTAAATGTCTGGCATATGGACTGCTGGTGCAACTTCATAGATACAGATATTCGTCGAGTGAGTGTAGTTACTGAGGGAAATTTTCGTGAATAATCATGGTAGTCGTGGTGGTAAAACTTTTGCACGTACTACAGAGAGATATGTGGCAGTGCAGCCGATTCACGTAATTGGAACACGACGCGGTAACCTTTAATTAAGACGCACCACAGTTCGAATGCATTGCAGTTTGGATGATGGAACTTGTATCGGACGTCATCGTTTGCTGTTTTCGAAGAAGACGGAGAGTTTTGCAATATAGAGCAATAGAGCTAGAGGCAGTGGAAGTAGACCTACTGACTAATCGACCGTAGTTGCACAGAAAGTTGACGGTTTGGTGAAGAGTTTGGTAACGATGGTTTGGACTGGAATAGTGGCCGCACAGACTTTAGTAATAGTTGTATGAAACTTCTTTTTTGTTAATAACTTGATTGACTGGCAACTGTCCACATGTGCTTTGGTTTTAGGTAAATTGGAGCAAGTCATGTGAAATTTTTATAATTGTAATGCACTATGTGGTACGAGTTTGTCAAAAAAGAAAAAAACGTAAACTGTGACGTAAATTAAAAGGTCTGAGTTCGTTTGACGGTCAGTTTAAATGACGACAACTAATGTCGATGCCTTGGAAATTTATGTGGATTTTTTTGCCAAATAGACAAGAATTTTTACCTCTAGTTCGATAAATTTTAAACACAATTTGCTTACTAGAATCAACATCCCTTGTATCTCTCTCCATAAATTGGAACAAAGCTATTAGAACCTATTCGAAGCAAATTTTTTTCTTCAAATCGACGTTAGACCGGCCCAATAAATCGACGTAATATGCTCCTGCGATTTTGTTTCCCTTCTCCAAATAGTCAACGTGGATAACACCTCGTGCGTCCAAAAAAACGGTGGTCATCACCTTTCCGGCCGAACGCACCGTCTTCGCCTTATTTGGAGCACCGGGTGTAACCCATTGTTTCGATTGTTCTTTGGTCTCTGTTGTGTACCAATGAATCCATGTCTCATCGACGGTCACGAAATAATGCAGGAACTCCTCCAGATTTCGATTAAACAGGGCCAAACACGTCTTTGTTCTCCGATGTGAGCAAATGCGGCACTCATCGCGCAGACAGTTTTCTCAAGCCCAAAATTTCGTTTAGAATATGGCTAATGCGTTCAGTTGAAATGCCTGCTATCTCAGCCATCTCGCGAATTTTCATTCAGCGGTTCGCCTATACGAGATCATGGATTTTGTCTACGGTTTCCTCTTTGGCAACTGTTTTTGAGCCACCTGGGAGCGATTCATCAAAAACCGACGTGCGGCCACGGCGATACTCTGCGAACCAATAGTAAACGATTATACCGGAAGGTGGATGGGTCCCATACGCACCATCGAGAATGGGCTCAAAAAATAGATCGCAAAAAACGCTAACACGATGTTTTGAAATTGGTGTCCAAACAAAACTAAGTCACTAAATTTTGACAGGCGGGCTAAAAAGGGGTTATACTAAATGATAGTACACCTATCTTAGAATCCGGGTACTCATAAAACAGCCCTCGTAGACAATGACCATTACTATCTTGAAGTTATAGCTATACTTTATGTACTTATAGCTACAGTGTGAGGTACTGTCTATGCTATTAATGTAGACTCTACTCTACAGGGTCCAATGCTAGGCGTTACACCGAACGGTGGACTTACCAGGCCTAAAACCAAAAAAAGGATACGCATGTGATCCACAGTTGGTTTAAAATTTCAGATGTTGATGCAGAATTTAAAAACAAATCTAACTGTTGAAAGGGTCTCTCTTCCTGAAAAATCTTAGCCAAATAATCTCTTTAATTAATGCGGTCTTTGCCAAACTACCTCCGGCAGCCCACACCATATTGGAGTTCATCTAATGCTGCCACCAAAGGCGAGGTCTTCTTCTACTACTTCTGTTTTTACGGTAAGAATCGAGGGCTCAATATGTTCTAGCCATTTCTGTAAACTTTTACGACCTGTTCAGTGTTGATGTGTAGATTCCAGCTTCGAATTCCCTCAACCCAAACAGCACCAAAAATCAAAATTGCGTTTAAAAAAGTCAAGGAAAGGTCATACACCTTTGCTCACGTCCGTGAACACATGTGTATATTGGGAACAAAAGGCGGTGTACTGACTTAGTGGTAATTTAACCACAAAATTAATTAGCCTCAATTTCTTTTCCACACGTTGCATTATGAAACATACTCCGAATTTACTACCAAACAAGTTCTCGTTTCCTATTTTGGATATTAAAATGTTACTTATGCCATTGCTCGTAGGTTTCGTTCCTTCAGACTTCTTGCTTTAGTTTGTCGCTTACATCAAATCAATTGTCGCAGTAAGTTATCCTCGTTTTGGCTGACCTATCATACAACAGGTTAGAAGAGACAGAAGATGCTTTTTACGAGATGCATAATGGGTTGGTGTATCGGAAAGTGAAGGACGGAATTTTTTCTATGTGCCCCAGGAAATGGAGCACAGTGTTTTATACAAATACCATGACGAAATGGGACATGTGGGCATTGATAAGGCGATTGACTCTATTCAGAAGACATACTGGTTCCTCCGTATAAGACTCAAAGTGAAGAGGGATTTTTACATAACATACCAAAGGGCAATGTTCCGTTCGACACGTTACATGTCGATCATGTTGCCCCGATAGGATTGAAGAGATTTAAGAAGAACTATGTATTCCTAGTGGTGGATGCGTTCACCCAAGTACGTTAAATTATACGCCACTCAAAGAACGGGCGCGCGGGAGGTTCTAGGGCTCTTGAGGAACTATTTTGTTGCATACAGTCGTCCCAAGAACATATTTGAATTTAAAGATTTTATGAAGGAGAATTATAAGATAAAGACAGCTGCAGCGTCGCCGCAAGCCAATGGACAGGTAGAGCAAATAAGTAGGAGCCTGAGACCCATATAGCGAAAGCAGTAAGTCACGATGTAAACAGGAGTTTACCATGAATAATACGGTGCATGCAAGTCAGAATGGTCGAATTGTAGTAAGCTAAATTGGTAGCACTGAACAACGAATAAAAAATTGTAAAGTGGTAACACTATATGACAGCCTGTCAGTAAACAGGGGGCAGTTGTAATTTGCTAATCCTTGACAGCCAGAATGCGCTGCTACTGCATTCTGGTGCCTTGAAGTCCGTTCACATTTAGGCAAACAAGCCAAGTATCAGTGGGATACTGTTTTTAGTTTGTTTTTACAGCTGAATGTTGTTGACGTGTTTATCATCATGTTGAGTATGGACAAAAATGATTTTTGTTCTCTCATAAAACGTTATTTTTTTAAATACAAAACGGCGAAGGAAACAAAAGAAAAGTTGGATAAATATTATTGGGCCAGTGCTCCGTCCGATTATACCATCAAATATTGGTTTCTAGAGTTTCGTGGTGGCCGCAACTCCACTACCGATCAAGTCCACATCGGCAGGAAATCCGATGCAGTTACAGACGACAATGTCAAAAAAATACATGAAATGGTGTTTACTGACCGGAAGTGAAGGTGCGCGAGCTAGCAAATACCACAGAGATTAGTACTGAGCGCACACGCCATATTTTGGGCAATATTCTGCATATGAAAAAGTTATCCTGCCGCTGGGTGCCGCGCATACTCATTCCTGACCAAAAACAGGAACGCGAGAGCACTTCGAAAGAGTGCGTCGATTGGTAACTGTTGAACACCAGAGAACAGGCTCGATGGGTCGGAAAGGTTAGGTGTCGATTTTCTGGGATTCTCATAGCATACTCTTCGTGGACTACCTCGAAAATGGAAAAACCATCAACAGCGAATATTACTGTGCATTATTGGAGCGATTAAAGGACAAAATCGCTGCAAAATGGCCTCACATGAAGCGAAAAAAAATTTTGTTTTTGCAAGACAATGCACCGACGCACAAGAGCATCGCAACCATGGCTTAAATCAATAAAATCCCACGATTTCGCCCGATTTGGCTCCCTCGGGTTATTATCTCTTCCCAAACCTCAAAAGATGGCTCATAAATAAAAAATTCAGCTTAATATACGCGAGGAAATCATCGACGCCACGGAAGAGTATTTTGCAGACCTTCGAGAAAATTACTTTTCGGACGGGATCAAGAAGTTGGAAAACTGCTGGAATAAGTGTATCAAACTAAAAGGTGACTATATATTGGGTCTATAACTTGCGGTTTTCTAAGAGATGGCGTAACTTGTATTATTCCATTGTTATTATTCCATTGGAACATGCGTTGGAAAGCTACTGTCATTGTACGTCGTTTCAGCATATGTCATTCATTTGAAGCGTTAACAACAATAATTTTTTTTTCCACTCAAATATGTTGAACTTTGTGTCTGAAAACGTGTTTTCGCGGGGAGTTCTTCTTCATTACTTTAATATGAATAAAACTGCTGCCGAAAGTCATCGTATTTTGTTGGAAGTTTATAGTGAACATGCGCTAGCTGAGCGAACGTGCCAAAAGTGGTTTGGACGATTTAAAAGTGGTGATTTTGGCTTAGAAGACGGTAAACGTCCTGGACATCCAAAAAAGTTTGAAGATGAAGAACTGGAAGCATTACTCTATAAAGATTGTTGCCAAATACAAGATGAGCTCGCAGAATCTTTGGGTGTCACTCAAGCAGCCATTTCAAAACGTTTAAAAGCAACTAGATATATTCAAAAGCAAGAAAATTGGGTTTCACATAAACTCAAGCTGAGAGACGTCGAAAGGCGGTTTTGGATGTCCGAAATGCTGCTGGAACGCCACAAAAGGAAGTCATTTTTGCATCGGATTGTTACTGGTGATGAAAAATGGATCCATTACGACAACCTCAAACGCAAAAAATCATATGTGAAACCCGACCAACCAGCCAAATCAACGACAAAGCCGAATATCCATGGCGCGAAGGTAATGCTCTGTATTTGGTGGGATCAGATGGGTGTGCTGTATTATGAGCTGCTAAAACCGGGTGAAACCATCAATGGACAACGCTACCGAACATAATTAATCCGTTTGAAGACAGCAGTAGGATGGAATCCACAAATTGCCAGAAAGATGGGAAAAAGTCATAGTTTCAGACGGGCAATACTTTGAGTAATACTTTTGTACATGTTTTTCTTAAATAAATGTTCAAATTTTGAAAAAAAAAAACCAGACGAATTAAATTACATACCCAATAGCATTTAAGCATTTTTTGTTAGTTTGTAAAAGTTAATGATTAATAAAATAAAATGCATTTAAAACTAAAAGCAAAACTATCTTTGGCCTTGTTATGAGAAAGTTTCTTTCTTATTGAAGCCTTCCAATCTGCCCAAACCTTGGAAAGAAAAGCTAATTAGTTACACATTTTTTGTTTAATTTTTTTACTTATTTTTTCCAACCAGTCCTGTGCTTTTGGGGTGGGCCATTACTGTTTAGTTCTTTTTTTTTAATTTTCTCATAAAGCTTCCGCGACAACTCGATCCCCTTTCATAAATCCATTGGCAAGATCTTTATGTTGCTCCATAAGATGAAGAAATATTTTTTTCTGCGCAGTATTTTTATGCTTACCCCAGTTTTGAATCCATTTTAAGCAAAAAAATTAATCAAGTTTGTTTAAAATTGAAGTTGAAATTCACTTTGGTGAAATTAAGACAACCCGATTTCATTTTTGATCGATTTCGATTTTCTTTTCGAATTAAAATGAAATGTAGAACCCACCTGTATATTTCAGATAAGAGCGATAAAACAAAGCAATAGTACATTTTTGTTTTATTATTATTTTTTCAAAGTTTTTGAATGAAAAAGGAAAAGCTATCAACGGCCAGTATTATGCGAACTTATTGCAATGTTTGAGCGAATAAATCAAGCAAAAACAGCCGCATTTGGCTAGCTCACAAATCCGTTATTACAATGGCCAAAATTATTGAATTAATGTTTTAATTGCTACCTCATATACCCAATTCGCCAGATTTAACCCCTTCGGATTATTTTCTGTTCCCGAACTTGAAAAAATGGCTCAGTGGTCAAAGATTTTCCAACGATGAAGAAGTGATGCCGGCAGTTAATGGCTATTTTGAGGAGCAAGACAGTTCTTATTATAAAAAGGGTATCGAACTTTTTGAACATCGCTGGGAAAAGTGTATAGAAAAGCGATTATATTGAAAAATAAATAAATTTTTTTCCAAAATTTTTATGATTTCTTTGTTGGGTCGGGTACTTTTGGGACCGCCATCGTATGTACATATTTATTAAAGTTGTATTTCTTTATTTGGGCGTTCACTTCATTGTTTTCTTAATTAGGACAGCCGTCTAATTGGGACAAAATCATTCAACCCAACTAGTCCCAAATAAGTGGAATCCACTGTAATTTTTACTTCCAAGAGAAACATCCCCAATTTCAAGGAATTGAACTGAACCCCAACTACTTTGTATCAACAAAAAACTTAGAGGTTGAAAATAAATGTTGGTATACCACAGGGCTCCATTCTGGGGTCTCGGGCACTGTTTTCAATTTTCATTAATGATCTCTTGTCCGCTACTTCTACCCCAATATATAAATTGTTACCGACAGTTAACATATCTCTGATGTTCATACTCATTGGACACGTGTTCATTGTCTTCTTTTGTACTACGAGAACAGTACCACCAACAAAGTAGAATGCTTCAAAAACACATCGCTGTCGACTGTTGTTAAAGCGAAATTTAAACACCCAGCTATGACGCTTTTTACAAGTACTCATGGGTATGTTCGTCAATGGCAACCTAAGTTTGAATGGGAAAATATTCTATGTCATGAAAAGCGTTGAGAAATATCTAGGTTTTCTCAAGCGAGACAAGAAACACCTTTTTCCTCTTTAATATGGCCACAATGTACAAGGCATTAATCCGGTTAAAGGTGGAGTTCGATGCCCACATCTGTTTAGGTGCACGCAAGACCTCAATGCACTTGTTAGATAGACTGCCAAACCGTGCGCTTAAACTCACAGGTCATACTAAAATCACACAGTTAATTGACACCCTTGTACACCTCGAAGACCAATATATCTACATCTGTGTCCCCCTGATTGTCCTTCGGCCGCAATATTCGAAAACATTTTGAGGGAAAACAATTCTTTTGTTTCACTGCAACCCTTCTTATGGGCTGATTTCTCAGATTATATCGCTGCTATTAACGAAAACTTTATAATCAACATCTGGGTACATAATTGTGATTACCTATACCTACTTTCGTTGAGTAAATAAATATTTTATTTAGAAAAGCAAAATAGTTTGAAAGTCCTAGCAAACTCCTCTACCCCGTACAAAATCTAACACTGCCCCACAGAATAGTGTATCAAGTTACGCTCGTCTGACTTTTTGGGATGTATCTACCACTCGTGCATCAATTTTTATTCAAATTACACGTCCAATCCTCGAAAACGTGATGAAACTTATGTTACTTTAGCCACAATATCGCGCATTGATAAGCGCATTTGACACGTGATACTTAACCACTTTGTGCCCAATTGTCAGGAAGCATGCATTGGGCTTTGGATCTCCAGTCAGCGAATAGAAACAAAATGAACCCGGACAGGAACATAGTTATGGATATGTGTATCTAAGTTACGCATATAACCCGAAAGTAACCTCTCGAACAATGATGACACAATGACAATTCGAAAGTGCGTGTGCATATCAAAGCGATTATACTATTTGAATGCGATGATATGACCGCAGCAATCCCCTGCTACCTTCAGTTGTAGTTAACAAATTAAATTGCGCTTTGCTCTGGTGAACGTCCTGACTGATTGTTTGTGTTGGTTTAATTTTAGGATTTACGTAAGTGATGTCACGTTGCACAAAATACTAGTATAAAGCGAGATGGTGGGAGGCGACAAATCTGCTTAATTATTTAAATAAAACTAGAGATTTGTTTGTGAATTGTGTAAATTCATATGTCGTTTATAATTGTTTAAATTATTGTATATGATTAGCCCGATTAAATATAATTTCCAAAAGAGGTGGACACGAGAATCTTTTTATGTTAATTGTTCGTTTGCAGTTTTATATGAGCCTGAAAGTATGCTAAATTTTTGATGAATTTTGAGAGAGAATTAACTGAAAAGTAAGCCATCTATTGGTTTGCTTTCAAATTACATCTCATTTTGACACTGACAGGGCAGTTCGTCCGCGCTTTCTCTAGGTAAGATACTGTGAAAGATCGAAGTAATTTGGGCAATATAAAAGCCATTCAGGTACTTAAACTCAATATCGAACGAGATACGCGTGAAATATAGTTTAAACTATCGAGAAAGTAGGTACAAAGTTGGTTCGACATGATGGGCACTGCCAAACCGAACAAGGTAGTTATAATATTTGAATTTATGATATATAGTAATTACTCGTAAAAGTAACAATGCCCAAAGAATGAATTCTCACTAAAAAAAAAAAGCAAAATAATACACTTGTGCCAAGGCTTTTTCCAATCTTCGAAGCACTTCTCATAAGCACTTTTTGGTATAGCCATGAGCTCTTCGATTGAAGCCGTTTTTATTTCCTATCGTTGAAAGTATCCGTCCTTTCATAGGTCTTTCCAATTTTGTGAACAGAAATGAGTCGCATGAGGCAAATCCAGTGAATATGGTGGCAGAGGGATGATTGTCGTGTTGATGAATGAGCATTTTTGTGTACAAAATCCATGAATTGTATTTGCACAATTTCGGACGTTGTTTTCGTATTGCTTCTCGCAAACGGCGCATAAATTCAAGATTATACTTCTGATTGACGGTACGACCTTGAGGTACAAACTCCTGATGCACTACGCAACGGTTATCGAAAAATACAGTTATCAAAACTTCGACAATTGATCGAACTTGCCGCGCTTTTTTCGGTCCTTACTCTCCTGGGTGCTTCCATTGGGACAAGTGGGCTTTGGTTTTGACGTCACAACCATATACCCATGATTAGTCACCAGTT
The DNA here is from genome assembly GCA_907269105.1 of Volucella inanis. Taxonomy (NCBI): domain Eukaryota; kingdom Metazoa; phylum Arthropoda; class Insecta; order Diptera; family Syrphidae; genus Volucella; species Volucella inanis. The sequence goes on along the minus strand of OU026156.1, from coordinate 14,243,578 downwards.
ATATCACTTTTGAGCAAGTTAAGATCACCATTGACGTCATTCAAGAGCTTCTGAGCGATGCTCATGCGAATGTTCTTCTAATCAAAATTAAGAAATTTCGGAATAAACTTAGCTGACACACGTCTCATGCCTAAAACATCATGCCAACATCCTCAGGAACTTCTTCTTCTTCTGATTTTCCAAAACAATTTTCTTCTCAGCTTTGACGTTATCATCTTTGATTGATGTGCTGTGGTGTCCAGAGCGAGGTTCGTCATTGGTATCTTCTCGGCCATCTTGGAAGAGCTTGGTCCACTTGTAAAATTTTTTTTTTACTTAGAGCAGACTCACCGTATGACATTGTCAACATTTCAAGTATTTAGGTGCACTTGATTGCATTTTTTGCACAAAATTTGTTGCAATTTTATAAAAATTGAAAAACGCCAAGAACACCAAGACACGTCTTACCTTTGTATCTGTCGAAAACAAACTAAGTATGCTATATACTAGAAGCTGTGAACATATTTCCATGGGCCATGTATACAAATATAGCAAAAAAAAAAAAGATCGATAATTGAATGTACGTTGCCTCGAAATTTCAAAAGTCACCTTACTTTTTGAACACACCTCGTAGGTCCGAAAGTGAGCTTGAAGGTATACTGATGGGCATTCATAGTGAGACGGATGTTACGATTGAAAGTTTGAAGGGGCAGAATGCTACTGGTGATTTCTATGGAGCACTGGTGGTGGAAGAAGCAATAGTACAAAGTGAGTCAAGAGACTTGTAGTAGGTGCCACTGAGTGGCATTAGCATCACCCATGAGTTTTACAGTTTTGAATCCTTTCTAGCAGGTGCAGAGATTTTTAAGGCATACCAAGCCAGATGTGTGCATTGTACTCCAATTTTAAATGGATAAATACATATATTGAGGCCTGATCAATGGGAGTTGAAGTATTTCACATATCGCTTGAGGAAACCCAAATTTTTCTCAACATTTTGGCGACATCGAACGTGTCGTCATTCTAACGTTGGTTGTCACTGACACACATAACCAGAATGGAAAGTCTTTCGATTTCGACGATGTGAGTGCCATTCATGGATAATAGCTGGGTGTTCAAATTTCGCTTTAACGAGAGCAATAAGCATTGTGTTTTGGAAGCATCAAAATCCACTCTGTTTATAGATCGTTGATGAAAATCAAAAAGAGTGTCGGAGACAAAACGGAGCCCTGGGGCACACCTGCATTTATTTTGTTATTAATATCAGACTTGAAACCATCCAAGAACCATTGAAGACAAGAGACGTCGATCTCAAATACACGCATTTTCGCATTATCAAGTGCAACTATCTTGATTTCGCCAAATTGATGTACGCTTTGGTTCCACTTTTCGGTGATACATGTCATCAGATCGCCAGTGGACCTGTTGCTACGTAGACTGTACTGCCGGTCATTGAGAAGTTTTCGTGTTTCGAGATAGTTCATGAGCTGACGGCTTATTAGCATTTCCATGACCTTGGAAAAAACGGACTTAAATGCAATGGGTCTGTAGGAAGAGTAAGAAGTAGATTCACCTTTTTATCAGACGGGCTGTTTTCCATCTGCTCAGAAAGAGTCCTTAAGAGTAGGATTGTTGAAAAAGTTAACGCATTAGTTTTGCCAGGGAAGAAGAACACCTGTTCAGAAGACGGGTAGATATACCACCTGGACTAGCGGATTTATGCATGTTCGGATCTTTAGCGAAAGTGGATCCGTCCCATTGAAGATTCAACGCACTCAAGTGTAGGCGGGGGCAAAGCACAATCTGGAAGTGTTAAATTGACCGCAAAGTTTGCAGTAAGTAGATTGGCCTTGTCCAAAGAGTCGATAGTTGGAATGTCATTGTAAATGAGCGGTTGGATGGAGGATTGAGCAGAATTTCTAATGTTTTTGACGAGTGAACAAAAATTGTTACTAACATTGGGACATTGCAGTACTGTTGGCCTCACACCTTTTCTTTTGGTTTGATACTCTTTATCCGATGAGAGATAGAGGATCTCATTCCAAAGAAAATATTGTCAGTGAAGTTATCAGCAGCGGCATCCACTCCGTTATCGAGGAAATCCAACGACCAGTCAAGTCCGCTCCAATTGGCTTTCTTGTATTGCCATACGGTTTTTTAGGAATATTTTCTCTAACTATGTGGTTGATGTACGAGTGGTCCGACGTGCCTAGAGAGGATAGCATATTGACCTTGTATTTATCAGATTGAGAAGTTTAAAACAAGTCCAGGGTATTGGCGGTATGACAATCAAAGATCTCAACACAGCGTCGTTCGGGTGTTGTTTGTCCAGAATATCGAAACCACGCAGAAACTATTACTGCTATCTGGTCACCCTAAGAGTCGCAAACATCGTCTGTTCATTACTTATTGTGGACGTTGAAACCATTGAGAAAGTTAAGCAGAGAGTCGACTTCATACACATGTACATCAGGACGCCGACTTGTGGACAACACTTGCTCATCCCCTTCATCACATACCAATCGCAGTCCACATTCGCAGCATGCTTTATTCATAAGTTGTATTCTCGAAATTGCCATGAAAATGCCAAAGGGCTACTTTCTTTTGTTGGATGCGCCATCAATTCTGTTTACCATGTTTTGAAAGATAGTCTCCCAAGACTTTGGATGTTAGGGATGCATTCTCAAAATGTACCATTCTCCCCATTCTCTAAAGCAGCAAGAAGCAAGTCAGTCTCGTCTACCGACGAGAAGCACTAGATTGTTTCTTTTAGTCACCACGATTCGTGTGACCTGATTGATGATGTGAAATGTGAGACAGGCGGTGCTTAAATCCAGCTTGTGAAGCTAAGAAAACGGATTAGATCCCTTATCCTGTTAACAAAGATGTTGTAATTAAGGTCGTCGAAGAATGGTTTTGAAATTTTAACCATTTAACCATTAACAATTCAAATTTTTTATTTTTGGTGCAAAATATGACCCCCGCAGACGCTTAGTTTAGAAGATACAGCCATTTTAAAGTTCAGGCAGTCCGGCTCTTGCTAACGGCGGGCATTTGCAGAGAAAATGAGAGAGAGTTTCCTTCTCATTTTCACTCCGCAACTGCGGTAGTGTGGTTTGTAAGGGATACCTGGTTCGGCCGCATGAGCTAACTTTTCAACCTCTTCCGTATAGGGCTGTGAACCGCATGACAATGTATATTATGCCGGTGTTATGCTATTGGCCGAGCATATCTTTGCCATTTTAGCCTGCATTGGTAAAGATTAACTCATTTCTGAGCCGTTCTCGTAAATTTTGGTCTGTTTTAGTTGTACCAGTTTATTTCCTCAACGGATGCCGGTTTTTGTTTGTTTCTTTACGAAAAATTCTGTCAGCAAAAGACAGTGGTTGACTTGGTAGTGATTGCTTGAGATAACTTCTTTTTTTTTACTCACTTTTTTGTGTTATTCCGGCGTAGATGGTAGTCATGAGTGAGGGAGAATAATGCAGTAAACAATTTTGTGATTTTTTTTATGTCATAATGTAGCTGAAAGTGCTTAGGGAAGCCATTGATATGGATTGAAAACATTTGACCAGATGATTTAAAAGACCACACTTCAGGCCAGAGAGATTTATGAACATTATTTTAGGGAGCCTGCCAGGAATTGAAGTTCTCAAGGAATTGTATTAGTAGAGATTGAGCTTGGTTAAGTAGTCGTTTGTTTTATAACACGGAATATGGAAAAATTAAAAAACAATTTAGGAAGACACGATCTGAACAAGAACAATTCACTTCACTTAACCCACTAAACATTGTCTTCAAACTAAAACCCATTATTTCAGTGTCGCTGTTGTGTGTTGTGTTGTTTTGTGTAAAATTTTGCTGTTGTGTAAAATAGTAAATCCTTCAGTTAAATCGTTAATTGTGTACATTGCTAGATTCAGAACGTGTTTTTGTTCTGTAGTCTTTACAGCATGTACCTCTTGCTTTGGCCACTTAACAGGATCGACCTGCAGCCACTGGGGACCATTCCACCACAATTGGTTGTTTTTCATTTGTTTTGGTAAACACCTTCTAGAGGCATCAGGGTTATCAAATGACGTGATGTGCCTCCATGAAGTTTGTTTAGTTACTTCTTGTATTTCTGACACTCTATTCACGACGAATGTCTTCCAGGTTGATGGACATTTTTGGATCAAGACAAGAACGATTGTAGAATCACGAATTCTTAAATTTCTTCATTTACTTGAGAACCAAATACTATATCTTTAGTATTTCTTCCAATTTTTTATTTTTATTTATATTTGATAGTAAATTTGCTCCACAAGGTTCTAAGTTGGGAAGAGGAAACTTTCTCCAGATTCGAGCCACCTTTGTTTTTGCTGTCAACAACGATGTAGTGTAAGATCCATTTGTTTCGACAACTCTTGATTATACTACTGCCGCATATGCTGCTTCTGAGGAGTCACAGAATCCTTGGTTTTTCCTTACTTCAATCCATCAAGGGATCGTATTGTCCACAAGTCACAGTCACAAGATTGTCCTTAATTTTGTTCCACTGACTTCTCAATTCAGCTGAAAGCGGTTCATTGCATTCCACATCTGATTTCCAAATTTTTCGGATTAGAATTTTTGCACTTACTGTTACTGGAAATTACACGGAGGCAGTTGACTTATGTTATGTTATTAACCTTGCGGCAATCTTATTGGGTCATTCAAGCAAAACGAATAATAGGACAGGTTATCCATAATTGTGTAAGATGTCATCGATTCAATGCACAAACTAAAACTCAATTAATGGGAATGTTACCGTCCCCACGAGTAACTCTGTTCTATACAGGCCGAGAACGAGGAAATAGAACAACAAAGGCTTACATCGCTATATTTGTCTGTTTGTCGACCAAGGCCGTTTACATAGAAGTAGGTAGTGAGTGATCTCAACTCTACAGCTTTCACAGCAGCTGTAAGAAAGTTTACATCAAGAAGAGAAATCTGTTCACACTTTTAAAACGGAACTACGTTTATTGGCGCCAACAAGGAAATTCAGCACCAAAAAAAGAATGCTATAAACACAGTATGCAGAAAATGCATTAAAAAACTTGTTTTGGATGGAATTCAGTGACACATCACACTTCGGGGAGTACAAAATACCACATAAAACGAAAGCGTCGCTTCTGACAAGCCTCCGATAGGAGTTCCTTAGAATGCCGTTGTGAAGCCCTTGAATCGTGTAGGGGCTTTATTCGAGAGAATACAAGGCCAAAGCATACTCTTAAAATGTATACAGGTGATCAGCGAACAGCTGCCCAAAATCCAATGCTCCTACCTTTTTATAATTAGCGCGTGAACAAGGGATTTGTGTACCCTTAAAATGTTTGTACACAGCGCGGATGAATGACACTTAGCACGGAAGTAAAGAGAGCAACCGATGTGTATTGGTCTTAAATGTTTGCACATTATAATGGCTAGGAAATAAGTAGAAAGCTCGGCAGGGCATTCCAGGAAAGAATCGCGATATCTTAGAGTACATCTATAAGTGGGCCTGGGGATATACTGATGAACATAGTATAGAATAGCGAGGCTGGTGTTAAAACGAGTAATCGGAGATACGTCCTTGACGTTCCAAGAACTTTCCACTTTATTGACGCAAATAGAAGCTTGTTTGAATTCCCGACCACTAATAGCTATCAATAATGACGACGACGAAACCATAGAACTTACTCCTGGAAAAGAAAGGAGCCCAATATTAACCTTGCCAATACTGTATTAATTGAAAAAGATCGATTACCACTAACTAAATGGAGGATGGGCATCATAGCGGAAGTACACCCCGGAAAGGATAACGAAATTCGCGCTTATTATTCGGTCTTAGTACCGAAATAACCGTTCCAAACGAAAATGCGGAACTAGATGAATTTGTTCATCGACATTCCTACAACTATAGTAGAGTGCGTTGGACACACTTCTCTAGGACACTGACAAGAGCACTCTCCTCGAATTTGCTTTACCCACCGTCTAACAGAAATCTGTCAAACGAGGAGATTGACAGATATCTAAAAGTAATGGACGAGACAATCAAACAAACAATGGACAAAACGATACCTCGGTATCAACATACTGACAACGAAGACTTGTTCCGCAATTCAACTATTGACGCACTGCACCGACATAAAAGTAGACTACTGTCAAGACTAAAAACCTTGTACAGACAATTCACTGACAGACATAACCCGGAGATTATGATGTTAAGGTCGTCGATCAAAAACCTCCAAACATTAATAAAAGAAAATTACAGGGCTTCTGTAAGTTTGTATTGGAACAATAAAATTCAGGCTGTAAATACCAGCAACCCGAATATGTTCCCGCAAATAAATAAAATATTTCGGAGGAAAGATCAAAACGACCTTTCATGTCTCAAAATCGCCCGAACGACAAACAACGAAAACATACTTTTGGCAGCAGGCATAGATCAAAATGAGGCTGTGGAGGATGACAACTTCTTTGTGATCGAGGATCCGCAGGAGAAAGTTGAGGCTATAGGAGCGACTTTTCAGGAAGTATATAGGGCGAATGATATCATTGGCCCTAACCACGACTTGGAAAGTCGAGTCCTTGCGCACAATTTCTACCTTCGAAACGAAATAGTGAACTGGCGAATCGAGAACTCGGGTTTCACCCAGTTCAGTGACGAGAATATGGCAAATAATGTCATCGCCAATGAAAGGGAACTTCCTCCGTTCATTTCGAAGGAAGAGCTCCAAACGATCTTCGACACAATCAGAAGAAAGAAATCTGTGGGAATCGATGATATACCAAACATTGTGCTTCGACATCTCCCTCTAGAAGCGGTGGACATTTATACCACCCTGTTTAACAATGCAATGAATAATGCACATTATCCGACGCATTGGAAAACTGCGGTGGTACATTACATCCCCAAAAGGGATAAAGACACCTCCAATCCGGCGAATCTCCGGTCGATCAGTCTCCTTCCAAACATCAGCAAGGTTTTCGAGAAGGTTATCAATAAGGTTCTGACTAAGTGGGTTGAGGAAAAAAATATGGTTCCGGATAATCAATTCGGTTTCAAGGCGGGGCATGATATTATTCACGCCACGTCTAAACTGGTTTCCGATATCCAATGGAACAAAGCCAAGAAACAGTGCACTGGTGCCTGCCTGATTGACTTGGAGAAAGCCTTCGATACCGTATGGTTAGAGGGACTCTTCTACAAACTGAACAGGCTGGGCATTAGCAGACCATTGCTGTATATTCTTTTCAATATGTTCACAGATAGACAGTTCATCGTGAAGAATGGCGATGTGACTTCTACTGGAACTTTTCATGTTAAAAACGGTATCCAACAAGGTGCGGTTAATTCGCCGATTCTTTTCAACATTTACACAAGTGATTTGATAGGTTCACTTCACCACGCCATAGCGTACGCAGACGACATAATCGCGTACAGATCAGGGCCAAAGATTGAGGTCATAAACATACTCTTGCAACGTGACTTCGATAAAATTAAACAATATTGCGACAACTGGAAGTTGAAGATCAACTTTCAGAAGTCGGAAACCATACTTTTTAGGACGCCTTTGTCTGGGGCCTCTGCGGATACCAGAAAGAATTGGCGAAAGTTTCAGATCGTCGGACAGTACGGTCAACCACTTGCTTGTCGAAATGTAGTCAGATACCTTGGGATCTGGCTGGATCAATATCTGTATTTTAATAAACAAATAGATGTTGCTCTGGTCAGAGCCAGAGGAGCTTTTGCCCTTACATGGTACATGGCCCTTATTCGGCCTATGCTAACATTTGGTTGTCCCGTGTGGTTCAACGTGAGAGCAAGTCTTTTGGAAAAGATTCAGGTGTTTGAGAGGGCTTGCCTTAGGGCTTGTCTTCGCCTTTACAGAACACCAGAGTCTGAGTACATAAAATTCTATCCTAATGAGGTTTTGTACAATAGGGCGAACCTAATAAGAGTGGACAATTTTGTCATTAAGTTGATTCGAAGACACATTGCAAGAGCAATGACCTCGTCGAACAACCTGATCTCTGGGGCTTATTACCAGAAGCGTTCCTCTATCTTGATAAGAAAGGTTTGATCCAGGACAGATTAGTGGTGCCGTTAATCTTTCACGTCGCTCGAACAGCTGCGGACAGGCGACTCAACTACAACAGAGATGTCGCACACGGCAGTACGGAGCGTCTCCGGTTCAGTAGAGCGGTAGGGAGTCGTGACATGAGAGATGTTGCTCGGCAGCACCAACAATTTTGGTGGCTTATTGAAGAAGAGGATGCTTCGTCGTCGAATTCCTCAATTACTAGGTAGCTTCCTCGAGTGAAGCAAAGTTGGCCAGCCTATTAGATTTTAGTAATGGCCGACTTACATAGTTTTAGATAGGATTAAGTTAGATTTAAGAAAAAAAAATAAAAAAAAAACAAAAACAAAAAATACATATATATATATACATATATTTATATATTAAGTATATATATATTATGTATATATATATATATAAAATATTTAACTTAATTGTTTATTAGATGTAAGTAGGTTAAGTATATTAAGATTTATTTTAGGTAGTTGGTAAGCTTTAGTTTTAAGTTTTATATTTCAACAAAAAAAAAGTCCATTTACTAAGTTTTTGTTAAAATCTGTTTTCTTAGTTTTAGGCTTAATTAATGCAAATATTAAAATAAGAATAGACTGTAAGATACGTCAAAAGACATAGATTAAGTGTTAGGTTTATCTTAGAGTGCCCGCATGGGGCCAGTAAGTTTGATTAAGATAATTTTAAGTTAATTAAGCTAATTTTTAAGCATTTTTTTTTTTTTTTTTTTTTTTGTTTAGCCTATAAGAATTAATATATAAGAAAGTAAAAAATGCATTTAAACTGACTAAACTAAACTGACGAAATTCGCGCTGTATTTAGTAACCAAAAATACTTCAAGAGGTCCATTACCAAACAGTGCCTCATTCCTATTGCAAATAAAGGAGCTGAAACAAGCCTCTACAAAACTTTCAACACTAGTCAAAATCAATCTTGCATGTACGGAAACATTATTGAAGGAAACTACAAAGTAAGCAGACGTTCCAAAGAAGCAAAAAAAGAATCAGCCTACCATTATGGAGTTAATAACAGTTTTGATAAGTAGAATCACTGCTATGCCAGTTAACAAACAGTATGAGACAATGCATTTGAACAGTCAGCCTGGTATAATAACACATTTTTCATCAAACTTCTAATTATTGGAAAGCAGATAATATAGTAACAAGCACGATAAACTCATCATTTTTTCAATCACATAACCTTTTAGAGTAGTTAACAACACTACACTATAAGCGGAAACAAATACCCATACTACAAGGCTGGAACAATCCTTTCAGATTCAAAAAAGTCAGGAGCGCATATTGAGAGATATAAGGCACAGGACATTGCAGTACTCTACGAGGGCTTGATAATGAAATGAAACGGATTAGAAATGAAAACGCAACTTTTTTAGATTTTGATAATTTATTTTCCAACATAATTCGCTTTCAACTCAATACACTTTACCCATCGGGGCTGCAATTTTTTTAACCCCTCCGTATAGTACGACTTTTGTTGGCCTCCGCGGCGGTGATGACTTCCTCGTTCGACCCGTACTTCTTTCCGGCGAGCGATCTTTTAAGGTTTGGAAACAAAAAAAAGTCGCAGGGAGCCAAATTCTAAGAATACTGAGGATGGAGGAACAATTCGTAGTGCAATTCAACTACAGAAGTGTGAGCCAGTGCGTCATCGTAGTGGAAGAGCACTTTTTTCTTCGACAAATAAAGTTACTTTTTCTTTTTTTAAAAAGGACGAAACAATAATTTAAGTTACCCGCAAAGCTTGGAAAAAGAAATAATTACGATTTAGTAAAATTAATTTTTTTAGTACTTTAAGTTACAGAATACAGATTAAGGAAATAAAGTTTCAATACTTTTCTACGTTTTTTGAAATTCACTATATTTTTTATATATGCTGGTAGGTCATTCATCACTTGTGGTATGGCGTAGCTTGGATGTCTTCTCCCATAGTTGTTAAAAGTTGCCGGAATTTCCAGAAGTCCCTGAGCACGTCTTCTTGTATTCCGATTATGGCGTATTCTTTGTTGGTAACGTTGATTGTCATAATAGCGTAACAGCATCGTCAGGTTAAATATACCGTTAACATCGAGGACATTTAAGAAAAAATTATTATTGGGTATATATTTTAATTCGTGCGGTTTTTTTTTTTCAAAATTTGAACGTTTATTTAAGAAAAACATGTACACTAGCATTATTCAAAGTATTGCCCATCTGAAGCTATGACTTTTTCCCATCTTTCTGGCAATTTGTGGATCCCATCCCAAAAGAACTGCGCCGGCTTGGCAGATAAGAATGAATCAAGCCAATTTTTGATATCCTGCTCTGATGTGAACCGTATTTCAAGGAGGGCGTTCTGCATCGACCGGAACAAATGGTAGTCAGAAGGGGCAAGGTCTGGGCTATAAGGCGGGTGGGGTAAGACTTTCCATCCACTGTTTTCCAAATAGTTCTTAACCAGAATAGCAACGTGCGGCCGAGCGTTGTCATGCTGGAAAATTATTGCCTCGTGTCTGGTCGCACATTCCGGGCGTTTTTCGCCTACTGCTCTCTTCAAACGGATTAATTGTGTTCGGTAGCGTTGTCCGTTGATGGTTTCAACGGTTTTAGCAGCTCATAATACAGCACACCCATCTGATCCCACCAAATACAGAGCATTACCTTCGTGCCAAGGATAGTCGGCTTTATCCGTTGGCTTGGCTGGTTGGCCGGGTTTCACATATGATTTTTTGCGCTTGGGGTTGTCGTAATGGATCCATTTTTCACCACCAGTAACAATCCGATGCAAAAATGACTTCCTTTTGTGGCGTTCCAGCTGCATTTCGGACATGTAAAACCGCCTTTCGACGTCTCTCGGCTTGAGTTAATGTGAAACCCAATTTCCTTGCTGTTGATTATATCCAGCTGCTTTTAAACGTTTTGAAATGGCTGCTTGAGTGACACCCAAAGATTCTGCGAGCTCTTCTTGTGTTTGGCAACAATCTTCATAGAGTAATGCTTCCAGTTCTTCATCTTCAAACTTTTTTGGCTGTCCAGGACGTTTACCGTCTTCTAAGCCAAAATCACCAAAATCGTCCAAACCACTTTTGGCACGTTCGCTCAGCTAGCGCATGTTCACCATAAACTTCCACCAAAATACGATGACTTTCGGCAGCAATTTTCTTCATATTAAAGTAATGAAGAAGAACTCCCCGCATAAAGTTCGACATATTATTGTTTACGCTTCAAATGAATGACATATACTGAAATGACGTACAATGACAGTAGCTTTTCAACTCATGTTCCAATGGAATAATACAAGTTACGCCATCTCTTAGCAAACGAATTAAGTTATAGACCAATAATATTCATAATTTTATATTATCGATGCTGATTCCGTATCTTAAACGGGATTCAGCAAGTGAAAGGTACATCTGCTTCTGCACCTCTACGCATTTTTAATTTGCACCCGTATCTTATTGACTTGTTGGGCAGTCTTCGTTTTGATGATATATGCTGATGGAAACTTTGGGCTGGTGTGGCATACGTATGTGCATCAGTTTCGTTTTTACAGCATTAATCACAAGTCCTTGATCGTGACATCATTTTGAGACACTATTAAATTCATCTTGCATTATCGAGATCACAGTATTAATTCATTTGTGTTTAACAATTATTGCTAGGTCATCGTCGTATGCAAAGACTGTACTTTTGTTAAGCAAACGAAGAAGCTCGTTAGTATACAAGATGAAGAGGATTGGTCCCAGTTTTTAACCTTGTAGTACACCATACAGATTTTGCTTTTCTTGGCTCAGTATGTTTCTTATTTTTACCCTTATTTTTCTTCCCGATAGCCAAGATCCCTCTTACGCCAATTCGGTTGAGGTTTTCGATGATTGTCTCATGGCTTGATGTGTCAAAGGCCTTGCTGAAGTCTGAGAACATGACTAGAACATGGTGGTTTTTGTTTAGATCTGCGTTAATTACATTTGCGAGATCTCTTAGTAGTAACCCAGTGCTGTTATTTTTTTTTGGAAGCCATATTGGTTTGGCTGTAAAACTCTATGTTTTTCTGTAAGATTTGTTAGTCTTCGTACTCTATCTGGTTTTTCACTCCCTCCTTGTATATAGGACGTATTATCGACGTTATTGATTGACTTATACTTTGGTTGATAATTGTTCTTATTATTGAGCTCAAAGACAAAGCATTTAGTTTGAGATCGATCGGTCTAATATTATCTACTCCTGGTCCCTTGTCGGTTTTTAAACAGCACAACATTCTGTAAACTTTTTTTTAATATAAACTCCGAGCAAGATAAAACCTGTCTCATCTCGCGCGTCTCAAAAAAACGGTGGCCATCACCTTTCCAGCCTAAGGCACGGTCTTCGCCTTCATTGAAGCACGTTCAATAATTGTTTCGATTGTTCTTTGGTCTCTGGTTTGTACCAATGAATCCTACTCCGGATTTCAATTAAACCGGGCCAAGCACGTCTTTGAAGTGGTCTCACGGTTGCGCTTGTTCTCCGGTGTGAGTAAACGCGGCACCCATCGCGCGGACAAAATGAGGGATGCAGGATGCAGGATATGGCTAACGCGTTCAGTTGAGATGCCTGCTATCTCAGTCAACTACGGAATTTTCATTTGACGCTCCGTCAATACAAGATCATGGGCCAACATGCGGCCAAAAGCAATGGTAAACAGTGGTACAAGAAGGTGAATAGGTTCCATACACACCATTGAAAATGGTTTTGCCACTCAAAAACAAGAATCGGATCACGAAGCGATACTGCTCTTTTTCCATGGTCGCAAAAAACACTTACACGATGTTTGGAAATGGGTGTTTCAAAAGCTTTGACTTGTCACCAAATTTTGACACGCGGGCTTAAAAAGGTTATACTAAATGATGGTTTCCTCATTTTGGCTCAGAAGCGCCACCTATCTCTCAATTCGGATACTCATCAAACAGACCTCGTATAATGTTTATTACAAATCGCACTCCTTGTCGCTGTCCTATTAAAATGATAAATTACATATTCTACGTGTCTACAACTATTCAAATAAATTTTTGATAATATTTTCGGCGATAAATTTACATTTTTACTTATCGCAAAAAAATCACAAAATAAATAGCCAATTTTATTTACCACCCTCTACAAGAAATAAACAATAAAAAGAGACAAAAAACAATTGAATATATTATAAAGTACATTAAATTAAATCATTTAAAGAATTTTTATTAAGTCTTGTCTACCAGTTTTTGTGATTAGGACTTCTCAGTTGTAGTTGGCGGATTGTAGCCCTCAACAGTCAAGGAATCTCCAAATAGTGGCTTAAAGAACAGCACAAAACGCGCATATCGTCTTGCCGAATTCTGAAAAAATTTAGAAAATTAATAGTTTAATTAGAATTTTTTTCTAGTTTTACGAAAAATTGCTTCTAACTGAGATTATTCCAAGTTGGTTGTTTTAAACAATAGTTAACTCCTTTAAATGAAGCTGCAAAAGCTCGCGCTTATTATCATAGACAACAACCACTTTTGGACTTTAATTGAATTCCAATGCCTCCACAACTGTTGGTAATATACACTATTAAATAAAAGTGACTCTTTTTTTTTCGAAAATAGCGCACAACTTTGTATTAAAATGAAATGTTGAACTCCATGTTTAGTAAGTGAGTGAATCCATCAATTTTGGGCACAAAATTAAGCCGCCAGTCTTACATTTGTTCTGTTTTATTTATACCGGATAAGTACTTGTTGTGCCGTCTGTTGTGCTACGACGATTCATGAACCTGTCTGTCGGTGGGAGTTTATGTTTTTCAATAGAAAAGTTAAGGAAGAGGGTTAGATCTCCAATCCTATTGCTAGATAATTCCTCAAGGTTAATGGAGAGTATCCAAGCTCCCGGTCATCTCTAGAACAGATCACTTGTAAAGAAAGGAGCTAAGAGATTCTCTCTCAATTACATCTTTGTAGCTATGACATACCATAGGATGTTATAGGGAGTACCTAGCTCGGATACATGATCAGATACCCTAGAGGCCAGCAGCTTGTGGATTATGGTAGTAGTGGACGTGGTGGAGGAAGTTCAAGTATTCCAAGCTCTCGTGATACTTCTCCATGTCGAGGATTGTCACCTTTAGTAACAAATCTAAAACCGTCTGTAATTATAAGGGGAGGTCCGCGAAGTTTTGATTCTACCGTACATACTATTCGCGTATATTATAGCGACACGGACTTTCACACAATGCATCATTTGGTAATGGCCGTCGATGAAGGAAGTCTGGCATTTGGAGCAGGCTTACGTCCAGCTGACTTATGTTAATTGCGAAGCTTTTCAATTATTGTTAAGTGGGGGATAGCATGTGACTTTACATGCAACTCCACTGAAGCACACAAGCTTACCACACAACACTTGACGAAGACGAACCAAATTAGTTCCAACTATGGAAACCTTGCGCGAAGAACGTCCAAACGCTAGACTCCTCGCCGCGAATAACTACTAACTTGGGATTTTACAGAGGGATTAAAACGGCATTGATGAAATTTGTTAGATGAATCTAACTACCAAAACAAAACACACGTAACGCAACGTAATCATACTTACGTATATACATAACAGCAGTAGAAGCAGCAAATAATGTACACGATTCAGGCGGAACCACAAGCACTCGCATGCGCGTTTACAGGATTCGAATCAATGAATCTTACCGATCTACCGAAGCAACATGGATCTTTCAAAAAATAAGTCATTAATTCCTAATTTTTTCAACTATAATTTAATTTTTTTTTATAATTGCGCTCCAGGGATTTGATTACCTTTAAACTTCTTGTACACAGCGCGGGCGAAGAAAAATTAGGGAGGATAAAGAGACAGGTAACGATAAACGTTGGTTTTGAATGTTTGAAGGTTATAATGACTAGGAAATAAAGAGCCATGCGAGTTGTGCGGCTTTGGAACGAATCACAATATTTTAGAGTATGTCCGAAAGTGGGCTTGAGGGTAAGCAATTGGGCATTCATTGCGAAACGGGTGTTACGGTTAAAAGTTTGACATTACGTCGTTTTTTAAGAGTGTCCATTATTTGGGTGATATTATTATCACCTATGAGTTTTATCGCATGGTTTTGAATCCTATCTAGCAGGTGTAGAGATGTTTTGGGATATTATTATCACCTATGAGTTTTATCACATGGTTTTGAATCCTATCTAGCAGGTGTAGAGATGTTTTGGGAGCACCCGACCAGGTGTGAGCATTGTACTGCAATTTCAGGCGGATGAATGCGTTATATATTGAGGCCGGATCAGAGAGGGTAGAGTATTTATTGCATCGCTTGAGAAATCATAGAAATTTCGCAGCATTTTTGACGCCATTGAATATGTAGTCATTCCAACGTTAGTTGTAATTGACACACATACCGGAAAGTTTTTCGGTTTCGACGATGCAAGTGCCATTCATAGACAATGGCTGGGTGTTTAAATTTCGCTTTAACGACAGCAGACAGCATTGTGTTTTGGAATCATTAAATTCTACTCTGTAAGTGGTTCCCTAATTAGTTATGCATCATAATTTAATGAGCTTAACATACACTGCCGTTCCCGTTCTACAGCCGAAGAGAAGGGACGTGAGTCAGGGAACGAATATGAAAAGCATTTAGTACTGTCGTAAGCAAAGTAATATATTGGATTAGAAGTAGCAGCTGAGATCGTTGATGAAAAATAAAAAGAGTGTCGGAGACAGAACGAAGCCCTGGGCCACACCAACATTTATTTTGTGAATATCAGACTTTAAACCAATCGACACAATTTGAATTGAGCGTTCCGAAGGGTAATTTTTAATCCATTGAAGCAAAGAGTTGTCGATCCCAAAAGCTCCCATTTTCTACAAAAGAGCCTGATGCCAAGCTCTGTCAAGTGCCTAAGAAATATCAAGTGCAACTATCTTGCTGTTACCAGATTTATGTACGCTTTGGTTCCACTTTCGGTTCCTGTTGCTACAAAAACCATGTTGTCAGTATGTTGTCGTATTTCAAGAGCTGACGGTTTATCAGCGTTTCCATGACCTTTGAGAAAAGAAACGTAAGTACAATGGGTCTTGTAGGAGGAGAGAGAAGAAGATTCACCTTTTTTTAGGACGGGATAGACAAATGCTATTCTGCTCGAAAAGGGTTATAAAGAGTAGGATTGATGAAAAAGCTTACGCAGTGGTTTTAACAACGAGGAAGAACTATACTCTACTATCTGGATTTGTGAATGTTAAGATCTCTAAGAATTCTTGCTATTACACGAGTGCGAAAGTGGATTTGTCCAATTAAAGATTCGACGCATTCAAGTGAAGGCGGAGACAAAGCACAACCTGGGAGTGTTAAGCTTGCCGCAAAGTATGCCTTGTCCAAAGAGCTAACAGGTGGAATGTCATTATAAATGAGCGTTGGGTTGGAAGTTGAGGCAGAATTTCTAATATTTTTGGCAAACCACCAAACATTTTTACTACTTTTAGGATATTGTAGTTGTTTTTTTTGACTGACTTTCTCTAACCGTGTGGTAGGTGTACGTGAAATTAACTGATATGACACAATGGTTCGACGAACCTAGAAGGAAGTACACCAACAGTGTACTTATCAGGGTGAGATTTTAAAAACAAGTCCAGGGTGTTGGCAGTATGGCTCATTTACAAGCTTGGTCTAGTTATTTTTCGGAGCACAGATGTCAACACACCGTTCTTCGAGTTTTGTCTGTCCAGAACTTCGAAGCCAGTCAGAATTGTGTATATTGTTTGAATGGAGTCCGACAGCATATCAAACAAATGGTCAAATTGTTGCCCAGTTTGGGACTTCTGTAAATAACGCAGTAGTGGGTAATTTGCTTACGTAAATCGAATTTTAACCACATGAAGTTGAATTCCGGATTGGAACAAGGACTACATTATGATGGAGTTTTGTTAGCAACATGAACACGCACGTAAATGGCGTGGCCGTGGTAAGAGAACAATAATGGCACTAGTACGTATCCAGACAGCTTCAAATCTGACTGATGATTTACCGAACCAAATTCTTATGGCTGTGAAACAGTACACCAACAAATTTCTCACTCATAACTCGTTGTCCATCAGTTATTATCTACACTCAGCCACCTGCCCATGCAGTTTGGCAAATACAGCAAAAGCAGTGACTTAGTGCAAGAAACAGTACTTACCACAAGGAGCCGGAAAGGAAGGATACCCGCACTGTGTAATCTACATTTTTTTGTTCGCTACACTGCACTATTTGGCCAGCACGTTTTGTCTAAGTATGCCTGCTAAAAGTATTCGCTTTCACAGCCAAATTTCAAGGGTGATATGGTACCCTACATCACTTTAACTTAAGGTACTTTCATAATGGGTAATTAACTCGGATGAAACAAATGACTCGCCGATGTTATTGGTGGCCCAAAGTTGATGACATCATTCGGACAAGATTCGCAAAACGTATATTCCAATTGGACACCATCAGTAAATGTTTGGGAATGCGCTCACTTAGAATTTGCTGGCCCTTTCCAAAAATCTATGATTCCCTTTCCTCGTTCGAATGTCCTCCACAAATTCTCAGAGATCCATTCGCGCTTTACGTTCCATATTCGCTTTAGAAGGTCTTTCAAAGGTTATCGGGTCTGGCAATGGCACGTAAATTACATCTAAGGCGTTCCAGCAGTTCTGTCGTGACTCCGAGTCCAAAGGATTGGTCGAGAGCGTGGTAAGACTTTTTAAAGGGCGCTCCAATACCTCGAACGTAAATTGTGGCAACCACCTTCAGGCGGAGGGCTCATCTCTAAGACAGAGACTTTATCGAACTTTACTTTACTATTGTTCCCGAACCAAGAAGAACAAGCATTCCAAGTCAAACGAAGTTCCACAAAGGTCAATCTACATTTTTACGACAGTACATGCGAATAAAAAAGACTCTGGTTAGAAGGATGTATCAAGTAAAAATAGATGAAGGAATCTGCAAACGCCATCAGAACCAATTAAGATAGAGAGTCAGGAGAAGATGCTGACACCAACGTTTATCTCCCCGATGATAACGCATTTGATGACGATGTCTTGATCGATTCGGACTCGAATACCCCAATGATTATTTGTCAAAAGATCAACATCCATCACCTTCCAACACTTTTCCACCTATGCCAATACCAAGAATATCAAACGAAAGAATAATTGGTGCACCCTGTATTATATCATCACACTATTGCACATTCAAAATTAGGTTAAGATCATATCAGTATCTGTCAGTACCTAATTACATAAAATATGTCAAATGTTCTTGCCGCGAATTGGATCTTTTATACCGCTCAAGTATCACTATTTAAACACCTTGAACTGTTAAATACATTCATTATCCTGTAAGTCGTCTTGAATACAGTTGCTGATTTCTGAATTTGAAAAAGTTATTTCTAATGATATCAATTTAAAATCAGAAAATGTTGAAAAGGACCTAGTGAAAGTTTTAAGTCCAGCAAATGCCCGAACGTTCAAATATATCAAATTAGAAACATTAGCAGAGATTCTTGAGGGTTCGCCTCGATGATATCTTCAATGTATCTTCGTAAAAATAGGACAGTGGTATGAGTCCACATTGGTAGGAATGTGGGGAAAATATGATCAACTAGTTGAAGATCTCGTGATCATATTCTCTATGAATATTGAGATAAAGAAACCGATTGCTAGCTTCTGTGATATTCAAGTCCGTTTTACGACCTGTTGTCGATTAGACCTATGATTTCAGATTCATACTTAACACATTGTTCCTAGACTTTGTCGGGGAACTGGGAGACTGTGAGAGCGAGCATATCAAACTGACGTCAGTGCTGAGGAAATGGGTAGATACTCTTATGGCTTATGAATGGAGTCAAATCAACATCCACAATAGAACAGAGCTCTTCAACAAAGTCATCTTTAGAGGTATCAGCACATAATGAATGATTCACATTCGAGGTCAGATTCATCAGAAGATAAAAGTAATATTGATGGACCACGAGTAGTGGATGTAAGTTCTTAGAAGAGTCCATGCTATGTCTCGTATCTTATTGTCCTTAAAACTTGTCACTTTATGTCATTGAAAGACAAAGATTACTACTGAAGTTATGGATTACGGCGAACTTTCGATTTTGAACTAAAATACCGAAATGCAGCTGTTTTCACAACAGTTACGTCTGGTGAAAGTGGCTTAAAAGTCTTCAAATGACTTCATCAGCTTAAATTTGTGACTGCTATTATGATCCACTGGTGATTCAATAGGACTATCATAACCATATTTCCGACTTTTGTTTAAAGTACAATTCGATTAATTTTTATAGCTGCATGAGACAACATTGTCGGGTTAGATATCCCGCAGACATCCACACACATATGTTTGTATGTAAATCTGATTTTATGAGTCCAGTAAACCCAACCCTCATTTATGAGGCCTTAGTTACATCATCGTTAGCTGCACTGATGACCGATGTTTTAACAATTTACTTTGTCTACCCGTAAATTTAACAGACGGAAACAAAATAAATAAAAAAAAAAAAAAAAACAATACAAATTACCATAATAAACCTTGATGCAATCCGCGATACATTTGTCAATGTTGAAAACGACTGACTAAACAATCGATCTGGAATGTCCAATGAAACATTTGTTCTAGTAAATTCAGGTACATCATCATCTTTTCCATTGACACTGACTGTTTTGGAAGCTCTTCCATCTCTTACCCTTTTGGTAGGTTTTTTCTGAAAATATTTCGAAAGAGAAATTTGATCAGAAAATCGAACTCAATTAGCATAAATTTGTGAATAAATTGAAAAAGTATTGAAAAGCCAGGTTTGCATAAGTAAAAATGTCGTAATTGGTTGGAAATTCTTTCAAAATCTTGTGCAATAGCTACATTCCTAAGAACAATCTAAAATCGAACCTAAAATCTTGCCAAAAAAAGGTCTTTTTCAATAAAAGATCTCTTACTAGAAGTTCCTAAATTTACTTTGTCCTAAATTGTTCAAAAAGTTCAAATGCGATATTTGACCGAACAAAAGTACTATTCAGTCTAATGACCCACAATTTCAACATTGAACGATCCAAAATCTTGCCAAAATTCTTCCAAAAAAAGTCAGAAAAACTCAAAAAAAAAACCAGCAAAACAAAAATTTGTTTAATATTTCGGAACTCTCGTTTATTATCAACACAAAACAGCCAACAACAAAAATGATATGTTTCATTGTAATGAGTATGTAGTACAAAGTTTAGTTTTTTTTTTACAAATAGTCTGTCCCTAATTTTGCTTTTTTTTCTATACAAACAATTCACATGGATTAAAATGGGTGTACTTAAGTCTAAGCAAACAAAAAAAGTATGTAGTAGGAATTTTCTTTATAAATTTTGTTTCGTTTTTCGGTTTTTTTTTTACAAATTTACAAAGTATCTTTTGCTTTTATATATATTTTTTTTTTTAAATTAAATTATACAAATTAATTCAATAAATTTACACAATCATATACAAGCCATAGATACAGATACTAGCATCTATTAGAACATAAATTTAGGTACAAAATCGAAATTTTACATCCACCCCTGGTGATACCCTTTTTAGTAGTTATCTTCTTCTGAGTCGGGTACAGCCTCCGTCGTTGAGCCAGATGAGCCTTGTAAGATTGGCCCGGATAATCTTAAGAATTTTGTCACAATATTACCAAGTCCAGCTTGTGCATTATTAGTGCCACCAGACGATGAGCCACCACTGAAAGCTGTGAAAGTGGTCAAAACACCGGTGGTTATGTCATTTGCAAGTGTTCCAACAGCTCGGATTTTTGGTGAAACCACAGCTGAGATTAGGGTTTGGAAATCACGGATTGGCACTGGAGCTTCAATTTTGGCTTCCTTGTTCTTTTCAATGTTTCCCTTGTCGAGTTGATCGATGATTTTGGTCTTGGTGTCTAAAAGGCTGTCGATTTTCTACAGTAAACAAAAAAGACGAAGTGGTATGTTTTAATGGTTTAAAAATACTGGTAAGACTTTGAAGGTACTTACACCGAAAACAAATCCGAGAACTGCGTTTTTAGCCTCGAAGGCGGCATCTGGAACTTTTCTTTTATTTCTATCAACATCACTAAGTTGTCCTTCCTGGAATTTTGTTTTTTTGTTTTTTTTTTTTTTTTTATAAATGAAATGAGGAGACAATTAGTTAAGAGTAAACTTTTGGGTATGAAGACAAAATGGGGGAGTTAAAAAGAAAGTGCAGTGGATATTTAATGCTAAGTGCGAATCTATTTAAAGTAAATTTGTTTTTTTTATTTGAATTATGCCAAATACGAAGAGGATCTAACGACAAATTGTGTCAGAATTGATCAGAATTTTTAGGTCAGTGAAAGTAAAATTTTTCATCAACAAATTGAGTTCTGAACGATAATCCAAAGCCATGAAGATGCACTCATTTATGGGCCATTAAAGTTTGTTAAGTTCAAGATATTCTGCAACATTTTTGGATCGAAAATTAATTGGTCAATATTCGTAGATGACTCTCTTTCCATTTGACACTATGAAAATTCTCTCAAAAATTAATACTTTGAAGCTCCAATAAATAATGCTTAAATAGTCTAAATGTTTAAACACATAAAGTGTCGAATTTGGCAGAAAGAGAAAATGCCAGAAAACCCAACTTATCCCATGAGTTAACCATGGTAACTGTTTCCGCCCTAAAAAATCTCCCTCAATGCCTACTTGTCCAAATGCCTTCGTCAATGACAAGTGTTAAGAAGCATTCATTAGATCTGTTCGAGTACTGTCCAAAACAACAAGAAGCATACGGTTTTTTCACATTTTTGGACTGATTTACTTAGTTTTATGTTGTTTCACGAATATTGTGAGTCAGAAGATTTTTAGAAAATTCCTTGAACCTAATTAACATCCATTTGTTCGTTTTTATACGAATTTTCCGCCTACTGACACTATGACAAGTAAAAACCGTTTGACAGTTCTTATAGGCTTGTTCAAAGAAATTTGACGAACATTCGAGTAAGTTCGAATTAGAAGAAACAACTTATACATCGTTTCAGCGCCAAAACGTACCTACTTTTTGGAATGAGAACTCATTGTTAGTCTACACTCTGTTCGTTGGATTCCCTGCTAAATCATTGATTAGAAAGGTTAAGATATTCGTGGTGTCAGAAAATAACAGATAGAGGAGTTTCTCTAAACTTTCCTTTCTGGCCCGCCAAAGAGAAGTTTTATTTATAAAAGAGCCGAAATCAATAGAGTCTTCATTCTAAAAATATGAACAGTGTGTCCCGGTAAGGATTCGGACGTTTAAGGTAATTTTAAGAAATACCCAGGCTAGTGACTTCATACAGTTCACAAGACATATTTTATTTTATATGTTTTGCGAGAAATTATGGCGAAAATATCTTTTTACAGAACAGTAGTTTGCAATACGTTCCAATCATTATGGTTATCCACAAGATTTTCGTCGTTATCAAGCCGATCCTTGAGAAGACGCATAATACTCAATTTTTGGTGATTTATTCTTGAATTCGTCGTGTGTCGGCAGGCGATCTGTTAAATGATTTTTTTTGAAAAGCCCCTAGCAATGAACGCTTCATAAGTAAATAAAGACTGGAAAACCTTTTGATATTCAATTTGGCAATAGAATTTGTGTAGAAAACCAAAAAAAATAATAATATTTGTCTACCCAAATGAATCTCTTTAAAAAAGAGCAATTCGGGCATTAATGACTCATTAAGTGATTTAGTAATGTTGGTGGCTTAGAAGAGATAGATGGTGATCCTAACGTACAGAGCACTACGTCTCTACTATTATCGTTGGTAAGGAAAGCCTTTGAAAGTGAAATCTTCTGCTAATAAGAAACTCCCTAGCCCTACTGCCGTTTGGAGTTAACAAAAATCATAGATCCCTTTCAGTGCACATAAAATAACAAAGCAAACAGCACAGTGAGTAGGAGACTAGGCCTTGGCCCTGCTATGCCAACACTGTATTCAGAAGCCATAGAAGCACGTAGCAAAATTTGTTAAGAAGTCAGTTTAATGGGTAGTTTCGACACAGAATCACGGTTCTTAAAACGATTGTTGCTCTGATTTCCATTCAGGAAGTAACAAGAAATTTGAAATTAGAGCTAGGCATGCAGACTCAAAATAGCGTAAAAAAAAAACATTTTCTTGAAAGGTCAGGCCTTCAGGCCTCAGGAAATACAGCCATAGATTAATTTGTTTTCAATCAGAGCTCTAATTTTTTTTTTTTAAATTGAAGTTATGCAAACCTACAAAGGTCTCAAAATTTGTTTCAAGTGGGGTTACACGCTTACAACTCTTCAGAAAGGATTAACTCAAAATTCAAAAATATTGGCTGTATCAAGACAAAACCTATGTCAGCTGAATTTTGTATATACAAAACGAAAGAAAAAACAACGGTATCCAGCTTTTGAAGAACCGAATTGAGTATCTTAGAAAAATAGTACCCCAAAGAACTCTCAACCTGGCTCAATTTGATCATTTTAAGTTATCTAAATATGAGGTACAATATGCACTCGTACATCTATTCTTGGCTCTCAAACAATCGTAATAATGGCATTTTTGTAGAGTCTAAGATAAAACAGAATACAAACCTCACCCTTATCCCGACCTACTCAAATTAATAAAAATTAATTTGCTAATTGTAACCAAAAGTTAAAAAATCAGTATTTTCAGTTCCACACTTTTTACTCGCATGAATACAATTATCGCACATCGATTTTAAGGTCAATCTAATCCAGACTTGTAGCAAAAATCTGTGTCAAAACGATCATGTGAAGTGGATCGCCTTCAACACGTTACTTCAACTGTGATTGTGGTCATAAAATATAAAGAGGTCCACTTTCGCAACAGATCAGAAGTTATTGGTGGTCAACTTTCCATATTTTGACTTGAGAGAGAGAGTACGTAAGAAATTGACTACAAACCACCGAAATATAAAATTTTTTTAAAGATGTGAAGAGTGGAAGAAATACTGAAAAACCTAATAACTTTGACAGTCCACCAAAGTAGCTCTTCTAGGTCACTACTGAAGGGCAATTTGAGCCGAAAAATTAAGTGAAACCGGCCTTCTGAATTCAAACGGTTACCTGTCCTTAAAATAGCTTACTAATTTGCGTACTATGGCTATGACTACCATAAGTACTAATATTTTACTACACTAACTACCATCACATCAAAGTCAAACGATTTTTTTTTTTCTGACCAAGGCAACAACTATATTAGCAGCACCTTTTCTGGTCTAAGTAGTGAGTGTTTTCGAAAAAAAAAAAAAGAAAAATTAAAATCAAAATAACATTGAAACACGGTGCGCGTGAAGAGTCGCCGCTTTGCATATTTATCATTTTATCAAAACCGAAACCGAAGTCTCCACTCCCCCGTTGACAATAGAGAGTCACCGTCTTTAATGACTTCATTGGAATACCTAGACCAACGACCGAAATTATGTAATCACAATTTTTATCGACTACCCAGCGTAGTCTATCTACTCAGTTCGCGCACCGTTGACATAATAAATTTATTCCAAAACCATGAAAAGAAAAACATCGGTTATATCACTATATAAGCGTACCGCTAGGCTTCAAGGTCGCTGGATGCTCATCAACTTGTCAACGTCACTTGGTCATTGTCTTGTCCAGATTTGAGATTTGTTTTTTTGGACAAACCACTGAGTTTTTCGTTCGACCCACAAATTGCCCGACAATGCCAAAAAGGTTTCCAAAAATAAAGAAGTTAACTTACAGTCCCCGTTCTCTTGAATTTTTTTTTTTCTTTTTCTTCTTCGTCTGTTTTCGGTTTTTCACAACTTGGAAGGTGTTATCCAATACGAGTATGTGTTGTGGCATTTCTTGGATGTTTGTTGTGTTATCTTTCTTTGAGCGAGTTGCAACATTGAAGACAAGAAAATATACAACCAAAACCGAACAAAATGAAATGAGAAATTCGTTTAACAGGAAAAAAACAACAAAGTGCGAAAAACTACTTTCGCCTGACCAGGCTACAATGCAAGACAAGACCCAAGATACAACAATACCACTACCATCACCTGGTTACATCAATGAAACCAATAAGCCCCTGGATTGTCGTATCTAACTCTGATTAAGTAGATTCGAATGCACTTCTCCTCTCTAGATATTGTAGTTTTCCCCCAATTTTTCATTTTCACAAATTATGCAATGAAAAAGCGGAACCAACAAACGATAGATAGACTTTTCAAAAAACAACAAAATTACAACAGTCAACTTTACCTGGGATTCAATCGGATTGAGATCATTTGAACTGGTCTCCACTACAGCTGTTAGTTCATCCTGTCGCTTAACCCTTACACTTGGGAAGGCTTCTGTAAGATCGCAGATGACAGCGGCTAGGACAACCAGGACACAAAGACTCCACCTTAAGCTCATTTTTTTTTTTTGTTTTTTTTTTTTTTTTTTGTTTATTATGTCAGTCTCGATCGATCTCGATGGAAAAACTGCAAAGATACGAAAAATAAAAAAGAAAAAATTCGGATTACTAAATTTTATATGAAACTTGTAGGACTAACCGTCGAAAAGAATAAGCCACCAGGTAATTCAGGCAAAAAAAAAAAAAAAGATAAATAAATAAATTCGCTACTTGGACGGGCGAAACAAGGAGCTCAGCGATACTAGCGCGTTCACAATCTCCAACGAAATGATTATAAACGAAAGTGTTGGGTACGATTAAGGGGTTACACTACACCGTCGCCGTTGTCGTCGTGGTCGTAGTTGTGCCGTTCGGTCTTAAGTCTGACTCCAACACAACGACACAAAAAAAAGGCTTAAAACCAAAACCTACAACCAAAGTTGCTGCAGCCAAAAGTTTTATGGTGCGCAACACTCAATACAATCACCAAAGCTAGAGGAAGGTCGTTTGTTGAACGTATCGTCGCGTATCACTCCATCACTTTTTGTCTATGTAGTGATGCTGGTGTTTAAGATTGAATTTGAGGTTGAGATTGAGTTTAATATAGGAATATAGGCCTAAAGATACTGAGCTTCTGTTGCCGAAAAAAGCTCAAATTGCACTTTTTGCATCTAACAATTGTTTTCCATCAATTATGTGTATGTTTCTCTCACCGGGAGTATCTCTGTATCTCTGAAGAGAGAGAATCACTGGTGGAGACCAACCAGATCGGAGTTTGGATTCGGGTTCAATCATCTGAACTGCAATTTGAGTTTAATGCTCATGCTAGATACTACGCCAAGGTGGTTTTGATGTGTACGCTTAGATTAATGTATTTTTTTTTTTTTTTTTTTTTTTTTCGTTCACCAAATGACTGTAATTAAGAAACCAAGACTGGGATTGATACAGATATTCATGGATGTCTGTAGATACTTGTACTTCTTACACTTTATATTGTACTTGTAGTGTTTGGCTATTAAGTAAATGAGCGCGGCATGCACAATTGTTGGATTTTGAATTGTAATTGTAATGTAAATGCTTATGTACTCGTATCTATTGTATTATAGATACCTCAGATTTGGGATGTCATTTTTTAATATTTTACTTTTTTTTTTTTTTGTTTGACTCAACTTAAATTGATTTGGCAGAGGTTTTTGTAATGTAGTTCACCTATTGGTTACTCTTATTAACTGGGTAATTGTTGGTTGAGTAATAAAATACAAAAAATCCTTGAACCACAAAAATCGAGGTATCCAAAGTCTCTTTACAAAAAAAAAATAAAAAATTATTTAAACATTATTATTAACTATCTATGAAATCTTTTTTTAATTGAAGACCATTTGTTAGCGAAGATACTGACTACTCTGGCGTACTTGTGATTGCTTCAAATCAAATGAGTATGAAATTTTTTATGAACTTTGTGACTGAATCTCGATAAGCAAAGTATCTTCATAGACCGTTTTAAGTTGGCAATTTTGAGGACAAATTTGTGTGGTTTTTTTTTTCATTTTATTTAGTCAGAACGATTCACGCACAGTAATTATGAAGAATGAATGCATGATAGGTAGTTTAATGTAACCTTTGCGTGGTATTTATTCGTTAAAGTAGACATTACTGGTGGAAATGATTCGTTTAATTGACTTTATCAGACGTTAGCACGAAACTTTTGGAAATATTTCGCCGATTGGCATTTGAAAGAGTTTTAGGCTAGAGCATGTCTATGTCGTGCCACAAGGCTGTAGAGGATCTTCTTCATTTTTTCTTCTTTTGATATTGGAACTATAAAATTTTGGAAACTTTTGCTTTTTTGATCCTGATATTCGACCGTGCTGCAATGGCTAATAGCATATTGTCACAGTACCTTCCTATATTTGCCTTAAAAAGGTGACAAGTTAATCACTTTAGTACCTAAGATCAGCTTGAGACATTCATACATTCACTCATGCCAGAGTCAAATGTATAAAAGGGCAAAAAAACGAAAAAATGACATCATCAGGGTGTCCCAGTTTAGATTTTCGTCCTGACAGTTGAAGATTGATGAAGTTACGGCAAACAAAAAATTGTACTGCAGAGGGGATCTTATTTTTACCCCCCTCCAAGTTATAGGCCGTTAAAATGAAGAATCTCTGAATTCGAGGTAAAACTTCTTAAAAGCTTTTTAACGGATTCAACTTAAGAAACACTTGTGCACAGTGCACAGTTATCGAGTTCGATAAACGTCAGTCAAAATTATGTCTTTTTAAAGCTCACATTTTGAAAAATCGTTGGCCCAATTTCATCAGAAAAATGAGCATATCTCGAAATTTTCAACTTTTAGGTTAACTTTTTTTTTATCAAAATCTTCGAAATGTTGCCCATGCCTTTGGATGCACGTTCTAGCGCGTTTGATGATTTCAGACTGCAAATTAATGTTTGGTAAAATGCCTCTTAGCTCCAATTTCAAAAATGTGCACAACGGTTCCTTAAGCTGAATCCGTTAGAAAGCTATGGCCTTTTAAGAAGTTTTACCTCGAAATCAGAAATTCCTCACTTTAACGGCCTATAACTTGGAGGGGGTTGAAAATAGAAAATAGCAATACAATTTTTGTTCGCCATAACTTAAGGAATCTTCAGCTACCAGGACGAAAACCTAAACTGGGACACCCTGTATGTTCATTACCCTGCTAATTTTACATACTCTAATTCATATGTAGATGTCGCTGTATTTTCGGTTGTAAGGGGTGGTTCATTGTCAGGTTTGATTTTCAATAGGCTTTTTTTGATAGATCACTCGTGACTCCTATCAAACTACTTATTCTTTTTTGTTCAGTATCGTTCGGGAAGTCATTATGGAAAGACTTATATCACACGTACACCACGTTTTCAAATTGTTCAGCTGTATCATGAAAATCAGCGTTCTGTGAAAAATGTTTTTTTTGCGACTCGGGAATTTACAGTGCGCATAATCGACCTAATTAAACCATTATTGCCAATTCCATTCGCAAATTTGAGTCCCAGATTACATTAGTGGATGATACTCGACCGGTTAGAGCACATCCAGTACGAAGTGAAGAGACTATAGCAGCTGTAGCTGAAAGTGTACGCGAGGACCGTGATGAATCGATTCATCGTCGTTCTCAGCAGCTTGGCTTGGCATATTCGACATTTTACGTGAATGTCCCGGCCTAAAACCATACAATATTCAACTTGTGCAAGAATTAAAGCCAGGCGACTTGAATTTGTGTCATATTTTCAGTGAATGGGCTCTGGAAATACTCAACGAAAATCCGGTGTTTTATCGTGAAATTTTGTTCAGTGATGAAGTCCATTTTTGGCTCAATGGATACGTTAATAACCAAAACAGCCATATTTGGACTGATGAGCAACCCGAAGAGTACCAAGAGCTACCATTACATCCATTAAAAACAACGGTATGGTGCGGTTTATGGGCTGGTGGAATCATTGGTCCATATTTCTTCAAAAATGAGGCAAATCAGAATGTTACCGTCAATGGTAGCCGTTATAGCACCATTTTAACGGACTATATGCTTCCTGAAATTCAAGCACATGGTCTCGATGAGCTTTGGTTTCAACAAGACAGCGCTACGAGCCATACAGCGCCTGAAACAATGGACTTGTTGAGAAATCATTTTGATGAGCACTTAATTTTACGTTTTTCTACAAGAAATTGGCCGCCTAGATCGTGCGATATCATACCTTTGAACTATTTTCTCTGGGGATATAAGTCTCGGATCTTCAGGAATATGCCAGCTACGATTGACGTTTTAGAAGCGAACATTACTCGTGTTATCCGCGAGATACCAGTCGCTATGCTCGAACGAGTCGTTCAAAATTGGACTTTCTGAATGGACCAGTTTAGACGTAGTTATGGCCAACATTTACATAATATAATTTTTAAAAAATAAATGCCATACATTTTGCTTTTAATTGATAATAAAAATTTTAAGTTCACTTTCAAATTTATGTATTTTATTTTACATTATAAATCAAACCTCCCGATGAATCACCTTTTATTGTGCTTAGTGACTGTTTGATCTAAGCGCGGGCAGCCGCAGATGTGATCAACTTTTGGGCTTTGAGTGAATCCTCTCAAAACTGAGGTTGTTCCCTTGACAAAAAATAAGGTACCGACTAAAGTAACTCATTCAGCGATTAAAGGCATCACCATTTCTTCTCAACCTCCAACAAAACTCAGAATTGAGTGTTACCTGGATAAGGAACGTCTTTAGACGTAACATGTCACGGCGGAAACCTCCGGTGCCATCAGACTCACATATTTATCCCTAGCATGTCTGGATTTAATCTAAACACACTGATTAATCTCCCTTCTATAATTACTTAGCGAATGTCTCTCGACTTTGATGTGCCTCAGACAGCAATAGAAAATTTTGTGGGAAAATGCGCTGGTGTCATTTTGGACCACGACAGATTCCACTCCTTATTTGGAAAACTTGCATCTGTCTTTCAA
This sequence comes from Volucella inanis, assembly GCA_907269105.1. Classification (NCBI taxonomy): domain Eukaryota; kingdom Metazoa; phylum Arthropoda; class Insecta; order Diptera; family Syrphidae; genus Volucella; species Volucella inanis. Next base: position 14,213,607 of record OU026156.1, on the reverse strand, counting down.
GTGGAAATATACGCCATCCTGATGACAATGAACTATATTTTGTAGGACTCATGTATTTGCATCCGTATCAGCAGCCAGGATGTGCTTATAACCTTATTAAACCCACTCACGTCTTTCAATCTAGTTCGAGAATGCAAAATTTCTCTGAATCCAGTCAGATGGCTGATTTTACTGAGTCTTGCTTGGTCCGGGTCGCATTATGATCACGGGAAATGAAATTCCCGACAAACTATTGGGTCTATAACTTCGTTTGGTTTGCTAAGAGATGGCGTAACTTGTATTATTCCATTGGAACATGCGTTGGAAAGCTACTGTCATTGTACGTCATTTCAGTATATGTCATTCATTTGAAGCGTAAACAACAATAATTTTTTTCCACTCAAATATGTCGAACTTTGTGCCTGAAAAAGTGTTTTTGCGGGGAGTTCTTCTTCATTACTGAAAACTGCTCCCGAAAGTTATCGTATTTTGGTGGAAGGTTATGGTGAACATGCGCTAGCTGAGCGACGTTCCTAATGTGGTTTGCACTATTTAAAAGTGGTGATTTTGGCTTGGAAGACGATGAACGTCCTGGGCAGGCAAAAAAGTTTGAAGATTAACAACTGAAAGCATTACTCTATGAAGATTGTTGCCAAACACAAGAAGAGCTCGCAGAATCTTTGGGTGTCACTCAAGCAGCCATTTCAAAACGTTTAAAAGCAGCTGGATATATTCAAAAGCAAGGAAATTGGGTTCCACATGAAGTCAGGCCGAGAGACGTCGAAAGGCGGTTTTGCATGTCCGAAATGCTGCTGGAACGCCACAAAAGGAAGTCATTTTTGCATCGGATTGTTACTGGTGATGAAAAATGGATCCATTACGACAACCCCAAGCGCAAAAAATCATATGTAAAACCCGGCCAACCAGCCAAATCAACGGCAAAGCCGAATATCCATGGCCCGAAGGTAATGCTCTATATTTGGTGGGATCAGATGGGTGTGCTGTATTATGAGCTGCTAAAACTGGGTGAAACCATCAATGGACAACACTACCGAACACAATTAATCCGTTTGAAGAGAGTAGTAGCCGAAAAACGCCCGGAATATGCGAACAGACACGAGGCAATAATTTTCCATCATGACAACGCTCGGCCCCACGTTACTATTCCGGTTAAGAACTATTTGGAAAACAGTGGATGGGAAGTCTTACCCTGCCTGCCTTATAGCCCAGACCTTGCCCCTTCTGACTACCATTTGTTCCGGTCGATGCAGAACGCCCTCACTGAAATCCGGTTCACATCAGAGCAGAATATCAAAAATTGGCTTGATTCATCCTTGGGTGCCAAGCCGGCGCAGTTCTTTTGGGATGGGATCCACAAATTGCCAGAGAGATGGGAAAAAGTCATAGCTTCAGATGGACAGTACTATGAATAATACTATTGTACATGTTTTTCTTAAATAACCGTTCAAATTTTGAAGAAAAAAACCGCACGAATATAGTTATATAGATAGGCAACCCTCAGAGAAGAGTTGCTCAAGACCTGGTCCGTGTGTGTACTCCTAGTTGGGTTTCATATAAGTGTGACTCTTCAGCTGTAGATTGCTTACTGACTTCGTAACCGGGCTTTTGCGCTTTTGCCAAGCACTTTAATGTGTTTGGCATAAGTTGCACAATATCCGTTGTAATAACGACCCGCGAAACAACATCTGTGTGAGTTCCCGGCTTAAGTTCACATGACGTTGCAGCGGAAGCGTTTAATGATCGTTTTATGAAAGATGAAGAAATTCCAGTAAAAGAAACATACACACAAGGAGCATCAGTGACCTGCCGGGCACAGTGAAGGAATGATCTCGTGCCAAATAGAAATGTTTGTGTCAGAGCTTGACAATTTCCGGAGTTAGGCAATGTGATACTTTTCAGAAAAAAAAACATATCGCTAGCTGGATCGTCGACACAATGAAGGACTAAAGTTTTGAACGTAAAAACGTATTACAGCAACGTTACACCGATATCATATAAATTCATGAAACCAAGTGGCGAAAGGTCAGAAACGGGGCACGCTATTTGAACTTACAAGGAACAAAACAAAATATGACCGCAATTACTATCATCTTGAGAGCTGAACTCTTAGACAAGTGTATCAAGTATTAGCGATCGAGAATTCAATAAAAAACTTGGAATAGTATTAACGACTACCACAGTGGGCAATCTGAAAAAGCGCAATCAGCACCTATAGGGAGGAAATAGAGGATTATCCAGCAAGAGACGTCATTTTAAATTTTGTGCTATTGTTGAAGTGTCAACATTTAACTATCGTTGCGATGACTTTTGATAAGTAAAAATGACACAACATTATTAAATATGGAACGGTACATACTCGTACAACGTGTTGAAGTAGTGAACATTCACTACAAAAACAGTGAAAGTATCGCGGAAAAGTTTCATAAAGTTCGTACTGCTCTTGATAAATATCAGTGACCTTCACGCACAGGTATAGTAAATCAATTCCATAAATTTAAACGTATCGGACGGGTTAGTGATGTGAAGACTCCAGCTCGTGTTTGGGTGGAAAGCTGAAAGTGTGACTGAATACCCAGATATGTCCATTTCAAGACGATCACAGTAATTGGGACTATCCGTAACCACTTTGCATCGCATTTTTCATAAAGATCTTGGACTACATGTTCATAAGGTCCAGCTGAAACAAGAACTGAACCGAGGAGACTACGTACAACGCTGTATATACTTTCGCTGATTGGTCGTGGAAATGAAAGAATGAGATCGTGGTTTTTTATACAAAATTTTTCGGAGTGATGAAGCTCTTTTTTTATTCATTTGGATATACATATAAACAAACAAAACTATCGCATATAAAGCTATGAAAACCCAAGAGAATTAGAGGCACAACCTCTTCATCTACAATGGGTGGCAGTTTGCAGCATTTTTTGACCTGGCCGTGTCATTAGAGCATATTTTTTCGAAAATGATGCTGGCGCGATCGTTTCAGTGAATGGATTACGTTACCGAACAAGGTTGGCTGATTTTTTTTTGTCTGAAATTGATGCTATGGACTTCGACGTTGTTTATTTTTAGCAGGTTAGCGCCACATAAGAGCTGGTATGTATGACAAATTTCCTGGACGTAAAATTTTTCGAAATAGAGACTTCACTTGACCGCCGGGATCGTGAGATTTAACACCATTAGACTTTTTTCTTTAAAGTTATGTTTAAGATAGAGTCTTCGTCAATACTTCATCTGCGATCCAGGAACTAAAAGAAAATATCAGAGCTGTTATTCGCAAAACACAACCGCTATTATGCGAAACGTGATGAAAAATCTTATCAAGAGAGTGATTATTTGTAGGCATAGCTGAGGCAAACATTTGACAAATACTATGTTTCATTACTAACCTCAATATTTGTGTTTTAGAATAAAATAAAAATATTACCATTTTTCGTAGAAATTTTGCATTTTTATTTTGATTTAAAATGACACCTCTTGTTGGAACATCCCATACTTTTCACCGGTGCCAATTTAAAAGGGCACATCAAGCAACCAAACTGCGAATACTAGGATTGCCATGGAGGTGACGGATTCGTATTATATATTAAACTTATGCAAATCTTACGGGCTTACCGTATGTGTCAAATAAATAATTCTTAAGCAAGAGCAGCACAAATGAAGCCTAACTATTTTTTTAAACATTTAAACCTCAAGCCAATACAAGCTGGAGCAGATTCGGTTATAGTCGGGAAGATTTGCAGTTAATCCGACGGCAGCTGGAAGCCTGTCATAGATGTACTTTATGCTAACGAATCACGAATCAAGAATCTTTTGCACAGACACAGAGTTGTAACAAAGCATTTAACGGCGCATTGAAGAACCAAGTTGATCTTGAACAAATTCTTGGCGCTTTCGCTTTCAGCTTCGGTGATCGTTGTGTAGACACGCATCCATTGTAGAGCATAAAATCCCTTTGAAATGTATCGCAGACCCAGTGGCAGAGGTTATCTTTGGCGCTGAGAACGATCGTAAGCTCCGATCAACGTGCTTGCAACCACCAATGTGATGTTATTCGGATCGATACATCTGTAGCTTTCAACAGCAATTGCAACATGAGCCAAAATGTGGATTTCAAAACCAACGAAGCGGTATTGGCTGACTACTGGTGACTTTCCGTCGTATGAATTTGGTCATCTCTCAAAAGTATTGCTCGGCCTAGACGAAGAGTTCATTGTGATTAACGCCACCGGCATCTAACGGATAGCCCTACAGTGGATGCTGATGTAGTCCGACAAGTCAGATTTTCCAATGATGGTCTGGCCTAATGAAGTCCTCTGGTAGACAGTTGCGTGCAAAGGATCAAACACGACCTCCTGCAAATTGCTTTCGACTTCTCGCATCTCGCGCAGAATTACCGAGCGCTCACGTTCGAATCTGGACTTCTCCAATTTTGAGTTCTGGATAATATCGGAAAGAATTTCAATAGCCTTTGGCACATCCTTGGATAAACACTTGGCATAGAATACAGTCTGTTCCCTGAATGTGTAAACATTCAAGTAGGCACTCATATTGTCGATTTCAAGCTTCAAACTGGTCTGCGAACGCTTGGAGGTTCCCTTAAATGTCATGTGTTCAAAAAATGGGCGACATCATTGTTTTATTCATTCTCGGTTCGTGTACCATTATCGATTCACAGACCAACAGTGTGAGTTCGAGAACCAGAATCCTCGATAGGTACACGAAGATCATTGTTCAACTGAGTCACCGGTATAGCTGGGATGTTGACTTAGGTCTCCTTAAGACTGGATGCATGCGAAACCTTGTAGCGCTGTGATAGGGACAAAGATCTGTGAAATTTTTAGCACACGCAACGCGATGGTTTTGGGATGAAATATCTGTTTCAAGAATAAAGGTCTTTCCCGCAATTAATGAACGCCACTCGACGGTAGTACAAGAAAATTTTCGTAGCAAAAAGCAGGCTAGGTTTATGGAATAATTTCGAAATATGTAAAAGTAGTGTAAAAACTCTGCGCCGTGTTTCAAAAGGCTGGCTTAATATAAACAGAGAAACCTAATGATGAAATGATGAGGTGAAAATAACAGTAGAAGATGAAGGTTAAGTCTTTTCAGAGTAAACAATATTTACCAAGTCCGATAAAATGCATCGTGAGATAGACTTCTTAGTTCATATACAAGTGGTGAAGAAAACAATGTCTAGAGCACAGTAAAGTCAAGTATCGGGACTTAGAAGGCAATCAGCGATACCTTCTTACAGGGAACAACATCGACAGACTTCCCAGAGATCTTATCCGGAATGCGCTTGGATCTTAGAATGTACCCAAGACGTACATAAAACTTATACGCTATACGAACAACAACCTTTAAACAAAAATTATATCCACAACGGACAATTCTAAACAAAAATTGGTCCACACCAGCGCGGTGCACACAGTTCGTTGCTTTTAACCCAGCATTTTCTGTTGACCCAGTACGTTGATAACCTGTCAATAATTGGATAAGGGCTCTTAAAGATAACGAAGTACGAAACATTGCAATGGCATTTTTCTGAACCCGGAAACCCACCTCCTGATAGCTCCTACTATCTAAGAAATCGATAGTAAACAAGCTTCAGATTGAGCAAATAAGTTGGTTTTTCTCAAGGAAAGTCGTCAGAAAATCAGGTCCGAAAAGCGATAGAGACTGAAGTTGCGACCGAATAATAAAGAGAAGAATTAACCATTAAGTATGAAATTACTAGGTGGAGTGAAAAGTAACATCTTTGACCGCCAGAATGCGCTGCAAAAAAGGTTATGGTGCCTTGAAGTCCGTTAGGCAGACATGCCTTTCAGTGCGATACTATCTTTAGTTTTGTTTTGACAGCTGATTGTTGTTGACGTGTTTGGCATCATGTTGAGTATGGACAAAAACATTATTTTTTGAGAGACAAAACAGCAAAGGAAACAAAAGAAAAGCTGGATAAATATTATGGGGCTAATGCTCTGTCAGGTTACACCGTCAAATATTGGTTTCGAGAGTTTCGTGGTGGCCGTAAATCCACTACCGATCAAGTCCGCAGTAGCAGGCCCTTCGATGCAGTTACATAGGACAATGTCAAGAAATTACATGAAATGGTGTTGGCTGACCGGAAAGTGAAGGTGCGCGAGCTGGTAGGTACCACAAAGACTAGTACTGAGCGCACACGCCATATTTTGGCAATATTCTGCATATGAAAAAGTTATCCTGCCGCTGGGTGACGCGCATACTCACTCCTGACCAAAAAGACGAACGCGAGAGCATTTCGAAAGAGTTTTCGGACTTGCTGATGCGGAATCAGACGACTTTTGGCATCGATTGATAACTGTTGAACACCAGAGAACAGAATGAGTACCCAGCAATGGACTGAAGCCGGCACGAGTGTTCTGAAGCGGCCGAAGGAGGCTCGATGGGTCGGAAAGTTTATGCCGTCGGTTTTCTGGGATTGTCATGTCATACTCGTGGACTACCTCGAAAAAGTAAAAACCAACAACAGTGAGTGTAACTGTGCATTATTGGAGCGATTAAAGACTGAAATCGCTGCAAAACGGCCTCACATGAAGCGAAAAAAATTTTTCGCACAAGAGCATCGCAACATGGCTAAAATCAATGACTTACGGCTCCAATTCGCCCGATTTGGCTCCTTCCGACTATTATCTCCTCCTCAAAAGATGGCTCATCAATAAAAAATTCAGCTCACGCGAGGAAATCATCGACGCCACGGAAAGTATTTTGCAGACCTTCCGGAAAATTACTTTTCGGACGGGATCAAGAAGTTGGAAATTCGCTTGCGAGAAAACCATTGGAAAAGTGCCCCTGCATCTTCTGCTTACACGCAAAAATACCGCACTTTTCAGTGCAGTCAGACTCAAAGAATCTTAATGCTGGACTCCACGGCTTTATGAACTGGTTTCCAACCGATTACATCACACCCAAACTAAACTTCAAGGAGAACTCCCACGTAGGATTACCAATCAGAGCTCAGTGAAAGAAAGACGACGGATCAAAGATGATCTCTGGTGTAAGGGCTGGTGTCTACCCGAAATCACCGAAAACATCAATATTATACCACTTACCGAATTTTACACAGCCTTTTTCAGGCCGTACTATACTAGCAATCCGAGAGGGTTGCACGTGGCTCAGGTGTAACACAACGCACAAACAAAACATTGATATCCTTATAGATAGGCAAGTCGCTATCAAAGCCTTGCTACCATATCTTACAAACTAGTACAGGAGTGCTGAAATGAGCTTACTTGCTTTGGCTAACTCTTCAGGTTCAGAGCAAACTGACCAGGTAGGGTTCAGATCTCTATGGCTCACTTGCAGCAAGGGTTCACATCCCGCTATGAACGGTTAAAGGGCAAATCTACTCACATTTCTTGCAGAACGCCAACTTCCAATGGAGGAGGTTAACCAACTGCGCCATAACAAAGATGATATAACCGACCTACGGTAGGAGTAAAACAAAAGACCTACTAAACAGAATCCGCCTAGATATCTCCAGAATTACGACGATTATCACAGCGCCTTGGTCATATGAAGACCATGCTTTGAAACTTGGTATCCCATACAACTCTCCCTGATGGGTGGGAATCGAAGATCCTCTTACCTGAAGCATTAATGTCCATTCGCTCAATGTGACCGAGCCAATGTAATCGACGTATTTCGGCTTTTTGGACTACATTCACATCTTGAAACAGATCATAGAGTTCGTTCACAGGACCAAGAATCTGTGAAAAGAGTTTTTCTTTCGAAGGAGCCTAGTATTAGTTCTCCCTTCCTGCTGATCGTCAAGCACTCGGCGCGATACAGCAGAACTGGCAGGATAAAGGTTTTGTAAAGCATTATTTTCGTTCTTTTAGTAAGGAATTTTGAACCCAATTGTTTTGTAAGACCGAGATAACAATGGCTTACTAGAGTAATTCTTCGTCGGATCTCCAGTAGGGTGTAACATTCATGGAGTTCACATTTACTTCGAGGTAAGTGAACTCCTTAATTACCTCTAAATTGGTGCTATCAAGAGTGACATGCATGTACTTAGTCTTGTCCTCGTTTACTTCAAGGCCAACGAATTTCGCCTGTTCTTCAATCGCCGTGAAAGCCTCTATTACGCATGTTGGGAACGACTGATGATTCTAATATCGTCCGCTGAAAGGACCTGTTGCAGATAGCGCTTTCTTGTTGGCACCTGTCCTCCGGACTATCTGCTCCAGAACGAGATTGGAGAAAACAATCTTCCAAATTGCACATTCCAGCCATATTTTCCAGCGTCTCGCGACACACCTAGATCAGTTTTGCCGGAATCCCAAATTCGGCCATCGCCGTATAGAGCTCCTGACGATGAATACTATCATATGCGGCTTTAAAGTCGGTGGTGTGTCTCAACCTGAAATTCATTGGTCTTTTTTAGGATTTGTCTGAAAATTTGGTCTCCGTCGGGCTGGAAACCACACTAGTACGTGTTGATTAGTGTGTTGCAGAATTGTTTGAGACGTTCATACAGTACATTGGATAGGATCTAATGGTATATGCGACATTAAGCAGGAATATGCCTCGATAGTTCTTGCAAGACAAATGATCGCCTTTTTTGTAGATGGGGCATATGAAACTAATAGTCCAGTCATCGGGCATGTTTCCTTCCACCCCTACTTGGTTAATGATTTGGTGCGTACACTTTACCAAAGCATAGTCACCGTATTTAAAGAACTCCGCTGGTAGGCTATCCGAAAGGCCTTATTGTTATTAAGCCGACCTCTTCTATACTGGGTGGTGGAACTGGTTCTTCATTAAATGGCTGTGGATTCTCTTCTTGCCCTATCACTCTCCCTACATAGTGCCTATTTACCAGCTGCTGAAAATGCTGCTTAAACACATCTACTATCCCCTTCGCAGTTTCGAAGAGCCTGTGTTCCGGTCTTTAGGCCAGCCACCTGGTGCTTGATCGTCTTGTAGAGCCTCCAGATGTTGTTTCGTTTGCGGGACCCTCCAATCTTCTTGAGCTGGGAGGCTGCGTAGGCCCTTTTTACAACATGTCGTTTCATAATCTCATTCACTAGAGATAGAATCACTTCAGATAGAATCTGCTATCTGATGCTATACAAACAATTCAGTCAAGTTAGTTTTTTTTTTTTTTAAGTTACGCTTGTGTCTCGACCAAATCATTTCTTCTTATTCACCTGCGTTATTCTAGTCTCCCCTTTGAGCGACAGTTTCTCGTTAATGCTATCCGCTTATCGAATTCTTTGTCAAAGTCGGTGGTACCATTCAGAAAAAGCTTAAGTTGTTTCTCCATGGCTGTCTGTATACCATATGCATGTGCATCTTCTTGTATTTTCCCTATGATTTTGCGCAGTGTGTGAATATCTTGTAATTGTGGACTTACCCGGTCAATACCCGTAGTGATAGAGGGGGTTTACTTTCTTATAAATTTTGAGATATGAGCGCCATTCAAATCACATCTCTGGGAAACCTACAGAGCTCATTCCAAATCGATGAAAACTGTGGCAGATCTTTCGAAGTGTCGCGGTGTTTCTCCATCATAATCAGTAAACCTCGAATCCCGTCGTATGTTAATCCCCCCACATAAAATAAAATCAAATATGTTTAGCGATTTTTGACTTTCATAGCAGTCTGGAAAGAGTTAGAAGTAGTTATCCAGCACAGACCACTTCAAGTGAAAAACTGAAAGACTCCAATAATTCCCTATCTCCCTGCCTAAAAATGTGCCTACATCGCCGGAGTCAAAGAATAGGTAATAGTTACTTTGTGCTACGTGCTATGTGCAAAAGGTTGTTTTTTTTTTTTTTGTAAGCTACTCGTACGTACCATACTCCCTAGATTGCTAAGAACAAATTACGCAGATTCTTTGCATATGATGCTTTCGATCAACAAAGTTTCTGTTAAGTCCTTAAATGTATTTGTCATGGTTATTTCGTATAGACTTTGAGTTTCTTTAGGGCATCTACCCAATTCTTCTTGCCACGGCATGGAATTAATGTCTGCTTTTCATAGTATTGTAGGGTTGAACCCATGTTTCATTCGTAATAACCACTTGTCAGATAATCATCTGAAAAATTTTACTACGACAGTTAATATATTTGTTACTTCCTCTGCTTCTGTTTTGATAAACTATCTTGCGCAAGTTAAATTGTCCTTTCATCATGCTAACTCATTATATGCCCATGTACTGTAATACCTGTAACTCAAGCACTTTAAGTCCATCACACATCATCTCTTGAGGTGGCGAAACCTGATCCCAAACACATACACAAAATCTTGAATAAGAGGGCAAACGGCACTGCGACAAGTGGCTGACCTCTTGCTTTTCGGGGCTTTTCAAATCAGGGAAGATCAGTTACCACCTCATCTCAACCACTCACATAAAATGAATGTTATACAGAATAAGGCAACGTTTCAGTTGGCAATACTTGGAATTGTCATGGATATTGCTCCCTGTGAGCTGCTCTGAATTGAAAAAGATGCTGGTATTCCAAAAAAAAAAGAAAAAAAAAAACACTCCCAAACTTAAACACGTATCATAAGCTTCCCTTTCTACTTTTAGCCTTCATGCACGTAGTTTATATTGAGCTCCACCACTTGTTAAAAAGCTACTCGATTGGATAGATAAATACCTTAACGCACTTGCCTTGAAACAAAGCCATGAAAGCTTGAGACATGCTCCTTTGAAAGCATCAACTAGCTTTAATCTTAGAATTTCTCTGCAGGGGTACAATGTTTTTAAGTGCCTGAATCGCATTTTTATAATGTCAAGAGATTTCGTAGTCAATGAGCATTGAAATCTTATAAACGATATATTGGCAATCGCATAATGAGGTCTGCTCTGAAATCACCGATGTACAGAAATAGGTCACCCGATCCCATCTTGAAACCCATTTTTGGCAGCAAAGTTTCCTAAGTTCCATGAGAATTCAAAAGAGCGTTTGATTAATTCAGAGGATGCTTAAAGTGTTCTCAGTTTTTCACTGCAACATGGAGGACACAAGAAGACAAAAAAAGACCTCTTATCCATGACAAGAAACCAATTTGCGGCATCGTAAATGCAATAGACATTAATCTAAAATGTCATTCAAGGATACGAATGACTTCTGCCGAAACCCCAAAAATTCATCTGTATCAGGGTAGAACGCGAAGGCCATAGACCGTCATACTGAAAGCCTTTCTTGCATCAATTAGCCCAATTCGTGTTGCAATATGTTTTGAAATTTAACAATTATTTCATCTAATTTTCGGTCATTTAAAGAAGCTGTAACATCGAAAGGACCATTAAAACCAAAACCAAATCCAAATCTACTTTGAAGATACTCCAAACTAATTCGCATATGTATTCAATTAAAATGTTAAATAGTCTTAATCACCAATGAATTCGTAATAGTCCTTCACCTAATGTCTGACCTCTAAAGCTCTTGAGCTCCATGTATATCTATCAAATCAATTTGAGTCACTTGCATTTTAATAGGGCAAATTTGCGTGAGCTTTAAATTTTTAATAAATTTCAAAACCATGACAAACTCTCTTCTCCGTAGCTTCCAAAATTATTCGTAATTCATTCGCATGTGCCGCTTAATGCGAAAATTATTAATTCGTCTTTCATTGTTGCTCTGGTGGTGGTTATACAACTCTGCCACGCACAAATACATGCAAAACGAGTTACCCCCATTTGAACTGGCAACTTCGACTACCAACCTACGGATTTGCATAATTCTCAGGCTCACCTATGAACGTACGGGTATGATGCCATAAACCGAATTATCGAATTACATTTCGATTTATTTTTTTTTTTTCTGATATAAAATGGCATTGCCAACGAGACACGAATGCGTTGAGTACTATATTCGTGTCTGCAAAAGCGTAATGCGTTTCTTTTACATACGCGCTCATGCAGCTCCGGACTTGATTGTACGAGTACATATGATTGTGCTACGGCTAGAACAAGTTTATCTGAGCTATCAAGTGGTGCTCAAGAGTCGACCCACTTTTGTGTATTTATAGAATCAGAATCTAATGGAACTATGCATTGTATCGAATGTTCAAGAAGCCAATGTCCAGAGTTTAAAAGCCAGCCTTGCATCTGACTTGGCTTTACTTGACTCCAATCTAATCCAATCCAATTCAATTCAGTTAAATGTGAGAGCGGCAAAGTAACTAGCAGTCATAAAGTTGTGTTGAGGTGACATATTAATAAAAAGCCGAAGGTTTGCCACCTGGATCCATAGATCCACCCATATGTTCGACAAATAAAAAACAAAACCATGTCGTCATAGGAAAAGCAAATGCTACTTAGAGCAGTAAATTGGATGGTATTGTGTTCAAGTATCTGCAGCTGTCCTGACTAATTGCATACGATTGACACCTTAACGTGGCTTTCATCGGGTTCTACATATGATTCCTATTTAGCCTCTCGAAATTGATTGACCGATCTGTTGAGTGGTTTTGAATTCGACCAATCTGGCAGGCCAACCTGACTGACCAATCTCGCTGACCCTCAAGGGTCAATATGGCTTGATGCTACTGCTGTAGCACTGTCCGACAAAACGACGAATGATATTATCTCAACGACTAACTGCGCGATTATGGAGTAATTAAAATGGAAATGAGTTGCACATGTAAATCCTTGGCCGCGATCCACAATTGAATGCTGTCCAGTCTTCGGTGCGGCAGGTGAATTTATTTCTTTTTTTTTTTGCAAGAAACTACGATGGAAGGCCTAATACTTTGTAACAAACATTGCCGCCACTTTCAATTGTCTTGGTAATAATTAAAAAAAAATAAAAATAAAAAATACGAAACGAGAATTGGATGAAATTATTCGAAAGGTGTTACCGGTTCTATTGTAATGCGGAGTTGCCACTACCTCAGCCACTAGTCACTGGTAACTTTTGCGAAATGGGTTCAAAGGTGTGTTGGTAAAAAAAAAGAAAAATTAACTCTTGCACTCTCTGCAAGACAAAGATACAAACCCAATCGTGTTGTTGGTTTTCGAAAAGAAAACAATTTTCGAATACAAATGAAAGCTTTTAGCACATGTTGTGCAACATATGGGGACGTGACGGATTACAGAAGTGTTAAGTATTTTATAAAAGATATTTCCTATTGTCAATGACTTGAACGTTTTCTTATTTAGAGACTTGCAGGGCGATTTAAAAATGACTTTGCAAGAGACATAGGCAAATGACAGACAGAAAAAAGCACAAGTTAACCACCTGCTTTGTGTACATGCCAGTCATTCCTGTTTGGTTTTCGACCAGAATAATACCAATTTTTAGCTTCCTACCAACAGACTCGCTAAGTCAATATCAATCCATCTTGCAGTCATGACAAAATTAATTAGAAGCCAAGTCTGATCCCTGACTATGAGAATCAAGGATGTTGTATTCCGCAAAAACTAATGACGGCTTGAAGCTTAAAACTAATTTTGCTAAATTTATTCAATTGTAACTGCAAATAAGTAGACAATTGTTAATTATCCAAAGGCAACAGATTGGATTGGGCAGCAGAGCTTACTCTCTATGATGGTCTCCGGTAACTGCATGAGTAAGATGAAGGCTAAGATCGCAAGGGCATGATCGCAACTAACATACTGCTGGCTTACACCGTCGTAGGACTCACACCCCTATACGGAAGAAATTAAAAAGTTATGACGAATCTAATAGCCTCGGATAGAAATGGATCCACTATTGACGACGCTTGGAATCTTTTAAAGAACAACGACCTTCGCATCTGCACGTGGAATTAAGGCAGCCTTTACAGAGTACGTGCAACCGAGCAATTAGGAAAGGCACTTGACTACTATCACGCTAATATCACCGTCATATGTGACAGGATAGACCGGATATAAGAAGGATGAAAAACTGTGACGTATGCCATGGCAATGGGGATGGGGATTTATCATATGCGGCAAACTAGGGCAAACAGTTGTGAGCTCCAGACAAGTAAACGAACGTCTAATGACAATCTACATCTAGGCTAGGCTCTGTAACGTATGTTATGCCTAATACGCGATCATGCTCTGTAGAAAACAAGGATGATGTCATCAAGAATGTTTCTACAAGAAGTTCCTCTACAATATGTGGTATACGAGCAATGTTCCAAGTATGACATTATGATAAAAAAAAACCTACTGCGGTAGGAGAGGAGGACATTTTAAATAAGACAGTTGGTAAGCATAGCCTACATAACACCACGTCTGAATGAGGTCTGCAAAATATTACTAAAGCAAGCACAGGGATTCCTCATCTCAATATTCGCAAAGGGAAATCGCGGTCCCCGGATCATGAAATAACAATGTTGTGACAGAGGACAAAAGCGAAGTCTATTTGAGCTGAGCGGAGTCGTTTGTTGTAAGTAGTTTGCAGATTAAGGCAAACGGTCCAAAATAATCCACGTCAAGGCTAATTTTTTCAACATCAGTTTGATGTGCTACTTAACATTGTTCGTACGAGCTCCTCGACAGAACTTAAACGTTTAGGACGGGATAGTTGGGATAATTATCTTTGCATTCACATAGGAACATGACAATATTCGACTATTCCCAGCAGTTAATTTGGACCTTTAACCATTTGCACTCAATATTCTTTTCAAAGTAATACTCTGAGGAGCCCTAACATTAAACGGCTGCAATCGCAATAAACCTCCAGAACCTCAACCGATCACATATTTTTTAACATCTTAACAAGTCCTATTGCCACCTGAAACAAGTGGCATCAATTCCAAAAAGAGAGCAAAAAATTTGAAGCAATTGATGTTGATTGATTGGAGCATCAAAAAAGGTAAGGAGCGGAAAACCCATCTTCCGTACCATTTAAGACAGGAGCAGATGACTTGGTGGTTGGGTGCTGTAGAAATGGGGTTGGCACTGAGATGTGTGAATTTGACGATGCAGAGTATTGTTACTGTACCTAGGCATCAATTGCGCCCATTTGACCTCTAAGTGGTAACCATTGGGTACTAGTCTTGGGCAAGAAAAGATTTCCGAGACTAAGTCAGAGTCCTGGGAATGGACCAACGGCAGCGATCACATCTCCGAATGACTTACTGAATTCGATCTAACCGAACCCCAGTCCTAAGGGTATCTAAAATGAAACTGGTCCTCCAAGTTAGGAGTTGTGTTGACGAGGTTCCATGCTCGGCCATCGAAAAAAAACTGAAGTTATGAAGCAACTACAAGCCGCGGATACGGACGGATCAACTGTTGATCAACTGTTGAAACAACTAGTGCAGGCCCTGCACTTTGTCGATTGTTATCGACGGCAAAACCAGCAATGGAAGTCTTAAGTTACCGCCATTTTAAGGCCTTGTAATAATTCATGTTAAGGCTACATTTGCAAACATTAGTTTTATATGCGCGCATACTTTCAGAGAAGATAAGATGAAGAAAAGGATAGCTTCTACGAGCTCTTGGAAGGCCTACGAACAATGCCATGGCTATGAGATTAAAATTGTACTCGGCGACTTTTATCTAAAGCTGAAAAGAGAGATCATCTTAGGTAGTACCCAATATTCATAAGGTAACTTTTGGATCTCCTGATCCATCAACCGCCTGGCAGATTTACCACATTGCGATAGACGCATGATACACATCCAGTATTATGGATATCGAAAGGATCGAAAGATCCTTCTCCAATCGAGTCTCCCTTAATCCCACTCGGCCATCTCAATGAAGTCATTGTTTTGACAACGAGTACCATCAAGCACTTGCAGGTAAGCAAGATGCATACAAAGCGGCGCTGCATGAAGGGCTATAGCTCATCATGTAGCTATACGAGCAGAAAAGGAGAAACGAATACCAGCTTCTCCGGAGGAAAGAGCATTTCTGTGGACTGTGTAACGACGATAATGAACCAAATACTGCTGCCTGACAGACAGAATGAACCTTTTAACCCGGACGATGTAGACCAATAATTCCGTCCCCCCGAACTGGATTAAACGAAGACATCTAAGCTTAAGTTAAATAAAGCTGACTGACTGCTGAGGCTTATCGCCTGCCTCTTGGTAAGGAGCGTACACAAACTTATCTGTAAAATATGGTTGGACGAAAGTATGCCTGATAAATGGAACCTCAGCCGAAGTATATGCCCCATACGAGTATGAAAGCATCCATAGGTATTTCTAGCAAACTCATCGAGGATCCTCACTGCTAGGAAAAGGTTGCGAGCAATCTCGCCGAGAAATTTGATATTAAAAAAGTGTTATGGCAAGAAAATGTGCTTTCATGTGACCTCCTTGAGAAAATAAAAAAATTGTACGAAACTTGGAAACAAACACCAGAGGGAAAATTTTCCAAAAACCGAACGCAGGAAGCATGCATAATGACAAAGAGGATATAAAAATCTTGATACACAAATCCGCTGGTAGCAACAGGTTCACTGGTGATTTGATGGCATGTCTCACTGAAAAGACGAACTAAAGCATTTCTGGTGAAAGGCAGAGAGTTTTACTTGATATTTCTGAGGCATTCTGAAGTGCGTGCATATGGAATCAACAACACTCTGTTTCGATGGATTAGAAATTAACCTTTGGAACGATCAATTCAAGTTGTCTTAAATGGTTTCAAGTCTGATATTCACGAAATAAATGCTCAATTCTGTCTAAGACACTGACTTTCACTTCTAATCCAACATATTCCTTTGCTGGCGCCCATTAAATTCCAATATTGAGTTTGATGGCTATCTACAGAGCGGAATTTTGTTCTTCCAGAAGTCAATGCTGTCTGCTGTCATTATAGCGAAATCTAAACTTTTAGTCATTATCCATAAATGGCACTTGCATCGTTGCACGAAGACAACTTTCCATTCTCGGTATGTGAGTCAATGATAAACTACGTTGGAATGACCATATGCCTAATGTTTCCAAAAATACCGCAGTATTTCCTCAAAATTTCCAAAAAATTGGAGTACAGTGTCCTTGCTACCTCTTTGCATATTATACAGTAAATTGACGCCTTCGAACACCGACGTAATATTTCCTGTCTCACGTTGTTCTTTCACTATTTTTACCAGCAGTGCTTCACCAAAATTGCCAGTAACATTCTGTTCTCTCAAGCTTTCAACCGTAACAAAAGTCTGGATATGAATGCTCATTAGTATACTCTCACTCCCACTTACGGTCGTGCTCAGAAATATCGTTATTTTTCCCTAAGCCGTACAACTCGATCATGGAATGCCCTGCCAATCTCTTTATTCCCTAGTCATTATAACTTTCTAACATTTAAAACCAACGTACACCGGCATCTATCTTTTTTCACTCCTTACATTCCTTTAGCCTACGTTGCACTGTGTTCAAACATCTGAAGGATACGCAAAATCCCTAGAGCGCGCTGTTACTTAGGAATTGAAACAACAGCAGTAAGAATTGGTTCAGCTCTGAATGCTGCTATGGGGACTGCCAGAAAGATGCAAATTACAAAGCGCCACAACATACAGCTGTAGCTTTAAGACACTTAGGGAGACACCTGAGACACCTCCTCAGGCACCAGACCATATGAGGGAAGCTGAAGGATATGGCCTTATTAAGAAGTACTGAAAAGACTATATAGCCACGTTAACAAAGGATGGTAAAGATATCGTTCTTCGCGTAATTTCTGGCAACGAGGAGTAGATATAACACCAAACGCCATTAGTAGAGGAAGACTTCACCTCAGAAGAAGAACTGGACCTCAACCAAAAATGTAGTGCGCTGATGAAAGACTGTGCTAATTATTGAGGCCCAAACTCTCCCATATTGTGGCGTTATTAAGTCAATAAGAAAAGTATTTTGCATCCACATATGGCACTCTCTATTTAAAAGATTGGATCGGTTTGCTGCCAAGTCTCATAGATTCAATATATGTAAGATCTCAGACTGTTCCAATTGTTGGAAGCTCATCTATTTTCATTTTAATAGATATTACATGTGACAGAAACGACTGCCCATCTATCATATACGTATAAGCAATTTCTTGAAATCATCAACTGATTGTTGTAATGTGAATTTACATATTTTTCTAAACAATGCAGCAGATAAATAAGCCTCTCCTTCTTAAAAGGCGCATTCGACCTTATACCCAAACAAATGGCTCTTTTCAATACACTTAGACACGTTTGTTTTCAATGCTTGTCACTCGAACAAAGAAATTTCGAACTAATTTATCATCTTGAAAATAATTAAACTCAATATCTCTTCATTTGTGACGCAAAGCCACACATTCAGTTAAACGCTATCCAATAAGATTAATCACTTCATTCGACCTTTGTTCAAATTTTGGTTTACCGAATTGAGAAATTAATTTATACCAAATTTGCTTTTAACAAATCCTCAACTAATATTTATGGATTGCTTCCAATACGTAACTGAAAGTATCAACCTAACTTTACCCTAAAGATTTCTGTTTCATAACTAATCAATCGATTAAGACAATGATGCACTCTGACAATACCAAAAATTACCAATCCAAATGAAGCAAACCCCAAATCATCCGATTTAAGCTCTGTCCCAATATGTTGGCTTTTTCGATTAG
Organism: Volucella inanis; assembly: GCA_907269105.1. Classification (NCBI taxonomy): domain Eukaryota; kingdom Metazoa; phylum Arthropoda; class Insecta; order Diptera; family Syrphidae; genus Volucella; species Volucella inanis. The sequence goes on along the minus strand of OU026156.1, from coordinate 14,195,078 downwards.
TGAAAGTGAGTACTGGCAACTAACCAACTACACCCACCCAACAAACTAACTAGAAAAACTAGATTTTTGTTATTGTTCGGTCATTCGCGAACCAATAACCTTTCAACGATCTCTGCGCAACCTTGAGAAAAACGCAATTTTATATTTTTTTTTTTTTTTTATGTATCTGCCCAACACTCATTAGGTATCTAATAGCTTCTCCAAACGTCTACATAGATATCTACATATGTTAACTGCCTGAATCAACACTCACCGCAAATTATAACAAACGACATAACACTTTCGCTTTTAATCGAAAAGATACATATATAAAATGTAAATCCCTGGTCAGCGATTTAGTAAAGATTCAAAAGCAATCTTTTTAATATATTTTAATGAATGGAACGAGATCAAATAGTAAAATTCCAAAAATTGTTTAAATACTCGTACTTGTCGATACAAAGTCTTTTTGTCGTTTTCAGTTTGATTGTGATTTTGTAATATGATAAATGCTAATGGGTGGTCTTTTTCGCTGATTTCTTGTGGTAAATCTATCAGCATTTCCATCACCATTGATTGGCTTTAATGGGTCAACGATGACGTAGTGCCTTCCAATCATACAATATATTGTGCCTCTCTCCCTGTAGTTCATCATTTTCTGATGATTGTGCAATTCCGTATAACCGGTCAGCCATTACGCAGATACGTGAGATACCAACTCGTATACTACTCACTTAAAGATACGAAAGTTGAAGTTGTTGTTGAAAACCATCTAATGATCGGAAAAATATTATTCCTTTGCCCAAGGCTATGTCCAACACGGAAGCGTTTTGTTTTTTTTTTTTTGTCTGATGTTAAATTTTCTCGCAAAACCCAAACAAGTTCATGGAAAAGGTGTCAACCCATCTCTAATGTAAACATCAAAAACATTCAAAAAGGTCAGGCTTATAGCATTTCATTGAGGTACGAGTACAGATTTAGATACTTACAGTCATGCCTCAGACATGATTATGCAGTGCAGTGACTTCACTTAGCGGGTGTTCATAATACGACTATATGCATGCATTGGATGGCGTAAGTGCTTACTTTCCATACACTCCCATCTGCAGGGTTTTCCTGGTGAAATATTGTAGCCATTCCAATGATGATGGCCAATAAAAGTGTTAACATAGATGGTAACAGCGTCATGACCTGACAACGTAGAATCGGATATTGTTACACAAGTTTTCGATGGAGAAATAAGAAATATTCAAAGTCGACTTTTTGCATAACCTTGGCATCCGAATTAAGACAGAAGTTACATTAAGTCAGAGAGTATTAAAATTTTAGTGTGACGCTAATTAAAAGTGAGAAGACTGTTGTGTGACTATTTGGGTATTATGCCTTCTGAAATCTGTTCCCCTTGTTGCAGGACGTAAATACTTAAGTAAAAGATTGTGAAAGAATCTACTTAAATTTAATTATTTTTACTTTACAGCAGTCTGTTGTGAGCACTTGAACTCTTAAGTGAGCGATTTGTTAAAACAAAAGAGTTGAGGTGCGAACTTGCTTGCTATATTGCAAATTGCTATTACAAATATCCATTCACAAATTAGTGTGATAAGAGCGTGAACTTAACTGTTCATTTTAAGAAACATAAGTTTTTATTTTGACGAGAAAAAAAAACCATACACTTATACACCCGGAGCGATAGCTCGATATTAAGCTCAATGCCACTATCCTTTGTAGACCCCAATGATTTGTAAACCAATTATGCTTTAGAGATTATGCAAAAATTGATATATGTTCTAAAGTTTACAATGGCTTCTTCCTACAAAAGACTTATGACTGTACCAGTAACTCTTTACTTGTGTATCTAATGCGGCAGAGCTAAAAGTACTATACCATACTCACGTCAAGCCAGACAGGATGCAGATATTGACATACCAACTCATTTTTCATTAACCTTAGGCCCATTTTCTACTCAAATATAACACGCTCTCTAATAGCTCAGTAAAAAGGAAAGTCCTACTCTCCAAAGCTACTTTTTAAATGCCAAAGGTTAGAAAGGACAGTGTAATAGAAGTAGGACAGAAGTTGATCATAAATTATATTAAATAGGATGCAGAAAGTAACTCATACGAGTACCAGAGAAAATTTGTGAGTTCCCTGACCATTCTAGGAATCGGTGTGCTGATTTATCGGAAAACTGCTAACTGTCCTATATTTTGGATTGCGCCAGTAGCGCAACAATCGAGCAAAGCACTTTTTTACCTTTCAATGGTGGTCCCCGTTTATTGCCTGAGTAAATTTTTACTCAAACAAGACTCAAGTGACAGGTGCATACACTTTTTATTAGAATCTTTAGTAATACAGTGTGGAAGTACATCCTGAACACAGGCTTAATTATTTATTTTGCGGTGGAACGTAAATGTAAATCCGACGGCAATTGGCAAGAAAAAATTGGAGTGGTCTACTTTAACAACCACATCATGCAAAGTGTTTGACCTTATTATTTTCAGAGGTTTAAATAGTAATCTGCTAAATTCTTTAAGTTCCGCACAGCTATAGTAGCATAGACCTCACTCATGTCGATAAAGCTATACTCTACAGATAACTAACAGCGGCAGAATTCTCGAAACATTATCTTATATATATGAGCTACGACATGCAAATTGAAGACACAAAAAGTGTCATAAGCTACTGGGATTTTGGAAACATCACATTCGAATATTTACGGTCCGGTTGATGATATACATTGGGACCAAATTTACCACATGATGTGTGTAAATCAAAAGGTAGCAAGATAAATTCAACTAACTTTTCGACCGCCATGTTCCAGTAAAGTTTAAATTCATTAAAAGTAGCTCTCCGCTCTGGTTAAATAATAATATATTTGTACTTATTCGAGACCGAAATATTTCCAATTACCGCTGGAAGCAATAAAAGCTAAACGAATTACATGATACCTATCGTTCCGTTCGCAACCTTGTAGAAAACGGCAACTCGAGTAGCTCGTTGACAAAACCTGCGGAAGCTCGGAAACGGCAAACAACGACTTCAGATACCTATCGAAATTGATTGTAACCTACTTAACCATAATTGTACTAGTTCTGAATACAGGCCTATTGCTATCTTATTATTCTTGTTAAAAGTGCCTGTACGCTCAATTCCAAACAAATGCAAGAGCACCTTAACAGTAAGGGTCTTTTAAGTTCTGCTCAGTCTGGATTTCGAGCGAAAAGGAGTTGCAAGATTGCATTCCTACCCATTCGACATGGTTGATTATTTCATTCTATTTCAAAAGGTAAGGAAGGGTTTCAATTTTTCTCCTCTCACAGTCAAACTTAATGGGACGCCGACAATGTATGGCCATGGGTAACCACATGCCATCATTCCGTTTCGTTTCTTCAGAGGTGCCACATGGATCCAACCTTTGGGTGTTATTTTTTTCTTTATTCGTGACCGAGCTTCATCAACTTACCAATGCCAGGTCCATATATTTGCGGACGTCGTTCAGCTCTATATGCCCTGTCCGATAGACAGTATTGATCTGATCAATGAAGATGTTCTAATAATTCAGCATTTAAATAAACACATACTTGTCCCTTAATCTATGAAAATCGAAAACCGTATGCATAAACAGAAATAAATTAGATACAGCAAACTTCCGACCGATTAATTTAGGTGGGTCAGCTATCGAATACGTCCCATTATGCCAGGATCCTGAGGATAATTCTCAATGGAATGACTATGCAGCTGTCACTACCTTCAAGGTATACAACGGTCTTTGTCTATTATGGATAAGTCAAACGTTTGTGTGAGTTCAATCTAAGTTGCTGCTGATCGAGACACTTGAATGGATTACGCATGGATGCGAGGCTATTTGCAGTGTTGATCACAATACAAGGCAAAGACCTAATATTATATATAATAACCTCGCAGATATATTAAGAATAAAAAATACTTCGATCGTAAGCTATAATACAGTTTCTGACACAGTTGCAGTCACGACAACCTGAGTAAGTGCACAATAAGCTTACGTATACCAGCTCGATAAGAACGTCTTCTTCTTCTTCTTCTTCTTCTTCTTCTTCTTCTTCTTCTTCTTCTTCTTCTTCTTCTTCTTCTTTTTCTTCTTCTTCCTCTTATCATTCTTCTTCTTCATCCGAAGACCATCTAACATCGACTGAGACCACTATCATGTTGTAGCCACGAAACGGATGCCGATAATCGTAACGTCGAACGAGTAAAATCCCAAGAGACCACCAACGCCTTTTCCGATCGAACTTCCTTTAATCTTTCGAGGAATCCCATGACGCCAGCACCAAAGATCAATCAGAGAAGCCGCAAACCTAGAAAAACTACAGATAAAGCGAACGGCCTTCCAGAAAAAAAAAACAAGAAAGGCTCGCGAGCTCTACCAGCAGAAGACAAGGGAAGACCATAGGTTCCTCAAAAGAAAAAAAGAACAGGCACGAGAACCGCTTATTCGAGACCTCAGAGAGATGCCACCAGAAGGATAAATTTCGGAATGTTTACCAGAAAATAAAACGGACATGCTAAAACTCTAAGACCTGAACAAAAATCTGCAAGAACGAAGAAGAAAACCTCATAATAGAACCACAGCCGGTACTCCTCATATTCCTCTGACGAAAAATATGGGGATTTGAGATCTATTGTATCTGCAGAATGTCGGGTTTATTACTGAGCTCTGCCATATGGGTGTGTGAGGAATTATCAGGTACTATGTTCAGAGTAGGCTTTCTATGTTCGATCTAACATAGCCTGTTTCACCTGGCTAAGTGATCCGATAGATCCTTCTGTGTTATCAACCAGTTGTTCGTAGTGGGTCATTATAGTAACCGGTAAGCTTTCAACATAAGCTCTAAACTGCTTCACTGACAATGCGGCCGCATAGCATTCAAGTACTGTAACGCTAGACATGAATGCTCTCCATCGTTCCTTTTCTCAGCTTCCACTTGGAATAGGACACTAGCCACGCCAGTAGTGGAAGCATCACATTGTATGTGAAAGCGTCTCTTAAAGTCCGAGTTTAAGAATATAGCTGCGGACAATAATGCCACCTTAAGCTTGCCAAACTCTGTCATTGTGATATTCTTTCCTTTCTTAAGGCAGTTCGTCTAAGTCGGGAATAGTCAAAGTCTGGGGAACAAACAGAGTGGTCATCGAGGTAGACACAGACTGCCAAAGCCACCGCTCTCAGACTGTGAAAGCTGTCTTCTCTCTTGATTTGGCATCCAGAGGATTCTGCCAAAACGCCTCTCTTAAATCGATACCAGAGAACTATCTGGTATTCTGCCATATAAGCCATTGTTGTGGGGAAAAGGGTACGCATGTTTTTTTGTCAAAGAATTGGCCTTTTTTGAGTCTGGGTATAGCCGATTATTTCCTGGCTTTCTCACCAAGACTACGGGCGAACTACTAGCACTATTGCTCACCAAGACTATGCGCTTGAAGGTCTCCTTGGTTCGGTATATTCCAGAATTCTATGGTGCAAGGCCATCCGTTGAAGAAATTCCGGGTGCGTCGGCATAGGCGGATTACCCCCAGCATTACTGCCGACCTTCAGGTTCCCTTAGCACAGTGGAAAACTGATGTTTCCTTGATCACATCTGAAGGGAGTTAGGATTTGGAAACCGGAAGGACATGTTGGTGGATTCGTTAAATTTATCCTTGTCGGCTCAGTTTTGCAGGAGTTCAATCTTTCTGTTCTAATTGATAAGTCAGGTTTAACGTTATTGTTTGTAAAGTCGCTGCCTCAATTTCTTCGTTGTCCGAAAAGTCTTGTTGGTGTTCATGTAAAGTAATTCATCTGGGTGTAGGTGGTTCGTCAATATAGGTCACGTGGCGTTAGCATCATTGGTAACTTGTTACTAAATACCTACTCGCTCTTCTGCACTCTTCGCAGAGGTCTTATATTCTACGTATGGAGCAAGATAAGTGCAGTGGCTCGGTCTTTAATATTATATCGCAGTATGTCTACCACGTCCAGTTTGTGCGGTCGGCTGGTTATACGTAACGTCATCGACCGTATGTCGGCTTAAAAGTCATCGAAAGTCTTATAGAGCCTTAAAATTTTTTGGACTCCTCATCCGTCCTTAAATTGTCTAACCAGCTCAGTTTTGAGGTCATGGTTAATCTCCCCCAATATTGTCTCTAAATATTGGGAAGCAAGGTTTGAAACTAATAAGCATGATGGAACTGGACTGCAACCGGTCCGGGGTTACTCCATTTTGCTTTTATAGGTTTCCATTCGAAAGACGCAACTCTTTACCGGATTTTTTTTGAATGTGCCGTCAAATATGATCCCCGCCCACTTACCAAGGCTTCGCCCATCAATGACGTTGCCTAATACGATAAAAAGCGGTGGCAGATCAAAATGTACTGGTTGTAAAGGTTTTCGGTATTTAACGCCTCCAAATGCTGCTACGATTTGACAAATTACAAGCTGCCGGTCAGAGGTCCTGTTGGGTGGCAAGACCACCGGTAGTCTCTACCAGAAATTAAAACCCGGTAATATGGGAGTCAGGAGCTTCCCGAATTTCGGTCCGGGCCTGACTTGAAGAAGTAGGCCCGCTTATAGGAGCGTCATGGTGGCTGTGGTTTAAGCCCAAAGTCGCGGGAAGGGTATTTGACCCAAACTGGATTTACTTAAGCTGGATGCTGTGACCCTATGATCCGCAAGAGGTTTTAGGTCGGCCTCGACCAATACCAAGGGTGGAACTTTTTGGCTCCAACACGAGTTCTACTTTGGTGTATTTTCGTAGCAAATAGCGATGGCAAGGCGTTTCCTTGCTCCGTGGTCTTAAGTTTTCCTAACAAGCGTCCACGTTAAACTCTAGAGACATCTGTCCTAGTAGGGAAGTGAGATTAAAGAATCGTTCCAAGACAGAGCACCAGTGGAATCGACGTTGAAATGACGGTGAAATGGGGACCAAGCTTGACTGGCATACTGAAGCAGGCAGCGAAAGGTAACTTAGAGAGATCTGATTACGTATAGGTTGAAAAATTCCTTGGATCACCAACCTATCGATGTGCGAACGGAAATTAAGCCCAAAGTCGAGGTCTTGAATAGACTGAACCAGGGCAATTGATTGACCATAGAGAAAATAAAGTCGAGGAGGAGACGCGTTGCATTTACGTGAAAATGTTATAGATTGGCGTTTGGCGACATTAAGTTCCGAGCAGTTTTCGAGGCAGCAGATTCCTTACAGCTCGAGCAAGATGTAAGATGTATGAAAAGAAGAAATAACTCTAAAAAATGTTGTGTCGTCAGCGTAAAGTGAGAGCGTTTAATGAACCTCTTAAGATTGTTAACATAATGCATAGTAAGTATAAAGAGAAAGGGACCAAGATTGCTGCCTTGTGGATCCCCAACGGAGACCAGGAATGAGCAGAGAGGGGATTCTATAATGTAGGTTAGCAGACATCCAAAAGAGGTTCAAAGCTCAGAGCAGACAATTTGAAGAGGATTAATGAGATGTCAATTTATAAGATATCTTATCTGAAACTGGTTGCGATTTAAACTAGGTTTGGGCTGGTTGATCTGCCTTTCAGAAAACGACATTGTGTTTCGCGAAGTAAAAGACTTGCACTTAAAGTTTAAGGTTTCGTATAAAAGTAATAAACCGAGTAAGCATCGAGCAGAGATACCTAAGCAGCTCTGCTAAGGTAAGTACCTATTTTATGAAAATGAACTTTGTAAGAATTGTAGGAGGTGAGAATTGTGTGAGAGGAGAGAGTTGTGGAAATATGAAAGAAGAAGAGGAGTATTAAAGTAAGTAGTAGTGGAAAGTGTTAGGGGACAACCCTATACTGAGTAGTTAATTGGATTAGTTGTAAAAATGAAAAAGATATGTCTTCACATGGAGTCCATTTCAGCGGAGACAGAGTAAAACCGCCGAAGACAATAATATCATCAAGAGTCCTATAAGTTGTCCTACTGGTTGGATTCGATAGGTTGAGCCGGAAGAATGAAGCAACACATAACATACAATGATTTACGCGTATGCGTTATTTTAACTGACACAAAGTCGAGCTTAGAAGAAGGTGATGTGACAACGAGAGGAGAGTTGTGAGCCTCGATAAGGAGAGTCAATCCAATGGGTTGTGCCATCATCATCCCGAAACATTGAAAAAGGAATAACTCCCGGTTTTTTTATGTTGTGCATATGATTAACCGCAGTCAGAGCGTGGATATCAAATCAGGGAATAAGAGTTTCATCCAAAACGGCTTGGGGTTTAGAACGCAATCCTCTTACGTTCTGGTAATAGAAGATGAGAGGAAGTTTTCAAAAAAATGTATCGTGCTCAAGTCGACTGCGTTGGAGGTGGGATGCTCTTTTAGGGTGTGCATCTGCGGTAGCTCGTTACGGATTAGCTCAACCGTTACCTCTCATCTACTAACACGTACAGCCCTTCTCATCACTGGTATTGAAGAGACTATCTATAGCTCTAAGTTTCTTATCCCAACCAAGTTCGTGACTGAACTCGTCAATCCAGGTCATAAGACGGTGATCACGATAAGGTGAGTAAGCACACTAGATTCCAATGGGCGTTATATTAGTTATAAAAGGAAGGCTTCTAGGGCAAACCAAAATCAATCAGTACGTACCGCGTGTAGACGCTTAAACAGCTCTTCAGAACTTTATCAAGCACATGGCTTACTTTGGCAATGAGATGCGACGGCTTGTAGTTTCTTAAACCTTTGGAGTAGAAAGTATTTTATTCAGGTATTAACGTACTGCACGGTAGTCACGATTCCAGAGTAAATTATGAACAACTTTCGCCTGTGAAAGCCGATTTGGTAAAGTCGGTTCGTCCTGAAAAATTATGCACCTCCTAGAGGGCACAGTTTTTGTATTTCCTCAAATCAAACAAATTTATTTTCATTTCCAGACCAAAATAAAACTTAATATTCAAAATGCAAGGACATACTTATAAATTGACTCTGTTTGATATCTGCTTGAACATCAGACTGCAATATACAAGAAGACACTTATCCTTGCAAGATAGATATCAGTGAAACTCTTTTTAAAATTGTACATAAACCTGCTATAATAATTATATCTCTGACACATATGGGGCACAGCTCCAGTCTAAACTTGCAACACTCATATAAGCCATCGTAGTGAACAGTTCCGATTGATTAATGTTCTCGTTTAATATTTTAAGGTCGATTAGACCCGATAAAACTGATTCATTCACATGTTACTGCAGTGCAAATCAAAGAAATGAACTCTTAAAAAAAGTCACTTATGTAAAAGTTAATAGATATCAACTGAACTCTGGTCTTACTCCAGACTCGAGCCGGTAAAGTTTCAAAGGTAATCCGATTTGTTCTCCCAGAGAAACCGATTCCAATCACATTATGTGCAGATATTTCTTCCAGCAGCAAGCATACTGGACCTGGTCATAACTTTGTGTAAATACCAAAAGTATCCGTCAGTCAGAAGAGCAAATTGTTAAGGCACTAAGGAGCTGAGTTAGATGTTACCAACAAACAGCCCCAGGCTTCGGGTCTCGTTAGTTAGATCAGTAATAGCTTACTTAATCACACAAGTTAAAGAGGTGGTTGCGCATTGTGATATTCATATTCAACTCATTACACTTTGGGTAAATGAATTATGCAACACTTAAATCGCCATTCAGGTCGGATGCCACAAAGAGATAGAGAGATAGTAAATCACGTCCATGCGGATAAGATGACGTGCATTCTGCTTGAGTGGATTTCCAGTTGACATTTAGAAGTCATTTTCCTTCAGCATTTTATTATTTAATTTTTGACCATGAAATTTCATAAAAACCTACTCCAGTGGCAGTACTTTGAGTCCATCTGATAGGCGTTTTAACAACTTTTTAAGTGGCCGCTGCTAAGAGGCAAAGTTAACATTCTGATAGTAGAGATTGCGCCAATTGTGTGGGTAGTTTACGGTCATACGTATGCCAGCTGGACAAATGGTGTAATTTGATTGCAATAAAGTGAATGAATGGAAGTTTTAAAGACCACTTCAGGTTTTGCTGCGCTTAACTAGTTTTTAATCACGTCCTACAAGTTAAATTCCAGGAATCACTTACCATGACCGATAGCTTTGCAATAGTATGGAGGGATTGTTTATTTTCTTAACACTTGCACTGTGGAAGTGATTACTGTTGTTGTTTAAGCCTGGTAGTGAGATATAATTTCTTAAATTTGTTGATCAGTTTTGCCACATTCTAAGCTATCGAGTCTGTTTTGTGGCAAGGCTACTCAATTCAAAGAGCCATAGTCTGAGCTGAGCTAACATTTGAAACTGTTTGCATCATCCATATACTCGACTGCCTCACATAATATCCACTCAGGAGTCGTTATTGTGCAAAAAATTCATCTGTAGTTCCAGATATTTAAGAGGTTTCACACTAAAATGTAGCGAGCGATCGGAGCACCTTGGGCGATCATAAGCTGCGAATTAAATGGAGGATGACATCCTTGAGTCAAACTATTTTAAATACGATTTGGTTTTACTATAGAGGCCAGGAGTCGAACCTATTAAGTCATGTGACTCCAAGAAGATGGAACTTATCATATGCTACGAATTGCAAATACTCAGAGTACTTCTTGGAGTAAATGTAGGATGAAAGGCAATCGTCTGACCTAGCAAGTAAGACCTATCAAATAAATGTTTTGACTCAACCAAACCTCTTCTGATCGCACTTTCCAGGGTAGAACGCAAACTTAAGAATAATTTGAAGTAAAGCTGCAATTTTGGCTGATCAAAGGTTATTCGCATTTCAAAATGTTCTATAAAAATTTTTGAAAAAAGATCAACACATTTAGAAAGTCCAATGTTACAATCCACTCATTTCACTGGCCTTGCCTGCCGAATATAATGAGTTGCCCTCATACCGAATGATGAGTTCAGTTTCTGACCAATCAATATGATTACATTTATTTTGAGAAGCATGATGAGAAAAGATTGATTGTGCTTCATGTGCGCAAAATTTATCAGCGAATTCATCCTCTGTCCTATCACGCCTACCAGCTCGGAAGATATTGTCATACTGCCCTTCAAAATCTGCTGGGCAAAATTGAAAGTAAACTTGACTACATGGAATGTGTTTTGGGAATTTTCATCGAATTTGAAGGTGCCTTGCACAATCCAATTATTGACCGCATAAGTATCATCCGACTTAGCAAATTTCTTTGAATTACATGTCGCGTCGCGTCCTTGAACTGTCCAGGAAGTCTCAGCAAGACATTGGGTTTGTTATTTTGTAGAAAAAACTTCCACGTGATCAAGACACGGCTATTTTTACCAGACGGACTGTTTTGACTTTTCCAGAACATCCAATACATATCCCTCCTCTCCTTGATATTCATATCATCGGCTGTATCATCGAGTGCATTCGCTTGTACAGAATATCAGAGTCTGAGTATATAAAATTCTATCCTAATGAGGTCTTTTACAATAGGCGAACCTACTTAACGTGGACAATTTCGTTATTAAGTTGATTTGTAGGGATATTGCAAGAGCAATGACATCCATCATTACACCAATTAACTACATATATCACGTGCGCTTCAACGACTTTGTTCCTTCAGAAACATTCCTCTATATGGACAAAGAAGGCTGATCCAAAATAGACTAGCGGTGCCGCTAATCTTTCACGTCACTGGAACAGCTGCATATTTACATATTTAATTATGTAACATAATTAGATTACACATCATCTCCACGCACCTCATCTATGGACGCACCTGTGCTGCCTGCAACAGAAACTGTCGATCGGACGTTTGCTGCCAACTCTGACGCTCGATTGAGAAGCAAAAAAGGAAATGTGTTCCTTCTGAGCAACTCAAAGTCAGACACATTGTGTGTTGACACAAGTAGCATTCTATTGGATGAGTACCATCCGTAAGCACGAAAGTACGCATAGCAATTAATTCTTTGAACATGTTACAAAACAAACAAGACAACTCTAAAAATTGCCGCAGCCAAATCCGAAAACAACAGCAATGGATCCGACAACTTCACTCCCCAGACGTCGGAAGCAAAGAGAGCCCGAACAGGATATGGGACATTTTCGGAGTAACTTCTTGACTAGCTGCGAAAATACCATCTTCTTTATGTAACAGACCTAAGCTATTTTTGGAGTTTGTTGAGATAGATTTCTGGCAGATGCCTCATATGACACATGCCAATGCTTGTTAAGAGTATGAAAAAAGGGAGACGATTTGGTTAGGTTAAGTACCCCCTCTTTTAGAGAATTGATAAGAGTGGGTTTGTTATCTCTATTATACAGATGCAGATTTTTGCTTGGAATATAATTTGAAAGTAACTCATTCCTTCTGTTGTTGTCGCTTCTAACCCAGAGGTAGTTGTGGACGTTGGAAGCACATCTAAGAACGAGATACTTAAACGACGGTAGCACAGTTCGATCAGATCGCATCTGTGTCTCAGGGGAAATAGGCTGAGAACTCTTGTATTGCATTCCCCTAAGGTAGTTCGATGATCCTGATCGATTCTGGAATTTGGGATCTGTTCAGTAATTCAGTCTTCGGTCTAAAATCTCCTCGTGCAAATTCTAATATTCGCTGACTATCTTACCGTTAACAGTCCAAGGTTTTTGAATTAATATTAGGGCGATGGTTTCTATTGTGCATCGTTGATTAATGGTGAACGATACACCTATAGCATGATGCAGGTTTCGCCGCAAAATCTTTAGTGTAGCCATCACCGTTTGATGGTATACGCGGGGTTCCATATGCTGCTCGATTTATTATCTCATCTCCACCGTACTGGAACCCCGCCAAGGCCCTTTAGACTCAGTCTTGTAAAACGAGCTGCGTTTACTGACGCTTGACTCCTCAGGAAAGGTAGAGGAACTCTACTTGTGCATCTATTTGCACCAATAAATTCTTGTGTTAATCGGCTAGTTGAGGGGAGCTTTATAGTGTTGATTTGTAGTCTCTTTGACAGACTACTGTTGTTGGTTGTGAGGTTGCTGAAATTCTGTCGGAGCTATTTTTAATGAGCCTCATGGTACGCAACATGACCTTTTAGGTCGTTAAGCCATTTCATTATCATTTTCAGCAAAGACCATGTGTTTGAGATTTTGTTCTTCCACTCTTTGCAGGTTTCTTTAGGTGTTGGTGTTTAGACCTGAGTTTTGTGCATCCAAGGAGTAAATAGGCTGATGCTTTGCCGAAATAACCGTCTGAAATGAAGTGGAGGAGACTCCACTAACATTAAATTCAGACCGCATTTCTGATTGATTGTAGAGAAATTACACCTCAGCCAATTTGCAGTAGCTTCAGTGGAGCAAACAAAGACAACCCAGCTAGCCCTGATAAAAGAGCTGTCAAAAGATAGTTTCACCTCTGTGTCTCGAAGCTCAATCGAAACATCGATAACCAATTCCTGTATTTGAGCGATTTATTCAACACTAAGGGAGTTGAGATTGATGTCTTCCGGGACTACACATAGCCTGACACGGCCCATTATATTGCTTTATGAAACTTTGTCGACTGTCCCATATCCTGTTCGGGCTCTCTTTGCTTCCGACGTCTGGGGAGTGAAGTTGTCGGATCCATTGCTGTTGTTTTCGGATTTGGCTGCGGCAATTTTAAGAGTTGTCTTGTTTGTTTTGTAACATGTTCAAAGAATTAATTGCTATGCGTACTTTCGGGCACAAACCAGCTTAAACCTTATAAGACACCTGGATCAGACGGAATTTTACCAGCAATGCTTTAAAAAGGACTTTCCCGAATTTTTTCCACTCCAACCGCCTTATTTAGATCTAGCTTCAACTAAGGGTACATCTCACAAGGCTGGATGTAGCGAAAGGAAGTTTTATCCACAAGCCAGACCCATAAGTCTGAATACAAGAAGAAAAATCCACGAAAGGGGCTAGACATAGGTTCTCCGCAAGGAGGTGTTCTCTCACCGCTCTTGTGGTCACTGGTCATTGACGACTTACTAGTAAAACTTAATAATCTGTGCTATCAAACAATTGGATAAGCCGATGTCTTATTCATAGAGAACGGTAAACAACCTAAAGGCATTTTCTTAAAGATACGGACTGCTCTAAAGATAGATAATGACTTGTGTGTTGGATAAAATCTCTCAATCAACCCTAGTTAAGTTATACTTGCTCCCGTGATCAGAATGGAATCTAGGAATGTAGTCGGGTCTTCACGGATGACTCAAAAACCAACCTAGAATGCGGCGCAGGCATATTCTTAAAAGATGCCAGTGTAAGTTTTCAGTGGAGACATGCGTAATCCTGATAGCAATGAACTAACTGCTATATATAGTAAGTAAATGGTAAAGAGCACGAAGTAAAGTCTGTACCGAAAGGCATGCTAAAGTTAAAGCTTTGCTAAAACTTTTAATTACTTCCAAGATACAGTCAGAAGTCTGAATTCACTGAATTTTGTTTGGATCACAGGTCATAATGGGAAAGATGTAACTGAAATCACCAATAAACTTCGGCTTAGAGAAAAGTTTCCTACCAAACCTGTGTTAGAACTGTCTTCGTAGTTAGCTACGCCTTCTATTGAAAGTTATATTTCTAGTGAAACTTATTGCAGACAGCATAACTCCCCAGTATGATAGCAAAAGAAAACAAAGCGTCATTTCTCAGTAGGCAAGACTGCAGATTGATTATTGGCGTTTTAAAGAAGCGCTATCCAAGAACCCAGAAGGCGTCGTCCTAATCAAAGAACCACGAATTGTAACAGGCGTGGTTCGTGAATTTAGAACACCGAAATACGTTCCACTCTATACAAAAGATAAAGGTAAGATCAGAATTTGTATATTAGTAAAACTTAGCCTTAATGTACTCAAACTTTAAATCTCAGCGACCCCGACACAACCATTGCTAGACTAGATACTATCAAAGGTACCTACTGGCTGGCATTGGCATATCTTGGCCACAACTATGTTGGCCTCCTGCGTAGGTAACAACATAGAAAATGTAGTCTTGAAAGCTAGAATGCAAAAAACTAGCCTCATCATCGGGTGCTAACGCACATTACACAGTTCCGACACTAACGCTAGAGGCGAGTCACTTTTTGATTATTTTATTTTTTTTATTACATTTAACTCACTAATTGCAATATTGACAATTAGCTCACCTTCAGAACTAACAATCGACAAGGGACTAGATATCACTCTTTTCTCCGACAACATCGCTCAAATGATAATTAACTGGATTGTAGCTTTCCAGAAATATCGGTCAAAATACAGTGAAACACTTTTAAAAGTACTCTCCTCTGTACTCTCAAGTCCCCCAAAGAGCTTGACATGCAAGTCAAGAACTAGACGCTGGTTCCCAATCAGGAAATGATGGCTTCTAGTTCTCTTATTCAACCTATGTAGAATCAAAAAAAGCCACACTGGTAGACATCAGCATTGGAACAGTTTAAAAACGTTTACAAGGAATTGTTCAACTGGTTGGGACCCATACAAGGAATCCTTCTAAGTAAATAAAAAAGAACTGAGCGGCTAAAAAAAAAACACCTCTACCAATCTTTCGTGCCTTACTGTTTGAAATAAAAAAAAAAAACCGACAGCCCTTTGCTGGACGCCCACTCTCCATGTAGTTGCCGCGACTTAAATTCAGGGGACAAGCTATTATGGGACTGCATAGCAGGTATAATTCCTGCTCAGCTACAAAGGTCATCAGATAACATCCTACCAACCCTAGAGAATATCATATCTCCTTTTCATGGAGAGAAGTTAATTTAGTTTTCATTCCCAAAGCCATTGTTCTCACGTTGTCCCAAAAAACCTCAGACCTATAAGTGTATCATTTTTCTTTTGAGAAACTCTAATATGCACATACGATCTAGAATTGATCCAAGACTTATGGTATACCTACGACGTGAAATTCACTGGCTAGCCACATCATTCGATGCCTTCATTATAGAGAGTACAAAATGGTCGCGATCCTGGAAGAATAGAAGGTGCCTTTAATAACTTCAATGCATTTACAATCAAGACCGCGTGGTCAACTCTGAAGGCAGATGATTCACTTGGAGAGAGTTGCAGAATTATCAACTCCAAGTTGGATGGGGTTTCTACTAAAAGACGTGTCAGTTGAGATACGCTGCAAAACGGTGTCTTTTCACACCTTCAACTTATTCCTGATATATGTACCTGGAAACGGGTGGTAGCAAGGTAGTTACCTATGAAGAAGACGTCGCTATAGCCATCTTAGGAACATCTCAATACCATTAACAGATTTACCTATTGGGCAAATATCTGTGAATGGGAGTAAACTAAGTATAATTCCAATCACAGAATCTCCCCCGCTTCTCTGATATAGCGAATTATCTGGATCTTATTTCCGACAGGAAGATAAATTGAAAACCTAACATTCAAGAAACAGTAAAGCAAGCTACAGTAGCTTTTTATTTTGCAAAAAAGCCATGGAGAGCAAGTGGGTCCTTCAATCTCGCATTACCCACCATAAATCTCTGTTATTAGACCGATACTCACCTACGGGATGGTTATCTAGTTGACTGCCTTAGTCAATGTAGTCAACTTTAGTAAGCTAAGCAAAGTCCAAAAGATAGCTATTCCCTCCGTAGCACTGAATATTCTGTTTTACTTGAATACTGTAGATATTATCAGCTGGCAAATAGATTATAATGCAGTCTTAAGGTGACTACACAGTGAACAAATAAATTAATTGGCTACGCTAATATTCTTAACACACTAAGAATACTTCCAGAGAGCATCAACCACATTATGCCTTAACATTAGTTTGACAAAGACTTGTACTACAAGTCAGTCCACTTCTACACGGATGGATTCAAGGCTGTTGGATGTTTTCTCAAATAAGCTCAACCTAAGGCTCTTTCTAAATCACTGTAGCGTATTTCAGACGGAAATTTTGGAAATTGAGTCTTGACCTGGCTGAAGAAATATGTGATGTATGCAAGGGATATTCGAATCTTTTCGGATAGTTAGGCCGCTTCCAAATCCTTGGACTAAGTCTCACAAAACTATTGGATATGTAATTTAATTCGTGCGGTTTTTTCCAAAATTTGAACGTTTATTTAAGAAAAACATGTACAATAGTATTATTCAAAGTATTGCCCATCTGAAGCTATGACTCTTTCCCATCTTTCTGGCAATTTGTGGATCCCATCTCAAAAAAACTGCACTGGCTTGGCAGCCAAGAATGAATCAAGCCAATTTTTGATATTCTGCTCTGATGTGAACCGTATTTCAGTGAGGGTGTTCTGCATCGACCGGAACAAATGGTGGTCAGAAGGGGCAAGGTCTGAGCTATAAGGCGGGTGGAGTAAGACTTCCCATCCACTGTTTTCCAAATAGTTCTTAACCGGAATAGCAACGTGGGGCAGAGCGTTGTCATGATGGAAAATTATTGCCTCGTGTCTGGTCGCATATTCCGGGCGTTTTTCGGCTGCTCTCTTCTTCGGCTCTCTTCAAACGGATTAATTGTGTTCGGTAGCGTTGTCCATTGATGGTTTCTTCGGGTTTTAACAGCTCATAATACAGCACACACATCTGATCCCACCAAATACAGAGCATTACCTTCGCGCCATGGATATTCGGCTTTGCCGTTGATTTGGATGGTTGGCCGGGTTTCGTATATGATTTTTTGCGCTTGGGGTTGTCGTAATGGATCCATTTTGCATCACCAGTAACAATCCGATGCAAAAATGACTTGTGGCGTTCCAGCAGCATTTCGGACATGCAAAACCGCCTTTCGACGTCTCTCGGCTTGAGTTCATGTGGAACCCAATTTCCTTGCTTTTGAATGTATCCAGCTTGAATGCTTCCAGCTCTTCATCTTCAAACTTTTTTTTCTGCCCAGGACGTTCATCGTCTTCCAAGCCAAAATCACCACTTTTAAATCGTGCAAACCACTTTTGGCACGTTCGCTCAGCTAGTGCATGTTCACCATAAACTTCCACCAAAATACGATGACTTTCGGCAGCAGTTTTCTTCATGAAGAAGAACTCCCCGCAAAAACACTTTTTTAGGCACAAAGTTCAACATATTTGAGTGAAAAAAAATATTGTTGTTTACGCTTTAAATGAATGACTTATTCTGAAATGACAGTAGCTTTCCAATGCATGTTCCAATGGAATAATAACAATAAAATAATGCAAGTTACGCCATCTCATAGCAAACCGAATTAAGTTAAAGGCCCAATATAAAACCGATTTGGCAGAGCAGCTCAACATATGCCTTGTTGAGTGCCGGGCCACAGAGATATTCCAGGGAGTTGTAGAGCCGACATACACGCCAAAATTGTCACCACTCTACCTATCCAACCTGGAAAAGGTATAATAGGTATACCAATCGCTAGGTGCAAACTAATACCATATTCAAGCCGGAGACTATAAGGAGAACAGAAGAACGAACCATAGGTAGACCTGTTTGATCAACATGTCTAGCAATCAAACAAATCTGATCAAAACTGGATCTGAATCTCAAAATAGGATACATTTTAGCGCTATCAGAGGTGTTGTCACTACACACTGTCTTATAGACAAGCGCGCACGAAGAATCGGCGTCCTTGCAAACGACTTCTGCAAGAACTGTTTGGACGAGGAGGAAGAGAAGATAATCCTCCAGCTACACTGTACCAAAAGCTACTCTTACCTAACGTACGCTTTTCCTAAGGTCAACAGTCTCCTAAGCTTCATCAGAAACTTAAACTGGTTCCAAGACTTTGTTTGAGAGGGCTCTGATCTAATAAAAAAAAAATCTAGCACGACATCCACTGCTCTGAACGTGCGGAGTTTTACTGTACTGGGTGAGTTCCTTGCGTCAATAGCAATAGAATCAATCTAGCTTATTTTTCAACGCCTTTTTGTATATTCAGGGACGAGAAACGTATGCTAAACACAACGCAGTTCATCGAGCTAGATGCGTGTGCGCCATAGCACACTCGGTTTCCTCATCTCAATATATGCAAGGGGACGCGGCAGCCTTCGGATCATGTAACGCTAAGCCAAATTAATCACATTGCGATAGATGTAAAGCATGCCTCCAGTATTTTGGACGTCCGAACATTCCGAGAAGCCAACTTTGATTCGTATCACCTCCTTATTGCAACCAAGATGCGAACGAGGGTTTCCCAAACGCCACAACAAAGAACAGCTACTGGGAGAATATATAAATTGAAAAAGTTGCATCAGAGCATCAAGTAACGAAAACCAGTGTCAACGCTGCCAACGTGCCATAAGAGACATTGCAACTGATGTGCCCGGTGTTATCCGACCACTACCGACAAATCTCTGATTTGAGGAAGAATGCTGGCAAACACATG
Organism: Volucella inanis; assembly: GCA_907269105.1. NCBI lineage: Eukaryota > Metazoa > Arthropoda > Insecta > Diptera > Syrphidae > Volucella > Volucella inanis. Next base: position 14,175,800 of record OU026156.1, on the reverse strand, counting down.
CAATTAAATAAGAAGCCAGCACAGCGGCTCTGCAACGAAAGACGAAAGCTGCTACGAGCAGAAAAAACGGAAATAACATCGGCTTCTCCGAAAGAATAAGAAGAAGCACGAGAGCAATCAAATATATAAAGAGGTTCTGCGTAAATAAACTGCTCGTGAGCTTCTCTAGAAGAAAAAGAAAAAGCACAAGAATCAAAGATATTAAGAGATTCTTCTCCAGGAGTAACTTACGGAAGTTTTATCAACAGGTGAAAGGAACATGTCACGGCACAGAAACCTTTAACTTGCAGTGGAGTCACAGTCGGTCCTGAAAATGTTGAAAATTTTTTTCTGCAGGCAGACAAACAACAGATAAAGCTCAACATCCCGTCAGGTATAATAGACCGTCCAACTAAGACGTTGATAGAAAAGACTTCCACATTCTTTTTACCAAAACGAAGTAAGGATATCTATGCGGAAATCCAACAAACCAGATAGAGCTGACGGCTTACCAGTTAAGTTATTCAAAACTACTTGAAATGGTTTTGCAGGGAGCACACACCATCTCAATTCTTAAATGAAATCTTACCATCATTTGCCCAATCCACAAAAAAGAAAGACCTCCTCAACTGCGCTAACTACAAAGGTATAAGTCTCTATAACATAGCATACAAGACCTTATCCGACATATTGTGTAAATATCTGAAACATTTCGTTTCAATGTGGGTTCAGACCAGGGAAGTCTACAATAGACCAAATCTTCACACTCAAGCAGATCAAAAAGTCCAAATTGGTACAATTGGTAGATCCGTGTCTAGTTTTGATATCACTTCAAAGCTTGTCCATCTGTGAATAACGATGGAGAACGTTCGCTGTTCTATCAAAGTCGACCTAACCGAAGCCTTTGATGCCAAAAAATGTTTGGACAATGTGACTTCCTTAACTTCATACTTAAAAGTATTTTGCGGAGCTCACAAGCCAACACCGGAGGCACAATATCCCAAAACTATATCAACTTCTAGCGAACGCCGATGATATCAACATAATTCGGAGAACTCAGCGGGCGGTCACCGTTGAGTTCGCTAGCATTAAAACGGAAACCAAGTTTATGCTGTCAACAAGAAGAGATATACAACATCGATGGACTGGAGAGGACGTCATAGTCGACAGCTATATTTTAGAGGCAGTAAAGAATTCTGTTGGACCATCTAGGGTTGGTTTATTCAACTCCTCCAATGGCATGGAAATGAACATACATGGTAAAGTTCTGAACGTGCTCAACTAGGAGAGATGCCATATATGATCCCTTTCACTGTACAGTTCAAGCTGACATGTAGGCTTCACGTGGCACATCTGGGTAGCTATCTTAGCAGCCGCTGAATAATGAACTAATGTATGCAGCCATGTTCTAGGCAAGATGATACAACCACCATAAAAACCCATTGTTACGCCGCGAAAAAGAACAATGACTTAGAGTATGCTCCTTGAAGAAGGGCATCTTTGGCAGAATGGTCCGAAAATACAGCCTCCACAAAACGACAACAGATAACGGCTTCACGGACTTTGCGGCAGCTAGTAATACGGTGATAAGTAGCACAAAATTCCTTTTTAAGAGAATTCACACAGCAACCTGGCTAACTCCAGACGGTAGAACCACCAACCAAATTGACCACGTGATGATTGACACAAGACACCCGTCAAACATCCGAAATGTGCAAACATTCACATAGACGTACAAATGTCGACTCTAACCACTATAATACAGGTGCAATATTGGATACCTGAGCACACCTTAGATAGCCAGAGACTATAAAGATCAACTGGACGAAAGGCTCTGCAATATGCCATTGCCTACCACGAACGCCAAAAAAATGTGGTTACAATGCTGCACTACTATTCAGGAAGTAGTCGAAACAACTCTAGCCACCCTAGATGAGACCAGAGCCAGAAGAAGGCTCTCAAAAAAAGAGAGCGTTCGCGGTCTCGCATCTCAAGTGTATCAAAATGTGCAAGAGTATTAACAAGATGCGAAACTTTTATAAAAAAAAAATGCCAGAAGCCTGGCTGTAGCCTGCAGCCCAGGAACTTAGGCCCTTCGAAACACTGAAGGCTATCTTGTCACCGACCGCAGAGAATTTTGGATGTATTTAAACAGCATTTTCAACAGCTGCTTGATAGGCATGACCAGGAGAGAGTAATAGGGTATAAAAAAAACTCAACTCCAGTCGATGAAATAGTTCTTTCACCCAGCTTAGACGAAGCTGGCACAGCAATTTAAAAGCTGAAGAACAAAAAGGCTGTCAACACTGATGGATTTCCTATAGAGCTTTTCAATGCTGGTGGCTATGTTTTGGTAAGTGGAAATGCTCTGTCCATCTTCAAGAAAGGCGATCGTATGTCTTAAAAGAACTACCGAGGCATATCCCTGCTCAACGTAGCCTACAATATCCAATTCGGCGTACTGTGTTTTGCACCACACTCATCGACACCTACCAGTGTGGCTTCTGGCCCGAAAAATCGACGATAAACCAAATCTTCACACTGTGCCAAATCCTAAAAAAGACCAACGAGTTCCAAGTCGATACTCACTTTCTCTTCATCGGTTTTAAAGCCGCATACGACAATATTCGGGATCCCGAGAAATCTGATCCGGTTGTGTCGCACCACGATATGAAACTCGGAATACAACGTGTAGCTTGGAAAAAAAAAAAACCTCCGCGCTATTGTGTAAAAGGCAGACGATATCGACTTCTTCGCCCCTTCTCAGCGTGCCATTATTGAGGCTTTACCTACTATAGACGATCAAGCCAAATGTGTTGGTCCCATGATGAATGAGAATAAAACAAAGTGCATGCTGTCGACGAAAAACCGATCCGTCGAACACCGTCTAGGATAGAAACTAGCAATCGATAGCTATGATTTTGAGAAAGTGAAGATCTACTTCAGGGCAAATATAAACTCCACAGATGACACCCTAGCCGAGATTCGACGAAGAATAACTTTAGGCAAACGCTGCCACTTCTATTTTTCGAAACTAGGGTCCAAACTCCCAACTCGAAGGTCTAAAATCATGCTCTACAAAACCCTGATCTTGCCAGTCTTGTTTTATGGAGCTGGATGCTGGAAAGAAAGAAGAATTATACGTCAAATATTTGATCCTGTTTGCGAGGAGGGCGAAGGGAGGAGAAGATATAACTGCGAACTCTACGAGATGTATAGAGATGTGAATGTAGTCTGAGAGACAAAATACCGTGGACTGCGTTGGCTCGGCCACATCGTGATGAGCGAGAATGCTCCAGCAAAGAGAATATTCGAATCCCCGCAACGTGATACACGAATAAAAGCAAGCCCGAGCCTCTGGTTTAAAAGTCAAATAATCGCGGGCCCCAGAAGCCTTGGAAGCAACGTGCCCGAGATCATGAAAGATAGAAAGCGGCATTATCTCATGCTCAGACCTTCCAATGGTTGCTGGCCAGATAAGTAAGTAAGTAAAGAGTTCTGCCAACAAAAAGGAAATAAAACAATGAATCAGACTTGTCTATGCTATTTCTTTGGGCTAAGAATGCAATTGAGTACTAAGACCCCATACCAAACAACTAAGGAGACTCTAGATAATTATTCTAGTTCTAGACTTCATCGAAAGCGGATAAAGAGAAAAATTCTTTATAAAAGAAAGCATAACTGGAAAAAGTTAGCTAAAGACCGGACTAAGTGGAGAGGTATCTTTTGTGTCGTCCTTTTTCTCGTATATGGGTATATTTACGCATATTAGGCTGATGTTGGCAAGTTTAATCTTAAGACGAGGTGATCTTGAGGCACTTGGTCACATTGTGAATACTCAAGACTTCTTGCATAAGTCTACCTACAAAGGCAAAATGCGCTTAGAGTTTCGTCGCAAAAATCGTTGAATGGAATGAAAATTTTCTGCGCTGACAGTGGGTGACAAGATCTAGCGTTGCTATCAATTTGATTTAATTTTTAAGCTAATATGCAATGACTGTTTCTTATCCATTGAATGGTTACAATAAGAAATGTTTGGGAGCTTTGATTTCACTATAAAGTAGGGACTAAAATAATTGTATAGTATTCTTATTGCTGATTGTAGTTACTCCTATTGATCTTGAAGTCCCATAGCCTGTTGAAGTGAGAAACAAAGGCAAAGCAAGTAAAAAAGACATGGCAGCCTGCAGCAATGAAAAATACACTGAAAATGTTTAACCAAGCGAAACAAGAACATGCTAAAAGATTAAAAATAGAATTGGATTTGGTTTCTATTGTCTATGGCAGTCGTAATTGTAATTCCATGCTTCGTCTAAGTATACCTCATACTTCCTTTCACTTTTAATTACAATTTAATCTCTTGTCTACATCATTTAGTTCCTTTCGATACAAAACAATTACAATTACAACCGAGAGAGCTTTGTTAACCATAACCAGTCGCATAATTGAAAAATACCTGCAAATAATTAAAGTCAAATGGTCTTGCTTCTAAGATGGGAATATGCAAACACCTCAATAATTATTCACATTACCCCATTGTTCTTCCTATCCCAAAACTTAATAATAACCCGACAATCGGAAAAAAAAATCAAAGAGCACAGCGTGTCACCACTCCTTACATCAATCAACCAACATTCATTACCCCGTGACTAGTATTAAATTGCTTTCCGACATAATCATTTCCTATATTGTATGCAAATTCAAGAATCGGTACAGCCGTTGGTCACCACATGTTGCGAATTGTAAGAGAGATTTAATCGATAGTAGATGACAGCAATTGTCGGACATACAAAACAAAGCCACATGACCAATTTATTCCCAAAAATTGCAACCTCCAACATGGGTGATTTACCCCAGTTCGCAGCTCAACTCTTTTGTTTTTTCCAAAGAAAACCAAACAATAGAGCCATTTTGAAGGAACAATATTAATATTCGTCCAACTTACACCTTCACAAAACAGCAACTTTCGCTCTTAATTCTTCATGGTAAAGCTCTACACACAAGTACACATACACACATTGGGATAATGCATTCCATTGGAAGCAAAAAAAGCAACAAAACCATCAGCTTCCGCATTTCAAAGCCGAAAAATACGAGTAATTGCGCAAAGGTACACAATACAGAAAAATTAAATAAAAAAAATAAAAAAAAAGACACTGACTTACCTTTAGAAGACGAAAACAACAGCAAAAAATGTTCAATTTCTTTCTGTTTATTCACTGTTTCTCGTTCACTTTAATTTTGTTTCTTTTAATTCCTTTTGACGATCTTAAGACACTCAAACATGTAGCACTAACAAATAATTGCTCAAAAACAAACAAACAAATTTCAACAAACACCCAGCAAACAAATAGCAACAAATATAATTCAGCCGCATATATATGTTAGGTACACTGTTTTGCAGTATTGGACTTCATGGATCACCAGCGATCTCAGCGAAAGATATTTAACCGATCGAACTTATTAATATCGGCCAAATAATATTGGTTATCTATTTCTTTTTTTATTTTAAACAATTTCGGAATGCAACCGACTCTTGAGAAAGACCGTCTTGAAACTGATACACAACAAAAAAAATATTGTAAACCTCAAAATTTTGCCGTGTATTGTCACAGACCCTGGTCATTGCCAATGATCAGCGCGTCATCACCTACGTCGTCATCGTTATTTCGCTTCGTCGTTGAACATGAAAGTTTCATATAACTTACATGAAAAGCTATATGTACGAGTAAATACATCATAACTTCGTCGAATGAAAAGAAGAAGCCCTAGTCTTCTCATCCGCTACACACACGAATATGGCCTACCTGTCAGAGAATGTGTCTGTGCCGCAGTGTGAGGTACAAAATACAATTTTTTTTTTTTACTGTACAATTGCGATGAAATTATTGTACTTCGAATCGTGATCTGTTTCGAAATGGTCTGCCTACTACGTTGGATTTCTCTTTTCTTTCGCTTTCTTTGCTTTCCACTTTCGCTGCATAAAGCTACCACATTTTTCGGCATTTCCCCTGTTCCCATCGACCTTAAAAGTGCAACAGATACATCAATAAAACACATACAAGTATTATATAAAATTAAAATATATATATATATATATCTACACTTTATGCGCTAACTTAAATATGGAAGAAACATTTAAAACTACCACTTCGGCTTATGAGGCGGCTGCGGATGGGAAGAACTTGTCAGAGCAGATGTTGATGCTTGAGAAGATCCACCAGATGCACCTAGTGATGCATTAAGTATCAGACTTGTTACGCCACCAACCAAAGCCGACACAATCTGCTTGATGAAGCCAAACGAATCAGAACCAGCCGGTGGTGGATCTGTTGGCTTGGCGTCGTCATCATCAGGAGGTCCGGCTCGATTTTTCGCCGAACGAAAACTTTGCAGGAAAGTTTGTACGAAAACTAGTGGCTTCGGTGGTTGATCGTCATCCTCGGGGTCCTTAGAAAAAACAAAAAATGATTTTCCTATTAGTACAACTTTGCTGTATGAAGTCCTACTTATGTCTCTATCAGTGCAACCATGTTCCCACACTTAAATGTCTTGCCCCAAAAAAAAAAAAGTTAGTAAATGTTAGCATGACTGAATAAGAAATACTCTAAGAATATACAAATGACAAATACAGCACTCAATGATGCCACTATGGTGCCTAGTAGATTTCCCAGAAATTTCCCATTATTAACCTGAAATGAATGTCATTATTTTATCTTTCAACATGTGAACAACATCTTTGAAAAACTTACTGCTCCACCACCTCCAGAAAGGCCATCAAATGCAGTTCCCACGTACTCCCCCAGAACAGTGCCAAAGTTTCGATCACCCTAAAAACAAACACACAAAGCTAATGAGGTGAATTTTTAGCAGAAGCTTCACAAGACTTACAGCAAGCAGTCCCGCTATCAGTGATGTTCCAGTGCTGATTAGAGTCTCTATGTCCAATCCACCAGGCTAGGAGTGAGAAATGAGAAATTTGTCCGAAAATCTTCAAACTGAAAGTCTCACTTACCCCGAAAATTTGCGATATAACTCCAGTGAGAGCACCCACTAACGCTCCGATATCTGAACCTCCTTCACCCTAAAATATAGAAAGTCTTCTCACCTACAAGTTATTCAAGAAATGCTTAGGTGACTCACACCACTCAGACCGGCAATGACTCCAAGAAGTCCAGGAGGTGTTGCAGCAGCATCTTCGTCACCTTCATCTGAATCCTCGAGCTGGTTTCCAGTCTTATTTTCACTGATTTCGTCGACTTCTATGACCTTTGTTAGGGAAAACGTTTGTAAGTGATCAATTGAGGTCTACGCTACAAAATTCTTAAGAGGCTTTCTTAAAATAAAAACGAATGCAAGGGTCAGCAGAGCAGTGTAAAGACCTCTGCTCGATCGTTCTTCGATGAATCAAAAAATATACAGATGCCTTGCACTGATTTCCAATTGAGTGTTGAGTAAATGTAAATAGAAGTAAGTCAGCTTATAGGACATATAGACTTCTATTGATCCCATATAAACTTTAGATTACTCCAACCTTTCCTACTACTTAGTGGAAATTGTCAGAATCAATTTCTTTGCTAGCTAGAGAACTCCCTACAATTGTGCCAACTATTCGGGTGTAATAAACTCAAATGTTGGAAGTCACTTGGACTTAGAAGAGCACACAACTTAGGTATACCCTTAAAAAATTCGAGGACGGAACAACAATTGGGAAAACAAATAAAAATTAGCCCGCAACAATACACCACTCAAAGATAATGAGTTAGAAGTAAGAGTCACTCGTCGACTACAATTAGAAGCTATGAAAGTCTAGACACACTGACGTTTATTAAATAATAGGGCTGACCTTCGAAAATACCAACGAGTATTGTCCAATATGAATGATCGAACTATTAGAAACACAACAGCAGATAGACTGCCTATCTCTAGGAACGGACAAAGAATAAATGTGGATGGTACTGTGTAGATCGCACAAAATACGTAGAAAGTCTCAATAACAAATTACAGCCAATCAATTGGATGAACTCGCGACTACTTGTTTTATCGTAAAAATTGTCCAGTCGTTCCGAGTGGATATCATAACCTCAGTTCAATATATTGTTACAGTGGAAAAAGCGATGAGAATATCCAAATGGAACACGAAGAGACCAACTACTATTCAAGAATTCATCATAAAGCCATCAACTTCAAAACTGAAGCTCTCAATATGTTTCCAATCAGACTCAGCGAGCTCAGAATACAATGTGTAGCACTCAGGCATACAACAACTCTAACAGGTTTCCTACTACCGCCCACACGAAGTCCAGGATTCGGTATTAATTGCTCAAACCAACCCAACGATGGAGAGCCATCACTACAATGTTATAGCCGGAGGAGCTACTACCAAACAGAAGTTATCTTAATCGAAGTCTAAAAAACGATGGGAAATTCTCTTGCCAGCTCGTATGGCTTGAAATGGGTCTTCTTTTTGAATTGTTGGTGCAAGCTGTTTATGAACAATCCATATGGACTGTACATTTATACCGATTCTGTCAGGAGCCACCTTGATGTTAACACTTTTACGGCTCGAAAAGGCTTTGAAGCCATCCAAAAGGAATTATTCAATTATTCCGTCTGTGAAGGTAAAAGAAAGTTTCATAGTGTGAATCCTTAAAATCAAAGCATAAACTTGTTAGGGTGTACGAGTGTGATATAGGTATTCTAGATCTGCCCCAAAAGATTATATCCAGCGAAATCATGAGAAGGTACTCCAGCAGGATTTTAGATTTTAGAAAATATTCCAAATGATCCCGAACTCTACTCTCAAGACTTTCATTCTTTTCTAATCTTATACTCAACACTTGTTAGCATAGTTAGTTGTACGAAATAAGAATTATTTTCATTTACTCACTTCAATGGTACCTGCTGCATTGTTCATGATCCTTCCACTTTCAGTTTCAGATTGGTTTTCCACTAAATTATTTTCCAATTTGTCCTACGAAAGATTATTGTCCTTTAGTAGTGTCTTTTATGGCACATATCACCAACTTTATTTTACCTCTTCGAGTAAATTTTCCAATTCACTCTCCCGTTTGGTACTACTTTTTCGGTCTGTAGTCATTATATCCAACTCCTTGTGCTGCTTTAGATAGTCCAAAGTACTGTCGATCTTGCCCAACATCTTGTTGTGTATACCCTGCAAGTGATTTAGAATTTCCGCTTTCAGTCTTGCCATATTGATGTCCTTGCTTTGACCCGATTCTCGTTTTTTATTCCTGTGATCTTCCAAAGTTTTCTGCAGCTGATCTTTGAATTCTTTTACAGTCAGCGACTTGGTGGCTAAATCCATTGCGCTAGCCAATATCTGAATGGCATTTTTGTCGCGTTCTATGGTTTCCTCGATTTTTGTGATTTTCTTCATAGCAGCTGCTTTGTCCGACATGGTTGTGTTTAAAATCAAATCCGTGACCAACTCTGTTAAATGTTTTTCCATGTCCTTCTCAGCCTTCCAAGCTCCATTTAGTATCCCAATAGTGGTAATAGTCTTCAGCTCCTGACGAGTCATTTTTGGCTCTAATTTCCTATAGGCTGCCATCGCCTTGATATAATTTGGATCTATTCGATACCTTCCAGACTGGCGTGGTGCCGCACATAATACATTCCAGAAACCGAACAATAAAGCAAACCTCCATACCGTTCGAAACATACTTAAAACACGTTTCGTATGTCCTCTTGTCAAGACCGACGACCACTAAGTTGGCCATCTTGATTGTCAAGCCATTTATTCCGGACTTCAGGCTCGGCTACGCATATGACACACACGATTGATTGGGAACAATCGGAGCACAAAATGGCTGGGCGTTCTTGTCCTCAAACAATTGTATGGTATATGAGAGTGACTATTGTAACATTTGGGCAATTGACGAATCTAGAGTTGTTAAATGGAAATATCCGTTTTGGCTAGCGGTGATGATCGGTCCCATCGAAGTATGAGTATTTCTCCGAATTTAGATTCAAATCAGCCTTAAGTGGGATATGGAATTAGGCAATTCGGTTTTATGTGTACAGCGGTTCACTGAATCTTAGAGGTCTGAATGGGAGGAACTGGGAAGACACATTTTGTAAGGTCAGTTGAGCGGAAAAAAACTCTGTAAAATGTAATGAAACTACTTCTACTGCCGGTGCTGCGCTCGAATGGTTTTTCGGTTTCACTCAGATAATTTACTTGTTTTACTATTGTAAGTCGTCTTTTAATTTCTTACTTTTCTTTGTTTCGGATATGGTTGCGCTTGGAAAGGAAAAGTGGCAGTAGAAGTGTATTTGTGGTGGTTTTGAACCTCATACTCAAAACATGACAATACACATATGGTGTGGTACGTTATAAGAGATCTTTCGAAATATGTGTGTAACAATGATTTATGGTATTTGGATGTGCAGAAATTTGACTTAGGATAAGATACAGCCTTTAATATCCTTATCCGCCAGACCTTATGTCCCAAACTTAAATAGCTACTATACAACTGATTTTATGATGTCAACGACGCATCGTAGATAGGGTTTGAAACATACCTGACTAAACCCTCATTTATCGTCATAGATAAGATTTAAAAGAAGATTACATCAGTGCGTCTAAAGGAAACCAGGCGTGCCATGGAAAGCCTACATGTAGCCGAGATAACTCATTCCTCTGGGTCTGGTAAAAGCAACAAAAACATATATTCGTGATAGCTTTTTCTACTAGACAATCGACGAAAAGGATATAACTGGTCCTCTCACAGCTGTATAAATGGAGGGTAGCATCTTCCGTGCCAGTTTTTCTCTTGCCGAAAACTGTCAATTACACTTAACCCTTAAAATTTCATTTTCTCTACTTTAAGTGATGCCAAACTTGAAGAAATTATATTTGTTGGACGCAAATACGTAAACTTAAGAACGATGTTAATGTTGACCTTAAACTAAATACAATACAAAGGAACTAGCAACTTGGGCATCATTTGAGTCTGTAATAAATGGCTTTTTAGGAAATCATCGAGCTGACAATTCCGAAATGTTAGTCGCAAAGTTGTTAAAAACTAATAAGGATTTAGGTTGCAGAATGTCATTGAATACTAAGGGATAAAGCTGAATCATACAATACATTGCTTGTGCACCATTTTGACGACTGCCAGGCGCCTGAAGTCGCAATTGGTATGGTGACCACTCGGTTAGTTAAGGTAGATTAAGCAGCTTAGGTAGGTTAAGTAGAATAGGGACATAGTTTTAAGTTTTATAAACAATTTTAAAGATACGGTATCTAAGTTTTTCGAAAACCTTTTGTTAGAAATTTCATATAACATATTGTAATACTGATAGATAAGATTAATTGTAAGATAGTTTTTAAGGCCGAAAGGTAAACTTTGAATGAGATGGTAATGTAGAATAAGTAACTATCATTGTTAAATTAGATTTAAGCATTTTTGTCTAGAATGTAAGTAATAATGAAAGAACCAATAAAAATGAATTTAAAAATAAAAGTAAAAACAGAACAATCACTGGAACTTACACCCCAACGTAAGCCATGACGTAAGCCGCAACTGATGTGGAGTTAACAGAAGCATCACATCCCATCTTTTTGGAAGTTATATCTCAACGAGTGAGCAACATTGGAGTAATAGTGGTGTGCGGGCGGAGCGGCAAAATAATCAAACACACCCCAACGAGGCACTAGCTTTAAAGGTCAGTTTTGATGGGTAAAGGGACGACGCGACGTGGCCTTTTTAAGCCAGCACCCCACAGGTGGGGCACCTAAGGAGCATCTAAGGCAGGTAGGCGAACGGCCGAGGCATATGACAGGCTCCAATGTGGGAATATATAAACCAGCAGCACCAACATCAAACGATTACAACAAATAGGAACAATGAAGAGGACAACAGAAGAAGAAAATATCCACGAATAAACGAAAGTTCAAAGGGACAAAAAGGCTCAGGAGTAAAGTGAAACACCAAAAGCAATAATTAATTGTAAGGAGTGACACGCAATTGGTCAGTCCTCGTTTCTCCAATTCTGAACTCTGATCCACCGGAGTAATTACCGACCCGCGGGAAAAAATTGCAAAAGACCTATACTTAGCTTTATTACAGGTGGCGACCTAGAGAATTTTTTTTTTTTTTTTTTAAAGAACTTAACTGGGAGCCAATGCGTTATCGTGGTGGAAGAGCACTTTTTTCTTCGCCAAATGTGATTGATTTTTTCTTAAAATCGGCGTTGAATCAGCCCAATAAATTAACGTAGTATGCTTCTGTGATTATTTTCCCCTCTCTAAATAGTCAACATGGATAACAACTCGAGCGTCCCAAAAAAAAGTGGTCATCACCTTTCCCGCCGGGTAAAAGCCATTGTTTCGTTTGTTCTTTGGCCTCTGGTGTGTACCAATGAATCCATGTCTCATCGATGATCATGAAGCGAAGTAGTCTTACAATTACGGTTGTTCTCCGACCTGAACAAACGCGATACCAATCGCGAGGACAGCTTTCTCATGTCCGAAATTTCGTACAGGATATCACGGTTTCCTCTGTGAGAACCGTTTTTGGGCCACCTTAGCGCGATTCATCGAAAACCAAGGCGAAACTCTGCGAACCAATGGTAAATGGTTGTATGGGAAGGTAAATAGGTTAAATACACACCTATTGCTGCCTTCTCGCAGGTTTTGCCCCTCAAAAAAAAGAATCGGATCACGGAGCGACACTGCTCTTCTTTCCATGGTAGCAAAAAACACTAACACGATGTTTTAAAATGGTTGTCAAAACAATACTAAGCGGCGGTTAATATTTTGGCTAAAAGACAGGTTATACTTAATGGTGGTTCATTCATTTTGGATCAGTACTGCCACCTATCTTCCAATCCTGGTACTCATCAAACAGCCGTCGTATCTACTAGAAGAGTGAGTAATGCGTGCTTGTTTGTTAATGCATGACTAAAAGTCATACGATGATAACAAAAATAAATAGTTGTTAGCTGAAATAGAAATTTGCAACATATCTTAAAAGATTTTCTATGTTTACACGCAGAAAGTGCAAAGGAAAATTAGGGAGGAAAGAAGAGAGATACCGATGTACTTTGGTTTTAAATGTTTGCAGATTATAATGACAAAGAAATAATGTATGTATGTTTGGAGTACGTCTGAAAGTAGGCTTGAGATTAAACTGATTAGCATTCATACTGTCAATTTCATTGGAGCGTTGGTGATAAAAACAGTGATAGAATAGTGTGAGGCAAGAAACATTACGTCGAGTTCGACGCTGTCAATTGACTTTGCAATATTAGCAACACCTAACAGTTTTATTGCAGAATTTGGAGTTTGAGTCATATCGAAAGTGGAAAAGTTTTTCTTACATCGCTTGAAGAAACCTAGACATTTCGCAGCATTTTTGACTTCATCAAACATGTCGACGTAAGAGCAATGGGTCTGTAGGAGCAGAGTAAAGAAGATTTGCCTTTTTAAGGAGAGAGGTAGACAAATGCTGTTGTCTATACGCTCGGAAGGTATCCTGAAGAAGGTTTGATGAAAATTCTTATGCAGTGGGTTGGCCAGCGAGACATGAAACCTGGACTAGCAAATTTGTGTTTATTAAGATCTTTAAGTACTATACAAGTGCAAAAGTAGTTTCTTCTTATTAAAAGTTCGACACAATCAAGTTTGAGTGGAGACAAAAGACAATCTGGGAGTGTTGAACTGGCTACAAAGTATGCACCAAGTAGATTGGCCTTGCGCAAAGAGCTGACATCTGGAATGTCATTGTACAATAAATAAGAGTTGTGTTGAGGCAGAATTTCTAATGTTTTTGAGCGCAGTGAGAGGCACTGATTGACGTATGCTCTCATCGGAGGTCAATTCGATACCATAAATGAGCCAACGGCAAAAATTTTTTGCAACATACCGGAGAATAGAGCTGAAAAAGCAAGAAACGCCAAAATGGAATTCACTCCGTTATTTTTATATGGATGACGTCAATTTTAAAATCAGAGACGTCAATCACGTTTTCACAGACAGAGTCACACGATTTTTTTGGCTTTAGTGAACTATCTGTTCGGTTTATGATGAGTTACCTGGGTAACAGAACCCAAAGGGGGAAGTTTGAAGATAGTTTTTCCGATTTTATGGATGTTCGCGCTGAAGTACCCCAAGGATCGATTTTGGGTCCTATTTTATTCTGCCTATTTATTAACGACTTACCCACTGTTTGTAATAATGTATCTCTACACCTTTACGCCGATGATGTCCAATTGTATCTATCTAGACCTTTTGGATTAATTGAGGACTTAGCATATGGATTCAATGAAGATCTATCTTTTATATACAATTGGTCATTAATGAATGAGTTGAACCTTAATCCGAATAAATCTCAGTGTATTGTGATATCTAAAAAGCAGCACGACATCGCCTCAGTCCCATATATTTACTTATATGGTGTGGCGCTTCCTTATGTTGATACTGTTATAAGTCTAGGCTACAGATTAAATCGCTCCCTTAATGCTCAATCATGTTGTGCGTTGTATTTATATGGTACTTTGGAAACTTTAGCTTTCGTCTGAATTTACTCCTACAGCGATTAAGATCAGGTTAATCAGAACGCTACTTTTACAAATGATTGATAACCTTGTCGTTATATACTGCGGGCTCGACTCTCAATCATATCATAAGCTACTTGTTTCATTTAATGATATGATAAGATATGCTTATGGGCTTCGCTTAGTATGACCATACTTCCCACTATCACCATCTGGTACTTGGGTGTAATCTAAGGGATTTCTTAAGTGCCAGGTGCTGTCTTTTCATGCCGAGATAGCTCATTCCTCTGAGTCTGGTAAAAGCAACAATAACATATGTTCGTGATAGCTTTTTCTACTAGACAATCGACGAAAAGGATATAACTGGTCCTATCACAGCTGTATAAATGGAGGGTAGCATCTTCCGTGCCAGTTTTTCTCTTGCCGAGCTGTATTTACATAAAGAGAAACTGAAAGAGAATTAAAATTTCATTTTGAGCTCTTGGATCGTTCTTAAGGAAGGAAATTATGATTTTACTTTTTTTTAACAAAAAAATGAGCTCAAACTTCAGTCATCGTTGCATTCGCATTCGACTAACCAGAATTTCTTTAACGGCTACTCATCAGCCCAACATATCCGTTGAGCCAGAAATGAGCTTCATTACTTAACAAAATTCCACGATAAAACATCGGATTTTCATTGAGTTTTTCCAGACCCCATTCACTGAAAATATGACGCAAATTCAAGTCGCCTAGTTTTAATTCTTATACAAGTTGAATTTTGTACGCTTTTAGGCCAAGATCCTCACGTAAAATATGCCAAGCCAAGCTGCTGAGAACGACGACGAATCGATTTGTCACGGTCTTCGCGTACACTCTCAGCTACAGCTGCTATAGTCTCTTCACTACGTGCTGAATGTGGTCTAATTGGTCGAGTATCATCCACTTATGTAAACTGGGACTCAAATTTGCGAATGGTATTGGCAATATTGGTTTCAGTAGATCGATTATTCGCAGTGTAAATTTCTCGAATTGCACGAAAAACATTTCTCACAGAACGCTGATTTTCGTTATACAGCTGAACAATTTGGAGACGCTATTGTGATGTGAGTCTTTCCACGATGACTTGCCAAATGATACGTGTCATGCGTGATCTGTCAAGAAAAGCCTATTGAAAATCAAACCTTACGATGAATCACCCCTAATTTATTATATCAAAAAGATATGTTACAGCAATATACCATATTACATTCGATACATTAACAACATTTTTTGAATGTTCATCGCAAACCGGCAATTGACATTCACTGCAGTTCTTGTGCGTTTTTCTTCGTCTTTTTATTTGTTATTTTGTGACACATATGACAGGATCACGTGACGTTGAGTCTTGATCTACCGATGGTCCAGGATTTTCTTTGATAGCTGCTACTTGACAACCTATAATGCTTTCAATAGCAATTTTTGTGGTAAATTTGAGGATTTGTCATGCGTGCTGCAATCATTGGCTTGGAAAGTTCTTCACTCAGTTTACACAAATAAATTAAATATGTCGCGAGTGAAGTGATGTCCTACATGTTGAAGAACATTGCCACTGGCCATCTTGAACATCGCCGTTGATTTGTCTATCTTTTCAGTATTTGGTCCATGGTGTCAACGCCAGTTTTATATTTATTTTAATTATCAATAAGATCAGATTTATTTTTTTTTTCATTTTCACTCACAGCTGTATCCGAGCCAAAAACTGTCGCATTATTTTACAACCCTTTCTCCTTGATTTTTTTACGAGTATAACTCGTTTTGCCAGTGTAAATAACACCATGCAAAGGATACGCATTTTCAGCAACACAAATACAACCATACTTGGCTGGCTTTGAAGGCAGATATTAAGTGAATCCTGTACGGCCTCAAAAAGGATATAATTGTTCATCAATCCAAGATAACCTGAAAGAAACAAGTGCCAGATAGGGCGAAATCATACGCTGAAATCGCGTCACAAGCAAATAAGCTAGACTCTGTCATGGAAGATCCGGTATGTCAAATACTAAAAATCGAGCTAGACCTAAGATAAAAGGCTACTCTGTCTACCGCGCGTACCAACCTTCGAAAAGCACTAGAGGCGGATCCTCTCCCTATATCAAAGATTGCATTTAGCACACCGAGAAAATGATAATAGAGCTCGAATCTATGCAGATAAGTTCAATTTCTGTAAAAATAAATTACTAAGACTACAATATAGAATCCTGTTATTTCCTTCCGAAAGGAGGGGTTCAATTTTAACCCGGTGGGGACTTCAATGCGATACATACGTATTGGGGTTCAAGATGCATCTCAACGAAAGGCACACTACTGTACAATGCAAGTCCAAAACGTGGTTTGGACTTCTTTTTGACGAGTAAACCAACATATTGACCCACCGACACAAACAAAATTCCTGACCTCGTCAACAAAAGGGGTACCTATATACCTCACGAATACTATAGAATGCCATGACCTCTGCTCAGATCATTCACCACTAGTTCTAGATTGCACCTAGATTGACAAATAAGGAAACGAACTGGGACGGCTTTAGAAAAAACTGCAAAGAAAACATTGTCCCAAGCGTACCACTTACGAGTCCCATTGAGATAGAAAACAAAGTCGATAAGTTTTACACACCATTTTATGTACGAGGACGGATACGAAATAAAAGATAAATATAAGGTTTTCCAATAGGGACTTGACAACTTTAAATTTAATTTGTGAACGCACTCTTTCACTTATCATCAAACTGTCACTGCCAATTTATTCAGTTAGCTCATGGTAAAGTACACTAATGAGCAACGTCTACAAATTATAGAAATTTTCTACAGATATTCGAAGTCGGGGACTGGAACTTTAAGAGCGTTAACTCCAATTTTCGGTCGTAATTCTCGCCCTAGTAGACAGGCAATAACAAGTTAATAGTGCAAAAATTTGAGTCTACATATTCGTTGTGTGATGTTGCCGTGTCAGTGAGATAACGGGTTGGTCGAAGTATCGAAAATATCGCTGCCGTTCAGACGTCCGTAGCAAATGATCTAAATAAGTCAATTCCACGGCGTTCTCAAGAATTGGGCATCCCGCAGACCACATTATGGCTTATTTTGCGTAAAAATCTTGGTTTACACCCAAACAAGGTCAAGCTGACTCAAGAATTAAAGCCGATGGAGCATTTGAAGCGATGTACGTTTTCCGATTGGATTCTGGAGAAGATGCGCCAAGATGATGAATTTCATCACAAAATCATCTTCAGTGACGAAGCTCATTTTTGGCTCAATGGGTTCGTCAATAAGCAAAATATGCAAAATATTGGTCGGGTGAAAACCCACATGTGCTTCATGAATCATCACTTCATCCACAAAAAATAACTGTTTGGTGCAGTTTGCATGCCGTCGGCGTTATTGGGCCATATTTTTTCGTCGACGATGACGATCGTCACGTTAATGTAAATGGTCAGCTTTATCGCGCCATGATCACCAATTTTTAGCCTGAATTGGAAGATATGGACTTGGACGACATGCGGTTTCAACAGGATGGTGTCACAAGCCACACAGCACACGCTACAATCGATTTATTGAAGAGTAAGTATGGTGAGCGTGTTATCTCAAGACATGGGCCAGTCGATTGGCCGCCTCGTTCATGCGATTTAACGCCGCTTGACTATTTTCTGTGGGGCTACGTTAAGTCATTGATTTATGCCAACACGTGAGAAAAGTAAAGCACGAAAGAGGTGGCAAAAATCACATGCGCCCCTACAAAAATCCTATTTAAACTACCTTTCAAATAAGCTAAGACAAATGCTAAAGTATTTCAGGAACCGTGAAACATCACATTACTCGCTCTGGAATGCCATGAAGTCTACAAAGAAGCTGTTGCTTGGTGGAATCTTCTGTATAATTAAAGTATAATTCAAATTTTTACATATTTATAAAATACATTAGGAATTTTACTTACCAATTTATGTCCGCACGACAACGCCTAACCAAGTGAAAAGAAGGAAACAGATGCCATGTGTACTTTTATATAGCAGCCATATTTCCCGCTGGCTTAGAAACTATACGAGTTCAGTGTATCTTCGTTAGGCGTGTTCATGCGGGCAACAAATTGGTATTACAATTCATCTAGTACAACTATGTCGATAATATCCCAGCCCCCGTGAATCATTCAAAGGTTTCACTCAAATGTCTAGTTTAGCTAACTTGGATGCGGGTCTTCTTAAAGTGCCCGTTGTAGTCTTTACTGCCGCGGAACACACTTGCCCATCTGGTGAAGCAAAGACTTCTTCTACCTTGCCACACTTCCACTCGCCTCTGCTCTCATTGTCATCGCATATTATTACAAAGTCTCCCATCTGAAGCGGTTTTGTCGTTTGATTCCACTTTGTCCGTCGAATTCACGTCAGAAGATACTCCAAAACCCACCTTCTCCAAAATGTTTGCATCAATTGTTGGAGTGTATGCCATTGCTTACGTTGGCACACCTTTTCATCAACTGTTGGCTTTTGAATGTAATTAGGACACTCTAGTAGAAAGTGGTTAGGTGTAAGTGATTCAGCTTCATTACTCTTAAGCGGCAAGCGTGTTAGAAGATGTGAATTGACCAAATTTTCTGCTTCAGTCAAGAGGCTTTGAAAACTTTCGATTTGCGAAGCCTTTTCCTTTAAAAAGAAATGTAAAACGTTCTTAACACATCGTACAAGCCGCTCCCACACTCCTTCGGCAACTGGATTCAACCCTGCTGGGTTGAAAAGTCATTCGATTCCTCAACGTGTGCATTTCTCTTCTAGAGAATTTCCGACTACTATCCACTATTCCTTGCTGGCCCCAATAAAATTTGTTCCGCAATCGCTTCGCAATCGTACAGGAATACCGCGTCGGTTTACAAAACTTCGTAAACATAACATAGCAGCATCACTTGACAGATCCTTGACTACCTTCAAGTGAATCGCCCTCACAGAGAGACATGTAAATATCTCGACCCATCTTTTCTCTTTTCGTCGGCCAATGGCGATCTGAAACGGTCCAATATAGTCCATGCCCGTATACGAAAAATTAATAATTTCGAAAATATGTGATATTTTGGTAGAACAATTGGTCTTTTTGTGTTGCAAAAATTGCGGCATTGTCCATATGCCCACCTAGTCGAATGACATTGCCCTCCCCAATTTCTGGTGTTAAAATAAAGATCGGACTTCTTTTCGGGACAGGTCATTTTAATACAAGAAGATGCGTTTCATCTCTATATACAGTCTGCTGGACTAGTCGGCAAAGTAATAGCTCCTCTTCCCTTATTTCTTTAACTGACAGTGGCGTATTTGAAGATGTTATTTTAGAGAGTTCCTTTTTTCTGATAAATTGTTTGAACCTTTCGATAGCTCTTTTAACCCAACAAACAACCTTAAGTAATCTATAGAAACTTGAAAAATGTTTAAAGGGAATTATTGAAGAATATTCATCAATCGACAATATAAAATGTCGACGTCTTTCTTCCATTTTTTTCATAAGCCGGAATATCATCTGGTAAGTGAGGTCAATTCTTTTCGGGACGCTAAATGCCATTGATGTTGTTTGCGGCCTCGTTGCTTCATCGCCTGGGTTTTGTTTTCTTGGTACCCATCCCCAATTGTAAACAACTGACAAGTCTAGTATCTCAGCAATACGGTGAGCGACAAACTGCTTATAGCGCTGGCTATCAGATCTAAACTAATGAATGACCGTTTTTGAATATGACCATAGAAATATCTGACTTGGCTTGAGTTCATGGCTGATCACTATGGCTTCTTTTAACCGTACGCCTAGCACAGCTGCTTAAAGTTTGAGCCTTGGAATCAATATCGCCTTTAAAGGACTAGATTTTGTCTTACCCATGACTAAGCTTGCACTGACATCATCTCTGAACTTAACGCGCCAATATCCAACCGCAGAAAATGCAACCTTACTTGCATCGACAAATATGTGAAGTTGAATGACAGCGTCTGGATTAGTTAAATGCAGATGGTAGTATCGAGGGACTTTGATTTCTTTTACACTGTCAAGTTGTTTATACCACGTATACCACTTGTCATAAATGTCTTCTGGGTTAAGTTCATTCCACCCTACACTGACTTTCCATAGTCTTTGGAGTAAAAGTTTAGACAAATTGGTTATACAAGCTAAAAAACCAAATGGGTCAAATATTTACATGGTGATACACAACACCAGGCTCTTTGTCGGACGAACTACTCCTTCTAAAACAGCATCCTTTCAAAATTAAAAATGAAGCAAAACATATCAGTCTTAGCATCCCAATGCATGCCAAGAATTTTCTCTGCCGACGAGTTCTTTTCGAAAATATTTGTTAAATTTGGAAATTTACTAGGAGCGGAAGAATTGTTTATAGCATATAAGAAAACAAGAGAATTAGAAACAAAATTCCTTATTTCGAAACCGGCACAACTGTGAATGTACCTAACTTCCTTGGCAACTGTGATTGCCTCTTCAACATATTAAAAATTATCCACATTGTGCTGAGCATGGTGAACTCTTTGATCCGAATATCATAGCGCTTATCACATACTTCTCCGGCTGCTTACTACTATCCCCATCCCGCCATAAAAACCTTTGCGCATTCTGATCTTCTTTTTTTATATTAACACGAAGAACTTCAATGGCAGCATCGAAGACCAGACGCAACTTGTTGCCTTTGTTAACATTGCACACAGCGAAATGTGGAAGGTATCATGCACGGTAAGTATTAGCGATTTCTTCTGGCAATAACTTTCTAGCATAATTATTTTTTAGATACTCTCTAATTTTGGATGTATACAATACCATTCAGCAAATTTAAAATTCTTAAACATTTTATGCTCCACAGTTTCAAGTCGCTTTAATGTCATGTTGTAGTTAATTGTTAAAATTGATGAGTTCACTTTTCCACAAGAGCCCCGTTTCATATGGGCTATGCACTTTTCTAGTTGTTTTGGCCCTTCTATCATCCTCAGATAATACTGGCTTAAGTACCCTAGTTTCAAAATTTTCTAATGCGAAGTATTCTTTTATCTGCCGATGCAAATCTGATAATTGATTTTCTTCAAGACCGATGTAGTTCACAACGACGTCTGGATGGCCGTCCTCGTTTGACCCAAACAGAGTCCATCCCAGTTTTGTTTTGTGGACTGCGAACCCTCTTCCGAAGTTTATAATGCTTATAGGGCCGACTATATTTGTATGAGGGATACCAATTAATATCTGTGGCATAGCGTCGACATAATCGTCAATAAACACTTTATTTAACTCGGTATATTGTTTTCGAAATTTTTTAAAATTTAAGCTTTGAGCTGGCAAAAACAAATTTTTAGTTGTACGAAATATCTCTCATGTTTATCTCGAAATTTCAAGGTCGACATGCTCGGATATTTCACTAGTTGTTTGGTTAGCGAATCACCTGAGTGACAAGGAAGAGCCCTTTACACCAATCGATTTAGCCATGGCTTCCTCGATCAATGACACCTTTGACCCTTCATCAATAAATGCAGTAACAACACAAGCTCCTAACGGACCGCTTAACTTAACAGGCAAACAATTAAAGAGTGTTTTTTTATTCCTATACGCTATGTCACAAATATTTTCACTCGCACTGTCATTTGCAATTGCATTTTCTTGGTGGCTTTTCGTCTAATTTAGAGATATTACTTATAGTTGCAACAGGGGTATGGACGGGGGAAAAATTCGGTTTCGACAGTCTCTTGTTTGCGCTGAGCGCTAGGGCAAAGTTTGAATTCGAAGATGGGATAAAACTTTTTTCGTTGGAGTCATGTAAGGCGGTCCCAGAAGTACCCGGCCTGACCAAGACATGATGGTAGTTGTTTGAAAATATCACTGTATTGGAAAGTACTCAGTCTATATAGTAAAGCATATGTTGAAAGCGTCACCTTGTTTACACCCTGCCTGTCCCGAACTGCAACCAACTTCAGACTGCTATAATTTCCAAACTGTTCATGACAAAGAGCTCAAATTTCGACACATGACAGATAATTTATTATTTACAAGCTTTTTAAACGATTTGCGTTTCAGTTGTGTTGAAAAATTTGTATCCTCGAAGGAATTTAAACGTGATAGTGTGATTGCTTTATATAGAGATTTCTAATAACGACTTGACAACTTTTTTTTTAAATAAAAGGCAAACCATTTGAGATATTTCAAAAAATTTATTATAAGCTTGGAGTACAATCAAAACATTTAGAATGGAACTCGACTTCGTTCATATGACCACCGCGTGCACGTTTGCAGCGGTCGATTCGTTGGACAGAATTTTCAAAGACTCACATTTCGGCCGAAACGGCCGCTATTTCGTTTTCAAAATTGGCTCTGAGCTCTTCCAACGTCGTCGGCGTATTGGCATAAACCAATGACTTAACGCCGCCCCATAAAAAATAGTCAAGCGGCGTTAAATCGCACGAACGAGGCGGCCAATCGACTGGCCTATGTCTTGAGATAACACGCTAACTATACTTTCTCTTCAATAAATCGATTGTAGCGTGTGCTGTGTGGCTTTTGGCACCATCCTGTTAAAACCATATATCGTCCAAGTCCATATCTTCCAATTCGGGTCAAAAATAATCGGTGATCATGGCGCGATAACGCTGACCATTCACAGTAACGTGACGATCGTTAACGTCGACGAAAAAATATGGCCCAATAACGCTGCCGGCATGCAAACCGCACCAAACAGTTCTTTTTTGTGGATTCATGAAGCACATGTGGGTTTCCACTCGCCTAATAACGCATATTTTGCTTACTGACGAACCCATTGAGCCAAAAATGAGATTCGTCACTGAAGATGATTTTGCGATGAAATTCATCATCTTGGCGCATCTTCTCCAGAACCCAATCGGGGAACGTACGTCGCTTCAAATGGTCCATCGGTTTCAATTCTTGAGTCAGCTTGACCTTGTATGGGTGTTAACCAAGATCCTTACGCAAAATACGTTATAATGTTGTCTGAGCGATCTTGAGAACCACGTGGAATTGACTGATTTGGATCGTTTGCTACGGACGTCTGAAAGGCAGCGATATTTTCGACACTTCGACTAACCCGCTGTCTCTTATTGAATAAATGGACAGTGACAGTTTGATGATTAGTGAAAGAGTGCGTTCACAAATTAAATTCAAAGTTGTCAAGTCCTTATTGGAAAACAATATATATTGCTGGAAAACCACATGTAGCTATCGTTAAAGCCATCCAGCACCCCAACGTGAATAAATCATTTGTGTCTCGAACCAAAGCTTGTTACCATGATACTGGCAGCGTTGCAAAACGCCATGGAGGTGGTCATAAAAAAAAACAGCAACATTGGCAGAAATGGTTCGAAAAGTGAAGGCTCGAATTGAGCAAAATCCGCGTCGAAGTGGAAGAAAAATGGCTCGTGAGCTCAGCATATCGTTGGAACGGATGCAACACATATTGAAAAATGAGCTTGGGCTAAAGCCATTGAAGTTCCAAAAAGCACACGATCTTACACTGCAACAGAAAAAAGTTACAGCTTGCACGAAAGTGGCGAGTTGCCGAATTTAGTTTTATCCGATGAGTCGCCATTTGTTATCGAGCAATATTTCGACAAACAAAATGACCGAGTTTACTTGCCAGAGAGGTTCTTCGAAAATGTACACCTTCAAACAGCCACCAGAAAGCAGGCAGCACCGATGGTGATGGTTTGGGCCGCCATAACTGCCGATGGTCGCTCTCCACTCGTATTTTTGGACCATGGCGTCAAAATTAATGCGATCGTATACCGTGAAACTGTCTTACTAGGTGGAGTGAAAAGTAACCTCCTTACCGCCAGAATGCGCTGCTACTGCAAAAAAATGTTACGATGCCTTGAAGTCCGTTCATATTTAGGCATACATTTCAAATTTCAGTGCTATACTGTCTTTAGTTTGGTTTTGACAGCTGTTTGTTGTTAACGTGTTTGGCATCATGTTTAGTATGGACAAAAACGATTTTCGTTCTCTCATAAAACATTATTTTTGAGAAGCAAAACGGCGAAGGAAACAAAAGAAAAGTTGGATAAATATTATGGGGCTAATGCTCCGTCAGATTACACCGTCAAATATTGGTTTTGAGAGTTTCATGGTGGCCGCAACTCCACTACCGATCAAGTCCACAGCGGCAGGCCCTCCGATGTGATTACAGAGGACAATGTCAAAAAAATACATGAAATGGTGTTGGCATACTCACTCCTGACCAAAAACACGAACGCGGGAGCACTTCGAAAGAGTTTTTGGACGGTTTTCTGGGATTGTCATGGTATACTCTTCGTGGACTACCTCGAAAAAAAAGAACCATCAACAGCGAGTATTACTGTACATTATTGGAGCGATTGAAGGCCGAAGTCGCTGGAAAATGGACTCACATGAAGCGAAAAAAATTTTGTTTTTGCAAGACAATGCACCGGCGCACAAGAGCATCGCAACCATGGCTAAAAATAGTGACTTACGGCTCCAGTTGCTTTCGCATCCACCATATTCGCCCGATTTGCTCCCTCGGACTATTATCTCTTCCCAAACCTCAAAAGATGGCTCATCAATAAAAAATTCAGCTCAAGCGAGGAAATCATCGACGCCACGGAGGAGTATTTCGCAGACCTTCCGGAAAATTACTTTTCGGACGGGATCAAAAAGTTGGAAAATCGCTAAAATAATTGTATCAAACTAAACAAATTTTTTTCATTCCCAAGGAGGTTACTTTTCACCCCACCTAGTAGAAGCAGTATTGAAGCCTTGGGCAAACAATCATTTCGGTCGGAGACCGTGGACATTTCAACAAGACTCGGCACCGTCTCACAAAAGGCGCATCAACATGGTTAAAAAACAAAGTTCCACACTTCATTTCTTCGACATAATGGATTGCAAATTCTCCGGATGCAAATCCGTTATATTTCTCTATCTGACGTATTTTGAAGGCGAAGGTTGGCACTAAGAAATACCAAAGTTTGTACCACCTTAAACGAGCACTTCGCCGGGAATGGGCCAAAATACCGCAGACTTATTTGCGTGCAGCGTGCGATGCTTTCTTCAGCCGTCTCAAGGCCATTATTCGCGCCAAAGGTGGACATATTAAAAACTACTTATACAATTTGAAAACTGATGTATTTTCCAACATTTTTTGCTTTGGCACAATAAAATTTATCAAAAAATAAAAAAATTATAGCATTTTAAAAAGTTGCAGTTCGAGTCAGGCAGGCAGTAGTGTTCGTTTGGCAGCCATCAATAGTGAACTTTGTCAGTGAATTTGTGAAAATGGAGAAAATTGGTCATCGCAGTGTGATACAATACTTTTATTTGAAAGACCTCAGCCCAACCAATATAAAAGCTGAACTGGATTCTACTCTGGGTGAGTCTTCAACTTCGTTTACAACAGTAAAATGTTGGGTTTCTGAGTTTAAACGAGCCCGTACGAGTTGCCAAAACGAGCCTTACAGTGGTCGACCAAATGAGGTGACGACTCCGGAAATGGTAAAGAAAATCCACAAAGCGGTACTGGATGATGGTCGACTGAAAGTGCGCGAGATAGCAGACATTGTAGGAATTTCAAAAAGTGCATGTTATTTGAAAATTTGGACATGAGAAAGCTGGGTGCAAGATGGGTGCCACGTTTTCTCACACTCGGGCAAAAACAGTGTCGTCAAGATGTTTCAATTGAGTGTTTATCGAAGTTTCACAGCAACAAAGCAGAATTTTTGCGCCGTTTCATAACAATGGATGAAACATGGGTTCATCACTTTACATACGAGTCAAAGGGGAGAACCGGTTCCAAAGAAGGCGAAGACCGTTTCATCTGCAGGCAAGGTCATGGCGTCGATTTTTTGGGATGCGCGTGGCATAATTTCAAAGATTTTCTAACGATGAAGAAGTGATGTCGGCAGTTAATGGCTATTTTGAGGAACAAAACAGTTATTACTAAAAAAAGGGGTATCAAACTTTTTGAACATCGCTGGGAAAAGTGTATATAAAAGCGATTATGTTGAAAAATAAATAAATTTTTTTCCAAAATTTTTGTGTTTTCTTTGTTGGGTCGGGTACTTCTGGGAAAGTACGTAGAAGTCGGTTATGATTTCTGCAACAATCGGACATTCCACATTCACGGCGATAGGGGCATTTACCGATTACATGAGCCGATCGTAAGCAACAGAAACAGATATGATTAGCTTTTACCTTTTTTTCCCCCTTTTTACTATTTCATTGGCTTTTTTTTCGTGGTGTGCTTATTTTGTGTCCGTTTGGCGACAGAAACTCGAAACTCACTCCGTACTGTGCTGAAGTACAGAATCGTACAGAGTGTGGATTGTGTGTTGAAGCTGAGGTTTTATCTGAGCTACTGCTGTGAATAAAAAGAAATAGGCGTTAAAGCGAAAGAAGTAAACAGTAAATAATATGGAAATCTACCTCAGGAATGGGTGGGCGCACCTCAATGTCCAGTTCGCCCAAGTTTTTCATCATCGATTGCAGCTGGCTTGGTAACGGGTGGTGGTGGTGGAATGACTTCACTTGGCATCAGTGGGGGCATGCAGCGTTGTCCCTATCGACGTTTGAATACCGCAAGTGCTTCCAGAAATTCGATTGCCATTGATGTATCGGTCATCGATAGTAGTCCATTCGCTGGTAAAATGTCTCCTGATAAAATGGTTCAAAATATACGTGATGAAATAAAACACTTAAGTCGCCGCAAAGAATTAACTTGTGCCACCGAACGCATACAGGATTCGGAGTCAAGTAGCTCTGAGATGGGAGGACCAGATAGTCCACCAAATTTACATTCAAATCTGTATTAAGATTAAAACAAGCCGGACATGAGTGGAATGTCAGATTTGACCACAAATTGCGACAAATGGGTCTTAAGCAAACCATTTGAGATATTTCAAAAACTTTATAATTGGCTTGAAGTACAATAAAAACATTTATGAATGGAACACGACTTCGTTCATATGGCCACCGCGGGCACGTTTGCAGCGGTCGATTCGTTGGACCCAATTTTCAACGACTCGGCCACATATTTCGGCAGTTCTATGTTGGCTCTGAGCTCTTCCAACGTCGTCGGCTTGTTGGCATAAACCAATGACTTAACGTAGCTCCACAGAAAATAGTCAAGCGGCGTTAAGTCGAGCGTACGAGGCGGCCAATCGACTGGCCCATGTCTTGAGATAACACGCTCACCATACTTACTCTTCAATAAATCGATTGTAGCGTGTGCTGTGTGGCTTGTGGCACCATCCTGTTGAAACCACATGTCGTCCAAGTCTATATCTTCCATCGATAATCGGTGATCATGGCGCGATACTCTGACCATTCACAGTAACGTGACGATCGTTACCGTCGACGAAAAAGCATGGCCCAATAACGCCGCCGGCATGCAAACCGCACCAAACAGTTATTTTTTGTGAATGAAATGGTGATTCATGAAGCACATGTGGGCTTCCACTCGACCAATAACGCCTATTTTGCTTATTGACGAACCCATTGAGCCAAAAATGAGCTTCGTCACTGAAGATGATTTTGCGACTCCGAATATCCGTATAAAATCTTTATAATTTGCAGACGTTGCTCGTTAGTGTACTTTACCATGTTGAAAATGTTGAGTTTACTGAATAAATTAACAGTGACAGTTTGATGATTAGTGAAAGAGTGCGTTCACAAATTAAATTCAAAGTTGTCAAATCCCTATTGGAAAACCCTATATATGCTGCTGTTTGTTGCATTCTTGAACAATTTAATAATTGTTTCACTGACGTTCACTGCGGTGCTGCGAAGCGTGTTCTACGCTATCTACAAGGAACCATTGATTGTTTAATCTTAATTGGATTCGCCGATTCTACCTGGCGAAAGTGCTTTATGGACAGAAGATCATATACCGGATACTCATTCATGTTTTCCAACTCTGCTTTTAGTTGGAAGTCTCCAAAACAAAGAACAGTGACTCTGTCTTCCACGGAAGCTGACTACATAGGGATTTTAGAAACTATGAAGGATGCCATTCATCTTAAAACATTTATAAAGGAAATTGGTTTTCAAAATTTAGGTGATATAACTTTAAATAACGATAATCGAGCTGCATCTATGACATCATTTCATTCGAGATATTTTATCTCAGGGATACATTAAGCTAGAACCTCTGCCAACAAAAGAAATGCCTGCGAATGTCTTAACCAAGGCACTACCTGGCCAGAAGCATTTTCGATGTTTAACCAGACTTGGTGTTACGAAGGTTTAAGGATCATCTCATTAGGAGGGCGTATTGGACATCCCTGATAATTCGTGATCACGCATACCAACTTATATATAAACATATTCATCTCTCATCTAATTTTCATCTGTCGTTCTGACATACCCTTTTTCTTTTTATTTCTTTCTTTTCTTGACGTTCATTGAATTCAGAACTAACTCAAATTTATTAAAATTGAAATAATGATTTGAAAGTGTAGTTTGATTTTCGCGTTGTTTGTTCCGCTAAACTTTGCGTACCTGCTCCACATGTATGAACATAAGAGTTAATGGGGTAACGCAGGCACAAACTCTCGTGGTGAGCTCCTATTTCCCTAATTCTTCAAGGATAATTTGGGAAATGATTCTTGGGTATATTTTTAGAAAAAAATCGTTCTACAGAAAGGGTCTATCTCCAATGTTGACATCATTTATCGAGGATTTAAGAAAATGCTTACTTTGGTGTATCCCGACCAATGTTGTGCTAAAGTGCCATTACGCCCCAACATTTTATGAAATTTTTTTATATAAAAACATTTGCTCTTTTGCGATTAATATTTTAAGTTTACCCCATAGCAGTACGTGTACAGAACGAGTTTTTTCGGCTCTAAAAAATATTAAAACCGAAAATCGGAATAGACTCAGCTATGAATTTGTTTATAAGCTCACCTACGTGCTTTAAAGGTTTTTCATCAAAATGTTACTTGTGGCAATTTTGTTCCGCCTCCAGAATTGATAAAAAAATGTCTAAGAAAGATTAAAGTTATTTTAAAATTTAAAAATATTTAATGTTGTTTTTTTTATAAAATAAATCGATTAAATTATAAAAATACTAATGAAATTGAATCTACTGTTTTAGAAATAAAAGTTAATACTTAGGCACGACAGCCACGATAATAAGCCCACTCCAATTTTTTATATTTACATTCCTGAGTAGGGCCTACTGTTTATTGCCGGTTCCGACCGAATCTCCTGAGAAGCTTTTTCAAAGGCAGAATTTTAACTTTCGGAGGTTTGTCATTGCCTGCCGAAAGGATGATAACGATTTAAAAAATTGTTATTTTCTCCTACCGGGATTCGATCGCAAGTAGGTTGACTTGACAAACAATGAGCCAACCATCGTCACCATCTACTGTTTTATTTAATTATTTCATTGAATACGGAAAAAGTAAGTGGCCCCAACATTTTTTTTTTTTTCAGGAACAACG
The DNA here is from genome assembly GCA_907269105.1 of Volucella inanis. Classification (NCBI taxonomy): domain Eukaryota; kingdom Metazoa; phylum Arthropoda; class Insecta; order Diptera; family Syrphidae; genus Volucella; species Volucella inanis. The sequence goes on along the minus strand of OU026156.1, from coordinate 14,145,856 downwards.
CTGACCCTGACCCACGTTAACGGGAATTGGTCTGTTAATACTAATGGTAAAAACTTCGTTAAGAACTTTATTTTTAGAAAAAATATTGTACTAGCCTTTGTAACTTCGTTTAAATAAAGATCGTATCTTGTTGAGTCTTCAGATATTCACTTTCTAAGCCTGTGTCATGTATCAGGACAGCACTTATTTAGTCTTGCTTCTGAAATGTGTTATTTTCATATTCTATTGCAAATTCTAACGACTAAATAAAGTTATTCTCTCTTATACCACTGATCGAACCGGTTGTTTCATTCCACTTACAAACATATCAAATTGGCAACGAGGATAAAAAAAAAATAAAAAATATTAAAAAAAAAGTTTTTGTTTTTTTCTTTTTGTAAACAAAAACATCACATGTTGTGGCTTTAACCTATTAAAACCTGAACATGAACGAAATGGAATAATAGTGTTCTAGAGAGTTTTTGTATAGTTATTAGGGCATAAATTAAACACAATGAGCACATCGGATGGCGACATTTAGAGGTGAATTTGTTGTCTACAATTCGCAGCAGATGACCCATATTGTCAAGCCTTATTTCTGGTTGTAGTTGTGGCACCACTGGTCGATGTTTTTTTTTTACAAAAGGTTCATTTGTGCATCGTTGACCGCTGTCTGCAGGATTTGAGTTGGATGTTTAACTAGAAGCTAGAACTGAGACAAGATCTTGAACCAGGAAGTAAAAAATTAAGATTAACATTCACCATACCCCCATCATACTTCATCATTGCTTTGGCCAAATTAACCTGTACTGGAGTAAGCCCAATTTATCCTTGCGTTGTATGTCTTCTTCAGAGCAACAGCGCGTGTACATCACACAGCAATTGACGACAAACAGGTCGAGAAAATGGCAAAAAGTTCTCACTGTCCACTTTCTTGTCCGCATTGAAGTTTGGTAGTAAGCAATTAATCTATCACATAAATCAATACCACCCATGTAGGTGTTGTAATATCTTACTACCGCTGTCTTTTACCCCAACGTTTGCAGGTATCTGCAGGACCACTTTCTGAACAAGTGAAAGGTATTGTTACAGCTTTTGTATCCACTTTACTTTTTCATCCCTTTTTAGCGCCTTATCTATCTTCAATTTCTTTGCTACTGTTCCAGTCATATTTGTCATTACTGTCCCTATCAGAAAATATCTTCTTTTTTTTTCCTAGCAAGTTTTCTGCTAGTTTCAGACTCGTAAAGAAAATATCTGCATACAAAGCGCAGCTGGATTCAATAGTTCGGCAAAGTTTTTCAACGACTCCCGACTCCAGTTCAAGATTTTTCATTACATCTTGAGATAATGTAATCCAATCCAGTACCAGCCCGTCTCGGGCAGCGAACACAAAGGTTTTTAGTACAAATGGATTGGGTTTGGCTGAGACATATTGACGCTACTTACATCTACCAGAAAATGGGATAATTTGTTCGTCTATTACCATATGTTTGGATCGTGGCAAGCTCTGTCATTTTTTCAAAATGGAGTCTATTAAAGGCCTTATTTTCCATAGTTTGTCATCAGTATTTGGGTGATGTATGTCTACGAAGTGGGGATAATTACAAAGTTCAAAAAATCTCTCTCGTCTAATTGTACCGCTGATAACTGGTATACAAAGATCCCTATTCCAATAGAGTCTCGCTTGCGAATATTTGAAGGTGCCCATCATCAATTGCACACCGGCAAAATGAATCACTTCAATAGCATTTGTATAGGGTGATTCATCATACGGTTTGATTTTCAATAGGCTTTTTTTGACAGATCACGCGTGACTCCTATCAAACTGCTTTCTCATTTTTGTTCAGTATCGTTTAGCAAGTCATCACGGAAAGACCCACACCACAACAATGTGCCAAATTGTTCAGCTGTATTACGAAAATCAGCGCTGTGTGAGAAATGTTTTTTGCGCGATTCGAGGAACTTACGGTGCGCATAATCGACCTACTGAAACCACTATTGCCAATACCATTCGCAAATTTGAGTCCCAATTTACATAAGTGGATGATACTCGACCAGTTAGACCACATCCAGCACGTAGTGAAGAGACTATAGCAGCTGTAGCTGAGAGTGTACGCGAAGACCGTGACGAATCGATTCGTCGTCGTTCTCAGCAACTTCGCTTGGCGCATTCGACAACTTGGCGTATTTTACGTGAGGATCTCGGCCAAAATTCAACTTGTGCAAGAATTGAAGCAAGACGACTTGGATTTGCGTCATATTTTTAGGGAATGAGTTCTGGAAAAACTCAATGAATATCGTGAAATTTTGTTCAGTGATGAAGCCCATATCTGGCTCAATGAATACGTTAATAAGCTAAATTGCCATAGTTGAACTGATGAGCAACCCGAAGAGTACCAAGAGTTACCATTATATTCATTAAAAACAACGGTATGGTGTGGTTTATGGGCTAGTGGAATCATTGGTCCATATTTCTTCAAAAATGAGGCAAATCAGAATGTTACCGTCAATGGTAACCGTTATGTTATGTTATGTTAACAGACTATGTGCTCCCTGAAATTCAAGCACATGGTCTCGGTGAGCTCTGGTTTCAACAACACGGCGCTACGAGCCATACAGCGCGTGAAACAATGGACTTGTTCAAAATCATTTTGGTGAGCACTTAATTTCACGTTTTGCGACGGTAAATTAGCCGCCTAGATCGTGCGATATCACACCTTTGGACTATTTTCTCTGGGGACATGTAAAGTCACAGGTCTTCAGGAATAAGCCAACTATGATTGACGCTTTGGAAGCCAACATTACTCGTCTTATCCCCGAGATACCAGTCGCTATGCTCGAACGAGTTGCCCAAAATTAGACCTTCTGAATGGACCACCTCAGACGTAGTCGTGACCAACATTTACATGATATCATTTCCAAAAAATAAATGTCATGAATTGTTCTTTTAACTGATAATAAAAATTGTAAGTTCACTTTCAAATTTATGTGCTTTATTTTATATTATAAATCAAACCCTACGATGAATCACCCTTTACTTCTAGAAAGTCATTCAAGTGCAACTACTGGTCACAAGCTGTCACTTCTAGTTCCAATTTAAAAAAAAGATAAGGTGCACATACCATATGTGTACAGACGATCTGAAGAGGTTAATTTAATTATTGGATCGCGAAGTTTTCCCTTTTTTTGAGTTTATGGATGGCTAAATCCGGCAGCAGCATTTCTACCATTATATCTGTTAAAGTATAGGGTTTTCTTATAACGACTTGACAAATTTTTTTTTAAATAAAAGGCAAACCATTTGAGATGTTTCAAAAACTTTATTATTGGCTTGAAGTACAATCAAAACATTTATGAATGAAACTCGACTTCGTTCATATGGCCACCGCGGGCACGTTTGCAGCGGTCGATTCGTTGGACCCAATTTTCAACGACTCGGGCACACATTTCGGCCGAAACGGCCGCTATTTCGCGTTCAATGTTGGCTCTTAGCTCTTTCAACGTCATCGGTTGTTGGCATAAGCCAAAAACTTAACGTAGCCCCACAGAAAATAGTCAAGCGGCGTTAAATGGCACGAACGAGGCAGCCAATCGACTGGCCCATGTCTTGAGATAACACCCTCACCATACTTACTCTTCAATAAATCGATTTTAGCGTGTGCTATGTGGTTTGTGGCACCATCCTGTTGAAACCACATGTCGTCCAAGTCTATATCTTCCAATTCGGGCCATAATATAATCGGTGATCATGGCGCAATAACGCTGACCGTTCGTGAACCTAACGTGACGATCGTTATTGTCGACGAAAAAATACGGCCCAATAACGCTGCCGGCATGCAAACCGCACCAAACAGTTATTTTTTGTGGATGAAGTGGTGATTCATGAAGCACATGTGGGTTTTCACCCGACCAATAACGTGTATTTTGCTTATTGACGAACCCATTGAGCCAAAAATGAGCTTCGTTCCTGAAGATGATTTTGTGATGAAATTCATCATCTTGGCGCATTGTCAATTTGTTAGATTTCTTAAAGACGCTCTTAGGGACCTATTAGACAATTGTATTGAGGTATCAAGTTTGGAATTTCAAAAAGCTGTGGATATAGTAAGAGATGGCGAAAATCAGCTGAGGGTAGTTCAACCAAGCATGTCAAGCACTGCTGACATCTACAGCATTCGGCATTATTGTCAGAGGAGCAGGAGCAAGTCTTCGGATCTTCCAGTGGAGCAGCGTGGTCAATCCAGAAGAAGACACTCGATAGAAGCAGTCGAAGTAGCATTACTACATGTGCTACTACTGCAAGAAGTTCGGGCATATAAAGAAGGATTGCTTTAAGTTATTGAACCGAACTGTAAGTCCCAAGGTTAATTCAGTAGACGACGATAAAAAAGAACAAGATGGCAATAGTTCTGCTCCATGATGGAGCATGGGTGGGTAAACTAAATTACGTGGACGAAACAAAATCAGGAGCACTTTTAAGTCATTAGTAAACGATAAGTATGTTATACCACCTTGCTCAAAAAAAAAAAATAGAATAACCACCGTGTGCCGCTCCAATTGTTACGATTTTTTTTTTTTTTTTTTTTTTTTTTTTTTTTTTTTTTTTTTTGTTAAGTTGGTACATCTGTTGTTGACATTCCCTATAAATCTTAGCTTTAGAAATGAATTTAAATTTGCAACAACGAACTTGTATTACATTTTGCGCAAAAAATAGATTTAATGGTGCGCGAACGTTGGAAATGTTTGAAAAGTATTTCAACATTTCAACGTTTCTCTAAAGAAAACGGTCGTGTACCAGCGGCACGAGTGGTTCAAAAGTGGTCGTGAGTCAATCAAAGATGATGATGATCGACATCGAAAACATTGATGAAGTAAAGGAATTCTTGGTCAATTACCGTAAATTAACCATCAGAGAGATAGCGGAGGACTTGAACATTGCCTATGGATCCGTCCAAGACATTTTGGTTAATGATTTGGGTTTCCGTCAACCTCAATTTCATGCAAAAAAGAGACCGTGTTGACGTCGCAAAAGAGATGATTTGCGGGGCTTAATCCGATCAAAAGGATCATTACATTACCATTACATTACGCAATCCAGACATCAGGCAGGTGAATGGCGTTCACCAAATGAGCCGAAACCAAAAAGACCACTACGTTTTCAGTCCAAAAATAAGGCAATGCTCACAGTTTTCATGGATTACAACGGTGTAGTGTATCATGAATTTTTGTCAGAAGGCCAGAAAGGAAACAAAGAGTATTATTTTGGCGTTATGAGACGTTTGCGTGAAACAATTCGCCGAAAGAGACCAGAATTGTGGGCAAAAAACTCGTGGATTTTGCACCATGATAACGCACCGTCTCACAAAGTAACAAATACCATCCAACAGCCACCGAATTCACCTAATTTCTCTCCCTGTGACTTTTTTCTGTTCTATCGAGTTAAAAAACGCGTTTCAGCAGCCGAGAGGAAGTAATGGAAAAATCTCAAGCAGCACTGATGGACATACCGAAAACCGAATATAAAAAATGTTTCGAGGATTGAATCAAGCGCTGCTACAAGTGTTGCAGTCGATGGGGATTACTTTGAAGGAGCAATATAGATTTAGATGAATAAACATGTATTTTTAATTTTCTGAATAAATTCCGAAATTTTTTTGGTTAAGGTGGTTTGGGTTTTGAACTAGATATTGGTGCATACCTGGGGCGTGCTTGGATGGATTCTTTCTATCCTCAGTGGATATAGTCTGGGTGAGTCTTTCAAAAATAATTTTATTTCAAGTATTGACCACTGAATAGGAAATCGTGGTAATAGTAATAAGATTTGCATGATCAAAACAAGATTTGCACAGGTTTTTGATCAAAATTTAAAAAATCCAATAGTTGGATTTGAAACGGACGTCATCTTGGATGCGAATGCAAAACCAATTGTGTTTAAGGCATACGAGTATTCCGTTCCCTGTGCGTTGCGGAAGAAATATAATTTAGATCTAGAAAGGCTAATAAGTGTTGGTATTCTAGAAAAAGTCAGGCATAGTGTGTGGGCAAGTCCAATAGTGTGTGTGGTAAAGAAAAATGCTGATATCAGGCTTTACATGGACTGCAAAGTATCTATTAATAAATACATGAAAACGGAGCATTTTTCCTTACCTCTTCCAGACGATTTCTTTTAAAATTTCTTTGGGTATACGCACTTTGTTATTTTCGCTTTAACAGATGCTTTTCAGCAATTGCAGCTGACAGAAAGATGTAAAAAGTATTTCACATTAAACACTTCAAAGAGTGAGCTAAGATTTACGAGATTAGTCTTCGTTACTGACTTAATCTTGAGTGATTTAGATTTTGTAGTTGGGTATATTGATGATATACTTTATGGGAAAAGAATTTGACGAATGCGTTGAGAATACCAACACTGTGTTAGCGAGACTGCAAAAGTTTAATTTCATGGTCAACCTACAAAGGTGTAAAATCTTTGAAGACAGAGTAGAGTACCTAGGGTACGTTATAAGTGCTGAGGGGCGCAATCCCAGTAATGATAACTACACCATAAGAGTAATAAATTTTTATTCTAGTTTTCTTTCATACGTTACGAAAGGGCGTTAGTTATAATTGGACAGTGGAGTATAATAAGGTTTTTGAGCATATCAAGAAGTTACTCTCTGGCAATAGTGTACTTGCACACTTCGATCCATCTAAAGAAATTGTAATTGTCCTTATGGAGTGGGATACATTCTTTCTATTGCCGAGGACAATGTTGAAAAGCCTTGTATGTATGCTAGTAGCTCTCTTAGCCCTGCTGAAAGACATTATTCTCAGCAACATAAAGAAGTCCTGAGTATAATATTTGCGATGCGTAAATTTCAAAAATTTATTTTTGGCAGATAGGTAAAGATTTTTAGTGATCACCATCCGTTGAGAGAAATTTTTGGCGAGAAGAAATGTAGGTTTCAACAATGGGCAATAGAACTTTCCATGTACGATTACAGGATTTTGTATCGAGGAGGCAGAAGCAATGGTAACGCAGATGGACTATCGAGACTTCCCCTGCCTCACAAGATAGGTGATGAAATTAACTTATTGGCCCGTTGTGCTACCATGTGGATCTATGAGCCTCTTGCTCATGGAACCAATTTGAGCTTATGATGAAGCGCAGGACACTGTTAACGTCTATATTTTTTCGATCGATTAAATCATTGTAGAAGAAAGCTCCTACGTGGAGTTTTCTTCTCTGGGAAAGATCTGGACATGTACAGAAAAGGTGAAGGATTGTCATGTTCAGAAATCGTTTGTAAAAGCGCCAAGCCTTCTTGAATACTTGCCTAAAAGACAGTGTCCAGTGATGACACCTATGATGGCGCTGAGAAATTTCCTGTTTAGAAGAATCAGACTCTTAGAGTGATTCTTTAGCTTTAACAATAATTTGCACGTAGCGATTGGTATACTTATGCTACCTGGTGCGGCACCCAACAAAGGTTAAGGTTGAACTGCTCTGCCATCTTCGTAAGAGGTGATCGGCATTCAAGGGTGGTTTTAGAGTTTAGTTAGATCGAGTCCAAGAACTTGATAGCGGGCTAACATCCGAAAAGATGCAGATATCACTTTTTATTCATCTAAGACAGAGCTTCTTTAATCGCCAAAATTTCCGCCTGAAGCACGCTACAGTTATTTGGAAGACCGAGGGAGAGGCTGCGATCATGTCCTCCATGAAAGCATCTTCCTCCCAGAAGGATTTGTGTGTTTGTGAAACCGAAGTTTAGATATAGTGTAATCGATGTTGTTCTGTGTGAATTCATTGTATTTAAAGAATATTTGCGTGACCAAATAAATTATTTACCCCTTGTGTAGTCGCTTTAAGGCAGTAGCAGTAGTTGCAGCTATTTACCTGCTGAAGATATCGAGGGATGTCAAGTGTAACAAAATATCTAATGCCATAGAGTTCCGATTATGCATAGACATGCTGTTCTTTGGACTATGCTTAGTTTTCTGCAGTTGACTGCATTGTCCAAGGCTGTCCACCAGACAACAGGTTAGTTCCGGTCTTATGACCGAGATGTATAGCCAGTTGGTTGAAGGCTCCATTTGTTCCCAATGGCTTTTTTGCAAGAGAATAGAACTACTGTAGCATTCTTGACTCTTTTTTGAATTTTAGGTCTCCAGTTTATATTCCTATCAAAAATGAGACTCAAATGTTTTGCTATATCGGAAAACACTAAACTGGTATCGTTTATTGAAGGAGGATCTATAATTGGAATTTTATAATTCCTGGAAAAGAGGACAATTTTATGGGGGTTAACACCAAATCCACAGCGATCTGCCTAACGGGTTAATCTGTTAAGATTTACCTGAAGGAGTTTTTTAATGGTATCAAGGTGCGTAACTGCAATCACCCTGCTTACAGGTAAATCGAAAGTTCATTAACCAATAAGTTCCAGAAAATGGGAGAAAAGACACTACCTTATGGCGTACCTCTGCTGCCACAACTGATTATTCTGCTATTTAGCATAAGACCGGTCAACTTCCCAAGTGAGTCGTCTGCCTGAAGATTTGACAGCACAGTCGCGATTGCGAATATGTTGGCGTTGTTAAAGGCACCCTCTAAGTCCAGGAGAGCAACCGTTGTGTACTCTTTATATTTTAGGGACCATTCGATGTGGCTAGTAAGAAAATGCCGAATCCTCTGCACCTACTTTCCTTTACAGTAGGCATGTGGAGCCATTGGCAAAAGTCTTGGATCAATTTTACTCGTATATGTATATCAATCAGTCGTTCTAGAGTTTCTAGAAAGAAAGACGATAGACTTATAGGTCTGAGGTCCTTTGGGATAGCATGAGAGCATTTTCCGGCTTCGGGAATAAAAACTACATTGACTTCTCTCCATGACAGTGGAATGTGGGTCAGTTCTACACTGATCTTGGGATCCTTGTAGCTCGGCAGTTATTATACCGTCTGGACCAGCAGAAGTTTGAAACTATGCAGCGCTCAAATCAGGATATCTTTTGTAATCAGACCATGAATTTTGATCACGTATGCAGTAATCCTGTTTGGGTTACTACTGGACGCGAATGGTGAGCTACCCGGAAAGTAAGTATCCAGTAGCAGATTGAGTGATTCATCACTTGAGGTTGTCCCAGAGCTATCGGTTTTTTTCTTACCCGCGATGCCTCAGAGGTTTTTGTGTTCTTGTCACTGAGTTATCTCCAGGATTGTCGCTTTGCCTTCCTCAGTTCTTTTTATATATTTTGAGGAATTCCTTGTATGAACCCCAGTTAGTCACTTATCTTTTTGCTAAGTTGAAAAGTTTTCTGCCTCTAGTATTCTTGCCTCTAGATTGAATAAGAAGGCAGTAACCCACCATTGCCTGATTGAGAGCCAGGGTGAATTCCTTGACTCTCATAAAAGGCTCGTTGGTGTCACGCGGGGGACTTGAGAGTTCAGAGGATAATGTTTGCATGGTTAAACTTAGCTCACAATGTAATTTGGCTTGAGAATGGCTATGATAGACAATCATCAATCCGTTGCTAAGGTTATAATGAAATTCAAGTATAATACTTTTCTGTTTCCACCAATGGACCTACATGCATGTGTATGTGTCTGTCCCATATCGGACCAGCAAACCTCATGTTAATTGAGGCTGAACCAAGTGCTTTTAGAAAATGTAGGATGCAGTAGAAAGACGTACGGTTGCTAACATGAGATAGAGGTCCCGCGTCATTTATCAGAGACACAGAGGGCATATTTTTAACATTAAGGATGCAATGCGACCTGGGTGGAAGTAGATCTCCAAGAAAGCAGATTCATCATTGGAATAACCGCCAAATTTGGCCGCTAAAGTGCTTAAGTGTCAGCCCTAAAATTAATTTTTAGTTAGTTGAGATAGTCTTGCATCATGTGAAGTAGCTAAGAAAATCTGGCGCCTTAAGGACTTTCATCCTTTTAGTTTTTACTTTTCAGAATTCCATACATAAACACTGTAAAAATTTGTCCATATCCGAGCTTTTTGTTTTTGTCGAAAAGAATTCTTTATTCGCCCCGTGTCAGAACGAAATCAAGAACAATTGCCCAAGGCATTGCATTCTTCCAAGAACTCTTACACTACGACACATTTTTCCTTCCGTCATTCCGCCTTGTAAAGCAAATTGACTTAACCAAAAGAAATGTCTAAACACGCTATTTAAAGCAACTACTACAGAATACCATACCAATGTGACCTGGTCAATTATAAAGACCGTTTTTTTCTTCAACTTCGTGCTATGCGTATCTGCTACTCAACGGCTGATTGCTTTTAATTATGTTTAAAAGCATTTTGTGTATGACAATTTGAATATAAGTTGGCGCCGCTTTTTTGCCGATATTCATTACTTTTACTCGTAACTTGCCACGATAAAAACTTGTAAATTGTTCCTCTTTAATTAACCAGATCGGTTTAAAAGTTTCAGCGAGTTTTGAAATGACAAGTTTTCCAATGACAACTGAAAGCAAAGTTGGCCTAGGGTTATTTCGTCGGCTTGATTTCTTAATGAAATTTAGCGAAATACAAATACAGACCTTAGACTTGTTATTGATTGTCGGTTAAAGATGTGCTATTTCTGGTCTTTTTGAACTTTACGTAAGTCAGATGAAATGGCCAGGGTGCTGTATAGGGAAATTTAAATTAGTCCACTCCTTTGTGTGATTCTGCATATTTTCCGGCGTGTAAAAGTGAAAGGTCTTCGAGATTTGGATTGTCGCAATTCTAACATTAACGCAGTAAATTACTAAATACTTTAAGTCGAGATCCAAATCGGTTTCTGTTTACCCATGGAGCCACGTAGCTTTTATCACTTGCAGTCGCATGACATTCTCTAATAGACGAATAGATGGATAAACGAAAACTCTTCGCAGCGGCTCATCTGATAATCAGTGTGGTTTCTTAGCTTAAGCCGTAGATCGGCCATGGAATTAAATTAGCGTGGCCTAAGGCATGGATTATTCACATAAATGTCAAAGATGGTAATTAATGTTAACTAATTGGTCTAGTGTCATAGAGAATGAAAGGTAAACATAAATTTACATAGCAGCGGTACGTTTGAGTTAATTATAATCGGCGAAGGGCAAACAATTAAATATATTGGTCTGCACTTGGATGGATAAGGGGCTTGAACTCCTCTGAACGTTGGGGTTTAAATGAAATTGGTTGCATTCGCCTTCTTTTTGAATGCATACGATTCATACTATTCACTTACAAACTTTATGATACTTTGAACGCGACGAGCGCGGTATCTTTCCTTCAAAACGGCCAAGTGCTTCTTCATCTTCTCCGATAGGGTCCCAGCCTTTGCGCCATAGACCAAGACCTGAATGATTTCAGTTTCAGTTTCAGTTTCAGTTCCGTAATCAGACAGGACTCTCCTGAGGCCGAACATACAGCGATTGGCAAACGTAATTTTGTGTTTAATTTCTGCGCTGATGTATTTGGTACTTGTAACTGTGTAAGGTAAGCATAGTCATTAATTTCTTCGATGTTATAACCGCCAATAGTGACGTTCTAGACAAGCCATCGGTGGTCTGATGAGAACCTGTACTTTATTTTAGATTTGTTTATCGTCAGGCCCTTTTTGGCAATATCCTCATTTTTGGAGGCTCTCTGCCTAACTTATTGAATGTCATCCGCCTGTGCAAGTACCATATTTGTACGGACTTAGAAAACATCTTGGCCAGTGAGTTTTGAACAATTTTTTCTAGGCCTTGTCAAAAATTTTCTTGACATTGAAAGTTTCGGTTAATTCATTACCTTAATGGAGTGCTGGAAATCCTATGTAGCCATTCCATATGATCTGACGACTTTGGCATTGGTGTCAAAACCACATAAAACGTTGTACGGCTCGTGCGTGTGCATGCCGTCATATGCCACTTTTTTGTCGACAAATACATGGTGAATGTCAAACTGAAATGTTCGGGTTCTTTTTCCAAAACTGTGTGTGAATATTTGATCGATGGTAAATTTTCAAAGTCTAAAACGGCGCTGGTATGGAGCAACTTGATTGTTCATGCATGTTATGGCCAACAAAAAAATCGTAAGAGCGATGTCTAAAACACTTACTCCCATATACATGTCTGTCAAAAGAGTCTCCTTTCTTGTAAATCGGACAAGCGATGCTTAGATTCCATACTTCAGGCATGCTTTCCTCTGACCTCATCTTGCAGATAAGTTGGTGCATGTTCCCAACCACCTCATCTTCAGCTGCTCTTAATAGCTTATCAGGCAGTCCATCTTCGCCAGAAGTTTTATTAGACTTTAGCTGCGATATTGTAAACATAAACAGGGGCTAGGATCTTGAGAGAGATTTAGGGAAATGCAGTCGACAAATATTTCAGCTGTCTGTTGTGGCATTTCATGTCGAGCTTTGGAGGTCTTACTTAACATTGCCGTGCCTGTGAGATCCGCATTCGTACTCTGGAGGTGCTGTGGGCGCGACCAAAACTCTATGACAAACCAATTGACAATTCTTCGGAATAATGAACTTTTATAGGCGCTTCATACCCAAAGCCGCGCAGCACCAGTTTCCTCCAAAACAACTTCTCCAAGGACTTATTAAAAAAATCAAAACCATGTGGAGAAACTTAATTCCCAAAGCTTTTAGCGTTTGTAAAATTATACAAAGTAACGCGACGACACTTGCTTTCTTGAGGCCCAACGCGTAATTATAGCCAGCAATGAATGCTTCCAACACAGAGATCAGAGCAGTCCTTCAGCAATCGAAGTTGGCAGCCTCTGAGCTTCAACTCATCCAAATTTAACGATTCTCAGCACAAATACAGCCCTTCAGATGTAGAGCTCCTGGCAACTTACATGTCAATTCGCCATTTTCGTCACCTCATATGTTCTTCAACAAAACTAAATACCTGGATCTTATATCGCAGTATACTAGAGACACTCATAAAAGATGCCTTCCAGGAGAGAAAAATGCTGTGACGCATAGACCGGACAAGTTTTAACGTATATTCCTTCGCGATTCAGAAAATGTCATAGCTTTGATATAATTCACAAATTGTGATACCCAGGTATCCAAGCGAGGCAACGACTTGTTTTTTCGCCGTCAATCAACAGAGATACACCGATCGATGAAAATAAAGCCAAATTGAAAATTTTCAAAATTCAACTGATAGATTCGAAAACATTCTCCTAGACATCATTGAATCGCTATCAATTTTCAAAAACGTTCAGTACTGCGTAACTCTGATAAACAGATCTACCCACCTGAAGCAGTGGCTCAAGCCATATGTAGAGAATAGATTTCGGCCTTCGGTGTACCCGAATTGACAGAAGTTCCGCACTCTAAATCGGTTCAAGGCCTTCCTCTACTGCGTTTTCCCTGCAAGAGAAAATCGCTCTACATGCCCTAACTATCTCAAGGGACTGACTCTATAGATGTCACTGTACAGTTCGTATAGTTCGTCGTTGCATCTCCTTCTCCAAAGCCCATCAACGCAAACGGGACTGAATATTTTTCAAAATGACTGACGACATATTCATAGGCCTTCGATAGGTTTCATGCTTCTAAGCCGTAAAGTAGAACTGACAAGTTCTTATATAGAACCGTCCTTAGTTTTTCGAGATACCTGCCTTCTTAGGCCAAAGAAACAGTGATTGGCAAGAGTGATTCTTCATTTTGTTTCTGCTGAGGTGTTGTTGGCAGAATTTATAGCAGAGCTAAAATAAACAAAGTCGCATACTACTTCGAAATGATAGCTGTCGAATGTGACATTTTGTCCAACTCTTCGATGTTGTGTGTCAAATACTTGCTCTTGCCCTCATTTGCCTCTAAACCCATTTTGTCAGCCTTCGTTTTAATGCTAACGAACGCACCGGTGACAGGCTAATGTATTCTCTCAATTATGTCGATATTATCAGCGTATGCAAGAAGTTGTAAAGTTTTGTACAATTCTTTCAAGTCACATGTTAAAGAAGTCACATTTCAGCACATCACCTTCTGTAAAACCTTTTTTGATATCGAGGTATCGGTTAAGTCGTTACCGAGCTGCACAAACGGACCAGTTTGGCAGTAATAGCTCTATATAGCTCGTCTTTATGAATGCCATCATATACGGCCTTAGAATCGATGAAAAGATAGTGGGTGTCGATTTGGACTTTTTGAGTTATTTGCAGGATCTGTCGGAGTGTGAAGATTTGGTCGATTATGGACATTTCCGGTCTGAAACTGCAATGATAGGGACCAAGTAGGTAAGTGGCGAAGGGTTTCAGATATACAGATATACGGATACAGATTCTTGTATACGATTTTGAGGACACTTATTCCAATAAAATTTTTGGCAGTTAAATGGGGTCTCGTTTTGTGTGAACCGAGCAAACTATTCTGAGATTCCATTCTTCAGGCATACACTCTTCTGACTGAATCTGAGAAAAGAGTTAACGTATGCTCTCCACATGACGGTAAGCCGTCAGGTCCAGTTGACTTGTTGGACTTCAGCTAAGATAATGCTATCCTTACTGCGTTCTGTTCAGGAGGACGGAAATTTTGGCTATCATCGTCTAAGTTAAATTGTCTACTCTGCAAGATGTTGGACTTCTTCGCTCACCAGTGACTCTTGCCCTTCATTTCAGTGCCGTTTTATACGCTTCTTATTGAGCTGCATGTGTTTGTTGATGCTGGTGACATAGAAATTGTCGAGTGCTTTCGGGATACGAGTTCTTTTCTACGTAAGTAATTCTTTTTTGTTGTAGTGATAGGGAAATCCGCATTCATGCGAGGTAATGATCAAATGCCCAGAATACTGGGGGTATACCTTACGTTTACCGCAATATGATCAATTTGATTTAGGCTTTCATGATCTGCATACCACCATGTCCCCATGTGTATATTGAAATGAGGAAACCCTGTGCTCGCCATAGTGATATTTTGTTCCTCCGAAAATTCAATAAATCTAAGTCTATTGCTAGATATGGCGTCATGTAAAGATGTTCTCATTACCTATCGCCCAGCACGATTTTAACGTGATACTTCGGACATTACCCATATATCTTGTCGATGAGCTCGTACAGACATTCTATGGTGGTGACGTCTTTGGGGCTCATATGAGACTTATGTAAGCGAAAATGGCCTTGATGCGGTTTATCATAGGTTGCTCGCTCGCTTTTCTGAAGTTTAAGATTTTTTGTCTAAGTCGGTCGCATATAGCAAATCTGCATCCGACTAAGTGCTGTTTCTTTTCCCTATAGTAATCACTTCCTGGATGGCAGCGATATCTGTGTGATAATAGCCAGTGGCCTGTTAAGGGTCCGAAGGTCTTTGTCCTTTAATCGTTTGCTAGGGTCATCAACAGTGAGTCCATTTGTTTCCGAGATCATCAGTTGGTTCGTCACTTAGTTTAATCTTTTCTGCATGGATTATGAGCCGGCGTAGGTCAGTGTAATGTGTTTGGCCGAGCATGGCGTTGTGTTTTAGCCTGCGTAAGTAGGAATTGTAGTTACCAGGGACCACCACTGGGAGGTAAGGCAAGTACATCGCAACGAACTTGATATATACGCTGCTGGCCTTATCTAAGTTACAGTATACTTAGTAGTTTCCTGATCAATCGCCACACTTCCCTTACAGCTGGGAATATTACCGTCCAGTTGTGTTTTCAACTTGGTCCAAAGGAGGAATGTAATCCGAGTTATTCTAAAGTCTTTTGTAATTGAGACAGCACTTTCTGTGAATATTGAGGATTCTTTTCTGCTCTTTAGAAAAAAAAAACGACAGAGATTCTTTGGAAAAAGGTGAGCGACTTGGTTGCTTTTGGTATAAGGCTCTTGGAGTAGCACGAAGAGTTAAACAAGCTTTTAGAATGCATATGAGGATGTCTCTGACATTCTTTAGCTAGGAATATTCCTGTTGCCTTAAAACTTTCCAATTAAGCTTTGTCATATATAAGTACCACGTCCGGACTGATCAGTATGTGTTTAGTTTTTCTCAGGGTAAATTTGAAGTGGATTGCTAAAGTACAGCCAGGGAAGTGAGTATTCATAGACAGATAAAAGGATTCTCCCTCTAAATCAACATAGGTACCATATGAGTCTGAAGCTCGCTTGAAGTAGGTTGCTAAAGTGCAGCTAGGGGAGTAAGTCCTTATGATGGTATTTTAGACAGAACATCACCTGTTCTGCTGGTCTTCTCACAGAAACTACCCACGCGTAGTGTGATTTTCCAGCTACGTTCCAAGCTAGATTGTTTGACACAATTAAAATTCTATAGACGAGAAAAATACAAGACTTAAGGTTAAGATATCGGAATGTAGGCGTAAGCGATATTGTTGTATTCCTTTCAGTTTTTCACCGGCAATTGTGGTAGACAATGGTGAGAAACAATTGTTTCTTCGATATGCAAAATTGTAAGTATCGGTGGTCAGAGTATTGCGGTCGGCCCCATCAACCTACAACGTGAAGTATCTGGATGGAGCCTATTTATAGTCAGTCATCAAAGGGCAGGTAATCTGATGCGAACCATGTCTTTTTGACGTCCCAGTATTTTTACTACGAAGTAGTCTGCGCTGTTTTCATGTAAGAAACAGAGATAAAGTTCTGATATAGCAGGAATACAAGTTCTAGGCGCACTTTCTTTGTTTGCCATGTGGAAGATGTTTTAGTTTGATGTACACGATTCTTCTCAAAAGGCTTTTCTAGACAAATCATAACTCCGAGCCCTTTCGGAGAGGTAGGCTGTCAAATTCGAGGTGGAAATCTTTAATTTCTTTAGCTTCATGGTTGTTAGCAGAGATACCGTAATTATGGTGTCATACAGAGTCTTGAGAGACTAACTCGTGGTAGCTTCGTTGCTATTTGGGGTAATGACCTGTCCTTTATGTCAGCTTTAACATACTTCCCTTTCTTGAACAGCCCACACCTTTTACACCAAAGTCAATGGTAAAAATAGTTTCCGCTGCCAAGGAAGGGATAATCAACTGACCAGTGACCACCTGTTGAGTGTCTTCCCGTACTTTAAAGTGCAAAAGTCTAGAACAAGTTTCCAGTCTTTGACCGGGGTCTTAGAGATCTGATTTTAAAATTAGTAGTCACGTTCGCTTCGGTTCAACTTAACCTTCACCACTACGAGCCCAGATGGCAATCTTAAGCAAGTTTACAAATCTCTCGTATCAATTGATGCTCTTAAAGATGGGAGATAGTAAAGAGCATGTTATGGGACATAATCAAGCAGATCAAGCCGTCATTAGTCGTGTATGACGAAGGTCGATCTCGATGAGCAAATCGAAAAAAACGACGCTGGATGCTCTCAATACGGGAAACATGAACTCGTTGAAAGGGGCACCACGCTTGCCTAGCGTACTCGAGAAGAGGGCGAACGTAAGTGATGTATAGTGATCTGGTCACGTACGGGTTGCAGAATTCTTTGGACCATCTTTTAACAAAGCCAAGTGATGAGTTTGCTTTAGTAATTATCTCATCAATATGCGAGCGGAAATTAAGCTCCCTGTCGCATAATATACCAAGGTCGCGGATAGTCTGAACTAGGGATATACTTTGACCGTGGAGAACGTAAATTCTGGGATTAGACATGTTGCACTTACGTGAAAAGGTAATCGATTGACATTTGGTGGCATTGAGTTCCAAGCAGTTCTTGATGCACCAGGTGGAAAAACTATTTAGATCTATTTGAAGGAGGCTAGAGACATGTTGTGAGGAAATGGGTTTAAAAAATTTGGTATCGTCAGCATTGAGAGAAAGTGCTGAGTGTTGAATCACCCTTTCAAGATCGTTAATAGTTAAGATGAAGAGAAGTGGACCTAGATGACTACCCTGAGGAACACCTGAAGTGGCCAGGAAAGGGGCCGATAGGACAGACCTGAAGCGAACACTATAAAAACGATTATCCAGGTAAGTAGATATCCAATTAAGCAAAATGGGTTCAAAGCCCAGGACGGACAATTTGAACAGGATTAGATTATGAGATATCTTGTCAAAAGCCTTACTGAAATCAGTTGTTACAACGTCAACTTCTTTACCACTTTCTAAGGCTGAGAGAACAGAGGACACGAATTCTACGAGGTTAGTGGTAGTTGATCTACCCTTCAGAAAGCCGTGTTGACTAGGGGAAATAAAATATTTGCACTGGAAGCTTAAGGCTTCACACATAATGCTCTCGAGAAGTTTGGGTATATGAGAAAGTTTAGCTATAGTGCGGTAATTAGTGACTTCGCTCTTTAATCCCTTTTTGTGTATCGGTGTTATGAAAGAAGACTTCCATATTTGTGGAAATGCACCTTGAGAGAGCGATAATCAGAAGAGATTTACAAGGGGGTGGGAAAGTGTTGAGGAACACTTTTTAAGAAATATAGATGGAAGGCCATCTGGGCCGGTGAGTATTCATCATCAAGTTGCTGTAATTTATTTTCTATTACTTTATGATCAGATCTTTGAGAAATAGAGGGGCCGGTTGGGAAGTTAAGTAGATATTTGAAATAAAAGGGATCCGGTACGAAGGAATTATCGACAAAAGATTGCTTAAAGAAAGTAGCAAAAAGTTGGCTGTGGTATGCGGATCGGTTGATGATGTGTTTTCGTATGAGAGCGATGGAGAAAAACCGTCAAATTTTTTTTGTAGTTAACGAATTGGTAGAAAGACTTAGGATCGTTTATAAGCCTTGATTGCGCACAATCAAGGTATCGCTGATAGAGAACGTTATAAAGCTGGGCGAATTTAAGGTATGCCCCGAGATAGTTTGAATAGTCAACAAAAGAGTTGGATTGGAGGAAAACTGCCCATCATTTGTTTCTCTTGTTATGTAAAGAGCGAAGTTTACGATTATACCACGGAGGGCTCGTAGAAGGAGTCTTATTGCGCGAAAAGGGGACATAGAGAGAAATAGAATTGAATAATTTTCTATAAAAAATAGAGAGAGCACTTTTTAAGGGCATATTGGCGAAATCAAAAGAACACTCACTCATTCGCTTTATGAAAGTCGTAAGAGGAGGCGGTTACAGATGGGGTGTTGTGAATAGGAGAGTGGTGGAAAAGAGAAAGAAGAAGTGGTGGATGACAGAGGAGTTTATGGGATCAGTGGTGAAAATGAGGTCTAATTGCCTACTCATATAGTTGCGGACGCCACTAACTTGGCATAAGCTAGAGTCTGTGAGCTCGTCTAAGAAGAGACATTCTTTACTCGAGGTAGGCTTAGCGATAAAAAAAGATTCGTCAACAGATTGAGTCCAGTGCAGCTGGAGTAAATTGAAATCTCCGAATACAATGATATCATCGAGAGGATCAGATAAGTTAATTATTTGATCAATTGCATCGATGGCGAGTTGGTAGCATTCGATTGGTTGTGCGGGTGGGATGTAAAAACACATAACATACAGGGACCTACAGGACAGAGTTATCTTTATTGAAACGTAGTCAATCTTAGAAGAAGTAGAAACAGCGATTGGTGAAGAGTTTAGGTCATTGCGGACGGCAAATAGGACACCTCGACAGGGAGAGTCATCATTTGGACGAGTCAAATCGCTATCTCGAAAAATATTGAAACTAGGGGGAAATAATTCCTGATTCTTTATATCGGGAATTAGATTAGTTTCAGTCAGAGCGTAGACCTCAAATGGGAGAGCGTAAGATTGGCGCAAGACGGCACGGGTCTTAGATCGCAGTCCTCTAACGTTTTGATAGTAGAAGGTAAGAGGAAGGTTATTTCGAGAGGGCGTAGGAGTGGATGGTCGAAACACGTTAGGGACGAATAAATTTGTCGTTGTCAGCTCTGCTCCGTTGGAGGTGTGAAATCCTTTTTGAGTGCACATAGTTACCGAAAGCAGCAAGATCGTCTGAGACTTTTTGGGGAGACATATTGAAAATCTCGTGGAACCTAATATATAAGTTCCTCAGACTTGTAAGGTCAGTAGGGAGACCTTCCTGCTGTATGGAGACCATGACGCTTGTTTTGGTTTTTCCCTCATAACAAACTATGTCTGATTTGTCATGCAGATATGCTAGAAGGAGACATATATTCTCGTGCGGTTGGTGTTAATTTGAAAGAGACGCGTTGACGCGGGGGCTTGGGTGGAACGAAGGCTACAGGTGCAATATAATTGGAAAACTGATGAAGTCGATTCGGGATGGGAGTGCGAGGAGTGAAATTGGGGAAGATCTTAGTTTTAAATATCCAATTAGGGTCAGATTTGGAACGGGAGCTGGAAACGGTTTTCGGTGTAGAGTCAGGTTTGGTTTCGGTATTTTATTAGAGTCCGGTTTGGGACGAGAGTTGGAATCGGGATTAGGTAGCTTAGAATTAAGCTTCTTTTTATCCTGTTTCTTGGTAGGTGTGTCAATCCATATACAGATGCGCATCTTTCCAACGTTGAAATTAGCACCAACAGGGTTCTTAAATACCCATTCGTATCTAGTAGGTAGGTTGAGTTTAAAGCTTCGATTACCTTTGTGGTGAGATGGCAGGAACATTTCACAATTGCTGATGGTGATGCCGTATTTGTCCGCAAAGAATTTCGTGATCCAAGAAATATCAGCGCTTGTGGGGGTGCCTTTCATGAAAAATGTACTCCTATCGGTTTCGATTTTATGCAGACTACGCCTCCATTCGGAAGGTGTCCATATTGTACCAAAATGTTTGATGAGCTTGCGTGGGGCGGCAACGGGAGGAATAACAGTTTCGGTCTCTTGGATTGAAGGGGCAGCAGGAGAATTTGTAGATTTATTTAACCGTGGTGGACGAGGAGGTGGTGGTGAAAGTGGGTCGACTTCGGTTTCCAGTAATTCAGCCAAAATTGATGTATTGTAGTAAACATTCTGGTGGTGTTGTGTGTGGATTGGTAAATTGTCAATTTCGATTCTCGATATCGAAAATGTTTGATTGTGCTGCAGCCAGATCGTCACCAACACCGTTGATTCTATCAAAGATTACTTCGATCATTGAATCAGGCTGCATTAGAGATGGTTGTTTCTTTGAGGTGGATTAAAAATGAGTTTCAAGATCTTCACGCAGGCTGTTTATGATTCGCACAGTTTTAGGTTAGAGATGTTTTGGGCGGAACAAACTGCTTTGAAATCATTGATCGCAGTATTCATCTCGACCAGACTTGCAGATTGTTTTTCGATGTTGGTGAGCTTGGACTTAATTACATCGGTTGAGGACATAACCGAGTTGCTTAATTCATCAGCGTAACTGACACTACTTTCTAAATTGGACTGATTCGTCGTAATCATTTTTGTGAGACTTTTTTTGGAAAAAATCATTAGATTCACTGAGGCACTTTATAACAAGCAACACGTGCGAAAGCGAGAGGATCTTGCACTCATCACAAAAAAATAGGAGGTTGTCAGAGAACTCTTTGATGAATACGGTATTCCTTGAACAATGCTACAGCCTGCTTCTATCTATCTGGGATGCACATTTCCGGCGTACAGAAACAAGCTGAAGAGCACCTCCCCAACAACCAGTCTAAGTCGCAACCTGGTGATTATATTATTCTTAAGGACATGAAGAAAGCCTTCGATTTTGCTTATAAAGCGTGTGAGCTGAAAAACATGTACGCCTGTGCTAATCTCAGTCAGATGTATGCGCGAGGCGATGGAACGACACAAATTGCATGGAATGATTTTCAACAGATTCCCTTACAAGTGACAAAGTCAGCATTGAGATCAAAGATTGGGCAGTTAGTGATTCCGCAAGATATGGCAATTTTTTGGCTTCACACCCCATGGTTGGGTTATACCTTGTGGGTGCTCTTCCAACCGTGCCGGCGCTAAGTGCAATTTGGGTTTTGCTGAGTCTAGCCATCAGTAATTTGTCTGCTTTTTTTGTGTCTCTTTGTCGAAATCCACCTTTTTACTAAGCCAGTCCGGGATAGGAAGGCAGAACTTACTCGACAGAAGTTTCCTAACCAAGTAGCTATTCGAAAATAAACTTTTATTGTCAGCTTACGAGCGGAGCCATGGATGGCATAGCTAACAATGAGATTAAGCATATTCTCTTCAACCTTATCTATTACGACAGTACCTGTAGTGTAATTTGACTGATGCAAGGCTTTAAAAATTCTTATGTTTCCACGAGTAGCGAGGGAAGTATGGTGATTGTGCCTAGAGCACATCATGTAGACGTCATGTATATTAGGCTGATAAGTCTAAAAATTCACCCAGCTACTAGTCTTACTGCATGCAACTGAACTATTTTTGAACTGGCTTCAGTCAGTAAAGTGATCCTCGGCAGGGATACATAGGAAATAATGAATAGGAAAGAAGGTGCTGAGATAACTGATGGAAAAAATTGAGGCACGGGTCTCTACACCACGGCAATGTGGAAATTCATCACAAAAGAACTGAAGACATGCTGGTTGAGGCCCACTATTTATTCTGACTAATTGTTGGTTAAATTTATAAAAATATTTCACACTTTCTAACGGAAAACATGACTTATGACATTGTCTAACAGCAGGAGCTTTCATTAAACTACAAACACCACTTTTTTCACTTTATTCGACTTTTATCTCCAAATTCCAATTAAACCATAAATAGTCACCGTTTATTGCCAAATAAACGATGTGTTTCCACGTAATCTAATGTCATAAAACCATTCATGTAAACATGACAAAGAATAAAACAACAAATTTATCGCACAAATCGCCCAATTAGTGTCAATAAATGCCCCTTGCGCAAAGCTGCACTAATTTGCGTCTAAAGTTACCCCAATGCGAAGCATATACCGCAGACCTTACAGCATAACCTCATCAAAATCTGCATAACCTCAGTTTTGAAATTGTAATTTATCGATACAAATATCGACCGATTATGCCGCACTGATTCGACATTATGTGATCGAGCGCGCGAATCTAAAATTTCAAATTATGTCATTCCGATTTGAGATCAATGTGTAGCATTGTTTTGAAGATACCATTCACCGTATTAATCAATTGAAACCCAAAAAGTAGAAAAATCCAAATGAATTTGAATTTTAGCATCAGAAATTAACATCAGTTTGGATGAAGGTGCGGTTACCTCGAAAATTGTTGCCAAAGATGCAAACAAATCGAATGACACGCTCACAATGTGACTATGATCGACGAGATACAGATTTGCAGACAGCGGGATAGTTTCGACAGTTTGACTGGACTGGACGGCGCTTGTAGCAATTTGACCTGAATTATCATTATCTCATAACGCATGCTTATACCTTGTCATGGTGACCTTTTATACTGATCTCTACGGTCGCTATTCACAGAGATACATAGAGGAGGTATAGGTAAGAGTACTTTGATTTAATCTAAACGGCTGTTGAAGCTGGCTACTTGTTTGTAAGTCTTTGGTACATTTCCCCAAGAAATATCATAATTTCGGCCGACTGAAAAGATTTAACAATTTTAATGGAATTCAACCATCGGACGTCGCCTTGGGATTGAAGGATTACCAGTTGCCAAAGTGCCCATAGTCTCAGTATCGAAAACAATTTTTTGACGGTTATGGACCAACAAAAGGCATCACCTTTTTATCCATTAATCACTATGTTGACAGCAAATAGTTCATCAATGAACTTCGTATGTAATTACTCGGAGTGATGATGAATTAAACTCAACCCTGACCCGATGACACTGTATCTAGGCATCTTTACGGCAGATTAAATGATTTGTCTTTGACTAAAAATTTTAGACGACAGTCGTAACAATTCATTCGAATTAGATTTAAATGCTTGCGGAAGTCAGCAGCTTCAGAAAAAAAATTACAATTTCGTTAATTATCAGGCGGGATGCCTATAGTGCTAGAGGTTAAGGGCTAAAATTTACTTCAATTTGCGATACTTCCATCAAGATCAGGTATTAAATGAAACCTCATCTTCACTACGATTCGAGAGAGATCTCATGCCAAGGTAGAGTATCAGAGATATAATCAAACCTACCCGATGGTACATGCCATTAAAGGTAGCCTTGGATGCGTTGCAAAGTAGAACAATGCTTTATTTGTTTTTTATTAGGAGCATGAGTCTAAGCTAATTGTTCTGCAAGTGAGCGTTTTAATCGGTCAAAGGGTAATTATCACTAGCGAGTGACAATGAGAAGTGGATCAAACGAACGATTCCAAAGTTATGACAAAATTAACACGATTCAATTATCTTTAGAACGATTTTTTGTTTTTCTTCTTTTTTTGTGGTCAATTAAACTGGTTGTAATAGAATCACTTTGAATGAGTCATTTATTTACGGCCTCAATGGGCACATTCAAGAGATTATTATCTTTGGTTACAAAAGTCAATTGGGCCAAAAAGACTGGCGACAGATATTTATTTATTCATTTTCTAGCAACGAGGCTATGTACGAGTACGAGTACGAGTTTTTTTTTTTTTTTGGGTACTCTAAGGGTATTACCTATCATACAATGTACCTTGTTCCAATTGCACTCTTTTTTGCAGCACTTCCTAATAACCTGTCGAAATAATGTTTAAAAAAGTGTCACTATACCTAGAGCATGGTGATCACGAAGAAGCCATTCTTTCATAGACAAAATCTTATGTTTATTGAAATCTTAGCTGTTTTTCCAAATGGATGTAGCACCCAAAACAAAAGCCAGTTCTTTGTACTCCTTAAATGAATCCTCTTCTGAACCTTGTCCACCAAGCTGCTGCTTAAGACCATACAAAATTAAGTAAATTTAAACTTCCACTCCCTACTAAGTTAGGATGTGATGCAATGGTTGAGTAAAGTCTTTAGCACAAATCAACTTTCGTAACATACATAGATATTTCAATACTTGCACCTAACTCGTATTTCTTGCAATTTAATTCAAGACAGCGCATGTCTCGCCTTGGAAGACAGACCAATAACGTATATAGAAATCTCAGATTATCCGCAAAGACACCAGCATCTAGATCGTTGAGGATCGCACAGGCTCTATACGAGCCTGTAGCCGGGATTCTCGTGTTACTGCGTCAAATGCCATGTTCAGTAGATTGTTTTCAAATGGCTCAACGAAACTCATATACGAGTTTTACGAAACCCAACTTATTTTTAAATGGAAGAAGAACTTAAAAGTACAGCCCATGATATGAACATCAATTAGATGAGTCCCTGAATACATCTACCTCTACCAAATGCAGGCATGCTAGTAAAAGCCCTCATGAAGCCATGATGATCCGTTCTTTGGAGTCTAATGAAAACAGCAGAGATCTATATTCCATCTTACGCATACGATAACATTCCTCTCATCGTAGGAATGTAGATCTACCTCTACCAAATACAGGCATGCTAGTAAAAGCCCTCATGAAGCCATGATGATCCGTTCTTTGGAGTCTAATGAAAACAGCAGAGATCTATATTCCATCTTACGCATACGATAACATTCCTCTTATCGTAGGAATGTAGATCCGGACGTCGGACGAATCTATTATTTTTAACTGACATGCTTGGTTCAAAGTAGTTTGGTAGATATGAAACACAAATACTACAATAGTTTCGTTAAAAAAAATGGATGGTGACGCTTTCTAATAGCTCGATTATCTCCAATGCTGCTTGCTTTAAAGTAAATAATCACTAAACAAGATAGTACAGACACAACATCTTTTTTAAGGTTTGCGCTAATAGATATTGAATCTTCATATATACCAGCAACCCGTACTCCTGCCATACACTATTCGTGGCCAATGATAATCGTGGATATCGCGCCTACATGCTAAACCGCACCTCGTAAGGCAACCGCCCTCTTTAGCTCTTCTCAAGGTTCCCGTCACCACTCACTTGTTCATTATCAACAAGCGTCGTCTATCTCTTCATAGAATACACCAACATCTGATTCTTCGGCCGCGACACCACTCTCGCTTTGCTCATCAATAGTACGAACGACATTACCGATTGCTAAAGCATACACGCATACCCTCGATAAGCAAGGGACTCTTCAAGCCATTCGATTATTACAGGACACAGGATCACAAGTATCGTTTGCTATGGATCACATGGTTTAGCGATTAAGGCTCGTCCGCAAAACTGCGCGTATTCCTATCGTAGATGCTGGACCAGTTTCAGCTGGTGTTACAAATGGGATTGTTATACTCAAACTGTTCTCTCGACTTACTAAAGATGCTCGTATTAATCCCAGCTCCTGCAACACCCATTATCAATTTAAATTTCTCCACTTCGTTCAAGTTAGCCTGTAATATTGGCCTACTCATCGGGGCTGACAAGGCTTTCAGAATATTTAAAGGAATGCTCGAACTTATGCCAACAATATTCGGATGGGTAGCATCCGAGAACACGGATGACCCCACTTCTCAGAGAAGCATTAAGTCGTTCTACACTCGATTAGATTCTGTTGTTCGAATGGATACGATCTCCAGCAATTTTGGCGACTTGACGAAATTCAAAAAGGACATAAGCTGTCTACTGAAGATCAGCATGCAGAAGATGTTTTACCGGACTCATTCAATTACACCTGACGAAAGATATATTGTGGGTAGTTTTAATGTGGCCTTCAAAAGCTTTTTTTCAGGGTGACCAAATTGCAATGACATCCAGCTGTCAAAATATTCAGTAAGGTTTGCCATTTCATCATGCAAAGTTTAAAACTTGCGGAACTTATTAAAAAATATCGAAATCCCTCAGTTGTAAATATGCAACGTGAATTTAGTCTTGGGGTCGGTCATTATCATGGCTTTAGTGTGCAGGTAATTCTGCGCTGTACACCCTTGTGGATCTTAAGCCACCAAGCAGACAGAAATTGCTGCGAAATTAACAAAAAATAGCCACCGTAGCGGTCAGACCCAGAAATGTAGATTCGGCGCCAATCAGCCGAATGAGGCATCGCCAGAAAATCAACCCGGCTTTTTGTATAAGATTGTGCTAACGCAAGAATATCCGAGCTATGGTTCCAAAAAGACAGCTTTACATGCCATACAAGCGGCACAGCGCTCGAAGTTGTGAAGGAGAAATTTGGCGACTGGGTCATCACATGGCGAGTGTTTATCAATTGGCCGCCGCGATCATGCGATTTGACTCCACTTCATTATTTTTTCAAGAGTTACGTCAAGTTCTTTGTCTACGCTAACAAACCAACCACTTTGGACGAGCTCTAGGACAACATTCAATACGCTATTGCCGGAATAACGCCGCACATATTGGACCGACAGCAAAACCAAGGCGGCCATTTAAATGATATGCTATTCTACACATTCAATTTTATATCTCACACCCTTGTTGAGTCGCCTGTCCGCAGCTCTTTGATCGATGTGAAAGATTAGTGCCACCGCTAATTTGTCCTGGATCAGCTCTTTTCGATCAAAATAGAGAAACGCCTCTGGAGGCACAAATCCGTTAAAACGCACACTCTGGTGCTCCTTATTGTATAAGACTTCATTTGGATAGAATTTTATGTATTCGGACTTTGGTGTTATATGGTATACAAGCAAAGACAGGCCCTCTCAAATACCTGAACCTTTTCCATTAAGCTCCCGTTGAACCACAAGATCTCAAGGTATCTGACTACATTTCGACAAACAAGTGGTTGCCCGTGTTGTCCTACGTTTGAAAACTGTCGCCAATTCTTTCTAGTATCTGTACAGGCCCCAGACAAAGGCGTCTAAAAAAATTATTTCCGACTTCTGAAAGCTAATCTTCAGCTTCCAGCCCTCGCAGTATCGTTTAACCTCATCGAAGTTAAGTTTCAAGAAATTTATGACCTCGATCTTTGTACCTGATCTGTACGCGATCAAGTCGTCTGCTGAAGTGAATTTATAAGATCGCTTGTGTGTATGTTGAATAGCATCAGCGAATTAACTGTTTTTAACGTCAAGTACTCTAGCAGAAGTCACAGAGCCATTCTTCACGATGAACTGTCTAC
Organism: Volucella inanis; assembly: GCA_907269105.1. Taxonomy (NCBI): domain Eukaryota; kingdom Metazoa; phylum Arthropoda; class Insecta; order Diptera; family Syrphidae; genus Volucella; species Volucella inanis. The sequence continues at coordinate 14,118,066 of OU026156.1, read as the reverse complement.
TGGTGACCATATCAAAAATTGTGTAAAGCAGTGGTTTACGTATGCCCAGCTTGTTTAGCTTAAATAATAACCAAGCCTTGTACAAGTCATTAGGCAGGCATTGTTTCGTGTTTTTATTCCACTGGACATCAGATACCAGTTTAAACGCGACATGGAAATTATCATGTCGCACTTTGAAACCGAATTGATTATCTGGAACCGTATTTATGTCCTCGGCCCACTTATGGTAGTCAGGACTCTGTTGATCACCTTTACCAACCTAAGGTTAGCCGGATTGGACATGTCCTTATCCCTTTTCGGAATCGGATGCACCACCGCTGTTTTCCAATCCACCGGATAATGGGCATTATTCAAAGCATTATTAAACATTATTGAAAGGCATCGAAGAACAATGTTCGGGATTCCGTCAGTTCTTCATTAATTCGAAGAATGCATGAAGCTCTTCCCTCGAAACAAACAGGGGTAAGTCCCTCTCGTTGGTGATGACATTTTTTGCTATATTTTCGTCATTGAACTCAGTGTCCACTGAGTTCTCGAATGGCCAATTCTCCATATCATTTTAAAAGTAGGAAATGTGCTAAAGTACCGGATTTTCCAGGTCGCAAATAGGATCAATGACTTCATTCACCTTGTACACTTCCTGGAAAAATATTCCCATAACCTCAACCTTCTCCTGCTAATTTTCGACCACAAAGAAGTTGAAATCATCGACAGCGTTTTCTGGATCTACCTATGGTATATGCCTGTTGTTAACAGTAATTGTTCGTTCTTTGTAGATCGAGGAATCTTTAGACATCTTTTCTTTTATTAATACTTTTGGAGGTTTTTGATCGACGAATTCTGTGTCATTATCTCCGGGTTATGTCTGCAGTAAATTGTCTGCACAAGGTTTTTAGTTTTGACAGCAATCTACTTTTGAGTTGATGAAGTGCGCCAATAGTTTCATTACGAACCGAGTCTTCGTTGTCAGTGTATCGGTACCGAGGTATTGTGCCATGCATCGTTCGTTTTATGATCTCGTCAATAAGTTTGAAATGCCTGTCAATCTCTCCATAAGACAAATTCCTATTGGACGGTGTGTTGAGCGAGCTTGAGGAGAGTGCTCTTGTGAATATTCTGGAGAAGTATGTCCAACGTACCCAACACTAATTATAGGAATACTTATGAACAAAGTCATCCAATTCAACAATTTCGTTTGGACCCGTAATTTCGGTACTGAGACCGCAATGGTAACTATCATACACGAAAGTGCGTGTCTGTTGTATCCGTGTGTCAAACAACAGGAGATCCAGATTGGAGCCGTGTCTGGGAAACGATGAACTATCCGACGCTCTTACACCGAGTCGGTACATAACATTGTGCTGACCCCACCAATTGAGTAGTAGAGATAACCTACTCTGTTTGGTATATTATTTACACAATCTCTGTGCTTGGCGTTAAAATCTTCGCCAATTATAAAATAATTCTCCTCCGATTGTAGCCTTAGGAATCGAAAAATGTCTCGAGTTCTGAAATAAATAAGTTGGATTGAGTAGCTTTTAAGCGCATAAATAGATACCATGCACAACCCACTAGGGAGATAAATGTTAACCATACATGCTTCCAGCACCTGGAACCTACGCACTACATGACTGTACTCTCTTTTAAATTGCAAGCCTTTTCTAATGAAGATCGCAATACAACCTCCTTTTACGGAATTGGGTCGGTTTCTTCCACGTCCTGGGCTTGGTCTTAGAGCAACTTAAAAAGTATGACTTTTCGTTCGATCCTTTACAGTGAACTTACATTAAGCACAAACATCTTTAGAGTTCGCTCCGCCATGTTCGTATCTGGAGGTGCTGCTCTTGTAGCCAAGCCATATGTGTAAGTAATTTGTGGAGATACGGATGGTGTTTGAGTGAGCACTGGTGGTCGTTTAGCTTCAGATTCAGATTTATTTTTCTCATGTACTGGAACTTAGGACAACCTAACTGTAAACTTCTCGGTCCTCATTCACTTTTTTTTTCGTCTATATGTACTCGTATTCACCTTTCCGAGAAGCTCCTAGAAACGGATTTACTCACTGTGATTTGTTTGCAGTTTGGTTTTTCAGTGATCTATTTTCGACAGCTTATACGTGATTCGTGACATATGTCAAAGTCAAACGTGCTCAGTTAGCACTGCCATTTTACCATGGAAGGACTTTTATTCGAATAACACTTCCAAATTATTCAATTTTATTATTAAAATGCGTGCTCTGTGGAAAAGGTATTTTGCACACTTCGACCATTTTACGGTCGTTATAATCGACTTACCGAGCAAGCAATTTAAGACATAGTGACCAAATTTTTCATCAATTTCACGCTATTGGACGTCAAACCCCCTACCCGTTTGCTTAGAATGCGTACAGATGAAATCCTGACGCTGTATCCGCCAGTGCTAATGAAGACCGTGATTTGTGCAGTCGTTTTTATGATTGCGTTACTCGAATACGTGGAAGATTTTACACAAACACCTTGGTCCTAAACCTTACAAAATACAACTCGTGCAAGAGCTGAAGCCGAACGACCTGCTCCAACGTCGAATTTTTGGTGAGTGGACCTTAGAAAAGCTGGAGAAAAGATCCGATTTTTTTATTAAAAAAAATGATAACAGCAACAGCGAATGATAACTGATGAGCAACCTAAGTCAATACAAAAGCTGCCACTGCAGCCGGAGAAATGCTATAGGCAATGTTTAAGTCCTCCGCTATCTCTCTGATGGTTAATTTGCGGTTATTGACCAACATTTCTTTTACTCCATCAATGTTTTCGTCGGTTTTCGATGTCGATGGTCTGCCACTGCGTTCATCATCTTCGATTGACTCATGACCACATTTGAACCGCTTGTGCCACTGGTAAACGACCGTTTCCTTTAGAGAATCGTTGCCGAAACACTTTTCCAAGATTTCCAACGTTCGCGCACCATTAAATCCATTTTTTGCGCAAAGTTTAATACAAGTTCGTTGTTGCATATTTAAAGCCATTTCTAAACTTGTAAAAAATCGCCAACACACTACAGAGATAGATGTACTCTTGGCTACGTAAATTTTTCAAATGTCAAGCTATGACGCTCAGATTTAGAGGGAATGTCAACAACAGATGTACCAACTTAACAAAAAAACAGAACTCAAATCGGAAGAGTGGGAGCGACACGCGGTGACGCCACCAGGAACTTTTTGATCAAGGTGGTATAGTACGGCGGAATTATTGGGTCGTATTTTTCCAAAGATGACCATGAGAACAACGCTACCGTCAATGATTTCAAACTTTCTTTTTGTACCATAAATGCACAAGTTGAACCTGGTTAACATGTGGCTCCAGCAAGACTGCGCTTAATGCCACACAGCGCGTGAATTAATGGATCAATTAAGAAATGAGTTCGTTGAGCAATTTATGTCTCGTTTTGGAACTGTTTGGACTATTTTTTATGGGGATACGTCAAGTTACTCGTCTATGCTGATAAACCAGTGCCGATTGTAGCCTTAGAAAACAACATTACACGTGTTATTAGCGAGATACCAGCCAATATGCTTGAAAAAGTGATTCAAATTCGGACTCTCCACTTAAAACGTAGTCGTGGTCAACATGTACATAATTGTAAAGCAAGTTTTGATTTATCAACTCAAATAAAAATTTTATACACTTTTGAAATTTTCCTGAAATTCTTTTTGATAATTACTGGGGTGAAAAGTAACCTCTTTGGGAATGAAAAAAAAAAATTATAATAAAGAGTTTTCTCTTTGAGATATTTCAAAAACTTTATTATTGGCTTGAAGTATAATCAAAATATTTATGAATGAAACTCGACTTCGTTCATATGACCACCGCGGGCACGTTTGCAGCGGTCAATTCATTGGACCCAATTTGCAGCGACTCGGCCGAAACGGCCGCTATTTCGCGTTCAATATTGACTCTGAGCTTTTCCAACGTCGTCGGCGTGTTGGCATAAACCAATAACGTAGCCCCACAGAAAATAGTCAAGCAGCGTTAAATCGCACAAACGAGGCGGCCAATCGACTGGCCCATATCTTGAGATAACACGCTCACCATACTTACTCTTCAATAAATCGATTGTAGCGTGTGCTGTGTGGCTTGTGGTACCATCCCGTTGAAACCACATGTCGTCCAAGTCCATATCTTTCATCGATAATCGGTGATCATGGCGCGATAAAGCTGACCATTGACAGTAACGTGACGATCGTTACCGTCGACGAAAAAGTATGGCCCAATAACGCCGCTGGTATGCAAACCACACCAAACAGTTATTTTTTGTGGATGAAGTGGTGATTCATGAAGCACATGTGGTCTTCCACTCGACCAATAATGCATATTTTGCTTATTGACGAACCCATTGAGCCAAAAATGAGCTTCGTCACTGAAGATGATTTTGCGACTCCGAATATCTGTAGAAAATTTTTATAATTTTCAGACGTTGCTCGTTAGTGTACTTTACCATGATAAAAATGTTGAGTTTACTGAATAAATTAACAGTGACAGTTTGATGATTAGTGAAAGAGTGCGTTCACAAATTAAATTCAAAGTTGTCAAGACCCTATTGGAAAACCCTATATATACAATATGGTACCATTTTAGCTAGATACACTTATTATCAAGCGTTTTTCCAACTCCTTGATCCCATCCGAAAAGTAATTTTCGGGAAGGGGAAGGTCTGCAAAATACTCCTTCGTGGCGTCGATGATTTCCTCGCGTGAGCTGAATTTTTTATTGATGAGCCATCTTTTGAGGTTTGGGAAGAGATAATAGTCCGAAGTAGCCAAACCGGGCGAATACGGTGGATGCGACAGCAATTGGAGCCGTAAGTCATTGATTTTAGCCGTGGTTGCGATGCTCTTGTGCGCCGGTGCATTGTTTTGCAAGAACAAAATTTTGTTCGCTTCATGTGAGTTCGTTTCGCAGCGATTTCGGCCTTTAATCGCTCCAATAATGCACAATAATACTCGCTGTTGTTGGGTTTTCCTTTTTTGAGGTAGTCCACGAAGAGTATGACATGACAATCCTAGAAAACCGAGGCCACAACCTTTCCGACCCATCAAACCTCCTTCGTCCGCTTCGAAGCACTCGTGCCGGCTTCAGTACATTGCCGGACACTCATTCTGTTCTCTGGTGTGTAAAAGTGGATCCAAGTTTCATCAACAGTTACCAATCGATGCCAAAAGTCCCCCCGATTCCGCATCAGCAAGTCCAAACCCTCTTTCGAAGTGCTCTCGCTTTCGTGTTTTTGGTCAGGAGTGAGTATGCGCGGCACCCAGCGGCAGGATAATTTTTTCATATGCAGAATATTGCCCAAAATATGGCGTGTGCCCTTAGTACTAATCTTTGTGGTATCTGCCAGCTCGCGCACCTTCACTTTCCGGTAAGCCAACACCATTTAATGTATTTTTTTGACATTGTCCTCTGTAACCGCATCGAAGGGCCTGCCGCTGCGGACTTGATCGGCAATGGAGTTGCGGCCACCACGAAACTCTCGAAACCAATATTTGACGGTATAATCTGACGGAGCATTAGCCCCATAAGATTTATCTAACTTTACTTTTGTTTCCTTCGCCGTTTTGCCTCTCAAAAAATAATGTTTTATGACAGAACGAAAATCGTTTTTGTCCATACTCAACATGATGCCAAACACGTCAACAACAATCAGCTGTCAAAACAAAACTAAAGACAGTATCGCACTGAAATTTGGAATGTCTGCTTAAATATGAACGGACTTCAAGGCGCATTCTGGCGGTCAAGGAGGTAACTTTTCACCCCACCTTGAAGTTTATAACTTTCTATGGTACTTCCTTTCATAGCAAATTTGTCATGATGACGACATCATTTTCAGAAAATCAATTGAAGATCTTTCTTCTCTTAACTAAATTGCTAGATCAAAATATTAATCTTTTAAATGTCCCTTCTGTCAATTGTACTAAAAAAATTTCTTTCTTGGCCAAACGTACTTAACAAATTATCTTATTATCCACCAAAACATAAGAAGCAAGCGTAAGAATTTCGACCATTTTCTTGCTTGTTTACAGTCTGATTTCATTTTTTTGACGGAAACTTGGGTATATAACCAAGAAAAGCCGCTTTATAACATTGATAGATACGAATTATTAAATTGCTGCCTTTATAATTGATTCGTTTTACCCTAAATCTTATGGCTTTAATTTGAACACATGTTATGTACTCAAAGTTATAACCAGGGAGTTGAAATTATTGTTTCTTTGTGTCGATAGATTTAATGAGTCTTCGTCAATTAATATGTTTTATGAAGAGCTGGAACACTTATTGCCTGATGTGTCTAATGACGTTATCCTTTTGGGAAATATTAATTTAGATATCTCACAAAACACAAATTTGGTGAATAATTGTTTGTTGTTTTTTGTCTACTTTTGGTTTTGAGTCGTGTATTAATAGTTCAACGAGTATTTCTGTCTCTTCTAGTACTTGTATTGATCACATTATGATCAGTCTTTCTAAACCTCAAAGTTTAGGAATTTTAAGCTCTGTTATTGATTTGCAAGTCTCTGATCGTTGTGCCACGTGTCTTAGTTTAAAATATTCTTGTTCCTCTATAAATAAAAGACGTTTGAACGGTGATGTTTTTGCTAGAATCGATTTTGGCTCTCTTAATAATCTCTTTAGGTTAGAACATTCTCTCTCTAAGTTTATTAGGACACTAGAATACCATTACTAAGTCTCTTAAAAACCTTAACACACAAACGTCTGATGGAATTTCAAACAACTTCGTTAAAAAAATAGCTTTTAACATTTCTGATATTCTATGTTTTATGTTTAACAGAAGCGTTATATGTGGTATGTTCGCAATTTTTTAAAAATAGCTGAAGTGATACCTTTGTATAAGGCGATAAAACCTTAATAAACAACTCTAGGCCTATCTCGATATTGTCGGTTTTCTCGAAAACCTGTCTGTCAAAATAAGAATGGTCAGCTTCTTAGAAAGAAAACGATTTTTCAGTGAATGCTAGTTTGGCTTTCGTTCTGGTTGTTCAACTGAAGATGCCCTACTAAAATTCTGCACTGAAATATATAACAAAAGCTTTTTCTTTAGTTTCCTTCGTTCTGTCGCTGTAAGTGTTCCTCAAGGTTCTGCTCTTGGTCCTGTTCTATTTCTTATATTTATTAACTCATTACTTTTACAAAAATATCAAAGTAAAATCACTGCATTTGCGAACGATATGGCGCGCGTGTTTTCACAAACAATTCAGCATTAAATCTTTGTTCTGACATCAATCATGATATTGAAACACTAAGTCACTGTTTCAAAATGAATAAAATGGTTTTAAGTGACAAAAAGAAAATTACGTCTTTTAATCAGAGTGGTATAGAATTAGACTATGGATATAAGATAGATATAAGCATAGTATGACTCTTTATAATTCTGACGTAAACTCACAGAGGTATTTTGAAAAAAAATCTTGCTCTGACAAATGTTTTAGTATAGTAAAAGTTAATCAGTTCAAATATCTGGGAGTCTTACTTGACTGGAAGATGAATTAGTTGGCACACACAACTGCGCATAGGAAGTATCTGATGGCAGCCACTAGACAAATCTATTTTCTGAACTCTTACTGCTCATAGGATCTTCTTAATTTGTATTTTTTATGAATTAATGCATTCTAAACTGGAATATGGTTTATCTTTCTGGGGCGGTACTCACTTTAATAAAATGCATCCTCTTTTTATTACCCATTAACATATTATGTGTCTTATTTGTAATAAAATCCGATGGTTTCATAGATTAGTTCTCTTTAGAAACCTTAACATTTTACCTTTGAAATATTTATATTGTTATAAAGTTTTGAAGGTATATAATAGACGCTCATCTAACTACCGACTTAGAATAAATGAATAAAATCTCGTCTAAGTACTTTATCACAAAAATCTTTTTTAATTTTTTTTACGGCAACCGCTCCTAGACTCTTTAACAAACTACCTCATAATCTAAGACGTATACGTAATGATTCCAGTTCCCTTAAACAAATGAAATCATGGCTTTTAGACTTAAACTACAGAGATGTTCTTGGTCTACTTTGTGTATTGACATAGAAAATTTTCAATTCTCATGAATTGTCTTTAACTGTCTTGTTTCTTCTTTTTTTTTCTTTTTCTGTGGTATGTTCGTATTTGTACAGCAAGAACAAAGTTGTTTTAACTCTTTTCTGTCCGGCCAGAGCACATAGGCAAAAAAATGCAAGAAATGCAAATCTTACTGGAATTTATTAGTCCTCGGATTCAGATGATAAATGTTTACAGTACCAGCACCCACAACATCAGCACCAAGAATGAAGCCTGATGCGATAGTGCTCAAAGTTGCAGGTTATTGTGGCGCTTATCCGTAGCATATTAGGGTGCTTGGCAATAACGTATTGCCCCGTTACCAAGTCAGTACCTTGTCTACAGTTTTTTCTACAGTGACTCGCCACTGATATCGTGAAGTATTCGTTTGGTCTGCCGGTATCCTGGAGAGTCAGTCTGCAGTTAGGCTTACATGACAGCCAAGTGTCTTTGAAAGCCCAAACTAAGGACTCTGGGAGTCTTAAAAATCTCATTTCCCGTGATACTGTTGGGACCTAAAGCACAAGCAAGATTCGTTGAACTGAGCTTTCTGGCAGCATTCAGAGGAGCCTTGCGTTCTCGAACTAGCTTGGAACCGGTGAAAGGGTTACGTTAAGTGCAACTTGGCGGTCGGAACTTCACAATATGTATACATATTAGCATATCGTGATCAGGACTGCGTATGGTATCGCTTGAAAGGCTGACACAAGTTTTCCTAACAAGGAGTGAAATCTAACGTCATCCCACAAAAACACCAGCGCTGCATAATAACGTCATGTTTCTTGTTTCAACAGCTGTCAAAGTCACCAATATCGATGAAGACCCAGAACTGTAGATTCGGTGCTGATCAGCTGAATTAGGCATCGCCAAAATGTCAAGCCGACTTATTTCGCGGTCGGATGCTGGCCTTCATAAGATTAAGCTAAATAGTGCAAGAATTGAAGCCGGACAACTTTAGATAACGCCGTGAATTCGCTAATTGGATGCTAGAAATGTTAGCCGAAGATCCGGATTTTGGTCAAAAAATCATCTTCTAGGACGAGGACAATTTTTGGCTCAGCTACGGCTATGTCTACAAGGAAAATTCCTATTAATGGAGCGAACACAATCCACAAGTGTTCGGCCAAGTATAAATTCATCCACAAAAATTGACTGCTTGCTGCAGTTTATGGCATGGCGGCATCATCGGACCTTATTTCTTTCGAAATGAGGTAGAAGACACCGTTACTGTCAATGGTATCAGGTATAAAGCAATGTAAACCGACTTTTTGTAACCAGAACTCTCCAACATCAATATATCCGAGCTATGGTTCCAACAAGACGGCTTTACATGCTATACAAGCGGCGCAACGCTCCAAGTTGTGAAGGAGAAATTTGGCGACTGGGTCATCTCATGGCGAGTGTTTATCAATTGGCCGCCACGATCATGCGATTTGACTCCACTCGATTCTTTTCCTTAGTCTACGCTTACAAGCCAACCACTTTGAATCAGCTCAAGCCCAATATTCGACACGCTATTGCCAGAATAACGCCACACATATTGAACCGAGACATCAAAAATTGGACCGACCGCTTAAGGTACTACCAGTGAAACCGAGGCAGCTATTTGAATGTTGTGCTATTCCACACATAATGGACTGAACACAGCTTCAAAATTAAGCCAAAATCAATTTTATATCTCACACCGTTGTTGTTTTATTTAAAAAAAATGTTCACCATTCCAGGAAAGAGTCGATTTTGTTGTTATTGCATTAAAAGACATGTACCTAGGACTAGAGTCAGAAGGCACACTGTGCGTAATATCATCAAAATTCCGGTCCATGTCCTACTCAAGACCACTTCTTTTTAAGCCAAAGATAACTTGAAGAGTGCAGCCACGAACTGATTATCAATGGGAAGGAGATTCATCAAGCGTGCATCATCATCATCAATGATACATTTTCCTAAAAGCTTGTTTCACCAGGCATGAAATGTAGTAAGTGTTCTTATAGTTGTGTCAATCAATTCTCAACGACAGACCCCTTTTTTATACTGCCAAGAACCCGACTGCGTTGTTATCCTGGATGACATATACTAAATACTTATACCAAGTTAGAAACATGGAAGATGATGCCTTTAAAAACTAGACGAGTCAGACCAGCCTCAATATTGAGAGGATTAACTGAAAGCCTACTTCTATTGCGCTGCAAAAGTCTACGCTCTAAATGTTGCGCGCATTAAGCAACAATTCGATCACAATGCACCATTGTAATAGATGCAGGACAGGTCTATCACCGCCAATACATAACACAACGTCATGCTTAACCTGTTTGGTTAACCTTGATGAAAAGACCGTTTCTCAGAAGTCAACTTAGATTTAAGGTGAGTTCATCAGGGCGGACGATTGTCCGGCTTGGTTCAATGTAGCGCGTAGGATACTTAGGACTACTTATTTCTCTGCTGTTTTGGTTATCACCTGCTGATTGACCTTCATTCGTAGCCAGAAAAGTACAGTTTAGAGCTTTTATGAGGTGCCAGCTTGAGCTTAGACTATCTTGTAGTCTAAGTTGTTGGCGCACTTAATAAGTAATACTGGCAGCATATTGAGGTTGTTGTTCTTGGCAGTCGCAATTTATATTCGAGTATTCGAACATAGTGCCGAGGTTAGCTCTATCCCTTTTTTTAGAAAACGAAGACACAACTCTTGTTTGAAAAAGTTTTGTAAGCCGTTTAAAAAGATAAAACTTATTTATTTATTCACAATCACAATAGAACAACGAATTTATCCATAGAACTCATTTTACCTCAATTCGACACTGATATTAAAATCGTATACACCCCTCCATCTTTCGAGAACTTTCTGAACTAGCATACTATTTACATTTCTTTCCATATCTCTGGAACCTTCGCTATCAGCTGTCAAAGAGCTTGAAGTACAATCAAAACATTTATGAATGGAACTCGACTTCGTTTATATGGCCACCGCGGTCGATTCGTTGGACCCAATTTTCAACGACTCGGCCACACATTTCGGCCGAAACGGCTGCTATTTCGCGTTCAATGTTGGCACTGAGCTCTTCCAACGTCGTCGGCGTGTTGGCATAAACCAATGACTTAACGTAGCCTCATCGAAAATAGTCAAGTGGAGTTAAATCGCACGAACGAGGCGACCAATCGACTGGCCCATGTCTTGAGATAACACGCTCACCATACTTACTCTTCAATAAATCGATTGTAGCGTGTGCTGTGTGGCTTGTGGCACCATCCTGTTGAAACCACATATCGTCCAAATCCATATCTTCCAATTCGGACCAAAAATAATCGGTTATCATGGCGCGTTAACGCTGACCATTCACAGTAACGTGACGATCTTTATCGTCGACGAAAAAATATGGCCCAACAACGCCGCCGGCATGCGAACCACACCAAACAGTTATTTTTTTGTGGATGAAGTAGTGATTCATGAAGCACATGTGGGTTTTCACCCGACCAATAACGTGTATTTTGCTTATTGACGAACCCATTGAGCCAAAAATGAGCTTCGTCACTAAAGACGATTTTGCGATGAAATTCATCATCTTGGCGCATCTTCTCCAGAACTCAATTGGAGAACGTACGTCGCTTCAAATGGTCCATCAGCTTCAATTCTAGAGTCAGCTTCATCTTGTATAAGTGTAAACCAAGATCCTTACGCAAAATACGCCATAATGTGGTCTGAGCGATGCCCAATTCTTGAGAACGCCGTGGAATTGACTGATATGGATCGTTTGCTACGGACGTCTGAACGGCAGCGATATTTTCGACACTTCGACCAACCCGTTGTCTCACTGACAATGCAACATCACACAACAAATATGTAAACTCAAATTTTTGCACTAAACTTGTTATTGCCTGTCTATTCAAAAAGGTCTGGGCCAAATTCATCACACTTTAACCGACCCATAAGTCCTACATCATTTTTTCTTAAAAACTATGGAAAGGCTTATCCACACCTCGGCTCCCTCACCATAATGCAAACAAGAAGAAAGATCCAAGGAAGGCGCTCGAGTAAATGTGCTTATACAGATTAAAAGGGCCCACCGACAAAACGAGATTACAGTATGTACCTTCCTAGTTCTTGACGGTGCCTTTGATAATACCTTTGATAATAGCCGTTGGATTAGAGCGATGGTCGTAAGCCCGAAAATCTCTACGTCTTCATTTCTGTCTCAGCCATCAAGGAGGTACCTCTCACCGCACTTGTGGTCACTAGTCATTATGGCATTTTCTTCAAGATGCGGACTGCAAATGACTGGTGAGTTGGATAAAATCTCTCAGTAAAACTATACGAAGTGTGTTCAAAAAGTAAGGTGACTTTTTTTCGCAGGTAACGTACATTCGATTCCTGTTTGTTTTTTTTTTTTTTTTTTTGCTGTGTTAGTACACATGTGCCGAAAATAGTTTCAAGATGCAGCATACTTAGTTTGTTTTTGACAGATAGAATGGTTAGAGGTGTTTTGGTTTGCTCAGCGATTTTCAATTTTTATAAAAAATGGGCCAAAGAACTTGCATCAAATTTTGTGTAAGAAATGGAATCAAAGAAATGACAGTGGCATACGGTGAGTCTGCTCTAAGTAAATAAATGCTTAAAGTGGTATAAGCTCTTAAAAGATGACCGACGCCACAGCACATCAACAAAAGGTGATAACGTCGAAGCTGTGAAGAAAATTGTTTTGTAAAATCGTCGAATTACCATAAGGCATGTTGCTGAGGATATTGGCATGTCCGTCGGCTCGTGTCTTGCAATTTTTTTAGAATAAATAAATATTTTTTTATAAAAATATAAAGTCACCTAACTTTTTGAACACTCTTCGTACTTGTTGCCGTAATCAGAATGGTATGTAGGAATGTAGTCGGGTCTTCACGGTGGCTCCAAAACCAACCTGGAGTACGGCGCAGGCGTATTCTTGAAAGACGACAGTGTACGTTTTCACTCCTCGTTAGTATTATAAAAGTTGCACCTGTCTTCCAAGAAGATACGTACGCAATCCTGATAGCAATGAACTAACTATCATATAAGGGGTGATTCATCGTGAGGTTTGATTTTCAAAAGGATTTTTTTGACAGATTACGTGTGACTCCTATCAAACTGCTTTATCATTTTGGTTTTGTATTGTTTGGCAAGTCATCATCATGGGAAGACTTACACCACAACAGCGTCTCCAAATTGTTCAGCTGTATTACGATAATCAACGTTCTGTGAGAAATGTTTTTCGTGCGATTTGAGGAACTTACGGTGCGCGTAATCGACCTACTGAAACCATTATTGCCAATACCATTCACAAATTTGAATCCCAGTTTACATAAGTGGATGATACTCGACTGGTTAGACCACATCCAGCACATGTACGCGAAGACTGTGACGAATCGATTCGTCATCGTTCTTAGCAGCTTGGCTTGGCGTATTCGAAAACTTGGCGTATTTTACGTGAGGATCTCGGCCAAAAAGCATACAAAAATCAACTTGTGCAAGAATTGAAGCCAGACGACTTGAATTTGCGTCATATTTTCAGTGAATGGGCTCTGGAAAAACTCAATGAAAATCCGATGTTTTATCGTGAAATTTTGTTCAGTGATGAAGCCCATTTCTGGCTCAATGGATATGTTAATAAACAAAATTGCCGTATTTGGCTGATGAGCAACCCGAAGAATACGAAGAGCTACCATTACATCCATTAAAAACAACGGTATGGTGTGGTTTATGGGCTGGTGGAATCATTGGTCCATATTTCTTCAAAAATGAGGCAAATCAGAATGGTAACCGTTATCGAGCCATGCTAACTGACTATGTACTTCCTGAAATTCAAGCACATGGTCTCGGTGAGCTCTGGTTTTAGCAAGACGGCACTACTAGCCATAAAGTATGTGAAACAATCAACTTGTTGAGAAATCACTTTGGTGAGCACTTAATTTCACGTTTTGCTACGGTAAATTGGCCGCCTAGATCATGCGATATCACACCTTTGTACTATTTTCTCTGGGATATGTAAAGTCTCGGGTCTTCAGGAATAAGCCAGCTACGATTGACGCTTTGGAAGCCAACATAACTCATGTAATCTGCGAGATACCAGTTGCTACGCTCGGACAAGTCGCCCAAAATTGGACTTTCCGAATAGACCACCTCAGACGTAGTCGTGGCGAACATTCACATGACATCATTTTCAAGAAGTAAATGTCATGAATTGTTCTTTTAACCGATAATAAAAATTTTAAATTCGTTTTCAAATTTATATGTTTTATTTTATATTATAAATCAAACCTTACGATGAATCACCATTTATTGTAAGTAAATGGTTAAAAGGACGAAGTATATTATAATCTGCACCGAAAGAGATGCTGAAGTTAGAGCTTTGCTAAAACTTTTAATGACTTCCAGGATGCTTTAGAGAATGTAAAACTTATCTAAATGCAATCAGAAGCTTGAATTCACTGAGTCTTGTTTAGGTTTCAGTTCACAATGGGAAAACTGTAAATGAGATCGTCATTTCAGGTTCAGAGAAGAATAGATACTAAACCTGTATCAGAACTGTATTCGTAACTATGAATTCCATTAACAGTTGGATTTATAGTGAGACTTACAGATGCAGATGGCATAACTACCCAGATGGCGTTTTAAAGTGGCGCTATCCCAATACCCAGAAGGTTTTTTTCGTGGACTTTGAACACGTTGCACTGTATACCAAATTGGAATTTACATATTAATAACAAAATTCCCAAAGCGAATAATGCCATGTGGGCTCTCCGTCGTATGTATGGTAGGACCTAGGGATTAATCCTGTCATACAAAAACTGCAGCGGTTACAAAGGCTTGTATGCCCCATCATCAACGTCGGAGTGCACAATGCACAGCAGCAAAACAAACAGGAGAGATTAATCACTCAGTCATTTGTTGAAAGATTTGTAATAATAATTTCAGATTGGATACGAACGCTTACTCTGGGACAAATTCTTCGTCATTTTATACCATTTTTGGAAGTAGAACTATCAATGCACTAGACACTAACCTGTCACTTCTCCTTTCCTAGTCTGATACACCAGTGTTCTATAAATCTTCAAAGTTTGCATCTCGCCTTAAATCACTTTTGTAACCATTACAGCTGTTTTACGAACACTCAATTCTGAGAACTTGAAGACGTCATTGTTAAACACGTGGTAAAATTGGAAGAACAACAAAGAATCATCCACGTCAGATCAAGTAGCCTAGTAGAATTTTTCTTCTGTGCCTACAGCTGATACGTCCACTATCCTATTGAATGGTTTACTGAGAAGATCATTGTATGCCTCTTTATCTTTATCTTAACAGTACTTCACGGGTCTGCAAGTGAAAGGTCTTCAGACTTATTTACTACAGTTGCATGGGGTGCTTCATTCGGCAAATTTGTGAGTGTTGCTTCTCTAATAACACCACACCACCACCCTTTTTTGTTTAACAGTTTCTCAATATTTTTCTCCCAAGGATCCTCGTTCAGATTTCAAGAAGTATTTCCAACAATGAAGTTGGTTCCATTCTTCCTCATGAGCTGTTAGAAAAATTTGTAAGCCCTGTACAATGACGAAGTGAAATCGTTTCTTGTAGTAACATCTTGATCCGACGACCATCAGCATTTGCCAAAGCTCTTATAAATAGAAGAGTCTTGAAGGCTACTGAAACTTCATGCGATTTAGGTGTTGTTTTATGGTCTGCGATTACTTAGATAAGACACTTACATCACAGTTATTGTCCTTTCTATCCCCCCTAAATGAGACAAAAATATAATGGTACCTAGGGTTAGGTTAGATTTAAGTGGCTGTTGTGATCTGTGATCCTCCTACTGTAGAAGCCATTTGGAGCTCTTAATAAAGCCTAAGAGACTTTTAATGTCTATGTTGCTTAAGTCACTTAAGTCGTTGTGGAAAAAGTCCCCTTGGTGGAGATTTCTTCTTTGGAAGAGAGCTGGACATGTACAGAGGAGGAGCTTCTGCAAAAGTCGTTAGTAAACATGACAAGGCTTCCTGCAGTGTCTAGTGATGACACCTTCTAAGATGTTTTCTTAGAAGAATTAGAAGAATTAAACTCCTGGAGCGATTCAGATCTAGCTTTGGCCAGATTTGTTTGGTCTCTAAGCATGTCTATCCAACCGCCCATCTATGGTTTGTCCTTCTACTAGCATCCAGATTTATTTCTTGTTTGCACGTAGCGATAGGTATACCTATGTTTTCCTCTTCAGGTGTGATAGGTATAGCCCTACAATTAATTCCCTGAAATGTCTCTATGTCCCGGCACCTAGCAAAGGTGAATGTTAAACTGCTCCGCTCCTGCTCTACATTAGAGATGATCAGCAGTCCATGACTGTTCTTGAATTTAGAGAGCATGAGTCCAGAGATTTGATAGCAGCCAGGATAGAGCTTTCTTGATTGTCAGAACTTCCGCCTGTAGCGTTACAGTGATCGGGGAGGCGGAAAAAGAGGCTAAGGTTAAGCTTATCGGCAAAAACACCACCACCAACCCCACTGACAGTCTTTAAACCGTCGGTGTTAAAGTGGATTGAATTATTATCCAGGAAGATAGGTATGGTGTAGTCGATGTTTTCTGGTAGGATTCCTAGTGCATTAAGAATATTTTCGTGGCCAAAATGTCTGTCATTTGTATCTGCGTTGGCAGCTATAAATGTCGAGGTCTGTAAGGTTTATGTCCAGAGCAGCGGAGGGAGTAGTGCATAGGGATCCGCTTATTCCCAGACATGTTGTTCTTTGGACTTTATGCGAGGTTGGAGGCTCCATTTGTTCCCAATGGCTTTGCAAGAGAATAAAGCTACGGAGGCTTTCTTTACTCTTTCTTGAATGTTAGGTTTCATGCTTAGTTTCCTGTCGAATATTAGACCCAGATATTTCGCTGCATCGGAGAAGACCAAGCTGGTACCGTTGACTGAGAGAGGGTCTTTAGTCGGAATTTTGTATTTCCTAGAGAAGAAGACAAGATCGGTTTTATGGGGGTTTATTTCCACACCACAGCGATCCGCCCAAGTTGTTAATATGTTAAGATTATACTGCAGTAGCTCTTTAATCGTAACAAAATGTTTTCCTGAGACGGCTATAGCAAAGTTATCCGCATACGCAACCACTCTGCTACCACACTCTTCCAGGTATATCAGCAGTTCGTTAACCACTAAGTTCCAGAGAAGGTGTGGGAGGACACCGCCTTGCGTGGTACCTCTGCTGACACTACTTTTGACAGAGGACCTACCCAGTTTGGAGTTGATAATTCTACTCTTTAGCATGAGATTGATCAGGTCCCCAAGTGAATTATCTATCTTCAGAGCTGACAGCGCCGTAGTGATTGCGGATAATTTGACGCTGTTAAAGGCGTCTTCTATATCCAGGAAAGCTACGATTGTATATTCTCTATAATGTAAGGATCGTTCGATGTGGCTTGTTTGTGAGTGTAGAGCCGTTTCCACCGACTTTCCTTTGCAGTACGCATGTTGTACCGTCGATAGAATTCTAGGATTCAAGCTAGATGTTATATGGATATCAGTGAGTCGTTCTAGAGTTTTGAGAAGGAAAAATGATAGACTAATGGGTCTTAGGGCCTTTGGGACAACATGAGAACATTTTCTGCTTTTGGGAATGAAAACTACATTTACTTCTCTCCATGACAGAGGTATGTGGGATAGCTCTACGCAGTACCCCATGATATTTTCAAGCGATAGATGAAGCTATGCAGTGTCCAGAGTAGTTTGTCGCCAGTAATTTTTGTCGCGTCTACAATAATTCTATTATTACTGTTGCTAGCCGTGAAAGGGGAACTACCTGGAAAATGAGTATCCAGTAGCAGGTCGAGTGATTCATCACTTGTGATCGTCCATGAGTTTTCGTTTTTCTTCAAGCAGCTAGGCATCGAAGGATTTGTTGAGAGGATTTTTCTTAGCCGCAATGCCTCAGAAGTGTTTGTGATTTTGTCACAGAATGATCTCCAGGATTTCACTCTTCATTTTTATATGTTTTGAGGGATTCTTTGTATGAGTCCCAATCCAACGCTTTTCTTGAGGTTTTTGCTTTGTTAAAAAGTTTCTTAAAAGCGTGTCTAATCAGCCCCAGTGTGGATGTCCACCAATATGGCTTTTTCTTGCCTCTAGCTTTAGTTAGAGGACAGGAGATGGCCAATGCTCGGTTGAGAGCCCGTGTTAGAGCCTCGACTTTCGAGTCAAGTTCATTGGTGTTGTCCGGAGGGTTTGAAAGGTCGGGAGAAATATTTTTTAAAAGTGTTTCCCTGTATATAGAAATACCTAAGATAAGACAACATTCGACTTCTTATGTATGATAGGAACCTAGCACAACCAAAACAAAAGCACATGTTTTCGTTATATTAATCATACCAAAAGATGTGACACTTTCTTATGGGCTACTTGATCTCTAAGTTAGATCAGGTCCAAATGCATTCCATAAGACCCCACCCATCACCTTTACGGACAACTTCAACCAGTTTCTGTGAAATTTCTTTCATTTTTATACGCAGGACTGGGTTAGTTAACAATTTCTCTGAATGTAACTCTTTTCGGTGGTTTTTCCAGTTACACGAGTTGGTTACTGGTAGTTTAAAACAGGAAAACCACATTTACCAAGTCATGGACTACCACCAACTCGTTGCGGTTCACAATGTCATTTAATTTAGCATCGCCCCCATATAACTTGCTGATTCCTGTGGTTCAAATTGCATAACTGTCAATCGCAACAGAAACTCTTTTTGGCTAGAAAACAAGAGCTTACATAAAAGGGATACGCGGTTTTTATTTAATTTTTATCGGCAACATTAACCCTAATGAACCTCCTTTACCCACGTCTTCTGCTTTCCATGGGGCACCGAGTTATGAATTTTTTTTTTTTTTCGAATTTTTTAACAGTTATCACATCTCGTAACAATTATAATTTGAGCCGAAACCAGTTTCCACAATTTGCAATCCCCATACAGATTCAACTGACGGAAAATACCCACATTTACAGGCAGTTCTCACAGTACAAAGGCTTTTGCCTTACTTTTGAAAGACTCGAATTGGAGTTGGAGTCGCTGTCGGTATCCTCTTATGATCGTGTACAATGATCCTACCACAATGCAATTCAACCCTCTCCTAGAGTCACAATACTTGTAAGTAATCCGAGAGCTCACAAACACAATCGAAACGAAAGAAGCTTTCAGTCTGGTCTCAGTCTGGAACTCAGTGTGAGTTGACTTAATCTCAGTCTCACTCTCAATTCAACATCACTTTCGATTTCAATGGAACAAGATCTGGGCCAGTTTACCGAAAAAGCTTTCGATTTCCTTCAACCAAAATTGTATCACCTCGTCGGTGATTCCGATTACGCTTATGATCATAACTACCACCACAAAGTAATCGTGGCTTCCGCACGATTCTCTCACGTAACACAACTCACAGATGCATACAGTCATAGCTTGTGTGTATCGCTCTCTTTAAAGAGATTGCACCACCAGTACCATATCACCCAAGACAGGTGTGGAGACGAGGATGGTATGTGTTGGTAGCGCACGGTGTGAACAATCCCCATCCAAGTGTCGAACAAACGCACAAAACAAAAACCAAACCAAAAACACACACACCATCCAACAAAAAGATACAAATACAATAACAAAAACAGCAGTACATCGACGTCTTGACTTAACGCCCCAAGTTAAGCACTAAAGTTGGAACCTACACGAACCAATTTTTGTTTTGTCTATTTTTGTGAACGTTGTTTGATAAAAATTCACTAGTAATCAGTAGTTAGCCGAACCGCACGGATATAGCTGTTATTCCCTCATCGATCCGAGTTACACTTTCCAGAGCTGACTCCGACCAATCGACGAGATACGTGAGTTTCCTTCCATCATTGCCAATTAGTGTCACCTGTCTCCGATTGTAGTTCGAAGAAATTCTCTTACCAATTTTTCAATTTGTTTATTAATCCGATTTTCAATTTTGATTTTTACTTTTTTTTTTAACTTTTTTTGACGTTGCCATTTTGATTTTCGGTGCATGCAAGTGATTTAGTGATGATTTGTGTGATCCGTTTCGCGAGGTATAACTATTGTAGATTTGGGTAAACATCATACTGACAGTTCAAGCAAACAGGGTTCGATCGATCCAATCCGATCCGAAAGTGTGTGCCAATGTTTGCATAATTCAAGACCTCATTCGATTGCTAATCACTCGGCAATAATTGGCCAAGACCGTCTCAATTTTTTTAGGCCCGAGGCTATTATGATGGTGTGCCATTGAAAATATTTTTTAATTCATCGCCTTAGTCTATTGTTCTATTCGAGGTTCAAGAGGTTCTTAATTTTTTTTTTTTTTTTTTTTTTTTTTTTTTTGGGTTTAGTGGCCAAGGTATCTGTCGTCTTAAGGTCACGAAAGGTCCAGGGAATAGTGAGATGAGAGAGATCTTCTGTGCCGAATGTTTTCGTAGAATTTCACTTGCTTAGACCGAAATATTGAGATTTCTATTATTGTGGTTCCGGATTATAATCGGAGACTTATTTATTGTTATCTAAACAAAATTAAGGGTGAGACGAGTATATAATGGTAAACATTTGTTATATTTCTTTGCAGTGTTGAATTGATTTTTGGAAGAGAAGAATTTCATTTAGGAACGAGTGTCTGACAATAAGACAAACTAAAACAAACCAAAAAAAAAAAAACTTAAATTTAAAACAAAAACAGTGATCAAAATGAGACAACAAACAGTTTTACTTGCCTGCCTATGCAGCGTCATCACCGTGGTATCATCTATACCCTTACCCGCCAGTAATCAGGAGTTGGACGTTTTACAGATTCCACTAAACAATGGCAAGGTAAGTTATAGTCTTAAGATCGAATGAATTTCTTTTAAAATTCAACTCTGGTCTTCTGTTTGTTTGTTGTCTACAATCTAAGAGACCATTAAACTAATTTTGTTGTGACTCTCACTATTTACTGCTGAGATCTTCTCAATTGACATAGGCTCTGTAGATCCTTGCTTGTACGTCCATTTATCTGAGAAAATGATTGAATTGTGCTTAAAAAAGCTATAAATTGCTTACTCACATTGTAAAGTTTTTTCCTCCAGCTGACTAACATAGTTAAAATGAAGAGCAACCAAAATTGAAAAGTCTATCAAAATAATTGTCAAACTAACGAACATCAAAGTTTGACAGTTTTGGACTGTCAGATTTGCAGATTGTTTTAGTATGCGGGCAGACGTCTACTATCCAATTAACTTTAAAGTAGCAATAACAATAATTTTATTACCTATCACCATTCGTAGCGAAATTCACATTCAATATTTAATGATCGCAAAATGTCAGTGGAATGTCAAATTATTGACGTACCATATAGCATTTATGAGAGGTCAAAAAAGTGTTGACACACATGACGGCTTCGATTTTAATGGTCAAGCGAATAATGCACTGAAAGTTATTAGTCATTAACTGTTATAGTTATACCATACATATTTGAATACGAATTTAATTAGTCTGACAGGGATTTATATTTTATATAATTTTTAATGCAAATGCAATTATGTAACCTTGAGTCAGGTATAATTTTAATTTCTACTATGTTACAAAGATTATTATGTTGTTCAACAATTATCTTCAAAGACAAGTCATATAGCAAGTTCCAACAATTACGGGCAGCTCATTTTGATATTAATGCGAATCCTTTGGAAATTCTTCGATCAACAAGTGACTTGATCTTTGATCATGTCAACACTACCCTCTAATTTCATTCTTAGATATCAATTATCTTGACCCACTAGTCGCATATATGCAATTTGGGTATTACAAAATTATCTTTCAAACCTTGCAATGAGTGTTCTTATTTCATCAAATAATCTTAAGGTCCCACAGTGCAGTGGTCTTGGGCCAGTTATCTTTAAATTTTCATTATTTCGGCTGATTCCAGGTTGCTAGGATTTTCCGCGTTTCATCTTCAGAGATATGACTCTTACATCGTTCTTTCTGTCAGTCAGAATTTAATTAGTCTGACAGGGATTTATATTTTATATAATTTTTAATGCAAATGCAATTATGTAACCTTGAGTCAGGTATAATTTTAATTTCTACTATGTTACAAAGATTATTATGTTGTTCAACAATTATCTTCAAAGACAAGTCATATAGCAGGTTCCAACAATTACGGGCAGCTCATTTTGATATTAATGCGAATCCTTTGGAAATTCTTCGATCAACAAGTGACTTGATCTTTGATCATGTCAACACTACCCTCTAATTTCATTCTTAGATATCAATTATCTTGACCCACTAGTCGCATATATGCAATTTGGGTATTACAAAATTATCTTTCAAACCTTGCAATGAGTGTTCTTATTTCATCAAATAATCTTAAGGTCCCACAGTGCAGTGGTCTTGGGCCAGTTATCTTTAAATTTTCATTATTTCGGCTGATTCCAGGTTGCTAGGATTTTCCGCGTTTCATCTTCAGAGATATGACTCTTACATCGTTCTTTCTGTCAGTCAGAATTTAATTAGTCTGACAGGGATTTATATTTTATATAATTTTTAATGCAAATGCAATTATGTAACCTTGAGTCAGGTATAATTTTAATTTCTACTATGTTACAAAGATTATTATGTTGTTCAACAATTATCTTCAAAGACAAGTCATATAGCAGGTTCCAACAATTACGGGCAGCTCATTTTGATATTAATGCGAATCCTTTGGAAATTCTTCGATCAACAAGTGACTTGATCTTTGATCATGTCAACACTACCCTCTAATTTCATTCTTAGATATCAATTATCTTGACCCACTAGTCGCATATATGCAATTTGGGTATTACAAAATTATCTTTCAAACCTTGCAATGAGTGTTCTTATTTCATCAAATAATCTTAAGGTCCCACAGTGCAGTGGTCTTGGGCCAGTTATCTTTAAATTTTCATTATTTCGGCTGATTCCAGGTTGCTAGGATTTTCCGCGTTTCATCTTCAGAGATATGACTCTTACATCGTTTTTTCTGTCAGTAGACTCAATCCACTAAATTCAGGATCCACGTTTCTAAGGTACTTGACTTTTGTAGGCTATCATTCATACGATCAGTGTATCTAAACTTAAACACTTTCGCAAAGGTCCGTATTTTGATACATTTGCTAAGGCTCAGGGTTTTTTGCAACCGCTTTTCTCTATTTAGGAAAAGCAGGCTATTCAGTTCCAGTACCAATGGCTTATCCTTATAGTTGGTGATAGTGAAATCAAAGCCATTGAACCAAAAGTCAATCAAGCTCAGAAATTGTGACCCTAGAAATACTATTTCAACATAGTATTTCACTACTCTGTAATATTGAAGAGGTATGGTCTTCAAATCAAACCATATTCACATTAATCTTCTCGGTACTGTCCTGACATTTAAGTATCTAAGAAGATATATGAAATGAATTCATAGCAATCTTCCAATGAAGATAACTTTCAATCCGTGCTGTCATTTTTGACAATTCTTTTGCAAACCATCATGAATAGGCTCACATATGTACGATGTTTTAAAAAACAGTGTACAATGTAGGAACCGTATAGAAGGCGTACAAACGAATAGAACTGAAATCGATAACTACTAAAGAGTAACAACACTTAAACTTAATGGGCAGACAGAAGAAACTAGAAGAGGCTATAGTCCGGCATGGACAAGGACCTTAGCTAAAATGCCTCATCAGCTAGCATGGTGTTATGACAGCTGCCTCCATTTACGCACACGAAATTGGTTGATGTCCCTTTTCACTAGTGTGCGCCACCTAAGATGAGGTCACTCTCTACTGCGTTGTTCCTCTGGATTGGAGCAGAAATCTTTCCGGACTGAAAGTTGGCTGTCGTACCCACATGTCGAATTATCCGAACTTTCCTGACAAGATTGGAATTGCTTTCAGTCCTTCATTCTCAATACAAACGAGACCGAATATTATCTGGAAAACTTTTCTCTCGAAGCGCCAGGAATCAGGACTGAGATGATCGGTGGCTTGTATAATGCCTTTTTGGTTGCTCAAGGGACATCTTTTATACTCAATTACCTTCTAAACCCAAAGAAGTTGCGATTAGGAAGAGTGATTGTTCGGATGATTTCCTCGCTGGTGTCGTTTTCCAAATTGATGGAAGTCGCTTACTTCCTCTAAGTTGTAGCTGCCTACCGCGAAGTTTTATCCTACGTATCCATTTTGTGTGTCCTTCTTTGTTGATAGTATATGCTTTCCGTTTGTCTCTTCTGCTTTAATTGTCGCAAACACTCCATTGACAACTCACTGTGTTCTTCTCATTACATATGTCAATGTCGTCTGCATATGCGAGTAACTGAATAGACTTTTAAAAGATGATTCCTTTGGAGTTAATTTGTAAGTTCCGCACAATTTTTTCAAGAACGATGTTAAAAAATCACATGACAACGCATCGCCTTTTTTAAAACCTTTTTTAAGAGTACGCTGATGGTATAACGACAATTATAGACGACATTGATTTGGACGATATGTGGTTCTAAAAAGATAGCACTATGGGTTCGTTCTGCGTTTCGGGCATAGCTCAGTGAATTTTTGAGTGAAGACTATAAGTTTAGTATTGGAAATAGATAACTGCCTTGTACCGTCCACCATATTTGTATTTGTTCCTTCCTCAGCTAAGTAACTAATTACAATTTTCGCTTTACATGTTGAAGTATTGTCCTGCTGAAGCATTAAATGTTCACCAGTAAGAATCACGCGCTTAGAAATCTTTTTACATTATACATACATTTTAAATTGCTCCTCTACGATTTATTTAGTAATTTTTTAGAGATAATATCTGTGCAATGGGTACCATTTGTGGCCACGCAAAGATTTACCCTTTTTTCGACATTTCGCATCACTTTTTGAAGTGTTTCTTGTGAAACTAACACCAGAATTTGGTCTTAAATTATTCAAAGGACTCTGGTTTGTTGGTAAAAGCCCTGGTAGAAACAGTCAGGTGGAGTCAGCCGAAATCAATATTTTTTTTTTAACCAATCAACTATGAAACATCGTCTTAAACAAATCGACGATTTCATGAGCGCTGTGGTGAATTGAGCTATCCTGTTGGAACTAATAATTTTCCATGCCATTATCATCCAATACAGATGCCAAAAAATCGCTTTAAACCATTTTCGATCCAATCAAAGCATAGACCGTAACTTTTGGTAAATGTAAAGGCGCTTCAAAAATTAATACCGAACATTTGCTGTATTGACCGACATGGTCCCTAAAATCAGTCTCACCAGCAATGATAAATTTCATTTTGGGCATATTGAACACGACTCGCCACATCAAGCGGCAATAAATTTTGAG
This sequence comes from Volucella inanis, assembly GCA_907269105.1. NCBI lineage: Eukaryota > Metazoa > Arthropoda > Insecta > Diptera > Syrphidae > Volucella > Volucella inanis. Next base: position 14,092,642 of record OU026156.1, on the reverse strand, counting down.
ACATTCCCATCTTGTATGGGAAATTGTGCAAACAACATTTGAAATTTTTCAAATGATTGATGAATGTAGATCAAACCGCTGAACCAGGTGATCGTGTGAAGTTCCCGGATGTTGTTCCCGGCTTTCACAGCATCAATGGCCTCGAAATATTCGACGTGGACGAAGTTTAAACTTCAGCATTGACGTTGCCACACGACAACTCTCATTGCATTTGGTCACTTAACTTTAAATTTTCTTGACTGTTAACAATATGTATTAGACCGTGATATTTGCCTCTATTCTATCACTCCGAGCTTTTTGTATTTTGAAGTAAACGAAGCCTCAAAATAAGAAAGGACATTTCCACAGCACTCTCCAATCTGCGCCATCGGAATAGCTAATTCAAACTTTGTCATAGAAATTTTTACTTTGTAAGACATGCTGAACATGCTGACATAGAACTCTAATCCTTTTCACATGTTGACTTTTGCTTGCGTATGGCAATTCGTGAGTGGCACGACCGTAGTTTCTATCTCCATACGTAGACATCCATGATTCGTGTCCACCGATGGTACTTTTCGTATAGAGATAGCGGAAGAATTGAACATTGCCTATGGATCCGTCTAAGATATTTTGGTTAATGGTTTGGGTTTTCGTCGTGTAGCAGCAAAGTTGGTGCCAAAAGACCTCAATTTCATGCAAAAAAGAGACCGTGTTGAAGTCGCAAAAGAGATGATTTGGGAGGCTGAATCCGATCCTACATTCATCAAAAGGATCATTACTGGAGACGAGACGTGGGTTTATGAGTACGACACGCAATCCAGACATCAGGTAAGTGAGACCAAAAAAACCACGACGTTTTCAGTCAAAAAAGAAGGCAATTCTCATAGTGTTCATGGATTACAACGGTGTAGTGCATCATGAATTTTTGCCAGAAGGCCAGATAGTTAACAAGGAGTATTATTTGAGCGTTATGAGACGAAAGAGACCAGAATTGTGGACAGAAAACTCGTGGATTTTGCACCATGATAGCAAACCGTCGCACAGTGCCATCATTATTCGTAATTTTTTGACGAAAAATGCAACAAATACCATTCAACAACCACCGAATTCACCTGATTTGGCTCCCTGTGACTTCCTTCTGTTCAATTGAGTTAAAAAACCACTACGGGGAACGCGTTTCAGCAACCGGGAGGAAATACCGAAAACCGAATATAAAAAATGTTTCGAGGATTGTATCAAGCGCTGGCATAAGAGTGTTGCGGTCGATGGGGATTACTTTAAAGGGGACAATATAAATTTAGATGAATAAACTTGCATTTTTAATTTTCTGAATAAGCTCCGGGAACTTTTTACTAATCAAACTTTGATTTCAATAGTTCGATTGTTTGGCCCGCTGTTGAAACCACATCAAACCAATGTTGAGTGCTTACTATTTTGGCCAAAAATAACATTCCAGTATATTCCGATAGCGATTTCCATTCAGTGTTACGTGGCGGCTATCATCAACAAAGAAAAAATAAGCCGCAATGTTGCCGGCCTTTTAAAAACCACACCAAATAGTCAATTTTTGTGGTGGCGTCTCATGAAGCGCATGTGGGTTTGTAGCCGTTCAATAGTTCAATTTTGCCAGAAATGAGTTTCAACCCTGGAGATGATTTTACGATGAAGTTCTGATTTGATTGTAACCATTTCTAGAGGCCAGTTTGAAAAAGTTTAGCGCTACAAATGGTCATATTCGCAAAATTCGCCACAATGTTGTTTGAGCGATGCCCAATTCCTGCGAACGACGAGGAATTTATTGACTTGGGTCTCTTTTAACATTTTTAGCACTCCTTACATTTCTTTCTCTCACAAGCACCGGAACATTAAACAGCGAAAATATGGCATAACCTCAAATGTTTGCACCAAATTATGAATAACGGGTCGGGTGGGGCGACTGCAATTGGCGTGAGCCATCTTTAAGTTGATTCCACTGACTCCGAATCTTGATTTTGAATTTTAATAATTTGTAAACGATACTCGTTCGAGTACTGAACCATGACTAAATGTTAGACATAGACAAGGAAATAGTAATCACAGTTCACAAAAACCATTAAAGGTCCACCCTTCTTAACGGAACCTTATTGCTCTTGACCCTAAACCTATCAAAACCTCTTATGCAAGACTCTTTGAATACGTTTGTGCAAAAATTACCGTCTCCAAGCGCAATCTTTTCATAATACGCTCCTCCATTCGCCCATCCCAACGAATTCTCAGTTCCCAGCTTGCTGATTCCATATATGACATATATTCCATATTGTAGATCCCGAAAATATGGAAATAGTAATACCAACCCCACTTCAGATAAAGAAATCTTTTTTTATCGATTGCCTCTCTGACTCCGCTTTTTCTCAACTAAATGACATTACTTACGATACGATGCCGATAATTGCGTTGTCACAGAGAGCTCTTTAATCTAAACTCTACAGCTACTTCCCACCTTTATCACAGTAAAGAAAACAAAATAATTCAGTCGCAGTACTCTCACCATTTCATAGGGCTGAGTTCGGAAAATTTAACTACATGCTTAGTACCACAAATTTAGACATCATCTCAAATAGCTCCAGATAATACTATCGAACTTCTCTACATCCTAATTTTCAAGCTCCTTAAAATCTCCCCAAAAACGATCCCACATTCTCACAACGCTACTGGGTAACAAAAGAAATAATATACACGGCGCATGTATCTCAAACCTCGGTATACCTCTGACTCCGTCGCTTACCAGCAAGCTTATACCCTTTTTTCTCAGCACTGTGATCACTCTCTCACGATTACTTAAGCCGAATGCAATCTGAACGTATCTCTTATTCTAAACGGTTTTTACACTTCATAAACATCCTCAAACACCCCTGAAGAAATCTCAAAATAATTCTCCAAATTCTTTAGCCATTCGTTTGCTACGCATGTTGGAGCTGTCTTCAATCTTCAGTTATCTCAGTTGATATTAATATTGCACATGTAACTTAGAATATTAACGCTTAAAGGCCAGTACTCCCGCGTCCTGACGGGTTGCTTGCCAGTTTTAAAAAAACGTGAAAACTTCTTGGTCAAACCTCTCTCCATCCTCTTTCGGCTCTCGATGTCGCTGCATAAAAAAGGTCCAAAAAATTAAATCTCTTTTTACCGTTACATCGCTAAGTTCTCTTGTATACCCAAACTATTTGAGAGCAGTGTTTACAACCTTATGTTCCTATCTTCTCTCCTTATCAATACGGTTTTCCCATAGGAGGGTAAACAATTACTAATTTAACAGAATTCGATTCTTCTACTCTCTGTACATTGGAAATCGATGTAATTGCTAACGATTTTAGCAAAGCCTTCGATAAAATTTTCTACCAAATAAGCCTTCTTAAGCTTGAATCTATCGGGTTCCAACCTGGGTTCATCTTCTGGATCCAATACTATTTTATAAATCGTCAATATAATCTATCTTTTTTTTATCTTCTGTTTCTGATCTCATTATAGCTACATCTGGTGTACCTCAAGGAAGTCACCTCGGTCCTCTAAACTTTATATTGGCAATTAATGATGTAGATTTCATTATCAAAGAATCCCGCATTTCCATCTAAGAACATCTTTATACAATCTTAATCTGGTGCGAAAAAGAATGCTACTGTAGCAAATGCCAAACTATTTCATAGGCAACGAGTTAATATCCCCTGTCACCTTACTTCCCGATTATATAGACATTATATGCGATTAAGAACTTAATATTCGGACGCATATTGATATTTCTTCACTGGGATTCTTAAGCGACGGTACTGGAATATGTACGCTAAATTTGGTTCCCTTACGCAGATTCTTTCGAATCGCATTACGGGATCTATTGTACTTTGGATAGATATCTATAACTTGCCTCCGATCGTTTAAAGCTAATAAATCATCAGCCCCTCAAAAAATGTCGAGAAATTGCTGATTGTTCATCAAGTACTCATCGATTGTATAACTACCCTATCCTGCTCCAAATGATATCCATTAATGCACCCCTCCTTCACATCAATTTGCACCGAACCGACTACTGCTTTCATGAATCTTTGACCAAAATGCTCAAACTGCCAACAACATGGTTGGTATATTCGACTTTAACATCAGCTTAATCAGTCTTCTCACCCAATCTCATTGACTCCTTGCCTTTATCGTAGTTTTTATGTCATATAAATATTTTAAGTTTAGTTTTTAAATTATATGTTTGTAGTATTCCAAAATTCAATCAATTCATATTAAAAAAAAATAAATTACTCCTAAAGGAAAGCCTTGAGTTTCCGTATTTAAAACATAAGTTACGTCGTAATTTCTATGTGTTTCTCTTACCTTAACCCACACTTCATGTATATGTATATACTCTGCAAAATAAATTAAATAAAGCCCCAAATATTAACTTAAATAATCCAAATTTAAATAACGAACTTACATTCGTCTCCGTTTGCCTTCGTTGCACATAAGTTTCTTTTAAAATAAAGACTTTGTCACCAATTGTACTTTTCATCCTTAAAGCACAAAAATTCCTAGTCCAAATATATTTTTCTTTTTTTCACGTTTCCGTTTCACTTTTTCGTTGCACATAAGTTTCTTTTAAAATAAAGACTTTGTCACCAATTGTACTTTTCATCCTTAAAACACAAAAATTCCTAGTCCAAATATTATTTTTCTTTTTTTCACGTTTCCGTTTCACTTTTTCGTTGCACATAAGTTTCTTTTAAAATAAAGACTTTGTCACCAATTGTATATTTCACTCTTAAGATACAAAAATTCCAAATGCAAATGTTCCTATTTAACTCCAAAATAACTCAATTCTTCTTTTTAGCTTTCCGTTTCACTTTTTCGTTGCATTTCTATTTTCAATAAATATTTTCCTTCTTATCTGAGGAATAACTCACTTTGCAAATATTGACTCACCTCAGCTATCTAAAACATCATCATCACTCAGTTAAATAAAACCCATTTCCGTTTCACATTTTCGTTGCACTAGAATTTTCCATTAATCAAATTGACCCACAGATATCTGATTCAGCAAAAAATTGTACGCCATTGTTTCGTTAGCAAGAATTTAAATACAACACACAAATGGGTGTTAAGAAGTTAAGATACAATCTGTAATTACTGAATTAGTTATACTACGCGTGACTTTTTTTTTTGCTCTAAAGTAAGATGTGAATATGCGACAAGTTATTCTCCATTTGGCACAGTTTCCTTTAATTGAGGTAGAAGTGTTAATTATTATTGTTTCACGATTGAAAAGGCATATCATTTTTAACACGTTATATCAGAGTTAGTAGTGAATTTTTGTCATAGTATAACTTGTTTGAATTACACATTATTGAAGCATTTGTAGGCATCTATGAGTATGGTCTTCAAATGAGAAGGTTTCTTATTAATGTGCTCACATGGCTAAGGATTTCTGCTTGGCTATCTTTGAAGGACTTTTTTCACACAAGCCTGTCGTTACAAAAGATTGACAAAGTTCATTGAGGTCGTAGTGACAATAAATTGTGAAGCGATAGAAGTGACCTGAGTAACATAGTTTTACACAGTGATTATTTCAAAAAAAGGAAACGCTCCAAATTGATATGGTTTGGAACAAAATTGCCATTACACTACCTTCAGCGAAATTATGTAGTCCAATTCGGATAGATAGATAGAAACTATCAGAGTCTGTTTAACTGTATATCTTGTCACGCAGGAAATGCTTCTATGGATAATTATGTTCACCTGAATTGATCTTAAGGAACCAATTAGACATCACGTTATGTTATGTTACAAGAGATCAATTTGCCACTTTGTTGGCAGTCTGTCATGTGTAGCAGTCTTGCAAGTCGTGAATTTCTGCGAACGCATTGAAATAAAAAATATTTGTCATTAGCTGCACTTTTCGCATTGCTCGAAAACCAGTCTAATTATTATCAAAATTGTTTAATTAAACTAAAGATATTAGTTCGATTTGATTTGATTGTGCTTACCACAACGTTTAAAGTTTTAAAATAGCTGCATGCTATGAGCTACTTTCACGACGAGTTGAGATGAAAAAGTTTGTATATTTCTATTTAAATGAATAGCTTTACAAATGGCAATTTCATTAAAATCCAGTTAAGCAGATATCGGTTTATTATTTAAAAAAAAAAAAAAAATAAGTCCAACTGATAACTATTGAATAAACCATCTTCTATGAATTCGACTTGTTTTTGCTTATTGCAGATAGTATCGTTCTCAATATTTGTTCCCCTTTCTTTGTGCCATTCGATTTTAGAATCAATTGTACACTAATCTCGTTGCATCCGGATCTAATTTTACAATATCGGAGAATGTATCCTAAAGTCCTTATTCTTACTTCTTCCTATGACAGATTTGAACGAAACGAATATAAAATCATAAGGACATTCCTTATTTGCTCTTCCCTTTTTGATTGAAATTGTGCACAGACTTCTGAAGACCAGAAGCTTTAAACTTTATGTTATTCTGCAGGCCATCCTAATAGGAATGTTAATTTCAGTATCTAAAGCTAGTTTTAATTATGGAAAATCCTCAAGCGATAGATTGGTGAAATTCCAAGATCTTACTGGTTCAAAATGACATTTGAAATGCAGTCGTCGTGAACTGCATTCACTATCCCATCAAGCTTCAATAGAGTCAACTTGTCACTGCGAGCCTTGAAAATATTTAGAAGAATTTAGTAATTTCGAATGGTGAGACTTCATGCAATGTCTAGGGCCTGTCATCACACCGCGATGTGTGAATTATTTTAATACACAAAATCCAGTGCAGTCTCCAGTCTATGCCAACTGAATTTTATTGAAAGTAAATGAGAAGATGTGCTAATTAGGAGGAGTATTGGTTAAACATTTCACATAATTCATCCTTTCGCACAGCTCCGCTATCTGTTGTCTATTCTTGTCAGTGGACAAAATGATGCCTTGAAGCCAGTTGTCAACAATTTGTGAGTGCATTAAAACATTTTATGTAGTCGCGAAATATTTGCCTACTTCTAACAGATTGAGTTGCGAATTCCACTAAATGGCATTTTTTGAGATGAAGCCATTTGCAGGGCGTGATCAAATCTTACCCTTGACCTTAATTTGTTTACCATAAATTAGCTTCCAATGTGTGAAATTATTCAAATTTGTCCTTCATCACTCCTGATGTTCCCGACTGTACCAATTTTCTTTAAGTAAAAAGGGAACTGGACCACAAGGCACACAGAAAACCTTTTTTGCCTCAAGTCAACTTAGAAATCTTTCGATATCCTTAATGAAATAGAAATTCACCCTAGTGAAGATAGCTTTTAATCCCTCTGAGCAAATACTATGTCCTGATGGTGTATAGACCCATACACTCAACACTGTATACATGATGTCGAGAAAGTTTTCAGATATCTTCCCTTTTGAGGTTCAGAGACAGCTTCAAATTAATTTCCTCTAAGGCCTGTCAAGATCCTGGACATTCTTCGAATAGATAGTACACTTTGTTCTCCCAACTTTTAATTGTTGCATTGACTGCTGATTTTTTAATGCTACAGAGGTTCTCTGAGTCATTGAACGAATCGACGAAGCATTTTCTTTCTAGTTTGTCGGCGTTTTCATTATTACCCTTATCCTCGGGTACACCCCATAGTTAGCGTTAATTTCGTGACAAAAATCCTAAAAGGTGTTGAAGTAGCGTAGTATTGGTTTGGAGTTAAACAGATATGCACTTCAAGCTTTCAATTCTCCCTGACTATCTGTGAGGATATTGATGGCATGAAGCAAAGCCTTCTAGAAATTTGCTTTGGTAAGCGTTTTAGATCCTTATATGGTATGTTTGTAACCTTTGAGATTCATTGTTTAGTTTTTGAAATCTGATAGATTTCAAGTTGTAATCACTGAGTCTCCCGCCAAATTTACATCACGTTGACGAATTTCGGAGACAAAGTTTGCATAGTCAGTGTGACTTGCGATTCTCATCTCTCCTGCCATACTAATTGACCTGATCGTGCTGTGGAGCGGCTTTTTAAATATGAATATGGTATAAGTGGAGTAGCGTGAGACTAATGAGCATCAATTGTAACTGTTTTGAGATGCTAGGTTTTTATTTAATTTTATTTCATGATTCTAGTGAAGGGTAAGTTGGAAATGTTTTTTTTTTTTAAATAAAACGACCAAATTTTATTGGAGACTTTCTAATTGCTTCATTCAGAGGTCTCTTTTCAAGGTACTGATTTGCGAGGTTTTGCTGGATTGATTGAAACGATGACACTTAACGTTTAATATCTTAACTTCTAATATCCAATTGGCCAAACCGATTTTCCATATAAGTTAATGAAATCACATAGAAGAGCGTAACACTTCTAATACTTCGTGTAGTGATGTAGTGATTTGTAGTGTGTTGACGAGATCAATGTAGAGCAATTCCACCAAGAGTTGAATTTGCCCATATATCACATGCCCTCATCAGAAACGGTTGCATGTGTGAACGCGCTGGACCAAATTTTTTATGACTCTTATGTATAATTCACCCGATATTGTGGAATTTTCATGGCAACTGTTCGCCTCTAAGTTGTTTTAAGTCTCTATCCTATTAACACAGAGCCTAGACTTAATGTGGTCTTTAGATGCAGATTCTCGGATTAAACTATCAGCAGAATTTGACTTCAATAAGTCGACTGTGATAGGTGTGGCTATTAATAGAGCTATCTGCCCAAAATAAGGTCCGCTACTGAAGATGATTTTCCAGTCGAAATCCGAATCTTTTTCATTTTCACTAGAACCCAATCGAAGAAAATGCAACCTTCGCGATCGTTTTTAGGCTTGGATCAGAAAGAGGGATACCAAGCCGAAAAGAACGTCGCTAAATTGATTGATTATGGTCTTCACTTACCGACTCGCTTAGAAAGCCAATCTAAGACATAAATATGACAGCTGTCAAAAAGTGATATACATGAGTTGAGAGAATCCCTGTTCGGAAAATAAACTAACAATTTATTTTCTTCCATAGCTTCGTAATAATATCTTCTTTTCGTTCTACTGGAAGACATAAGAAGTTTCCCTCTATTTATCTCTTTCATTCTCTCTATCTCGTTCCCTTGTACCTTTTTCTTTTTCTTTCTTTCTACTTCTCTCTCCTCTGGCTATCCCTCTGGGTCAGATGTGATACCAGCAGAAAACCTTTTACTAGATCTTTTGTTGTGCAGCACATGATCCTTTATCAGAACAACTTGTGGCTCCCTCTTTCTTTCACACTCATTATTATGTTCCTTCTGATCGAAATGTATCTTGAATTCTTCAATAAAACGAAAAAGATTCAAGCGATTTTCATTTTATTCCCTTCCGAGTAATCTCCATTCCAACGCTTCTTCCAATCTTCAAAACACTTTTCATTGGCCTTAAGCTCCTTCTGAGGATTCTCAAACGTCGTCTCAAAACGCTTTTCGCGAAGTGGAAACTTAAGTCGTGGAAATAGGAAAAAGTCACAAGGAGCCATGTTAAGTTAATACGGAGCTTGCGGGACGGTATGAACGTTGTTTTTGATTAAATAATCGCCTACAAGATGAGATGTTTCTGCTATAAATTAAGCACTCTCGGCATAAGCTGCACTTCAACTCGTCTCATGCCCAAAACATCGTTCATAACGCTCTGCACCAATCCGAACGAGACTACAAGATCGGCTGCCATCTCCCTGATTCTCACACAACGATCTTTCGTTGTTTTTCTTTACTTTTTCGATGTTTACGTCACTTGTTAACAAAGCTATAACGCAAAAACTTCCGAAAAATGGCGCTCAAATAGATGACAGCTATATTAACCTAAAAACAAAAGCTTTTGGCAATATTTTAAACGCGGTTTTTTTGAATGAGAAATTCTGAATACTTTTTGATCAGAAGGTATGTCAAATACAACGCTCGATACTTTTGTTCTTACTGCAGTTCTGGGACTCAATCTGGTCCTTGTCGTCACCCTTAAAGTTTCTGCCTGTCATTATTAGTTATTTATAGATAGCTCGACTGTCCTTTTGCAGTCATTTGCACTAATGTTGCAATTAGTTCAATTTCTGAGTGTAATGAGAGAAATTAAGCAGGCAGGAGCGGGCATTAGGTATGTAAACGATAACGATCACACACTATACCCAGGGCTTGAGAGGCTTTATTTCGGATGTCTGGAAACCAAATGATCAATCAGGACAGCCAATGTCATTTGTCAGTTGCGTGAGCTTGTTGCAGCTCCCGTGCTCCCAATAAGTTCCAAAACAATATAAAGCCATCGCCGTTAAGTTCTTAAAGACAATCATTGAAGATCCCAGAGCCTTTTTTACCAAAATAAAGTTGAAACCAGAAATACGCAGCCAGCTATCAGTCAATTTCCGAGCCGCAGTTTTCGATTTCAAAAAATTGTGACTTTAGAATTTCATCTCTCTGGGTCATATATCTTCTTTGCCTTGCACTTTCTAAAGAAACTTCTGGATGGCGCCAGATTTTAGCAGATTTATAAAATGTTTTATCTTGCTTCACCCCTTCTAGTGGTGAAAAGTAACCTCTTTGACCGCCAGAATGCGCTGCTTGAAGTGCCTTGAAGTCCGTTCATTAAGCAGACATTCCAAATTTCAGTGCGATACTGTCTTTAGTTTTGTTTTGACAGCTGATTGTTGTTGACGTGTTTGGCATCATGTTGAGTATGGACAAAAACGATTTTCGTTCTGTCATAAAACATTATTTTTTGAGAGGCAAAACGGCGAAGGAAACAAAAGTAAAGTTAGATAAATCTTATGGGGCTAATGCTCCGTCAGATTATACCGTCAAATATTGGTTTCGAGAGTTTCGTGGTGGCCGCAACTCCACTACCGATCAAGTCAGCAGCGGCAGGCCCTCCGATGCGGTTACAGAGGACAATGTCAAAAAAATACATGAAATGGTGTTGGCTGACCGGAAAGTGAAGGTGCGCGAGCTAGCAGATACCAGAAAGATTAGTACTGAGCACACACACAATATCTTGGGCAACATTCTGCATACGAAAAAGTTATCCTACCGCCGGGTGCCGCGCATACTCACTCCTGACCAAAAACACGAACACGAGAGCACTTGGAAAGAGTGTTTGGACTTGCTGATGCAGAATCGGGGGGATTTTTGGCGTCGATTGGTAACTGTTGATAAAACTTGGATCCACTATTACACACCAGAGAACAGAATGAATGCCTGGCAATGGATTGAAGCCGTCACGAATGCTCCTAAGCGTCCGAGGGAGGCTCGATGGGTCGGAAAAGGGTCGGTTTTCTGAGATTTTCATGGCATACTCTTCGTGGACTACCTCGAAAAAGGAAAAACCATCAACAGCGAGTATTTCTGTGCATTATTGAAGCGATTGAAGGCCGAAATCGCTGCAAAACGGCCTCACATGAAGCGAAAAAATTTTTTGTTTTTGCAAGACAATGCACCGGCGCACAAGAGCATCGCAACCACGGCTAAAATCAATGACTTATGCCTCCAATTGCTGTCGTATCCACCGTATTCACCCGATTTGGCTCCCTCGGACTATTATCTCTTCCCAAACCTCAAAAGATGGCTCATCAATAAAAAAATCAGCTCACGCGAGGAAATCATCGATGCCACGGAGGAGTATTTCCGGAAAATTACTTTTCGGACGGGATCAAGAAGTTGGAAAATCGCTGGAATAAGTGTATCAAACTAAAAGGGGACTATATTGAATAAAATAAAAAAAAATTTAAAAAAAATTCATTCTAAGGAATTATCTGTACAGCAGAACTTAACATTCTTCGATACAATCATAAGAGGAGTCCTGATGGATCGATTTCAAGCTTTTGGATTGTCAAAGATTGAAATGTAATTGAGAATTTCATGGGCTTACTTGAGTCATTTCCTGATGAACTCTGAACGATTAAAAGCGACGTAGAAACCATTCACCATTAATGTGTGCTGAAATCTTCCATCGCTATGTGTGACAGGTGTCAATTACTTTACGCGCGGTATGTAGAAGTTAACGCTTGTCTTTATTCAATAAGATTATTTTCTGCTGCCAAAAGTGGTCGGGAATAAGTGGAACGGGTGCGGATACTTACAAGTTACACCCCATTTTCCGCTAACATATTCGTACTTCATGTGTGACTACAGGATGTAATTCTCCTTATACAAATGTGTAAAAATTTTGAAAATTCTGTGGATTTTCGGAATTCTAAATGAGACACGTGCGCAATACGCATCGCAATTCAACTTCTCATTAACATTATCAACGACGTGTTTATGAGAAGTGAAGACGACGTATATGCGCTAGTCTAGGTATATTCCGATAAGTCGATTGCATGGGTTTTCCCCGGAATCTGCTCAAATTCCGTTTCCAGGAGAATTCCCAGCCTAACCAAAGTCGTTCACGGATTTACGTAAGAATCTTTTCATACACATACTCATTTCTTCATCTTACTGTTGCATAAAATTCTCTCATAACTTAATCTTCGTGATTATTGACACTTGATATTTTCAACAATAAAATCTGAAAAATTAAAAATACCAACATCACCTCCTTTCACATCGTTTCTATTAAGTAACCTCTTCCACCACTTCCTTGCCATTACTACAATAGATTCGTTCGTTTGGTTTAACTTCATTTTCGCGTAACTCATATCACAAAACAGGTCTGATCGGCCATTAAACCCTTCACAGTGACATGACGTTTTACTTAACGTCATTCGCAATCACCTTGTACATAGGTCACCTGCGGCATCGTAACACTTTTACCAAAAACCCCGAATTCACAGTTTCGATTCCATTTCTCTAAGCAAAACCAAGTCACCAAATGAAAGCGAAAGAAGCTGAAGACAAGAAAAAAAAAAACAACAAAACCTGATCCGCCCCGCATATGTGCGATTCACTGTGACCGCCTGCCTTGGCTTGGTTACATAATGGTCAGCTGCAATCGGTCGCACACTGGGTCGGACGGAAGAAGGGTAAGGTGATTGGCACATTTGGGCCGATATCCGATTTGATTCGATAACTGGTTTCCACTTTCAGTCGATCAGTTCAATCTTGTATAGTTGATTACTGTGACTCACTGTAGCAGTATGAAGCCGGATATACATACATGTTCTCCGCACACTTTTCAAGCATACCCCTGAAAAATTAACTTCCATTTGCAACGTTGAATGCAACATTGGTGTTTTTCAGCCCTCTCTTAAGGCCTTTCCTTCCCGTCTGCCCGCTGAACATGTGCGATGACTGGCATTACGAAATCGTGCAACCAGCAACGGCTTACGCTACTACAACAGCCTCAATCACAAGTGAAAGTCTGACTTAAAATATTGAAAAACTCGAGAAAAAAAAAAGAAAAAAACACATACGAAACGACGATAAATAAAACGACCCGACAAATTAAAGTGGCAGTACTCCCTGCGCGCCAGATTGAAGACAACGACGACGACGACGACGACGACGACGACGACGATGACGCTGCCGACCGCAACAGTCTAACGTGTGCTTTATGTGAACTGCGAATAGCGGTTCGCCTTTCCAAATTACGATACAACAAAACTACGAACTCCAATGTGTACAAGTCTGATTTACACGAATTTCCCAAACGAGTTACTTGGGAGTTAGTATGCATATCCAATTTACGAATAGTCGTATCTGTTTAAATGTATCTCTGTGCCAAACGCACAATTGGCAGTGCGCCACAAACTAAGTTGGGACCAAGTTGGAAAGTCACAACGGAAATTTACCCCAAACAAACACAGTCTTGCTGCTGTTTTATCGATGAAGAAAGTCCTTAGGATTAGTTGGGGTTTTTGATTACTTTTTTCGATTTGTGTTATCGATTTCAATTTCGATTGACCCAGTTGTTCTTGATTGATCGTATGTATGCGCGTGCGCAAGTATTGTTGCTAAATAGGGTTAAGGTTGAAGTGGGTACCGGTTTTGAGAAGCAATTCTCCCTCAAGTTGCACAAATGACTGGGACGGATTGACAGACAGCCAATCGGAGAGTATGGTATTTAAGGACGCGTTAAAATATTCAATAAAATGTCTGCTTGTGGTTGTGTTCCATTCGATGATAATTAAAGATATTAGCGGGTGAAGGTTTTATATGATATTACGCAACCCCAATTTAAGTGTCTAATTAAAAATCGAAACCAATTCGTTATTAGTCAGTACCAATGGTTGCTGATGGCGTTATTGAAGAGTATGATGAAGCACCTTTGTGCTGCAGTGGTAAATCGATTGAGGGGTACTCATGTCTAATGATTGCTGTATGATGAGCTTTAAAGCACGCAATTTATGATGATTACATTTTGTGGTACGCGAAAGTATGTTTCACAAGAATGCAGTTGAACTTTTGGGAAGTGAAGGTTTCATGGTTTATTTGCCTTTTGTGATTTATGGGGTTGGAAACACATTGTAGCTGTAGTCGTCAAAAGTGGTGAATAAACCGACCTATAGTCCGACACCAACTGGTTTTCATGTAGAAAATTCTATTACCTAAGTGAATTATGGTCTCCATATCAACGTCATTAGCAGCTCTTTCAGATGACAGTCTTCGTTTACAGACAATTCTGGAAAATCAAAATTGGTTTTTGAACGGCCAGACTTTGTAGAAAATAGCCTCACAAAGATGTATCTAACCCAGCTTTATTTTACCCAAATTAACTGATATACAAGTCTTATGATGAAAACGTTGACTATGACGTAAACTACAAAGAATTTAAGAGTCCCTAAATCCTTGGAGATGACTACCCGAAATTCCTCATCCTCAAGTAGGAAATATGAATGTCCCAGTTGCGATACCACTCATATATGGTATATGTGGGTGGCTATTTTTTATATAAAACTTTTCTGGTTCCGTTTGATCAAAAAACAGCCCTCGACTTTTGGCAGTTCACTGCTTCAGTTTTTTTCAATGCTGTCTCATCCATAATTGCGTTCCTCGCACCACTATAATGACTGGTCGTATCTAGACTATATGTACGAATTTGCATACCACACCTCTTTAAGGCTTCCCGTTCCATGAAGAAGATGGATGCTCTAGCAATCGTTGTGAGTGGGGTTTAGTTGTTGAATTGAAGGTTGGAGTTTTGATGAATCTTACTGTTGGCCCATGCAAAATAAGCCAGAACAATTATTTTCGGATCTACCTATTCAATATTTAAATGCTTTAAAGCCCGCGTTCTGTCGAGCATCTTTCAAAGGATCTCGAGCCCTTTATAAAGTGAAACTCAATGATATTCAAACAATCTAGTAAAATGGACCGCTCAATAGAAGGACGAAAAACTATGACACTTATTATGGCAAAAACGAAAGCTAGACTTAGAAGTCTAAAGTTTCCGATACATAAGCGAACAGATGAAACTAAATTAACTCACATTAGTCTCCAACGCACCTTCTCAGCAAAGATAGAAGAATGGTGACTTCTCCAACACTTAGAAATAACCCGTTTGCAAGTTCCTTAATGCAGCCTTAAATAATTTTGGGCAATTTCAATGAAAAAACAGAAAATGAGCTGGCCGACTTTGTTGCAGTAGGAAACGTTACAATATTGACAGACGAAAAAAATATGTAAATCAATCAGGTATTCTAGTCTAGCTGCAGACATAGACTCTTATCTCTACCTAATTGTATGATAGATACAATGGATGCAGCTATAAGGTTTAAATATAGACCATTGGCACAACTGCCCTGAATTGACAACGAATGCCGGTAAAGAAATGAAAATATAAAATGTACTTACATAGCGGTTTTGCACAACAGCTCGGGAGCAACTTAAATACAGCTTGTAGGATCTGTGAGCAGAGAACACCATCTTTTTCACATGAAACAATAAAGCACGAGAAACGTGCAATCGTAGATACTAAAACGAGATATAGTAGAAATGATGCTATAAATTAACATCAAAAAAGCAGCCAGAAAAGCCCAATGGTTCCAAGAAAACCTTCTGCAGATGGAGAAGACGCTTAACTTTCGCTGCCAGGCAGAACGGTCCGCTGAACATAGATAATTATGGCGGCTAATAAACCGATCTAACACAAGTTGAGGATATCCAATAACAAAAAAAAAACAAAGGCAGTAGTAGACACAGTAGTAGAAGTAGCTCATAATTTGGTATAGAGCCTACATCAACTTATTTACTAAATTCGACCAGCTAAAAGCATGCCCGATTACTCGAGTCAATGTACTCGTGTTGTCTGTCTAAGCTGTGTCAATTATAGAAATAAACGTTTCCTAAACATTACGGCTAAGATTCTCCCTTGTACTCGTAAATTAAGTGAACGCCAGAAGTCTTTGTGACACAACCCTCAGTACGGTTGTGTTCCAGATCAATAGCTTCACAGAATTATGCCCAGCTTTGACAAAATGCCGAGTAAATCGAGCCAACAACGAAAGCTGTTTAAATTGATGACAGACATATCAAAAACGAATTAAAACAAAATTGGTAGGAAAGCGGAAGTCACCACTAGTTTCACAATCTTTTCAAAATCAGTGCAGCTACTTGCATTTTCCTTTAAGTTGGCGCAGTAACTTTCACTTGATGTTCTTTGAATGTAACTTTTTTTTATGATTACTCACAAAAGTCAAGAAGATTAAGTCAAGAAAATGATATAGGCTAAGAAGGCGCATATTGACGACCATTCGGGCTAGATTTGAGGCATTTTCCATCACTCTTGCCAGAACTGCCGACAATAGCTCCTCACATTCTTGATGGATATTCTCTTTGAGGGCTTCAAAAGCCTAAGGCTTGTTGACATAGATTCGTAATTTCAAAAAAAACCCCCCAAAAAAAAGAAGTCTGGAAAGATTTAATCAGGCGATCTTTCTGGCCAGATAAGGCGTCCCAAAAATGCCGCCCTCAGGATTTCGGTTGTGGGTCGTGCAGTTTGCGCTGTTGCTCCATTCTGTTGGAACTACATGTTCTCTAGTCCCAATTCATCTAACTGAGGAAATAGCGCTCCCTGTTCACAGAAGTCGTTTGGTCAGCGGAGTTTTCAAAAAATAAGGCCAGTCATAAACAAAACACCATGCAGTTACTTTGAGCGGGTGTAATGGCTCTCCATGGGCTATAAACAGGTTTTCGGGGCCCCAGAAGCAATCGCTTCATTTATTTACATATCTAGAAAGATGGAAATGGGACTCGTCGCTTGTCATGATTTTCTATGATTTTCAGGATGGCTTAAGCGTAGGTTACACGCGCTTGGCGATCAACAGCTAACAGTTGACGCACTGTCTGGGGACATTTTACAGTCTTTCACCAACATTCTCTGTAAGGACCGCCGATTGATACCAATTCGCGTAGCACGTCGTATGGTCGATTTCCTGGAGTTCTCTGTGACATCTGCGATGTAATCTTGTGTTGTCGCACACTTATCTAGGCGAGCGGCTAAGCGTCGTAGTATTTGCCCAGTTGTAACAATTATCGTAACAATGCAACAATTATAACAATCATACCAATTATTTCGCGTTTGTTATGAGTAAAGCGATTCATGTCTTGTTGACAGATACAAAGTTTACTTCACAAATTTCAAATTAAAACTGACATTTGCAAAATTATAGCATCTTCCGAAAGGGTGATGACTCGTACACGTCACCTAGTACGTCCTTGCCATTATAACTTTTCAACTCTCAAAAACTTTTCAACGCAAATGGAGCAAATGTCATTTAAAGACTGCAGTTTAAGATGGTCTTCATCAGAACTGCGGTATAGTTTTTAGGCTACATAAGTTAGAACCAATTTCCTGGCGTTCCATTCCTTATATTGTAAACTCATTGTAAGCAGTTAAAATAAACACTGTTGTTTAAGAAAGTGACTTTTGTATATGTCATTCTGTCATATGTCTCCAAAGCCAGGATCAGCTCCGCTGCCAATAGTTTTGCAAACCGATCTTCGGCTTATGAGGAAGAAACGTTAAACATCTCCTCCATGTTATGTGTACTTGGAAACGCACAACGATTTTCAAATGTCATCCCACGACTATCTTCGAGCCTTTATAAGCAAAATTACTTGCAACATTTCGACGACAAAACTGGTCGAAAAATACAACCCTGTGGAACCCCATCTGGTCATCAAAAATTAACTGATATAGACACATGGCTATTAAATAATCAAGAATAATTTTGACAGCTATGGAGTGAGCTATACTTTTTGAAACAACAGAGATGTTATACTTTCATAACTGTCAAACAAAACCATACCCATATTTAAGGAATACCTAACCATTAACATAATTTCTTCTTCTACGCTCATTTGTTTTCTTGTTTTTTTTTTTTTGTCGAAGGTAACAAAACCAAAAGTTTATCTCAATGTCGTTACTCAATTTAGTCACGTTTATTATTTTTATTTTCATCCGCAGTAAAATTTGAAAAGTGAAATTTGCCAAACCAAGTTCAATGATTACTCGCACATTGCATGCTCACTGGTCAGTGTCGGCAATTGTCTAGACTTGTCTAATGATCAAATAACAATAACAAATGACCTCCAAGGTGTATGTTTTGACAAGTTGTAATCTTTATGAGCACACATATCAGTTTGCACTTTAAGACGACGTTACCTCTTCAAAGAGTGCGGACATTCATTGAATTTATCATTGTTGGCGACTTTTTTCCCATGACATTTGGTAATGATGATTGATGTCAATTTGAAATTGTAGGGCCTAAAACTAAATGTTTTGGGATTTGTAATTGACTTCTGTACTCAAGCCCTCTTAAAGTCGTTCACATCATTTAAATTTCGTTCCAGGCAATCAGTTTCGCCCAAGCCATTAACTTTTCAACCTTCACTTCTGCTTCTTCAAATTGACTGGATAGACCTTTCAATTTACCATGATCTCACTTGTCGGGTCAGTTACAAAAGATAAATTACCAAGTCCTGCCCAACTACATTCAATAAACTACAAAATCCATTCCGACTTCACAATTTTCATTCAGCCTAGTTGCACATTTGCAATTTAGTCGGAGAACAAAAATCACCATCTCATACTCGTACCATCCATCACTACGATAGTGCTATACATTAAACTGAGATTGAGAGTTGCGTTGCTGATGTTTGCGTCTGCGTTTGCGTTTGCCTTAAAGTTTATGTTAGCGTTTCGCTTCTTCAGCGTTGCGTAATTAAATGTGAATTAGGCGTGAAATCTAAAAAGCCAAACTCAATAGCACCAACCGATAGACTGTTACTAACTTACAACAGCAACAGTTAATATGCACCTCTCTAGCTCAATGCTATCTACTTGTAATCAGTTAATATACATTCAACTCAACGAGCTCACCCAAAAGGCCTCAGCCGTTTAGAAGGTGACTCTCTTGTAGCGGATACTTTTCGCTTTGGACGTGTTTGTGTATCTAAGGAAACCAAGACCATTAATATCACCATCACTATCGTGTATCATACCGTTCACGTGGTGAATAAAATTTAAAATTTCTTTGAAACATACAAGTGTAACTCTGTTGGAATTTTCAATTGTGTAACAAGTAACAAGACCGGCACGGTGCGTCGACAACGCGACTATAACAAGTAATGATGGAGTAGCTATCAATTAATTTTAGAGTTGAATGTACAGGTTGTCAAATTGATTTCCATGGAACTAACTTGTGAACTGTAGCACAAAATTAATGACAAGTTGAGGTATTTGAAAGTCCGTTCAGATCGCTTACGATATAACGACCTATCCCCTATTCCAAACAGGGCTATGAGAACTGTCAAATTGAAGATGTGACAGTTGAAATCGAAACTTCTATTATATGTTATAAAGGTCTTGACTTATTAATCAGGCAACCTCCAATAGCAATTTTAGAGAGTAGTACAGCACCAGGAAAACACTGTGAGAAGGCAAATATCGCCAGATACATTGTCAACTCGCATAAGCCCGCAACACTAGGATCTAGTCCAGAGGACCAGTGACTACCAGAAATGCCTTTTCTGATGTTCTGGGTCGACGAGCACCTGCAGCAGAAGAGTGTTATGCAATGACGGCCGTTAACACGTGAACTGTTGTTGGCACATGACTGGGAAAAGCCAGCAGAACGCAGTGTAGAAATGGAGTCCAGAAATCTTTAAACAAGGTAGAAAGGACCTCGAGCAGTGAAGCACGAATTGAAGCATTCAAGGACAAGGATGGGGATATCATTTTTGGAAGAATCTGTTAAAGGCAGTGACGGCGAAAATAACCATCCATTCGTCTAAGACGATGTGAGGATAGCAACATCCAAACTCAAATCTAACAAACCGCAGAAGGCGATAGCTGAGTCTCCGAGATCTTCAAATCAAGAAGAAATGATCTGGTAAGGAATTTGGTCTAAAAAAACGCATATTTGATGGATGGAATCTAAAAATCTTTTGTCCGATCCTAAAGTAAGGAAGTCCCCTGAACTTTACCAGTTACGAGTACATTAACCTGATAATATTCGCTTACAACATCCTTTGCTGCCTGATAATGTGAATATCCAAGACCGATTGCCTAGATCCAATCCATCATCGATCAAATATGGTATTTACTCTGCGGCAGATCTGTCAAAAATCCTGAAAATCTCAAATCGTTACTCACGATCTTTCCTTCGATTTTAAGGTTGCTTATGATAAAGTTTTTAAAGAACTGTGTGAAGCTATGGCATTCCTGCCAAACCGTTTGAACCTCCAGGATTAAGGTGGCTGTGCTATGATAAAAGCAATATTAGAACCCATCAGAAGAGGCCCAATATATAGAAAAACCGGTTCAATCTACCGCATCTGCAGATGACTACTGAGAGGTGAGATGTTAATGGGAACTTTCCGGTACCTCAAAGACGACAGAAATAGTTCTGCCGGCAAATAACAATAAGCGCCGACGCCTTAGACCGATTATGGCAATGAACATCTCGAATTTTGGGGTAATAAAGCAACTTTTCTACATAAGCTCTGCAGTGTTATTCAATATTGACAGCAGAGATCAAGAAAAAATTACAATACTTCCTACTAACTGGTTTTTGTATGGTTTCAAGGCAAATGAGTACCAAAGCCTTATCTCGAGCGCACTTACCCACCCTGTCCCGCTACACAGCGCAGGCATGCACACTTTTTGGCTACTTTGGGCGAAGATTTTCCGTGTGATCATTGGCCCTGTCTGCTTTGACGTAGTACAGAAAAAAAAGGTACAAAAAAGTTATACCGGCTGCAGTTATTTTATGGTCAAAGTTTCTACAAAAGATTACAAATAGCAAGGTCATGATTCGAATGCGACTGAACTTCTTAATTGAACTTTTCAAAGATCAGAAGATCTCCAGCTGGCTATGTCAACATTTCAGTATAACTCCTATCACTGTAGTAGAAGCTCCATTTTACTCTGGCAATTATAGTTTTTTCAAAAGTTATAAAATCAATGTTTCATCTTGGAATGATTCTATAAAGGATACAAAGAAGAGAGAATAAGTTTTGAACCAAAGACCCCTACTTCTGTCCGGAAAATCAATAGTTTTTCAAGCAAACGTATCAGGCAATTGGGTTGGCATTATCCCTCGAATTTTGTGTGCAAATTAATGCTCATTGGGGATATCTCAGTATTTGACAACGGTCGACATTTTATCTACTTACCTTTTTGGGTATACCTAAGTGTACTATCAAAAGAAAATCTGACGGATATCTGTCTAGCTTACAACTTTCAAATGCACTTCTACAGACCGAAAAACAACTGCCAACCTCTTTGCAGCCAATGCTGATCTTGCAGTAGTCCACAAAATCAATCACTGTCGAACCAAATGGACTATCCGATATTGTCTGCTCTTTTGTGTTGTGGCTCCTATACACAGATTCCAATCCGGATATCGCAAACTGTGTGTAAGGGTCCATTAGCTAACTATCATACGATAATAAGAATCTTCTTTTTTATTTTTAAAATTTAACTCTGGCGGTCTCTGTTTTCTGTGAAGCGTTAGACAATCTTTCCTTAACAAAGAATAGTTCTTAAGCTCTCCACTTTGCATTCCACATTCACTTATATTGAGTCAAGTCAGGAACAACTGGCAAAATCACCTATTTTGTGACAGCATGAAGACACCTTAAGATCATCTGTATCCAATACAATCCATGCAATCTTTGGTGTTCCACAAGGAAGTCATGTAAGAACTATTATTTTTATTTTGACGATTAAGGATGTAAATCTTCTTCTAGGGCAATTAGATTTCGACGTTTACGCTGATGATATAAGGAACTTATGATTAGACTATCTGGTGAACTTCTTATTCCTGAGCACTGCCAAATGAGCCCGTCAACAACCTCTTGCTCTCCATTGCAAGCACCTTTCTTGCAAACAAAATATTAATTATAGTCATGAATCTTTTTAATTTCAATGTGCAATTTCTGTTTAGACATACAAGTATTTATGATGATTATGATGATAACCACAGAGAGATGTATGTTTATTCAAAGATATTTTTAAATATTAATGACTCAAAGTACTTCTATATGCAAACGATAATTATAGGATTCACGGTGCTGAAACAGGTAAAATATTAATTATTCCGATGTATCCAGAAATTTGAAATCACATATGTACATAAATAATGAATCTTAACAGACAAGATGAGTTGGTAATTGTTGTCGTCGCCACTTCACCATAAAAACAATGATGAATGGAGTAATTGATTAATGAGAAAACGCATAAACAGAGAGCTCATTGTTAGAACAATTAGAACCTAATTTATTTATTATATTGTTAGGTTCATTTTCAGTAATCTATATCCATTTGGTTATATTTTTCCAAGCTGTTCTACAATTTCCACTGTTCTGAAACATGCCTTGACCAATTTGTTCTTCTTTTACCCTAAACAATCTATCAGAAGAGCTCCTTTAAAGCTCTACGCCAATTCCGTGCAACCATTGATGTGTGTAGGTTCGCAGCTATGCAGCAGCAATGAATAGAATTTTCCTAGAGCTGCAACCATAAAACAGCTCGAATTCAACATAAGGCGGCTCTCCGTAGCTCTTTCTATTATTTAACTTAGTTCTTGGGCCAATAATCTCTGGCATTATCCTTAAATTTGTCTTCAATATGACAGTCGATGCTTCTCTTTCAAAGTCAACTGTTCTTCTTTTACCCTAAACAATCTATCAGAAGAGCTCCTTTAAAGCTCTACGCCAATTCCGTGCAACCATTGATGTGTGTAGGTTCGCAGCTATGCAGCAGCAATGAATAGAATTTTCCTAGAGCTGCAACCATAAAACAGCTCGAATTCAACATAAGGCGGCTCTCCGTAGCTCTTTCTATTATTTAACTTAGTTCTTGGGCCAATAATCTCTGGCATTATCCTTAAATTTGTCTTCAATATGACAGTCGATGCTTCTCTTTCAAAGTCAACTTCAATTGCAACCACCACATTTCTGGTGCTTAAGTTTAGATTAAAGAACTTGTTACCTTTTTCGTCATAAAAGTTGAGCCAAACGATTGTCTCTCATATATATCTTCTCACGTCTTATAGCCATCAATTAGAAAGCTCCTCCAGCCAACTACATAGCAAGATCTATCGCCAGCTGTCCCCTTTAGAAGAAGTCGCCTTCGAACTTCGTGCGGTCATTTTCTACTACAACTTACCTTAGGGTTAGACTAGAAGAGGCTATTTGTATCGGAGCTGTGATATTCATTCGCTCGATAGGACCCATTAACCTCAGACGTAAAATCCGTAGACGCCTGACTAGACCGATGTCATAGTACATACATAGTATCCCGTCATATAAAACAGGACCGAAAATCATGTGCACTATCATTCTCTCGGAACGGGAAGGTATTTTTCCAGCCGCTTTCGACAAGGTCTAAGGCTCTGTGCCTGGAAATAGGTTCAGGATGAATAAAGTTTCGTATTTAGTTTTACGAAATACCACCTTGATCAAAAAAGGGAATAACCACCGTGTGGCGCTCCCATTGTTCCGATTTGAGTTCTGTTTTTTTTTTTGTTAAGTTGGTACATCTGTTGTTTACCTTCCCTCTAAATCTTAGCGTCATAGCTTGACATTTTCAAAAGTTACGTACATCTATCTCTATGTGTGTTGGCGATTTTTTACAATTTTAGAAATAGATTTAAACTTGCAACAACGAACTTGTATTAAATTTTGCGTAAAAAATGGTACGCGAACGTTGGAAATGTTGAAAAGTGTTTCGGCAACGATTCTCTAAAGAAAACGGTAGTGTACCAGTGGCACGAGTGGTTAAAATGTGGTAGTGAATCAATCGAAGATGATGAACGCAGTGGTAGACCATCGAAAACCGACGAAAACATTGATGGAGTAAAAGAAATGTTGGTCAATAACCGCAAATTAACCATCAGAGAGATAGCATAGGTTTAAACATTGCCTATGGATCCGTACAAGATATTTTGGTTAATGATTTGGGTTTCCGTCGTGTAGCAGCAAAATTGGTGCCAAAAGACCTCAATTTCATGCAAAAAAGAGACCGTGTTGACGTTGAAAAAGAGATGATTTGCGAGGCTGAATCAGATCCCTCATTTATCAAAAGGATCATTACTGGAGACGAGATGTAGATTTATGAGTACGACACGCACTCCAGACATCAAGCAAGTGAATGGCGTTCACCAAATGAGCCGAGACCAAAAGACCACGTCATTTTCAGTAAAAAAAAGACAATGCTCACAGTTTTCATGGATTACAACGGTGTAGTGCATCATGAATTTTTGCCAGAAGGCCAGACAGTAAACCAAGAGTATTATGTGGGCGTTATGAGACGTTTGCGTGAAGCAATTCGCCGAAAGAGACCAGAATTGTGGGCAGAAAACTTTTTATTTAAAGACTTTCTTTGAACTATTTCAAAAACTTTATTATTGGCTTGAAGTACAATCAAAACATTTACGAATGGAACTCGACTTCGTTCATATGGCCACCGCGGGCACGTTTGCAGCATTCGATTCGTTGGACCCAATTTTAAACGACTCGGCCACACATTTCGGCCGAAACGGCCGCTATTTCGCGTTCAATGTTGGCTCTGAGCTCTTCCAACGTCGTCGGCGTGTTGTTATAAACCAATGACTTAACGTAGCCCTACAGAAAATAGTCAAGCGGCGCTAAATCGCACGAACTAGGCGGCCAATCGACTGGCCCATATCTTGAGATTACACGCTCACCATACTTACTCTTTAATAAATCGATCGTAGAGTGTGCTGTGTGGCTTGTGGCACCATCCTGTTGAAACCATATATCGTCCAAGTCCATATCATCCAATTCGGGCCAAAAATAATCGGTGATCATGGCGCGATAACGCTGACAATTCACAGTAACGTGACGATCGTTATCGTCGACGAAAAAATATGGCCCAATAACGCCGCCGGCATGCAAACCGCACCAAACAGTTATCTTTTGTGGATGGAGTGGTGATTTATGAAGCACATGTGGGTTTTGACCCGACCAATAACGCATATTTTGCTTATTGACGAACCCATTGAGCCGAAAATGAGCTTCGTCACTGAAGATGATTTTGCGATGAAATTCATTATCTTGGCGTATCTTCTCCAAAACCCAATCAGAGAACGTAGCTCGTTGGTGTACTTTACCATGATGAAAATTTTGAATTTACTGAATAAATTGACAGTGACAGTTTGATGATTAGTGAAAGAGTGCGTTCACAAATTAAATTCAAAGTTGTCAATCCCTATTGGAAAACCCTATAGTTAACTTAGATTGTAGGGTGATACAAGTTTTAGCGGCATCAATTTAAATGAAATAAAAAATAATAATTGTTACTGCTTATTTTTTAATATAAGATCGTTGCGCTTACATTGTTATCATTTTCGTCATAGTATTAACCAATTTATTTGAGAGAATATAGAAGATGAGGAAAATGGATACTATAAGCCAGATGGTTTCGAACCAGAGTTCTTAAATAGAAACAAAAGGAGAGGTCAAGGGATTTTAATGTTTATACGAAACGATATAGACTACGAACACAGACCTTCGGAAAGCATTTCATTTGAAAATATAAAAATTCATTTAACCAAAGAAAATAAATACGTATTTGGAATATGTAGACCACCAAGATTTAGTCAAAGAACATTTATTGAAGAATTGGGAAATAACCTAAACCAAATAAGAAAAAAAGGATGATTTTATTGGAATGGGTGATATGAATATCAATATCCGCGACTTGAACTCAAACTATGTCAAGGATTATTAAGAGATGTTAGCGTCGTTGGGACTGATGAATGTTATCAAATAATATACAAGGATAGATCTCAAAAGAGGGACCAAGTCAGTGATAGTTCACATTTTAGTTAGCAGAGCAGACAACAAAATAAATTCCTTTGTAATTGAAAGCGATATAACCAATCAACACCCAAACATGTATTCCACAAATGTGCTGATAGTTGACAGAGAAAAATCGACGAGTACGTCCTACATCTGTAAAGCAATATTAAATGAACTCATCTGTGAAGTAGATTGGGATGATGTATTAAATGAATGCGATACAGTTACTCTGTATGAAAATTTAGTTTATAAGTTAAAAGCTGTTTATAAAAAATCGACGAATTCTAGAACACTAAGGAGTAAATACATAAAAAATCCCTGGATGTCCCCAAATTAAGCTGCAATTTAGCAGAACGTACGAAACTGATCAGCCTTTCTAATGAACCTGCTAAACTTTTCTCGGAATATACTCTCCAAATAATGCATCAGTGTAACGCAATCACATCGTATCATAGATATACTTTTGTAGCCAACTCAATTTTTGTTAGGGAAATCAACATCGCATTTTTCCTCGGCGAAAATAAATCTTCAGGAATTGATATTAAAAAACACGCAGATATTTTTGCTCCCATCTGGTGTAAATTATTTAACCTCAGTCTGATGCAGGGCAAAATTCCGAAAAAAAACTGAAAATTGCTGTGGTTAGACCTATTTACAAAGGAGATGTTAAAAGTCAAATCCATATGCTAGTCATGAAAAAGTGTCTAGAAGATGTAATTGAAGTAGACTAATTAGATTTATTGAGAACCACTCCCTTATCCACCAAAGTCAGAACAGTTTCCAGAAGCAAAAAAGTACTGTACAATTGCTTGGAGAGTTTGCGAATTGCATCAATGAATCCTTTAATAAAAGTGTCATATTTTGGTCATGTTTATGGAGCATTTGATACACTTAAACATGCAAAGTTACTGGAAGCGCTTGAACGGATTAGTGTACGAGGAGTGATGGCGGACTGGCTAAGGGATTACCTACTCAACAGGGCCTTTTGTGTAAAAATCAGAAACGTTTACAGTGAAAAGAAGCATGTACAATATGGAGTCCCTCAGGGGTCGAAACTAGGTCCAATTCTTTTAATTTTGCACACAAATGAGCTTTTTCGCACATTCCATTTGCTTACGCAGATGAAACCGCGATAGTTGTGCGCCACAGGTCTCTGAAGATTGTAACAAGACTGATCAACGCGGCGAAAACAAAGATGATGCACATCCGAAGTCCACATCATAAAGCTACGCATTTTTTCCAAATGACGTTGCCCCAAATCCAGCAAACACTTAATTGTCGTAGAAAGCTATAAATATCTAGGAGACATCATTGATAGCCATTTCGTCTGGTACAAGCAAATTTACAAGATACGCTCTGATTTAAGGAAGGCTTCATTTGCATATACTACACCTTGATTTAATCCAAATTAAGGTATGGAATACTAGACAGGGGTAACGCCTCCAAAACACATATCGAGAAGCTGCAAAAACTGCGGAAATGCTCCTGACGAAAGAAGATTTAAGGTACTTGAGGTGCAAAATATTTTCAAGATGACTCTGGTTCTGGAATACTATAGTGACATTCGCTTTCAAAGGCCAATCCAACATGAAATCAACACCAGAAGACGTGCTACGGGTTTGTTACAAGTGCCCTGTAACTACAATAACTATGATAAAAGGCAGCTCAAATATAGCGTTCCCACAGTATTAAATGAATTACCTGCTGATCTTAAAAAATATTCTAAATTTTAAAAACAGAAAAAAGATTATTAAAACTTTTCTTTTAAATTCACAAAATTAAATTTAAAATAAATGAATTCATAAAAAAAATAAAAAAAAAAAAGAAGGATGGACAGATTTATTATCGATCCTCTAAGACGAATCGTCTGTCCTTTAAAATTTTTCAACACTGCCTATGAATTTTCTAATAGGTTGCCATTCTTATCTCTGCAAGTTTTCGTTCGGTATTTGCATAAGAAGTAAGAATTCTGAACATCATTTAAGCAGATGCACCTCTCTATGGCCTGTAACGAGGGAGGATAACTCTCGTCCTTTTATCTAGCACCGACATACTCATATACACATATTATTTCACTAAAAGCGCTTGCTTCGTCAAATGTAGTTATATGTAGTGGCCGGGTGAATCCAAGCGCAGTCTTCTGTATTTGATGCTACCAGCATGGGACTTCTTGGGGACTCGCGCAGGTGTTCGACGCCAAATTTCATTATAATATTTCTTCCGTCTTCTTTTATCAAGGTAGTGATCTGAGTCTATGTTGGCTTCACGAAACTAGAATACTGAGAGCTGGGTCTTACATCGATAACAATAAGACCCCAAAGGTTGACAGTTTTTTGACTGTTAGGTCAAGTTAAGTTAGGTCCTTTGCAGATATTAATATATGGAAAATGACTGTTAACTATGATTATATTTAGCTCTGCGGCAAAGTCGAGTTCACTTTCAGAACTGCGGTGGAAGTCACTTAGAAATTCACTTAACGTAGTAAAGTGAGAGTAAAAAAGCGCTGCTCATACATCTGCCTGGTCGAAGAGACCTTAGACATCTTTGGCAAAGTCGCCGTTATTCTCAATTTGGCATGAACGCATATTGTTGACGAATTTAGAGGAAGCGTCCAAAGAGGTACCGCTTTTGCTTTTTAGAGCAATCACAGTTTTGCATCGCATTTTTAGCTAATTGTTCAGCTCTATGTGAACTGTTAAGGGTTAGAACAAGTCTTGTGTATGAACAAATGATTTAATGTTTTCGGTGATGTAGTCGTTTGAAAATGTGAATCTGCATTACGAGTTTCACGCTGCACTCTTCGCTGATTTTTTTTTTTTTTTTTTTTTTAATGCTTATAGTGGCACATTACGCCTATTGCTTAAGTTTGAGACACCTCTTTTGCTTAAGCTTCTCGATCACTTTTCGTAAGCCTTCTAAAAGTTGTTCGATCTGCCACATTATGATATCTCAATTCCACTCTGCTATCTTCAAAGGTAGAATCTTCCAACTAAACCAGTGAAAGTTGATTATCAGGGTGGCATCAATCCACACATTCATCTCTACTGCTTCCTTTTTGATTGCTTCTTGTAGTCATTCTCTATCCAGTGACTTTCCATCACATGGATGTTGAGGTCACCTTTCATGTCTTAGTTGAAGGAGCTCCATTAAATATAAAAACAATCTCTCTCATCCACTATTGCCCTCAAAGATTCTTAAACGTTCTCAATTCCGGGATGTTGCTGATGTAGCCTTTTCACCATAACTTTATTAAAAAAGTAAGCCCACAAGGATCATTTTAACTCTGATGGACATCCTTCTTAGAACGCCTTAATTGTATACGTAGAGGACACTTTTAATATTGATCATGAGACATGTGCCTCTCTGAATTGAGTACGCCTGTAGTTTCTGGGATACAGTGTTTACTTTACAATTTTGCGAATCGGAGAATAAATTCACTCTATAGGTCCACTTATGTAATTAGTTTGCTTGTAGGCTTTAATATTTCTTGCTTAACATATTATAAATGGACCTAAATGTCAACCAAGAGCTACTTCCACAAAATGGCATTAATGAGCAATATCATCCCCAGATGAGTACAACAAAGCGTCAAAGTCCCTTCCCATTTGAACCCCTGACTTTTGGAGGGGTTTTAATATATTCTTTACTCTAATGCCGCTCTGGAACTAATTTCAAAATTTTCCTCAGCATGTTCAAGCCATCAAAGGTGATGTGTTTTCTTAGTTCTTCGTGAAGCAATTTTACTGTGCAATGTGGCTCTGACAAGAGTAATTCTCCTAGAACCCATTTTTTACAGCATTTGTTTCACACATAAGTGACCGCTGACCATCAATGCATGCGAGCAGTTGAAGAGAATTTAGGTTAAGTTAGGTTAAGTAAAAGTATTCTTTGGAAAACCCAGACTACTTAGGCTTTTTGACCTCCTCCTAATCTCGGAACCAATTTGAGCTTCTGATGAAGCGTAAGACATTGTTAGTTGGCCATTTGCAGAGTAGTTGGAGCATTTTCTGCTCCTACTCCTCGTCTATCCATCTTCTGCAGAAATCGTTTACATAGGACATAGTGATGACACCTATGATAGCGTTGAAATGATTCCTATTTTGAAAGATCACTAGACATGTTGACCCAACAGTCCAACTTGTAGCATCTAACTTTAGTTTACTGACGACACCTTTTTCGAGTAGGATAGGTAGAGTGGTTCCAATTTTGCCGAGTTCGTCGGCCTTAAAATTTTCTGGAATATCTCTGTGATCCGGCATTCAATAAAGGTGGATGTTGAACAAATCCGCCATCTCCCTGAAAAATGATCGGCAGTCAATGGCAGTTTTAGTATTTTATGAGACTGAGTCTAGGGATTTGATAGCGAACTGACTATACGAAAAGATGCGGATTTCTTCAGCCAGGACAGGATTTTTTTATTCGCCGAAAATTTCCGCCTGGAACACCCTACAGTAATTTGGAAGGCACAAGGAGAAGCTTAGATTAAACTTATGTGAGAAAAAACCCCCACCTACCCTGCTACCACCTACCAGATTCATCTGTATAAAAATTGATTGACGTGTCGTCCGTGAAAGCGTCTACCTCCCAGAAAGATCTAGAAGAGATGCTTGCATGAAAGTCTTTGTCAAACTGATGATGGGGCATATTGTAGTCGATGTTCTCTGTATTTAAGAGACAGTAAGTTTCGGTCAATCGGAGAACAAACGATTTTTACGTATACACCCTACCTGACTCGAACTGCCACCAACTTCAGACCGTTCATGACACTGAGTTCAAATTTTGACACATGACAGATAATTGTGTTGAAAAAATTTTATCCGCGATGGAATTCAAACGTGATAGTGTGATTGTTTTATATTTCGCTGGAAAATCACAAGTAGCTATCGTTAGAGCCCTCCAGCACCTCAACGTGAATAAATCATTTGTGTCTCGAACCATAGCTCGTTACCGTGATACTCGTGAGCTTAACATATCGTTGGAACGGATGCAACACATACTGAAAAAAGAGCTGAGAAAAAAATTAGAGTCGAAAGAGCGAAGGAGTTGCTACGCTTGCACGAAAGTGGTGAGTTGCCGAATTTGGTTTTTTCCGATAGTCGCCATTTGTTATCGAGCAATATGTCAACAAACAAAATGACCGAGCTTACTTGCCAGAGAGGTCCTTCGAAATTTACACCTTCGGACGGCCACCAGAAAGCAGGCAGCACCGATGGTGATGGTTTGGGCCGCCATAACCACCGATGGTCGCTCTCCGCTCGTATTTTTGGACCGTGGCGTCAAAATTAATGCGATCGTATACAGTGAAACTGTCTTCGAGGCAGTACTGAAGCCTTGGGCAAACAATCATTTCGGTTGGAGGCCGTGGACATTTCAACAAGACTCGGCACCGTCTCACAAAGCGCGCGTCAACCAAGATTGGTTAAAAAACAACGTTCCACACTTCATTTCTTCGACACAATGGATTGAATTCTCCGGATGCAAATCCGTTGGATTTCTCTGTCTGGGGTATTTTAAAGGCGAAGGTTGGCACTAAAAAAACCAAAGTTTGGACCACCTCAAACAAGTATTGGGTATATATTTTAATTCTTACGGTTTTTTTTCCAAAATTTTAACGTTTATTTAAGAAAAAAATTTACAATAGTATTATTCAAAGTATTGCCCATCTAAAGCTATGACTTTTTCCCATCTTTCTGGCAATTTGTGGATCCAATCCCAAAAGAACTACGCCTGCTTGGCAGTCAAGGATGAATCAAGCCAATTTTTGATATTCTGCTCTGATGTGAACATCGACTGGAAGGTAGTCAGAAGGGGCAAGGTCTGGGCTATAAGGCGGATGGGGTAAGACTTCCCATCCACTTTTTTCCAAATAGTTCTTAACCGGAAGAGCAACGTGGGGCCGAGCATTATCATGATGGGAAATTATTGCCTCTTGTCTGGTCGCATATTCCGGGCGTTATTCGGCTGCTGCATATTTTTCAAACGGATTAATTGTGTTCGGTAGCGTCGTCTATTGATGGTTTCACTCGGTTTTAGCAGCTCATAATAAAGCACACCCATCTGATCCCACCAAATACAGCGCATTACCTTCGCGCCATGGATATTCGGCTTTGCCGCTGATTTGGCTAGTTGGCCGGGATTCACATATGATTTTTGCGCTTGGGGTTGTCGCAATGGATCCATTTTTCATCACCAGTAACAATGACTTCCTTTTGTGGCGTTCCAGCATCATTTCGGACATGCAAAACCGCCTTTCGACGTCTCTTGGCTTGAGTTCATGTGGAACCCAATTTCCTTGCTTTTGAATATATCCAACTGCTTTTAAACGTTTTGAAATGCCTGCTTGAGTGACACCCAAAGATTCTGCGAGCTCTTCTTGTGTTTGGCAACAATCTCCATAGAGTAATGCTTCCAGTTCTTCATCTTCAAACTTTTTTAGCTGCCCAGGACGTTCATCGTCTTCCAAGCCAAAATCACAACTGTTAAATCGTGCAAACCACTTTTGGCACGTTCGCTCAGCTAGCGCATGTTCACCATAAACTTCCACCAAAATACGATGACTTTCGGCAGCAGTTTTCTTCATATTAAAGTAATGAAGAAGAACTCCCCGCAAAAACACTTTTTCAGGCACAAATGAAATGAAAGTCGACTTTTTTTTATATAATACCGCACGCGCACCAAGGGGATATAAATATAAATATAAATAAATAGCAATAGTTTGAAACTCAGGTGTATTAGGTTTCGATATTTTTCTTAGAGGTGGTTGTCAAACTGGACGGGACGAGCTAGTACATCCTCAATAAGTGGGTCTTAAGTACGTGCTAGCTGTTAGTTCGATACATTTTACCCAGCCAGCAACCACTTCAACATCAGTGTTATGCCTTCATGTCAGAGTTGACGCCGACGGGATTCTCATATAACCACATGCAAATTCTATGAAAAGACTTTTTTGCAGAATTGCCTCACACGGGATTCGAACCCGAGACTCTCTGCTTGAGGAGTCTATGCATATACCACTACACCACGGCTACCCCATCGTTGACCCAGCGATCGTCTTTTCTTATGATAAAAACTTTCCGGCGCAGTAAGATGTTTATTTTATGTTACAACGTTCGATATCCTTACTCTTCCTAGGTAATTTTCTGGGTAGTATTTGACATACATACATATATTTCCGTCTTCTTGTTCTCTTACGATGTCGATAGATTTCGTTTTTGACATTTGCGTTGACACCTTGAAAGTCAAGGACCCATCTCTTGCAAATGATGGGATTGCCCAAATGGTTACGGATTGCGATCCAAGATCAGATCTGATATTGAGAAGAAGTGCCAATGCTGCGATTTATCTAGCAAAAATCAATTCAAAAATGTATATTGTGCGTTAACCTTCTATGAAAGGTCTTCTGCAATGCAATTTTCATAGGTCTAGCTATGAAAAGCTGTTTAGGAAAATATTGAACAAATACTATTTCCATCGTTTCAATGGCGCTTACCTCATGCCTTCAAAAGAAAAAAAAAAAAGAAATAATGCCCAACAGTCACGTACTAACCCTCGGTCTATTAAAATTATTCAACTAACGTACATTGCCCTCGAACGAACTTGCCCAATTCATAGCTGTAATACCACCAATCCTCATGCTCAATATAAATAATTCCCTGACAAATTGCATTCAAAAATTAAATTTAAATAAATCAAAATACCTCTCGCACATACATATTTTCGAATATAAGATTTGATTGAACCATGGCACAGTCGCACTAAAAACTACGAGTACAACGTCGTGCCTCTCGCGATTTGGCGCGATCTTAGGATAAATGCATTTGTCATTGTTGGAGTTAACAACGCACAATAGAAACACGAGTACCTTAGAGGTTTTTTTTTTTCTATTTTTTATTTACTTATTCAATTTTCGAATACCACACTTTGCGTTGCACAAAAATCAAGCGAAACCGACAGCGAAAACGAAAACGAAAACGAAAACGAAAACGAAGACGAAGCGATAAAATACAAATTCGTCTGCTGACATAAATCGTTGGCAATAAAAATTAACATCGTACGCTGGAATTTCTAAATTATTACTGCAAGCTCCCCCTTTTCCCAAATCCGTCAGACAGATTAGGATTGTATAAGCTCTGGCAGTACTCGTATTTGTGTATCTTTGAAATACCCACTGTACGATTTTTATCGTCATTGTACAAATTTAAAAGACCTTCATCTTGCAACACATGCTTCGAGACACCGATTGAAAGATAAGTCGAAGGGTTACAAATTTGATTGTTTCAAGTCCTCATTCGAAAGAGGCGAACTTACTCGAACTTTGTAACATGCCTACATCGAGTCGAGCAATTAAATTAAAATTGTGCTCGACTTCAGGAAGACTCATTATAGTGTTAAACCACTCGATCGATGTGGAACGAAATTTCAAAAAAAAAAATACGGGTCGCTTACTCGAAAAGTCAAAGCGCGCGTTTTCAAGACGAAAAGTCAACACGAAAATGCATACAAAAACAATGGCAACAGTTACGAAGG
Organism: Volucella inanis; assembly: GCA_907269105.1. Lineage (NCBI taxonomy): Eukaryota > Metazoa > Arthropoda > Insecta > Diptera > Syrphidae > Volucella > Volucella inanis. Next base: position 14,057,925 of record OU026156.1, on the reverse strand, counting down.
GAGTGGGTGAATCCCCTTGTGAAGACGAGTTCATTTAAATGTCCGACCTTAACCGACATATAACTTATGGATGCAACAAATTTGAGTCTTTCATCGCGCTATTTACATAAACAATATTCGTGTTCGTTATCGAACGGGCCTAGAGTGGATTGAGTGGTTTGGAGATTGTTATGGTTCAAGCAATAAACGATATTAACAAGATCGATAAACCTGTTACCACGCAAATTACCAAACAAATGGAAGACACGCTCCGTGTACAGATATATCGTTCGTTCTTCCGGGATATGAATTGCAAACGTTGATGCGGGAATATCGTGATCACCGATCACGGAGAAGGAAACGAAGACGTAGATGGAGACAACTTTGACGATGACAACGACTTGAAAGACGATCATGTTGATCGCAACAACGACCATGAAAGTGGAAGTAGGGAGTTACATTGGAATGAGGAAATAGCCTCGAAGGTGATACAAGATCAGTGGCAGAAACCATGTTAGTAAAACTTGAGGCCCTGAGACCAGTTGACCTTTATTAGTTTGTCATGTAGAGTGAAGGATTGATGAATTGTAATGATCGGAAGATCAATTGGTTCTCTCTGAGATACAAATAGCTAATTTGGGATGAGATTCATATTCAAAAAAAATAAAAAATCGCAGATCCGAGTATCGATCAAAGGTGTCACAAAATAAATTAAGAAACGTGGAAGTTATATTCATACTGAAGGCCGGCACTCTAGCCACTTTTGACTACATAACTTTAATGAACTCGATTTTATGCAAATCTCCGCATAATGCAAAGATCTGCATAATCTTCTGTGAATGGAGTATAATAACACTTAACGTGATGACAGAATTTTGTTGTTACGAAATTAAATGATGTTTAACAGAGTATCTAATTAAATTTGTCAACAGATAGCCCGTAAAAAAGCGTTTGGTTAAAAAATTTAATACTCTATCTATGAATTGAATGCATTTGAATTTAAAGTTAACAAGTTTATGGGTATCGATGATATCATAAATTTTGAAATAGAATTTAAAGTGTTAGTACTTCTCAACAGTAAAGCTAATTTAAAAGAATATCTTGGCGGTCACTTTGCGTTTTTGTAGCCATAGAGCAGAATGCAATTAACATGACATTAATTCACTGATTCGTCATGTATTTGTTATGTAATACTAAACAATTTTTGAATATCTGCTATTATACTCTTATGGCTTAGATTGCTAAATTTAGTAGCTAATTTCGAGTATAAGAATCACCAAATCCTGTTGCTGTCAAAAAACCTCGAGAAAGATGCACGAATCTACTACTACTACTACTACTACTACTACTTAATGCAAATCTTACTGGAATTTATTAGTCCTCGGATTCAGAGGATAAATGTTTACAATACCAGCACCCACAACATCAGCACCAAGAATGAAGCCTGATGCGATAGTGCTCAAAGTTGCAGGTTATTGTGGCGCTTATCCGTAGCATATTAGGGTGCTTGGCAATAACGTATTGCCCCGTTACCAAGTCATTACCTTGTCTACAGTTTTTTCTACTGAGGGACATTAGGCGAGTCACTGATATCGTGAAGTATTCGTTTGGTCTGCCGGTATCCTGGAGTGTCAGTCTGCAGTTAGGCTTACATGACAGCCAAGTGTCATTGAAAGACCAAACTAAGGACTCTGGCAGTCTTAAAAATCTCATTTCCCGTGATACTGTTGGGACCTAAAGCTCAAGCAAGATTCGTTGAACTGAGCTTTCTGGCAGCATTCAGAGGAGCCTTGCGTTCTCGAACTAGCTTGGAACCGGTGAAAGGGTTACGTTAGGTGCAACTTGGCGGTCGCAACTTCACAATATGTATACATATTAGCTTATCGCGATCAGGACTGCGTATGGTATCGCTTGAAAGGCAGACACAAGTTTTCCTAACAAGGAGTGAAATCTAACGTTGCCATCCCACAAAAACACCAGCGCTGCATAATAACGTCATTTTTCTTGTTTCAACAGCTGTCAAATTTACCAATGACATGTAGCTGTCAAAATATTCAGTAAAGTTTGCCATTGCATCATGCATCAGTTTATGCTTGCCGAACGTGCGGAAATTAATAAAAAAACATCGAAATTCTGGTTCAGTTGTAAATACGATGCGTGAATTTCGTCGTTAGGTCGGTCGTCATCATGGCTTCAGTGTGCAGGCAATTCGACTCACCGTGGAAATGTTCAAGCGTGAGTACACTCTCTTGGATCTCAAACCACCAAACAAAAAACATAGCCGCCGTAGCGGCCAATATCGATGAAGACCCAGAACTGTAGATTCGGTGCTGATCAGCTGAATTAGGCATCGCCAAAATGTCAAACCGACTTATTTCGCGGTCGGATGCTGGCCTTCATAAGATTAAGCTAAATAGTGCAAGAATTGAAGCCGGACAACTTTAGATAACGCCGTGAATTCGCTAATTGGATGCTAGAAATGTTAGCCGGATTTGGTCAAAAAATCATCTTCTAGGACGAGGACAATTTTTGGCTCAGCTACGGCTACGTCTACAAGGAAAATTACTATTAATGGAGCGAACACAATCCACAAGTGTTCGGCCGAGCATAAATTCATCCCCAAAAATTGACTGCTTGCTGCAGTTTATGGCATGGCGGCATCATCGGACCTTATTTCTTTCGAAATGAGGTAGGAGACACCGTTACCTTCAATGGTATTAGGTATAAAGCAATGTAAACCGACTTTCTGTAATCAGAGCTCTCCAACATCGATATATCCGAGCTATGGTTCCAACAAGATGGCTTTACATGCCATACAAGCGGCGCAACGCTCCAAGTTGTGAAGGAGAAATTTGGCGACTGGGTCATCTCATGGTGAGTGTTTATCAATTGGCCGCCACGATCATGCGATTTGACTCCACTCGTTTCTTTTCCTTAGTCTACGCTTACAAGCCAACCACTTTGAACGAGCTCAAGGCCAATATTCGACACGCTATTGCCAGAATAACGCCACACATATTGAACCGAGACATCAAAAATTGGACCGACCGCTTAAGGTACTACCAGTGAAACCGAGGCAGCTATTTGAATGATGTGCTATTCCACACATAATGGAGTGAACGCAGCTTCAAAATTAAGCCAAAATCAATTTTATATCTCACACCGTTGTTGTTTTATTTAAAAAAAAATTTCACCATTCCAGGAAAGAGTCGATTTTGTTGTTATTGCATTAAAAGACATGTACCTAGGACTAGAGTCACTAGAGTCAGAAGGCACACTGTGCGTAATATCATCAAAATTCCGGTCCATGTCCTACTCAAGACCACTTCTTTTTAAGCCAAAGATAACTTGAAGCGTGCAGCCACGAACTGATTATCAATGGGAAGGAGATTCATCAAGCGTGCATCATCATCATCAATGATACATTTTTCTGAAAGCTTGTTTCACCAGGCATGAAATGTAGTAAGTGTTCTTATAGTTGTGTCAATCAATTCTCAACGCCAGACCCCTTTTTTATACTGCCAAGAACCCGACTGCGTTGTTATCCTGGATGACATATACTAAATACTTATACCAAGTTAGAAACATGGAAGATGATGCCTTTAAAAACTAGACGAGTCAGACCAGCGTCAATATTGAGAGGATTAACTGAAAGCCTACTTCTATTGCGCTGCAAAAGTCTACGCTCTAAATGGGAACCATTGCGCGCATTAAGCAACAATTCGGTCACAATGCACCATTGTAATAGATGCAGGACAGGTCTATCACCGCCAATACATAACACAACGTCATGCTTAACCTGTTTGGTTAACCTTGATGAAAAGACTGTTTCTCAGAAGTCAACTTAGATTTAAGGTGAGTTCATCAGGGCGGACGATTGTCCGGCTTGGTTCAATGTAGCGCGTAGGATACTTAGGACTACTTATTTCTCTGCTGTTTTGGTTATCACCTGCTGATTGACCTTCATTCGTAGCCAGAAAAGTACAGTTTAGAGCTTTTATGAGGTGCCAGCTTGAGCTTAGACTATCTTGTAGTCTAAGTTGTTGGCGCACTTAATAAGTAATACTGGCAGCATATTGAGGTTGTTGTTCTTGGCAGTCGCAAATTATATTCGAGTCATCGAACATAGTGCCGAGGTTAGCTCTATCCCTTTTTTTTAGAAAACGAAGAGACAACTCTTGTTTGAAAAAGTTTTGTAAGCCGTTTAAAAAGATAAAACTTATTTATTTATTCACAATCACAATAGAACAACGAATTTATCCATAGAACTCATTTTACCTCAATTCGACACTGATATTAAAATCGTATACACCCCTCCATCTTTCGAGAACTTTCTGAACTAGCATACTATTTACATTTCTTTCCATATCTCTGAAACCTTCGCTATCAGCTGTCAAAGAACTTCCATTATTCCTCAAATGGATGAGCCTTCTACTTTTCATATACAGATGGCGCTGTAAGTTTATAATACTATGTGCGGGGTTCCTGTATGCGACTTCGTCTTTGGTTGTTGAGTTTGAATAGCATTCAATTTATCTTCATTTTCTCCATCAAGTAATCTGACAGAACACACCATGGAATGGTGTGATATTTTTCATCTTACCCTGAAAAGAAAAAAAAATATATTGCCTCAGGACATTTGAGCCTTTCTTCTAAAAGAAACTTCATCAAAAAATTGAAAGCCCTCATGGTCATGTTGCCTCTAAGTTGCTTGATGAAGCATCCTTACTGAAGTCTCTTGAACCATCTTTTGGAAATGATGTGACAACTACAGCTGGACATGACTATTTTTGCAATAGATACTCGTACAACATTTTCAAATGACGTGCTTAATGTACGTATAAGTTAGACTTTGATGACTAATTTATGCAACAGTGCAAGCTAACGCCAATATATTACGGTCTTAAACCAAAATGGTATGCATACAAATGTGTTTGACTAAAGCGATGATGACAGAGGATGAATGGCACATGGTAGACACCAAATAACAGATGTTAGTTCATTCAGCTGTCAATTGTATTCTGCGTCTTCAACTGTCGATGAGATGACAATTTATTTTTATATTGTACTGCCCTACAAACGGTTATCAGTTTATTTACTATTTTTAAACCGAAAAAATAACTTTTATAGATACTATGATTCAAGATGAATATACCAAATTGATAGCGCAACCATCCGGCGTAAGTCAAGGCCCAGTTTCTACACTGCACTTCACTCATTGTGTTATTCGACATGTCATTTTGTACCTCAAAAAACAACAAAATGTCGGGTGATGCAGTAAGATTTGTTTTGCTTTTCAGTGTATGTCCCGTGATTCGAACCCAATGTATCTCACAGAATCATAAAAGTAAAAATCAGAAACAACAGCTCATTGACAAAAGATCGATGAACTAACAACTATAATTCTATTTAACCATTGAGCCAACGGAAGCTTCTTTTAATCCTTTGACAAGATATCCTATTCACAAACATTATTATTCCGTATGAGACAAACAGTTTAATACTTCGTTTTAAAGAGCCTATCTGTCAGTATGTCAAAATGGCAGAAATCTAGAGCGATAGAGTACTTCCGTAAAAGTTTTCAACCTTAGACTGGTCATGGAGGAATTTTTGTAGGTCTATCCAATCAGCATTTAAGCAAGTTTAAGTCGACTACCATGAGAGACGGGGCTGCTAGTCAGGTTTTCTCGGAAATATATTGGACATGATTATGAAAAGTCGTCTTCAGCGAGACAGATAGATTATCACTCCGGATATAACGAACGAACATAATCGGGACAATGGAATCGTTTTTTCTTTTAGTGCACCAGAATGACACCCGACCAGTGATGTAGCAAGAGTAGTCGAAAGCTGTTGCTGTAAGGCGAATAAGTAGAATTTTTAGTTCACTACTAGTTCACACTGGTTCGATGTGCATACTGAGATTATATCTTGCAGTTTAGTAAGTTAAAATATGCCGACAATAGATCCATTGTTGTGCAAATTTGCAGTATCATTTTGTGGTTAAAATTCAAGTTCCCCCAAGTAGACTTTCGCTGATCCATTAGGAAGATCCTGATGTTGTATATGCAAATGAGTACTTGGTACTGAAGGTTTTTTTATTTTGTCAAAGGATCTGACCCGCTAATTGCGGTGGCACTACTACCTCAAAGATTTTTGGTACAACAAAATCAGTATTATGAAGAATCGCTCTGCAGATTTTGAGAAGTATCGTCCCCTTAAGGTATTTAAAGCCATGTTTTCACAGATGTTCCGCAGCTCTGTCATCTTCCATGCAGAGACGACCTGTTTTATGTAGAAGGGTTGTGGAAGGGTTTGATGACTAGGCAAAGCCCTGGGATATTTTCCCAGTAGGATATACAGATTTAGTTCTTCCAACTCTTCTTCTGCTCAGGGCCGATAAGAGAATCAGCTGAAACGTTTTTACCCAGTTGGTCGGTTAGACATCTTTATGACCAGGCTTAACTTTTGCTTTGTTTTTATAGGAGAGATCTTGTAGTGTATTGAAGCAGTGCGAGGCTGATTTGGATTCACTGAGGTTAGGGCCTAATCCTTTTTGACTGTCCGTTAGTATATGGTTGGAGATTTCATTGGCGCACACGGGAATAGACTTTGACAATGACTTTTTCCCATTGGTCGCGATATTCTGGTGTTTGGAGCAAATATACCGGCACCCACCCCTATGTCTATCTTGAATCCATCCATATATCTTGTTTTCGAGATATCTACCATATTAGTGTTATCGAAAACATCTTCGATGACAATAAATCGGGCCATCACAATGTCTTTAACTCTGAATGATTTTTTGATTCTAGAGGTTCAGCTTTGATGAAAGTGGCTAATAGGCAATCATATTGGGTATTGCGAATGTTATTCATTCCAGCAGTACCATGCCTGATTTTTCAAGAACTTTCCGGGTGAAATAGAGAAAGGCTCTTCAGCCTATAAGTCTACCATTTATTCAATGGCCTCCCCCTTGAGCTTCGAATAGTTTAAATGATCTGATGGAATTCTTTTATCTTCCCGAAATAATTTATTTGCCCTCATGCAAACCTCCCTAGAAAGCCCTATAATCATATCCGATAGAGGATTTTCTGATAAAATCGGAATGACGCAGAGAATGTTAAATTCGTCTCGACAAAGAGGCTTGAGACTTATGCATCTGTATACTATTTTCTGCAAAAGGACCATCTCTAGGTTCATTAAACTACCAAGCAATTTTTTTTACCTTTCTCCGAATAATACTGCCCTGGTATCATCACTTATCCACCCATCCTGAACAATTGGATGTAAACCACATCGTCATTTGCAGATTCTACACGAACGAGGAAGAGATTGATTTTGCCTTCTCTGAAAGAAGAACGAGAGCTCTGGTAACTACCTTTCACAAACTGAAGAACTAAGTCTCACATTACTATCTGATGGGCTTCAATCTAGTGACTCTTCTTCATAAGTTTGAGCAGTAACAGTAAATGTAATAAGAGTGTTAGCACATTTTACTCAATGCTTGACAATGTTTCTCGATTTCATACGAAAGTCGATGTCAAAGTTATATGACTGAAGGAATGAGATCTTCGGATCGGGGAAGCTGGCGTTCTACAATTATGGACCTTTACCTTACTATTTTAAGGGAACACAAAATTTGTAAACTTTCTAGAGCAACCTTCTTTGGTTTGTACATTTCAAACAACAGTTTAATTTTATTCCATATTTTTTAAGGCCTAGACACTGCCTCTTAATTTTCATAAAATGTTAAAGCTTGTAGATGTGGTGTAATCAATCAAAGTGCGACCTTCTCTTTTGCATAATTTTCTGATTTTAATCGATCTCGAAAGCCAAACCTAAATTTTTTTTGTTTACCTTTTATGTAGTGCAATATACAATAATATTTATTTTTAACAATGAGCCTTGTGGCCGTTATAAAACCGACTAACAAACCATTTCGTCTGAATCGAGTTTTAAATATCCAAAAACTTGTTTAATTTTTATTTTTATAATTCTGTCCGGTTTAACCCAATTATAATCTGTGACACTTTGATCTGGTTTCTGTGCAAGCTACTGTCATCATGTACCAAAAAACAAAAACAAAATAAATATTTACCAAAACAAGTTTAACAACATGCACATAGGTAGAAACGAGCATCTATTCATATGAACTCGTTTATGCTCGTAGGTAATGCTATTTCAATTCACAAGTATGCCCACAAAGTTATAAGGAAACATTCTTAACACCCTAAGACCTTCAACTGAAAGATAAATTGCTTTAAATTATTGATGGAGCCAGTAAGGCAATTTATAATTTGCAACACTTTGCAATCACTTCCTTCACCGGTTAGGTGCGGTACTCCATGGAGTACAAGTACTTTGGTCAGTGAAAGTCTTCAACTGTAAAGTCTTCCACTATAGTATAAACCACATGGCACGCGCCTAATTTACATTTTCTCTGCTTCCTTTGAGTAGACGTACATCTACTTCTCCTTCACCAGGTCCATCGTGGCCATCATGACCATTCAGCAGTCAGCCAAATTGTGTAATCACTTTTAAGCAGAAAACCCTTGCGATTATCGATGTACCGAAGTTCGCATAAAGATTGAAAGATCTCAACTCGACCCATCTTTCACTGGGCTTCGCCTACTCGTAAACAAGCACTCGTATTTCTCTCCCATTTACGGATACCAATGCATGGTTGTGAATAAATGTATGTACGGATGCCTTCATGAATGCACGATCACTGATCACTGATCAGTCATCTGTGCAATGGCGGCAATAACAACAACGGTATTCAAATGGAAATCAAAGAAGAAAACAAAGTTGACGGATCGAGTTGTATTGCCTCATTTTGTTTTGGGCTCCGTTACACTTTTGCTTTCTTTTTCACTCTTCTCCAACGTTAAGTAATTGTAACACACATTTCAGACATCACGTCATAGGTATGCTGATTATCAGTCACTACGGTTCTGCTGTATCTTTGCCATGTAGATAGTCATACCTAAGTACAGATGTTACATCAGGTTTTCGGTCGTAAGGAAAACTACAATATTATGTCAGCCACGGTGTAATAAAATATTTTAGAAAACCTCATGGAATCTTAAAGAGAAAGGTTACCTGGGCAATTTTAAAGAAGGCTCACTGACCTTTCTAACTTGCTTACAATTGCTTACAATGTGCTGGCAAATTTACATTCAAAGAGCGCTTGGTTAACTACGCTTCAATTAGCAAACAATGCAATAGTTTTGGGAAATAATTATGCTCATGAGTCTATTGTTCGAAAGATATTTTCTGGGTGGTCGATACTCGTATTCGTTGACAGGCAGACAGGCGCAATATGAATTTTAAACAATTGAGACAATGCAATGGAAAATGCGTGAATGTTTGCTGATTTTTTTTTTTTTTTTTTTTTTATACCGCGTGCGCACCAAGGGGATATGAATACCCTTTTACTGGCTTTTTCTCCAGGGCGCGGGCGTGTATTAGGTTTCGATATTTTTACCAGAGGTGGTTGTCAAATTGAACGGGGCTAGCAAGTACATCCTCAACCAGTGGGTCTTAAGTACGTGCTAGTTGTTAGTTCGTTACATTTAGCCCAGCCAGCAACCACTCCAACATCAGTGTTATGCCTTCATGTCAGAGTTGATGCCGACGGGATTTTGATATAACTACATACAAATTCTATGAAAAGACTTTTTCACAGAATTGCCTCGCACGGGATTCGAACCCACTACCCTCTGCTTGAGGAGTCTATGCATATACCACAACACCACGAATTGTCTATCATATCCGTCTTTATTATTTGAATTTTTCCGAACAGCTGGGTTGCAGTCCACAATTTCATTTTGCATTAAATTTTTAACATAAACATTGATTTCGAATATAAACAATAATAATTCTGTCATCATTGGGTTTTTCCCAGAATTTAACGATCATTGTAGTAGCAAACAGATCAACGTGACTTTTGACTTCAACAATGTTCAGAAGCCCTTTCCCTTTACAGCTGCAGTTACAAGTAGCTATTGAACTTAGCACTCAATGACAAGGCACATACCATTGTTTACTTAATTTAAAAAAATTATAAAAGCTCATATAAACGTGGCAAATATTTACCTTCACCGTTGTTTTCAAAATAAACTTATCATACTTGTGAACGATCAATGAGTATGCAAATGAGCAAACTGTTCGATAATAATTGGAATGACCTTATCACCAGATAAACAGAAACACTAGTACCTTAAGGGTGTAAGTAGATATTTAAATATTTTGTCAAGTAAATAGCGCAGTGATTCACTAAATGAAACTGAATTCAGCTACCTTGTTCGGAATCCGTATAAGATACATTGTTGGCAATATGGATGTGAACATATAAAAGAGTGGACCTTATTTCAAAAAATGTCAATCGTTTAAATTTAAGTTTTTGCGGCTCAAGCTCCTTCCCAAGATGAGTCGTTTGTCTGACTCACACTGATAAACTTTTGCTTAGTCTGATAACTAGCTTATGCCCTGTTTCGTGTAGGGATCCTAAAACTCTTTCCCAATTGCCGTGACTCTTCCTGAACTCTTCTGCGCCATGTATTTTTCGACCGACCTATTCTTCTACGTTCTTGTCATAACGAATTCCATGAAACTATCACCTTTTCGCATTGCATGGCCAATCCACTGCCACTTTCGACTTTAGATGGTTCTGTCTATTCGTTCATAACCCCTTGTCTAGTAAAGCTGTTCGTTAGAGATGCGGTCCAGAAAACTCTTAAGATAATCTATAGAGACCTATTAACGAACGTTTTTTTTGGTTATAGTAATGGTCGCCTTCAAAGTCCTACAACCCATACAACAGCACGCATTCAACATTTGAACAAAACAGTCATAGTTTGTTTTTAAATTGATTGCATTACTTTGCCATATCATGTTCACGTTCAGTACCACCTTCGGTAGAGACAATACTCTCAAGATATTGAAAACTCTTTACTCTTTCTACCGGTTGTCCACCAATGCTATTTTGAGTTTATGAGCTAGAACCGAGGTTGATTATTTAGGTTTTGGAATTTTAATCTTTAAAACCACGACATTTGCCTCCGTCAGTGTACTCCAGATGTTTGATTTAAGATGTAAGAGTCCGACGAATTCCTCCATTTCCAATAGACAAGGCTGCGGGAAGCACATTTCTTATCACTAATAAAAAAAGTATAGTCGATAGAATGTAACCTTGTTGGACCCCATTTTAAATCTCGAATTCAATGAAACATGACATTTAGATGCATCATAGGTTGACGTTGACGGATATACCTGCCTGTTGACACTGTCGAACGGCTTCTCAAAATCAATGTACAGCAGGTGAAGTATTCAACACTTCAACAGCTTCTTCGGTATCGAGTGTATCTTCCAAATGTTCCTTTATTCGCTCAAGAACTACTTCAACTATTATGGGAAGAACTCAAATGGCTCTCAAGTGTCCACCCCCCAAAAAACTAACCTTATTAGGGTGCTCGACAATCATTCCCTTCTTCCCTTCAATCTCTCTCAACAAGAGGATGTAACAGCTTTTTTAATGTTGTTAGAGCGGCTCGCATAAGCTCTGCTGAAATAAATACAATCTAGTCCAACCGTCTTATTGTTGCCTTGCGCGATGATAGCGGTAGCGATCTTACCTTTACTGAGAGTGAAGGTGCGAAAGTGGAAATTGTTGCTCCCGCCATCCCCGTGTTGGCGAATACACGGTTAAGTACCGTAGTAAAACGCTTCTTCTATCGCTTGTGATAATTTTCATCCGAAATGAGTACCGAACCATCTTAGCTTTTCTCAGAATTTTCCCCACTCCGATGACTACCTATTGGGTCTTTTGTGAATCTGTAAACAGTACTTCTGTCACTTCTGCTCGCTGATTACTCTGCTTCTGTGACCCTTGTCCTGTCGCACGCTACGCTTAACTTCTCTCATTTTCCTTCGATACATGAACTCTAGCTCGTTCCTCCCTACTGCAGAGGTATCTAAAATACGAGCTTTAAGTAGCTTACTTTTCTTAAACCGCCTCTAGGTATCCTCGGTAAGCCACGTACTATATCTTGCCTACCAAAAATACTTTCCACATGTGAAAACATTTTTCACAGCGTTCCAATATTCTCGAGTGGTTGTCGGCAGTGAGCTGCTGATTGCTTCCACCCCTAGCTAAAAGTGATCACTTGACTGTTCACAAACTGAGGGTATCTTTAAGCGATCGATGTTTTACCTAGGCACTTTGGTGATATTTCGAAGTCTTTGAACAGATGCAGTATGTAACTGGACAGTAACTACCATAAGGTGATGATCTCGTAGCAAGCACATGTTAGCTCCTTCTCTATATCGGACGTCTAAAAGACAACTTCTGAAACGTTGACTGCTCGCCAAATGATCGCTTTGGTTAAAGGATGATTGTCTGTCAGCCGACTTTGTGCTGGAGTTTATCCTTAAACATGGCGATTGATGTTCCAAAAATCAACGAAACTTTCACCACTGTCATTCTTCTAATCACATGTCTGAGCTCTTCACTGTCGTTGCCTACCTAGCCAACTTATTCTAGGCGTAATGTGGGTTTCCGTAGCGGACATTTTTCTGTAACTGAGGGTGCTAACTAAAGTTACCCAGACTAGAAACGCTATACCGTTCACACCTGCAATTTTAGCCTACATGAATAAGGATTTATACATATAGTTGCCTAAGGATCACCACTAGGAGGTAAAACAAGCACTACATCACAAACTTGATTGTGGCTCTACTGGTTCCAAGACACATCCCTTGTCGGATTGACTGCTCTAAAAATTAAATGTAATGTCCTAGTCAGAGTCTGTTAAGATTGCTTATCAATCTGCGCTGAAAATATTCGCTGACTATATGAGAGATCGGAAGATCGAATAAGTTACCGAGCCACTGCAATATATTTCAAGTAACTGAAGAGCACGTTATTATTTGATAAGGCATGATCTCTGCGCGATTAGAGAAATCCATATCCATTGTATATATATCAGCGAAAGTCAAGCTGAGAAGAACGCCGTTTTGATCCATTTAGCGATATTCACCTCCAGTTGTCAACACTAAGTTAGCGAGGTCACTTCCCATTCAGTCACCTAAAACTTCTTTATCATTTTATCCCTCCTAGATGAACGGGCCGAACCTTTGACTTTCATTTGCTGAGCATGATCTATTGCAGGTTAGATGGGTTTTAGGGTTTTTGATCGATGAATTCGGTACACCCTGGCAAGTTTAGTATGACTATAAAGCAGGTACAGTTCATTGTTGTATTGTCTCTTTTAAATTTTGTTTCCGTCTGCTTTTTACAGATCATTTTCAAATTGAAAGTCAGTTGCCTTACTAATTCAAAGAGTGATTCTTCGCTAAAATAAGAGTCCAGGTAAAGGCGACTGCTCCATCTGTAAGAGACGTTGTTCAAAGCAACTCCCTTCCAGAAGGAAAACTACTTTGTAAAAATAATACTCACCGGCCATACCTTTATCTGCGTTAATTTTACCGATGAGCTGCTGAATATGCTTGAGACAACTCCAACCGTCTTAACTGCTGTAGTTCGACAGAGAACCAGTCTGCTCTGGCAGCCTTCGATCGTGAGTTTGAATTGATGTCGATCATCGCCCATGTTAAATGGTTTATTCTGCTTGGAAGCAAAAGATTGGGAAACATAACTGTTCAAAAGCGACTGTAAGCTACTAATATGTTTTAATCCCTCTCCTGTTTCCCTAGATATTTCTTCTTTGTTCAGAAAACTCGATGTTTTTTTCCTCTAATCTTTAGTGCGAGAGCTCGCGAGTTGTAAGCTTCCTATTTTGTTGCATGCGTTTTCGGAACTCTTCATCAAAGTAGGTGTTTTAGGGTGGTAGTCAGAGGATCGACTTTCCATTCTGTCACAATATTTATCCACGTCTTAGAGTCAAAGATATTCGTATTCATACCTTGACTACAAGAAGTTCTCAGTCCAATTAAGTTTGGTATGTTCTGAAATACGGAATATCAGAAATTCAATATGATCAATCGTTCTGGAGGTTTTTCCAGAGACCAGCAGTCCTTAATGAATGCTGAGGTGTGGGAAACAAGTGCAAGATATGCTAATATTCAACTGGCAAAATTCAATAAATTGAATCCGTTTTCGGATGAAGAGCTGTGCAGGCTATCATGATTAATCTTAAGCGTCTCAGGAACTGCATCTAGGAACTTTAATTTTCGATTATTTGCAGCCATGTCTCACGAATGCTGCACTCAGTGTTGCCTTTGAAGACTGTCTTGAAATACCCTCCCACAAAATAATCCAGCATCGTCAAATCACACGAGTTTAGAGTTTAGGAACATTTTCCTTACAGTTTAGCCAGTGGTTTGGCAAGTGGCAGTATCCTTTTGAAACCGCATTTGAGAACAAAAAATCGTTGACCATAACTCTCTTTAATTCGATTGCCTTTATTTTTGAAGATTTAAGGCACGATGATGCCGCCAGTCCAAAAACCGCACAGGATAATGCATTTGTTGGAGTGCATAGGTGGCTGATGGAATACTTTTAGATTTTCCTACCTCCAAACCCAACAATTTTGTTTTTTTAACAAATCCACTGTGTTAGAAATAAGCCACATGACTGAACAAACAAACAAGCCAAGATTCTTGTTTGAAATATTCAACAAAGTCGTAGGATGGTCACCAAGGCCTTGCGAACGTTGACAAATCGATAAATTAGGAACTGGCTCAACACTGAGCTTAGTAGCTTAGTGGCTTAGTTTGCGCACTCTGTGTGTTCTTTCCAGTGGCTCAGAATCCAAGAAAACAAATGTACCTCCAAATTTTTCAATTGTGTTGCGAACAGCCTTAGCCGATTACGTTGACCGTAAAACTGGCGTTACGTTCTATAAAAAAAGATGCTGTCAGCTGTCTAAAAAACATTGCTTACAAGCATTCTACCCTTTTGGGGCGTGAACATATATCATACTTTTGATCCCGAATCACGCATAATGGGAATAGTAACAAGCACATCAGCTTAAAACTCAAATTTAAAGTTAAAGTTCGCATATCTATATTGCAATCATCAAATTAGATCCCACAATTTTTGTATACTTCTCTGGGCCCATTTCATCGCACATATAGGATAGCATTGTAGTTATCTAGGAATATATCTGTTTTATTTAGCATTACAAGGTATGTTAAGGGTTTAATGTGCACAACTGAAGCTTTTTGTCGCTTCACAATATGTACGTAGTAAGTTTACGTCACCAACCTACGGGGATATTAGTTCGTATGATCAACCGACCTCTGAAATTGTTACTGCTCTACTTAAATTACTCTAAATTACTTTGTCTATGATTGAAAGTGTAATAGAGCAACATTAACATCGACATCGAATACGAAAAATTACTTACTTACTTACTTACCTCCACTAACAAGCTCTCCAGTTAGTTAACTCTCTCCAGTTGTGCATCCCAAGTCGCTTGAGATCCCCTTCTATTTGTGCGCCCAAAGTAAATCGCGTTGGCATCCACTAGCGCTACACATCCTAGCCACCTCTGGCGACTGATACACAGTTTTCTGACCAGGTCGATGTTGCCGTACAGCTCGTATAACTCATCGTTGAATCTTCTTTTTTAAAGTCCGTCAACGTAAGCGAGGATGGAATATCTTACGAAGAATTTTTCTCCCATCACAAACGAGGATATCTTCATCCGACATAACCAATGACTCTTCTTAGTTATTCGAGATAGGGCCTTACTACTCAGTTGCCAATCTTACCGATTGGTAAGAGTGATTCTTCGTTTTATTTCTGTTGAAGTATTGTTGGCAGAACTAAGGTAAAAAAGTCAGTTACAAACTCAAACTCATTGATGTCTACTGCGATGTTCTGTCCCTTCTTATTTAAATTGTAAATAGTACAAAGGCCACTGTCAGAAGTGTCTCAGTGTTTCTGAAATCCTTCTACCAATATCTCTGTTACACCGACCATTTTATACCAGGCTTGCTCCCTTTGACAACTAAGTTCGATGTCATAGTACTGGCCTTAGAATGGAAACTTATGGAACTACAACATTTTTTTTTTTTGCTGGGGCACATTTTTAAATCTGTTAGTTTTAGTCTGTTTGGATGTGAAATCAACAAATTTAAAAAAAAAAATTACCGTATTTCTAAAAAAATTATGTTTTTTTTTATTTTTCTTTCAGGAATTGGATGTGCTGACACTGGGTACAGCTGAACAATTGGCCGACAGAAATAAGAGAACGATTGGGATTTTACGAGATCTTTTCCCAGACATCACAAAGGTAACGAATTCTCCTCAATAGCTTCTTTATTGTTCGTTGTCTAGCTTATGTATTCAAGTAGCAACGACTTTTGAAAGAAAACGTGCCCAGAACACCAGTCTTGAATTCCTAATGACTATTTTCAAAATCGCCTTAAACGGTGTTAAACGCATCATCAATTCCATTCATGTAGATAGGTATTTATTGTAAAAAAAAAAAAAAAAAAAAAAAAAAAACAGCACAAAGACGTAACAATTACATAGTATAGATACTCGCGCAAAATGAATGAGTAATCAACTTGATTCCCAACTCTGTTTTCATTCATCTCACCTACGTATAATTATCGTTTTAATTGATAGTTTCAGCAGTGATAGACTGAAACAAAAGACTTTATTTCTTGTCAGAGAGTATCCGTATCTTAATCTCATTAGAAATGTTAATTGCAACACCAATTGATTTGCAACCCCTTGAAACTTATGCTCTACATAACCCAACAAACGATTAGCAATGGAGATCACTTACTGTAGGAGTTTCAAGTTCCGATTGAAAGTAAGAGGCAGATCGCCTTGCTAACGCATTACAGTGGCAACATTTACGACAGGTAACATGCAACATCTTAAATTACTTACCTTCAAGTTTGTTTGCACTTTTATTATCCCCTCGGTTATAATACTCGTATGTTGCATGATATAAGAATTACGTTGACTTCAACAGACAACAACGCTTGTCATGCTACAATGCTGCCAGCATTCTTCAGCAAATGCAACTTAACAACAATTACCGTCAGATGTCAACGAAAGTATGTCGACCCCCTGGATTAATTATTCCTACACTGGGACTGAGATTCGTACTGAAACTACGAACTAAACTGTGACTGAAACTGAGAATTATGACACTTGAGGGAATTGGCACAGCCATGTTTTGACAGATGACACATAACATTTGACACATTCCGGATGCTGGCGTTCAGGAAACCACACTTCAACATATAACATAATGTTGAAACTTTTGGCATAAATTCGCTACTCATTATTGTTTTCATGTTGTAAGAAAACAAAAACAAAATTCAACTTAAGGTCACAACGATCTAAACATAGCCAGAGATCAGAAGAAATACAAAACATATCATTGAACTGTCATATAATGGTACTCGTCCAAGTGACAAATTATAAAAATTTGTTGGAGTTTACAAATATCACAATAAAATTGATGTCAAAATGGAGGTCAATACAATTAGGGTCTGAAATATCTGATTTATTCGTTTTAATGTGCATTTATGTATGCTGTTCATCGGATTTGCCGACATTCTGATGGCGAATTATAACGATAACAACTTTAACAACTAATCTTGGCAAAACTTATAAAATATATATAAATCGAATAATATATTAAAAAATCTTTATAAAACAATGCTAACCGGGTCTTAATTTAGATTTGTGTCAAATTTACATTTTGTTTTAAACTTTTCTTTCTGCCATGAATTATTCTCGTAGATAAAATATTTTTGGATGACCACTTTTTCAACATTCATAAAAATGATGAAAATTTATTCAGCCACTTTCAACAAAGTGTGCTGTGGTATTATGTAAGAATGTTGTATTTATCCTTGACACTTTAGTAGCGTTAAAACAAGCTCGACTAAATTGGTAGGCATTTTGCGGTTTGAATTAAAAAAAAAAAAAAATGAGTCGCTAACATATAAACCCAATGTTAAAGCCGACCTTTAAATCAATGAAGACACTGTGGTTGAATTTGAAAATATTGAACAGCCAGAAGCAATTTTATAAGCAGGTGAATATTCCCAAATATACCATATCGCGAATTTTTTTTTCTAAATACTTCATTTCTATTACGAGTTGCGAATATGTGACCATTCACGAGCACATAATGAGTGATTTGCACCCATGGAAACATGCAAACGTTTTAAGACTTTTATTCGAGTTGATAAACCAATGGTTGCCATTTACTTTTATGTAAAGATTCTGATTTTGAATCACGTTTTCGTTTTCGTGCGGTTTTTTTTTTTCAAAATTTGAACGTTTATTTAAGAAAAACATGTACAATAGTATTATTCAAAGTATTGCCCATCTGAAGCTTTGACTTTTTCCTATCTTTCTGGCAATTTGTGGATCCCATCCCAAAAGAACTGCGCCGGTTTGGCAGCCAAGAATGAATCAATTTTTGATATTCTGCTTTGATGTGAACCGTATTTCAGTGAGGGCGTTCTGCATCGATCGGAACAAATGGTAGTCAGAAGGGGCAAGGTCTTGGCTATAAGGCAGGTGGGGTAAGACTTCCCATCCACTGTTTTCCAAATAGTTCTTAACAGGAATAGCAACGTGGGGCCGAGCGTTGTCATGATGGAAAATTATTGCCTCGTGTCTGGTCGCATATTCCGGGCGTTTTTCGGCTACTGCTCTCTTCAAATGGATTAATTGTGTTCGGTAGCGTTGTCCATTGATGGTTTCACCCGGTTTTAGCAGCTCATAATACAGCACACCCATCTGATCTCACCAAATACAGAGCATTACCTTAGCGCCATGGATATTCGGCTTTGCCGCTGATCTGACTGGTTGGCCGGGTTTCACATATGATTTTTTGCGCTTGGAGTTGTCGTAATGACTCCATTTTTCATCACCAGTAACAATCCTATGCAAAAATTACTTCCTTTTGTGGCGTTCCAGAAGCATTACGGACATGCAAAACCGCCTTTCGACGTCACTCGGCTTGAGTTCATGTGGAACCCAATTTCCTTGCTTTTAAATATATCCAGCTGCTTTTAAACGTTTTGAAATGACTGCTTGAGTGACACCCAAAGATTCTGCGAGCTCTTCTTGTGTTTGGCAACAATCTTCATAGAGTAATGCTTCCAGTTCTTCATCTTCAAACTTTTTTGGCTGCCCAGGACGTTCATCGTCTTCCAAGCCAAAATCACCACTTTTAAATCGTGCAAACCACATTAGGAACGTCGCTCAGCTAGCGCATGTTCACCATAACCTTCCACCAAAATACGATAACTTTCGGGAGCAGTTTTCAGTAATGAAGAAGAACTCCCCGCAAAAACACTTTTTCAGGCACAAAGTTCGACATATTTGAGTGAAAAAAAATTATTGCTGTTTACGCTTCAAATGAATGACATATACTGAAATGACGTACAATGACAGTAGCTTTCCAAGGCATGTTCCAATGGAATAATAACAATGGAATTATACAAGTTACGCCATCTCTTAGCAAACCGCACGAAGTTATAGAACCAATATTTCGTTAATATCACGTGTAATGTTGTCTTTCAAAACTGCAATGGACACTGGTTTACCGGCATAGTCGAGTAATTTGACATATACATATACAGGTCCAAAACGAGAGATAAATTTCTCATCAAAGTCATTTCTCAATTGGTCCATCTATTCGCGTGCTATGTAGCACGTAGTGCCATCTTGGTGTAACTACATGTCGACCAGGTTCAGCTCGTGCATTTTAAGATAAAAAAAAGGTCGAAACTATTGAACGATAGCGGGCGCTATTGACGGTAACGTTGTCCTCATGGTCATCTTTGACAAAATACGGGCCAATAATTTCGACGGACCATAAGCCACACGAAACATTACAATTTTCCGAGTGCATTATCAGCTCTTGTATTGCCTGAAGCTGCTCATCATCATCAGACTAAATACGGCAATTTTATTTCTACTAGAAATCGGCTTCGTCGGTGAAGACACTTTTTTGATAATAAAGCGGATCTTCTTCCAGATTTTCTAAGGCCCACTTACCCAAAATTCGACTTTGTTCCAGGTCGTTCGGCTTCAGTTTTTGCATGAGCAGTATTTTGTAAGGTTTTGGACCAAGATCCTGGACAAATCACGGTCTATATTAACACTGGCGGATATATCAGCATTTTTCCACTGTTTGCATTTTACACATACGGGTAGGTGGCCTGATGTTCAATATCTTGAAATTAATTCGAAATCGGGTCACTATAGGTTGGACTACTTTCTCAGTAGGTTCATTATGACGACCGTAAAACAGTTGAAGTGTACAAAAAACATTTTTCACAGAGCTCGAATTTTAATAATAAAACTCAACAATTTGTAAGCGTTGTTCGGGTGTTAGTAAGTCTGTCCATGATGAAATGGCAATGCTAACTAAGCATGTTTGACTTTGACATTTGTCACAAATTATGCATGTGCTGTCAAAAATAAAACACTGAAGAGCCAAACTCAAGCCAAACTCAAGCCAAACAAAGGCCACTCTTTATATTGATATATTGAGATGAGATTTCTTCAAAATTCATAGAAAAATCGCCATTTGTTAATAACAAATGAACTATGCTATATAAAAAAAAATCCTACGTACTTATTTAGACAATATATTCTTAAAAAACTTGTTAAATTTGAAGTGAATTGGTTCAAAATTGTTAAAGTTATGGGTGCGGCCAACTTAAAAAAGCAGTTTTAAGATGAACGCGTTTAAAATTTTCATTTATATAAAGTCCTCAACAATTTTGCAATACCTTTAATCCGCGATGCCTGCACCATTTAATTGGCCTTCTAGATTAGATTCCTGGCCTTCTGTTTCTCTTCTACTGGATTGAAATGCGAACCTCTACTTTATGCGTTCTTTGTCAATCTCCAAACACATTTCTAAATCCATCACTTTCATTATGTGCATAATTGAAGTAAACCGTTATTGTACACCCAAACTGCAATATCCATAGCTATATCCTACCTATATCCTTTATCTACTAGAAATAGATTTTGGGGCCAGTGGCCAAACAGTCGAATTGAAACTTTCATTACAGTTTTGAGTATAACTGCCGATGCATCGAGTAAGAAGATCATCTCTGGTCAATTCTTCGTTGACTGGCTTAATAGCTTCATACACTTCAATTCGAAGAGCTGTAGTTTTAGACTTTTGCTATGAGCACCATGAATCCTCTCCGATAGTGCTGCGGTCTTTCATTAGTAGATCATTTATTATCGATTGCAGCCCATATACTGTTTTTCATGTTTTCAACTGAATCACAGTTTCTACGAATGGCTTATACATAATAAATAGCGAGCTCATCTATTAGTTTTCTCGCCATTTTGCCCATTCTACCGAGATCTTTTATATTCTTTTTTTTAAATTACGCAGACGGTTACTCATTTGCTTTTGAACGTGATCTATACACTCTTTCTTGAGTACTGTGACAGTCTCATAGGGCATAGCATCAGTAATTCTTTTAAAAGTCTTAGAATCACCGTCACCAATATAATGGGTGTATTTTACCTGGTGCAAAGATTCGGATCGCTGAAACATCTTAAGAACCGCGTCGACCTACATTTTTCATACTGATCCATCGTGATTCACACCGCACTTATCTTTATAGTTTTGTGCCCATTCCGTATATTCTTCGGTATCTTCTTTTTCTTCCAGTACTCACAATGTAATACTTTTAAATGACCGGCCGAAAGGTGGAATTATAGTCAACACCAACTTACCGAAAGGACGATAGTAGCACTTTGTATCTCAAAAAAGACATTGAATAGAGTTTAGCATTCTGATCTTTTGTTGAAAATGCCTGCATTTAGGATCGATGATCAACGGTCAGACCAAGTTGTTTTAGGCAATTTAAGGTCTGATATAAATAAAATATTTGCTGGTATGCCTTAGGACTCCGTTCTACCCTCGAATCACATCCTGGCTATTCAGCTGTAGAACAGGAGTATGTAAAGCTCATTAGATTCATATCAGCATAACTAATTGGAGAGCCACCTACCGAATGGAATTGAATGTTTTCGAAATACAAGGCTGTCTGTTGTCGTTAAAAAAGAAAATTAAACTGCCAGACATCATTAAAAAATGCTGCAAAATTTTTTCCAAGATTTCCCAAGGCAAAACAAGAAATACTTTAAATACTTTACCTCGTCTGAATTGGCTTCAATACTCGTATATAGGGCACTCATTTGCTCGAAATTAGAGCACTATTTTCACATCTAATCAGGTGCTCCCCTATTCTTCAAGTCTACCTTTGGACGAGCTCTGAAATATCATGTTTCTTTCCTCATAACAGAAGGTCTGGCAGTGAAAAAGTCTCAAATTTTATTGATGAAAGCAATATCGTCAACGCAGTTTATGAATTTCTTTCAAAGCAAAACCGTCATATAAGAACCCTCTAGTGTGTGCTTGACCTGACTCGGTATTTTCACATCTAATCAGGTGCTCCCCTATTCTTCAAGTCTACCTTTGGACGAGCTCTGAAATATCATGTTTCTTTCCTCATAGCAGAAGGTTTGGCAGTGAAAAAGTCTCAAATTTTATTGATGAAAGCAATATCGTCAACGCAGTTTATGAATTTCTTTCAAAGCAAAACCGTCATATAAGAACCCTCTAGTGTGTGCTTGACCTGACTCGGTAAATGTCACGGTGCTACATAATTTTGAATCACAGTTTGCTTCAGTTTATCTGAGCAGGAGGATTTATAGTTGACGCAATTTAAGGAGTTCCATTCATTAGACTAGTATATGCGTCTTACTTAGGCATCTCCTACAACATTAAATAGGTCGGCAGGTAGGCCACCCGGTGAAGCTTCATTTTAGATATTGTTTTCTTAACTCGTTACTTCATTTTCATCAGTTGGTTGAAAGTCTTGTTTCTCATCGCCTATGTTGAATGGATTCTTAGCAAAGCATCGATGTTTAAAGGCACTGCATACAAAAAAGGAGTCAGATTGCAGTCCCTAAGTGGCCAATTAACATCGTTTAGGCAGCTGATAACACGTTTGATCTGTTATGTGGCATGGCGTACCATCGTGCTAAAAACAAAGATCATCAAGGTCCATGTCTTATATTTCAGCCAACAAAAATTTCAGTAATCATGGTTCTGTGGTGACCATCGTTGATCAAAATGGCGTTTCCAGCAGCATTTTCGAATTTAAATGTGCCAAATTCAGCACAAAATTTTTGCAGATTCATTGGCTGCATGCCAAACATGTGCGGATTTTTTGATCCCCAGATGCGTCAATTTTGTTTGTCAGGAAAAACGTTTTTTCCGCCAAATTCGATGTTTAATTCGAGCTATTGCAAAGCCCATACTGAGAAGCAATAACTAAGCGGATGGTCGTATGCCGTCAATTTGACTTTACAATGGAATAATACGAGATCTTTGTGCAAAATTTTCATCAAGTTGGTACGTGAACGATTCCTCTCGGGTACAACAACCACATTCTCGTCGTTACGTACCGTACGACGACGATGAACTGTGAGTGTTGTCCGCAAGCAAGCCAGTCTCACGAAATTTTCACACAAACTTGCGTACAGTAGGCGCGGTGGGTACCTCTTTTCGGCCAAAACCTATTTTCAATAAACGCATAGCTTTTGAAATAAGTTTCAACGTTTTTCAAGCGTAAAACTATTTATTTCGTTCTGCGGAGGTATAATACTGACTGACAGTTACCCCACTCTGCTGACTCCACTTCTACATTTCTTTGCTTATCTGTTCAAGTATGTTCTAGTTAAACTTCCGTACGTTGTTTTTGGAGTAGTACCTCTTCACTTCCGCGATGGGCTGCCTTTCATGCTCGCGGATTTTCCTCCGGGTTAGCCGTTCTTATTTTTCTCTCCCTTTTTGCTTGCGGAGTGTACCGGCCACTAGTCCTTATATATAACTTTATGCAAATTGCAAAAGGCGATCGCCAAAGATTCTGGCGGTTATTAGGGATTTCTGCTATTCAACATCAAATTTGTGTCATATTGGCGCTCACTATCCCTTATTGTTAAGTTGCAATTCATTTGACTAGGCATCGTTAGGATTCGAATTGGTGTCCCATTCTACGTTCACTCTATGATGTTTTCATCCTCATTCAAAGTCTTACAAAAACAATTTTGAGTTCAATTTGTTGAGTACTTGTACAATTTTGACTTCAACTTTAGCAATTCTATCTTAAATTAAAAGGTAAGCCAACAGATTGTGTGGATGTTGACTGTGACTGTTGTCACAAAATTATCCTCAAATACCGTCTTCCTTATAGCTACCAATTTTTGACGAAATCGCTGAACCTTACGTTTTCTTACCTTAATTTACATTTTGCTTTCATTAGATGAAATCTAGAGGTCCACATCAATATACAGACTACTCTGAGTCTATTCAGCAGGCTGATCGAGCTGATTTTGGCTAATATTTACTCTCTTTCCCTTCCAGTTGCATGTCGATAGAATTGACTGATCCAGACTTAACCTATTGTCTGATAACCTCTTGTCCATATGACAATTTGTTCAATTCACAAACATGCTGCATTGATGTTTCCACCCTTCATTCCGGTCTTGAATCTATTTATTTCCATCTATATTCTTGCCAATATAAATATTTTGCTGTACTGTAAATGACCCATCTAACACAATCACAGTGCTGTACAAAAAGTTGATTATCCTGGTGAAGTTTCAGTAAAATATTTATTTTTTTAAAACTATAAGAAATTTCAGACACCAAATCCGTATTAAAAGGGTAAAAACCAGCTTAATAGCTTGTATAATTAATTATATATTAAATTATATATAAATATATAATAATTGCGAATATTTAAATTTAAAACTGTATATAAAAAAAATCTGGACGAAAACAAAAACTATATTTCGCCTCCTAAATTAAAATAACTGCTTGCCGTTAATATTGACAAAAACTAAAGTGCATACCTTCACTTAAAATATATTTCTAAAAAGCCACTGTTAATGAAAACTCTGCCCCTGTCTTCAAGTTATTGTAAAGTAATTCTTAAATTGATTCCACTTAGTGAACTACAGCATTATCTAATCCAAGACACCCGATATGTCAAGGTGATTTGACAAGTAGCATACATATGCACGTATTTTGAGTGGCATCATGTTAAAACCCATACTTCTGACAGATTGTACAAAAAAACATCGAAATTTTAGTGCTAAAACTATAATACAGAGGACCCTGCTAATCTACTAACTTGTCTTACTAAATTCTTATGAGCACTCAATTTTAAGCATGTTATACTCACTCGTTTATTGCTCTTTACTATAAACGTACTCGTATAGGTATTGTAATTTGAATATCGCATGAAAAAGCAAGCAACTAACTAACTAAACTAACTTCATCAATAGAAAAGCACTCGTTTAAATCGTAGTTTCACTCATAAGCTCACACAAAAATCCTACATAACTACCACTCACGTAAATAAAAACTTATGATTGACTGAGGTGCTAACTTTTTCATAGCAAATCGACGAACAAGCAAATCGTGTCTTTTCCAAAATTCTCCGTGTCCTCGGGCCAACAGTCCTTCGTACAGCAATTCAGGGTAATAACGCCAATAGTGCTCGTTCCAATTTCGATGCCGATTTTGATGATGACGACAATGACAGTTCAAACTCCAGCGGTACCAAAGTCTCTATAGAATTGCCAACCTTCAGTCCTGAGGACAGCGATGAAGATAATGAAACCGACAGTAGTTCAACAACAACAACAACAACAACCACTACAACAACAACATCCACAACAATAACACCAACCACAACAACAACACCAACCACAACAACAATACCAACCACAACAACAACAGTGTCACCGATTTCTAATGACGATGTGAGTTCACCAACAACATTGCCGTGGAATAATACCACATTGTCTGCAATTGATTCATCAACACTGTCAAGTGTTAATGATACGCAGATCATCGATATAATTGACAATATAAATCGTATACTAAATTCCACAAATTATTTTATTACAAGTAGAAATAACACCGAAACAACACCAATCACCAACAACAACAACAACAACAGCTCCAACAACACAGCTTAGCTCCATAATACTAATACGTAATCGTATTTTTTGTAACACAACCAAAAATTAGTAACAGTAAAGTTCAAAAATAAATAAAACAACACACGAACAAAAATCGACCACTATTGGAAATCAACGAAAAAAGGATCAGCCATCATCAAATCAAATCTACTCAACCAAAAGTCAAAACAGCCACAAGTCATGCCTACCTTTTGACATTCTTTAACATTTTTTTTTTTTAACTAAAATGGTTTCATTTTTCGAAATTTTTTTTTTTTTTTTTTTTTTTTGTCTGCCTGTCTAATTTCTATGTTTTTATTGTTTGTTTTTTTTTTTTTTGTCATCATTTTGCGTACTTTCTAACTTTTGACGTTTGTATTCGTATCTCTATCTTGGGCCATGTTGTTTTCTTTCGTTTTGGGCCTAGTGTGCATAACTACTCATTCATTTTGCATATACTATTGCTGTTTCTTTTTCATTTATGTTATTTTCTGTTTTCTTTCAAAATTTTGACATTTCAAAATTTAAATCTGCATTCGATGTATGTACATATGGTTTTTTGTGTGTGGGTATATAGTAAATACTCTTTGGGAATCTGGCGTTTCTCACTGACATTCTACGCAGACCAATAAGGTAGTATTGTAGTACTCGTATACATTTGGGTTCATGAACGCATTCTTTGTAAATTAGTAATCGAAATGGATAACTTTAGATAATCGAATTAAAATGCAAATGTCAAACGAAACAATTCATCGCATGACACGTCATAAATCTCACCTTGACATTGTGCGGTATGTAATTGCGATGAGCTGTCACGTTTAGCATACATCTAAGTAGTGTTTAATAATTGTTTATTTCTAATTGAGGTTAAAACCTCCATTAGAGCAATTAGTGTAATCAAATAATTTGACACAATTGGCAAAGTTCATTAATCTCATGCTTTTTTTATTTTTTCTCTCTTTCTTTCTGTTTACACTGTTCGCCAAAATCGAAAAATAATAACCCTAACGAAATCAAAATTTAAAAAAAAAAAAACAAAAAAAAAACCAAATCAAAATTCGTAAAAATCATTTTGCACAAATTAAATCCCGTTCTTTTTGACACTATTTTTTGCTACCACATACAATTTTCTTTTTACTGCATATCCCATCCGAACACCTGTCACCCATTCCCTACACTTACCACTTCAACTCGTCCATAACCTAAAAAATAAAACACCCTTAACCTATATAATAAAAAAAAAAAAATCGATATTGCCGTGCACTATGCTCCCTCTGCCGCCAATATTTGCAAACAAACAAAAAAAACAAAAAATACCGCGATAACCATCAGAATGGCGATGTGTCATCAATTGATTTAGAAGCATTAAACAAGCAACTGGAGGAGACAATTCGCGTAGCTCGACAAGCTACCGAAGCTGAAGGCGTCGAAGCTGAACAAAAACTAACACAAACCAATGAAGTTGAAGCCAGCAGCAGCAGTAGCAGTACAAACCTTGACCAACAAACTGCTGAATCAAAGTCACCAGCTATTGACGAGCTAAATTTAGATTCAAGTGAGGACACCGCCGATATTGATGATCGTAATAAGAGGTAAGATCGGAAACCGTTGCTTTACAAGTTCACAAGGTTTTAAAAATATTATTTTTCGAAATGTTTTAGATTTTTGACTTTTGGAGCATCAAATGCAGGAGATGGAAATGTCAAGGGAAACTCTGGGAACTTCTTGTTCGACATCGTTAGGGTAAGTACTAAAACTCAATTCATATACTCGTACACACTTGCAATCTAGCTACGTTTATGAAAACAACTTAGAGTGTGCCAAGTTACGTCAAACTTAAATGACTTTTTACCGATCTTGAACTGAAGTCTTCTCAGTTCAGCTTCTCATTCTGACCCTGTACCACTCGTATATTTTTGTAAAATTTTGAGCTGTCCAAACCAAATAGCTTTGTGTTCTTCTTAAGCTATAGGGTGACCAGATTAGAACGATAGGAAAATAAATTTAAATAAAGCAACAACGATGTGAGATATCATCATTTAAATAGCCGCCTCGACTTCGCTGGCAGTGCTTCATCCATTGTGCGGCGTTTTTCCTTCAATAGCGTGTCGAATGTTAGCATCGAGCTCGTCTAAAACGGTTGGCGGCTTGATAGCGTAGACTAAGGACTTAAAGTAGCCCCATAGAAAATAATCGAATGGTGTCAAATGGCATGATCGCAGCGGCCAATTGATGAACGCTCGCTGTGAGATGACCCAATCGCCAAATTTCTCCTTTATAACATCGAGCGTTACGTTACTTGTATGACATGTAGCGCCGTGTTATTGGCATCACAGCTCAAATACCATATACCAATTTTGTCGAGCTCTAACTAAAAAAATAAACGTCGCTCTATACTTGATACCATCGATCCTAACGCCGCTGTCTCCTTCCTCATTTCAAAAGAAATAAAGTCCGATGATGCCATAAACTACACTAAAAAATCAATTTTGTGGATGCATTGATGCTTGGCCGAATACTTAGGGATTGTGTTCGCTCCAATAACGGCAATTTTGCTTGTTGACGTAGCCACTGGGCAAAAAATGGGCCTAGTCCGAGAAAACGATTTTTCGGCCAAAACCCGAATCTCCGGCCAATACTTCCAGCACCCTATTAACGAATTCACGCGTTTTCTTTGGTCGTCCGTATACGTATGTACATATGTATGCTCAAATCCAACCGCAAAATAACCCGGGTTATCTCTGGCGAGCCCAATTCAGCTGATCGGCGCCGAATGGAGATTTCTGGGTCTTCTACGCTATTGGCCGCTACGGCGGCTATGTTTTCTTTATTTCACACCAATCTCTGTCTGGTTGATGGCTTAGGATTCAAAAGAGTGCAAGTTCTCACGCTCTAATATGATGATGAGAGACCTTAAGACGAAATTCACGTTGCGTATTTACAATTGTGCCGGGTTTTTCGATATTTTTTAATAATTTCCGCACGTTTGACAAGCCAAAAACGATGCATCTTGAAATGGCAAACCTTATTAAATATGTTGGCAGCTGGATGTCATTGGTAACTTTGACAGCTGCTGAAACAGAACAAGTAGAAAAACTATCTGGTCACTCGTTACTATGTTCTTTGTTCAGGGTATACTCAGAGCGATTAGGACAAACTATTGTAGATACTGCGCCTGAACGGAGGAAAATGTAAAGTTCGACTATTTCTCTTCTTTTCCAAATAGGACAGTTTCGCTGTCAATTGCTTTTCAAATCGTTCCAATAATTGTCTAAAATACTGCTATGATCGTGCTTTCTTGCATCAAGGAGTATATAATGATTATTCCCTTCAAAACCCCAAAAACCGTAGCCATAATCATTCCAGCCGATGAGAACGTCTTTACCTTCTTCGGAGCAGATGAAAAAATCTATTATTTTGATTTTCGCGTGTAGTAATTGATCCAGCTTTTATCAACTGTGACGAATCGACCTGAAACCACCCGCGAATTTCAGTTGAAGGGCTTCAAATACTGCTTTGAGTTGAAAGCGGTATCCGCGTTATACGCCTACGTCCTTTGCTACTTCGCGCACTTTCGGTCGGCTTTCAGTAAGAATCATGTCGCGAACATTTCGAAATATTTCCTTAGTAAACGCGTCTACTGGGCGGCCTAGGCGCCCTTGATCAAAAACAAATGTACGGCTAGGTTTAAATTCGTTGATCCAATACCTCACAATTGTCAAACGTGGTAAAGGGCATCATAGGTTTCACCCAATTTCGCTGTTATTTCTTCGCACGTTTCCCATCTAAAAATACAGAAGGACTTACAGAAAACACTTTTAATACAAATATCTGTCAAACCACAACTATGAATCAATCTGAAATTGTATATTGTATCCCGTCGTTTCAAGGATGATGTTACTCGATGGTCATCCAACCTTCCTTAGCAACTTCGTAGATAGCTATGACGTCTTGAAACCATTTTGAATCCAGACAAAATTGATCAAATCTGACAATTTCAAAACTTGTCACTTGTATGTCATTTATATACAAGGGATGTTCAATGTACTTTTGTGAATTGAAATGATAACACAAATTTTAAATAATTTGTATTTTTCAATTTAATTGCCTTGCCTAAAAATTGTGCAACTATGTGCCTTAAGCCTTTGCTTTTCGAAAAATCGCTTCCCACGAAGGTCCTTCTTTACAATTTAAAAAAAAAGGTAATGATCACTTGGTGCCATTTTTGGTTAACTTCTTCGAAAATATAGAAATCTCAAAAACTAGGATTTTTTCTTTATACGTCGTGCGACTTAGACAGTTGTCCAAATAAACCATAGAGCTTTCGCGCCATTTAAGTCACTCTACGCTAACTCTATGCGGTACATCTTTATCGTAGTTTTCTTGACAGGTCAAAACAGATTCTAAGTATTTGAGACTTGAGAATTCGGAAAATTTCATTGCAGATATTCTGTCTTAGTACTACTGATTGGTAGCCCGTTATCATCGGCGGGAAGAAGAAAATTCGTTTCGAATTCGCTAATGTGCTACTTTAATAGAAAATCTTGGATAATTTTGTACATATTTCACGATGTTAGCGTTCTTGATACAAGATTTCTGTGAATTCTCTTAAACCCTTTTTCATAATTGATGTGCAAATCATTTTGATGCATCGCAATATTTATCCATAATTTATAGAATATGTCTTTCTTATAGAACGATTTGTCTAGCTCTTCAAAATACGCTTCAGTTTCGGCGATCACCTCTTCATTGGAACCATATCTCTTTCCAGTGAGAGTTTTTTTGAGGTAAACGATAAGGTAACAGGATTCATGTTTCTTCAATTGTCACATATCGCATGAAACAATTCTGTTTATTTCGCTTAAACAACTCAAAACAGCACTGTAAGCAAACGCTCTACCTATTTCCACCAGATCTTTCGCATACCCAAATACCTGTGCAAAATATGATATAGATGTTCTTTTGATATCTTTACGACGTCAGCTATCTCACGCACTTTCACTTTATAGTTCTTCAAAACTATTTGTAGAATTTTTTATGTTTTCTGACGTAACGAACAGAGCGTTCAACATCATTTGTGTCAGTGTGAATTCAGCAAACCAGCGACAAATGGTTGCTTTCGACATCACAGATTCCTTATAACAGTTTTCAAGACATTCGTCTTTAAAAATTTGTGTGCATTTGTTGCAAAAGGCTTGCCAGTATTACCAACGTAATCTATCAATGAATCAAATAATGACAGCCACACAAAATCAGCCTTAAACGCAGAACGTACCTTATGTGAGGGTTAGACGCTGCTCGAAACAGCTATTAAGGGGAGCGTGGAGTCATAGTGAGAAAAGTATGCATCTACAAGGACTGTAGGGTACTGGACACAAATGAAATCTTCGAGATGAGTTGGAGATGTGTGAAAGACTCATAGGCAGCCACGCTCCACTTATTTAGCCTCACAGGATTTGCAGGCTACTTTTACGAGAATACCAGTCCTAAATTTCTTGTTAAACAATAATTCGTGCTTTTCATCTCTTCTTTTGATGATCTGTACAGCTTATCTCTATAGATGCTGTCATAGGCAGACTTAAAATCCATTAAAAGTTTCTCCTTTCTTATGGATCAGGCAAACGCTGCTAAGTCATCTCTCCCTGCCTTAAGAGTTTGGATATTGCTATCCTCACTTCATTTTGGATGTGTGGGCCAATCTCTTGACTTTTACCATCCTGGTTGAATAGTTCATTTTGCCGGCTAGTGAAATTTGGTTTGTCCTCGAAGTTAAACAGTCCACAGAAGTGGCTTTTCCATATCCACAGTACCGAGTGTGACTCTACTACTATGTTTACATATTCAGCTATACAGGCCTCTGTATGGGTCAAGTTGCCTTTTCGTCTGAGTCTATGTTCTCCTCTCGCAAAGTTCGGACTTTTATAATACTGAAGGACGGTTTTGCGTTGATCGCAACATGAACAATTTGACTGACGTTTGGATGATCAGGAGACCGCCATGTCTCCTACCAACAGAGCCGTCACTCCCTTCTTATTTTGGCACTGAAATCACATTAGACGATTTCAACATCATATGATACTCGTACTTCGGATATTGCTCATAAGTTTTGTCGAGGAGCTCGTAGCCTGAGATTGTATCAGGCTGATTTTGGTGAAAAGACCCTTGATGCGTATTATTATAAAGCGTTTGCTTACAGGTCGAAAACTTGCCTAAGTCTGCAGCTTACAACAAATCTGCACCCAAAAAACGTTGTTTGTTTTCTTTGTAGCACTCAGCGTAGTATATGTCACAGTTTTCCATTACAACGCACTGTCTGGATGACGGTGACATCTGCTTTTAAACTGTCGAGGACCTCCGCTAGTTATCCGACTGCACAAAGTTTGCTTAAGATTCGAACGTGTTTTTTTTCTTTTTTTTTTGCAGGGTCATCATCCGTCCTTATCCGATGATTTTGGTTGCTCCAATACAGTAAGCTTTTAACGTAGATGTTGATTTAGGGCCAGGTCCTTTGATGTTCACTTAGGTCTAATGGGCTGGATATTCCAGCCACTATCTCTATTTAAGCACCCAGACTAGTGTTGAAAAACCTTACTTGCCTCAACTCCAAGTACATTGAAGTAGCCCATATTAGATATCTGTCGAAGCTACCGTTGATTCAATGATATGAATTCCTCCTTCTGAGGTTCAACCATTTCTGGCTGTGAATTATGTCCGGGTGGACAAGACCAGTACCTACTACACATTTGATGTGTAGTCGTAGTTGCAGCACTGGGCAACCTCCAAGTTGACGCCCGTTCAGTGCATACCCTAATCGTACACACCCAATTCAATTCAATACTGCCTCTAAGACAATTTCGCGGTATACGATCGCATTAATTTTGACGCCACGGTCCAAAAATACAAGCGGAGAGTGACCATTGGCGGTTATGGCGGCCCAAACCATCACCGTCGGTGCTGCCTGCTTTCTGCTGGCCGTCCGAAGGTATAAATTTCGAAGTTTGTTGATATATTGCTCGATAACAAATGGCGACTCATCGGAAAAAACCAAATTCGGCAACTCACCACTTTCGTGCAAGCGTAGCAACTCCTTCGCTCTTTTGACTCTAACTTTTTTCTGTTGCGGTGTAAGATCGTGTGCTTTTTGGAACTTCAATAGCTTTAGCCCAAACTCATTTTTCAGTATGTGTTGCATCTGTTCCAACGATATGTTGAGCTCACGAGCCATTTTTCTTCCATTTCGACGCGGATTTTGTTCAATTCGAGCCTTCACTTTCCGAACCATTTCTGCCGTTGTTGCTGTTTTTTTCTGACCACCTCCATGGCGTTTTCCAAAGCTGCCAGTATAACGGTAACGAGCTATGGTTCGAGACACAAATGATTTATTCACGTTGAGGTGCTGTAGGGCTCAAACGATAGCTACTTGTGGTTTTCCAGCCAAATATAAAGCAATCACACTATCACGTTTGAATTCCATCGCGGATAAAGATTTTTCAACACAACTGAGACGCAAATCGTTTAAAAGTAATAAAATTATCTGTCATGTGTCAAAATTTGAGCTCACTGTCATGAACGGTTTGGAAATTATAGCAGTCTGAAGTTGGTTACAGTTCGAGTTAGGCAGGGTGTATATTCCTGATGCTTTAACAATTTTCAAGTCATCTTGGACAATGAAATTTCCGCAAATGTCAACATAAACACATTCTAATTATCTACAAATACTAAATTTGTCTGTGATAGATTTTGAATAAAACGAATCGATTTTCTTTTTACAGTTATTCTCAGGAAGCAGTCAAACCCAAACTGGTGATGAAGCAGCGAATACACCCACTAGCAGCAGTAGCAGTACCGCCGAAGGAGATGCTTCAGCAGACAGTGAGGGCCAAAGAACAGCTGACGGTTACACTGAAGGTATTCCCGGACCTGTTACCCGGCTGGTTGTACTTGCCAACCGTGGTCTAGCTAATCTCATCCAAGATTTGATTCTTGTAAGTTAAATGTATATCACTAAACACTGAACTCTTCTAATAATTGAAATTTTTTTTTTTTTACAATTTTCAGCGCATCGCTGCAACAAGCGAACGTCTGGTTAACTTCAAAGCACGACTCATCACCGCACTCATCTAAGTCGCTCTCCACTACTGCCTAACGCAAAATACCAAACTAACCCATAGCACACGCTCTGTGCTACACTGTAAAAACGTTTCTTTTTAAACATACTAAAAACTCGTCTGTTACAATCCCAAGAATATTGGCATTCACGAAAACAAAAACACTTTTACCAACTTGAAAACAAAAACAACAACTAATTTATTTATAACTAATACGTTGTATAGCTATATGATCCTTCTAGTACTCCTTGTTCTTCCTGTAAAGAATCTCTATTATTGTTTGCTAAGCGTGAGAAACTACCTTTCAAAGAGGCAGAAGTAGTTCTTTTTTTTTTTTTAAATGCTATTAGTTGCTTTTTGTTGTTTTGTGATTTGAAACATAGTTGCTTAAATACTCAAGCTTCAAGCTGTACCCAGTGTTAGTATAAATATCTCTAACTCCTATCTATCTCATCAGTATCTACAAACAATTGTAAATATTTGTTTTTTTTTTTTTTTTCTTAATGACTGTGGTGTACTTTTTTATATTTTTTTTTTAAACCTATGCCTATTGAGGCTGGAAAGATTAAAGGATTAAACCTCCACCCCCCCCCCCCCCCCCCTACAATACGCACTCAATAATCGCTGATGGTAGTCAAAGTCACTAAATAAAAAAATAAAAATTTATAATTGTTAATTGAAGAAAGAAAAACACAAAAGAGAGAGAGCTGATCCTTGCTTTGTTCGGAGGACTGTTACCTATATGTAAATGTATATTTTTTTTTTAATTTTTTTTTTTTTTTTATTTTGTATGGAGCCTTAAGTTAAAAACAAAAATAAGAAAAACAAGAAAATACAAAAAAAAAAGGAAAATGTGAAAATGTTTTATTAAACTTATAAATGTTTTTTTTTAATAATATTTAAGTTTTAGTTGTAAATGAAAGGACAAAAATACAAAATTGTATATTCGATATTTTATTTGTTTGTTTGTATTTTTTTTTTTTTTTTTTTTTTTATTTAAATCTGTGTTGAATCCCTGGGCTTTGATTTTTATTAACATATAGATGGTTGTTTGTTTACACAAAAAAAAAAACTGTTTTTTTGGTTTGGTCACACTCGTCAGACACGCTATTTTCTGTATTCGACTAATCGACAACACAGATCCACACTCATGCACACATTTGAACGTTATTGGCTTTAGTGATACGAAATGGTGTACGAAAGTACGAAAGAAGATAGATTTTTGTTTACATAAATTTTTTTATTTCAATTGTTGTAAGATTTAAGGATATTGTAAATAAAAAAAAAATAGAAAATATTTTACTTTTTGGAAGGTTTTTTATTTAGTTTTTCCTATGAAGCGTGGGTTAATATTTTTAAAATATCATTTAGGCTGATCACATCATCAATCTAATGGGACCGCAGTGAAATCGATCTACAGACTAAATTCCGAGAGTGCGGAATAAAATGTCTGGTCACTGAGAGTGACTAGAACGATTAATCTTGCCGAAAGACAGGCTCTTTGAGGCGTAACCTCGATCAAAAGAAAGTAAGACCTTTTAAATAAAATACAAACAACAAAAACTTGTTGCATCCCTTTGAAAATAATCTCCTTCACATAGAATATATTGACGTACTTGCTTACTTACTCAGATGTCGCTCCAGTCCGGAGTGAACAGGGATCTCAGCTAATATGCTTCTACAGGTAGCGCGGCCGAAGTTGGCTAAGATGCATTTCTGCATGTGTGCACGACTTAAGGTAAGGTAGTTCTCCACTACGTTGTCCTTCTCCTGAGGACTGAGACGGTACTATTTTTTCCCGTCCTTTTTGGACGAGGACGACATGGATATACGAGTTCAGTCCGTACAGTTCGTTGTTAAAACGTTTCTTCCATTTTTAAGAATTTTCATTCTCTCTCATCAGTGTCTACGCTTCTGCGCCGTAAAGTAGGACTAGAATGATCAGGGTCTTGTATAATGTCTTTTTGGTTGCTTGAAAGAAGTTTTCAATTCTTAATTGCTCTTTGTTAAGAGCGTATACTCCGTTCTTTATTTGTTAACCGCCAAACCAATCTATGCCGCTTCTGCTTCTATTAATAGCTCGCTCTGTTCTTCCTATTATATTGTGATAACCATTTAAAATGTGAATAGCGCCATCTATACAGGATGAATTTTTTAACTTGAGACATCCAAATTACTCGAAAAATACGCGATATCGCGAAAAATGTTTTAGACAAAAGTCACAAAGTTCTGATGAGAACATAAGATGGTGACCGCGAGTTTGTCCTTGAGCCCCATTTTCAAGGTCAAACGAAGGTCACTTTTGCTTTTTTAATGGGAACCCCTATTTTTTGGACAGATTCGTAATCTGTCTTTTTTTACATGAAACACTTTTTTCAAAAATGCGTTCTTTTCCCGTCAGAGGGCGCCATAAAACTTAAGACATCAAAATTACTCGAAAAGTACGAAATATCGAGAAAAATGTTTCAGACAAAAGTCACGAGGTTCTGAAGTGGACATAAGATGGTGACCACGAGTTTGACCTTGAGACCCATTTTGAAGGTCAAACGAAGGTCACTTTTGATTTTTCAAATGATAATTCCTAATTTTCGTTGCTCATTTGTATTCCTCAATGGGGTACACGACTTTGTCTCAAAGGTCTTATTCATTCAGTGCTTCATACCACTGCACTGGCACGCCTAAATCATTAATCGGTTTCAAACGTTGTAAGGGTGTTAGAAGGTCCAGATTTGTTTTGAGGAAATCATTATTGCCTCGAGTGAAGTTAAAACTCAAAGAAATTTCAGATAGAGACAAATTATCCTAAACTTATCTGAGAGTGTATGATGTGCACTCTGCCCTTTTATTTGAACGCGCAATATTTGTTTCGAGGAACTGATTATTTTCCAGATTAATAATGCAGGCTATTTCAATTCAAGAGAAAATTGAAAAGATATTGATTGGAGAAAGTGGAAGGAACATCGATGGTGCTATTTCTCTTTACGCCCAACGTTTCCCAGACCAGATACGATCGCGCGCTTCCTTTTATCGGGTCATCCAACAATTCACTGGTGAAGGAAGTGTGCAACCAAAGAAAAGGAATCGGTCAGATAGGGTGGCTGTTGAGGACAATGAAATAGCAGTGTTAGCTGCCGTTGCACACGATTCTTACATTAGCACTCGCCAAATAAGTCGTAAATCAGGAATTTCTCAAACGATGTCTGTAAGATATTGCATCGGCATAAATACCATCCTTATCATGTTTCAATGCATCAAGAACTTTCTAGGGATGATTTTCGCAACCAGGTTTCCTTTTGTCAATGGGCATTTCAGCAAATTAAACGATACCCCCTTTTCTTCGCCAAGGTGTTATTCTCTGATGAATTGATTTTCACCAATCACGGTACGGTCAATCGACATAATATGCATTACTTGGCTACCGAAAATCCTTTTTGGTTGCGACAAGTTAAACGCCAGCACCATTGGAATGTTAAGGCTTGGTCGGGAATTAATAGGTCCATATTTTATTGAAGGCAACTTGAATGGCGAAAAGTATGCAAACTTTTTGCGGGACCATCTATCAGTATTACTAGAACTGCCATTGGAGTTGCGACAAACAATGTGGTTTCAACATGATGGTTATCCAGACCATTATTCCCAAGTATCCCGGGGCGTATTAAACAATAATTACCATCAACGATGGATCGGACAAGGGGGTCCATGGCAATGGCCTGCTAGATGACCTGATCTTACGTCACTTGATTTCTTCTTGTGAGGCTACTTAAAAAGTGAGGTTTACAGAAAACAGCCAATAACACCTGAGGACATGAAAAGACGAATAACTGAAGCTTGCGGGAAGATTACGCCAGAAATACTTCTCAGTTCTGTTGGTTCATTTAGAGTACGGAATTGTGTATTGTAGTGAATGATCACATTTTCGAGCATTTGTTGAAATAGTCTCGGGAAATAAACATCGAAATGGAAAGAATTCAATGATTCAACAGTGGGAGGCAAGGGGACCCACCCTAATTAATCACCCCGAAGAAAACATAATACTGCTACTTTCACGTCGTTGTTTGGTTATGCTAAACGCAGTATGTAAAAACAAATGACAAGACTACGAGCAATACGATTGAGCAATGAAAATCAGGAATTATCGTTTTAAAAATCAAAAGTGACCTTGGTTTGACCTTGAAAATGGGCCTTAAGGTGTCAAGTTTTATGGCGCCCTCTGACGGGAAAGGAACGCATTTTTGAAAAAAGTGTTTCATGTAAAAGAATTGTAATTTTTCACGCAGATTACGAATCTGTCAAAAAAAAAATAGGGGTTTCCATTAAAAAAGCAAAAGTGACCTTCGTTTGACCTTGAAAATGGGGCTCAAGGGCAAACTCGTGGTCACCATCTTATGTCCTCTTCAGAACCTTGTGATTTTTGTCTGAAACATTTTTCTCGATATTGCGTATTTTTCGAGTAATTTGGATGTCTCAAGTTAAAAAACTCACCCAGTATACAGACTCAACCATTGGAGAATGGTTGAATGGAAAATTATAGCGGATATTGGACGAACACTATGAGCAAAAGAAACCTCAGAGTCAGTGAAGGAAAAAGCAAATCGATGCTCCGATAAGTACCAACAATGACATGGATACGATAATGCAACTTCTTTTGTTAAAAATGGACGCAGAAAATAAAAATCTAGGCGAACGGATCAAAAGCATTGAACGAAAATTCGACGAACGAACTAACTATCTGCACGGTCTTCAACAAAAAAATTAAGGAACAAAAGAAAAGCATTCTAAAGCAAAAGTTCAAAAAAATCGATGACAAATTTGAACAAACTGAGCAACTGGCAAGAGAACTCAATACATTACGAAAACAGAAATTGTGAGAATGTTCTTTAAGCGGTCCAAGAAGAAAAGATTTGTAGCATCCCTCATTAAATGACCAGACCTCATGGTCTGCCATATAAGAAACAGTTCGAAATGGCTTCTTGTGCGAACCACTGGAATAATGAGGAGAAGTGATTTCCCCTAGCAATGGCTTTACACAGTCCTGCAGCAAAATTGTTTCAAACCATCGAAATGGAAAACATAAAGACTTTATGGCGTTGGTACAGGCTATCGAGAAACGGTTTGGGGAAAGCCACATGCAGAAGGTTAACAAGGTTCAATTACGAAGCCGAATGGCGCAACGAAGAGAAAAACTACAACAGCTCCGAGCAGACGTCAGTAGACTGCCTGTCATACCTTACAGCAGGCCAAGAAAGAGAAGGGTCACTAAATTTAGACTTTCGACTGCGTTCAGTGATCTTTTGCATTCTTGAACTAGCTTGGAAGACGTAAGAGGGTCTTGCAAGGCTCTAAGCGCAGCTTGGCAGTTACTACAGATGCAAATGTTTCATTTCCTTCACTGGTTCTCCACAATATACATAGCTCGCTGCCATAAATATTGGGTAAGTCTTCGCTTGGAAGACAGATGTAAGATTTCCTAATATGAAGTGAAATCTAACGTTGTCGTTCTCAAGAAAGACACCAGCGCCACATCCTTTATTGGTCGGATGTTCCGGTGGAATTGCGTCGAACGACATCTCCATAAGACGAGATTCATAAGACAGCTGGCACGCAAGGTCATCAAAACTCCAATGTATGTTGCACCAAAAAAACACTTATTTTTAAGCGGTAGATGGTTTTGAGAGTGCAGCCCACGTCATGAAAATTAAGGGAAGGGATTCATTCATCCGAGAGAAACCGTTCAATCACGTTCAATCACCTGACAACCGACACATAACATATAATTGGCCTTATCATAACCGTGTAGACCCAAAGGACCCTGATCGGTGACAGACTATATGTTTTGCCGATAGCTGTTCTGCACTGCCAGAAGGCCGCCAGTGCATTAGATGCTTTCGATATAACATATTTAGTCCAGAGAAGTTTGTTATCCAGGATAACACCCATATAATTTGCTTCTTTGGATATTTGAATAGTGATGCCTTTAAGCAATAGATGAGTCAGATCAGACAGATTCCTCCTTTTCGTAAACAGAACATTAGTTTTGAAAGGATTGACTGAAAACCCATTATTAGTGCACTAGTCATTTAGCAGACAGTTGCTAGACACGATCCAACAGACAGTACAGCTACATCCTGCATGTATGCTTCTGCATAGGCATAACAACTATTGAGCGCGTTGAACTATGAGTCAATCAACATGCACCATAGAAGTGGAAACAAAACGTAGTCTTGTGGGCAACCCCTGTTTACTCACGCCATCGCATATTGGCCACAGCCAGCGTCCGCAATCAATGTCCTATTCACCGGCATTGCCTTTATCCGTGCTGTCTGACCGAGTTACACATACCGTCAAAATTTACGTAGTTAAAAGCACCCTCAACGTCGATGAAAATGCTCAAGGCGTTTTCATTCTTGTCGAGTGCGCCTTCAATACTGCCTACCAGATTCTGAAGCTCACTCTCGCAGGATCTTCCGCGTTAGTCGGCGTGTTGCATCGACTTTATCGTGGGAATCAAATTTAAATGGAAAAAAAGAAAACAAGCAAAATACAACAGGAAGAGTTAGAGGTGAGTGAAACGAAATCTCGACTTCATCCATCTCCCTCCTTGTAGGTGCATTGAAAGAAGCAGAGCTTCTGACTAACGATAGTAAGATGTTCAAAAGATGTTAGAAAGAACTCTTACTAACGAGAGCGATTTCACCGGTGAGCAGTCTGGTACTCACACCGGTGATGCACAGAGCAGGACCTCTGTCGAAGGGGTAGCCAAGGCAAGCGAAACATCCGCTACCAAAGCTACCTTCAAGAGGCAAAGAAATAATAGCAAGGCCGCGATTGTGGAAAACGTGAGAACAGCCTGCTTAGTCGGTGTGCCTGCCGCCTCCACTTCTGCTGCTAAGGCTACAAATAATGCACACCAATAGCTACGTTACGCCAGGCGTAAGGTAGCAAAATATGGTGTTTGTGATCCCAACAACCTAAGCGAATGGGAGAAAGCCCCGGCAATTAAGGGAGATGCTGCTGCAAAGGCGGGCGCAAGAACCTTCAACGCGGGAAAATTAAAAGAGGGAGCTAGTGTCTCCAGAAAAAAGGCAAGTCTTAGCAGCAAGATAGGCTGACAACGACGTGGAGCCGAACAATGCAAAAGAGATGAAGGCTTATACTTATGCTTATACAAGATGCCTTTGGAAGGAATTATCCACCATATGAAACGGGGAACTTCAATTCGCAAGGACGCAAGGTTGTAGCTTGCGGAAACAAGTCTTTTGTGGATTTTCTCAGACGCTTCGTTTTGGAGGTATCCAATGCCAGGAAAAGCATCAAGCTAAAATGCCGACGGCATGGGCATGGGTTCCGTGTCTTTACACGTACCCTGGAAAGCTCCTGGGATTACTCTATGTACAGAATTGGAAACTTAAAGCCGATACATGGAGAGTCCTTAAAACGGGGCCTAGATTGCAGTACGGCCAGCATTTTTTGCTGTCTCTTAACAGGGACTGCTTAAGCTACAGCATGAGAAGAGTAATGGTTAAGGCATCGACCAAAAAAAGGATGAGGAGGAACTCCCAAGGTGATGGAAGTCATGCAGGTAAACCTGCACCACACTAAGGCAGCGACGGCCTGTCTGGTGGAGTACCAGGAAGGATATCACAATTGTACTCATATAAGAGCCCTGGACCAATAAGCACAATGAGATCCAGGGTCTTAGACTTAAAAATTACGCATTGTTCTACAAGGTAGAGGGTAAGATCAGCATTTGTATCCTTATCAAAAACCAAATAGAGGCATTTCCTTTGAAGGAATCTTTGAAGAAGATCTGACGGCGGCAACCTGTGAAAGGGAGTGCGGGAAATCACTCTCTCTGACCTCGTCCTACTACCTTTATGATTTCGTGGTAGTTATTTTGTAGTAGCCAAGAGGCTGCGCTGATGGAGACCCACTTTCCGGGATCCACAGTATCAGACGAAAAAAAATTACGGTGGGATATTCAGTCCTTTAAGCCGTTCAAATCCCCCGGCCCGGATGACATTCTACCGATTTTTCGGTAGAGCACCGGAGGTAGCAATCCAAAAAAATTGTTGAAATTCTTAGACATAGTCTTAAAATAGGGTACATACCAATAGCTTGGGGGGAAATTAAGGTGGTTTTTATACCTAAAGCTGGCAAACGGGGGCATATAACAGCAAAAACTTTCAGAGGAACAAGTCTGTCATCATTCATTCTTAAAGCCCTAGAACAAATATTGGAGATTCACATCAGGAATAGATGCAATAATGGCTTTTTGACTGAGTCGCAACATGCATAAATGAAAGGAAAATCTGTAGAAACCGCCCTGCACTAGGTGATGGAAAAAATAGAGGAGAGTCTATACTTCGATGAGTTTGCGATGGCGGCCATCTTCGATATTGAAGGAGCCTTCAATAAAGTGGAGTGCACCGCCGCCATTAAAAATGCTCTGGTAGACACTAACATTTAACAGGGCATTACAAATTGAGTTTGCAACATGCTTGCAAATAGGAAAATAAATTGTTT
Organism: Volucella inanis; assembly: GCA_907269105.1. Lineage (NCBI taxonomy): Eukaryota > Metazoa > Arthropoda > Insecta > Diptera > Syrphidae > Volucella > Volucella inanis. The sequence goes on along the minus strand of OU026156.1, from coordinate 14,015,286 downwards.
CATTGGACAAAGGTCGGTTAAATGTCTGTAACCAGGAAAACCCCTCAGGGGGGAGTCATATCGCCACTCCTGTGGGTGCTGGTTTTCATTGACATCCTCAAAAGGCTAAGTATAATAAGTATAAGTGCCACGGCGTACGCAGATAACGTGGTCATAACAGTCCAGAGAAAATACTTAAATATTTTGGCAAGATCATGGTAGTTGCCTTGAAGATGGTCAGCACCTGAGCAAAAAACTGTGGTCTATATGCCAATCGCTCCAAAACAGAACTAGTTCTTTTCACCGTAAAATACAAGATACCCTTTTTGTCAGCGCGAAGTATCTTGGCGTGATTCTACACAAAGAAAAAGAATTAACTGGAATGAAGCGGAAAGAATCAAAAAGGCATATATAGTACATACTTGTAATGCTCTTTTTATCTGTAAAAGAGCAGTAGGAAAAATTTTGTGCTAAAACCTGCTATGGTGTACTGGCAGTAACGGTGGTAGTAAGACCCATACTTACAGACGGCGCACTAGTATAATGGAATGCAATAAAGAAGAAAATTGTTTATGGAAAATTAACGGCGGTTCAAAGAACGACATTCATAGCCATTATAGGTGCAATACGGCTCAATAATCTGGGTCACTTCAAAAGCAGTGCTCAAGGCACTATGCAGTCAGAACCGGGTGCTGGGTGCCAAGACACAGTGCGGTATTAAAGGAAATAAATCAGCGGGTAAGTTTTGGAAGGAAGGAAATGTGCTCATCAACGTTGGTTTTAAATGTTTGAACGTTATATTGACTAGGAAATAAATAGCTAAGCAGGGCATTCCAAAAGCAGTTTGTGCGGCTTAGGAACGAATCACGATATTTTAGAGTACGTCCGAAAGTGGGATTGAGGGTATACTGATGAGCATTAATATCGAGATGGGTGTTACGGTTAAGAGTTTGAAGGGGCGGAATGCTACTGGCGATTATTATGGAGCACTGGTGATAGAAATAGCGATAAAACAGAAGGAGATACGAGACATCACGGCGTTGTTCAAGAGTGTCCATTATTTGGGTGATATTATTATCACCTATGAGTTTTATCGCACGGGTTTGAATCCTATCTAGAGGGTGCAGAGATGTTTCGGGCACACCCGACTAGATGTGAGCATTGTACTCCAATTTCGGGCGGATGAATGCCTTATATATTGTGGCCAGATCAGAGGGGTAAAGGTAAAGTATTTCTTACATCGCTTGAGAAATCCTAGGCATTTCGCAGAATTTTTGACGACACCGAATATGTGGTCATTCTAACGTAAGGTGTCATTGACACACATACCAGGAATGGAAAGTTTTTCGATTTGGACGATGCAAGTACCATTCATGGACACTGGCTGGGTGTTTAAATTTCGCTTTAACAACAGCATACAGCATTGTGTTTTGGAAGCATTACATTTCACTCTGTTGATAATTCCTCAATTGGTTATGCTGTTAATATCCCGTTAAATTCCCGTTCTACAGCCGAAGAGCAGGGACGTGAACAAACGGGAAAGAATATGAAAAGCAGAGAGTATTGTCATCAGCAAAGGAATAGTATATTGGATTAAAAGTACCAGACATGAGATCGTTAATGAAAATTAAAAAAAGTGTCGGATACAGAGCGGAGCCCTGGGGCACACCAGCATTTATTTTATGAACAACAGGCTTGAAACCATCCAAAACAAAAGGTAATTTCTAATCCATTGAAGAAGAGAGTCATTGATCCCAAAAGCACGCATTTTCGACAAGAGCTTTAGAAATATCAAGTGCAACTATATTGCTTTTACCAGATTAATCTAATAGTCTAATAGTATTGGTTCCACTTTTCAGTGAAAAATGCCATAAAATCACCTGTGGATCTGTTGCTCCGAAAACCTTACTGCAGGTTATTGAGAAGTTTTCGTGTTTCGAGATATTTTATGAGCGAACGGTTTATCAGCGTTTCCATGACCTTGACAAGAAGGGACGTAAGTGCAATGGGTCTGTAGGAGGAGGGAGAAGAAGTTTCGCCTTTTTTAGAGACGAGATGGACAAATGCTGTCTTCCATCTAATCGGAAACAGTCCTAAAAAGTAGGATTGATGAAAAAGCTTACGCAGCGGTTTTGCCAGCGAGGAAAAACACCTCTTCAGAACAAGGGGAGATATACCATCTGGATCAGCGAATTTGTAAATGCTAAGATCTTTAAGAACTCTTGCTACTACATGAGTGCGAAAGTAGGTTTGTCCCATTGAAGATTCGACGCACTCAAGTGAAGACGAAGGCAAAGCACAATCTGGGAGTGTTGAGCTGTGCGCAAAGTGTGCAGTAAGCAAATTGGCCCTTGTCTAAAGAGCTGATACTTGGAATGTCATTGTAAATAAACGTTGGAATGGAATGAGGCAGAATTTCTAATATTTTTCCCGAACGACCAAAAATATTGCAATTTCACACGCTTAAAAAAGAAAGCTTGCAAGAAAAGGGGGGGCTACTCGAAAATATTGTGGTTGCCAACATCAAACCACCCCTCTGAACAGTGAGAGGCACTGTCGAGGAAAAAATCACAAAGACTGCAAAAGATCTACGGAGTTAATAAAATTAAACAGGAATAGGTTTAGGACAGCAATATGAATTCTGACAAGACACTGTGGATACACGCAAAGAGACTCAAGTTGTCAGATATGGTTATTTGCAGATTCTGCGGTGATCTGCAAGCAGTTGATGGCATAACACACATATTGTGTGAATCCGAGGCAATATCGCGTAGTCGAAGGAAATTTTTAGGGAAATACTTTTTCGAATACCTAGATGAAATAGATGGCATGGACTTCAGAGGCCCTCTAGGGCTTTGCAAAGAAATTGGGTGTTTCACCAGGAAAATTGTTTAGGTCTTTTACAATATGAAGACAAATTCAATTGGTTCCACAGAGATCGCGATGAACCCGTGTTGATGTCGGGTGCCTGTGTGATGGATCCATCATATCCCTGTCTAATCTTACCTAACCTAACCCAATATTATAGAGTGGGAGCAAATAAGTTTTTTAGTATTTTGCTAAGCAATATCGATTTCGTTATAGCGATGATTCTCTTAGATATGGAGTAATTTCATTTTATGCTTTCACCTCTATTTACTTGTACCAGTATAATATTTGTCTATTTGCTGTCTTCTACTCGAAATACACAATATTTCAACCTAATACTTATGAGTATGAATCAATAAATTATTTGTTCTGATATAATCTAACTAGACAAACAGAATGTGTGTCTTAGAGCATCGAGGGTCATTGTATTATGTAATAGCAAATAAAATAATAAGACCTACTTAAGTTTATAAAACAAAAATTCTAAGTATATACCATATAATATTTTTATTACAAAATTAAACAAAAAAAGTACATTCTTACGTTGTTTCCATATATAGTGTGTTTGTATAAAATATTAAGTCCATTGGCCTTGCAAAAGTTACAAGCTTATTTTAAATATCGTCCAATCCACTATCAATACTCGAACTATTACACCTCAACATAAACTGGATCCCCAACTGAAATTTTACCACCTTTCCGTAGTCCTAAATTAGTTCCCAATACGGGGCTTTCGCCTGTCTTGGCGAACTGTCTATAGCCCTTAAGCAATTTTAAAGGATTTCCATCTGCGCTTCGAGTTCCAGTTTCTGGGTTAACATTTGTAAAGATACACCTTTAAAACACAATCAAAATTAGAAACATTTATTTTGGGATCATATTGTAGATGATTACTTCCTAACCTTGTGCATGGCTTGACACTCCTGAATATGACTTCTTCACCGATCTTCAACCATTTCCATTGATCTTCTTCATACGCACCTGGTCCTTTTACCAGGAAATTCGGCCTGAAATTCAATAGTGACACTGGATTCTCCAGACGACTGTTCAAATCGGCAAGTGAGCTCTCATTAAAGAGCATGAAGCTGGTGGAATCATGAAGGGCTCCCTAAAATTATGTATAATCCCAAAACCTTAGAATGTTTCTTTTTTTTTTTTATTTTTTTCTTACCGTATCCTCTCTCATCATGGTGCTAAAGATTTTATTTTTTGGTCGAACCCATCGTGTGCAATAGTCAAATGGGTAATACATCAGCCTTAGTCCAAAGTCCTCGCAGAGAATATACCGTGAGAACCATCGTGCGACTTCTTCGCCACAGTCCACAGTTTTGACACTTTGATTCCAAACAGAAGTCTTATTCGGAGTTATCTTGTAGAGGCTTTCAACATCCACCTCGACATCAATCATCCCAGGTGCTGACAGCTTCATTATGTTATCTTGAAAACTAGGTTGTATAAGGACCATTTTAGGATACTGCCTTCCAGTGATAAAATTTCCATCTCTAGTTACTACCATGAAAATTCTATCACGTATCATCAAGCATTCTAGGCCGATTTTCGAGCATTGCATCGTGCTGACTCGGACAGGTCCACATGACTTTATAGGATAACAAATGAGGTCTGTAAGTTCTCCAATTCTCTTCCATTTTTTTGGTGGGACAAAATTATCACGATATCGTCGATAAATGTATATCGCGCTTGCTGCGGTAACTAAGCCCACTCCAGCGGCAATATAAAAGGAAAGACGAGATTGATTCAGACTCTGGAAGTAAGCTGTAATAAAAAAATACATTTTGAATAAGAATTAGAAAATTTTTAATTTGATAGTAAGACAGGATTGACTTTGACCATGTTCAGGGAAAGGGTAAGGTCTAGGCTGAACCTAAACCTGTACTATTTCGATACTAGTTCCTATAGAAGGGCCAGAATGTCAGGTCAAATTGGTATAGCAAAGACAAAGAGACGACAGTCTGGAGTTCACTTTACCACATTTTAGCAATGCCGGCACTCACAATTCCAGTTAAAATAATCTACTAAGGTAAAAACTTTTTTTTTTTTTTTAAATAGAACTTAATACTCCTGTTCTGTGACTATCCTTAAAATGCCGGTGCAGGTGTAAAGTTTTTCAGAAAATTAAATAGGAAGATGCATTGTATGAGCGTTTTATAAAGACTAGTTTATTGGTAAACTCTTATCGAAAGTGGCTCAGCGGAAGTTCTAGTCCACCAGATTCCGAGTTGTTCATAGAGGTTACTTCTTTACCCTGGCCCTGGCCCTAGGCTTCTATAAATCAGATATGACAACAGGTAGTACGATGAGATTGCCCGCAATGGGATGAGATGAAATGAGTAAGCCAAACATTCACAGAGAAAGAGCCCAGCAGTGTTGTCATCACCCTCATCGAAAGCATCGTTTGAGACGGTATTTCTTATGCATACTTAGGTGCCTAGCAAATAGTGCCTCCAATCTGTCCTGCCAAAAGATTGCAAGACAGGCTCTGGGCAGTTATGCCAAATACAGTTATTTTCATAAGCAATCCACCTCCCGTTTGAAGCCCAAACCATGAATGCAGGCAGTTTTAACACAAGTTCAGGTGCAGAGAAGTTTTATTGGTGATCTCTTTTCCTGAAATGGCACTGTTACCTAGGAGCCAAACAAGACTGGATTAACCCTTCCAACTGAGTTTAAAGATGAGTAAGTTCGCTGCTTCTTGGGGCTAAGATGGCAATTAACTGGTAAATCCCTCTCTCCAACAATAAGAGTGACCCTATATAAGACTTTTATAATCCCAGTCCGGCTCTATGGCGCAAAGGCATGGATTTGTCAAAAATGGATGGGGTGCTCTCCACTTCTTTGAAAGGAAAGTGATTTTCAATCCAGTCTGCACAAATGGTGAGTGAAGAAACATCCAAGGATGTATGTACATTGATGGACACTAATACTTCGGTTCAAAAACCTTTGAATCCGTCCCAGAGAGACAGCGCAGTAAACGAAGACCGCGATTCAGGTGGCGCACGAAAGCGGAAGGGGACCTCAAGCAACTTGGCTTGTGAAATTGAAGGCAGCAACTTAAAGATCGCTTGTGAGTTGAGGCCAAGATCAATACCGGACTATAGCGTTACCTTAGCAACGGAACAGATTGATGGAATCTATATGTCAGGGCCTTTACAACTTTGCCCAGGACCTTCTTTATTAATATAGAACCTGTTTTCATATTGACAGGAGTGTGCTTTAAAGTTATTATCTACTACAACGAACTGCACGTCTGCACAAACGTTAATCTAAGGAACTTTTCGACCTTTACAAGGCGTGTGACTTCTAAAATTTCGCGGGCAACGTACATTCGATTTTTGAATTTTTGCTGTGCTGGTACCTACGTCTCAAAGATATATTCACAGTTCCAAATATATAGCATGCTTAGTTTTTTTTGACATATAAAAAGCTTAGACGTGTTTTGGTGTACTCGGCGACTTTCAATTATTATAAAAAATGGACCAAAAATTTGCATCAAATTTTGTGTAAAAATTGGAATCAAGTGCTCTAAAACACTTGAAATGTTGACAGTGGCATACGGCGAGTTTGCTGTAAGTACATAAAATGTTTACAAGTGATACAAGCTCTTCCAAGATTGCCGAGAAGATGCCATTGACGAACCTCGCTCTAGACGCCACGGCACATCAACAAAAGGTGATAACATCTTAATTTTGATCATCGCTCAGGAACTCTTGAATGACGTCAATGATGATCCTGACTTGCTCAAAGGGTCAAAATTGGTGACAAATCATGGGTATATGGTTATGACGTCGAAACCAAAGCCCAATCCTAACCAAGTTCCATCAAATGTCAAAGTTTTGATCACTGTTTTTTTCGATGACCGTGGTGTAGTGCATTAGGAAATTTTACCTCAAGGTCGTACGGTCAATAAGGAATATTACCTTAAAGTTGTGCACAAGCGAAAAGAACGTCCGGAATTGTGGTTTCCTCCTCATTCATCTTTGCCTGTGAGAGATTTTATGGCCGAAAACAACGTGACAATCATGCCTCAGTTCCTCAGTTCCTCATGTTCCCAAAACTGAAGAGACCTATGAAAGGATGGCGATTTGTAGCGATTAAGGAAACAAAAACCGCCTCGCTGTAAGAGCTCAAGGCTATACCAAAAAGAGCTTCGACAATTGGAAAAAGCGTTGGCGAACGTGTATTTTATCTGAAAGGGATTACTTTGAAGAAGACAACATTAATATTGATGAATAAATAAATGTTTTCTTACTCTTTAAATAACCTTTATTCGACTCTGCCTGGAATACTCCGCTCAAGTCTGGCCACCCTAATACAGCATCATATATTGTGCATAGAATCTGTTCAGCGAAGGTTTATCCGTTATATCGCGATTGCCTGAAACTAAAAGACTTTCAACTCCTTATAACATGTCGGAAAGTTGGCGGCATTCTCTTTGTTCATCAGTTTTTAACTCGTAACATTGATTTTACTTGTCTACTGCAACTTATTTCATTAAAAGTTAACCCATGAAATCTAGATCTGTTCCTCTCTTCCGTATGATTTCCCACCGAACCAATATCCGCTACGTGGAGTCAAATCTATTCAACCTATCTTTGATTGTCACCTAAGCAAACCTTAAAACTGCCCTTAACTCTTCATATGCCTTTCGTCCACAAATTTTATCCCATAGCAGTTTCCAATTAACAATTTGTTGGTTGTTAAGTTTAATGTTTAAGTTTTTGCGTATGTTAAGCATACGTTGGACCGGTGTTAAATTCGCCGCATTACGTTGTGAAAGTGACCTTCATGTCGATCAAAGTCCCCAACCCGAACTCTTTATTGAATGCGCATTCAAATCTGCTCACCAAATTTGGAAGCGTAGTCTCAAAATATTCCTCGCATTGGTATGAATGTTTCATCTTAGGCAGAGGGGGATATGCACTTCAGGAAGTCAGACTGATGGGTCTGAAGCTCTTAGCGATAGAGAAGTCATCTAGCCGATTTCCGGTATAAAAGCTACTACTGTTCGATACCTCTGCAAGCAAGTACAAGGATAGCAGAAGGTTCTTTTCAGAGTTTTTTTCTTTTTTTTTAAATTTAGTGGGGGCTGACGCTTCTATTTATTTCACTTAATACGAGCTTAAATGAACTTCAAAAACTAACAAAAATTAAGGGTTAGGAAGTAAGGGAATGATCAAGTCTAAGACGAGAAGGTCTCAAGTTAAAATCAAAAAGCAGGAGATTTTAGGGAAATTGGTTCGTTGGAACTATAAGAGGTGCAATGGGTAAGAAGAGACGAGGACAGCATAAATAACGAAGATTAGTGTTGAAGAAAATAGAATTGTAAAGGGAAGCGCAATTCACACAACTAGGGAACAGTCGATAAAGGAAGAGAATGTCAGCTACGTATCTGCGTTTTTCGAGGGTATTCAGGTTAAAAAGTTTAAGGCGGTCACAATAAGGAGGTAAAATAAAGGGGTCTTCCCAGGGTAGTCCTCTAAGCGCAAATCGAAGAAAACGAAGATGAATGTCCTCGATTCGATATATATGAACTCACTAAAACGGATACCACACTTGGCTGGCATATTCGAGAAGGGAAGGGAAAGGGACAAGGGAAGGGACAAGGGAAATATAAAGTGACCTTGACGAAACTAAGCAATGAGTTGGCTTTAAGGATTATGTTATCAATATGCGAACATAAGTTTAACTCTGTCGTATAATATTCAAAGGTCGCAAAGGGATTGAAACTGGGGTACAAGTTGCTCATGCAAAAAATAAAGTCGAGGGAAAGATTGATTGGACTTACGTTGTAAAGTCTTAGATTGACATTTGAAGACATTAAGCTGAAAGCAATTTTTAAGACACCAAATGGAAAACCTATCGAGGTCTTCTTGCAGGGGAATATAGTCCTGGAGTAAAGAAATAGTTTTTTAGAACTTAGTGTCGTTGGAGTAAATGGATAGGGCGTAGTGTTTAATAATCCTCTTAGAATCGTTTATAATTAAAATGAAAAGAGGGGGGGCCTAAATGGCTGCCATGTGGGACACCAGAAATGGCTCAAAACGGGGTTGAGAAGACCAACCTAAAACGAACATTATAATAAAGGTCCTTCGTATAGGAAGATATCCCTTTTACCAATGTGAGCTCAAAACCGAGGGAACATAATTTGATAAGTATCAGTTGATGTGATATTTTATGGAAGGTCTTGGCAAAATCTGTAGCAATAACACCGATTTCGTTGCCATTTTCTAAGGCTGAAAGCGCAATGGATACGAATTCAACTTAGTTTGTAGTAGTTAAACTGCCTTTCAGAAATCCATGCTCACTGGGAGATATAAGTGACTTGCACTCAAAACTTAGGACTTCATAAAAAAATGGGACAGTAGTTAGTAACTTCATTTGTTGATCCCCTTTTGTGGACCGGATTTATGAAAGAGATCTTTCAAACTTGAGAGGATTCCCCTTATGTGTGGAACATATGAAATAGGAAGAAAAGAGTAGAATCACAAGATTGAGACAGATAGGGGCCAATGGAGAAATTGAGGAGGTTCTTGAAATATAAGGGATCAGGTACGAAGAAGTTGTCTGCAAATGATTGTTTAAAAAAGTTTTCAAAAAAGTTGGGGATAGTATGTGTGTCGGTCGATAAGGGGGGTGGGATAATCGTCTGATTTTCTTTTATAGTTGACGAATTGATAAAATGTCTTAGGGTCGTTGATACGGTTGGTCTGCGCTGTATCGAAAAAGCTCTGATAGAGTTGGGTTAATTGGAGTTAGGTTCCAAGATACATAGTTAGAATAGTCATAATTTGCCCATAATTTGTTTCTTTTGTGTCCTTGGCGGCAGCTGATCCGTATCTTTTTGCAGGACGACTTGAAATACTCGTATACCATTGGTGCCAAATGACTTCAGCCGATCAAAGTACACTCCAGGTTCTTTAAAGATCTCATTCAACACCACAACCAATGCCAGATACAAGGTCTAGCTGGCATTGCGATTCCAGCGATAGAAGCTCGTTGTAAGCTGGTTTAGATTTTCTTAACTGGGAGGAAAAACTTAAAAATGAGTGTTTTCGGTCTGTTTGGTGTGTCCCTTTCAGTTACATACTTTGACAAGCAGGGAGATTCGAGTAAATGTTTCGATTTTTCCACAAAAGTCCCTATAAGAGGCACTCACCGAAGTCCGAATAAGCGTCTTATATTCCTTTTGCGTCGATCTGCGGATCTGCGAGAATTTTAGACATTTTCCAAATTAATCTGCAGTGACTTGTTTAGAAATTTTGAGATTTCCTTACTTAATCGCTACAAAATCTGAATAGAAATACAGGGCACATCAAATAAATGGTTGAATGAGAGCACCTTTCCTGTTTTGTCATTAAATTTGTCGTTGAAAGTCGAAGAAAATGCCTTATACCTTGAATCCTTAGTGATAAATGCAACACAGAGCTGAGCTATTGTACAGGGTGGGGCTTTAAAAAACCTTAAAGGAAGAAGTCGGGCGTCGACAGATCTAGCAATCTGGCCGACCAATTTAAATTGCCAAAACCGAAGATCGCACTGCCTGGAAATTGGTGATTCAATATCTTCCTCGTTGCCCGAGCTGTGTGAGCAGTTACACCGTCCAACTAAAACCAACAATGCTCGTAACTAAATTCAACAACTTGAGGCAAAAAATAACTCGTTAAACATGTCTTTAGCGTTCTCAAAAAAATATGCTCAATCACTTTTTTACTGAAAATGCCGCACTATACAGTCACTTTGAGGAGATGCAATGGCTCATCGTGCATTTCACATGGATTCACCGTGACCCAGCAACTCAAATTTTGTTTATTCACATGAGTTTCGTCCCTCATTATGATTTTGGATACGAAATCATTATTTTCTTGCACCAGGTTCAATAGAGCATGGGAGTAAATTAATCTCATTTGACGGTCAGCAGGCAAGAATTGGTGAACGATTTGCACTTTATAAGGGAACATCTTCAGGGCTTTCACCAAAATTCGACGCAACGAACCTCTGCTCATGCCAAATTGTGTTCATTGTTGTCTCATCGATGTTTATGGACTTTCGGACGTCCTCGGCCACCGCAGTGATATTCTTGGTCGAAGGAACTATACGGGGCTCTAGTAGACTAAGATAAAGTTCACGTTGCGTTAAAACAACAGATCGCGTTTTTCAGGTGTACATCGCTTCCATTGCTTATTTTCAATTAATTTCCTATTTGATTGCAACATAATTGTCAAAGTACAATGACACTTGACACTATTTGGAAATGTCCCATAACATGACATTATTTTTGTCCCGCCTTGTACAGGTACCAGAGAGTTTGTTTGCAATTTGTCCAATACCATGAATCCTCAGAAATAGTTACAATACAGAGCTGAATACCCAGCCTTTTAGAGCTATTGTATATTCAACTGCAGCAATGTGTACTGTACAGCACTGAGCCACAATCACTGGAGTGGTTCAATTCCGTCCTCGGTAGTACGTACAAACGCATAATTCAAGAAATTATTTCTGTGGTCTCTTGTCACTTATCATCTGGTCGAGAAATAACAGCTTAGCAGGACAGGAATCTCGGATGCCATTCACAGCTTTGGATCAACCTTTCCCACGAGAATTTTAAAACCAAAATCGGCGGTTCTAACGTGTATTCCAAATCATCACATGGGTGCTCTCAATAAAAGCTGATTCAGATATCTCGAAACACAATACGGGTATGTATGCATGTGTATACTCGTATATACAAATTTTAGAAACTCACATTATAATCGAAAAGATAATGAAAAATTGATGGCACACTCGAGGCCGACAAAAATAAACTTTTGTGGCTGTAACTGTAGGTACGAGTCAATCAAACAAAGTACCTATATAGGAAAGGAAATCTGTCGTATCTGATTCTAAAAGTATTGTAACTTTTTATCTATAAATACTCGTACATACGTATGTAAACAACATGAAACAACGCACATACTCGTATTTCAATAAATGCTTATTGTTGATACTTTTTTCGTAGTTCAATTAATTGATTTCTTCCCGAGAATAAACAAATTTACTGACCTTGACAAAGGTAATATTCGAGAGTTTGCGAAATGTATCCCAAAATTTACAAACAAAAAATCTTCTCTAGAATTTTCATTAGCTTTCGGCTAGACGTTGGCAGCTAAAAGGCCTCATAGTCATCATTGTTTGTATAATTTATCTACACTAAACAAGATATTATCACTGATATCAGTCTTGGTTGGTTTATAAAAAAAAAAAAAAATAATAATAAAATAGCAAACATATGGAACTTTTAAACCTCGTGCAATATTCGTAAAGTACGATGTTCCATCGATGTTTTCTAAAAGAGGTTCATTGCGCAAGCTCCTATCATTCATCTTTGCAACTACTACTTCATCTGTCCTCACATGTCTATATGAGAACTCCATTGAACTAAACCCATTCTCGAGATGCGTGTACCCATCTTATGCAACAAACATTACAGAGTTCAATACTCCTTGAGACACTTACACGCCATTAGCACGATTGAAAGGCACAAATTATTGAAACAACAAACAATCAATTCACTGGTTTCGATTTGAAAACAAATTTTTCAATGGCACACTGTTCCACAATGAAACATTAGATTTACCACACACCACCAAAACGCACCGGCAATGCAGCCCAAACGTCAATACTACAGAACCAAACCGAAACGAACTAAACTCCAACACTCGTCTGCACAAACTGGCCGTTGGAGTTTCTCTCTAGATTCAGTCAACATGGACTGAACTGTGCGAGTAATCAAAACCTGATAAGATGTTTGGCTACAAATTCATGACATCACGTCAGTGTTGCCAGCTCAAGGGTGGTTTGTCGCAGTACATACGCACATTCAATTGCAAGGGACTTCTCATACATAGCTACTAGGTCATTCATTTTTATGTCTGACGCATCTGTAAAGTCGTTGGAGAAGAGCTTGCCTAATTTGGAAAGCTTGCTTATAAAGGATTTCTAAATGTTTTAAAACAAGTTTTTTTTTTTTTTAATGAACATTATATGGCATTAAGTATGGAATACAACGTCTTTCAAATGTCGGCCGCGGCTTTGCTTGGTGGAACCTATTCCTGGGTTCCAATTATCGATGATTTTTCCACATAAATCTGACTGAATTTGCTGGATGACGTTCGTTATGATGACTTTTAGTGGATCAATTGTTCATCGTGCCATGGACTGTATGGCACGTAGCGCCGTCCTGTTGGACCCACATGCCAACGGTACCAATATAATTCAGTTTAGGCCACAAGAAGTTGCTTATCATCGATCATGACAATGCCAGTTTCATTTTGAAAGGGCTACGGACTGTGACTTTTTCGGAATGCATTTTATGCTGGTGTATCTCGTGTGGTTTCGTATCGTCCCAAATCCAAAAATTTTGCATCCATTCATCAAAAAATGAGCCCCATCGCCAAAGAAAAAATTTTTGACAACATTTTGGTCAACATCAAATTGCTCCAGAACCCAAACAACGAACACAAAAACGCGTTGTCAATGGTCGTTAACTTTTAATTCCTCCTGTATCAGGTGGACTTTATACGGGTGCAGACCCAACGCAAAATTCACCAATTTGAAGTCGCAAAAAGGTTATGTTTTTAGAAATTCTTGCGTTTCGGAAAAGTACAGATATTGGCTGATTATTTATCGAGCCAATTAACTCGAACTTGGCCCCCAAACGTCGAATAGGTTGTGGCGAGGAGAGGAATCACGTACCGCGTGGAACGTTTATCGAACGGAGCACTGATTTTGATTAAGGAAAATTTTCCAGCTCCAATTGATGTTGATAGTTGGACCTCGCCTTGTAAGTTCTGTTGTTTTATGGAACAAACTTTAATTTTAAATGAAAAAAATACGTTACTCTTGCTTTTGCCAGACTCCACGCTTGCATTGGGTGTTTCTTCTTAAAGCCATCTTGCATTTAAAATAAAATTATCTTTCGTGTTTTAATGGCTTTGCATGCCAACTACAACTACATCTACTGACACGTACATTTGATGCAATGACACCAGAACTCCTGTTGCTAGGTAAGTCCATATCGACGTTCAGGAATGTTGACGGCCAGATTCTGCGTCAAGAAAGTAATGTAGCCAGGTATTCAGTGATAGCTCTGTAACCAATCAAGAATGCGACTCCTGAGTTTTTTGAGCAGACTACGGCGCAAAATTTCACTCAAAATTAGGAAATGTTGAGTTTGTAGTGTCAATGAACTAAAATATATAATGAGGAATCGTTGAGGAGGTAAAGTATCTGTGCCTGTAGCGACAGGCAAGTTATAAGTAAGGCATTGCTGAACACTTTTACCTTTTAAAACAGCTTAAAGTCTGAATTCTTTGGTCTTGTATGCATCTTAGGTAACACTAGGACCATGGAAAATGAAATCTGCGATGAACTTGCTAGCCAAGACTCATAGGAAAGTTTCTTATCACTCGAACCTTTATGAGGAACGCTTGAGTTCTGGGTTAGGGATTCCATCGTAAGTTGGATTTCTTGTTAGCGTAACTAAAAATTGTATGTCTTCCCAGCAAACCGTTTCCTGACATATCTAAAAGGCAGGCGACTTTTCTTTTCTCCCTCAGTAGGAAAGTCTGCAGACTGCTTATTTGCATCGTAACAGAGCAATGCGGTTTTGCTATTAACTCAAAATTCTGGGAGATGATCTAATGCCGAGACCGCTGACCACTTCTTCTTCAAATGTCCGGCCCACGCTTCTATCAAATTGGAAATACTCCGCGCTGATTGTATTGTTATATTGTAGGCACTTTTTCACTGAAATATTTACTAATCTTTAAATGAAAAGCTTAACAATTTCAGTAAGAGGAACACAAAAGGAGTACAATCGACTACATCTTCGCCAACATGTTCTATCCAATTTAACAATATTTTATCCCAATCGTTGCTTGTTTACCGACATAAACTAGTGGCTTGACGTAACCCCACCGAAAATAATAAAGTGGCATCTTTAAATGTGTGGTGTGGTGTGGTGCACAATCACTTTGAAACAACAGCTCTCAAACATTGATGTCACGCAAATTTGAAAATAAATAATACGGTACATGTTTCTGAAAGTAGTGACATCGGAGAACTTCTTGAAGACTGTTCTCGCTCCAAAGATGGCCATTCTGCCAACTATGACAACTTCTAGTTGATTTAAAGCCCAATCACCGTACACCCAACGCAATAAATGGTTACGTGGCTCTAGTTGTTGCACCAATTGGATCTTATAAGCATTGCGACCAAAATCTTTATGCAGAATTTTCCAGATAGTTAATGGACAAAAGCCAAGTTGCTGCCAACGACGACGAATTGATAAATTGGGGTCCTCTTCAACAGAAGCTTCCATAGCCGCTGTTTTTTCTTCGAAACGACTGCAACACATTTATGCCAGCACTTAATCTAATCCTCGAAACATTTTTTATATTCAGTTTTCGGTATATCCATCAGTGCTTCTTGCGATTTTTCCATTACTTCCTCTCGTCTGCTGAAACGCGTTCCCCGTAGTGGTTTCTTTTTTAACTCTATTGAACAAAAAGAAGTCACAGGGATGGTATTTGTTGCATTTTTCGTCGTAAAATTACGAATAATGATGGAACTGTGCGACGGTGCGATGGTGCAAAATCCACGAGTTTTCTGTCCACAAGTTTGGTCTTTTTCGGCAAATTGCTTCACGCAAACGTCTCATAACGCCCAAATAATACTCTTGGTTTACATGACAAAATTCATGATGCACTACACCGTTGTAATCCATGAAAACTGTGAGCATTGCCTTCTTTTTTGACTGAAAACAACGTGGTTTTTTTGGTCTCGGCTTACTTGGTGAACGCCATTCACTTGCCTGATGTCTGGATTGCGTGTCGTACTCATAAACCCACATCTCGTCTCCAATAATGATCCTTTTATGAATGTGGGATCTGATTCAGCCTCGCAAGCCATCTCTTATGCAACGTCAACACGGTCTCTTTTTTGCACGAAATTGAGGTATTTTGGCACCAATTTTGTTGCTACACTACGTAAACCCAAATCATTAACCAAAACGTCTTGAATGGATCCATAGGCAATGTTCAAGTCCTCCGCTATCTCTCTCATGGTTAATTTGCGGTTATTGGCCAGCATTTCTTTCCGGCCAACATTACGACCAATTAGCGAACTCACGGTGTTGTACATGGTCTTCCGGCTTCAATTTTAAAGTCAGCACAATGTTATACGGATGTAGATCCAAATTCAACCGCAAAATAAGCCGGGTTGCCTCTCTGGCAATACCCAATTTAGCTGATCGGTGCTGAATCGATATTTCTTTTTCGATACTACTACTACTACGGCAGCTATCATTTCTTCATTTAGCACCAATCGCTGTCTGGTTGGTGGCTTAGGATCCAAAAGAGTGTACTCACACTCAAATTTTTTTTTTTAATAATTTTCGCATGTTCGGCAAGCGTAAAACGATACATGACGAAATGGTAAACCTTACTGAATATTTTGACAGCTAGACTGACTGCTAAAACATAACAATTGAGAAAACTATCATTGCTAATGGTCACTCGTTAGTTCTGTTCTTCCTTTTTTTTAGTAGCGGGCTGAGGTTGCATTTATGGGCATATAGAACTATGACCAACCATATTTTGCAGATGATTTAGTATAAGAGTGTGACAGAGCTGTGTCTGTTTCAGCAGCCTTTTTAATCTTACCAACACCTCCTTTTTGTCTGGTGAATGAAATGTTGTCGATCGTCATCCATATTGCAGTTTAAGCGGCTTTAGATCATCCCTAACAATGAACTAGCAGCTTTCATTAATATCGATGAAGAACCTGTAAAGCTTTTTTGGCAATCTAGTTTCCAGCATATTCAAAATGTTCGGGAAGATAAGCCTATTCCCAGCAGTAGCATGTAGTTCACAATGTTGTGTTGAATGCTCTTTTTATGTAGATCCCTAATAATTTCTCGACAGTCTCGTACAAAACCTTTGTGCATTTGTTATTGAAACATTTCTTCCGAACACCATAGATTGGCCATTTTAAAATTACCTTACTCTTTCTGTAACTTTCCCTATATCCAAGGTTCTTCAATCGCTTAACAACTTCTATACTTCGGACATTTTATACTAAGGACATCCTCTTCCTCACTTTAATATCACTTCATTGGATTTGCTTAAATTTACGGTCAAGTTGAATACCCTGCAATATTCACAGATACAGGCAAGTACGCCAGTAACACGATATCATCTGGAAACAAGAGTAATTTGATAAGCAAACCCGCATAGGTTTTTTGAGCCTGGACTCAGCGAACTTCGTGTATAACTCCTAACAACGGCTGGAATCATGTTGATAATTTTTCTATACTCCACGTCGAAGATCTACACACAAGGATTAGATCCACGGTAGCACCTCTCTAGGTCACTAATCAATCATCTCTCTCTCTCTCTCTATGTATTATTTTCTCTGAAGAAGCCTGTTCTCCTAGGTTCTTCAATCTCTTAAACTTCTATTTTCGTTGATGTAGTCAACAAGGTAGTGATCCGAAGCAATGTTGGCTTCTTGCTTCATTTGGAAACCATAATACTGGAAATTTGCCTAGCATCGATAGCAATGTGATTAATCTGGTGAATGGTTTTTATCAAACTACTGCTACTTTATAGATTTGGAGGGGTGAAAACCAGTTCCAGCTATCATATGACGACGTTTTGTCAAAATCAAACCAAAGATGAAACAAATCAATTGGCAACACTAATCTCCATATGAACTTTACAGAATTCTCTCTCCTGCACACGAGTGCTAGCCTACAATAAAAATAAATACAGAGAGAGATACACATGTTACGATGGGTATATATCATATTTAGAGAGAGTCGTTTGTAAATAGAACTCATGAATATGTATGATTCTGGAACTGACAACTTTATTTGACGCACTTTCACGTGATAACAAAAACAGGGTCGCCACGCTTCACAACACCTTCCTGATGTAAATCAAAATAGATTCCCATCTCTGGCTCCACTTGGCCTGCTTTCATTCGGTATCTAAATAAACAACAATAGTTTCATGCGTGAAAAAAAAAATTATAAAAATTATTCTAATTTTTTATCTCACTACGTTTTCTCTACCTTTTTAGGGTTTTGAGCGGCTCGAATTCATGACTTCGTTCGCAGGTGAATGGGTCGATGTTGGGAAGAATACACCGATAGCAGGGAGCTTTGAAGCGGAATATGGCATCGTGTCCAATTCGCATCCATTTCCAATTATCTTCATTAAATGCTGGCAGGTGGGTGCTTATTAGAAAGTTTCCACGAAATTGCCAGTGATGGACTTTTTTGGAGAGGCGCGCATTTAAATTCGCCACCGACTCATCGGTAATAACCATAAATGGATTGTGGTCCTAGAATAGAATTGAGTTGATATCGGAGAACGAGAAAAATAAATAAGTAAATGGTAATATATTAAGAAGTATCTATTTTTGTGTATGGAATAAATAACAAGGTACTGAACTCTTCCCATCTTGGCGATCGTTGTGCTATCGTTCGAGATGTATCTTCTAAGTCCTACTTACCTGGGCTGTGATGAGTCTCTGTTTGAGACAGCCTTCCACTGCCTTCGATCCTAGACACGCTGTTTCCAGTTGTCTTGACCAATTTTTTGTCTTCGTCTCGACCCTGGGGGCTGTGATTCGGCGTTATTCTTTGTTGGCTACTGCTCATTCGATCAATTAGGCCGAGCCAGTGTAGTCTACGTGTTGTGGCTACCTAGACTGCATCCACATCTTAATGCAGCTCAAAGAGCTCAAGGTTATAGGACCAAATATTCGACAAAGAATTTTTCTCTGCAACGTTTTCAAGATCCGCTTTACTTTCCTGTTTATCGTCCAGCACTAGGCTCTTTAAAAAAGGTGTTTCGACAAGAGGTATAGAAATTGTTTTTTAAAGTAAAAATAACAATTGTTGAGATATCTACTGAAACACAATATAATACAATTGACTATTCCCGAAATTTTCATTCACTCTCTCCATTAATTTGGGCTCTATTTCAGCGGTGGCAGCTCTACGTTTGCTATCAGGAATTGTCTGCGAATGGTTGGCGTAGATCTTGCTTTTAACATAGCCCAAAAAAAATAAATCTAAGTGTTTTAAGTCGCACGATCTTGGCGACAAATGCGGCCAGGAAACTTCGTGCGCAATAACTCGATTTGTTCGCGACTTGTATGGCAGTGAGCGCAATCCTGTTAAAAGTAGAGTCGTCCGTATTCGTATTCTCGAGATCCGACCACAAAAAAGTGTTTATTACGTCTCGGTAGCGCGCTCCATTGACCGTACGATTAATGGTTTTCCTGACCTCATTTTCAAAAAAGTACGCTCTTATGACAACTCCGATCTATAAACCGCTCCAAGCAGTTAATAGTTTTGTGTTTATTGGCATTTCCTGAATCATTCGCCGATTTTCGGTATCCCAGATGCGGAAATTTAGCTTATTTACGTATTCGACAATGTTGAAATGGGACTCATCCAAAAAAACGATTTTCTTACAAAAATCAAAGTCAGCATGCATGTTTTCCAGGACCCAATCCGAGAATGGACGGTACTACTGATGGTCAGTTGATGTCAGTTCTTGCGTTAATTGGAACTTGTACGCAAAGAGTGCTAAATTTTTCTCGTCAAAATTAGATGAAGCGTGGCTATGGAAAGGTCAAGATCCTGAGAACGGTGACGAATAGATGTTTTTGGGTTGTTTTTGATAATATTAATGATAGTGATGACGACACCGCAGAGCACTACCTCTGTGAATGTCCAGCTTACTCTCGCATTAGACTGCAGGTACTTGGCTCTGACACTGAAATATTTCATTAAAAGGAACTTTACAATGAGTACAATGTACTAGTTCTTTGCCTGAGAGAGTCCGACAATACAACAAAAAAAAAAAAAAAAAAAACAATGCAATGACAAAAAAAATCGAACTGCGCCTTTGAAGGACATTAACGGAAACATTATGGAACTATGTATGGAAGAAGAACAATTAAAGATAAAGATATGCCGCAAACCGGTCAACCAAGGCGACCTTTGCGCAACATATGTACTGAATCCCCGACTAAGCAACAAATTACATCAGCGATACGTTCATTAAAGAATGGTAAATCTGCTGGCATCGACAATATCCCAGCTGAATGTTTAAAAGCTGATCGAATGCACAACTGATATGCTATATCCTCTTTGGAACAGTGATAACCTTTCTGAGTGCAGTAACTGGAGAGGAATAGCATTGGTCTCAGTGGTGAAAAAAGTTTTTAAGAAAATATTGGTCCAATAAACCCACAACTTCGCAAACAACAATAAAGTTTTCGGCCAAATCGCTTATGCATTGATAGCATAAAAAGTATGCGAGTCATAATAGAACAATGCATTTAATTCAGCAGCATATATACGCTGTATTCGTTGACTACGAGAAAGATTTTGATTCAATTAAGAGAGACATGATTAGTCTTAAGAAGAATGGGAATACCAACAATCAAAATGCAAAGTGCTGCATACTAGATGGAGTGAAAAGTAACCTCTTTGACCGCCAGAATGTGCTGCTACTGCAAAAAAGGTTATGGTGACTTAAAGTCCGTTCATATTTAGGCAGACATGCCAAATTTCAATTCGATAGTCTTTAGTTTTGTTTTGACAGCGAGATTGGTAACTGTTGAGCACCAGAGAACAGAATGAGTGCCCGGCAATGGACTGAAGCCGGCATGAGTGCTCCGAAGCGGCCGAGGGAGGTTTGAGGGGTCGGAAAGGTTATAGCGTCGCTTTTCTGGGATTGTCATGACATACTCTTCGTGGACTACCTCGAAAAAGGAAAAACCATCAACAGCTAGTATTACTGTGCATTATTGGAGCGGTTGAAGGCCGAAATCGATGCAAAACATCCTCACATGAAGCGAAAAAAATTTTTGTTTTTGCAAGAAAAATATCCACCGTATTCGCCCGATTTGGCTCCCTCGGACTATTATCTCTACCCAAACCTCAAAAGATGGCTCATCAATAAGAAATTCAGCTTACGCGAGGAAATAATCGACGCCACGGAAGAGTATTTTGCAGACCTTCCTTTCCCAAGGCGGTTACTTTTCACCCCATCTAGTAATGGAAAGTTAAGCGACTCCATTGACTCCACTACAGGTGTCAAACAAGGATGCATTCTTTCACCGCTGCTATTCATTGTTATTTTGGATTGGGTACTTGAAATTTTTAACTCGCAAAGTAGAGGTATCAACTGAAGGCTTACCTTTTAGCCTTGAAGACCTAGAGTATACAGACGACACCGTCCTGCTCCCACCCATCAACATATGCAGTCAAAGCTTACCCAATTGCATAATAAATCCTCAAAAGTTTGCCATGCTTTATATTTGGTAAGGAAGATGTAAAGGATGCAGACAGTTTTACTTACTTGGGAAGTAGACTCTCTGTGGTTGGAGCTGCAAAACAGAACATAAATAATCGAATTCAAAAAGCAAGAGGAGTCTTCGCAAGACTACATAATATATGGCATGCACATAACATCCGCAGAAATACAAACATCAAAATCTTCAATGAATGCGTGAAATACAATATAATGAAGATATGGTGGCCGAGGACAATAATAAATGAAGAGCTTTGGAGGCAAACGTCTGTAAACACTGAGAAAATACGATTGGATAGCCCATATACTGCCTAAGCCTTACAATGACTTCCCGCACATAGCGCTAACGTTGAACCTTTAAGGAACCCGACTAAGAGGCGGACCTACAAATCCTGCCTGAATCCTATCTAACAGGTGCAGAGATGTTTTAGAAGTTTTAGAAAAGTTTAACTTACACCGCTTGAGGAAACCTAGATATTTCGCAGAATTTTCGGCATCATCGAATATGTGGTCATTCCAACGTAGGTTGTCACTAACGCACATACCGAAAATCTAAAGTTTGTCAGTTTCGACGATGCAAGCGCTATTCATGGATAGTTGCTGGTTGGTTGATTTCGCTTTATTGACAGCAGAAACCCAATTGGTTATGCTGGTAATTTCGGAATTTAATGAGCTTAACATACGCTGCCGTTCCCGTTCTACATCCGAAGAGCAGGGAACGAATACGAAAACCAGAGAGTACTGTCATCAGCAAAGGAGTATATTGGATTAGAAGTAGCAGATAAGAGACCATTAAGGAAAAATAAGAAGAGTGTCGGAGACAGAACGGAGCCCTGGGGCACACCAGCATTTATTTTGTAAACATCAGACTTAAAACCATCCAAAACAACTTGAATTGAACGTTCCGATAAGTAATTTCTAATCCACTGAAAAAGAGAGTCATCGATCCAAAAACCACACACTTTCGACAAAAGAGAATTTAGAAATATCAAGTGCAACTATCTTGCTTTCGCCAGATTGATCTACGCTTTGGTTCCACTTTTCGGTGAAACATGCTATCAAATCACCTGTGGATCTGTTGCTACGAAAACCGTTCTGCTGGTAATCGAGAAGCTTTCGCTTTTCGAGATATTTCATGAGCTGAGGGTTTATCAGCGTTTCAATGACCTTGCAATGAGTCTGTAGGAAGAGAGAGCAGATTCGTCTTTTTTAGAGATGGGCTGGACAAATGCTGTTTTCCAAGAGTCCTAAAGAGTAGGATTTTTGAAAAAGCTTACGCAGTGGTTTTGCCAGCGTGGAAGAACACCTCTTCAGACGAAGGGGAGATATGATCTGAAACAGCAGATTTGTGTATATTGAGATCTTCAAATATTCATTAAAGATTCGACGCACTCAAGTGTAGGCGACGACTTCAAAAATGCATTTGGTAAAATTTGTAGTCTAGAGCCCTACAAAGTTTAAAATATGAAAAATTTACGGACCTACGTTGTTGGGAACAAGACTTCAGCACATTGGGATTCGGCAAAGACATGCGCTTTGAGATAAAATGTTGCCAACGAAAAAAAAAATACATTGTGACAGCTGACAGTTCAGGGCTAATGCAAATGGAGCGCTACATTAAGAAACAACACGTTTTCTTTGTTGAGCAATATTTTAAAAATGATGACGATTTGACAGCTACAGTTCACAATTTTCGATGAGGCTTAACTTCATCTTCATGGCTTTGTTAATCGTCAAAATTGTTAAATTCTGAGAAGATCTACGAGGGATTGTTGAGAAACAAATGCATCCACAACGTTTCACTTTTTGGCGCGGATTTTGGGTTGAAGGCATCATCGGACCATTCTTCTTTGAAAATGGTCAGGCAATAACAGCTAAGAATATGAACGACATATGGTTTTAACAAGACAATTCCTCATGCCGTACAATTCAATTACTGCATGAGTCATTTACTGGTTATAACATTTTGGTGATCAGAATTGGTCGCCCAGATCATGCGACATAACGCCATTGGACTTTTTTTTAGGTTTTTTCTTTTTTTATTTTGTTCATGGCAACAAGCCCACGACCACCAATGCCTTGTAGATGCGAATTGAGCGCTGTATCAACGAAATTCAGCCACACTTATGTAAAACTGTCAAACGAATTTCAATAAAAGAGTGCGTATGTGCCAACAAAGCCGTGAAGGCCATCTACCCGATATACTTTTCCAAACATAACCCTATACTTTATGAATCAATCAAAAATGTACAATATTTATTCAAAAACCTGCGTTTTCTATCAAAATTACTTCTTGCGTTAATTTTGAGACTCCCTTTAATACGCTACAACAATTAGTAAAGAGAGTAGGTATCAGAGGGGTCATTAATTAGTTTATTAATCCCAGAAGAAATTGTTACTTGAATTCAGAAAACAAGACATAAAAACTCTTACATGACATGAATGCGATTTTCAAACAAGACAAATGGTCACAACATGACCTGTACTATGAAGTGCATCAAAAAAAGAAAACATATACACATTCACAGTTTTGTAGACCCTACCTGATGTAGAACCTAGAGCCAAAGATTATATAGAGGCCCCACTGAGTTTTTGTTGATTTGGATAAGCAATAGTATTATTGGTTTTAAACGTTTGCAAATCACTACTGGTCAGATGATTTTGAAAACATTCGCGCTTACTTCTTATCTTTATCAGCTCTATAGGCCAGATTTTTAGTCCAAAAAACTTGACTAGTTTGTCATGTTACTCACATCTTTGCTTCACCTATGATATTTTCAACTCCCAAACCCATTCATATATCTATGACAAAATACTATTATACATATATTGTACATATTTATAGACTTACCACATTTTTCCGAAATAGCCGCTTCTTTGGTTGTGGTGTCAAACACACAAATAGCCGCATGCCAGTATCTTTTCCTTTTAGAAATTTCGAAAACCATTTACTAAGCTCCTGATCACATTCAATAAGTGGTACTTGATATTTCTCAACACATGTTAAAGCTTCTTTCCGACCCTTTAAAACCTCAGTTAAATTGATATTTAATGTTGGCATATCAGGTGCAGTAACTCTCAGCTTGCCAACTCCGATAATTTCCGGTTTGATGCTCCACATCTGAGGATTCTTTCCAGCGAAGCCTATATGACCGTCATCATCAACCAAAAGCAATATCTTGTTCCACAGGCAGTTACTCTGGATTCCGTTTCTGGTGCATGTTGCCTCGGATAGCTCAATTCCCATGCAGGATTTAATGGGATACATGATGATCTCTTCCAAATTTCCGGCATATTGCCACTTATCTTCAGGTAACTGATTTCTAGTGCGACGTCTATGAAGATAGTAAAGCAAGATAGTTGTTCCAACAGTTGTGAGACCTAAGGCCAACGCGAGCTGAAGCTTCGTCATTGAATCAACTAAACTGAAAATAGTAAGCAAATCCAAATTATTGTAAATCATATCAGTGTTTTACTTGTTCAAATTTGTTCACTCTATCAACACACTTGAAGATAAGAACTTTTAAACAGACCAGACTACTTGATAAGGCGTACTATCGCAATTGTATTGTATAGATGGAAAAGTAAGATAAAGATAAATGTGACTGTTTTAATACATACTCATAAACGTGGCATTAACCAAATAAACTCAAACCGTTCTGCATACGAGTTCAGCGGAGAGACCGACACCCAGACTTTCAATGATAAATGGTCCACTTGGCCCATCTGATTCTATGGCATCATAATAATTTCCTGAAGTTAAAGTTCAATAGCAATCGAAAACTACGAATATAGATAATTAGATTTTATTTAAGAACATTTTTCTTAATACGAACGCACCCTTAATGTTAGTTTGCGAACTCTTATTTTTGTTCTTTTTTTTAAATTTTCTGACTCGTAAGGCACTTTTACCTAAGAGATCTTTTGTACCATTAGTCAGAACTATAGTTACGGTAGTAGGTTTACTGCTTTCTGAATGAAGTTGATAACACTTCTAGCAGAGGAATTCATTAGTTCGTTGGAGCCGAATTTTTCCCTATAGAAAATCTTTCGTCTAATTCTGTTGAGGGCTGGACATTCACATAAAATGTGTTCAGCAGTTCCGTCTTCTTCTAGATAAAGTCGGCATACTGGAGAGTCGACTAGATACATTTTGTTCAGGTGATATCTTAAACCGTGAGGTAACCTACTAAGTTTTCGATATCATGCCAATTTACATTTAGACATCTATTGGCATTTCTGTTAAAGAGCAGGATAACTAGTTTGGCTTGTTTTAGATCTGAGCTATTCTCCCAATTTGAGATGCATCTCGAATGCTCCCAGCTCCCAATTGTTGAGCTGACCATCAACAAGTGTACGCGCACAAGTGCACTCGCTCCTCGAGTGGACAAAAAAAAAAACACTTGTTCGTGGAAAAAAACTGCACGCACGAGTGCAGTGTTATTAACATCTACAGAGCGAGCATCCTAACCTTTCTGCCCCTGTTCATACTGTTGCGTTGCTTGCACATTGTTACATTGTCATACAGCATGGGCAGTGACTGAGTGACAGTGACAGTGACCGAATTTTTACTTCACAGCTGTACTTAGTATCGCCGGTGTTTGTTTTTTTTTTTTTTTTTTTTTGACTCGGGGATTTAGAGTGGATATAGCCAATAATTACTTTTGTGCATACATCTACGTCTGTAAATACAGACCAGCTGTTCTGGCACTTAGAGAAACACAGGCAGATCCCTGCCCGCACCTCACAGATCACTTTGATCTGAAACTACCTGGCTACGAACTAATGCCATTATTGTTCTCTAACCGCGATCTCGCCATTTACGTGCGAAGTGATGTAGCGTACTAAACTACACCACTAAACCTTCATTCAATCCGTAAGCAAATGATCCACTATTGCTTTATTTACAAAAGCCCCAAACTGGAGAGCAATTCGACCTTTATCGAGTTTTATGCGCTGTCTGACTCCGAACAAAGAATTATATCCCTGTATCCTCATACTGAAATCGTGATTACGGGCGATTCTGGGTGGCTTCGATATTCTGGACAGACAACACCCGAAGGACGGTTCGTGACATTTTTGCTGCGGAAATAAAATTGACCTAGCATATAGATGAGCCCAGACTAATACCAGACGTTGATAGTCATATCGCCAACACCCTGGACTTATTTTTAACTTCTTATCCTGACAAGTAAACTGTTGATACGCTCTCCCCTCTAGCCTCGTCGGACAATTGTGTTATATCAGCCTAATTTCTCGCTCTTCCACCACACAATTAGGAAAAAGATTCCTAAAAGAACCGCATGGCAATACGAGAAAGCTAATTAGAGCGGACTTAACACCTTTTTTAGGAATTTTAACTGCTCATTGGGTTTTCTCAATAACGACGTGGATGCCGCTACTGATATGATCACAAACACTATTCTCTTTGGAATGAGATCCTTTATCGAGGTACAACTCGAGCTGTAAAGAGGCTGCCAGAAGAAAACGGAAAAAAGTTTAAATGAGCCAGGAATGACTGCAACGTCTTTCTTAAGTGTGTGAAATTTCAATATAAACAAAAGCTGAGGTAAAAAATATTACAATGTCCCAACGCTCATTTACAATGACATTCCAACTGCCCGCTCTTTGGACAAGGCCAATCTGCTTGCTGCACACTATACGGCTAGTTCAAAACTCTCAGATTGTACTTTGCCTACGCCTTCACTTGAGTGCGTCGAATCTTCAATGGGACAAACCCACTTTCGCAATCGTATAGTAGCAAGAGTTCTTAAAGATCTTAGTATTCACAAATTCGCTAATCAAGATGGTATATCTCTCCTTCTTCTGAAGAGGCGTTCACTTCGTAAACACTGCGTAAGCTTTTTCATCAATGCTACTCTTAAGGACTCTTTTCGAGCAGATGGAAAACAGCATTTGCCCAGCCCGTTCCTTAAAAAGACGAATCTTCTTCTCTCTGCTCCTACAAACCCATTGCACTTACGTCCTTTCTTTCCAAGATCATGAAAACGCTTATTAACCGTCAGCTCATGAAATATCTCGGAACCCGAAAGCTTCTTAACGACCGGCAGTAAGGTTTTTGTAGCAAAAGATCCACAGGTGATTTGATGGCATGTCTCACTGAAAAGTGGAACCAAATCGTAAATCAATCTGGCGAAAGCAAGATAGTTGCACTTGATATTCTAAGGCATTTGACAAAGTTTGGCACCAGGCTATTTTGTCGAAAGTGCGTGCTTTCGTCGTTAATACGAAATTTAAACACCCAGCCAATATCCATGAATGGCACTTGCATCGTCGAAACCGAAAAACTTTCCATTCTCCGTATGTGTGTCAATGACCACTTTGCGATGTAATGACCACATATTCGGTGTCGTCAAAAATGCAGCAAAAGTCTTATATTTCCAAAGCCATGTAAGAAATATTTTACCCCATCTGATCTCGCCTCAATATATAAGGCATTTATCCGCCCGAAATACAATGCTCACATCTGGTCGTGTGCGCCCAAAATATCTCTGCACCTGCTTGATAGGATTCAAAACCGTGCGATAAAACGCATAGGTGATAATAATATCACCCAGATAATGGACATCCTTGAACAACGACGCAATATCTCATGTATCACTCTGTTTTATCATTCCACCTCTTCAAACTTTTAACCGTAACACCCATCTCGTGCTCATCAGTGTACCATCATGACATCAGGTATATGACTTCCCATCCTGTTTTTGACAAAGTTTATTCTGTCGGCCTAATATTGGGCCACTCTTTTTGGAATTTGGTGCTCTATCTCATCAATAACGTGATATATATTGGTTTCCAAGACCAAGACTCAGAGCCACCTCACTGCTCTATTTCGGGATGTTATGTTGTTATTCAATCGTTTATTCAGTAAGTCAAGGGTTGCATTAGCAGTATGGCACAAGGTTCTATCCTGCTGGAACTACATATCTCCCGATTATGCCGCCATCGTGTAGACCACACAAAATGGTGCTCTTTGTTAATGTTGTAATTGTTTTCTATTAATCTCTTCTTGATTTGCCTCACAATCCCATTCATCCAAAAATTAGCCTCAAACACAATCTTTCGATGAAAATATAGCTTCGCGAATTTCGCAGGCCTTGGCCTCGTAGCCGATATTTTAAAAAAATTTTCCACATGGCGATGGATGCCGAATTTACAATTCTGAATCTACAGATTCTTTTGCACGCAGATTACGTTGAGTTTGTGTCATGTTTGTTTGTGTTATGTAAAGTGTATTTGGGTCAAATGTATCCCCAATACGTAGAATAGCGAGTTGATCAACAACGAGAATTAAAAATATCACGTGATCTTCTATGCCCTTCTGAACAGAAGACCGATTTTCAAAACGGAAGCGTTTTTCCGGTGTAAAGACCTATGTTAGTTATAATAGATTTCAATGGGATTAACGTTATGTCAAAACCGAACGAAAAGCCGACCTAAATTCTATTAAGCCTTCAAGTTATCAATAATGTAAAGGGTGGGCCAACACGATGGTGTGGATGTTGGCTGTCAATCACTGTCATTTACTGAATTCAATATGGTTGATCTTATTGACAGATGTCATACAACATGGACTCGTTTACCACGCAACGACGCATTTTTGTTATTTTATCTTATCACGAAAATAGGCGATCTGTAAAAGTAACATTTCGTAAAATTCATGAATATATCGGTCAACATAATCGCCCTAGTAAGTCCGGAATTCGTGCAATGGTGAAGCATTTTGAAGAAATTGGTTCGGTATCAGATTAAACTCAATATCAGCATGGTCGGCCAGCACATACACGTCAAAACATCACCATTGTGAGCGAAAGTTTTCAAAACTAGCCAGACAACTAAATTCGTCGCCAAAGTCAACAATTGAACCTCATGTATGGCAGTTTACAGCGAATTTTAAAAGTTGATCTTCATTTTTGCAAATTACACAAAAACTAAAGCCTTTGGACTATCTACGACGTCGCCTATTTATCAAGTGGATGTTGGATCGCCAGGACAATTTGTCATCGAATTTGATCTTTTCCGATGACACCCATTTGTCGTTTCACGAATAACCTATGCATCCCAAAAAAATCACTCTATGGTGCTGATTATGGCTTGGCAGTATCATGTTGACGGCTGGATGTTGACCGTTTTTTCCAAAATTTAATGAATTGAGTCTGAATGATCTTTGGTTTCAACAGGGCGGTACTAACGCCCACACAAGCCATCAATCAATCAATTTATTGCATACAAAATTTGAAGATCGCATTATTTCGTTTAGGAGAGAAATTGATTGGCTTCAAAGGTGATGCGATTTGCATTTTGAGACTTCTTCGTGTAGGGTTATTTGAAGGGTAAGATCTATGCCAATAAACCAACGACAATCTAGGATATCAAACTTAATATCTAAACTGAAATTGCGGCCATTGATAACCCACTTATGTAGGGTTTTCCAATAGGGACTTGACAACTTCGAATTTAATTTATGAATGCACTCTTTCACTAATCATCAAACTGTCACTTTCAATTTATTCAGTAAACTCAACATCAACATTTGCAACGTCTGCAAATTATAAAAATTTTCTACAGATATTCGGAGTCGGTGACTGCAACTTTAAGAGCGTTAACTCCAATTTTCGTTCGTAATTCTCGCCCTAGTCGACAGGCAATAACAAGTTTAGTGCAAAAATTTGAGTCTACATATTCGTTGTGTGATGTTGACGTGTCAGTGAGACAACGGTTTAGTCGATGTGTCGAAAATATCGCTGCAGTTCAGACGTCCGTAGCAAACGATCCATAGTCAGTCAATTCCACGGCGTTCTCAAAAATTGGGTATCGCTCAGACCACATTATGGCGTATTTTGCGTAAGGATCTTGGTTTACACCTATACAAGATGAAGCTGACTCTAGAATTGAAGCCTATGGACCATTTGAAGCGACGTACGTTCTCCGATTGGGTTCTGGAGAAGATGCGCCAAGATGATGAATTTCATCACAAAATCGTCTTTAGTGACGAAGCTCATTTTTGGCTCAATGGGTTCGTCAATAAGCAAAATATGCGTTATTGGCCGGATGAAAACCCACATGTGCTTCATGAATCACCACTTCATCCACAAAAAAATAACTGTTTGGTGTGGTTCGCATGCCGGCGGCGTTATTGGGCCATATTTTTTCGTCGATGATAACGATCGTCACGTTACTGTGAATGGTCAGCGTTAACGCGCCATGATCACCGATTATTTTTGGCCCGAATTTGAAGATATGGACTTCGACGACAACAGGATGGTGCCACAAGCCACACAGCACACGCTACAATCGATTTATTGAAGAGTAAGTATGGAGAGCGTGTTATCTCAAGACATGGGCCAGTCGACTGGCCGCCTCGTTCGTGCAATTTAACGCCGCTTAACAATTTTCTATGGGGCTACGTTAAGCCGTTGATTTATGCCAACACGCCGACGACGTTGGAAGAGCTCAGAGCCAACATTGAATGCGAAATAGCGGCCGTTTCGACCGAAATGTGTAATCGAGTCGTTGAAAATTGGGTCCAACGAATCGACCGCTGCAAGCGTGACCGCGGTGGCCATATGAACGAAGTCGAGTTCCATTCATAAATGTTTTGATTGTACTTCAAGCCAATAATAAAGTTTTTGAAATATCTCAAATGGTTTGCCTTTTATTTAAAAAAAAAGTTGTGAAGTCCTTATTAGAAAACCCTATACTTCAAAATGTCAAGGATAATTTTGACCTTCGGATGGATGCTTACAACAGAAGCCGTGGTGGTCACATGAACTATGTTGTGTTTCACTCATAATTGCCATAGACCGATCTTTATTAATCAACCAACATTAGCTGTTGGCTTCACAAAAATAAAAGAAATAGAAAAAAAATTTTTTCTTTATGCCAGCTGTGAAATTTCCGCACTTATTATTCCATTTAATTGAGACTTTGACCACTAAGGTTAACGAAACTTGACGAAACCGAACTAAATCCCATTATGGTCATGCAGTACTATTTACATGTAATGAGATATTTCATTAAGCTGACATAAGCTCACCAAAGTCTATTATGGTTGGCCCTTAATAGTAGGTTTAAAAGTGTTTCGCTTTTAGGAGGAATATTAACGTCTTACCTTTTTATCTTAAATAGTAGAGTTGGTATCGGTTGTAATCCAAAGAATATAATTAGGCCAACAACAATGACAATGTCTTCCTTTTAACGTCTAATACAATTATAACTAGACAGAAGATAAAGAAGACAAGCACTGACAATATTTTGATAACACTAGCCACAAACTTGAAGACAAGAAAAGAAAAGTTTATTCTTAACAGCTAATATTGACATTTCGTGCAATCGAGTGTACTTCGATAGCTAAATCTATTTTTAAAACCCCAAAAACGTCCCATCTCTGTAAGTAAGTACAGAAAATGATCAAGCAGTACAACAAACATTTGTCATTAAGTGCTTCACACCCGTCATCAATATTAATTAATACAGGTTCATATGTATTTATCCAACCTGCTGTACCCCCTAAAGCACCCAACCGAACAATATCGAAAGCTCTCCCACTATATCTAATATGTTTGGATAAAGCGAGTTATTTCCTATTTTGAGTTGTATTTACATAAACAAATATACTAACCGGCTTAAATATTTCAAAATACAACCAAAATAAATATACAAACAACCACCACAAAAGCATAACTTTTTGTACAGAATCCAAAAGCACAGCTCTTACAAAAAGCTCGCATATGAAATCACTGTTGGACTCAGCGCTGCCACTGGAACTCATTCGGACAATTTTGACCACTTTTCATATAACCACTTACCGTTACAATATGACTTTACCTAAACGACGTCCAAAAAGAGCAGGTAAAATCAAGTAGAGGAAGCAGAACAACACACTCAGCCAATGGACTAATCCATTACAGTCTGCTTGAAATTACACAATCTTTGGTAGAAGGATGTGTAAACATTTATCAGCACACATGAAGTCAGAGCCGAGTTCCTGGAGCCTGATTGGAACATAGGCCGGACATTCACAGAGGAAGTCTTTACATCACCCTCACAGCAAGCGCTGCAAAATGTTGTTTCACTTATGCCTAACACTCATTGTGACCAAGAGTTTATAGAAGCTTTGGAGTGGTAAGTAAAGCCTTCGGCGCAACTTAGCTATCGACGCAGACGATAGTAACATATTTCGTTGCCACGAAGATCGGGCATAACACCACTTGGAAGGTAACGACTGCATTTCTTTCATGGCTTAAGTTCTAGCCGAAATCATTCCTGAGCTTTAAGAAAGTGGATTTCGTACTTTCGCAGTAAAAAATGGTATGTCTATAAGACGTGAGTCAACAGACAGATGGCGCGCAAGGTCATCAAAACTCCAGTCCGTGTTGTTCCAAAGACCAACGAGGGTGACTTTGAAGCTGCTACCTTTAAACACAAATATCAAGAGAAGGGAGATTCTGTAGTCATCTTTTCATATTTTCGGTATAAGTGGTACTCTTACTGTACGTCAGCCATTCAGTAGGTATGCCAGTGCTGCGCTACCAAAGCCTTACATATGCCGGCTGACAACAGCGCACTGCACGCTGCAACGTGCTCAGTGTTCTCATTATTCCCTGCAACCATATACACATTCGTATATGATACGACGCATTGTGTTTTGCAGATCACTTGCACCTTAAGTGTTAGGACCTATTTGTGTGTGTCTCGATCATAAACCAAAAAATATCTGCCTTCGACTGAGTGATTCCGATCTACCTGATTTGCTCCTTTCGATGACTTGGCCAGGGTTTACTGAGTGCTTTAATATTTTCGCAAAAGTCCCTATACGAGACACTGTTTTATTTCTACATCGATCTGTAAAGATTTAGACGTTTTCAGCTTTCCCTACTTAGTCGCTGCAAAATCTACTCTCCACTGCCGAACGAGAGATCTGTAGAAATCAGTTCAAAACATTAGTGAAAGAAATATTTAGCTTTTGAACAGTTTTCCCTAACTTTTTTCTCGTTCTGACTTTTGATGGATTAACAGAACTAGAAACATAACTCGTTGGCAAGCGAACCCAAGCAGTTCCGGATACCAGCCTCAGTCGAAAAATAAAGCCAAAAACTGAGATACATGCTCTACATAACGTCCAGGCAATTGAACTGTATAACCTCGTAGATCAAATGACTGCAATGATTATGATTCAATGATTATGCTACTGAATGCCAACAAAATACAATCTCACAACAGTCTACAACATAGAGTACATAGATAGTCAGTTCAAATCAACAGAAAGTTTTTTTTTTTTTTTTTGCTGAACACCACACAAACAGCCCATTCACATGAAATTTCATAGAACTGGTAACCTTTATTTGAGGCACTTTTTAAATTTTCCAACGACAACACTATACGCCGCGCTGCACATTTACAAAGCTTACTATTTATAGCACCCAAATGTGTCGCCAGCGCCACTCCAGCAAAATATTCAAAAGCTCATCGTTGTCTCGATCAGAAATTGCAGTGCGACGCATTTTTGTTTTCATTCTGTCCCTCTCTATGTAAGAGTTATCACTTAATATTTAATCACAGTGTCAGTTGTAAGATCACCAGCAAAGTAGGGTAGGGAGCGAGGCAAATAAAGTGTTCAAAATAAATTAAAATGGCAAGTAAGTCTACCTGATCATCGTTTACAACAAAATGTTTAGATGCAGCTTTCACCGTTTTTTATTTTCAATTTTTTTAAGACTCATCACAATCTAAGTTTGGGATGTTGATGGGTGTAGGAGTTGGACTTGG
Organism: Volucella inanis; assembly: GCA_907269105.1. Taxonomy (NCBI): domain Eukaryota; kingdom Metazoa; phylum Arthropoda; class Insecta; order Diptera; family Syrphidae; genus Volucella; species Volucella inanis. The sequence continues at coordinate 13,981,258 of OU026156.1, read as the reverse complement.
AGTGTCGGCTCTCTCTGGTCTTTCGTACATGTACTACAAGTATGCAAAGAAAGAAGTCATACCCAGTACATGGAAAAAAGTCGGAGTGCTTGAAGAGTTCTTTTTTTTCCCCATAAAGTCATGTGGGGCAGTTGAACTGAATGGAGGCTTATGTGAGAATCTTGGTGTTCGCGAAGGTGACATCAAGGACAGATCTTTAATGCTGATCGACACCAGTGGACAAATGGTCTCAGCTCGTGCCTATCCGAAGATGGTAAATATTAAACCAAAAATCGTCGGACGATCAAGAATGATTATCTCTGCACCTGGAATGGATGATTTGGATTTTGATTTCTCCGTTATTGGCGAGGAGTCGAAGGGAGATATTAAATCCATTGTCTTTGGCGCCAATGTTACAGTAATGGATTGTGGAGATGAGTATCACAAATGGTTTTCTCAGTACATTTTGAATAAACCTGAAGGGTTGCGTTTAGTTTACTATCCCTACCCAATTCCAACAAGGCCAATTAATAACAATCTTAAAAATGGCGTCTGCACCAAGCAGGATACTGTAAGGAATATCCAATTGTTTTGGGATATTGAAATTTATCGTTTTTTTTTTTTTATATAATATCAGGGTGCGCTTCAAGATGTATCCAGTTACATGCTAATCAACAATGACTCAGTGCAACATTTAAATACAAAATTGAAGAACAAAGTTATTCCTGTCCAGTTCCGTGGAAATTTCTACATAAAGACATCAGGAAGTCCATATGTTGAAGATCACTGGCAATGGATCAGGATCGGTGAAGAGGCAATCTTCCGAAACGTAGGACCTTGCTTCCGATGCATTATGCCAAATATTAATCCATATTCGGCAGAACGTGATGCTGAGGGTGAACCACTAACTACCTTGAAAACGTAAGACAGAACTTAACCCCTATCTGCAAGGTTGTCATATATTTCTCCTTTTTATTTTTAGATATCGAGTAATTCGTGGTGCTCCAACTAAATCTCCAGTGATGGGCATTCAATTGGGTTTGAGAAATAGGGGTAATGTTAAGAGAGGCGATGTCGTTTATGCTGAGGATCTTTCAAAGTAATACATAAAAACTTTTTCTTTATGTGTTCATTGATGATCGTTATTACACATTTGTTAAATTTATTTTTGAAAACTAGATAGCTCTTAGTTTGCATTTATGTCTGCTCAAAAATAAAAAGTGACCTTGACTGATAAGATGTTGATTGCTCTGTTATACAAAACAAACGAAATAGACGAACTTTTTAGGTGATAAAACCGCAGTTTCTAATCAACTGTCAATGACCAAATTATTCGTTAAAGCAAATACAAGAATTCGTCCCACTTCCAAGTGTTAACAGATGAACATAGGACCTTGGAACTTTCAAATTCCACCAGGGTTATCTTTAAAGCAAAGTACATACTTAGTGTATTCTCATGTATGAAGCCTTACTACAGAGCCAAAAGATGGACAAAGATTCAAGTTTCACATCGAACAAAAATACTGGTAAACATTTAAATGATGGGGGTCGACTTAAAAAAAAAAGCCATTGCGAAACGAAACAATAATCAAATGAAATTGAATTTCTACAGAAAATTGATCTGAACTTTTTCATATTTGCGTCAATTCATAGTCGGTAGGTTTTCTACGCAGTAAGCTGGAGATTCTTTCAAAATAATCAGTGTTTTATCCTGCCTGCGAGATCTGTGCCAAGATATGGATCAATCTTTAATACAGTTTCGAAAAGATCTTAGCCGAAGCAGTATTCCAACTACAGGGCAATAGGCTTAATGAGCCATACCTTGGAAATAAGTTTAAAAATGATTAGTCAACGGATTTACAATAAATTGAAGGAAGACATGAGTCCAACTCTATTTGGCATTAGAAATGGTTTTGGTACTCGAGAAAGATTGTTCAGTTTTACTTTACTCTGCTTTATTTGACGCTACAGTCCCAGGTGGACCTGTGTCTCTTTTTAGCGCGGTGTTGCGCTTAAACCTCCAGTTGAGCACGTAGAGTTGGCTGGGGTCACTTTCTATTTAAGTCCGTCTCATCGGAGGGGTAACATTTAATTCCACAACAGTCTTAGAAATATAAGCCGATGAAAGCCAGCTCTTTTAACCATGTCAAGTACGCTGTATAGCCTATACAATTGGGCTATACGATGGTGCGTGGTTTAAACTTACAATAGATAGACCCACCTCGAAATTATAATTTGCTGTTCCAGCCGTAGTTGCAAAAACTTTCTTTTATCCCCATTTACCACTCTACCATCTCCGCAGCTACTGATTCAGTGACAGCTCGTTGACAGAGCTCGTCTAACACATATGCTGAAAAGTCAGTGCCGTTTTATAGTAAAACACCAAATTTTTGCAAAATTCAACTTTATTTATTTTACCTTTGAGGGCGATACACTGATTGAAACGATTTTTCAATTTTTCGTTACCAGTTTTGTAGTACGATCTCGGTTTAGCCTCATAAGAGGCCTCTGTGTCGGCTATTACTTCTTCATCGGTCTTAAATCACTTTCCGGCGAGCAGTTTTTGAGGTCCGCGAACAGGAAATAGTCGCGGGGGGCCAAATCTGGAGAATACGGTGGATAGGGAAGCAATTCGTAGCCGAATTCATTCAATTTTGCCATCGTTTTCATCGACTTGTGACACGGTGCATTGTCTTCATGAAACAGCACTTTCTTTTTCTTCAAATGTGGCCGTTTTTCTGCGATTTCGTCCTTCAAACGCTCCAACAAGGCAATGTAATAGTCGCTTTTGATAGTCTGCCCCTTTTGGAGATAGTCGATGAAAATAATTCCATGTGTATCCCAAAATACGGATGCCATAACCTTGTCAGCCGACTGTTGAGTTTTTGGCCGTTTTGGACGAGGTTGGTCGCCTGCTCGCCACTCAGATGACTGCCGACTTGACTCTGGTGTGAAGTGATGGAGCCAAGTTTCATCCATTGTCACATACTGACGCAAAAATTCGGCTTTATTGCGGTTGAACACCTTTAAACACTCCTCTGAATCATCAACACGTTGTTGTTTTTGGTCGGCTGTGAGCAAACGCGGCACCCACTTTGAACAGAGCTTTCGCATGTCCAAATATTCGTGTATGATATATCCAACAAGCTCTTTTGATATCTTTAGAGCCTCAGCTATCTCAATCAACTTCACTTTACGGTCATTCGTAATCATTTTGTGGAGTTTTTTGATGTTTTCATCTGAAACAGCCTCTTTTGGACGTCCACTGCGTGTATCATCTTCGGTGCTTGTATGACCACTTTTAAATTTTTCAATCCACTTGCGAATGGTTCGTTCGACTGGTGCAGAGCCCGGGTAACACTTAACAACCCATTTCTTTGCATCGGCTGCATTTTTTCCAATCAAAAAGCAATGATAAATCAACACACGAAATTGCTTTGAACCCATTTTTTTTCACAATAACAAAAGTTGCTTCACTCACAACGCTTTATCTCGAGAACTAATCGTCCGACAGCTGTCAAATTTATACACGTATCTGTTGAAGGTTGATACTAACTGAAAATAGTATGGATTTAATTCAAGTGGTGTCCTCTTTTAGAAACGTGTCGATTTAAAATGTCTGGGTTTTTCCAAGTTCTCTCGTAAAGTAAGTATCTGATCGAAAGTGGATTTACCAGACCTATCAGATTGGAGACATAGGGTGTCAAGCGTTCGCAGCATGGTAGATAAAGTCTTGTACACGATGTTAAGGAAACTGTTTTTTCTATAGTCGGTGCGGTTTCCGTTCCCGGGCATATTTTAATTCGACCATATTTTACCCATGAATTTAAGCTCCTTGTGCCCTCTTACTCTCTCTGCCAGTTGTCAAACAATGCTAACTTGAGTTAATGAATTAGTTCGAAGGTTGATGATTTTGATATTGGCAGTGTTCATCTTCAAACTCACGACATTTGCCTTCCTCTACACACTTGCTGTCATTTGGTACAAATCCATAATCCTATGAGGGAGTAAATAAACGTCGTCAGTGTACTCTAGATTTTTGAGTTGAGATGTAAGAATCCAACGAATTTCTCCGTTTCTAGTGGACAAGGTTGCGCGGAGCACATTCCCAATTACCAATAAAAAAAAGTATCAACGATAGAATGTAACTTTAAAAGACCACACTTTGAATCTCGAATTTATAGGTTGTCGGTTACACCTGTCCTGCGCAAGGCAAGCTAAATAAACCGCCTGTTGACACTGTCGGACGCCTTCTAAAAATCAATATATAGCAAGTGAGGCATTCAACGTACTTTTCAATAATGACACGCATGGTGTTCATGTGGTCGACAAACGAGGATCCAGAGCGGAAAAATGGTTGTTCGGCATCGAGTGCATCTTCGCTTAAGAACTACTTTGGATATTACCTTAGCAACGACGGGAAAAATTTAAATGCCTCCCCGGTTGGGAACACCTCCAGAAGACTAACTTGTTTAGGAAGCTTGACAATCGTTTCCTTCTTCCACTCGCCGGAGAAACTTTCTGCCTCCCAAGCTCTCTCGACAAGAGGATGTAAAAACTCTGCTAATGTCGTTGGAGTGATTCGCAGGAGCTCTGCGGGAATACCATCTAGTCCTACCGCCTTGTTGTTCTACAGCGCGTTGATCGCGGTAGCGATCTCACCTTTACTGGGTGAGAATTCAAAAATTTTTTGCTTCGAGGACTTCAGTTTCATTTGGATGCACATCGGTGGCAAATACGAGTTAAAGGACCGTAGCAAAATGCTCCTTCCATCGTTTGCTGATCCATATCCAAAACGAGTACGGAAAAATCTAAGCCTTTCACCGGATCCGGATGTTTGTAAGAGCGATGAGTACCTGTCAACTTTTTGGTGATTCTGTAAAGGGTTCCATCCGTTACTTCCTCTACTTTTGTGGCCAGGCGGTTGATATTGTTACGTTTGTCCCGTCGTGCGTTACGCTGCACTTCTCATTTTCCTTTGATACAGGGACTCTAACTCTAGCAGATGTATCTACAATTCGAACCTTAAGTACCTTAAGTTATTCAATCCGTCTGCAAGTATTCTATTTTTTTAATAATTAACGCGCTGGTAAAGCCGCGTGCTACGTTTTACCTACCGTCTACCAACAATACTTTCCGCTCCAGATGTGTAAACATTTTTCACAGCGTTCCAATTTTTTTGGTTGTGGGCAGTGAGCTGCTGATTGCTTTCACTCAAAAGTGATCCCTTAATTGTTGACGTTATTGCGGAATCTTTGAACAGATGCAGTACGTAATTGGATAGTAGCTACCATAAGGTAATGATCTCGTGCTAACCCCATGTCGGCTCCTCGTCATCGGAGGTCTTAAAGACAACTTCTGAAACGTCGACTGATCGACAAATGGTTGATTTAGTTGGACGACGATGGCATGTCATTTGACACCTGGCTGTTGTGTTCTGTTGGTGTTAGCAGCAAACCTACTCCACGTGAAAGACGGAGGGCTTGCCTGAGTAGAGTAGCATACTGTGGCACGTTGGGGATTGGTAATATCCCTCGTCCGACCATCTTACTTCACTCACTTTCAATGTATCCAAGTTATATTGAAGGAACTCCCATTCCAATTGAAGGAATCTGGCATTTTGAGATCCTTCGCTCAAAAGTCGTCATCATTCGAACTTTCCTTATCCGAGGCATAATGTCGGTTTTTGTAGCGGGCATTTTTCGATAACGTAGGGTGCTAACACACTAGAAAGGCTAGACCGTTGCCAGGGAACCACCACTAGGAGGTAAGGCAAACACTATATCACACATCATTTGTTTGTTGGGCTCCTGATTCAAATCCAAGTTTTGAGCAGTAAATAGTTTCCTTGTGGAATAAGGAAATTTAAAGTTTTTGAAATATGACTTTACGAAAACCAACGATAAAGATAAACACCAAAGAATGAGGATGTTTCCCACATATCTAAATTCAGCCCATTTAATGCGACAAAGAATCCTACCATCAATTCTCTTACTTGTAGTTGAAAACTCCGCCTTTTTTGTAAGATTAATGGGAAGTACCCATAAGTATAGGATGATTCATCGTGAGGTTTGATTTTCAATAGGCTTTTTTGACAGACCACGCGTGACTTCTATCATCATGGGAAGACTCACACCACAACAACATCTCCAAATTGTTCAGCTGTTTTACGAAAATCAGCGTTCTGTGAGCAATGTTCTTCGTGTGAGCGAAGACCGTGACGAATCTATTCGTCGTCGTTCTCAGCAGCTTGGCTTGGAGTATTCGACAACTTGGCGTATTTTACGTGAGGATCTCGGCTTAAAAGCGTACAAAATTCAACTTGTGCAAGAATAGAAGCCAGGCGACTTGAATTTGCGTAAATGGGCTATGGAAAAAAAAAATGGGCTCACCGTGTTTTATCGTGAAATTTTGTTCAGTGATGAAGCCCATTTCTGGCTTAATGGATACGTTAATAAACAAAACTGTCGTATTTGGGCTGATGAGCAACCCGAAGAGTACCAAGAGCCATTACATTAAAAACAACGGTATGGTGTGGTTTATGGGCTGGTGGAATCATACCTTTGGACTATTTTCTCTGGGGATATGTAAAGTCTTAGGTCTTCAGGAATAAGCCAGCGACCGCGAGATAAGTCGCTATGCTCGAACGAGTCGCCCAAAATTGGACCTTCTGAATGGACCACCTCCGACGTAGTCGTGGCCAACAATTACATGATATCATTTTCAAAAAGTAAATGCCAGGAATTGTTCTTTTAACCGATAATAAAAATTTTAAGTTCACTTTCAAATTTATCTGTTTTATTTTACATTATAAATCAAACCTCACGATGAATCACCCTATACAATTAGAGAGCAGGATAAACGTTCACAAATCGTTAAAGAGAATAGTATAGCTAATGTGGAACACAACTGCTCTCATCTTTAAAATACAGTGAGAGTGGTTGCGTAATGTCCTCGGTTCGCCTCTTACTGTAAGTCTACAAAGCGTTCACAAATATTTGTGGCATTCCAACAATAAATGACGGCACAATCACCAGCTTACAAAGCTGATATGGGATAAGTTAAAGTCCCCGAAGTACCATATGCACGTGCAATTTGCTCTGTGAAAAAGGTAAAATTCGAGGCTTTCAGCAGCCAGCGAAAGGTGACGGCATACAAACCTACAAAAGAAACTGCAGGATATTCAAATTTCACGATAACCAAAGTCAATAATAAAGAGTTCTCGGATCGTACGACTCAAACGTTCGAAAAATTCGTCGTTAATTGGAGGCAATACTGAATTGAAGAGAATGCATCAGCGATTTGAAAAAGTTTCAACGCTAGAATTGAGTTCGAACTAAGAGCCCTTCCGTTTCTAGCGAATATTCTAAATAATATAAAAGTCATCCTCCAATCCCATTTCCTAATTGAAAATCTATCCCAAAGTGCGAAAATTGAGATGAGTAGAGTACATTTTCTTTCCACCTCAGTTTTCTGTCTAGAATGAGCCCTAGATACCTGGGACTTCTCCAGAAACGCAGAGGGATGCCATTTCTCTAGAGTAGGATTATACGGCGTACCTTAATTTTTCTTCTGAACAAGACCTGTCCGAATTCACACTTAATCCACAGCTACGTTTCCAAGAGGAGAGTATGCATAAGGTTTACTAAACAATGTTAAGTCTTTTTAGGGTTAATAGCCTGATACTATAAACCATTCGCTTTTTGCATTGCCAAAGGTAACAGACAACAGATGTCTCTAGATGTCTTTAGAGATGTGCAAACATTTTAAGGGTACACTAAATCCCATAAGCGTTCTTCAATTATAATAAAAAAAATAAACGAGATCCTTATTTAACTAAGCAAAATGTTAAAAGGTCTTTTAAAGAAACGGTGGTGTGCACAAGAAGCAAACATCAATGATTATAACTTATTGATAATTTTGTAAATAAGTTTATTAAATAATTTGAAGATATCAAATCCATCACTAAGCACTTAATTACTAGAGTGATGTTGTTAAAAATAAATTGTCCTCACAGGATATTTTTTTCATTAATTTTTTAATGCCTAACCATAAGTATTTTGTTTTTATTTTTCTTTCATTCCAAAATTTAACATCAAAACATTACATAAATTACCTGTGAATTGCAATAAATAACATATTTATCTTTTTGTCTTCTATTCTTCTACGTTTTTGATTTGATTTTTGTTTTCTTTCTTTTGTTTTTTTGTTTGAAACTATAAAAATAACCATACTCCATTTACCGTGTTGGGGTTAGAATACAGGAAGGATTCACAATGAGTTCCACTAAACTTAAGAGAATATATTTTTTTTTTTTATTTTTTTAGTTTGATTGGATACTAATGTTTATATTGTTTTTGTTGTTTTTGTTTTCGTAATTTGGCGGCAGCTATAAATAAATAAACTATACTGCCCGTGCAAGTTATTTAGAATTACTTGTATACTTTTTGCACAATCACTTATCAACAGAAAATTGATTGGAGTAAATCGGTTTTCAGTTGTTGATGCATGACTGCCAAGCAAGGCCACCACATGCCATGCTAATGATGACATAGATCACAAATACTATTATGAGGCCCACCACCAAGTAGAGTCGAATATTTTTCCAGAACATTTGTCGAGCCAGATTACGGGATGCCTTACGGAATGCCACCGACTACAAAACAAAACAAAAATGAGAAAACTGCTAACAGGAAATAAAAGAGTAAACTTACGTTATTGCTAAGCGTTTCAGTTTTGTTCACCAACAATTCCAGTTTTTCTCCTCGATCTTTAAGGCTGTCTATAAAAATGAACATTATTAAATTGATTACAGATTAGGATGCTGAATTGTATCGTATCGTACTTCGTATTGCTGTTTTGAAGCCTTCTGAAGACTGCTAGTAAAAATTATAACACATAGCGACGAGGTCATTACCTAACATCGATCATCCACATACATACCACTGAGATATCTATCCCTTTTGTAGAACGAAACGAAGTTGCCATTATTCGCTTGGATAAAGAACAAAGTTTTTAATTGAAATAGAACCTCTGGAGGTCCAACCTGTCTTCGTTATAAAGAAAATAATTAAGCAAAGGTGAATGTCTGCAATGTGTCACATAGGACATAGGACACATAGGACAGAGAGAGCTCTTTGTGACAATGGAGCATCTTACAGAAGATTAAAAGAAGTTACTTTGAAGTCGAACCTCTTTATACTTCTAACAAAGCTGAGAAACGCCTGCTAATCGTATGTTAGACAATTTTCGGGGATTTTTGAAGCTAGAGTCAATGAATGACCCTTCTGGTGAACGCTGGACAATAGCTAGACAAATTGCTACAGCACCTGCGATCGTTATTATAATAAAGTCGAATTATATGTTATCTTTTTCAGATAGAAGATTCTGTTTGTTGAGCATGGCCAGCTGGTTTGGCCACTTGATCACCTGTCATTAGGTTCATCGATCATATCTTGCTTAACTGAATTAAAATTAAGTGGTTGGCATTTTTATGTCCTAAGAGATTAAATGTCTAGAAACGTCATGCTTCTGCAAGTTGACCAGCTTTATATAATAGTTTATCCCAATGACTCGGCGCCCATGTTAATGCTAAATAGTTTCGCCATTTCGTTGGAAGGATTTCATAACTGTTTGACTAGCGATACAAAGCACCACAATATTTTTAGACAGTCACTTTGTGTTTAAACCGTGCGTACACATTTTAAGGGTACTCATAACCCCTTGAGCACGCGCTGATTATAAAAAAAAACCTAAAAGGGTATACTTAATTTAGATTACATTACAATCTAGGGTGAACCCCAGGGATCAATGATACTATTATAATTTATATGTAATTTAATTCGTGCGGTTGTTTTTCAAAATTTGAACGTTTATTTAAGAAAAACATGTACAATAGTATTATTCAAAGTATTGCCCATCTGAAGCTATGACTTTTTCCCATCTTTTTGGCAATTTGTGGATCCCATCCCAAAATACTGCACCGGCTTGGCAGCCAAGAATAAATCAAGCCAATGTTTGATATTCTGCTCTGATGTGAATCGTATTTCAGTGAGGGCGTTCTGCATCGACCGGAACATATGGTAGTCAGAAGGGGCAAGGTCTGTGCTATAAGGCGGGTGGGGTGAGACTTCCCATCCACTGTTTTCCAAATAGTTCTTAACCCGAATAGCAACGTGGGCCCGAGCGTTGTCATGATGGAAAATTATTGCCTCTTGTCTGGTCGCATATTCCAAGAGTTTTTCGGCTACTGCTCTCTTCAAACGGATTAATTGTGTTCGGTAGCGTTGTCGATTGATGGTTTCACCCGGTTTTAGCAGCTCGTAATACAGCACACCCATCTGATCCTACCAAATACAGAGCATTACCTTCGCGCCATGGATATTCGGCTTTGCCGTCGATTTGGCTGGTTGGCCGGGTTTCACATATGATTTTTTGCGCTTGGAGTTGTCGCAATGCATCCATTTTTCATCACCAGTAACAGTCCGATGCAAAAATGACTTCCCTTTTTGGCGTTCCAGCAGCATTTCGGACATGCAAAACTGCCTTTCGACGTCTCTGTTTGGCAACAATCTTCTTAGAGTAATGCTTCCAGTTCTTCATCTTCAAACTTTTTTGACGGTTCATCGTCTTCCAAGCCAAAATCACCACTTTTAAATCGTGCAAACCACTTTTGGCACGTTCGCTCAGCTAGCGCATGTTCGCCATAAACTTCCACCAAAATACGATGACTTTCGGCAGCAGTTTTCTTCATATTAAAGTAATGAAGAAGAACTCCCCGCAAAAACACTTTTTCAGGCACAAGGTTCGACGTTCGATGATTACGTATCCAAATTAAAAAGAGCGATGAAGCTCATGTGAATAAACAAAATTTGCGTTTCTCGGGAAAGGAGAATCCACATGGAATGCACGTAGAGCCATTGCATCCTCTCAAAGTGGCAGTATCGTGCGGCATTTGCAGTGAAAAAGTGATTGGCTTCTATTTTTTCGAGGACGCTACAGACAGATATTAAACGAGTTTTTTAACCAAAAGTTACTGAATTGGGTCTCGATCGTCGTTGGTTCCAGCGGGACGGATTAACTGTTCACACAGCTCAGGAAACGATGAAGATTTTTAATTACTAATTTCCAGGCCGTGTTATCTCTCGTTTTGGCGATTTGAAGTAGCCGGTCAGAACGCCAGACTTCCTTCTTTGTGCCTTTTTGAAATCTCGCGGTTACGACCACGAATCTTGCAAATATTGAAAGAAAACATTGAGTAGCAAACCACTAATTTGGACCCACATGTTTTTTTACAGATGTGCATCAACTCAGGAGGTGGTCATTTGATCGATATCATTTTTTCAACTTAAGGTCATAAATTTCGTGAGAACAGAGCCTAAGTTTTTTTAATTTCTAATAAAATAGCAGCCAATTAACATTATAACTATAATGAGAAGACAACTTGATGGAGTTCATGTTTCTAAAGGTCACCAAATCTTGACACATGATCCAGCTTCTTATATACGAGGGCTATTTGATGAGTAACCGGATTGAAAGAAAGGTAACGCTACTGAGCCAAAATGAGTGCACCATCATTTACTATAAACTCTTTTAGCCCGTCTGTCAAAATTTGGTGACAATCCGATTTTGAACTCCATTTCAAAACATCGTGTTAGTGTTTTTTGCGACCATTGAAAAAGAGCAGTATCGCTTCGTGATCCGATTTTTGTTTTTGAGTGGCAAAACCTGCGAGGAAACTTTCGATGGTGTGTATGCGACTCGTTCAACTCCCCGTACAACCGTTTACTATTGGTTCGCAGTTTCGCCGTGTATGTATGTATGCTATTTGTATGCTGAGTTTGATTGCTGAAAATACTAAAAATATCCGAAGATTTAAATGTTAACTAAAATGATGATAAGATTTTGACGACAAAAGAACTGTATTTTACAAACTAGACAAACAAACATTTGCATAGTGATAATGGGTTCAGAGTTAGTTATCACAAAACAAACTCTAGATAACCGCATTGGTAATATTTTGAGATCTGAATAATTCTGCAATCTCGAGCGACAATTTGATGATAGCTTATTTGAATATTTATCTCCCCACTAATCTTAGTGGGTATCAACAGTCACAAATAACAAATAGTGAAGACCCATCTGGGAATTATCAACATCTGCGCACAAATATATTCGGTTGTTCAAAAAGTTAATGCGTTTTTCATTTGATTTTTAAGTGCATTTGTTAAACCTAATGAACATTAATCAATGATGTATTGGCAATTTTATTCGATGACCTTATACCATCTCTCGGGCCCGAGTTCTTTATCGCAACTTCATCTTTTTGTTATCTTTCTAAGCAAGAACTCTGTCAAGGTGCTGTGTGATGAGGTCTTCAGAATTTTCTACCATTTAACGAAATAAATTGAAGCCTGATGGCGCAAGATAAGGGCAATACGGTGGATGTAGGAACACATCCCAACCATAGTTGGGAGTCTGCATAGTCTGCATAGTGACCGAATTTGTTTGTGGTCTCGCATTGTCGTGGTGAAATACCACACCCTTACAATTGATCAGCTTGGGACGTTTCTGTACGATGGCTGTAGCTGCTCACAGTAAAGCAGCTTAGTTCTTTGGAAGCAGCTCATAGAAAACTGGTCCCTTCCAAATCCACCAGATTGATAGCATCACCTTCTTTTGATCGATGTCCGCCTTTAAGTGGCTTTCCGATGTTTCATCTCACCTACCAACAGCAGCGCTTACATCTCCGAACGGCCCTCCAAGTTGGGGGTTGCGCCGCCGGAGTAACTGCCCGGCCAGGGAAAAAAAAAGCTTAAGTTACGAAGCAACAGCAAGACTCGGATACGGACGGGTCTACTGTTGAAAACCTCTGCAAACGAAACATGGTCAACGAACTTGGGTTCTGCACGTGGAATGTTAGGTCGAACAACTAGCAGAGGCCCTACACTGTTGCAAAGCAAATCCGCCATCCAAGAAATGCGATGGGATGAGCCGGGCAAAAAGAATATGAAAAACTGCGAAATCTAGCACAGCGATTATTATTGACGGCAAAAGCAGTGCCTGTTTGGATGCGGATTTGTAGAATTTTCGTATTTGGCAGACTTAGGCAAGAAATCTTGAGTTTCCGGCATGTTAACGAGCGCCTCGTAACAAACTGTATTAAGGCTAAATTTGCTAACATTAGCGGTATATGCGCGCGAAAAAGATGACGACATCAAAGATAGCTTCTACGAGCTCTTGGACTAGACTTATGAGCAGTGCTCTAGCTATGACGTTATAAATGTCTGCTGCGACTTTAATGCAAAGCTAGGAAGAGAGGGCACTTTGGTAGTACTGCCGAAAACTATAGCCTGCACGACACCACCTAAGATAACAGATTCAGGCTAATCGACTTTGCGGTGGAGCGAAATAATGTCGTAGCTAGTACGCATCACGATATTCATAAGGAGACCAGGTGCCCCACATTGCGATCGACGAAAGGCACTCACCAGTATTATGGATGTCCGTACATTCCAAGGGGCCAATATCGACTCAGAGCATTACCTTGATGTATCCAAGGTGCGGTTTCGAACATCTCGAATATCGGAAAGAGACGCTAATACTGTGAGGAAGTTAACGTCGCATAGCTACAATTGCAAAAGATCGCCAAATTGTTTTCCGACTAAGTTTCCCTTAATCTCTCAGGAGGTGCTTTGCTGCTAGCATCAAGTGCCTCTGATGTGTTGGCTTTCACCTTTCATCCACCACAACGAAACCCCAGGTTTTCCGACGAAAACAATAGACATACAAAGCCTCACATGCCACGGATACAAACCCCGAACCAAAGTCTATAAATATGAACAAGGGAACATCGTAGTAAAGTTGCAGCCAGAATTTAGGAAGAGCATTTCTGTAGACTGTATGACGATGATGACGAACCAAATACCTCCAACAATTCGGTCTACCCGACCTGGATGAAAAGAAGATAGCCATGTTTAAGCTAAAATTCAACAAAGCTGCTGGAGCAAACGGCCTAACTGCCGTACTCTTCAAAGCGACAGGCGAAGATTTGGTAAGAGGCATACACCAACGCATTTGTAAAATATTTTCGAACCAAAGTATGTGCAATGAATGGAACCTCAGCACTGTTTGTTCGATCTTCAGAAGAAGAGATCCTTTGAACTTCGCCAACTATGTGGGCATAAGTCTTCTTAACATCGCATACAATATATTATCTGCCATATTGTGTGAACGTCTGAAACCTCAACCAAATTTTCACACTCCGGTACATCCTTGAAATAACTCAAAAAGTCCAAATCGATATTCACCAACTTTTCATGGATTTTAAGGCTGCATATAACAGCATTTATATGGAGGAGCTGTATAGAGCCAGGTTTAGTTTTGATATCCCTGCGAAACTCGTTCGTTTGTACAAAATAGCAATAGAGAAAGCTCACTACTCCGCTAAGATCGGTAATGACTTCACCGGAACGGTTTTAGACAAGGTGATGCCCTATCATGTGACTTGCTTAACATCATACTTACACTCATACTTCTGCGGAACTCACAAGCAAACACTAGAGGCACAATCTTTCAAAAGTCTATATAACTACTCGTGTACGCCGAAGATATCGACATAATTGGGAGAACTCAGCGAACTGCCAGCGGTACGTTTACTAGTATTGAAATGGAAGCTTCCGAAATGGGTTTAGCGATAAAAAAGGGCAAAACCATTTAACATCGACAAATTGGACAGAACGTCACAGTTGACATGTATTTCGAGGTAGAAACGGACTTTGTCTACCTTAGATCTGCTATCAATTCTGCTATGGTCAATCGCTGTTTGTTTTGACTGAAAAGGCAATTGAATAGTAAGGTCCTATAGCGAAAAAACTAAGGAGAGTCTATATAAAACCTTAATCATCCCAGTCCTACTTTATGGACTCTGTCGAAAGCGGGTGAAAGAAAAACTCCATTGAATATTCTTGTTGAATCCTTTTTTTTTTGTTAGCCTTGGTTCGGGAAATTTGGAAAGAAACCTTACATTTTGCATTATTCCAGAAGAATTTCTTCCACAACTGGGAGAATGTTAGTATGGAGAAGCAACTGTTGCTGCATGTAGAGCCCTTTTCATTGATTTAGATCAAATCATAGAGCCTACAAACACCTTGATTGGAGTTGAAACACATTTCCTGTAATTTCACACACAATTGTGTATATATTGGCATATTGGATGACTCACTCCAATGTAAGACTTCATGTTAATTTCTGAAAACTTCCAGTCGGCCTAGCAGCGTTACTGTTTTTATAATTTCATGAGTTCTTCCAAGAAAGAAAAATAAACAAACAGACAATTACATTTGCACTAATATCAGATATAGATAACACTTATCGCCTTATGACTCATTATTGTGCTTGGTGGGAATTGCTGGTTCGACAGAAACTAATACAGTGACCAATAGTGACCATACTTCAAAAAAATCAAATTCATCTCTTATCATCTTCAATGTTTGAAGCACAAAAAAACATCACTGCATGATGGGATAGACGAAAAGAAAAACTCAAAAACGATAGCATGTAGCAAACAATCAAACAACAAACAATCAGACAACAAAGCATCGCACTAATAACATTGCAATTTAATCCAAACCTAATTCTATACACTCTGTAGAGCAGAACATTACTTATACCACAACAATAATGGAACCCTCAATAAGGTGTCTATTTCAATAGGGCCTCACTCAAATAATGTATGAGTGTTTCACTGTTAATTGATTGTAGAAAATTTCCTTATATGAACCACAATATCGACAATTGATCTTCTAATAGGATTAACATACTTCTTGATATGGCTAAAAGCAACGAATGTCAACCACAAAAGCGCTTCCTAGAAACCCAATATCCCAATGAAGTTAATTACTGTGCAGACACATATGCGAACACCAAACACGGAACACAAAACAAGAGAAATCTGCACTCTGCACCGCGCACCAAGTGTGCTTAATCAAATTACCACTCACCAATATTTTTCACCATAATATGTTTAAGTTCATCAATTTGTCCGTGCACTCTTGAAATGGCATCTACCTCGCGCGACTGACTAAAGAAGGCCATTTGCTGTGATAAGATTTTCGAGAATTCGGTATTCATGGCATAAGCAATAGCTGTGGCCACTGTCAAGCCATATGTCTGTATGAATTTTTGTTTGATGTCCGCCAGAAATAGGAATGCTCTCGTTCTTTCGAATTCCTACAAAAGCAAAACAAAACATTTACTCAGCAAGAGGACGTGGAGATCTCATTTGGCTGTACTTACGTCGTCCGTGATGCACATGTAGATGATTTTATTCTCACAAATATAATGGATCAAGTAGTTTCCATGAGAGTACGTTAGCTTATGGTTTTCCAGAGATATTTTCGACATTATTTGTTCCGTGACCTCGGCAAAGTTTCCTACACATTCGGCGAATTTCGCCAGAACGGTAGTTCCCCGTGAGACAACACTGTAGAGTATCGGCATTCTTAAATCAAAATGTTACTGCAGCCACCAGTCTACTGAAGATGGAAGAAATCAAGAAAAAAGAATAATTTCATTTCCATTGCGTTGTTATCGTGAACTTGTTCTTACTGATTAACGACTGCTGATCGTCTGTAGGTATTACTCACCGAATAGACAAAATAAAAGCATCGAAAAGTAGAAGAACAGTCGACTTTTCAATTGTAGTCTTTGTTTGGAATTTATTTTTTTATTATTATTATTATTTTTTTTTTTTTTTTTGAACAGAAAATTGCACTTTTTGGGGTCAACTCTCAGACAGAGAGGTCTGGTTTAATAGAATTCGCAATGTTGTGGAAATTTAATTTTTTACATACTTTTTTTATTTGAAAATGTGCAACACAGAAAACGAAATTTAAACAAAGTACAAAAAGTTACTAAATAATTTGATAAATAAATTTTCGTTTTACTCTTTACACGCAGGGGAAAACGAATATGTCAACATCGAAGGCAACAACAACGACAGCGATAACGACAGTTGCGTTCACTTTTATGTTTTCTGTCAACGACTTGTTTATCGTTTGCATCGAAAATGCAATGGCAATGGTACAGTTATGTTAAAGACTTTTAAATTGATGTTAAAAGAATTTTTTATCTCGTCTTTTAGCTTTTTCAATTGTTTCTGGCTTATTGGCACAGACATTGCCTTTGGGATAACCCCACAGAAGGAATTAGTGTGTCAAATCACATGACCTCGGTGACAAATTTTCACTGCTGTTTGAAGAGATAATGCGTCCTCCACATCCATGTCATACAATTTCAGCCATAAAAAGTTAGTAATAATGGTATGATAGCGTTCACCAGTAAGATCATTACTGCAGTGACTCTTTGAGGATGAATCTGTATGATGTGCTTGTGCTCTCAGCCACACTTTCACGAACGGCAGCAATGTTTTCGACTGAACAACCTGTATGAACATGCACTGATGATTTCAAATCTGCTACCAACGCCATTTTTTGGTAATGGTGCACCAGATTTAGAATAGTACTCTCAATTGGTCGATTATTAACACCAAAAAATAAAAAAACACGTAATACGCAATGGCTCCAAAACCAATATAGGATGCGATACTAGTATTTTTCTGGAGGACAACAACATTAGATTTCACTCCTCGTTAGGGGATTTTTGTCTTCCAAGCGCTGATATAAACCATCCTGATGGCAACGAGCTATATTGTGAAGATTAGGTGGAGGGGGGAAGCGCTGGCATCTACGTTTAAAGACTTGCTGAACCTTCGCACGACTTCAAAGCTGGTTCGAGAATGTAAGACTGCACTGAATGCAGTCAGAAGGCTAAATACACTGAGTCTCGTCTGGGTCCCAGATCGCAATGAGATCATGGGAAATGGCAGGCAAGGTTCAGATGACAGTTTTTCAGGACGCGAAAATACGTTGAATTTGTCTGCATTCTCGGTTAGGGCTGCCATTAATAGTTGGGTTTCATACTAGCACAATTGCAGAGGACATAACTGTTCAGGTTGCAGGCAGATCAGACGAATGCTTTCCAACACCTCTAAGAGGTCAGCGACCTTCCTGTTGTCCCTCAATAGGAAAGACTGTAAGCTAAGCACTTAAATGTAATGGGCATAAGTGATACAACATCCTGGGGCGCTTGCTGTGAGTGTGTCCTGGTACTGCAGGCACTTTATCACTTTAGCATTACTTCAGTAACCAAATAACAACGGTCTTTAAGGCATTTCCAATGCAAATTAAAGGATAGCATGCGTTTTTGTACACCTCAAAATCCTCAAGAGGCCCTGGCGGTAACCTGGTTCATAGACCGGAGAAAAGATTGAGTATACTGCAGAAGGGGGCTCCAATATTCCGGATGTTCAAACAGTCCCATGAAGCTAAATTGACTCGAATCATTACCTCTTTACATCCAATGTACTAGACGCCAATAGAAGAACGAATTAAAACATAAGCGGCCACGAAAGCTTTAACGTCTTGGGAAGTCCTATGTCAGCACTATAAATTGCATTAGATTTACATTTACATTTACATTTACATTACATCTAGGAAGCCACTAGAGACGCCACATCTGATGGATTAGATTTCACCCTATGTAACTCCGGGAGTCATAGGGAGACATGGAGTCTCAAAATGTTTACAAACTGTAGATTATTCAATATAATTAAAGTAGTGTTTATCTGAATAACCAGTCAATTAAAATTAAACGATGAGTTAGTCATGAAAACTTAATATAGCAGATCAAATATGTACTTAATAACTATTCGTTACAACTGTACAATTGAATTTTATGCTTGGCAATGTCTTATAAGTCAATTTGGAAAATGTCATCTAAATGGTGGTAGAGAAAAAAAAATTGTTTTTATCAAGCACGGTAAAAACAGTCGCGATCCCGCCGTGTCAGCTTATTGTGGGTGTACTTTCCTTTCTATTTAAAGAATTCCAAATAATTCAAAACAAATTGCTTCCCCTTTAAAACCCAAACGTAACAAGTGTGCAGTGGACAATATCAAACCGACACCATGAGTCTCCCCCAAGACAAACGCGAACTAATCGCCGTCCTTAAGCTCATCAAGAAGTATAATCTCAAGCAAACCGAGGAACTGCTGCGCCAGGAAGCCAATCTAAAGGATGAGATCGAAGCTGAAGTGAATGAAACCGAGTTAAATCACTTGCTGACGTCCACCTTCGATGGTGAACAAACCCCTGCCGGTGCAAGCGGTGGTGACCCAGAACTATACGAAGTCGCGTTTAATGAGCTACGAACCTTTGTCGATGAATCCCTTGACATATACAAACATGAACTATCGCTAGTGCTCTACCCGATATTAGTGCAAGTCTACTTTAAACTCGTTTACAGTGGCTACGAAGTGCGAGCTCGGAAGTTTGTTGAGAAGTTTGGCCCCGGGTTGGACGAGTACTACCATGAAGACTTACAAAATATCTTACTCCTAACGAAGCGATCTCAAATGGAGAACAACGATTTGGTCACATCCATGGAGAATGATAAGTTTGTCATACGAATGTCAAGAGATTCGCATTCGCTGTTCAAAAGGCAGATCCAGGACAGGAAAATGGAAGTTCTCTCCCAGATTGTGAGTAAATTTCTTCATTTTGATACGTATGAGGGGACAGCGCGTAGCAAAGCACAGTGTGACGCGACTGCAGGCGCCCTCACGGGTGAAGCTCGCCGGCAAGATAATAAAGTTCGAGTGTATTACGGCCTTCTGAAAGAGGTAGACTTTCAAAGTCTTAACACGACTACAACGAATCCGCCCGCCGAAGAGGAGGACGAAAACGATCCAGATGCTCCTGATAGGCCGAAGAAGAAGAAACCCAAAAAGGATCCCCTTTTTTCGAAGAAATCCAAATCAGATCCGAATGCTCCGGCTCACGAGCGTATTCCATTACCTGAACTGAAAGATGCTGATAAATTAGAGAAACTAAAAGCCCTTCGCGAGTCATCGAAACGGGTCCATCTAAGCAAGGACTCCCTACCATCGGTATGCTTCTATACGATACTTAACAGCGCCAACACCGTGACATGCGCTGAAATCTCTGAAGACTCCTCAATGCTGGCAGTGGGTTTCACAGACTCCAGCATCAGGGTGTGGTCCCTGACCCCACAAAAGCTACGTGAAATGAAAACTGCCGAACAGCTAAAAGACATCGATAAAGATGCCGAAGACGTCCTGGTGCGTATGATGGACGATCGTACAGCTGAGACATCTCGAACTTTCTTCGGCCACAGCGGGCCTGTCTACCGATGCGCCTTTGCGCCAGAAAAAAATCTACTACTCTCCTGTTCAGAAGACACCACCATTCGTCTTTGGTCGCTGCACACTTGGACATGTGTCGTCGTCTACAAGGGACATCTGTTTCCTGTGTGGGACGTACGTTTTTCTCCACACGGCTACTACTTTGCAACGTGCTCGTACGACAAAACTGCTCGACTCTGGGCCACAGATTCCAACCAGCCTCTGCGTATTTTCTGCGGCCATTTGGCTGATGTAGACTCAGTTCAGTTTCATCCAAACTCTAATTACATAGCAACTGGATCCAGCGATAGGACAGTTCGCTTGTGGGATGTCCTCAATGGTCAATTGGTGCGATTGATGACTGGTCACAAAGGTCCCATCTACAGTTTGGCCTTTTCGATTTGCGGTCGATATTTGGCTTCTGGTTCTGCCGATCATCAAGTGCTCATTTGGGATCTGTCCCACGGACAGTTGATTGCTTCATTATCTAAACACACTGGATCCATTCACACTATGTCATTCAGTCGAGATGGGAATATACTTGGCGTTGGCGGTTTGGATTGCTACCTCACTCTGTGGGACTTTTCAAAGCTCACCGAAGACTACTTGACCAGTCAAAGCGGACACAATGCGTCACACAATCCCGAAATAAACGACGGAACGGAGTATTTGCTAAGAGCATTTCCAACGAAATCGTCGCCGTTTTTAACGTTGCACTTTACCAGACGTAACCTGTTGCTGGCTGTCGGTGTGTTCAAGTCGTCGTAACAGTAGTTTTAGTTATTTTTTAAACCCGCATCCATTGTAATCACGAAGAAGCAATAGTATTGTAATTAAATTTCATTTCAACGAGATTTCTTTGTTTTATTGTAGAATTTGCCAGAGTTTCCTTACACAGGATAGAGGATGTGAAGAGGCCCTTCTGTAGAAGGGATGACTACAATCTTGCAAGCATGGCCTCGAGACTATAACCGTCTCCAGAACGCACCTTCTTTGATCTGGTTTTGTTGTGTATGGAACTTTGACATTTCTCACAGAAGCCAAGTAAAATTTCCATGAAGGGAGCACAAACGCAACATGTTGTGTCGTGTGAAGGGGATGAAAAATGCTTACGTTGTGGTGTACCAAACTTCTGCGGCAGCTGGCATATATCAGAGAATTCAGCCACTTGCTCTCGAGGCACATGGTTGCCTGGCCGTAGATAGGCAAAGGTCACAGTGATTAGATGTCCCAGACAAGAGAATGGTGTTAATGGCAATCGCTTGCCTTTATTCAATGCTTTAATGGAGCTCGAACGTGATGAAGTTGAGTTAACGCCTATATACCCTTCGCTTTTAGGCCATACCAATTAGCGTTTTACTATGGCTTAAGTTTCGCCATAGCTACTTTGAGATGTCGACACTTCAGCCTCTGTCCATCAACTTCTAATCTCACCTCCACGGGGTGAAGACTGGAGCGTAGAGCTTTTGACTAAAGATGTACCCATGTGGGACGCTATTGGCGGTTGGAGACGAAAGAGAAGCGTGTTCGTACTAGAGCACTTCTCATTCATCAGAACGGCGATGGAAATATCTCATATACGAAACAACGATGGCGTCCGCAGATATAGTCAGTTTAAGACACTTGGTGCGTAAATATTTTAGAGACAATTACCACAATCCAGAATGCGCGATGTGTAGGGATGGACAAAAAGCGAAAGAAAAACTAAGGCTTCTATGACGGCGACTACTACAAAGAAGGAAGACAACGCTAACTTGGATATGGATTTGCTTTTCGAAAGAGACTCAGGCATATTTAGCTTTCAGCAGGTAAGCGAACGCCTCATAGCAAACCGCATCGAAGCCAAATCCAGAAATATAAGGCTGTTTTGCGTTCCTTCAGATGAGAAGGATGACAGCATCAAAGACGAATTCAATGATCTCCTAGACCGAACATGTACTCAGTGTCTTAGCTGTGACACCAAAATTGTGCTACGAAATTGACAAGGAAGCCGTCTTTGAGCGGTTCATCATACACGCAGACTGCATAACACCACGTCCGACAATTGATTCAGGTTTATATAATTTGGGACAGGCCAGCGTACGTTTCCCACATCTAAGGGGCTTGTCTATCAATCAGATTGCTAGCCAGATTGATCATATTGCAGTGGGGTTAGACACTCTTCCACCATTTCAGATGTCCGAAATTACCTTGTGTCAGCCAGAGTACGAATGCGGATATCACAGACACAGGAGAATCAAATAAGACAATCAAAATTCAACGTTGAAAATCTGCAATCGTAAGCGACCGTTGGAATGTTTTCCGATTGCGTTTCCCTGAAGCTAACTCACAATACAAGCTCCCATACACAAACTGTAGAACAAAAATGGGAACATTGTCAGCTATCCACCAGAGATGCTGCTTCTGATGTGATTAGTTTCAAACTGACCCAAACGAATTTAAAGTAGCAACATCGGAGCTAAAGTCTAATAACGCTAATGTCCCCTAAAAAATTGTTGGTGATTCAAGAAAAGAAATATTTTGTCACAATTTCAATAATTTTTTCAACAGAACATCAAGGAAGCAAATGGTTTTCATCGGTAGGGCCTTAAATCAACATGTTGTCCGGGGTAAACCCGGGCTAAATACAATAACATTATAATTTACGAGAGATTTCTAGTCAACAATGCAACAATATTAAACTCCGTGAGGTAGACACACTTTAATTGATGATGAATGATGGAGAAATATCTAGACGCTTCGAAAGATCTGCATATTGTCATCATCGATTTGAAAAAAGCGTTTCATAGAGCTCTCAGCTATCTTATTTATTTAGATGGCACTTAGATCCAAAAGTCTGAAGCGTATATTAGAATGGTATGTGATTTGATGCACATCAAATTGCACTATAATTGTATGTTAAACTTGAGTAACACCAAGGCAGTGTACAAAGTCTTTTGCTTGCAATGTAGTGCAAGATTTTCTATTGAGGCAGGACAATAACGAGTATGGAACTCTTTCTATTTCTTTCGGCGATGATTGCGCTATTACGAGTATATGCAACGATATAACAGTCCTTCAGGCAATTCTTAATAGTTAAATAAAGGCCGTGGGTGGGGTGGGGTGGCCGTGGTGTAGTGGCGTATGCATACACTCCTCAAGCAGAGGATCGCGGGTTCGAATCCCGTGCGAGGCAATTCTCTGAAAAAGTCTTTTCGTAGAATTTGCATGTAGTTATGTGAGAATCCCGTCGGCGTCAACTCTGACATGAATTCATAACACTGATGTTGGCGTAGTTGCTGGCTGGGCTAAATGTAACGAACCAACAACTAGCACGTACTGAGACCTACTGGTTGAGGATGAACTTGCTCGTCCCGTCCAGTTTGACAACCACCTCTGGGAAAAATATCGAAACCTAATACACCTGAGTTTCAAACTACTACACCACCCGCACGCGCCCTGGAGAAAACCAGTAAAAGGGTATTCATATCCCCTTGGTGCGCGCGCGGGATTATGAAAAAAAGGCGCTAGAAGACAGCTGGCTACGAATCAATCGTAATGAGACAAAATACCTGCATTAAAACCGGAAACCAAACTCGGGACAACAAGTTAGAAGGAATCATCTTGTAGAAGTCCGAATACATTTAGATGAAGGTGTCGCTCACAGAGACAGCGTTGAGTGGTTTAAATGGCTCAAAAACTCCACAAACTCCTAAACTTAAAGGTTTCTTATGCACGACAGACTTTTGCCATCACGTCTAAGTTGCGCAATGCAATGTTGGACGATGTACAAGAAGTTTAAAAGAGGAATAACAGTGAGAGTAAATTAAAATGTTACGTAAACCAGCTGGTGAAACAAAACGTGATCTTATAAGAAGTACACGGACCCGTGAAAATCTCTGCATTAAGAAACGGGTGGCCGTCGCTCCGTGGTGGCGTATTGGCTCCCAAATTGGATGGTTCGGGATTCAATACTTTTAGCGTCCGAAAGACAATCATTTTTTCAGGCGACTAAAATCACGTAAGATGCGTGGTGGCCTAGAATACAACAAGAAGTTCAAATTACACTAATAATTTAGTCTCCCCATTAAATGTAGGATGCAACCAATGGGGCGAAATAACCACTGAGCCCAAAAATATTTCTTTCTCTCTGTCTCATTTTTTAAAAACTTATAACGTGCTCAGGCATTTAACACTTGAGCCTTAGGTTGGTTTTTAATAAAAAAAAAATGGTCTTGTCGTGTTCAACGAAGGTCGTTGGAAAATTTGATCCAATAAGCAATAGACGTCTAAGTGCAACCGATATTCGAAAGACCTCATCATAAAAATGCAATAACATCAACAAACTCTAGACCTCGCTACTGAAATGATCCGAAATTGAACGGCAAGTAAATTTGTTCCAAGGTCCCCAAATTTAGCCAATCCCACAAACGGTCCAATAACAATGCATAAACGTGAGAGAAATATGTAGCAATAGATAAGATGTGCTCGTAAATATTATTATTGTCTCTGAATGGTTTCTTTTTTAGTTGGTGGGGAAGCTACCACTTCGCGCAACCCCCAACCTAGAGAAACAGTTTCATAATATAAGTCCTAGAGTGACTTAGGTTTTGAAAGCGCCCATTAGTCTGCCTCCACTTGATATTTATATCATAGGCTGAGCACTTATAATCCTCTTCTGTGGTCTTTGGTATAACATTTATTGGAGTTTTGATGACCTTATGCGCCGACTGTCAATTGAAACAATTCTTAAAACACCAGAGCTCCTGTTGATGCGAGAATACAAAATTGACTTTTGTTGCACCGAAAATGCTTTTTTCCAAAATCTGAGCCAGGGAAGAAATGTATTCAGGTCAGGTTACGAATGACTCCAAAACCAAATTAGGATACGTCGCTGGTATCTTTTTGGAGTAGATTTCAATATTTGAAAAATTTGTGTGTCTTCCAAGGGTTGATTTATGCAATTTTGACGGCAATGAAACATACGAATGTTGTGACGGATCGGTTGAGCGGGCGAGCAGCTGTATCAAAATCAAAGCTGCGCTGTAAACCTTTCTAAAACCTCTCATATTTTTCAAGCCAGTTTTGAGAACGCAAGACAATGCTGAACGCAGCCGGAAGACTAAATTCATTCAGTCTTGCCTTGGTCCATAGTTACACATGGATCACGCGAAATAAAATCGCTGATGAACTTGCTAGGTTAGACTTAGATGAATGTCTTCAGGACCCGAACCTGCGTCAAGCTTCCTGCGACCTCACAAAGTACTCCCATTGACAATTCGGTGGTTTCATATGCCATCACGCTCTATGTCGTTTTCAGACCAAATAATTGCTATCCGACATCTGATTCCGAAGCGGTCAGTGTATTCTAGATGTCCTTTTGTAGACCGTAGACTGCCTACCAGTCGGTATGACGGGCACTATAATTTTATAAGTACCTGAGTGAACTGAGCATTATTGACATCCTGCGACGATTGCTGTTAAGCACTTTAACATAGAAGCGCTTGCTTATTTATCTACGAAAGACTGAGATATTCCAGTAAAAGGAATATACAAAGAGTGAAATGGACTAGTACTTTGACTGCGTGCTTCATTATAACAGAAAAATAAAGAAGACAATCATTTAGCGGTTTTCTCTGACTTGAGGTTTTCAATTGTTGCTGCTTTTGATGTTCAGTTTCAAACGTATTCATCTTACAGATTAAGATGATTGGAAATTCTTGTTGCTGGATCTTACCTTTACAGCCGCTGACATAGACTATCTTGCTAACAATTATGTTTTGATCCCTGCAGTTTGCTGCCAGTTCATCAGGTTTGCCATCCACGATAACTGTTCAAGCTCCCGATTATCTCCAAAGGATTGAAAAAATATGTTTTAAGTTGTTGCGTTTTGTTTTGTTTTTTTTTTTTCCTAATGTATCCTAATCACTGTAGTCAGCGTTTTTAATAATGGTATCCGCTGTTACTGGCAACACTCAGCGATGGGCAACATGAGCTAAGATTCTCACCACATTACTCTGATGATATTAATATCCGTTCTAGGGA
Organism: Volucella inanis; assembly: GCA_907269105.1. Lineage (NCBI taxonomy): Eukaryota > Metazoa > Arthropoda > Insecta > Diptera > Syrphidae > Volucella > Volucella inanis. The sequence goes on along the minus strand of OU026156.1, from coordinate 13,954,992 downwards.
ACAAATGCCTCGATTGAATTGCTTGTTTGCATACAGTTTGTTAAGAAGATATTCTACGCTTAACACTCTAAGATGTGCTGAAGTCGTAAACAGTAAAGTTGTCTGCTGCTTGATAAAATTTAGTAGTTTTGCCTAATAGACAGTTTGTGCCTGGAGAAGTTTGTTGATGATACCAAGTATTTACTTTTGCGTACCAAATAACTACTTTTTCTAGAAATGTTTTGAGTGTATATGCATTGCCTCATAGGTTTCGATGGGTTCTGATTTTTTTTTTCAAGAGGTTTTTAGTCTACCCACCCTACTCCTTGTTAAAATACATAAGTCCCAATTGGAGAACAATATGACTCTAAATCTAATAATCAAAACCAAAGACAATATATTTTTACGATTTTTTAAATCATTCTAGCCGATTCGGCCAAATACATTTGGATATTTACATCTATTTCCAACCACACTTATAATAAAATGTTTTCCGAGCTAATTGTTGTACTCAACACTTACACATTCCTCACCAATGTTACTGGGAGAGGTCTCAATCATTTGGTCATTTGATTCACTGCAAAGCAAAAACGAATTAACATCAAAAAATCTAACTTTGATTTGATATTTTCCCCTTCTCACCTATCCAACGATGGTTCATTACTAAACATCTCAGTTGGAACTGTGGGCGGAGCTCTTTCCGGAACTAATTCCATGATTGATTGTCTCGATTGCAAATGCCTTTCAACCTCCTCAGCCGTCATATGACCTTCTGGTTGTGTACTAGAACTATTTTTCGGCGTTTCGGTTATAGCTTTCGGTACAACTTTCTTCTTTCGGCCACGTCCTGAACCGGTTCCCGTGGCCGTTGCCTCCAATTTTCTCCTAAAAACAAAATCAAAAAACAAATATCAATAGTTCTACATTCCAACAAAAAAAACATTTGCATTCTTCTACTTTTTTGCTTCTTTCGCTTCCTCGTCTGAAGATTCAGTTTCCTCGCTCTCCGACGAAGTGATTTCTGGTTTTTCATATTGAAGTAAACGATCTAGAAGGAACGACCGATCTCGAGAGACTTTAAGCAAACGCCGTTGACTTGAGCGCAGTGCGTCTTGAAAGAATTCATTTTCCTAAAAATAGAATTATTATTAAACAGTTCTTAATATTCAATTTAATAGCTTACATATATTAAAAACTTTAATTTGCGTTTCAAGTAACGATATTGGGTTTTGTAGTCAACAGGAGTGTTAAAATTTTCCGGTCCTCCGTCTTGGGAATCTTCAGAAATAGATTCTCCGTCATTAGCATCGTTGTCGTCGTCTTGATTTTGTGAGGAAGCAGCTTGTTCATTTGCCATGCTACGACAATACCAACCGTCTAACATATTTGGCTTCGGCAGGTCGAATTTTGTAATAGAAACAAACGTTTCCTACGCCGTAAACATTGAACAAGAGAAAAACAAACACTTGTATATGAGATGATAATTGACAGAACAGGCACTTATAACTACATTGCCGACATAATACTAATGTCATTCTGTTGGGAGGGTGGTAAGCAAATTTGATGTTTGGTATTCTTTTATTACAGTATATATCGAATTGGACAAGTTTTCTGACATGAAAGCATTTAAAATTAAATTTTTGTTTTCATTAAGTGAATGACGTGATTTTCGCTCTTACGCTAAAAGCGTAATCAACCTCACACGAATGCTCTTCCATTAAAACCTCAATTAAATCATGTCGCACTGACGCACCAAAACAAGTACTGCAACTGGTGTGCTAGGTTTTACCCAACCATGCCAGCGAAGGTATTGGTTTGAAGAATGCAAGCAAGCAATGGTAAAATAAGAGACTTCGTATATTTTACGAGCAAAGGGGGACGAAAGAACATCGGTGTACCTGAATAGCAAAGCAAGAGCACGAGAATTATGTGATCGGCCAAATGACGAGTTTCGTCGACTCGGCCAAAATAAAGTAAGGATAGATGCGCCAACTGTAGAAGCAGTCAGTCTGCCTTGCATCGCATGCCAGATCTTATCTACTATATTGTGTAAACGCCTGGAAGCTTTTGTCAGCGATCTGATTGGCTCGCATTAGCCCGGTTTTATACCGTAAACGAATATTTACACTTATGTACCAGGTGTACCGATATCTAGCGTCAATATACAAATGTCGATAAGGAACATTTATTATGAACGGGCCCTAATTTTTTTTTTGTTGATATGACAGCTGTCAAACATATTTAGTATACATCAAGTCATTGAGCAAACAACATATTTTTTCATCGTGTTAAAAATGTCGAATTTTGTACCAGAAAATGATGATTTGAAGAAAGCATTAATTTTTTGTTTTCATTTGAAGAAAAGTGCTGCACCGTGCAAAATCGCACGCTGATCATGCTCTATCAGAAGCAACATGCAAAAGATGGTTTCAACAGTTCAGAGATAGCGATTTTGATATGAGAAATGGAGAACGTCGAAGACCACCAAAAAAGTTTAAAGACGCCGAATTGCAAACAATATTGGATGAAGATGACACTTTGAGCCAGAAACAAATGGCAGAAATGTTAAACGTTGCACAACAAACAATTTCTGACCGTTTGAAATCTATGTGAAAAATCCAAAAGTCTGGAAAATGGATTCATTCATCTTGAATGAAAGACAGATGGAAAACCGAAAAACCACTTGTGAAATTTTGCTTCAAAGACACGATAAAAAAATCAGTTTTGCATCGAATTGTTACTGGCGAAAAAAATTGATTTTTTTTTTTCAGAATCCTAAACGAAAAAAATCATGGGTTAATCCAGGACAACCATCAATTTCGACTGCAAAACCAGATCAATTCTGTGTGTCTGGTGGGACTAGAAAGGCGTGGTGTACCACGAGCTCCTTAAACCTGGTGAAACCTTTAATACAGATCCCTACCGACAACAAATGATCAATTTGAACCATGCATTGATCGAAAAACGACCAGAATAGGCCAGAAGACACGGCAAAGTAATTTTGCTCGATGACAATGCACCTGCACACAAAGCAAAATTGGTTCAGGATACAACCAAAGCACTTGGCTGGAAGCCACCCGCCGTATTCACCAGACTTTGCTCCTTCCCACTAATATTTGTTTTCATCGATGGGACACGCATTAGCTGAGCAGCACTTCGGATCCTACGAGGAAGTCGAAAATTGGGTGACTTTTTGGTTTGCTTCAAAAGACGAATAGAAAAACGCGCACTTAATATTACACCTGGTAGATCTGAGAGAAAACATCTAGATTTATTTATTTATCATTTATGGAGGGTGGCTATATAAAGCCATGCCTAGTTTTTGTAAACAAATCGACTCCGTAAAAGTGAGAGGGAACCTTTAGATAAGCTGATGCGTTCTTATGTGGCGTCTTAAACTTTATTCTTTAAAAAATCGTGCAAGATTCCGAAGCCAACACCAGAGGAATACAATCTATCTTCCGCTTGGAAGACCGACGCAAAAAGGTTTGAAATATCATTCTCCAAAAAAAACACCACCAGCTCATTCCAAATCGATTTTGGAGTCATCCTTGAAAACCCGACTACATTTTCTTTGCTGACTCTGATTAAGTCGAGCCCATTCCTGGGGTTACAGTGCAATCCAGGATGACACTAGACGTATCAAACCTATCAGTTTTTGACTTCTGGTACAGAGAACAATCTTCGATCACATCAAGGGCTGCCTGCGCTTTAGAGCAGACGGTCGCTAAGCATGATACAACAGGCAGTAAAGATACATAATCTGTATACTCTTGAGCATAGAGACTAGAGCTATTGAAAACGTTAAGTAATGAATCAACCAATAGAGCAATGAACACAGGACGAAGACGCTACAGTTGCATGAGATAGGGAGTCGCTACTTTCGATTCAGTGTAGGTACTATCTGGTTTTGTATCTGATTTCCGCCATTTGAGGGCTTTGATTAGCCTACTGGTTTCACCAAGTGTTTCAAAAAGTCTTTATAAGAGGCAAGCTCCGAAATCTAAATATGATTCCTATGTTCGTGTTGTTTCGATTTAAAAAGATTCCAGTCTTCCTCCAAATTAGCCTTAGAAGTTTTTTGGTTTTCTTAGATGGACACATCAGCCCAAAACAGTTTATGAGAGCACCGTTCACCTTCCTCCACCTTTTGTTTTGTTTTGAGTTAGATGGGAGCCGGTCTCCTCCTCTTAACATGTTAAGTTGTTTTTTCGCTGATCAAGATCTAGCATCTGATTCTTTCAAGCCTCATTATGGTACCTATTGGACAAGGTTAAGTCTGTTTCTTGCCTAATAACCAAAGAGTCAAAGAAATACTGTGAAGAAATTTTGTGTTGAGTGAAAGCGTTTCAAGAAGTCGTATGCTGTCAACATCAAACGAATTGTGACATATAAGCAACCCATCGATGACGCCACATCTGATGTGTAGAATTAATTTCACCCACTACAACGAAACCACTAATTTGGCAAACTGTTAAGATAAACAAGACCTGTTCAGGAGCTCTATGAACAAAAAGAAAAAGAAAGACGCAGATCATAGCTCAATCTAGATTTTGGAGAGATAAATAAGGGAAATGCTGTTTGAAAGTTTCAACAACCAACAAGCCGACGCAAAAAATAATGGAACTCCATCTAAAGCAAAAGAAGAAAGAGGAAGCATGAGCTGTGCGTTGTGCCACCGACCGGTAGGAACCACATAATCTCTTCAGAATTGAAAGACACTCATTCTATGTCGGCGGCTTGATTACACCTCGACAAATGTGCAAGTTTCCTGGGATATTCATGGAACTGGGCAATTTAGTTGTTTTGCTGGAATGATTATGGCAAGCTTCGATTTATTTAACGAACTTAACAAGAGCCCTTTTCCGGCCTCCTTCCCTGTTAATGAGACAGATTTATTCCTTATTTGCCTTTTTCATCCAACGAAACAGTAATTCACAAGAGTGATTCTTTGCTTAATCTCTGAGGTGGCATCGTTGTTTAAATTTATATCGGAACCCAGATAGACAAAGAATTTTATTATCAAACAACTATAGTTTGTCAGTTTTAGCGTGTATTAGATTTTCATGTTGGGCGTGCGTTCATGTCAGCAGAATAAACTTTTGTTTTACCCTAATTTAATACAACTTCTAGGTTTCTCTTTTGATGGCTGCACACGAGCGATCCATTATATATTGTCAGCTTTCACGGGCGCTATATCTATCTTATCTCTATAAATGCTGTGCCATGCGGACATAAAATAAATGAGCATGTGGTGGGTTTCCCTTTTTGAGAATCGAGTAAAATATGCAAGGAATCAAATATGAGGGGAAAATGTTCACCCTATCACATTTTACAGATCGGTTGGTATGTGCTCCCCACAATCAAACCAATTCTCGATGCCATTAGTTATCTAGGCCTCTTCTTTGCCGCCTAAAAGAAGTTATTGTCTACCACCATCCACATTGAATGGTTCCAGCCTGACAGCGGCGCATACGCTACTATTACGTTCCTAACCTTATCTCTAATCGGTAGCTGAAACGACGCTTGTCAAACCAAGGTTTTCGCTGTGGGGATCGGATGAATGTAATGTGATGTTTCTTATCGTTTGTTGACAATATCACCACTGGCTGGGCCATAAATTATACAATGTGATTAGTTTGGTTGCGATTTTTTAACCAGGTAGCTGCCAGGTCCATTTGTTGATGTTGAGGTATAGAAACACACCTCAACTATGATGACATTTCTCTCTTCTGATAAGTCAATTAGCCTGAGTCCCTCTTCAAAACAGATGATCTCCTCTTTGAGCTTGGCACGCAATTCACCAAGGATAAGCTATTAGTAATTAAAACATTAGTCAGGCTTGTGGTCGAAATATTTAAAAAAAAATTTATTGATTTCAACACGTTATTATGGCGTTAATAATATATCATTATTGACCATTGTCGACAACTAGACTACAAATCGGCAAAAAAAAATAAGAACATGTTCTGCATATTGCTACGTGATTAGATAAGTACCACCTTCTTTACACCAATATTCCGAACATACCCACTTTTTCCACCGATCAGTCTTCGACACCACCTAGCCAACGCCGATAACACAGTTCTGTTTGGCAACCCTCACGAAAAGTCACATGGCTACTTGCTGAAAACCGCTGAAGAGAACTCATTCAGCCATATGAACTCATGACAAAAAAAATCATCCACTCACAGCAATCATTTCTTGTTATAGTCTAGAACATCACTTTATACTTGTCGTTCCTTCTGATAGTCAGTTGGCCATTTAATTCGGAGCTAATTTCCCCAAAAAAACATAAATTTAACTCTCCCTCGAATCCAAATAAATAGTTTTCCCCATAATTTTCGTGTAAATTTCCGTAAAATAAAACAAAAAGAAATGTGATTCCAAATCACAATGAAAAATTTGCTCTCTCGCAGTTCGCAGTAAAAATGTCAAAAAATTTCCTCTCAGCGACTTTGACACGGATTTTGTTACTCTTCACATCGACAACGACGACGACCGATTGATTTTGTGCTGCTCACACTGATTTTTCTTTGGTTTTTTGTGTTTTTCTCTAAAATTTATTAAAGCTCGTGACAGAACAAATAAGTGGCGGGCAGTTTTCAATTAAATAAAAGTTTAAAATAAATAAAATGCATTCGCTTAGTTGGACAACAAGGTTGATATCTCGGGCGTTACGTAGTGGCTTTTCTACATTATTAGAACCTACCGCGGCCACCAATCCTCGACCACACTTTATTTCTGTTGTCTGTGGATTCCCAAAGGATTTCCTAACATCCAAATACAAGCCGGGCAAGTATGGCGAAGATTCCTGGTTCAAGACATCCACAACGAATGCGGACGTTTTGGGTAAGTACGACTAGAGCTAGAAATTTTTCCATCACCACATAATGAGAGAAAAAATCCATTTCGTAATCGCCCCGGGAGTGTGTTTTTTTTTTTTTTATTTCTTTTCATTTTCAATATAGAGTTCTGCGCATTAGATGTGAGCTGCGTACTAGCCAGAGGCACACAAATTCTAGTTAATTTTGGAAATTGTCTTATGTAGTTTTTAATTGGAGGTTTGAATATATATTGGAGTTGTGTAATGTCGCTGGACTGATAATGAGTTTGGCACGCGAATCGAATTATTCAGGTGCTGTTAACACATTTCACGCAAATTTTAACTCGGCTATGTAAATATTTTCAGAGCTACTGTGGTAACCGTTGATTAATAGCAATAGAGTTTCATGGAATCAAATCATCGCGACATCGCCAATCATGGAAGGTGCAAAGTACGCTCTGTTTGCGTTTCATTGTGGTTGACGCGGTAGTGTGTGGATGAAATCGTATTTTCTTTTCATTTGTCGACAAAGTTGTAATGGGAGGGTGGGTTTTTTACAACGACAGTCAGATTTTTGATGGAGGCAGATAGCGTTCCATTCCATTTGGGTTTCATTTACCTCTGCGTCACTATCTGATATATATTTTGGGCAAATGAGTTTATTACTAACAAATTTATTAGAAGCAGATAAAGAGGCCAGGCAACGAGAATTTTAACCTTCAAAATGTAGGTATCATTTGGCAGAGTAGAAGGAGAATATGAAATGCAGTTCTAGACCACTATTGGGTAACTAGCAAACATCTGACGCAAAACCTGCAAATCCACTACCAAATCGCTTGTGAATATTCAAGTTCTATCGCAAATAGAAGTGCTGGCATATTCTGTTTAACATTGATAGTGTGGGCTCAATTAAAAATTTTTATTTCGATTCTAGTTCGTTTGGTTTTGGACTTTTATTTTATTTTTTTTGTAAGATCTTGATTAAGGTCGTGATGTATGGACTGTAGATAAGTGTACAATTTGCCAGCGCTTAAGTAGATAACTTTGAATATATGCGTGGGCCGGTGTACGACATTAATTGCCTTTAAAAGGTGAGTGTTATGAGCTAAATTGCCTCCTTATGCTTTCTAAGTGCTAGAGTACTTTTGTTTTTGTGCAGTCGCTGATTTGGATGTTTTGATTGAATTGATGAAGTTATCCCACTATCAGACTTTGTCGAAGATCTTTGACCAAGGATTTGATTAGATTTCGAGGGCGAAAGGTCTATTATGCTTTTTTTTTCGGTTGGAACATAGCACTCAGAAAAAGACTCAGTCCACGGTACACCTAGTATGTTCCTTTTACTGGAATCTCTCAGTCTTTCGTATAAAGATGAGTAAGCGCTTCAGCGATAAAGTGTCTACAAGTGTTACAGTAAATATAGGGTTTTCCAATAGGGACTTTGAATTTAATTTGTGAACGCACTTTTTCACTAATCATCAAACTGTCACTGTCAATTTATTCAGTAAACTCAACATTTTCATCATGGTAAAGTACACTAACGAGCTATGTTCTCCGATTGGGTTCTGGAGAAAATGCGCTAAGATGATGAATTTCATCGCAAAATCATCTTCAGTGACGAAGCTCATTTTTGGCTAAATATGCGTTATTGGTCGGAATATCTCAAATGGTTTGCCTTTTATTTAAAAAGAAAAGTTTTCAAGTCGTTATTAGAAAACCCTATAGTATGATCATAAAGTCCCTTTAATTGTCAACCGAGAATGTAAGCAGTCCTACCGCACGTTCGGGTCTCGACAAACTCTCCTCTGAGCTATATCTCACAAGTTTGACGGTGACCCCATTGTGACCTGGGATTCAGACAAGACGTATTGATTTCAGATTTCCGGCTTTGTTCAAAGAAGGCTTGTATTCCCGAACTAGCTTGGGTTTGGTTAGACAGTTTAAAAAAGTCTTAAGCGCAGCTTGCCTGTCTCTTCAGACGCGAACTAACTTTTCACAATATATGTAGTTTATTGCCATCAGGGTTCCGTATATCTTTACTTGGGAAACAGGTGTAAAATTAAAAATTGCCGTGCTGCAAAAGACAGCCAACTTTAAAATAGCGAATACATCCCTTTCCTGGCTCAGATTCTGGTCGAAAACAATTCTTAAGCACAGGGAAAGTCGATTTCGTATTTCCGCAGCGACAGACACCAGAACTGTTGCTGCATCAGGCGGCATCTCCATAATACTAGAGTTAAAGAGCAATCATCGCGCTATATCATCAGAATGCCAGCGAGTGTTGTACCAAAGACCACTACTTTTTACACGGATGGCTTTGAGAGTGCAATTCGTGATGTAAATATCCATGCATCCAGAAAGCCGACAAAGTACGCCTCGGTGAGACTCAAATACTTAGCTTCATTGAAGAATTCGATGGTAATATCGTTAAGCATTAGATGAGTCAGGCCAGTCAGGCCTCTCAGGCCATTACCTGTTCTGAGAGGATTGACTTAAAGCCCATTTCTAGGTCACCGATAGTCGATCACGTTTAGCGCTTCCTGTGCTTTGGAGCATCTGATCCTATTCACCAGTATTGCTCTTATACACAAAGCTAGTGATTTGGCCAAATTACATAAGCATCGCAGCATATGATAGATTCCATTTTCATGAAATCACAATATTTAGTGAGTTCGCCTACTGTCTTTAGTTGTAGCAGTAGTATCGAATATCAAAAAATAATCTGACGCAACGAAAAATTTATACCATTCTCCGTTCGTTTCGCTGCTTCTGACTGCAGCAACTAAATCTTTGTTGCAGAATTGTCCAAGTTTAGACGATGAGAGTGGATTCAGCGCAAAAATGCATAGTCTCGCTTTTCCAACCGTTGGTTATGAAGTAGTGTGAACATCCGAAAAGATACCATTCTTTTAGTTTATTTATGCTATACATACCCTTGTGGATCCTTAGGTACTTTTTTTCTAATGTTCTGCACCATATGCATTTCGTTCTATCTGCTATTCTTCCGACCTGGGTAGCACTTTTAATTGCAGAGTATGTTAAGCAATTGAGATGTCGCCGTCCCAAAAGGTTTATCCAATCTATTTCTATCTTTTTTTTTGCATTATAATGTCTAGAGGTAGGTAGGTAGGTAGAGGTGGCGGTTCACCATGAACCCAAGTAGCACTAGAATGTGTCTTTTTGTTACCACGAGAGTGTGACCTTGTTGATGACATATGTTGTTGAGGATACGAGACAGTCGGTACCTAAATCCAGCCTGCGGAATTAAGAAAACGGATTATATGTCGTTAAGGGTGTCGCAGAATTTTTGGTTTTGTGCACGCAGTATGGGTCTTGCTTTTGTCAAGTATTTGCAGAAGAAATGAGAGAGTTTCCTTCCCATTAGTTGTTGCAAGTGATACCTAGTTTGTTTACGTGGTCTCCAATTGCCCGTGATTCTGGTGATATCTGGGTGGGCTCTGTCTAGAAGAGTCTGACATATTTTTGAAAATATGCCGAGCGCAGATTTATAATTTTTTTTTATTCGGTTGGCTACATTTAGTTCTGTTCCACTTTCATCCTATATATTGGATATGATATATTGGGAGCACTTTACCGTCTATTTCTGGATGTCTTGCAATGCTAATTTGTGAGGTTGAATTGGGAAGTCTGGTGATTTTAGTTTCAGCGAAGCTTGCCTTTAGACTAAGAACAATTGCTTCCCTCAACCAATGTTGTAATTTAGTGAGGCAAATAAAAGTCATCAACGTAGTCAAGGAATCGTAGTTTTATACATATTAATTGCTTATCATCTATAAAAATAATTTAAAAAAATGGACAAATAAATTTTTTTTCTTCGAGTTCTGGCATTCTTCTCGTATCATGGGATAGAGGGACGTGAATGCGGAAGTATAAAATAATTATTGGGTATATATATTAATTCGTGCGGTTTTCTTTTTTTCAAAATTTGAACGTTTATTTAAAAAAAAACATGTACAATAATATTATTCAAAGTATTGCCCATCTGAAGCTATGACTTTTTCACATCTTTCTGGCAATTTGTGGATCCCATCCCAAAAGAACTGCACCGGCTTGCCAGCCAAGAATGAATCAAGCCAATCTTTGATATTCTGCTCTGATGTGAATCGTATTTCAGTGAGGGCGTTCTGCATCGACCGGACCATATGGTAGTCAGAAGGGGCAAGGTCTGTGCTATAAGGCGGGTGGGATAAGACTTCCCATCCACTGTTTTTTTAACCGGAATAGCAATGTGGGCCCGAGCGTTGTCATGATGAAAATTATTGCCTCGTGTCTGGTCGCATATTCTAGGCGTTTTTCGGCTACTGCTCTCTTCGAACGGATTAATTGTGTTCGGTAGCGTTGTCCATTGATGGTTTCATCTGGTTTTAGCAGTTCATAATACAGCACACCCATCTGATCCCACCAAATACAGAGCATTACCTTCGCGCTATGGATATTCGGCTTTGCCGTTTATTTGGTTGGTTAGCCGGGTTTCACATATAATTTTTTGCGCTTGGAGTTGTCGTTATGGATCCATTTTTCATCACCAGTAACAATCCGATGCAAAAATGACTTCTTTTTGTGGCGTTCCAGCAGCATTTCGGATATGCAAAACCTTTCGACGTCTCTCAGCTCGAGTTCATGTGGAACCCGATTTCCTTGCTTTTGGATATATGCAGCTGATTTTAAACGTTTTGAAATGGCTGCTTGAGTGACATCCAAAGATTCTGCGAGCTCTTCTTGTGTTTGGCAACAATATTCATAGAGTAATGCGTACAGTTCTTCATCTTCAAACTTTTTTGGCTGCCCAGGAGGTTCATCGTCTTCCAAGCCAAAATCACCACTTTTAAATCGTGCAAACCACTTTTGGCACGTTCGCTCAGCTAGCGCATGTTCGTCATAAACTTCCACCAAAATACGATGACTTTCGGCAGCAGTTTTCTTCATATTAAAGTAATGAAGAAGAACTCCCCGCAGAAACACTTTTTCAGGCACAAAGTTCGACATATTTGAGCGAAAAAAAATTATTGTTGTTTACGATTTAAATGAATGACAAATACTGAAATGACGTACAATGACAGTAGCTTTCCAACGCATGTTCCAATGGAGTAATAGCAATGGAATAATACAAGTTATGCCATCTCTTAGCAAACCGCACGAATAAAGTATAGACCCAATAATTAATTTAGCAGTGGTATGCCAACTATGTTTACTCGGCTGCGATGCTTTGCACTTTATTCATACTATAAAGTCTTGTTGTATATGCTTCCTTCGACTGTTTCGAAGCTGGGTCTCAACTTGTCAATTGAATCTCTATACAATTGTCTAAAATTGCTCACATCCACTCGGTTACGGAGGTTCACTGTCTGACATGATATCAGTTTTCCTGTGTCATCGCTTCGGTGTAATTCGAATTTTTTTTAAACTCAATCACAATTGACTTTGAATTAGTTGTAACCGGAAAACTCACTGGCTGCGAATCTTTTTGACCGAGTCTATTATCTTTGATACTTAAATAAATAATTGTTTCCTTAAAAACTTTGAGGGTATTTTCGTAAGTTTTGGAATGATTTTTGGTTTCTTGATTTAGCTTTTATTCCTCTCGATATGTTGAACAAGACACTGGTGTAACATTTCATCGCTTATTTCCAACTTGAAGGATCTTTGTTTTGCTTGTAATCAGACGGATCATTGGAATATCTTTCATTTCTATGCATGCGAAGACAATTGTGATTCTTTATTTTTCTTTGTCGATGTGTCAATATCATTTAATTATTTAGTGCAAAGATGAGCTGTTTCGTAAAATATATTGTCTTTTGAAATAAATGTTCGCAGTAGTGTCTTTACTCTTCGAGTTTCATTGGGCATTTGGTTGCTGTCATTTGTCTTTAAAAATAAATTTTAAAAATCGACCAAAAATGTTGCTAGTTGTGTGCCCAGTCTACTGACATATTTCAACGCCGAGGTAATATTCCTTTCCTCAGCTTGTATTTATATTTTCAACACCATTAGCATAACTTACCATCTCATCAGTGGATGCAAAAAGGATTAAATACCAATAACGAGGTAGATGGATGCGTTTCCTTTGACAAAATAAATTTTAGTCTCTGCTTTCGTCGTTCTGATTACAGTACCCTGTTCCAAGCGATAAAAAAATCTTATCTTGCCTCTCGAAAAACATAATATACGCTCTGAGTTTCCATACTTTTTCGTTGAGAAGTCAAGAAATTATCACATCCTTGAAATCGGTCTATCTTCATAAACTTTTAAGAAACCTTAGCATGTCCTTCTTCTTTTGTGAGGTACAGAGAATTGTGAGACCGTAGCAAAGAGCACTTCTTAGATGGACAGAAGATTCAATACTATATAATTATCGATAAAAAAAAAAGTTGGCCAAAGCAATGCCTCAAACGATAGATATCTCAGACTGAATATTAGCGACACTGACTGAATCCGGACACAGATGGTACATATGCAGTAAGGCTAAGAGTATATTCAAGCAATTGCTGTAAAACACGCATGTGCGAGGGGAAAGGGGAGACTATCCTTTTTCTTGTCTGTACACTTCAACTTTTTCCCAAAAGTATGTATATATATTCGTAACTGCACATCACGATTTCACTTTCGTTTGAAATTAACGAGTGACTTGCATGGAGTATTTCCACAGTTTCGTCGTCTTTCATGCAATGTCGATATACATCTTCCTGAATAAGACCTATTTTGTGTAGGTGATATCGGAGATGGTAGTGTCCGGTTATAAATCCAACTAGTCTTCTGATATAACCCCTTTTGATTTTTTGTGAAAGAGCTTAATAGCTCTTTTAGCCTAGCAAAGCAACTTGGATGTTTTCCCATGTCAAATTAACATAGATATTGTCAGGCGAATTATTTCAAAGGTGTTTGTTTGATTTTTCTATACATTTTCATGTGCCAAAAAGAATAAAGTGTGTCTGTGCAACATTCATGGACTAAGATTGTGGTAATTGAAGAGATATCTAAACTTTTTCGTACGGAAAACTTTTTATACATGAGTTGGTCAGTGGCGATTTTGACTGTGTCTTCAAACGGGTCAATGCCAATTCATAGGTGTTATTTTAAAGACTGGCAATTATGTAATTTTATTTATCAAATAATTCTTGTACTTAAATTGTAATCGGAAATAAATTAAAACAAATTAAGTCATTACCTTGTCAGTTGTTGTATGTCATAAGATTTGTTTTGTGGATTGAGTGGGTCTGGATTTTCCTCCATTAAGAATTACCATTTGCGGTAAACAATGGAATTTTAATTTAACATACCTGAGAGTTGTCCAAAGAGAATTGCGTGCAAGTGGAAAGTTACCTGAGGGAGCACCAATCTATAACTAGTAAAACAAGCTGTCAGGGGAGACAGCAGTTTGATAGCAGTCATTTTTAGTCATTTTCTTATTTTGTTGCTTTTCTTGATTACGAAAAATAATCTCTAAACAGGCATTTATATAACAGATTTCAATGTTTACTTGCATATATTGAGACTTATGAAAGCTAACCTGAACGTGGTATCATGTATAACATCTTGTTATCAAAGTCGAGTCTTGCAATTGGACTCAAAAACATCCTCTCTTAACTGATATAGTTTCTAAATTGGTAAACAGACAATGTATCGTAAGCTCTGCTCAAACAGGCCGTTTAAATAATAAAATTTTTGAGGTATATAACTGTTTTAAGCGAAGTTTAAGGGATTAAAAAATGCTGGAACACAGGAGCAGGAAATTAAAATTTGGCTACATTTTTGCCGTTGTGCCGAATAAGTATACCAGCTTTATGGTACTCAGTGCATCATGGAAGAGAATGTACATATATAAATACATTACCCCACCGGTCACTTCTGCACAGACAAAGAATGATCCTGGTACGTATAGAATAGAATAGTCGTTTTGAGGCTGACGTTTTCCCGGGGCGAGAAATATTAGGTTATCAAGAAATAACTTAAGTATCGCCAGCTGGAGCGATAGGGCAATGAAGGGAAAAAGTTTCAACTTACGTATCGCCAGCTGGAGCGATAGGGCAATGAAGTTAAAAAGTTTCAAATTAGGAAACGTATTACGGCAACTTAAAATCGGTATAATATGCATTCAAGGAATCAGGTTGCAAAATGCCGGAAACAGACCACACTACTTGAACTGATAAAAAAAAAATCGTGCGAACGAGAGAGTTCTCCTAGATAAGATCGTAAGTGTATTTAAAATTAGCGACCAACTACTGTCAATATAAATGATAATTGAACACGAAGCTTTGAATACTGTTAGCATCTATATACTGCAAATAGGTAGTGAAAAATCAGAAAAATAAATATTTTGATGCGATGGACTTAAACGGACACATCCGAGAATCGAACTAAAAATTCGAAGACTACCATAGACGAAAGGGTTTCGGAAGGGCACACTCAACGAACGCAGAGTTATGCAGGCTCTGTTTTCCTATGCGTAGCTCACAGATGGCTTATTCATCCAGTTTGCTTTGAGATCTCATAGCACAGTTTTTGTGTCATAGCTGGGGCATTGACCAAATGTTCGGTCTAGGAGGTCATTGAATTCGTCTTTGACAATGTCATTCTCGTTTTCTGTAGAGCTATGAACGCAAACCAGACTTATATTTCCAAATTTGGGCTTGATGAGGATAGTTATGAGGCCGTTTACATACCAAAAGCTTAAGACTGTTTGCTAGATCTGTCTCAAATAGCAAATCCGCATCCAAATAGTGGTCGTCTTCCTTCTTAGTAGCAGTCGCTATAGTACATGTACGAGGAATAGTTTATCATTCTCATTTTCGCCGGCGCATCCCATCGCACTTACTGGTTTACGGCAGGTAATATATGTTTTATTACAGTCTGGGGCTTCCGCAAGTTGTTAAGCTGCGCATGGTCTGTTAAGGGTCCTAACGTTCAATGTCCAAATCCGGAATTCGTTTCCTTAAAACT
Organism: Volucella inanis; assembly: GCA_907269105.1. Lineage (NCBI taxonomy): Eukaryota > Metazoa > Arthropoda > Insecta > Diptera > Syrphidae > Volucella > Volucella inanis. The sequence goes on along the minus strand of OU026156.1, from coordinate 13,939,229 downwards.
TTTTCTGAGCTCGTCAACATTACATCTGTTTATATTCGCCCAACCTAGAGAATTAGATCCTTAATAAAAGCCCCGGGCGAAGGTTCCAGCTAAATGGTCCTTTGTTAGTAGCTTCGCTGAGCTTATGAGATCTGATTTTGGCCTATTAAGGGTTCTTGTACCCTTCAGACCTGGGTTCGCAATACATCGAAGTAGCTTTAAAAGGAGGTGTGCACCAAATAGCCCAAACTAGGATTCGTTTGCTCCCGCCTTGATGAAAAAGAAGTGCCCTAGTGCCATCTCTCTGCCCATGTCTCTTTTCTGCAGTCGCCACTGACGTTCCACAGTCAGTGCTCACCAAAATGATTTCTCAACAAGTCCATTGTTTCACGCGCTGTATGACTCGTAGCGCCGTCTTGTTGAAACCAGAGCTCATCGAGACCATGGCGTGATAACGGTTATCAGTGACGTTAACATTCTGATTTGCCTCAATCTTGAAGAAATATGGACCAATGATTCCACCAGCCCATAAACCACACCATACCTTTGTTTTTAATGGATGTAATGGTAGCTCTTGGTACTCTTAGGGTTGCGCATCAGCCCAAATACGGCAATTTTGTTTATTAACGTATCCATTGAGCCAGAAATGGGCTTCATCACTGAACAAAATTTCACGATAAAACACCGGATTTTCATTGAGTTTTTTCAGAGCCCATTCACTGAAAATGTGACGCAAATTCAAATCGCCTGGCTTCAATTCTTGCACAAATTAAATTTTGTACTCTTTTAGGCCGAAATCCTCACGTAAAATACCCCAAGTTGTTGAATACGCCAAGCAAAGCTGCTGAGAACGACGACGAATCGATTCGTCACGGTCTTTGCATACACTGTCAGCTACAGCTGCTATAGTCTCTTCACTACGTGCTGGATGTGGTCTTACCGGTCGAGTATCATCCACTAATGTAAACTGGGACTCAAATTTGGGAATGGTATTGACAATAGTGGTTTCAGAAAGTCGATTATGCGCACCTTAAGTTCCTCGAATCGCACGAAAAACATTTCTCACAGAAGGCTGAGAACAGTTTGGAAACGCTGTTGTGGTGTGAGTCTTTCCATGATGACTTACCAAACGATACTGAACAAAAATGTTGAAAATCAAACAACACGATGAATCACCCCTTTGAACAATTTGTCTATTCTTTCAAAATACGCTTTAGTTTCAGGTACCACCTTGGAGCTATATATCCTTCCGGCAAGCATTTCCTATTGCGAATAGGCAATAGGATCCATGTTTCATCCATTGCCACATGGCGCATAAAATTCTTTTTATTTCGCTTAAACAGCTCCAAACAGCGCTCTGAATCATCAACACGTTTTTTTTTTTTAATCCAAACAAGCTACATACTTCGAAAAGATCTTTCGCGTATCCAAATAATTGTGTAAAATATAATGTACACGGTCTATTGAAATCCTTACGATCTTTCACTTTACAGTTCTTCAAAGCGATTTTGCGGATCTTTGTGATGTTTTTCTTATAAAACTTTTTAAGCGATTCTTGAGTTTTACCGATATTAAATACCGCATGGATAAGTTATTAGAGTTGCCATCTATGTGTCAGTATCGGGACTTTTCGAACCACTTGTTATGTAACGTATAATCACTTAAAAAAAAAAAAACATCTTTATTAGTTTGGCCTTATATTAAGCAATCTGTTCTACTTGTTCCGTGATAACTGTTCAACCGATCGCCGGCGGATATATTTTTTGTTTACTCACTTCGTAATCATTACAGTATTACACCCAACTAGTATAAGCGTGACTTCTGTGTTTCGTGAAAAAAGAAAAATTGTTTTGCCCTCTAAGCGGCAGAAGGCCTTGGAAGTCATTTACGAGTTTGATACCAAGTATTTGTCTATCTTTCGGACGTAATCGTATCTAAGCAATTTCAGGTAAATGCTTCCTGATTCTCTGGTTGACATGTGAACAGCGCATTATATGTTTTCATGCGTTCGTCGTTTAATGACATAATCCATTTGCTAACGCAATTTATTTTTTGCCATGAGTAAAAATAGAAACTGAAAACTTACAATGGATGAGAGGTGTGCAGCAATAAATATTCTCAAAGTAGAAGTCAACATTTCAGAACAGCAGGGGATGAATAAACAGTTGTAAGAAATAGAATTTTAATTTTAGAAGCCGGTTATGTAATCAATTAATTTGTTATGCAAAGAAATAGAAAATAGAACTTGCCAAGTGTGCTCGGATGTTCTGATGCACTTTCCCATTAAACGCTGCATTTGTGAAGCTTTAGCTTGAGTGAAGACGATGATAGTTATGTCGTCGTGTTACGAAAAAATAAGTATCATTAAGCTGTAGATACAAATTTGGTTGTACAAAACCACATCACGACCTCTTCGCTGTACCTATAACTATAGTCTAGAATTAAAGATCAACTTGTATAAAACTTGGCTAAATCTCCTGCAAGTCGAATACTGGGAACTTCTTTTTCTCTTGGTCGTCTGGGTCAACTTCAACTTTGGGATGAAAAGTCGGGCGAGATATTAGTTTTAACTCATCAAAGTTCTCAAATATATCTGATTGTGAATCAAGCCAATTTTTGTTATTCTGCTCTGATGTGAACCGTATTTCAGTGAGGGCGTTCTGCATCGACCGGAACAAATGGTAGTCAGAAGGGGCAAGTTCTAGGCTATAAGGCGGGTGGGGTAAGACTTCCCATCCATTGTTTTCCAAATAGTTCTTAACCAGAATAACAACGTGGGACCGAGCGTTGTCATGATGAAAATTATTGCCTCGTGTCTGGTCGCATGTTCTGGGCGTTTTTCTTCAAACGGATTAATTGTGTTCGGTAGCGTTGTCCATTGATGGTTTCACCCGGTTTTAGCACACCCATCTGATCCCACCAAATACAGAGCATTACCTTCGCGCTATGGATATTCGGCTTTGCCGTTGATTTGGCTGGTTGGCCGGGTTTCACATATGATTTTTTGCGCTTGGGGTTGTCGTAATGGATCCATTTTTCATCACTAGTAAAAATCCGATGAAAAATGACTTCCTTTTGTAGCGTTCCGGACATGCAAAACTGCCTTTCGACGTCTCTCGGCTTGAGTTCATGTGGAACCCAATTTCCTTGCTTTTGAATATATCCAGATGCTTTTAAACGTTTTGAAATGGCTGCTTGAGTGACACCCAAAGATTCTGCGAGCTTTTCTTGTGTTTGGCAACAATCTTCATGGAGTAATGCTTCCAGTTCTTCATCTTCAAACTTTTTTTGGCTGCACAGGACGTTCATCGTCATCCAAGCCAAAATCACCACTTTTAAATCGTGCAAACCACATCTAGCGCATGTTCACCATAAACTTCCACCAAAATACGATGACATTCGGCAGCAGTTTTCTTCGTGAAGAAGAACTTCACGCAAAAACAATTTTACAGTCACAAAGCTCAACATATTTGAGTGAAAAAAAATTATTGTTGTTTACGATTCAAATGAATGACATATACTGAAATGACGTACAATGACAGTAGCTTTCCAACGCATGTTCCAATGGAGTTATAACAATGAAATAATACAAGTTACGCCATCTCTTAGCAAACCGCACGAATTGGCCGGTTGTTTCTTAGAAATCAACAGAAAAGGCAGACGGTCGTACAGAAAACAAAAAACGTAGATACTAATTCACATATAAAACATTGCTCATGCGAAAGAGTAACAAATTTGCATGAAGAACAAACAGACTCGGAAAGGATTGACTCAAGTATTGACGACCTTTGTAAATGTGACAGAGACAGTAAAGTTTGGTATGCAAAGGGTGTGGATGTTGGATGTCAATTATTGACTGGTTGATCTTTTTGACAGATGCCATACAATCTTTGGCAATTTTACTCATGGAGTCGTTTACCACACAACAATACATTTTTGTTATTCAATCTTATTAAGAAAATGGCCGATCTGTACGAGCAAAAGTAACATCATGAAATTCGTGAATTTTTCGGTCAACCTAGGCCCTAGTGAGTCCGGAATTTGTGCAATGGTGAAGCGTTCGGTATCGGATCAAACTCCATATCAGCATGCTCGGCCAAAACATCACCACTGTGAGCAGAAGTGTTCAAAACCAGCCAGGCACTTTTATTCGTTGCCGAAGTCAACAATTTGGCTCCACTTTGCATGCTCCATTTGCTTTGATCTTCATTTACATGCCTAAATAATCCAAATTACACAATAATTGAAGACTTTGGACCATCTTGACTTGTCGTCAAATTTAATCTTTTCCGATGAGGCCCATTTTTGGAAGGATGAGTATGTAAATAAACAAAATTGTCGTTTCTGGGGACCGGAAAACCCATACGAAATTCACGAAATACCAATGCATCCCAAAAGTCATTGTATGGTACAGATTTTGGGTAAGCGGCATCTTTGGCTGGAAAGACAGTTACAGTTAATGGAGAACGTTAATACAATATGTTGACCAGCTATTTTTTTTTTCCCAAAATTGAATGACTTGGTTCTGGATGATATATGTTTTCAACAGGATGGTGTTACCGCCCACACAAGCCACCAATCAATCGTTTATTGCGTTCGAAATCTGAAGATCGCATAATTTCGGTTAGAGGAGAAATTGATTAGCCTCCAAAGTCATGCGATATGTCACCTTTAGACTTTTTCCTATGGCGTTATTTGAAGAGTAAAGTCTATGTCAATAACCCAGCGGCAATTGAGGATCTTAAATTTAACTTCCAAACTAAAATTGCGGATTGACCCACTTATTCTTCAAAAAGTCATCGATAATTTTGACTTTCTCATGGTCGTTTGAAACAGAAGCCGTGAACGCATGAACGATGTTGTGTTCCATTATTAATCAACACAATTCTACATTCATTTCACAATAAAATCGTTAAGTCAAGTAGAATGCATGGAAACCAGTGTTTCAGTCCGGAGTATCTTTGAACTTCTCTCAGTGGAATTACGCAGTATAAAAAGAAAGACCTTACCTAAAGTAACGCTCGAAGTTGAAACGGGACGGAACCAACACTCACTGCGCGTAAGAAGTTGTGTGCTAGAGGTAGCTAACTGGAAAGGTATATTGCTTGAGGTCTACGACTAACGTGGTTTGTAAGCTGACATCAAAAGTAAAGTAAGGTACATAAGAGTATTATACCAGGTTGTCACCTAAGTGATTTTCGGATGTCTGCTTAATTAATTTGCACCAAATGCAAAAATTAAAGCGTCAATGTAATTGCCTACATTAGCCCACCTCTCGGAGGACTTCTTAATGCCGTCACTAAAAAGATTGTTTGGCTTTGAGGAAAGAAAAAAAAAATAAATAAACGAAGAGCCTCTTGGACATCATCCCGAGATCTGAAATTTTTTCCATCAAGAAAGTTTTGCAGACTTCGAAACAAGTGGAAGATGCTAAATTTGGAGAATTAAGCGGATGCAACATTTGGGAGGGAATGCGTTATCCTGACAAAGTAGAACACCCCTTCGATTAACCGTTGACAGTAGACTTCTGCGGTGATAGTCTGGTAACGAGGCAATAGCTCAAAATGGTTTATTCCCTCAGCATGCCAAGGCAGTAACACCTTGAGCAGATGAAGTCCATCTTTGGGATGTTGTACTGGTCTGTCTTCTGGACTAAGCCCTTGGTGGCGACGTTTAATGTTATTGTAAAGAACCCATTTTTCATCTCCGGTAACGATCCGGTTCAAAATCTGTTGATTGTTATGTGATAGAACGCAATACAAGCTTCTATGCTTTGCTGAAGATTATTTTCAAATATTTGTTGTGGTACCCATTATCCCAACTTTACGACTTTTCCCATATTTGTTAGGTGTCGCCGGATGGTCATATGGCTTACCGTAACATTGAGACTTCTTTCAACTGTGGACTAAGGAGCTTAGGAGCGTCTTACTCTTCTGCCCTACCCGAAAAATGGTCATTCTTTAGGTTAAGTTTGCCATTTCTAAACTTTGCAAACCAACTCCGACACTTGAACTCACTACACGTTTTAGATTTCTCTGGTGGATACACTTCCATTCTAACATTTCCAGAACAAAAGCAATAAAATGCTCCGAATATGCTCTTCCGATACACCCATTTAAAAATTCAGTAAAAAATTTGCAATGATGTTAACACAACGAAATTTGCAGACTTTGCAGAATTTAATAGCGAACCTCTTTTAAATGGTCCGCATTCTGTTATCATGGAGAGAAGTTAATGTAGTTTTCATTCCCAAACAAACATGCTCTCATGTTATCCCAAAGACCTCAGACCTAAAAGTCTATCATCTTTCCTTCTGAAAACTTTAGAACGACAGATTGATATCCATATAGTATATGATATGATCCCGAATTGATCCACGACTTTGGATATACGACTCAAAATCCCCAACGTAAAGGAAAGCCGGTGGAAATGGCTCTACATTCATTGGCTAGCCACGCTAGTTGCGTCCATGGACATAGAAGGTGCCTTTAACGACGTCAATGCATCCGCAATCATAACTGCGCTGTCAACTCTGAAGGTAGACAACTCACTTGGGGAGTTGATCAGTCTTACAACAAAATATTTACAGATTAACCTGTTAGGCGGATTGCTGTGGATTGGGAATAAACTCCTATAAAACTGATCTTGCACTCCTTTCCAGGAAATATAAAATTCCAATCATATGCCCTTTCTCAATCAATGGTACACAGCTTACAACTGATACAAACGTACAACTATTTAGTTCACTTCGACTATTGTGAAATACAGAACTATTGTGCCATGGTTCCGGCTCACATTAAAGCAATCAAATGAGGCAGCCAGCAAACATGCCAAAGTATTTCCATAACCCCCTCTGAATTATTTATTACCAAAAATGAATAAAAAACCATGTCATCAGCTGACCATTAAGAATGATCAAAAATTTCTACAAAATTCAGTTGGCACAAGAGAAATTTGTTCGTCGATTCCCCAAGTCACGTGAAACTGTGGTTTTACATTTGTTTTTCTGATTTTCATCATGCACGCGCACTGGGCAATAATAACAAAAATAAAATCAAAAAAAAAAAAAAAAAAAAAAACTTGATACAAACATGTGGTAACTACCTACGTAATATACGTCGCACAATTAAGCAACAAAAGTCGTTAATATCATTTTAATTTCCATTAGGGTAATGTTTCTCCTTGAATTCAAAAGATCGGCTAAGAGCACTTTTGGTTTCTTATTTTCTGATCTAACGATTCCGCTTTACAGCTACCCCCTCCATCCGATCTAAGCTTGTTTGAACATTAAATTGAAATAAAAGGATTTGTTTTACTCATTTGCAAAATTTGTAATATTTTCGGAAACGTTGCCGAAGAGTGAAATTTTACTTGGCAAACCATCAAACTCGTGATCTCACCAATTTTTATTTTTATATTCGTCAGCTTTGGACAAATATAAATTCATGCTTGTGTACGTATGTACAAGTATAGCAACAAAATGCACCGTGTTCGGAATTTATTTTTGAAAAAAAAAAAAAAAAAAAAAAAAACAGCTCTACGTTATTATTTTATTATTTTATGAGGCATAGGAATAGAAAAGAAAATATCACAACTTTGTTGACAAACTTCCGAGTGGCGATTAGAAAATAACGAAATGTAATCATGTGATCATGTGCGGCATTTTCGAATACTGAGTGATTGAGGGCCTTTTTTTCTTGGTAAAAATTACAGGAATAAGTTTCACTTTTATACCAGACTAAGGCATGTAAACTGGGGTAGACAAGATTGGATTTCGTTGTTTTGAATTTGAATGCTCAATGAAGAGGGTTCTGTAGCCGAAACACATTCTACTCTGGGAAAGGTCACTGAGAGTTTTTGGGTTCCTGGAAAATTACATAAACTACACTGTTTTGTGTGACACTATTTATAGGCATACTGACACTTCGACATAATAACATACACACGTTAGGGCTTCATATTCTTTCTGTTTACATACTACCCCCCCGGAGAATTATCTTTTATGATATTTTAGTGACCCTCTTACTCTAAAATCCCCTAAAACATTTTAAAATAGAAAACACACGAAATTATTAGATGTTTGGTTACGAAATGAAAGTGACTTATTTTCTCGACGCCTGTAGAGTATCTGCTGTTTTCCAGACGAAGCGCTCTACTATCCACAATCACTTGGTCTTTAAAAAAAAAAAAAAGTTAGATCTTGTCTTCTCCAACCTAAGAACTTGGATTCAAAGACCCTCTTGGGCAGTCGATGTTTTTGTCTCTTTGGACTGTCTCCATTCGCCAAAATGGCTAGGTTTTCGTCTCAGTGTTCTGTATCTAAAGGACGATATACTACAAGGAATTTTTACCTCGAAAGTGTTGAATTTTTTATGGTCTTTTGCTCTCGATACTGTATAGAAGAACTGAAGGGAATCAGTGTTTTGTAGAACATGTATTTTATTTTGCAAATGTTAATATAGAAGTTTTGAAACCATCATTCGTGAAGCTTGTGTTTACTCCGAGATATGTATACTTCCTAACTACCTGAAAGTTACTACTACCAACAGTAGTCCTAACCAGTGGAATGATGCTTCTTTGTTTGTATATGGTTTTGCCCTCATTTATTCTAGGACCATCGCATTCGGCTGTTTTTAGGATTCCATAAAAGCCTCTATGACGTCCTGCTGGGAGCGACCGATCCTGCCCTACGCACTTCTGTTGCAGCATTCATATGATGGCGTACCTCTTTTTCGAAATTATCTAGAAAACAACTGATGTTGTCAAAAATTTTCAAAGACAACCATGATAAATAAATAAATTGACCTCGTTATTTTGTGCATTATGCGTTCCTACGAAGGCTATGAATGTTGGGAGAGCGAATGGATTTTTATTTATAGACAACGTATTTCATTTTCAGATTTTTATCATTGCCCTCTGAAAAATAAGTTAATTTTTTTTTTCAGTTTGGGCCTTGATTTGAACCCAAATCTTCTTTCCTAGTAGTCGACGAACATAACCATCTCGCCATTCTTTTGCATTTTGTAATTCATTTATAATACTTAGTGCTGAACAATGAACAAAAAAGCGCCTAAAAATTATCTCAATTAACTTATACCTTTTTACTATAACTTGTTATAGTTAACACAAGGGTTAACTACGTTTTCTAGCTGAACCTAAACAAATTTTTCTGCATCAGGTCTTTATTATAAAAAAAAGCCTATAGAGAAAGAAAACGCGCACTCTCGGGATAAAGGTAATTATAACCAGGTTGTTCGTCTAGGTTATTGATATTGCAGAATAATTACGAGTTAGTTTTATGGCAAAATTATCCAGCCACCTCATTAAGATAGAATTGTATGTACTCAGTCCTAGGTACACTGTACAAACGGGGATAAATCCTAAGCGAAGCCATATCAAACACTCAAATCTTAAGACGTATCTATACAAATCTATAACATATTGGCTCCATCCTCCCATCGATTTGGGTGCAATGAAACAGTAAGGCCAAAACACTTTTGGCTTTGACCAGAGCAACACCTAGGTACGAGTATGTATGAATATGTTTGTTGAAATGCGGATATTGTTCTATCCAGATCACAAGGAATCTGAGTTCGTTTCGACAAAGAAGTGGTTGACGTTCGCTAATTCTTTCTCGTATCCGTAGAGGACCCAGCCAAAGGCGCCCTTAAAAAAATGCTTTCCGATTTCTGAAAGTTGAATTTTAACTCCAAGTCCAAGTATTTTTGAATAATAGCGATCTGCTCTGAATCTATTCAAGTTGTCGGCGTCGTCATCCTACAAGATCACTTGTATAGTTGTATCGGTAATATCAACGAACTAACTACACCTTTTTTCTACAATGTTTAATTTAAATGGCATCATGATCAGAAATAAATAAATAAAACCCTATTGTCGCCTTCAAAGTTATCCGAATTGTCTGCAGTGCAGGTGTGCCAGCGATTGATCCGGCACTCGAAACATATCTGGTACTCGATTTTCTGTATGGAAATCAGTGCGCTCAGCGATTTTCCGAGTATGTCTTCTCGACTGTTAAACGGTGCCAAATCGGGTAAATTTGTGTTATAGGGCGTTATTGTGACCCAAAATTTAATTATCTTCCCACAAGTGACGCCTTTTTTGCGAATTGCTTCACGCAAACGTTTCATAACTCCCAAATAATTCTCCCTAATAAAAGTATAGCCTACAGGAAGAAATTCATGATGCACGACACTATTAAACAATGAACATACCCTTTTTCTGGATTGAAAACGAGGTTATTTCTTCGGTTTTGGCTCATTAGAAGCACGCTATTCACTGGCTTGATGAAATGAAGCTTGTAATGAATGGTTGTTCAAAATCAGCCTAGGAAAGCATATCTTTTGCAATTTCCACTCGCTCCTTTTTTTTCAAGTTGTTCTGCACCATTTTTGCAATTATCATAATACATATGTTAGTTACTTAGGTGGCGTTACAGTTCGGGGTGAATCTGGGCCTCGAAAAGCAAGCCTCATCAGTTAGTACTGTCTGTTGCTGACAGCCTCCAGCTTTGCAATTAATTGGTCGTAAACGAATTCAACCAATATGTTGGTCATCACTGCTAACTCTCTGATTGTCAATTTGCGGTTTACGACCAGTAAATCTTTAATTTCATCTACATTTTCATCTTCAGTTGGTGTTATCGATGGTCTGCAACAATTGTCGTCATTGTCGGCGGCTTCACGACCAGTTCTGAAGTATGCCAATCGTATACCACTGACTGTTTTCTTTAGTGCATCCTTGCCAAAAACTTTTTCAACAAGGCAATTTAATACAAATTCGTTGCCCAGGTTTTGTATACATTTCGATGTAAACACAACTCTACAACACATGTTATGAAACTCAAATTTAATAGTAATATTAAGGATAGTTGTATCGGGTTTTCCAATAACGACTTGACAACTTTTTTTTTAAATAAAAGGCAAACCATTTGAGATATTTCAACAACTTTATTATTGGCTTAAAGTACAATCAAAACATTTATGAATGGAACAATTTTCAACGACTCGGCTACACATGTCGGCTGAAACGGCCGCTATTTCGTGTTCAATGTTGGCTCTGAGCTCTTCCAACATCGTCGGCGTGTTGGCATAAACCAATGACTTAACGTAGCCCCACAGAATATAGTCAAGCGGCATTAAATCGCACCAACGGCCCATGTCTTGAGATAACACGCTCACCATACTTACTCTTCAATGTATCGATTGTAGCGTGTGCTGTGTGGTTTGTGGCACCATCCTGTTGAAACCACATGTCGTCCAAGTCCACATCTTCCGATTCGAGCCAAAAATAATCGGTGATCATGGCGCGATAACGCTGACCATTCACAGTAACGTGACGATCGTTATCGTCGACGAAAAAATATGGCCCAATAACGCCGCCGGCATGCATACCCCACCAAACAGTTATTTTTTGTGGATGAAGTGGTGATTCATGAAGCACATGTGGGTTTTCACCCGACCAATAACGCATATTTTGCTTATTGACGAACCCAATCGCAGAACGTACGTCGCTTCAAATGGTCCATCGGCTTCAATTCTTGAGTCAGCTTGACACGGCAACTTCACACAACGAATATGTAGACTCAAATTTTTGCACTAAACACTTTTGAACTGAAGGTATTTCAGCAGAAGTCACATTGCCATTTTTTGGGATGAACTATTCAGTCGGTAGAATAGTTACATAGTCCGCTTTTCCATACGGTTTCAAAGCCTTGTTCATTGTTTCTTGTCTTCGTTCCATTGGATATCACATACCATTTTAGACATGGCATGTGAGATATCATGCTCCGTCATATTTTTGCTATTAAGCTCGATGAAACCTGAGTTTTCAAATCGCCAGTTTTACATTTCATTTCGAACGTGGAAATTGTCTAAAGGAACTGAGTTTCCAGTTCCTGATTCGAGAAAATTCGTCTTGTGCCTTTCCTCGAAAGTTCTTCTCTTGTTGATTCTCGACGCTGGTATAATATAGGTTGTCTATTGAATCGAATTATCTAAACTTCTTCTATGTATATGGCAACATTTTTTTTTTTTTTAAACACCTTAAGCAATATACATATAATAAATAATACATTAAAACAAAAGTATGAAAAAAACTAATTTAATTGTTAATATGTTGAAACAGATTCGGTGCGGAAATATTGGCAGAAATCTTTAAAAGGCCAGTCAAAAATGATAATGGAAAGAATGGTACATCGGTGCGTTTAAAAAAGAAAGATTTTTGCTCCTCACAACACGGTGCGGCGTAGACTATGTGAATAACGATGACCAAACAATTTATGCGAAATTTCAAAGGCTGCCTTCGCTCATTTCAAAATGAGTGTTCAAGTGGCAAACAAAACAACACTTATATTTGTTCGCACTAGGTACGCACTGTTGTTTTAAGAACCCAACAGTAACAATAGTGTGTACTACGCAGTTGAATCCTTTTATTATCTATAGAACGTAACGTGAAGAGTGAAGACAACACAAAAAACTTTCCTAATGTATACATATTTTAGAGCATTATTCGAAAACCAGTTAAAAAGCACGAAAACACTTTAAATTGTCACTTTTTAATCTATCGTAAAATTGAGCTTCTCCAAGAACCTGCTTGACGAGTTAGCACTCACGTAAGAGCAAAAGTTTAACACGATTTATCCAGCTCCAAAACTTGATTGCGGCCGCGATAGATTATACCCTGAAAGCATACTAATTGAACTATAATTAAGCATACTCTTAGTTCGTGAACTCTTAATTAGCACTTAACCATGAAATAAAGTCGTTCTCCGTGTGTAGGCTGATTGTATCTAGAGAGGAACGGCACTCGATTTGTCATTTGATTATCATTTGTACTGATGTCATTTTGTATGGCATATTGTGTAATCATTTTGCATCACATCGTATGTTATTGTTTACAGTTGTCATCGCTTCTATTAATTTTTAATAGGTATTCAAAATGCATTCACAAGTTTAACTACTATACAAACGATAGAAAAAAAAAAAAAAACATACCAAGAAGGTTGCGCATTGTATCTCCTGTATGTGCGAGTATTTTATTAGTATCGCAATTTCGTGAACTTTTTTGTACAATAATTAATTTTGGCATTTTATTTGTCTTCAAATTTAAATCGGCGTTTAAGATGTCTAATGTAGTCTGAATTGCGGCTATATAAATTCTATACTGTTGAATCCTAAAGGCAGTGGTCTTACTCATTTCGAAAAAATAAGTACCGATGATGCCGCCATGCCATAAGCTGCAACAAACAGTCAATTCTTGTGGATGCATTGATGCTTGGTCGAACATCTATGGATTGTGTTCGCTCCAATAATGGCAATTTTGCTTGTTGACATAGCCGCTGAGCCAAAAATGGGCTTCGTCCAAGAAGATGATTTTTTGATCAAAATCCGGATCTCCGGATCTCAACTCATGGCGTTGTCTTTGGTCGTCTGGCATCAGTCCTTGCATTAGCGTAATCTTATACGGATATTTGCTCAAAAAATAAGCAGTGTTGGCTCTGGCGATGCTCAATTCAGCTGATCTACTCAAAATCGACTTTTCTGGGTCTTCTTCGATACTGGTCGATAAGGCGGCCATGTTTTCTTCATTTCACACCAATCTATGTATGTGTGGTTGCTGGCTTAAGATCCAAAAGAGTGTACTACGCACTGAAGCCATGATGATGACCGACCGTAGGGCGAAATACACGTTGCGTATTTACAACTGAGCCAAAATTTCTATATTTTGCCAATATATTTCCGCACGTACGGCAAGCGTAAAACGATGCATGGTGAAATGGCAAACCGTACTCAATATTTTGGCAACATGATGTCAGTGGTCACTTTGAGAGCTGCTGAAACATAACAATTGGAAAAAACTATCATTGTTATCTGGTCACCGGTTACAATAGCTACTCTTGCACATGCAAATTTGCAGATTTGTTTTCTCTTTGCTACGCGTTTTCATAATTCACAAAGCTTTAGAAGCCGAATTTTGCGGTCTAATGGAATATAAGTATAAAGATGCACGTCTTTGCTTCCAGCTGCAGTGCCATAGGAACTTTTGTTAAAAAAAAATTTACCTACTCTATAAGCAAAAATATACAAGAATTTACGAGTTGATAGTTAGTAAGTCAAACACCACTCAACCATCTCAACCTAAAAAAGGAAGCAAATGGATCGATGCTGTTTAAATGGCATACTCGTATATTCCACGAAATAATGATAAGGACAAAACAAAGCACGCTTATTTTCAACGTTGTTTTTAGAATTTTACAAAAGCTACTTCGGTTTTAAAAATTAATCGAAAATAAATTAATTATAAAAATTAAATCTTGTTTTATATTTTTGATTTATTTATTAAATTTTATCCAAACGAAATAATGATAAGGCCCAATTTTAGTATGTATAGATCAAGACTTAATACTTGGTGATTAATCCTTTGTTGCTGATGACATCTTGAATGCAGATAGGATGCATAAAATAATGTGGATTTTGTCCCATTCTTCCTTAATGGTCCTTTTCAGATCTTTGACAATATCAAACTATCACCTATTTTTGAAAACATTCATAGCCCAAACACTTTCAATTGGGTTCAAATTAGAGCTGCAGGCGGACCAGTTCAAATAACGGGATGTTTGGGGTCTTAAGGAACCGTTTTGCCAACTTAGATGCGTGGAGAGCTGTGTTATTCGCTGCCGATTAAATCATCTCCAAGACCCACTAAATTATCATCTAAGGCCCGGTATATTTTTGGCTATTCATTTTGGGAGAAATGAAACAAATAAGTGACTTTCCAGAGCAGCTTATAGCACCCCAAACCATTAAAGTGCGCTCTTCAAAATTGCTAGCATGCCTATGCTGCCTTTTTTACTCTCTTATCATGCCAGTATTTCAGATAACCATTTGGCCCTTTCAAATTAATTTTTTTTTTTCGTCAGAAAATACCACTTACACCACTCTTAGTCCCAACATTGAAACTTTTCAGCGAAAATCCACCTGTTCCCTTTTTGACGTGTTATTAATGTGGGACTTGGGATGCATTTAACGTATTCAATGGCATTATTTGACTTCAAATTTGTTGTAGGCGCTTTGTATTCACAATTTCAGAAGGACTGATCGACTAATTTACCGCAAGGCGTCTACTTTCTCGAATATCCCTAGGTGTTAACGTTAGTTTTCTACCATAGTTTTTCCCAAGTTTTATTTATTATAATTTGCAATTGAAGTTTTATTGTAGAATAACTGCGATCGGCCTTGTTGTTTTCCTTGTTCTCTGTAAACGGCCACAAGTCCTTGGGTAAATTGCTTTCCACGAGGCATTATAATTTAATTGTACAACAATCTACAGAATCGTACTTTTTTATGAAAATTCATGAAGTATTTTCAACTGACAAACCCTTTAGAATCGAACCTCAGCTTAATTTCTAATTTTTTAAAACACACTATCTTCACTTATGCTATAGGGTGATTCATCGTGAGGTTTGATTTTCAATTTTCAACATTGCTTTTTCATATTTGTTCAGAATCGTTTGGCAAGTCATCATGGAAAGACTCACACCACAACAGCGTCTTCAAACTGTTCAGCTGTATTACGAAAATCAGCATTCTGTGAGAAATGTTTTTCATGCGATTCGAGGAACTTACGGTGCGCATAATCGACCTACTGAAACCACTATTGCCAATACCATTCGCAAATTTGAGTCCCAGTTTACGTTTGTGGATGATACTCGACCGGTTAGGTCACATCCAGCACGTAGTAAAGAGACTATTGCAGCTGTAGCTGAGAGTGTACGGGAATACCGTGATGAATCGATTCGTCGACGTTCTCAGCAGCTTGGCTTGGCGTATTCGACAACTTGGCGTATTTTACGTGAGGATCTCGGTCTAAAAGCGTACAAAATTCAACTTGTGCAAGAATTGAAGCCAAGCGACTAGAAATTGCGTAAATGGGCTGTGGAAAAACTCAATGAAAATCCGGTGTTTTATCGTGAAATTTTGTTCAGTGATGAAGCCCATTTCCGGCTCAATGGATACGTTAATAAACAAAATTGCCGTATTTGGGCTGATGAGCACCCCGAAGAGTACCAAGAGCCACAATTACATCCATTAAAAACAACGGTATGGTGTGGTTTATGGGCTGGTGGAACTATTGATCCATATTTTTTCAAAAATAAGGCAAACCAGAATGTTGCCGTTAATGGTAACCGTTATCGCTCCATGTTAACAGACTATGTGCTTCCTAAAAGCACATGGTCTCGGTGAGCTCTGGTTTCAATAAGACGGCACTACGAGCCATACAGCGCGTGAAACAAGTCAGAAATCATTTTGGTGAGCACTTAATTTCACGTTTTGCTATGGTAAACTGGCCGCCTAGATCGTGCGATATCACACATTTGGACTATTTTCTCTGGAGATATGTAAAGTCTCAGGTCTTCAGGAATAAGCCAACAACGATTGACGCTTTGGAAGCCAACATTACTCGTGTTGGATCTTCCGAATAGACTACCTCAGACGTAGTCGTGGTCAACATTTACATGATATCATTTTTGAAAAGTAAATACCATGAATTGTTCTTTTAGCCGATAATAAAAATTTTAAGTTCACTTTCACTTTTATGTGTTTTATTTTACATTATAAATCAAACTTCACGATGAATCACCCTATATTTTATGTTTTTTCCCTCTGTTAGCACTGGTTCTTCTACTCGAATAAAAATGTTCGCTAACAGCAGTATCACAGAGTAATTCACCTGGCAGGTAGACTTTAGTCAAACGCTCCATTTGGTAACCATAATAGGGGTGTTAACGTCTTTTTAATATGTTTAATATGTATTGGGTTAGTAACAGCTTAGGTAAGGTACTCCTTTATTTGATGCTAAATGCTGCCAAACGGCATCGTTTTATGTTGATGGACACTTTAATTCCTTTTCTGGACAATTTTTCTTTTGCATTCCTCAGACTAGTTGTGGGGTTTTTCCGAAATAATTCTCAAATCAATTTGTTGTCCTCACTGGATGTCCTTGGTTTGATCCCTCTATCTGACCCATCATCGGCATACCTTATATGTGTGTGAATAAAGTAAAAGAAGTAATTTAGTGCACGTTTTTCTGGAACACACTGTATACTACATATGTGTTTCGAAAAATCATATTAATGGTATTATGCAACTTATTTCATATTCGAGGTTTTTTCCGCACGGAAACCACTGTGCGACGGCTGCCTCAAATCTGCAGCTGATATGAATTGTCAACAAATCAAAAGTATGTATATTTTTGTTCTACAGGGTGGCTGATGAATTTTCCTACATTAAGAAACTTGAATAACTTATTTTGTAATTCATATAATTTATTTCTTGTTATTTCATTCAAAAGATAATTCAATTTTATTTCGATTTTTAATTATTTTTAAAAATTATTGAGTTTAAATGGCCTCCGCGCTGATTGACGCATGTGCGGCATCTAATCAGAAAATTGTTCATGACTGTCTGAAGAGCTGAAGTGGGATTGCCTCAATTATTAATTGAATTGATTGTTTCAAATCACTCAAATTTGTTGGTTTGGTTTTGTAAACTTCCTGTTTGCAATAACCCCACAAGAAAAAAATCAGGTGCAATAGGTTTGGAGACCTGGGGGGCCAACGAAATATGGAGTTTCTTGAAATTATCTTTTTGGGAAATTTCCGTTGCAACACTGCCATAACAGGCCTGGTTATGTGTGAACTTGCCCCATCTTGTTGGAACCACACCGAGTTGAAAACTATTCTCTTCCGGCGTAATTCTGGAAAAAAAAAATTTTTGTAACATTTTCAAATAACGTTCCCCAGTGACCGTAACAGTGAGACCGTTTTCTTCTATAAAAAAAATATGCCCCGACAATGCAACGTGAGGAAACTGCACACTGCACTGTGACTCGAGCTGGATAAAGTTCCGTCTCATGGAAAATTTCTGGGTTTTAGTCATTCCATATTCGACAATTCTGCTTGTTGACATTGCCGTTTAAATAGAAGTTGGCTTAATCGTTCTCGTCCGCCATTTGAAGGAGCTTCTGGGAAAACTCCAAGCGGATCGGAAAGTCTGTGGGGTTTAATTTGCTTGTAATTTGAACCTTATAAGGAAACAAATTTAAATCTTTGTGCAGAATTGTTTGCAGTGACTGTCTGCTGATACCCATTTGGGCAGACAAATTTCTTGTCAAAACGCTTGGAGTTAGCCTGTGTTAGCGATTGTCCCACGCTCCGCAAAAGAGTTTACCAACCTCATTATGGTTCATCTGCTTGGAACGTGCACCGAAACTGCCTTTAGAAGGAAACAACCGACTCCAGCGCGTGATAGCCGCGCACAAGTTTCATCATCCCAATTGTCCATTTTCATTAAATATAAATAAAAGTATGCAAATTACAAAAAAAAAAAAAAATGATTAATTATTTACAAAAAAAGTTATTACATTTTATTTTGGTAGCGCGATTTCATCAGCCACCCTGCATTAAAAGAAGAAAAATCTCGAAAGTTAATCAAGACTTTCGAATCAATTTAAATTTGTTTCATATACAAAGAACGCATCTCATACTCCACGAATCTGACTGCCCGGTATTTTGTCCCATTCTCGGTGAAGGACTTTCATAAAATGGTCGGTGTTGATGTATTTGTATGTGGAAGTCTCTACAATATGCTAAAGGGTGATTCATCGTGAAGTTTAATTTATAATGTAAAATAAAACACATAAATTTGAAAGTGAACTTAAAATTTTTACTAAACATATGTTAAAACAACAATTCATGGCACTTACTTTTTGAAAATGATATGTAAATGTTGGCCACGACTACGTCTGAGGTGGTCCATTCGGAAGGTCCAATTTTGGAGACTTTACTTATATCCCCAGAGACACTTTCATAATTACGGTTGCATTTGCTTTAACACCATCGTCACTAAATATAGGATAACGCGAAAGTCACACTTCATGACGCCTATATTTCAGGAAGAATTTTCTCTTTTATCTGCGAAACAGTTCATGTATGATACACTTTTCGTGCCACATCTCAAAACTTTCAGTTATGCTTCTCCCAAAAAATTTCTAATCATACCTCGATATCTTACGAGGGCTGTTTGATGAATACCCGGATTAAAATGACAACGCAACTTTTTCAGGTTTTGACAATTTATTTTTCAATGTAATCCCCTTTCAACTCGATACATTTTTCGCAGCAGTGATATAACTCTTTTAACCCCTCCGTTTTGTAAGACTTTTGTTTGCTTGCAAAATACTTCTCCGTGGCGGCGATGGCTCCCTCGTTCGACCCGTACTTCGGCGAGCGATGTTTTAAGGTTTGGGAACAAAAAGAAGTCGCAGAGACCCAAATCCGGAAAATACAGTGGAAGGGGGAGCATTTCGTAGTGCAATTTTGACCAATTTGGCTGTGGCGACTACGGAGGTGTGAGCCAGTGCGTAACCGTGATGAAAGAACATTTTTTTCTTCGCCAAATATGGTCGTTTTATCTTTAAATCGGCGTTGAATCGGCCCAATAAATCGACGTAGTATGCTTCTGTGATTGTTTTTCTTTTCTCCAAATAGTCAACGTGAATCGCACCTCGAGCGTCTCAAAAAACGGTGGCCATCAACTTTTTGGCCGAAGGCACGGTCTTAACCTTCTTTGGAGCACGTTCACCGGAAAGAACTCATTGTTTCGATTGTTCTTTGATCTCTGGTGTGTACTAATAAATCCATGTCTCATCGATGGTCACGAAACGACGCAGAAACTCCTCCGGTTTTCGATTAAACGGGGCCCAGCACGTTCCCCGGTGTGGGCCACCTGGGCGAGGTTCATCAAAATGGCAGCGCCACCTATCTCCCAATCCGGGTATTCATCAAACAGCCCTCCTATATACACATATGTGAATGAACATCTTCTAGTCGAAATCTTTGCAAGAAATGCAAGATTCTATTTGTATATAATTTTAAAACAAATAAAAAGACAGACTCGTTTCAATTAAATTATTTAAAGTTCCGAAGCAAAAAATTGTGCTACTTTGAGTGCACCCACATCCACTGACTTGCCTCGAAATTTGGTTCGTAGGTCGCCCAATATCATTTTTATAGTCTCTTGATGTTCAATCAGCTTTTTGACCTTTTTCAACTTTCATCAGATCTTAGCCGTGCATCTGCAAATGTAATCTAATGTGATACTAAAAAAAAATACTGCCAGGCACAATTGTATTATAGGTACATGGTACATATAACATACATATAATCGTATGTTATGGCCAATTAAATTTTTTCACACAATTTCTGAGAAACATAATATAATGCCTTCGAATGCAACTGACTTATTTTATTGCCTTGATGCGATTATCTTCACCCGAGCTTTCCAATGAAAATCGATGCAGTGATTTTTTTCTTTTTTCTTATTCAATATTTCCTCATAAACAAGTGATGCAACCGAGCTTTTTTCTATGTAATCAAAATTTTAAGGCGCAACTTAGTACAAATTGCCTCTGTTCAGATCTAACAATTTTTAAATTGACCGGTTTTTAGCATACTCGCCATGACTATGAGGTAACATCGTTTAGTTTATAAATATTGCCTGCTCTATTATAACTTTTCAAACGTATTAAAGATTTATTTAAACGCTTGTCATGTAGATACATACCTACTCGGTATGTGTAAGTAAAATCATTATTATTAGTTTATTTTTATTTTATTTTTTTTCACGTGATTATCACGATATTCCTTGCATTCATTATGAAATTATTCTTACTCATGTACTACAAATATATGATAGATGAACGTTAACGTAATGAATCTAAGAAAACAGAGCAGAACTGGAAACTCAAATTTTTAAGATTGGGCTTTGCAACTATTTCGTAAACAAGTTTCGAATAAATCAAAGATAGTCATAATTATAATTGATTACTTTTAATGGTCAATTTAATTGCATACATGCCCTATTATGATGGCATCTTAATCTGGGTGTTGGGGTGTTATTCATTCTGTAACTCCTTAATTTTAAATTCGAAATACCTATTTTTTTTTTTTTTTTTTTCGATATGCACACGTAAAATGTATGTGTTTTTTTGTCGATGACCGCATACTCGTACTTTTATACATACAGTTTGTCAAGAAAGTGTTTTGACAATAAAAGAAAAACGCATTTTAAAGTTTTTTCGTAAGCAAACGGTACTTATTTTTAACAAAATTGTAATAGTCTTAAATTAAATTATTACTTGGTATCACCAAAAAGTAATGCCGGAGACGAGCGTGACACGTATATGGACGATCTGTCAGTCGGTTCTCGCGCTTCTTTTGCATCAATTTTAAAAACCACGTAAAAAAGTATTTTTTAAATCTCAAACTAAAAACGTTATCAGATGGCATATTAGTAAGAAAATTAAAGTATGAAGTATTTAATGCAAATGGTTGTTCGATAAATTTTTAGAATGTAGCATCACTGATTCATTTGACGTTTCCAAATATGTTCATAAAATTTGATACTTTTTATGGAAAGAAAGTGACACGTCAAAGAGCGCTTAGTTGTTTCGTTTTTAGTGTGTTTCAAGTAATAATTCAGTCAAAAAATGAAAGTTTCTCATAAAAGACTTCATTGGATGATTTTTTTGATTTCAACATGAACTCAACAACTCTGCAATGCTGCAATTTATAACTTGTTTGCAGAGTTCGTTCTTTCGGTCGTGCAAGCGTCAATGATGAATTTCCTAAAACATTGATACCGTACGCGCCATGATTGAAACCGATCGGCATGTAACATAATGTGAGATAGAAGCAACTTTGAGCATTAGTAAGAGCAGAATTTAATCAATATTGTATAAATATTTAGCTGTGAAGAAGCTTTGTGCTGTTCTAGGTATAGATACCACACAAGCAGTCCGGTGCTAAAAAAAAAAGGTCGTGTCGAAGGTGCAAAGAAATGGTAAAGAAATTCAATCGCGGTGAATTACAGGAGATGAAACCGGAATATACTCGTATGAACCCGAATGTAAGCGATAATCGGCTGTTTGTATATTCCAAGTTGAGCGAAAACCGACAAAAGTGACACGTTCTCGAATCAAATTTGAAAAAAGATCATTTGTTTTTCCGGTAAATCGGGTCATGTTGCTACTGTGGTTTTAGAGAATTTAAGTACTGTTAATACCGATTGGTAAATAACAAATTGTTTGCCGAAAATCACCAGTGAATTGCATAAAACCAACACAAAAAACGAGCTGTCATCCTCCATCATGACAATGCGAGTGCACACAGAGCCAGTCAAACGATCCAAAAATTTCAAAACGTCGAATTAATTAACCATTGCCCATATTCTCCTGATTTATCCCTTAATGGTTTCTTTTCCCGTTCCTGTTCATAACAAAATAGTGCACAAAAAGGCGTTCAAAAAGCATGAGTCCCATCACACACAGTATCACCTTTTGCGCTGTCAATCTTGATTTCGCAAACGCTTGCGATGAACCACCATTCTTTGCCCACGATTTTTGACGACTTCGATTGTCGTACATAAAAATTTTTCATCACCGGTTATAAAAATACTTTAGAAATGGCTCGAGTCCATTGCTATGAACAACGTTTCGCTTATATTGAATTTGTCCATACATCGAGCTTCTTTTTGTGCATGGTCAATGCCTAAGTCCATACAAATATCGAAAGTGCTTAAATGCCTAGATTTTTTGGGCGATTGGACGACCAGAGTGTGGTTTATATTTAACATTTAACAAGTTCCTTCCCCGTAAACATTTTGGAATGCGAATCATACACAAGATTAAACTATCACCTTTCAAACGAGCGTCACAGTTGTCAATGCAAGCAGTTGTTTTTGAATTATTTAGATTTAAAGCCATCTATCATCAAAAACGCCACGAACTTCTTTGCAACCCCAATATACCCCAATAAAAAATTATTGAAGAAACTGAATGACTACAGGTTCTCTGGAAAACGATGAAACTTAAGAAAATTTACTATGTGAATTACATATACTTTATTATATCTTAACCAGATCAGCTTTCATAGAAAGTTCTGGTCTCTTAAAACTCGACATTGTGGTACAAAAGACATTTTAGCAGGGCGTTTCACAATTAGCTTAAGAAAAAGAGAAAAAAATTAATTCCTGGGTTCGTTTTATTTAAAAAAAAAAATACAGGTTGAACTGACTGGTGTTTGTCTCCTCGTCGTATTCTATGCTCTTTAACAATGTAGGAAGGAAAATATACAGATGTTTGAGTTTTGTCAGTTACAACTGTCCAATAGTTATAAATGACTAAATGGTCCATCAACATCTAACGATATTTATATATTCGAAAGTTTCTGATCTAGGCATTCCTGTCATCTGCAAATCTGTCAATTAGGTGACGAGTAGATGCTAAGTGAAAAAGATGATATCCGCCAAGTGGCTGCCAAGTGTTGATACACATTTGTGCCCGTTTTATCGGATTTTCCATGACCTTCCGCAAGATTTCCAGTGATAACTGTTCGCATTCCTGTCGAATATTCCCCTTAATGGCTGCGATTGTCTAAGGCTTGTTGGCATAAACCCGCGACTTCAAGTAATCTAAATCGGGCAATCTTGCTGGCCATGCCAAATCGACAAAATTGGAGATTACGCGACCAGAAAACGCTTCCTTCACAATATCCATTGTAGCTCGTGCTGTGTGCTGTTGCACCGTCTTGTTAAAACCACATGTTCACCAAGCCCAGCTCATCCAATTCCGGCAGTAATAAGTCGTTTATCATGGCCCTGTAGCGTTTTCGCCAGTAACAGTGATCGTATTGCCTATGGCGTCCTCAAAAAATACGGCTTAATCACTCCTCCCGCGTGAATGCCGCACCACACAGTGGCTTTGAGTATATGTAATGGCTCTTCGTGCATCACACGCGGATTTTCAGTGTCCCAGAAACAAAGATTTTACTTATTGACGTAACCGCTTAAGTGGAAATGCGTATTGTCGCCCATGATGATTTTTGACACAAAATCGTCCTCTTCGTTGTTGAGATTGAGGACGGTCAGGAGTCATTAACATATGAACTGTTTGCACTTTGTACGGGAACATGTGTACGTCTTTCACTAAAATTCGCTGTAGGTGGTGATGTATGGTGATGCCCAATTGTTTGACCCGTCGTCTGGTTGAATTTTCTTCGTTCTCAGCGAAATCGGCAGCCACAGCCGCGATATTCTTGGCCGAACGACCAGTCCGGTAGCAGCCATGCCGTGCATGATCTCCTATAGTTCCACTCTGTTCGTGTCTAGTAGCTTAGCGCCGGTATGTTTGCCCAATTGGCGCGACACGATTAGGAAATCGAAGCCGAAATTCACGCTGCACTAACACCACCGACCGATTATTGGTTGAAAACATCGACACAATTATTCCACGCTCTTGGGGAGTATAGCGCTGCTAGTCTGTTTGTATACTGCAGCTTTCTAATTCACAAATATCAAATATGATTGACGTACGACGCCACTTGCAAAAATGTTACCATCTTCCGGTAGGGTGACTAATTTTTAATTAAGTCCGCTCGAAGTAAAAACAAAAAAATGTTTACAAGTGGTACCAGCACTTCCAATATTACCGAGAAGATGCCAATGACCAACCTCGCTCTGAATGCCCAGCACATCAACAAAAGATGACAACGTCGAAGCTGTGAAGAAAATTGTTTTGAAAAATCGTCGAATTACATTGAGAGAAGTTGCTGAGGATGTTGGCATATCGGTCGGCTGGTGTCATGCATTTTTTTCGGATGTCTTGGACATAAGACGTGTGTCAGCGAAGTTTGTTCCGAAACTTCTTAATTTTGATCAGAAGAACCGTCGCATGAGCATCGCTCAGGAGCTTTTGAATGAATGAAGAGACCTAGGAAAGGACGGAGGAAATAAAAACGACATTGTTGGAAGATCTTAAGGCTATACCAAAAAGTACTTATGAGAAGTGCTTTAAGGATATAGCGGATATATAGAAAATAGCGTTGGCACAAAGGTATTATATCTGAGGGGGATTCCTTTAATGGGGACAACATTAACCTTGATGAATAAATAAATAAATAAATTTTTTTTTTATAAAAATCTAAAGTCATCTTACTTTTCGAACACACTTCGTACAACAGAAATTGAAAAGAGCTTTGCGAAGGGTGTCCCAAAATTCACACAAAATTTTAATTTTGCGCCTTTTGTTCAGTAAAGTGTTGCCAAAAAAAAAATCAGCGTGACGACTGACAGCTCATGGATATTAAAAATGGAGCGCTACACGAAAGAACAATACATTTTCATTGTTGGACAATAATTTAAAAGTAATGAAGGTTGTGTGCAAAAATGAATGTCGTACAAAATGACATCGGAATATAAATTAACTTCATCAGCTGTTAAAAGATTAATTCAAAAAATTTTGATACTCTAGCCGCTCTTCTACAAGTCGTTCTACACAAAACATCAAAGCTGTTCATGAGAGTGTTACTGAGAGTCAATTCGCTCTACAGCGTATTCTGGCGAAAGATTTACATTTTGTGCATATTAAGTGCAATTGACATAAGAATTGAAGCGTACAGACCACGCACAGCGAATAGTATATATTTAATGGATTATGGAATAACAAGTGGATGCTGGTTCACCTTCATTTTCAACTTGATTACTTTGTTAATCGCCAAAATCCACAACGTATCACTGTTTGGTGTGGATTTTGGGCTATCTTCTTTAAAAACGTGGCTGATCAGGTAATGGTGCTCGCTGTGGCGACATGATAATCTAGGTTTTTGTGCTTAAATTGTAAGTTATGGACTCGTATATATATAAAAAATTTATTTCTATAAAAATTACTTCTTGAGTGAAATTTGGGACATCCTTTACTTACAAATTCCGGGCGATTCAAGGTTTCTCTCTTCTTTGAAAGTGCATCTTACATATTACACAAGATATATAACCACTTTTTTGAGTAAATTGGCCTTTAGTTCTAAGTCATCAATAGGCACAAACCAATGCTTTCAGATAGCTCGAGAGAAAATCGCATAATCTCGGAGTCTAATTTGAAGAAATCACCTTCTCACCAGGTTATGATTTCATTAAATCGAAGGTTTGAGTTGCTCGATACCATTCACGTTTTGGGAATGACCTCCATTGAACGTAAATTGAGCTCCGCTGAAAATTAAGTTCCCGTGATGTTATCACCATGTAAATCAGCTATATTTCCTTCGGTGCACACAGTTCGATATCTTACAAGGTAAATCTCCAGCAAAGAATACATTTCGCTCAAAAGGAAAAAGCGAAGTAACATACTCTATTAGTTTGGCGAATTGTTGAAGAATGAGCCTTTCTATGCTCTAGCGTCTTAGTGATTAATTCGAACTTGCAATCTCAAGGCACTAATTTGTTTAGAAAAGAAGAGTTTGACAGAGTAACGAGTATATGAAATATAGTCACCGCGTAGAATGTTACGAATCCTCCTGTTAATGTGGATATATTTTTGTATACTCGTACTACCATATATGCAAAAATCATAAAAAATTGGCTATACACCTACTGCATGTCAGCAGAGCGAAGATGATTATTTAACCAACAGTAGATCGTCATTAAATTATTCATTTAACAAAAAAAAAACGAAAATTGGGAAGACAACTAAAGTCGTAAACGCTTAGCATAATTTTTACAAAATTCAGTTAAAAAACATCCGATGAGGAGGGCAAAAGACATTACTGAACTTTGTTGATAAACCCGGATAAAACAACTTGACATTGACTGATCCTCTTCATTAGTCACACAATGTCTAGCTTAAAATGATTTTTGTTTTTTCGTTAAATAAAACAGCAATCTTGATAAATGTTTACAAATATAATACATACGAGTACAGTCACTGTTTGTTTGCTAAAAAGAAAACATCTGAAAAAACTGGGAAAACATTGCCCCGGTAATGTCCCAATGTCTAATATTGAGAGAAGGCAGCTACGGCTTCGCTTAAGCACCCGACATATGTACTTCCATAAATCGTTGAAACAAATCCACGTTGCATATAAGCACACACTTTCGATTTCAATGCTATTTCGCACGTCATTTCTGAAAATCAGGTCAATTAATAAAAAACCTACAAATTTTCTCTACTAATCTCTGACATAAATTCCAACAATTTTCATTTATCAGTTTTTGCTTTTGGCTTTTGGCTTCGTGGTGGATGGTAATCGATTGATTGCTCAATGTATTTGCATGGTGTCCACTTATGTACATAGTTATAATTTACACTAACACTTACGTGTACGAGTATCTCTATTATTAATTCAATTAAACAGAACATCACAGTATCGACAATTATTTATTTGATTTGGCGCCTCACTTCTTGAGTAAAGTCTTGTGAATCTCTACTATCAGTAACTATTTTATTATTTATTATAAGCAAACTACATAGCATACAATGCAAACAAATCTAATTATCGATGAATTTACAAATTTAAATATCTTTAAGCAGAACATTTAAATTCGGGGACCATAATCTGTTCATTTGTTTGGTTTTCGACTCAATACGATTCGTATGATTTGTCGTTCATCAATTAATTCGATTAGAATAAATATTGTAGTTTATTTTATTGTTATGTTTGTGCTGCTATGGAAAGTTAAATTTCCCTGTAAAAATAGAGGGTGTGTCTGTTAGTCTATCGGTTTCTTGTGTACGAGTATCTATGGTACGAGTATATATGGTATTGCCGGCTTTTCACATCAATGCACACATGGAAGTTACCCTCCACCCTGTTCTCAAACAATCGCATGGAAACGAATTATAGAGATTGTATAATTCATGAGTAAATAAAGAAATAAAGTCACAAGATTTTTGTCGCCACATGACAATCAATATTGAGCTAGAAATTCTTTTTATGAATACCCGTGCCAGCTGATGTCTCATGCGGAATAGGTATTGTAGCGGTCGTTACCCGTGCGTCATTATACCTTTTTGTCTTGTCCATTATCTGTCAAAAAAATCACTTACGTCTACATAATTTGTCTACGAGTTCGTTAACAGTTTTTGAATTTGTTTTCTAAAACAGCCGTTTGTATCCGTAATGCGTGACGTTGTTTGTGTCAGTATCCACTGGTTACATATACTACGTAGGTACAGTATGTACGCAACATAAAAATGACCTAATCTATTATTTGCTTGGGTTATATGAAGTCTTTGCAGAGGTTCATTCACATGGAGCTTAAGGGGGTCGATATTTTACGTTTTATTGTCGCAAATGGAATCTGATACAATGGTCTGCCGCAGTGCTCGATATAGCCAAGTCGGCGCAGTCGTCTTTAAGACTTTTGATTCAATGGTCACGAACGAAAAACAAAAAATTGTTTTTCATTCTTGTCTGCAATTTAGATATTGTAGTGATGATGTCTTCAGTTCGCCGAAACAAATATATCATTCTAAAACCACATCTTTCGAATCCAGGAAGGTGGCTACATATTTAATATACTCTAATGCATAGACACCTTCAGAGTTCCTAAGGAAAGCGAAGCAGCAAAGGAACGTAACAAATGAAGAGGAACTCTATAAGATCTAAGTTCTTTTGTTACCAGTAATAGTAAAATCTAGCTGACGTCTAGGGTTAACGACTAGAGTGGGGTGAAAAGTAACCTCCTTGGGAATGAAAAAAAAATTTTTTTGAAATGTTTTTTTTATTTTATTCAATATAATCCCCTTTTAGTTTGATACACTTATTCCAGCGATTTTCCAACTTCTTGACTCCGTCCGAAAAGTAATTTTCCGGAAGGTCTGCATAAAACTCCTTCGTGGCGTCGATAATTTCCTCGCGTAAGCTGAATTTTTTATTGATGAGCCATCTTTTGAGGTTTGGGAAGAGATAATAGTCCGAGGGAGGCAAATCGGGCGAATACGGTGGATGCGATAGCAATTGAAGCCGTAAGTCATTGATTTTAGCCGTGGTTGCGATGCTCTTTTGCGCCGGTGCATTGTCTTGCAAAATCAAATTTTTTTTTCGCTTGATGTGAGGTCGTTTTCCAGCGATTTCGGCCTTCAATCGCTCCAATAATGCACAGTTATACTCGCTGTTGATGTTTTTTCCTTTTTCCAGGTAGTCCACGAAGAGTATGCCATGACAATCCCAGAAAAGCGACGCCATAACCTTCCGACCCATCGAGCCTCCCTCGGCCGCTTCGGAGCACTCGTGCCGGCTTCAGTCCATTGCCGGGCACTCATTCTCTCCGCCCGATTCCGCATCAGCAAGTCCAAACACTCTTTCGAAGTACTCTCGCGTTCGTGTTTTTGGTCAAGAGTGAGTATGCGCGGCACCCAGCGGCAGGATAACTTTTTCGTATGCAGAATATTGCCCAAAATATAGCGTGTGCTCTCAGTACTAATCTTTGTGGTATCTGCTAGCTCGCGCACCTTCACTTTTCAGTCAGCCAACACCATTTCATGTATTTTTTTGACATTGTCCTCTGTAACCGCATCGGAGGGCCTGCCGCTGCGGTCTTGATCGCTGGTGGAGTTGCGGCTACGACGAAACTCTTGAAACCAATATTTGACGGTGTAATCTGACGGAGCATTAGCCCCATAATATTTATCTAACTTTTCTTTTGTTTCCTTCGCCGTTTTGCCTCTCAAAAAATAATGTTTTGTGAGGAAACGAAAATCGTTTTTGTCCATACTCAACATGATGCCAAACACAATCAGCTGTAAAAACAAAACTAATGACAGTATCACACTGAAATTTGAAATGTCTGCTTAAATATGAACGTACTTTAGGGCACCATAACCTTTTTTGCAACAGCAGCGTATTCTGGCGGTCAAGAAGGATATTTTTCACTCCACCTCGTACATCTTTCTTCAAGGCACGTCAATCTTATATTTCCGTAAACCTTGACATAATCAATACATCAACATGAGAAATAAATGGCAATTAAAGGCCTTACAAAAAAGAATACATTTATTTCAGAAAGGCTGCCTAGAACAGAATCCCCAGAAGTAGCCCCTTGCGCTGCCACAAAAAAAAATGCCTTATTCTTGCTTTGCTAACTTTACAGGTAGAAATATAAGATGCTTATAGCAAAGCAGAGGACCTTATTAACGGCTATTTCAGACATTTCTTAGAAACTTTCTAAAAAAAAAATTCATTAAGTAGTGTTTTTTTTTTTTCTTTTTTTTTGTGGATATTAGGTTAGATATTGAGTGCAGAATGGTTTCCTCTGCTCTCAAAAAACGGCTCTTAGGTAAGCCGCACATATCTACATATCATATCTACAAGAGCCCATGATAAGGATAACTAAGGCGCGGATGCATGACATATGTATTGGGTTCTTCAATAAGTTCTGCGGTTTTGTTTTTTTTTTAGGATTAAAGTTAAACACACATTTTTGTTATAAAAGCTTGTATTGAATCCGTTAGATATTGTTTTTCATGGTCTATTAATTTCTTCCAACGTTCTGGAAGAGATATAATGCCTCTTTTGTAAAAGTCAGCAGACTAATGGGTAGAAAAGTTTTTTAGGTACGTTTTGATCTCATCTTCGGAATTAAATTTCCTCTCGTGCAAATTGTTTTGGAGAGAGTGGACGAGATGGTAGTCAGAAGGCGCAAGGTCTGGAGACCTGGACACAGCATTTCTCTCCAATACTGTTTATGGCATGGCGTTGCCATTATGGAAAACAACGCCTTTCCTGTTTGCCAACTCTGTCTGTTTTTCTTCCACTGCCTGCTTCATCTTCAACTCAAAGTAAAGGACACCTCGCCAGCTTCACCAAATGCTCAACTTGACCTTTTTGGGATGCAAATCCTGATTACCGACCAATTGCGGTGTTTTACCACTCTTTTCAGGAAAGTCTCAACCGAGTTTCACCTCAACAAAGACTCACAGACCATTATGCGATCCATAATGTTTCTTTCTCTGAGTTCGTGAGGAACCCAAACATTTACCCTTTTCGACATTACAAACCCTTTCAGTCTCTGCGAAACGGTATTATGGGCGATGTTATACCGCTGAGCGATCTCCGGTGTCGTTAAATGCATGTCAATGGTAACTGCAGCCAAGATTTGATTGTCGTCTATGGTGGGTGGACGTCCAGAGTGAACGGCATCAGCAATGTCTGTATTTCTTGAACGAAAGCGTCAACGTTTATAGCCGAAACGTCAACAAGTGTCAACGTTTATAGCCGAATCTCTATACACGCTGCAAATCTCCCATTGCGCCTCGGTCCCTTTGACAATATATATATATATATATATATATGGAGCACTTAGGGGATATTCTAGTCTGTACAAACGAAACAAAAAAATATTTGTACTATCCATATTTTTATCATTTGTTTATTGATATTTTAAGATTACATAAAGCTGGCAAAGTGAGGATCCAAAAAATAGGGTGTCCTGGCATGCATGATTTCAACCCTTTTGGTTGA
The DNA here is from genome assembly GCA_907269105.1 of Volucella inanis. Taxonomy (NCBI): domain Eukaryota; kingdom Metazoa; phylum Arthropoda; class Insecta; order Diptera; family Syrphidae; genus Volucella; species Volucella inanis. The sequence continues at coordinate 13,907,881 of OU026156.1, read as the reverse complement.
TAATTAGTATAGATGCCGGTATAGCCCAAACCTAAGAAAAGTGAAAAAAAAAATGTTGGCATGTTTTGAGGCGATAGATGAATGTGCTACGATATCGTGCACGCCAACTCGAAAAAAGTAGTTTCGAGAAAAACGCGTTTAAAGTTTTAAGACAAGTTTGTTCCGATCAGACCGGAGCAGGCGTTGCGAAAATTTCTCATAAAATAATTAAAACTTTGAAAAATTATTTTAAGGGCATATTCTTGAATGTCTTAACTTTGGAAATATGAATAATAAAATAAATTTAGATTTTTTAAATTTGTAGTCTAGTATACCCTCTTAAAACACGTCCAATCAAAACAAATTCTCGTAACAATGTAAAGGATATTCTATTCTATTGGAATAAAAAAACTAAAATTTCATAACGGTATACACAGAAATTTTCTGAAACAATGAACATTACTTCCACACAAAAAACCGCAGAACTTATTTAACAACCCCATATTCGCAGCTAGAAAAATAAATTTGACAAAACCTCTCAAGTTGAATTGCAGGTTGTGTCAACTAAACATTTGTCTTCGTCACCTTCAATCGCATTTAGTAAGCAAAGCAATACCCACTCAGTCCTCCCTGCTCAAGGGGAATCTGAAGTTGAATCTGCAGATTTGGCAGATTTTTTTTTTTAATTAAAGGATGGATAAGGATTCTCTTTGCCAAATATACCACTTTCAAACGAATGGCAGTATACGAGTAGGTTGTCATACAACTTCTAGGGGTAAAAAATTTTGTATATGCAGGGCCATCTTTGTACCTTGAGATTTAAGTGCAATCGGTCTGTTTACGTAGGGCTGTATAGTCTGTTGTCAAATGGTAGTTTATTGGTTTCCCAATCGAACAAGTCGGCTGTCAAATCCCAATCGGGCCCTAAAGACAATCTATTGTTATGTCCACAGTCCGAAAGTCATGTGACTTTGTTGAGAACACAACAATAAGTCAAATTACACTAACAAATGAGCCGCCCCATTTCACACATGAAGCGAAATAACCACTGAGCAAAAACATCTTTCTTTCTCTTTTTGTCCAATTTTCCAAAAAAAGAGGTTTGATTTTCAATAGGATTTTTTTTGACAGATCGTGACGGGTGACACCCATTAAACTACTTTGTCATTTTTGTTCAGTATCGTTTGGCAAGTCATCATGGAAAGGCTCACACCACAACACGTCTTCAAACTGTTCAGCTGTATTACAAAAATCAGCGTTCTGTGAGAAATGTTTTTCGTGCGATTCGAGGAACTTACGGTGCGCATAATCGACCTACTGAAACCACTATTGCCAATCCCATTCCCAAATTGGAGTCCCAGTTTACATCAGTGGATGATACTCGACCGATTAGACCACATCCAGCACGTAGCAGCTGTAGCTGAGAGTGTACGCGAAGACCGTGACGAATCCATTCGTCGTCGTTCTCAGCAGCTTGGGTTGGGGTATTTTACGTGTGGATCTCAGCCAAAAAGCGTACAAAATTTACTTGTGCATGAATTGAAGCCAGGCGACTTAAATTCGCGTCACATTTTGAGTGAATGGGCTCTGAAAAAACTCAATGAAAATCCGGTGTTTTATCGTGAAATTTTGTTCAGTGATGAAGCCCATTTCTGGCTCAATGGATACGTTAATAAACAAAATTGTCGTATTTGGGCTGATGAGCAACCCAAAGAGTACCAAGAGCTACCATTACATCCGTTAAAAACAACGGTATGGTGTGGTTTATGAGCTGATGGAATTATTGGCCCCTATTTCTTCAAAAATAAGGCAAACCAGAATGTCACCGTCAATGGTAACCGTTATCGCTCCATGTTAACAGACTATGTGCTTCCTAAAAGCACATGATCTCGGTGAGCTCTGGTTTCAACAAGACGGCTCTACGAGCCATACAGCGCGTGAAACAATGGACTTGTTGAGAAGTCAGTTTGATGAGCACTTAATTTCACGTTTTTCTATGGTAAATTGGCCGCCTAGATCGTGCGATATCACACTTTTGGACTATTTTCTCTGGAGATATGTAAAGTCTCAGGTCTTCAGGAATAAGCCAACTACGATTGACGCTTTGGAAGCCAACATTACTCGTGTTGGACCTTCCGAATATACTACCTCAGACGTAGTCGTGGCCAACATTTACATGATATCATTTTCAAAAAGTTTACTTTCAAATTTATGTGCTTTATTTTACATTATAAATCAAAACTTACGATGAATCACCATAAATAACTCACGGTGAATAGGGCCTGTTCAGTTTTACTTGCATTGACGAGCAAGCCGCACTTTTAAATTGAAGAGTATATATACCATAAAGTCCTTTGTGCTATGTCTCTTTGATTATTTGGGTGTTTGCCTCTAATTCCAGTTGCGAGGAAGTCTTTATAAGCGAATCCTTTTTTACAGCCAGTCGTCGGCAACTATAGAGTGCCTATTTGGAGGTGGACTTGTTATCAAAAGAAGACTTGGGAGACATATCTTGACCTTCCGGTATTGGTCATTAATTATAATCCGCATCAAAGTTTAATTCGCTAACATGAGCATGGAATGTGTACGGACCTCTACGGGCTATTTTGCCAAAGATTGCTTCTACGAACTGCTCGACCAGACTTATAACAACAAATGAGAAAGTGGAACATCTAATCGATTCCTACACAAAAAACGGCCACTGGCAGCCATCTAATTAAAAAACCATCAACCATGTTGATCATGATAAAGAGCCAATATTAACTTGCTATACGCAGCGAATGGTGCTGCTTACAAAGTCTTTGAGCAAAGGATAAAGTAGGTACTCAGGTTTGTTAGAAAAAAAAATAAAAGAAAAGAAGCAAAGAAGTGTTCGGTTAAACCCATGGAAATACGCTTCTGCAAAAATGATGTTTGGAAGTATCACGGAAATGTCTAAAGAGCTAGCCAAGGAGACAGATATTGAATAAAAGTATTCATAGATTTAGATGGGAATAGAAGACCCATAGTGTTGAAAATGCGGAAGTATATTATTATTTCTGCAAGCTGTTTAACGATATTCCAAATCTCTGTACAACTGCTGGCATATGCTAACTACATTGCCATTATAATAAGAAATCAGCGAGCTGACACTGGACTGCTTGCGGCCTTTGAAGCAGAAGCAGCAAAGTTAAGTTTAGTAGTAAACAAGAATATATTTTCGGCAAGAATGGATCTTAAAACCCGGTGACTCGGATACAGTGAGACAACAGCAAACAATAACTTTGAGTATGTAAAAGACTATCTACCTAGACTCCGTGCCAAGTTCAAACAGCAATAATCAAGCGCAATGTCACTCATTTTTGCCGAAAACTGTTTCGTCGGAGTAAGAAGGAAACTGAGATATAATTTCTTCTCACAAGCAATAAAGAGAACACTGTATAAAAGTTTCACTGTTACAGTCCCACTGTACGATGCCATGTCATGAACTTAAAAGAAATTAGACATAAACTACTTTGAAAGAAAAGTTCTTCGAGTGATTTACGGTCCCGTCTGCATAAGCGGAATTTAAAGAAGAAAATGTAACAACGAACTTTGTGTATATACATCGATATTGTTGTGGCAAATGAAAACAACCGACCCGGCCCGAAGTGTCTGCAAATCCATTCCGGAAAAACAATGCGGTAAAGGAAGAGTTTCCTTCGGATGGTGCGCTTTAGTGCAAAGGGTGCAAAGATAATTTGGTGTGTTTATCGAACACAATCAGAACAGGATCGCGCGAATTGCAGAGAGCTAAATGGTTGAAGCCCAAATTTTAGGCGGCCAGTAGTACCACTTAAATAAAGTAAGAAAATCCAAGTAAGTTTGTTGACTACGAAGTTCCATGGAAAGGAAAAAAAACCCACCTTGCGATATGCCTCGACTGACTGATTTTAGAATTAAAGATCCTCGCAACTTAGTATTAATCATTCTTTTTGTCTGAAGGCCATCCCTTGCTGCTGCAACTTTGAGACGATTAATGACACATTTATTACCATATTTCTTAAGACCGGTGGGGTTAAATGTCCATAAAATTCAATTGACACCACTATTTTTAAGATAAAAACATTTGATAGGTTCTTGTGTGTGCCACAATAGTGGTAAGAGAATAATTGTTTGAATGCAAAATTCCGCTGTCTTTATTTAAAGCGTATGACTGAAAACCACATAAACTCTCGGGTAATACTGTTGATCTTTTCCACAATATCGATGAGCAATAATTGATAGGATGATTATTCAAGGCTTCTATTCAATCTGTCAATTTTTATGAAAAGAACTCCTAGTCTCTTGAAAACATTCCTTCCTCTTGAGTTCTCTCAAATTGCAAATATTATGATTTCCATTCTTTTTGTCATACTGCAGTATGACATTGGCACTAGATGGTCATCAAGTATAAACAGCTGCTTAAATCCGCTGACTCCGTTTGCAGTAAATATTCTGATAGTTTTTTTTTTTTTTTCGTTTGATTCCGAGAAACAAAATCAAACAAACAAATTTAAATATACCCGTACACCATTACATTAAGTCGCACTCGTAAAGCTAAGCCAAAATGATTCATATAAACACGCTTACAACCGGTCAAATCTGGATCTGGATAAACATTTCAACATTAACAAGTTGTGAGTGAAAACGACGTCTCGTCTGTATGGCTGTGAGTTAATTGAAAGCAGAACTGACTGGTTTTTTTTTGTTGTAACAAATGAATCAACAACAAATAAACTACTTAGAAACCAGTATAGAGGGCATTTATTAGTTTATCATTCGATTAAATTAAATAATCTCCTCCCGCAGTGGTGCTTCCCAATAGATCATTAAAAAAACATTTATGGAAATTACTCTTACCCTCTATTTGAATATAAATATTAATTGAATAATTTAATTTGTTTTTATTTTATTTCAGGCGTTGCCGATGGTGTAGGCGGTTGGCGAAGTTATGGCATTGATCCTGGTGAATTTTCCTCGTTCCTAATGAAGACCTGCGAACGTCTAGTCCATTGTGTTAATTTTAATCCCCAACGACCAGTTAATCTATTAGCTTATAGTTACTGTGAATTATTGGAGCAAAAGAAACCTATTTTAGGTGAGTAAATTGAAATTATTATCACACGCAAGTCGAAAGCTTACCTACAGAAGGTTTGTATCTATCGTTGTTTCATAAAATTCAAATAAAAATAGAAAAACAGCGAGCAAGCTAACCCAACAAAAAAGAGGGGTACTACCCACGAGTTATACCATATACGAGTATATTATAGTATTCCTTGACATTTTAAAAGTTTAATGTTAAACCTTTAACTCAGATAAGCAAAATCACATAATATCACGTTTTGTGCGATTCATAAAACAAAACAAAAATTCAAAAAAAAAAAAAAAAAAATGGAAAAAGCAAATAAACTGCGCAGGAAACCTGAAATATTTCACTCTAACGTCTAATTATTTATTTTCTTCTTTATTATTTTTTTTTAGGGATTCAATAGAGGCCTTTACGAGAACATACAGATATATACTCGTACACCTTTTAAATCTGGCTCTCGGTTTGGTTCAGTGAGATATTACATAAAGGAAGCCACTGTCGTATGATAATCTGTCGTTCTTATCACCAAAAAGCTAATGTTTATGTTTACACGTTCTATACTTCTAAACGAATGTGTGGAATCTAAAATTAGTCGAGATAGTCGCATTAGAATGAGAGAGGTGGAAGCTACCACTGGCGTCAATGGTTGCAATGTGACCTTTCTGATGTTGATCGACTAGTGCGATATGAATTTTGTTTATTGTGAAGAGTAACAAAACAACTGCATAACAAGGTACACAGGAACAGATATTCAAGCAGCAGACAATTCAATGATAGGCTTAATTTTGTAAAACTGGTTCAGAGAAGCAAGATTTGCTAAGTTGCTATATCAATTAGAGGTGTTCGTGAATGAGTTTTGATTTGAAAGATACAAAGTCCACTATACGAGTGTTGTTAGTTCTCTAAGTAACTTGATTAATTACAATCAATTTTGATTGAATAATAAATCTGCGAGTAGTCTATGGACTCCTAGACTACAAGGTCAAAATAAAAAGTGGAAAACAAAACAATTTATGTCGTCTTTTGTTTATATTTTGAACCTGTGTTTAAAATGAACAACTCTTTACTGAACATTGATTTTCAATCTTAAAATCAGCCTCTGACGTTGTAATTTTTATTGCAGTTTTCATAAGAACAGATTTGAATTGTTATCGGACAATGATTTGAAATATATACATATTACATGCTCTGACAAATCCATTGTTTTTGTACATACAATCAATATATATGAGTACATTGACGGGCATTTACTAACCCTCGAAAATCAACACTACTTTGGACAATTTTGATAAAAACCACCTATTACCACAACTGCCCTCATTTACAGCTGAACCAATTTTCGTGACTTCTAAAGGGTGAGACAAAAGATGGTATGGATGGTTGGATGTCATTTACTGAATTGAATGTGGTTGATCTTTTCGACAAATGTCATACAATCTTTGGCAATTTTGGTCATGGAATCGTTTACCACGCAACAACGCATTTTTGTTATTCGTCGCCAAAGTCAAGTATTGGGCCTCACGTATGGCATTTTACGACGAATTTTAAAAGTTGATCTTCATTTGCACGCCTATAAAATCTAAATTACTCAATAATTGAAGCCTTCGGACTATCTACAACGTCACCAATTTGTTAACTGGATGTTGGATCACCAGAACAATATGTCATCGAATTTGATTTTTTCCGACAAAACCCATTTTCAGGTGAATGTGTACTTAAATAAACAAAATTATCGTTTCTGGGGACCGGAAAACTCGAAAAAGTCAATGTGTGATGCGGATTATGAGTTGGAGACATCATTGGCTGGAGAGACAGTCACAGTGAATGGAGAACGCTACCGGAACATGTTGACCGGCTTTTTTTTTTTAATTTAATGATTTGGGTTTGGAGAATCTCTGATTTCAATAAGATGGTGCTACCGCCCACAGAAGCCATTAATCAGTCAATTTATTGCGTACGAAATTTGAAGATTGCATTATTTCCGTTAGAGGAGAAGTTGATTGGCCTCCAAGGTCATGTGATTTTACACTTTTAGACTTCTTCCTGTGAGGTTGTTTGAAGATTAAGGTCTATGTCAATAGCCCAGCGAAAATTCTGGATCTCAAACATAACATCCAACCACCCAAAAGTTATCAATAATTTTGACCTTCGAATGGTAGCTTGCAACATAAGCCAGAAGTGGTGGTAACATGAACGATATTGTGTTCCATTCATAATTGCCATAGACCATAGACTTGATTAATTAATCAAATTTTACATTAATTCCAGAATAAATGTGTGTTTAATTATACGAAAACTTCCACACTAGCTATTGGCTCACACTTTATTTATTTTGAAATTTACAAACGCACCATAGGGAACTTGCTGCGTTCTGCCAATGGTATCAATGCCATCAGTAAAGGCAAATACTTGTGGAATCTCTTGGAAATATGGTATATGCCCCTGATCTAAGGTTGGGGGCTTGAAACAATTTTCTCAAAAGTGATATTAAAGATGTCATATGGTAAAATATCACTTCGTCCTAATTCTTTGTTGATATCATCGGACTCGGCTCTACCATTCTCTATTGTAATTCTGCACAATCTGACGAGTTTGGTAGTGATGTAAACACTACTATAAAACCGTTGAAATCCATAAAGAGGTGATCAAAATCGACCTGGTCTTATTAGATCCTAGAGAAAGATTTGTCATAATTCGAATATTCATTCAATTCGTTGCAAAAATTGTTTCAGGTGTTCTCACAATATGGCAAGCAGGATCTTGTAAGCAATGTCAATGAGTGTAGAAGGTCTCATTTCTTGTGGATTACGCAAATATTACTGAGGTTCCATTCATTGGGTACACTTTCCTTTGACTGAATCGGAAATGAATTAATGCATGCGAACAATGTTTTGCTTCAAATCGTTGCTGGTTGCTACGTTATGACTTGACGAACCCCGTGTTTTCAATAAAGCGATGTTTTCGTTGATAGTATGGGGTGGAGCACCATCCTATTGGAACCACAGTTCTTCTACATTGATGTCACGAAAATTTGGAAACAAATAATCGTTGATTACCCCATTGAACCGGTGCCTATTGACAGTAATTTGTAATTCGGTCTCATTATTGAAGAAACAAGGACCGATGATGCCATAAGTCTGACACTGCTTTTTATTTTTGGTAAAACTTCTAAACGTTGGTCCTGGACTAGTACCGACTCACTTCATTCGCTTCTTGTGTTTTGTCTGAGACATCCACAAACGCATTTCAACTGTTATCAGATAGTAATCCGAGTATATATTGTTCGGGCATCTATAGTGTTGGAAGAGTGCTTTGCTTCGATCGCAACATAATCAATTTGGTTGACTATTTTACGATCAGGTGACTGCCATGAAGTGAGAAAACCGTGTGCTAGTTTCAGTAATATTCCATCCCACAGAAAAATCAATAAGCCGAAGGTTTACAGATCTAAAACGCTTTTAATGTCATAAATACTAAGAGCATTGCTTTAGGTTTAACCGATGAGCTCGAAGCATCGTATATTTCTTCTGTCTTGCACATCTAGCTATTGTTGACAAATCTAACTTTGATGACGAATTCCCTTCCCGAAGAAATGTCAAATCTTTCTGCTTACAACAAATTCGTGGCCAAACACGCTGCTTCTGTTTTTTGTAACATTCATCATAGTATATGTAACCATTTTACTTCCTTCCTAGATGATTGCTTGAAAGCAATCTAGGCCCTCTGATAATTGTTCGGATCCACGTTTTCCGTTCAAGGTCCGATGCACGTGTGCGGATTCAAACGTCTTTGTCCTTTTTCCGTTTCATAGCGTCTTCAACCGTAAATCCATCTCTATTTGAGCCTATTAGATACTTCGTAGCGGTCTAATTCTACACACAATCACTAGCCCGGCGGAATAAATTATTACGGAACGGGATAAAATAAGAATGGAGTTGCCATCATCTTGACAGCTGGACTACTCGAATCCTTCTTGTACACTTCGTGGTAAGGGCGGAAATTGGAAATCTTGAGCTACAATGACGATCGAATGTCTAACCAATGAAGGGACAGCTTTCTTGTTCAAGTATATACATGCAAAAGCGATACGGAAGCCAAATATAATTATTTTTCATGAAGGTCAATGCGGTTTTGTGAAGGGCAAGTCGACACATGACGCGATTCAAAGTTTGCGAACAATGATGGTGAAACATTTCGACTCTTTGAGAGATCTGCATATCGACTTCATAAATTCGGAAAAAGCGTTCACTAAAGTTCGTAGATATCTTATCTAGATGACGCTAAAATCTCCAAATGTATCCGAAACGTATATTAGAATGGTACGAGATATATGAAAGTCGAATGCATAGCAAGAATAGGCTGATAATTTGAAGTTAATGTTGAACTATACCAAGGTAGTGTACAAAGTCTGGTGGTTTTTAATGTCGTATAAGAATTTCTATTAAAGCATCACATCGACGAGTCTGGAACAACTTCTATTCTTTTCGCTGGTGATGAAGCTACTATAGGCAATCACGTGACAGCTCTTCAAGTAACTTTTAAAAACGAGTTACGAATTAGTTGTACTAAGACCGAGTATCCGAACATGCAAATCTAACTCCTTACATCTAGATTTTCGTCCCAAAATGTGAAACTGTCATCAGTCTGGAATCAGTGTGAGACAAAAAAATTGCTTATACCTAAGGGTTTGTTATATAGGGTTTTCTAATAACGACTTGACAACTTTTTTTTTAAATAAAAGGCAAACCATTTGAGATATTTTAAAAACTTTATTATTGGCTTGAAGTACAATCAAAACAATTATGAATGGAACTCGATTTCGTTCATATGGCCATCGCGGGCACGTTTGCAGCGGTCGATTCGTTGGACCCAATTTTCAACGACATTTCGGCCGCTATTTCGCGTTCAATGTTGTCTCTGAGCTCTTTCAACGTCGTCGGCGTGTTGGCATAAACCAATGACTTAACGTAGCCCCACAGAAAATAGACTGGCCCATGTCTTGAGATAACACGCTCACCATATTTACTCTTCAATAAATCATCAATTTATTCAATCAAGTGGTGATTCATGAAGCACATGTGGGTTTTCACCCGACCAATAACGCATATTTTGCTTATTGACGAACCCATTGAGCCAAAAATGAGCTTCGTCACTGAAGATGATTTTGCGATGAAATTCATCATCTTGGCGCATCTTCTCCAGAACCCAATCGGAGAACGTACGTCGCTTCAAATGCTCCATCGGCTTCAATTCTTGAGTCAGCTTGATCTTGTATGGGTGTAAACCAATTCTTGAGAACGCCGTGGAATTAACTGATTTGAATCGTTTGCTACGGACGTCTGAACGGCAGCGATATTTTCGACACTTCGACCAATCCGTTGTCTCACTGACACGACAACCTCACACAACGAATATGTAGACTCAAATTTTTGCGCTAAACTTGTTATTGTCTGTCTACTAGAGGGAGAATTACGACCGAAAATTGGAGTTAACGCTCTTAAAGTTGCAGCCACCGATTCCGAATATCTGTAGAAAATTTTTATAATTTGTAGACGTTGCTCGTTAGTGTACTTTACCATGATGAAAATGTTGAGTTTACTGAATAAATTGACAGTGATAGTTTGATGATTAGTAAAAGAGTGCGTTCACAAGTCCCTATTTATCCAACTTTTCTTTTGTTTCCTTCGCGGTTTTGCCTCTCAAAAAATAATGTTTTATGAGGGAACGAAAATCGTTTTTGTCCATACTCAACATGATGCCAAACACGTCAACAACAATCAGCTGTCAAAACAAAACTAAAGACAGTATCGCACTGAAATTTTGCATGTCTGCCTAAATATGAACGGACTTCAAGGCCACCATAACCTTTTTGCAGTAGCAGCGCATTCTGGCGGTCAAGGAGGTTACCTAGTACAACAGTCGCTCGTGCAGCTTTAATATACGCGTCGCATTGTTAGACGATGAACGAAATATAATGGATGATTTTTTAAGCGTTTGGTTTTTATTTGTCAAAAAAAGGAGAATTACATTCTAAGTAGTCCAATTTTGAATCGCTATCTCGCTAATAACACGAGTATTGCTGTCTTAAAAGGCTGCAATTGACGCTGGTTTAACGGCATAATCGCACGATCTATTCAACCAATTCACTGGTCCAAAACTCATTTCTCATTTGGCCCATCGATTCGCGATATTGCATGTTACGCCGTCTTGCTGGACGTTCGGTTTCAGTTTTCACACGAACTGGTGCAAAATCTTCCACGTAGACGAGTAACACAATCCCAATTAATGCGAACGGCGATCATGGTCTCCGTTAATACTGGCGGGTACAGCAGCAATATTTTCCTCTGTACACACTCTACTCATACTGTAGGTGACTTGATGTCCAATAGCGAAGTTCGCGAAAAACATTTTTACAGAGCGCGAATTTTGATAATAAAATTCAATAATTTGTAAGCGTTTTTCGGGTGAAAATCTTTCCATGATGAAATGGCAATGCTTACTAAGCATTGCATTTGACTTTGATACATTTTAACGAGGTGATCCAAAACGGAGTGGTCTGTAGAATGGTTATAATGTGCGCACATTTAGCCAACCCTAAAAGCGGCGCAATAGCAATGCAAATACGTAAGGGAAATATAGAAGCATTCGATGTAATTATACGGGTTACATATTTTAAAGATTAATAACAAGAAAACAAGATTCACAAATCTCTGCACACTCATTTCTATGAATTTTTTTTTAGATTAAAGGTTTTATTATAGTCATCCTCTTTAAGGCACGTGGATGTTTCAGCTGTTCATAGATAATCTTATCTGTGGAATATTCCCCTTGATATGACTATTTAATAATTTCACTGCAGAGCCACTTGTTCGATTGACTCAATTTAGTCATCCAATGCATGGAAAATCATGAACTTTTTTTTTTTTTTTTTTTTTTTAAGATTGTTTAAGCAAGATTGCCGAATGTATTCTACTTTTCTTGTGAATTTATTTTGCTTTGCTCTAGCTAAGTTGCTTACATTTTTTGGATAATAAAATGAATCATTTTTCCATGCTTTTTATAAAATATCAAACAACCAAGGGCACTTTGCCAACATTTGTTTTATTTTGAGTTTTCCGTATTGGCTTGGTCTTAAAAGAAATGCCAATCATAAAACTTTGTTTTCATATAATTTCGCTCAAATAACCAATAAAGTATTTATATGGCAAATAATTTTCTGTTGTTGACAAAAAAATGCTGGAATTCCTATTGTAACAACAAATTGGAAACGATTAATCTTTTAATGTGTCTGATAATTATAAAAAAAAAAAAATAATAATAATAACTCTAGTTAGTGGGTTGTTTTGTTGATTTAAAAAAATACAAATTCCAAAAACTACCGCACCTCCATCTATAGTTAATTCTCTTGATAAGAAAGAGTTTCACTATTTTGGAAAAGGCAGTTACTGGCTCTTTAAATAAAAGTCTCTATAGTTCTGTTGACCTTTATTCGTGTATGTAGAAAGAGTATTTTCTTAGTAATGTAATTATTTCAAACTGCAAAAAGCAAACGTAAAAGCTTTTGGGTAGGATTCTATCAAAGAGCCGTCTTCTAAATATAACACTAACTTAAGTGACGCTGCAGTCTGGAGTAAATCAGGACCTTACCTAACATGCCTCTCCAGCTAAATCGGTTTTTTGCTAGTTGACTGCTGTTGCGCACACGAAGTTTGCTAAGGACCCTTTCCAATTGTGTCCGACACCTAAGATACGAGTTAGATCCTCCTCTGCCGGTTTATTCCTAAATCTTCTTTCCTTTCAACCTTTTCGGAACGGGAAAAGACCTAGCGTTCAAGATGACTAAGCCATTTAAGCCGGATTATACTAGTTTTTCTGAAGAGTTCTTCACATTATGTCAATGTACCCCTGGTACCCCTTTGGTTGACTTGTGAGTTTCGTACAACTCTTTCAAGAACGATGTTAAAAATAAAAAACCACATGTCAGTGCATCGCCTTATTTAAGTTCTTTTCTGACATTGGAGGTCTCGGTTTTTCATAACAGACTTTGACGGCAGAGCATACATTATCCATTGTCATCCTGCACCGACAAACGAGCTTATGAAGGATGATGCCAAAAGCAGACATACATTGCTATGTATAGTTCGTCTCTAAAGACGTTGTCATATGCGGCTTTGAAATCAATGAAGACCTTGTGTGTATCAATTTGGAACTCCTGGGTTTCCTTCAAAATTTACCTTAGTGTGAAAATTTTGAAAAATGCTGGACTTTCCTGGGATAAAATCACACTAAAATTGGCCGATCAGAGAATTGGCGTAGGGTCTTAGGCGTCCACATAATACGACAGATAAGACTTCATTTGAGAGATTGAAGAGATTTATTCCTCTGTAGTTGGCACAGTGACCAACTACTTATTTAAAATCAAATAAGCCGTGCTGAGGTTCAATTTGTTGACCTAGATTAAAGAGATGATTTGATGTATGCTCCGTATCCAGTCATCACCTACTACTTTAAACAGTTCGATAGTTAAGCCATCGGGTCCAGCTGATTTGTTGGACGAGACTGCTGTCCTCACTTTGTTTTATTCAGGTGAACGGAAATTTTGTCTCATCGTCTATGTTCAATAGTTTATTCTTCCTGTCGTCATCACTGTTTAACAGCCTGCAGAAATAATCTTTCCAGGTTCTCAGCACCAATTGTTGTTCTATTGTGAGATTTCCTTCTGTTCAGCTTTGACATGCTCTTTAATTTTTGTTAAAATTTCCTAACATAATTCTTCTGATAGCACATCTTTAAGCCCTCAATCGAGCGTTTCTTGTAGTCTCTCTTTTTTTCTGAATAGCCTTCTCTTCTGTTCGCGGCTGCCTCCTGTTCTTTTCTATCGGGCCGCTTTTTACTCTTTACATCCGTTCTTTTCCCAGGCTTCCCAGTCTGCATTCACCATCGAAGGGGTTTCTTTGTTGGGCAGTTGAAAACCCAGTACATATCTGATAGCTTTTTGCCAGTGATGGCACTAGCTTTCTACTTCTAATTCTGAGACGAATGAATTGACCACCGAGATCGTGCAACTTAAGGCTACTCCCATACTTCTTGTGGGGTTGTGTAAAGTATGTGGCGCATGCTGAAAAACCGTAAACTACTTATTCCTTGGAAGGGCCATCGTGGTAAGATAGAACCTCAACCGACGATGCGATTCGTAACTAACAGCCATTCTATCGCTCTTAAAAGAACAACCTTTAGTATTTCCGACACGTTGACAATTTAATGCTCATACCACTTCACAAATGTTACACCTGCTTCGACAGCAATCATCGTATACGTAAAATAAGCTGACCTCATCAAGAGACTAAACCTTAAACACATATACGAAATGATTTCCAGTAAAAAAATCTCAAGGTCCATCGAATTATTTGCTAAACATCAACACTAACAATTTCACGGGACCACTTGTTGCTTCAACACGGACGATAAGATTGTTTATTGGTTCGTTCCAAAGTCCACATAACAAAGTTTTAATTAAACTCAAAACTCAAAAACCATAAAAATTCATATTTGTACACAAAACCTTACGATAGTAATCTCTTTACTGACAAATGTAATCAAAACCTTTTCGATATGATTAAACGAATTACTCTTTTTGAGATATATATTTTTTTTTTTTTTTTTTAGAAAAGTGTGACAAACTTAAGCTTCTAAGCCATTGGACAAACAACAGACTTTAAGATAACTGGAACTCTCTAACATTACATTACATTGTCAATACTGCTTGGATTTGAAATTCGATTACTGCAAGTGGGTAATTCCACAAACTCAACATCTGTGGTATGCGCACATGAATTGTGAACTTCCTTTCGAATGATTAGACTTACAGTTGTGCAGTGACTTCAAGTGGTTATGAGCTAACAATAAAAGGGGAAAAATATATTTGTTTACCTCCCGCCGATCAAATAAAATATCAGTCAGTGTAATTTAAAATGTACATGTGCATACGATGCAAACATGTGTAAACACTTCACGGCTATGCAACACCTATGGCAGCTGTACGACACGGTTTAGTCAAATCAAATTATTTTCCTTTTTTTTTCGGAAAAATGTTTGTGATTTTTCACAAGGAAAAAACTGGATGCGTCTCCTGTTGCTGTTATGTCAGAAATTTTCAGATTTTTTATTTTTTCATTGGATTTTGTGCTTTGATTTTTCAGATGTTATCTTTCAATAACAGAGGTGTTGTTTTTGAATTCCGTAAACATTTCCCGTAATGTGATTTTGTTCACACTCACGAATACTTTGTGAATTTATTATATTCGAACATTTTTGTATATGCAGTAGATATATGTACATACATCAGTTCAAACAGATATTTTTGATTGCATAACGTGATGCGATTCCAGACCATTAGGATGTCATACTGCAAAGACTATGTCTCTAAAACGCTTAGTTCTTTTCATACTAAATACTGCTCATGTGTTCTTTGTAAGTAAAAGTAGTGGAAGCAGATTTGTGAAATTCACAAATCTGCGAATTTCATGTTCCAAGTGGCTAAGCATTGAACAAGTGCATCCTTCTTGTAGAGACGTATTTGTCTAGACTTTTTCCTAAATGTTGGCTAAACCTTCGACTATTAACGGGTGACCAGATAGCAATGATAGTTTTTCCAATTGTTATGTTTCAGCAGCTGTCAAAGTTACCTATGACATCCAGCTGTCAAAATGTCGTATTCAGTAAGGTTTGCCATTTCATCATGCATCGTATTACGCTTGCCGAACGTGCGGAAATTATTAAAAAATATCGATATTCCGGCTCAATTGTGTAAAATACGCAATGTGAATTTCGCCGAGAGGTCGGCTGTGCTTGACTGTTCAGGCAATTCATCGTACCATGAAAAAGTTTGAGCGTGAGAATACTCTTTAGACAGAAAGAGATTGGTATGAAATGAAAAAAAACATATCTTAATGAAAGAAGACCAGTATTGAAGAGGTCCCAGAAATTATTTTATTTTGAGGTTGGATTTGGGCCTACATACCATACGTATAAGTTCATGCTGACGCAAGAATTGAAACCAGGTGAACAACGTCGTGAGTTTGCTAATTGGTCACTGGAAATTTTAGCCGGAGATCCGGATTTTGGTCAAAAAATAAGCGTACGGCCAAGCATCAATGCATCCACAAAGATTGACTGTTTGGTGTGGTTTATGGTATGGCGGCATCATTGGACCTTATTTCTTTCAAAATAAGGAAGGAGACACCGTTACCGTCAATGGTCTCAAATATAGGGCGATGTTAACCGACGGGTAAGAGTCGATAATATAGGTATATCCATACATGCCATACAAGCGATGTAACGCTCGAAGTTGTGAAGTAGAAATTTGGCCACTAGGTTATCTCACGGCAAGCGCTCATTAGTTGGCCGTCGCAATCATGCGATTTGACTCCACTCTATTATTTTGTCTGGGGCTACGTTAAGTCCTTAGTCTACGGTAACAATCCAACCAATTTGGACGAGCTCGAGGCTATTTTCGGAATAACGCCGCACATATTGGACCACGTCATAAAAAATTCTGCTGACCGCCTGAACCACTGCCAGCGAAAGGCGACCATGTGAATCAAGTGCTATTTCACACATAATGGCATGAACATAGCTTCAAAATAAAACCAGAATCAATTTCATATCTCACACCGTTGTTATTTTATTTAAATTTTTTTTCCTATCGTTCTTATTTCGTCATGTTTTCATTACTATCAGACCTTATCTTTTCGCTTTTTTTTTTTTTAATTTTTTGGTTGCAAGCAGTATATTGTTGTCTGTTGTGCAGTTATTAGACCTGATTCCATCAATTGCTTGTATGAAAATGGATAGTCTTTCAGTTAAGGTGTGGGGATGAGTCCCTTAGAATTGTTTGCGTTGATTCCGGATGGATGGTTGAATGATGTTTTCCCTGAATGATGTTCTTCAACAAAATCATTTCTTTCTTTTAGTCCCTTTTCCGTTTGCATACGTGTAGTTTATGATCTCCCTTGTATAACTCGAGTCACATATTTTTGGTTGATACAACTTTGGTTTAGTGTCTTTCCTATCTTTTATTGTTTCCATCGACTGGAAATGTTTCTTGATGAAATGTAGAAGAAGTTCGAGTTCTTGTATTTCTCTGGTTGTATTTAAACATTGTTCATATAAGTGGTTTGATTCCTTATCTATTGTTTGTTGGATAATGTAGACAACAAATGTTCCCCATGTGGTCGTGTCTATATCAAGGTTCTTTACTGCTGATATACTTTCTCTCATTGTGTCAAGTAGTTGTTTTGAGGATGATGCTGAATCCGTTGCTAGTGTTGGTTGTTTAAGCAATCTCTGCACATATGTTGTATAGATTATTGTTATATCTTTGCTTGATTAGGTTCCAAGCTGTCGTCTAGGTTTTACCAGTTACTTTTGTTTTATCTTATTTCATGGGTCTTAATTTAGGTGTGTCTTTAAGTACTGCATCACCTGCGCTGCGTTTAGAGCATGGTTGTTGTGCACCAATGTTTGAAATACGACTACGAATCGTAACTTCCATTAAATATTGATATGTTTATCCGTTCCAGTCAGAGATCACTGCTTCCTCCTTCGTGATTCCTTCAGTTTGTTATTTTTCTATTGTTTTCTCCTGGAACATGATTTCGATTTCCTGATATTGATCATCTTTAAGATATGCTGACTTGTCTGAGTCCTCTGCGTTTGCTGATTGTAGTATTGGTCATACAGTGAATTTAACAGGTTGTTCAGGATGTCTTTTACTTTATTATATAGGCGTATTCTTCGCCTTCAGTATCATTTACGGAAGTGCCTGGAGTTGTCGCTGAGGATTGCACGTGATTCTTCGATCAATTAAAGCATCATTTCGTACGCTGGATTAATCATTTCAAAGTAGTCGTCTTCAAAGTATGGATGTTGGCCAGCCTTAAAAAGCTCGTCGATAATCGTATCATTGACCACGAACTTGTCCCAATACAGTTTCAATAAAATTCGTTGATTGATCAGATACTTAGATGTCTTCAGTATTCTTGGAGTCTTCTTTAAGTTTCGCAGCGGTGTTTCAATGGCATCTCCCTGTTGTTGTTGCTTTGTTGATTTTCTTTGTGTCTCAGTCCTAAGAACGCTAGATTACTACATATATGTTTGTATTTTCATTGGTTGAGCCCCCAAAAATTTCAAACTAATTATCACCTTGCCACGGGTGGGGAATAATAGTCAGTAAGAGAGGAAAAAAACTTGTATGAGAATTGAATTTATTCTGACTTCTTAAACTCTATACAATTTATTTGCTTACTACACAATTACAATAATTGTATTAGTTAATATTTTTAAACCATGTGCATACGAAAATAAATATAATTCAAAGCAGTTCATTACCAATCATTGATCGGTAATTACGTGTTATATAGAGATACATCTACATCTACCATTGTAAAAATTATTTGAAAAGATATATTTACGACACATTGTGGATCTTTTCACGTTAAAGTTGCATTTTCTAAATTATTTATAAGATTTGCAGCCTTATTTAGTTCAAATTTTATAAAGTCTCTTGACTCTTTAGTAAAGGACAAACGAATAGGACGACACAAAAACATCGAACAAAAAGTATTATTATTCCATTTAAACGCCCTAGAATCAATATCAACTATTGAAGTTGAAGGTGCACTAAAGCAGTTAAAAATAAAAACCCGTCAGTTTGAACTAAATCGTTAGATTTCTGTTTACGAGGTCTGTTTGATGAGTACTCAGACTGGAAGATAGGTGGCGCTACTGAGTATAGTATAGTAGTATAAACTCATTTAGTATAACCTCTTTTTTTTGGTGGCAATTCGACGCTTAGTTTTGTTTTGACACCCCCTGAAACAACGTGTTAGTTTTTTTTTTTTTTTTTGCGACCATGGAAAAAGAGCAGTATAGTTCCGTAATCTGATTCTTGTTTTTAAGTGGCAAAACGTTTGAAGAAATCAAGCCCATTCACCTTCTCATACGACCGTTTTCCATTGGTTCGCAGAGTTTCACCGGTTTTTGATGAACTGCAGGTAAGGTGTTCCGAAAAAAGTTACCACATAGAAAACAAAATCCATGATCTCGTATTGACCGCCGAGTGAAAATTCGCCAGTTGGCTGAGATAGCAGACATCTCAACTGAATGCGTTAGCCATAGTTTGGACATGATCCAGTTTTTGGACATGAGAAAGCTCTCCGCGCGATGGGTGCCGCGTTTACTCACACAGGAGAACAAGCGCAATCTTGAGACGACTTCAAAGACGTTCTTGGAATATTTTGCAGGCCAACAAAAGTTAAAGGGTTAAAGAATTTGCATCGCAGCTTGAAAAAATGTATGGAGTTGAAAGGTCAAAACGTTAAAAAAAGTTTTTTTATCATTTCTAATCCGGGTATTCATCAAAAAGCCCTCGTATAATCACTTACAGACCAATTTTATAGGGAAAATGTTGTTTAAAAACGTTATCATAATTCTTAACTGTATATTATAGGGTAATTCATCGTGAGGTTTGATTTTCAATAGGCTCTTTTTGATAAATCACGCGTGACTCCTATCAAACTGCTTTGTGATTTTTGCGCAGTATCGTTTGTCAAGTCATCAAGGAAAGACAGCTGTGTTAGGAAAATCAGCATTCTGTGAGAAATGTTTTTCGTGCGATTCGAGGAACGTAATCGACCTACTGAAACCACTATTGCCAATACCATTCGCAAATTTGAGTCCCAGTTTACATTAGTGGATGATACTCGACCGATTAGACCACATCCAGCACGTAGTGAAGAGACTATAGCAGCTGTAGCTGAGAGTGTACACGAAGACCGTGACGAATCGATTCGTCGTCGTTATCAGCAGCTTGGCTTGGCGAATTCGACAGCTTGGCGCATTTTGCGTTTGGATCTCGGCCTAAAAGCGTACAAAACTCAACTTGTGCAAGAATTGAAGCCAGGCGACTTGAATTTGCGTCATATTTTCAGTGAATGGGCTCTAAGAAAAACTCAATGAATATCCGGTGTTTTATCGTGAAATTTTATTCAGTGATGAAGCTCATTTTTTATGTGCTTCCTGAAAAGCACATGGTCTCGTGACAGCGCGTGAAACAATGGACTTGTTGAGAAATCATTTTTGTGAGCACTTAATTTCACGTTTTGCTACGGTAAATTGGCCACCTAAATCGTGTGATATCACACCTTTGGACTATTTACTCTGGGGATATGTCTTAGGTCTTCAGGAATAAGCCAGCTACAATTGAAGTTTTGGAAGCCAACATTACTCGTGTTATCCGCGAGATACCAGTCGCTATGCTCGAACGAGTCGCCCAAAATTGGATCTCCCGAATGGCCAACATTTACATGATATCATTTTGAAAAAGTAAATGCCATAAATTGTTCTTTTAACCGATAGTAAAAATTTTAAGTTCACTTTCAAATTTATGTGTTTTAATTTACATAAATCAAACCTCGATGAAATACCCTATATAGAGATATAATGCTGTGTTATTTAGCAATTCTTGCGAATCAACTTCTACCTGCGTTTCGTTAGAACTAATTCTTTCGGGCAATAAATCATTTCTGACTTTCATTATTGAGTAATAGCTTGGTAGTGTCTCGGACTCAATTCATTGATAACTTCGCAATCTTAAATATTTCCGATAACACAAAGCTAGATGAGTATATAACGCTAAGGCTTCTAAAGGAGGCATGCATAGTATTATCTGGTGATGACCAAGAAGCAACAATTGATAATTCCTCAGTTTTAGCAGTTTGTACTATTTTGGCAATTCTTCTTTTGTTTGATGCAATATAAAGTTTCTTGAATTTTTTCTGAGTTCTTCCTCGTTTGGAGGTACTAGCAACATCTTCTAATTTAAAATTATTATTTAACCACATATTGTTTAACCAATATTCATTTTATGTATTCTGGCTTCGGCATTTTTCAGTTGATATTTGAATATTTCTCAGCACTCGTACAAATTTTTGCTGTTGTTCATATGGCGGCATTCATTTATTTTCCTGATCCGGGAGACTTTATGGGCTCTAGTTTTTTTTTTTTTTTTTTAGGTCGGTGCATTTCTGTATCTCGTTTCCATGGCATTTATCGTAATTACTAGTATGTATCGGCTAGTTCCACGATTTGGATTCAATTCTTATGGATCTTGGTGTTTGTGGAAGACGATAGCATGCTGAAGGGATCTCGAATCTTGGCGTTCATTTAAGACTCTATCCATTCGAAGTTGATTTGTTCGTTCAAAATTGTATATCCATTCTGCAGAGCCTTTTCTTCGAACCGTTGAGCTGTGAGTCGGACCCTGATCCGAAAATGATCAGATCAACCCTGAAATTGCATAAAGGTTGGAGGCATGCTTTCGATTTCGTTGGCAGTTTCAAAATCTGCGGTTTGTTAGGTTGCTGTTGTAATTTTGTAAAACGCTTTTTCTGTTAATTGGGTGGTGAATAATTACTAGGTATCTCTGTGACAGTTATTCTTTTAATAAATTTGAGCGTTGCCTGTTACCAAAAAAGTTAATATGTTCTAAGATTCTGACGAAGTCTTGGACATTACGATAAACCTTAACTCCGGATGAATTGGAAAATATACATATACACTGCGGCACACTTGAATAAACCCAGTGGTTGAATAAATAGCATTCGTGAGGATCGGTAAGAGAACATTTATCACTCGAAAAGCTATACCAACGCAACCTCTGTTGACAATTATTTACAGAATGCAGACTCTTATGAAAAATAAATTATAAATGAAGAACTTCTAAAATGATTTCACCACCTGAGAGGCGCAAAATCATACATTGGGCTTTTATTCGTCATTCAATATCAAAAATTGAATTCAAAGCCGGAGTAAATGACAGTATTCGACGTGTAGTTCTTAGTCTTGAGAATATCAAGCATTTAAACTTGAAAAAAAAAAAATTAAACAACTCTGTAAACTAACTTGTGTATGACAACAAGGTTACAGTGAACAACGAAGTCAGTTAAGGGGTACACTGCTTTAGACTATAGATATCGCCGTTTATTTCATGATGCAAATTCGTTTGCTTAGTGTCCTCTTTTTTGAAAATTCTTTCTGGGTTTCTGATTCAGATTCAGTAGATCAGCAGGCACCGCGACGAGATGATGATACGATTTTACTCACTAACGTTCTTCCTAATATTGGGTATAAATTTTAATTCGTGCGTTTTTTTTTTTTTTTTTTCAAAATTTAAACGTTTATTTAAGAAAAACATGTACAATAGTATTATTCAAAGTATTTTCCCATCTTTCTGGTAATTTGTGGATCCCATCCCAAAAGAACTGCGCCGGCTTGGCAGCCAAGAATGAATCAAGCCAATTTTTGATATTCTGCTCTGATGTGAATCGTATTTAAGTGAGGGCGTTCTGCATCGACCGGAAGAAATGGTAGTCAGAAGGGGCAAGGTCTGGGCTATAAGGTGGGTGGGGTAAGACTTCCCATCCACTGTTTTCCAAATAGTTCTTAACCGGAATAGCAACGTGGGGCCGAGCGTTGTCATGATGGAAAATTATTGCCTCGTGTCTGGTCGTATATTCCGGGCGTTTTTCGGCTACTGCTCTCTTCAAACGGATTAATTGTGTTCGGTAGCGTTGTCCATTGATGGTTTCACCTGGTTTTAGCAGCTCATAATACAGCACACCCATCTGATCCCACCAAATACAGAGCATTACCTTCGCGCCATGGATATTCGGCTTTGCCTTTGATTTAGCTGGTTGGCAGGGTTTCACATATAATTTTTTGCGCTTTGGGTTGTCGTAATGGATCCATTTTTCACCACCAATAACAAAAATGACTTCCTTTTGTGGCGTTCCAGCAGCATTTCGGACATGCAAAACCGCCTTTCGACGTCTCTCGGCTTGAGTTCATGTGGAACCCAATTTCCTTGCTTTTGAATATATCCAGCTGCTTTTAAACGTTTTGAAATGGCTGCTTAAGTGACACCCAAAGATTCTGCGAGTTCTTCTTGTGTTTGGCAACAATCTTCATAGAGTAATGCTTCCAGTTCTTCATCTTCAAACTTTTTTGGCTGCCCAGGACGTTCATCGTCTTCCAAGCCAAAATCACCACTTTTAAATCGTGCAAACCACTTTTGGCACGTTCGCTAAGTTATAGACCCAATACTATTGTAACAAAGATCTTGCAGTATAATAAAGAAAGATTTTTCGCACTGATAAAATTTTGAATGTAGGATACATAGGCATAAACAACCTTGAGTAAACCAATTATAACAAAATATCAAATAGACTTAAAATTTAAAGAGCTTCTCGAGTGAGAAATCATTTTGAAATTTGTCGTATGAATATCAGAAATGAACTCTTAGGTTTCCTTTAAGGGAGAAGCTATACAAAAAAATACCCTATATCCAGCAATCGAGACAATTCAATAAGTCGAGGAATTGCAATCCAAAATTAAGTCCAAAATAAATGATGATCTGATCGTTCAAAACTGTAATTTACTTTGTGCTTCTCTTATGTCGAAACATTATTGGCCACCTGCTCTCTGTCTACCGTCGTTGGATTATTGTTTAATTCAACGTACCTACGTCTACGTCTGGACCATAATTTTATTTTTACTATATCCGAAGAGTGTTACTCTTTAGATTTCAATTCCTTTCAGAAATCGCTAAGAATATCTGAATGAATAGGTCTTGAAGTGTACTGAATAGAAAACATCTTTCGATCCAGATGATGATTACATTGTATACTTCATTAACTTTTAATCGAATGATACTTTGCCTCTTAGAACGAAAAAACCAAACAAAGTTCATTAAACATAGGAGCATTCTTCTCACCACCACGACGTATTCGAATACTCATATGCACTGGCATGAAGCCAAGCAAATAAAATTAAATTGTACATTTCTATTTTCACTTTTTAATGTGAACGATTTAATAATTTTTATTTTTTACTTACATTTACAGGTAGTAGTACAGCGTGTGTGTTAGTACTAAATCGAGAAAACAGCACCGTTTATACGGCAAATATTGGCGATAGTGGCTTCATGGTCGTTCGCAAAGGTGAAATCGTACATAAATCTGAGGAACAACAACATTATTTTAATACACCTTTTCAATTGTCACTTCCACCACCCGGCCATGGACATAATGTGCTGAGTGACAGTCCTGAATCAGCAGATACCCTTAGCTTCCCAGTGAAGGAAGGTGATGTGATTCTAGTGGCTACCGATGGGGTCTTCGATAATGTCCCCGAAAAACTTCTACTTGATGTTCTCAAAGATGTAAGTGCATTGTTTACATGCATTGGTGTTATGCAGAATTCTATGATGGTATTTTTTTTTTTTTTTTATTTTTTTGTTTTTACTTATAGGTTGAAGGAGTAACAGATCCTGTGAAACTTCAAATGACTGCAAATTCACTAGCTTTAATGGCACGCTCCTTGTCTTTTGACAGTGAATTTATGTCGCCTTTTGCGATAAACGCAAGGCGCAACAATATCAATGCAACCGGTAAGAAAAATATATAACTTCTTCTCGTATTAATTGTTCATTCATAAAATCGTTTGTGTTTTATTGTTTTAGGTGGCAAGCCAGACGATATCACGGTGGTACTTGCAACTGTATCAATGTGAAAAAAAGTTTGTGACTTACATATTAGTTTGTATTTGTGAACAATTACTAAATTATTGTCCTGCAAATCGATTTGTCTTTATACACTGAGAACAAGCATCAACGGTTTGCTTCGTTCGGTTTGTAAAAGACTTTCACTCCTTTTTTTCGTTTTTGTTTTAATTTTTATTTGTTTATCTCTTTTTTTTTTTGTTTTTTGGTTTGTAATTCTTACTTTCTAGCGCCGTAGACTGGAATCAGCATTGTGATTATTAACTAGTTATCCGTTTCATTTCTTTCCTTTTCCTTTCTCTCTCACCTTTCCTTTCCCTTTGTGTCTTCTCAAGCCAGCTGATGCTCCATCTTCTGCATTGTGCGCGCTATTGTATATTTTTTTTTCCTTTTTTTTTCACTAAATAGTATGTAAGCAAAAGTAATTATAAAATTAAAAAAAAAAAATAGAAAAGCAACAAAAAAATATATATCGAAGAAATAATCACATCTTAAAGGACTGAACGCAAACGCAGAACAAAAAATATATTTAAAAAAAAAAAGAAACATGAAAATCGCGCGAAAGAATGGCAAAATGAATTACTTGATGTAAGATAGAATAGGAAATTGAAAAAACAAAAAGAACATACAAATAATTTATAGCTTATAAGCAAGATATTAAAGTGGTGGCAGTAGTAAGTTTGTCTGTCTGTCTATTTATCCACTCATTTCATGATGGAGTGCTATCTTTAACGACATTAGAACAATTATTATTTTTCCTCATATTTATATAAATGTTAAACGGGAAATTTACTGTAAACTGTATATTTTTCTTTACATCATCTTAATTTTTCATTTCAATTTCTAAAAGTTTCCTATTCTTGAAAACATGTCCTTGTTTGCTTAGGTTTAAAAAAAATTAATAACCTGCAGTCATTTTCATTTCATTTCGTGTCCTTTTTTTCATCTTTTTCTTCTTTTTTTTTTTTTTTTTTTTTTTTTTGTTTTATTAAAATCTTTGTCTGCCTAATATTTAGGTTTTCACGACTAGAACTGTTTCAAAAAAAAAAAAAAAAAACAAAAAACAAAATGACTTACTCCCACATAGTTTGGATAAAGATTTGAAATAAAAGCGCTTTCTTTAGTAGTTATGCGAAAATAAAATTGAATAATACATGTAATAACTTGAAAAGAGAAAAGTTAAATAACCGTTAGTAGAAATTCGAAATTTTTGGAAATTAAAACAAAATATTCATCAACGATATACGAGACATATTGTGAAAAAAAAAAACTATTAAAAGTGAAATCGATGACACACTATTGATTTATGAAAGAAAAATTTAAACAATAAAAATAAAATTCTAATCGTAATGGTACTGTTATTAAGTTAGCTAAATCAATTAAATATTTCAGATAGAAAATGAAATACCATTAATAAAGAAACATTGAAAACTATTGTTGCTTTTTATTGTTCACTAAAAGGCTTCGCCAATGTAATAAAAGTTTCAGATATAGGGAGACATTTGTTACTGCACTTGGAAGAGTCGCTTTCTAAGACTCAGCTACAGAAAAACTGGTCGACACAGGATTGAAACCACATTGATACCGGCTAATCAGTTGGTTGGGAACAGGTTTTGGGCGACCACATACAAGGTTTCCCATCTATTTTGCCATCTGTCGAAAAAATTTCCTGTCTTTTCTTTTGCCTGCACTGCGTGCAAGCATTTTCAGAGTACTTTAGGTACATGCCTAAACAACGTATTGAAATTGTTAAAATCCAATAAAAAAGTGATTAACATTTCGCTAAAATAGTTTCTAACAAACTAACAATACAACTTTCGATAACGAATTCAAGCTAATCTACTTTCTCGATATTCTCGTCATAATGGAACTTGGAGTTCTCCTGATCAATCAACCGGCAGCCATATTAACAACATTGCATTCAGAGGTTGTTTCCAACGTACGGTTGTGGATATCTCGAACGCAAGTTTGACGTCGAAAGAGTCACAAGAGATCGCCAAGTCATTTTCCGATCGAGTTTTCATTAAGGGGCATACCTAGTGTGACCGCCAAAAAGAGGTGATTTTTGGGATTTTTTTTTTAAAGAAAACTACTGCATCAAATGTTTTAATAATTAAAGGATATTTTCCAAAGCAAAAAATTAAGTTTTCCACGAGTTATTCGTTATCTCCCAAGTCACAAAAAAAGGTCATCCACTGCTGTGGTGATTGCAGCCTTTAACGTGGCTGAAATAAAAAAAAAAAAAAAAAAAAAAAAAAAGATTATTAAACTAAAAGGTAATGCGTATAAAATGACCCACTATTGTGAAAAAAAAAATAAAATTTAACGAAATGGCGAATTTGCCCGAAAATTTAATGATTTTTGGGCCGCCAAAATTACATTCTTTATTCAATCGAAAAACTGGAGAGTCATTGTATAGAGGCACCCTATTGGTAATGCTCTGGTACTCGTAGTCTTGTTTCATCTTTGCTAGCGACATAATCTCTTGCTGTAGGTGCAACTATCACTCCCATCACATTAAATATTTTTAAAATTGATGTATAATTGTCATTGAATATTGAAGTAGCAAAGTAATTTGATAATTCAATAGTTTTGAATTATACGCTAGACGTGACGACAAACTTTCCAGTAGAAAAGGCTACATTTAGGGAACTTAGACAAGTTATAGACACGCTTAAGCCCAATAAAGCCCCGGGATATGACTTAATAACGGGAGAGATACTTAAAGCGTTGCTGAAAAAAGGTTTGCTAAAGCTGCTCTATCTTATAAATGCCAGCATTAGATTAGAGCACGAGCGAATCCTTCTTAATCGTCTTAAACCAATTACCGACACAAATTCCCTCTTGCCTGATCATCAATTTGGCTTTAGAAGCCAACACTCTACAGTTGACCAAGTGCATCGAATAACCGATGTAATTGAACGAGCAATCGAGTGTAAGTTAGTCTGTTCAAGCGCATTCCTTGACGTTTCGCAAGCCTTTGATAAGATATGGCATGAAGGCCCAAAATATAAACTCCGACAAGCCCTACCCCAGCAATTGTCTTGTATTTTAGGTTCATACCTGGAAGACCGACTCTTCCGTGTGACACGGAAACGAATATTCCACTTTTAAGACAATAAAGGCGGGGGTTCCGCAAGGAAGTGTACTTGGCCCTCTGCTATATTTGCTTTTTACCCACGATATACCGCAAACAGACGACACTGTCCTAGCCACATTTGCTGATGACACTGCCATTTTGGCAACGGCTAAAACAGTCGAAGAAGCAATTGCTAAGTTGCAACGTGCCCTTACACGGATTAACAATTGGACAAAGACTTGGCGAATGGCGCTTAATGAAAGCAAGTCTGTCCACGTCAACTTCACTCTCAAGAAAATTGAAAATCCACCGGTGTTTATCAACGCAGTACGAATTCCTTACGCGAACGAGGCCAAATATCTCGGTATGACACTCGACGCTAAACTAAAATCTAGAGTACACGTCAAGAAAAAACGTGAAGAGCTTGAAATCAAATATAGAGATATTTACTGGCTTATAGGAAAGTATTCCAAGCTTAGCTTAGAGAACAAACTGCTGTTATACAAGCAAGTGCTAAAACCGATCTGGACATATGGTGTACAACTTTGGGGTTGTACTAAAAATAGTAACATTAATGTATTACAGACATTCCAAAACAAAGTTCTTCGAGAAACGATGATATCCACAGAGACTTAGGAGTCGAAAACGTTCAGAACATAATTAAATTGTTTGCGCGAAAACATAATAATCGATTACAAGGTCTACGAATATTTCTGTTCAACAGATCCTCGACGAGACAAACTTATTGCGCCGTCTGAAAAGGACTAAGCCTCTCGATCTAGCGCGGTGATTAGCAGCGCGTAATTTTTCTTAAGTACACAGGAATTTTCAATTTCAAATCGCCTGCAGGATATCTTATAAAAACAAAATAAAATGCGATAGAAGAACTGCTTGTTGAGTGTGAACTCAGTCGTGGTTTGCATAAGGGAGGTGTTTTTTTAGTGAGTAAGAATCTCACTACTATAGGCTCCGGGCCTATAGTGTCTATTAAGATTTCTCACCTTCCCATGAAAAAAAAAAAAAATAAATAAATAAATTGTTTTGAGACCACTGTGGAGGTGTTTTGGAGCAAAGTTCCAAGGTAAACCATTGTAACTTTCGTTATTATTCTGCGTATTATTACCCTTTCATCTATCAAGCAATTCACGTCTAGGCAAGTCCTCGTTTTTTTGCTTCAGAGCTTTTTGAACATTTGGATCAAGTGGGAAATAATCGTGCTTGAACTTAGTCAAATTCTTCCTTCAGCTTCCGCGTGGAGATAAGCGCACCAACTCTCTGCACCTTCTGGACAGTTTCCACGCTTTGGATTCATATCAGTCGAACCTAAATGATGGAATGTAGCCCACTTTGCTTAATACATCATTCACAGTATCTTGATGTCTCATAATTGCTAGGCCATTATACTTTTGAAGTTTATTAATTAAGTTGACAGTTAATTTTAGCGTGGTTTTACTCTTTTCTCCTAAGCTGTTGTCGGCAACATGTAGATAGCACTCTGGTTTTTGTACAGGAATATCACATGGAATCAAATCTAATAATCCTTTATATGTGGCATTATCACCATCCCCAATGTACCGCGAATATTTCACCCCGTATTTACTAATCGATGAACCAAACATGTCTTTTACACTGACGACTTCCATTTTTGAAACCGATCCTTTATGGTTTATGTCGCAATCATCTTCGTGTAGTGAGAGCCATTCTTCGTAAGCTTCAGGATCGTGGTCTTTTTTACTTACCCAAAAGACACAACTCTGACAGTAAGATGACTTTACACACGAATCGACGACTTTTTTTATAATATATATTTTCCTGTCAGAGTTACTACACCAAAACGTGAATTATGGCCACGTTTTTTCCACGTGCCATCCCCGAAACTGTCAAATCTGTCTCTGTATTTTTTTTCCTCTCATGTTTGCTTCTTCTCTTCTTTAACAGCTCTATCCACACTAATTTTACAAACTGATGCTGCTGCTATCCATAAATTCGGGAAACATCCAGTGAAAGTTTGATGATAAAAAATTTACCGAAAAAAAACTGAATAATGCAATATCTATGAATTGGATCAATCCCAATATTATTATCAGTATTTGTAATAGTAATAGTTTCTCAGCGGACGTACTGGTATTCGCGGTAGACTGCTCGAATGTATTTTGATTTCCCGTAAACTTTCGTTGATCTGATCTATGCCTGGCATTGTCGTGAGTACCTTTTTGGTTTGAATACAGAGGTTGATCACTCATTTTTACTTGCGAAATGCTCAGCATAACGCTTACAGTAAAAACATATGAAGTAGTTATAAGCGAAAGATCCCTAAAGAGTAGATCTATTCATGCATTTTTGTATACCTGAAGATCAAAAATAGAAAACGTATTATAATAGTGTACTATGACGACAGAGCCCGAACAATAACTCTAGTAGACCTCGTAGCAAACGTAACTTTCTGACCGCAGAGAGGCTACTCTTTGAGATATTCCTTTGAAATTTTAGTATGTTATAGGTTGTAGGTTATAGGTTTCATATACTATCGAAATATGAAAAAAAAATGATTTTTTAAAAATTTCACACTAGGTACATATGTTCCTTAATCTCTTAAGAGATCCTATGCTTCCAGCAACAAGTATTGAAGACCAGTGGCAACATTCATTAATTTTTCATTAATTTATTTGCAATTAATTTTTCAACTAACAAAGATACTAGGTGGGGTGAAAAGTAACCTCCTTCGGATTGAAAAACAAAATTTTTTTTAATGTTTTTTTATTTTATTCAATATAGTCAATCCCCTTTTACTTTGATACACTTATTCCAGCGATTTTCCAACTTCTTGACTCCGACTCGATGATTTCCTCGCGTGAGCTGAATTTTTTTATTGATGAGCCATCTTTTGAGGTTTGGGAAGAGATAATAGTCCGAAGGAACCAAACCGGGCGAATACTGTGGATGGGACAGCAATTGGAGCCGTAAGTGATTGATTTTAGCCATGGTTGTGATGCTCTTGTAAGCCGGTGCATTGTCTTGCAAAAACAAATTTTTTTGCTGCGATTTCGGCCTTCAATTGCTCCAATAATGCACAGTAATACTCGCTGGTGATGGTTTTTAATTTTTCGAGGTAGTCCACGAAGATGCTATGACAATCCCAGAAAACCGATGCCATAACCTTTCCGACATATAGCACTCGTGCCGGCTTAAGTCCCTTGCCGGACACTCATTCTGTTCTCTGGTGTTCAACAGTTACCAATCGACGCCAAAAGTTCGCCCGATTCCGCATCAGTAAGTCCAAACACTCTTTCGAAATGCTCTCGCGTTCGTGTTTTTGATCAGGAGTGAGTATGCGCGGCACCCAGCGGCAGGATAACTTTTTGATATGCAGAATATTGCCCAAGATATGGCGTGTGCGCTCAGTATTAATCTTTGTGGTATCTGCTAGCTCGCGCAACTTCACTTTCCGGTCAGCCAACACCATTTCATGTATTTTTTTGACATTGTCCTCTGTAACCGCATCGGAGGACCTGCCGCTGCGGACTTGATCGGTCAAACACTTACAATCAGCTGTCAAAACAAAACAAAATACAGTATCGCACCGAAATTTGGCATGTTTGTCTAAATATGAACGGACTTCAAGGCACCATAACCTGCAGTAGCAGCGCATTCTGGCAGTCAAGAAAGTTAAGATGCTTGACTACTTTCTAGTCGATTCTTTCTCCAAATTATTTTACCTTTATGTTTTTGCACAATAAGTAACGGATGAATTTATTATTATGAGTACCTCCCCAACAGGCAAAACTATACTCCAACTTAGATTGCACTAGTCTATAGTATATTGTTCCAATCAGACTTCGTAATTTTTTATAAATAGATATCAGACTGGCGGTATGAATACTCCAAGATATGCTTAACCAAATACCAAATATATTTAAACCAAAAGCAAATCATTTTAACCAAACCACAAATTTATTTAAACTTTATATAGTAATTGCTTAAAAATTTGAAGCCTCCTTAAACAAAATCAATATTTTTAAATAACGTTTGCTGCCTGCTTTCGCAATGATTAAAACCATATCCATTACATAATTAGCGCAATCGGTTTGTGCAATTTGTTGCAATTTATCTTCGTACTTTTTTTTTCTATTACAACGATCTTTGTACAATTCTCCATATTTTTTATTGGCTCTTATAATGCTTTTAGCAGTATATCCATTATTTTAATTGCTGTGGGTAGCTTCAGAAATTGTCATACCTTCTTCATAACATTCAATCAGAAGCTCTTTTGTCTCCAAATTGAGATGTGAATATTTTTCTCTCGGAGCTCGCTGTCTCTGCATATTTTGTTGGCCTTGCTGTTGGAGTAGCTAAAAATTTATATTAAAAAGTTGTTTGCCTTTATCAATTATTTCTGTTTTAATTACCTCTAAATTCAATTTCGATATCGCTATAATCAAACAAAGTATGCTCAGAATGTTGGACCTTTCATCGGAGCTGCTTTGACTGATATCTTCCTAGTTCATAGGTAAAATATAAAATAATTAAAAATAGGGTTTTCTAATAACGACTTGACAACTTTTTTTTTAAATAAAAGGCAAACCATTTGAGATATTTCAAAAACTTTATTATTGGCTTGAAGTACAATCAAAACATTTATGAATGGAACTCAACTTTGTTCATATGGCCATCGCGGGCACGTTTGCAGCGGTCGATTCGTTGGACCCAATTTTCAACGACTTGGCCACACATTTCGGCCGAAACGGCCACTATTTCGCGTTCAATGTTGTCTCTGAGCTCTTCCAACGTCGTCGGCGTGTTGGCATAAACCAATGACTTAACGTAGCCCCACAGAAAATAGTCAAGCGGTGTTAAATCGCACGAACGAGGCGGCCAATCGACTGGCCCATGTCTTGAGATAACACGCTCACCATACTTACTCTTCAATAAATCGATTGTAGCGTGTGCTGTGTGGCTTGTGGCACCATCCTGTTGTCGTCGAAGTCCATATCTTCCAATTCGGGCCAAAAATAATCGGTGATCATGGCGCGTTAACGCTGACCATTCACAGTAACGTGACGATCGTTATCGTCGACACCAAACAGTTATTTTTTTGTGGATGAAGTAGTGATTCATGAAGCACATGTGGGTTTTCATCCGGCCAATAACGCATATTTTGCTTATTGACGAACCCATTGAGCCAAACATGAGCTTCGTCACTAAAGACGATTTTGCGAAGAAATTCATCATCTTGGCGCATCTTCTCCAGAACTCAATCGGAGAACGTACGTCGCTTGAAATGGTCCATCGGCTTCAATTCTAGAGTCAGCTTCATCTTGTATAGGTGTAAACCAAGATCCTTACGCAAAATACGCCATAATGTGGTCTGAGCGATGCCCAATTCTTGAGAACGCCGTGGAATTGACTGATATGGATCGTTTGCTACGGACGTCAGAACGGCAGCGATAAATTCAATTTCGATATCGCTATAATCAAACAAAGTATGCTCAGAATGTTGGACCTTTCATCGGAGCTGCTTTGACTGATATCTTCCTAGTTCATAGGTAAAATATAAAATAATTAAAAATAGGGTTTTCTAATAACGACTTGACAACTTTTTTTTTAAATAAAAGGCAAACCATTTGAGATATTTCAAAAACTTTATTATTGGCTTGAAGTACAATCAAAACATTTATGAATGGAACTCAACTTTGTTCATATGGCCATCGCGGGCACGTTTGCAGCGGTCGATTCGTTGGACCCAATTTTCAACGACTTGGCCACACATTTCGGCCGAAACGGCCACTATTTCGCGTTCAATGTTGTCTCTGAGCTCTTCCAACGTCGTCGGCGTGTTGGCATAAACCAATGACTTAACGTAGCCCCACAGAAAATAGTCAAGCGGTGTTAAATCGCACGAACGAGGCGGCCAATCGACTGGCCCATGTCTTGAGATAACACGCTCACCATACTTACTCTTCAATAAATCGATTGTAGCGTGTGCTGTGTGGCTTGTGGCACCATCCTGTTGTCGTCGAAGTCCATATCTTCCAATTCGGGCCAAAAATAATCGGTGATCATGGCGCGTTAACGCTGACCATTCACAGTAACGTGACGATCGTTATCGTCGACACCAAACAGTTATTTTTTTGTGGATGAAGTAGTGATTCATGAAGCACATGTGGGTTTTCATCCGGCCAATAACGCATATTTTGCTTATTGACGAACCCATTGAGCCAAACATGAGCTTCGTCACTAAAGACGATTTTGCGAAGAAATTCATCATCTTGGCGCATCTTCTCCAGAACTCAATCGGAGAACGTACGTCGCTTGAAATGGTCCATCGGCTTCAATTCTAGAGTCAGCTTCATCTTGTATAGGTGTAAACCAAGATCCTTACGCAAAATACGCCATAATGTGGTCTGAGCGATGCCCAATTCTTGAGAACGCCGTGGAATTGACTGATATGGATCGTTTGCTACGGACGTCAGAACGGCAGCGATAAATTCAATTTCGATATCGCTATAATCAAACAAAGTATGCTCAGAATGTTGGACCTTTCATCGGAGCTGCTTTGACTGATATCTTCCTAGTTCATAGGTAAAATATAAAATAATTAAAAATAGGGTTTTCTAATAACGACTTGACAACTTTTTTTTTAAATAAAAGGCAAACCATTTGAGATATTTCAAAAACTTTATTATTGGCTTGAAGTACAATCAAAACATTTATGAATGGAACTCAACTTTGTTCATATGGCCATCGCGGGCACGTTTGCAGCGGTCGATTCGTTGGACCCAATTTTCAACGACTTGGCCACACATTTCGGCCGAAACGGCCACTATTTCGCGTTCAATGTTGTCTCTGAGCTCTTCCAACGTCGTCGGCGTGTTGGCATAAACCAATGACTTAACGTAGCCCCACAGAAAATAGTCAAGCGGTGTTAAATCGCACGAACGAGGCGGCCAATCGACTGGCCCATGTCTTGAGATAACACGCTCACCATACTTACTCTTCAATAAATCGATTGTAGCGTGTGCTGTGTGGCTTGTGGCACCATCCTGTTGTCGTCGAAGTCCATATCTTCCAATTCGGGCCAAAAATAATCGGTGATCATGGCGCGTTAACGCTGACCATTCACAGTAACGTGACGATCGTTATCGTCGACACCAAACAGTTATTTTTTTGTGGATGAAGTAGTGATTCATGAAGCACATGTGGGTTTTCATCCGGCCAATAACGCATATTTTGCTTATTGACGAACCCATTGAGCCAAACATGAGCTTCGTCACTAAAGACGATTTTGCGAAGAAATTCATCATCTTGGCGCATCTTCTCCAGAACTCAATCGGAGAACGTACGTCGCTTGAAATGGTCCATCGGCTTCAATTCTAGAGTCAGCTTCATCTTGTATAGGTGTAAACCAAGATCCTTACGCAAAATACGCCATAATGTGGTCTGAGCGATGCCCAATTCTTGAGAACGCCGTGGAATTGACTGATATGGATCGTTTGCTACGGACGTCAGAACGGCAGCGATATTTTCTACACATCGACTAACCCGTTGTCTCACTGACACGGCAACATCACACAACGAATATGTAGACTCAAATTTTTGCACTAAACTTGTTATTGCCTGTCTACTAGGGCGAGAATTACGACCGAAAATTGGAGTTAACGCTCTTAAAGTTGCAGTCACCGACTCCGAATATCTGTAGAAAATTTTTATAATTTGCAGAAGTTGCTCGTTAGTGTTCTTTACCATGATGAAAATGTTACGTTTACTGAATAAATTGACAGTGATGGTTTGATGATTAGTAAAAGAGTGCGTTCACTAATTAAATTCAAAGTTGTCAGGTGCCTGTTGAAAAACCCTATATAAACAAAAAGGAAAAAAACAATAAATCTCAACACTCTCCTTTGAACTGACCAACTCGAGAATTCAGCGACAAATGGATCTAACTTCGATGTGATAATGTCTAATTATAACGGTTTACATTAAGTCTCCTCAACATTGATCATAACTTGGTAAATGTTATAGATGATAATAAATTTACAGATAGGTTGAAATAAATTTGTGTTTTGATTAAAACGATTTGCTTATGGGTTAAAGTTAACTGCTAAAAGTCTTAATATATTTGTGTTTGGGTTAAATTTATGTGTTGTTAGGCTAAATAAATTTGCAAATGCTACATATAAAAACACTGAGATGAACACATTTTATCCTGGTTGTATTAAGGTAGAAAATTATGTTTTTTGCACGCAATAGGACTAAATAATAAATGTTTGCAAATTACACTATGAAAAATCATAGGGGGGGAATTGGCAATGGCAGAAGACATGATGAAATACATTATTTAAGTCTTGTCACTTGTAATTAATTTATTTAACTGCTCTAAGTCATGGTTTATGTCAGCAAATAAATCTAACGCAGAGCTATTAGAATTAGAGCAAGCTATGTCATCAGCAAAACCTGTTCGTTTACCTTTGAAATCTATGTTAAATATTGAAGCAATGTACGTCAAAAAAAAAGATTAGACCAAGCACTGAGCCTTAAATGCCTAAAGATAGGCTAAAACTATTATTTATCTTTACAACTTGCTTACGGTTATTAAGCAAGATGCGGCCTCTAATGTGACGGATTTTACTCGACCACCACAATAAAACCCGGGGTTAGCCGACGAGTGTCGGCAAGCACATGCAGCTAAGCAAGAGGCATACAAAGCGGTTCTGCATAGATGGACTAGAACTGGAATGGGGTCATGTATCACCCTCGACCTACACCAGTGCCATCTGACAGCCAGTAAGCTATATTGCATGGAAAAAAACATTTTTAAACCAAAGTCTCAAACCCGTAAATGTTTTTTTTTTTTTTTTTTTTGATAAGTAAAAAAAACCTGCTAATAAATCAACAAATTGTGCTTCCGATTAAATTAAAGCCGAAACGACTGTCAAAACAACCTCAAACCGAAGCCTGTAAAGACGAATAATGGAATATAGCAGTAGAGTCACAATCGGTGCTGAATCAAAAGAGCATTACTGTACACTGTATGACGATGATGGAGAACCAAATACCGCTCTCAGGCAGAATGAACCTTTCAGTCCTAACGATGTGGACCAACAATTCTGTCCACCCGACCCAAATGGAGTGAACAGTTTAATATGGCTTAAGCTCCTGGTGCAGACGACTTTACTTGCAGAAGGCGATGACTTGGTAAGGAACATACACATATTCATTGTCGGACGAAAGTATACCCGATGAATGGAACCTAAGCATTGTTTTTCCAATCCTCAAGCTTCAAGAAAGGAGAAACTCTGAACTGCGCCAACTACAGTATCACCAACATTAACAATGCCTACAAGATGCTATCTGTCGTATTGCGTGAGCACCTTAAACCGTTGGTCAACAACCTGGTTGATCCACATCAGTGCGGCTTTAGGGCAGGTTTTGGATAAAAACATCTTGGCGAAGATGGGTGAGAGTGCTCTTGTTTTGAAAAAAATTTTTTTAGCTGATTTGGCTCTTGTCTGCATGGACGATGAGTAGAGGAGAAGATACAACGACGAACTGTACTAACTGTGCAGCGACATCAAATTAGCCAGAAGGGTGAAAGTGAAATGACTGAGGTGACTGGGTCATGTATACATAATGAATGGAAACTCGAGTCTTCGAATTAGTTTACTGCGCTGTTCTTCGGGAACAAAGACCGCAACTCAGGTGGAGTACGCTAGTGGAGTTGGACCTCAACCAAATTAGCATGCGAAACTGGAAGAAGTTAGTCAAAGTTTGAGGTAGCTTTAGATGTTCAAGCTAGTCTAGAATACAAGACTTCATTGAACTGAAGGATGACTTCACTTAACCGACGAGCTTGTAAGGCTATGAGGAGAATTTCTCAGCAACCAAACCAGCGTTTCTGGCTTGTGTCCTCGGTTAAGGCTTCCATTGACAGTTGAGTTTCATATTAGCATAACTGAAAATAACATTACTCCCCAGGATGCCAGCAGACCAAACAAATGCTTCTCGACGTCTCTAGGCTGCAAGCTCCTTCTGGCATCATGAGGGACCCTACGGTTTTGTTAACAACTTAAATGTACTGGGCATAAATGACACAGCATCTTGCGACGCTTGATGTAAAAGTGATAACGATACCGCGGAGCACTACCTCTGTGTGTCCCGCTAACTAACGTGATCCGGAACTACAACAGCGTATAATAGTACCTCTGTGTCGCTCGTGTACCAGCTCTCTTCTGCGTACTCAGCGATAAATCATCCTCATAAGCACATGCGCGAAGGATTTAGTGGTTTAGCCGTTTAACTTTTAAATTTTTGGATTCGCGTAAAAACCGTTGAATGAGGTTTGCATTTATGACGTCGACGACTGCATTCGCTGTTGCAAAGCTGGAAAATCCATCAACAGCCTCGGTGTTACAGGGTGAACACCGCTGTGGTCGGACGCGAATTAAAACTGACCTAAGTGGTGTTTTTTCATCATCATCACCATCACCACCAATAGGATAGCATTTGTCAAAAGGACAAACAAGGAACCTTCTTGTTTGCAAAACTATATAGTTTTTATCAAATGTTTCTATCATTTTCTTTATTTCATTTTTCATATGTACAAAGAAACTAGTAACTTATATTAGTTCTATACGCAACTCCATTTAAACAGCAAAAATTTGGTATTTCCACATAGAAATGAAAGAAAATAAAAAATAGAATATGGAGAATTATGTAAAAAAAAAAAAATATATATATATATCGTATTGCAACAAGGATGCAGCAAAAACAAAACAACAAAAAGAAAAGAAAACATCTTCGATTTCGGTTCACACAATTTTGCTTGTCTTTGATTAGTACATTCAGCTGGTGTTCCATTTTTAGTTTTGAGCTGGCCGAGCAGGCGCTGGTTGATTATCATCAGCATCGAGCCGATTTCCTCCGCCACCGCCGCCCACTTGCTCGCCCCAGTCAAAGCCACCAGGCCGATCTTCAGGCATTGGTTGGTAATTACGATCTATATGCTCGTTGAACATTTTTTTTCTAAAACAAAACCAAACAAAGTAAACAGTTATGTAAAAGTTATGTATTATGCATGAGAAGATCTTACAGGAAGTTTGGTGTTTTAAGAAATTTGCAACCGTTCTGTTGCTGCGGGAATACATCTTCAAGAAAGTAGTAAATGTGACCGACTCCCATGCCGATGATGTCGACCCAAATCGTGTTACCAAGTATCATAGAGAAGCACAGCAAAACCCACGGTAAGTACGGCGCCTGAAAGTTCAGCAATCCAAAGAAATTCATTCGAACAAATGGATTCCTTCGTGACCACACATAAACTAGCATCAACGTAAACGCTTGCCCCAGAAACAGCAAATTCACGAACAGCCCAAAGAAAGTCATAAGCAGACCACCGAAAATAAACATCATGACAAAGTCCGAGGTTCGTCCTCGGAAAGAACCCTCCTCAAGCATTCGACAGTAACGATACGTGAAGATCATGTTAAATAAGAATCCAAAGCTCACGGTTCCAAAGAACAGAAATGTCGTTGCGAATCGCCATAATTGCAGTTTTTTTACTATTGCTGTGGGGTGAAAGTACAAATTCAGCGGTGACACCAAGTCCAGATGCTAATAAGATTAAGAATAGAAAAAATAATGACAACGTTCAGAAAATGTGTAAATTGGAGCACAAGAGGA
Source organism: Volucella inanis (assembly GCA_907269105.1). NCBI lineage: Eukaryota > Metazoa > Arthropoda > Insecta > Diptera > Syrphidae > Volucella > Volucella inanis. Next base: position 13,868,440 of record OU026156.1, on the reverse strand, counting down.
TGACGTGGGAATTTGGTTTTGGCGACGCCGGCTATATGGTACTTACAACTGCTAGCGTTGTGATTACACAGGCGCTAATATAAAAACGCGTCACTGTAGGTATTTCCAAATAGCTCTGCCTTATGATTTGAAGAGCCATGATGTGGTTTAAGCCGCTGCCTATTAGGGAACTGCTTCTTTGTAGGCTTATCAGACTCAGATGACCATAAATTCCATTGGTCAACTTTTTGATGTGTGTTTCTTTGCGAGGTCAGCAAGTAGAAGATGCCAACTAAACTATTTGTAGGTGTTTGATTTGATTGTTCAATTATTTATCTATGAGGCGACTGTTGTAATTGGTTAAAATAAAATCAGAAAAAGTTAATATTGTTTTTTTTTTTTACTCTTGGTAAATAGGAAACAAGTGACGTTTTGTTCCAGCTGTCAATGTCAATCATAACATGTCGTCGGAACTGTATTATCGATGTTGTAAATGCTATGGGGGCATGCACAATATTTTGTTAGAAAGAATATATGTACCTAGTGTACTAAAAGTGTAGTACTAATAATGAATTAATTATTTATTTGAATTGGGAACACATTTTCCCTAAAACACACACTGACATTAGCGATGAGCAGTGAATCAAAGCAATGTAGGGACAAATTCTGTAAATAAAATTTTTCCTACGAATCTTGGCTCTAGCGTGTAACGTTTTGCAATTCGTTGAAATTTATTTACCAGGCCGTAAATAAAAACTTCTATCAGTCAGTGAAAGTTATAAATTAACACCTATCTAACAGCTACCTTAAGGAGATTACCGGGTACGGGAAAGTACTATCGTCGATTTTTATTTCAGACTATGGATACATCGAATTCTTGTATCTGACACGAGATCTCGGTCTGACCACAATTCAAGAAGGAGCTCGGTAAATTCGTCAAAGCCTTGTCTAAACGAATCTGAACGCCCTTCCAAATTGTTTTGAACTGATTTGTCCTCCAATTAAAAACTCCTACAGAACGCCCTCTGCAGAAACTAGAACACAAATTTGCAGCGTCTACGAAAGAAAAACGGAAAACTTCAAAACTGGTCACATAAGATTAATATAAAGGATTATATTTATATTGTAGATATTATATTCTAGATCGAAGCAAAAAGAATATTGAAGAAGTCCTCTAAAGTGGCAAAGCCAGACTGGTCATACAAAGAAGGTATGGTAGCACAAACACTAAGTCGAAAGCAGAGACACTCTTGAGACTCACTCCTCGTAACTGATGTCACCGATTGTTTTGTCAGAATAGGGCCATCAAATTCCCGGCAGCTTCCTTTGATATCTTCAAGTGGCCTATCATCAATGGGGTATATTCAGTTTTACTATAAAAACATACTGACTATCTGTATTGAATTGAAAGCTCACTGGACATGAAGGCTTATGCGTTGGGTACTTTCATCGACTTGTCCGACAACATGAACAAGGCGAATCAATAGTTTCTGCGTACGACACAAACCTCTGTATCTAAAGAGCTTGTCTTTAGGGCGGGATCTTGTATATCCTGCTATAGGGCGAGATGGTCGAATCTACTCTCAGGTATATGCAGATGGAGCAGTTGTACTTTTTGTAGGATCATGTACTACGATCGTTTGTTTTAAAGCACGTGCGGCATTAGACCTGATCGATGTCCGGTGCAGTACAAATTTGCTTTCAGTTAATCCTCTTCAAACTGAGGGTGTTCTTTTTACGACAGCGAGGAAACTGGCAAATCTCCCTCCCCTTGGTATTCCTTTCACAGGCTGCATTCTTAAACTCATCTCCCGTTTAAAAAGTAGTGATATTTGGTACAACACGCATTAGAGTTTTGATTAGATTGCGCGCGCCGATTATCGTTTGATTCTAATCTTATGACACAATAGGAGAACTCATGTTGCTGCGAAAATAAGAAAGCAAATTTAGTCGGGTCTTTACGGCTGGCTCTAAAAACGATTTAGAATGCTGTCCAAATGTTTTTTTTTTTTTTTTTTTTTTTTTTGCTGGACGAAAACTTTAAATTTTACTGGCCGTTAGAGAAACTTGTATCTTTATTCCAAACGGAGATACATAATATATGATGATGATTTCTATTGTTAAGAATTGGTGGAGGGAACTAAGTATCTAATATAAACGGCGATTTTGGAAAAGGAAGCAACTTTAACGTTTGTTTTGGAGAGCGTATCATACACCAACTAACTTAGGCTAATCGACATAATGGAGCGGATGTTTTGTTTCAAAATTTGAACGTTTATTTAAGAAAAACATGTACAATAGTATTATTCAAAGTATTGCCCAGCTGAAGCTATGACTTTTTTCCATCTTTCTGTTAATTTGTGGATCCCATCCCAAAAGAACTGCGCCGGCTTGGCAGCCACGAATGAATCAAGCCAATTTTTGATATTCTGCTCTGATGTGAACCGTATTTCAGTGAGGGCGTTCTGCATCGAACGGAACAAATGGTAGTCAGAAGGGGCAAGGTCTGGGCTATAAGGCGGGTGGGGTAAGACTTCCCATCCACTGTTTTCCACTGTTGTCATGATGGAAAATTATTGCCTCGTGTCTGGTCACAGATTCCGGGCGTTTTTCGGCTACTGCTCTCTTCAAACCGATTAATTGTGTTCGGTAGAGTTGTCTTTTGATGGTTTCACCCGGTTTTAGCAGCTCATAATACAGCACACCCATCTGATCCCACCAAATACAGAGCATTACCTTCGCGCCATGGATATTCGGCTTTGCCGTTGATTTGGCTGGTTGGCCGGGTTTCACATATGATTTTTTGCGCTTAGGGTTGTCGTAATGGATCCATTTTTCATCACCAGTAACAATGCGATGCAAAAATGACTTCCTTTTGTGGCGTTCCAGCAGCATTTCGGACATGCTTGAGTTCATGTGGAACCCAATTTCCTTGGGTTTGGCAACAATCTTCATAGAGCAATGCTTCCAGTTCTTCATCTTCAAACTTTTTTGGCTGCCCAGGACGTTCATCACCTTCCAAGCCAAAATCACCACTTTTAAATCATGCAAACCACTTTTGGCACGTTCGCTCAGCTAGCGCATGTTCACCATAAACTTCCACCAAAATATAATGAAGAACTCCCCGCAGAAACACTTTTTCAGGCACAAAGTTCGACATATTTGAGTGAAAAAAAAAAGACGTACAATGACAGTAGCTTTCGAACGCATGTTCCAATGGAATAATAACAATAGAATAATACAAGTTACGCCATCTCTAAGCAAACCGCACGAATTAAGTGCGACCCAATAATATCCACAATTCACCGCATCTGAACTACTAACTCTACATCGGCCAGTACAATTAAACACCTGGTTTAATCAATAAGGTGGATAAGCGCATGCAGCGATATTTCGACGCGACCTATATAGTGTAGGTCTGGACATAATAAAGGTTGACCAGACAACAATGATAGTTATTCCAATTGTTATGTTTCACAAGCTGTCAAAGTAACCAATGACATCCAGCTGTCACAATCATCAGTAAGGTTTGTCATTTTATTATACATCGAGCATGCGAAAAGTATTAAAAAATATTATCGGAATTCCGGCTAAGTTATAAATACGCAATGTGAATTTCGTCGTGAGGTCGGTCGCCATCAACCTGACGTATATTGATGCGAAATGAAAATTAAGCCGACGTAGCGGCCAGTATCGAATAAGACCTAAAAATGTCGATTCGGCGCCGATCAGATAAACAGGTCAACCTTGTTTATTTTAAGGTTGGATTTAGGCTTACATCCGTATAAGACTATACTGACGTAAGAATTGAAGCCGTGCGATCATGGATAACGTCGTGAGTTCGCTAATTTGACGCTAGAAATAGCTGGAAATTTTGATTTTGGGCAAAAAATAATTTTCTCGATTGAGGGCCATTTTTGAAAACCACCACCACTTTTGCATATTTTTTTCACTATTAGCAAAAGCAGTATGTCAGCCGCGAACGTGCTTAGAGATAGATTGGTTAAAGTTGGCTTTAACCGATTCTGTAACTTTCCATCCTTTTTTGGCATTGTTTGATGGCATCGTCCACTGTACAGATAAATAGGAGAAAGCTCAACACACTACCTTGTCTCACTCCTTAAGTCTTTTCTCCACCCCCTTTCCATCTAAGACTCTCCCAGATTTTTTCCTCTGCTTATCAAGACAAAAGCTTTAGCCATGTCTATAAAGCAGGTAGACTTTTTTTATTTTTGGTCGGAAACCGCTTTGTATATCTGACAACTGTTTTTTCCTTTAGCCTGTATTCATATAAAAATTTTGTACTATGATATTTTTTTAATCTTATATCTTTTTGCTTCATTTTGGAATTAGACATCTTTGATTCATTTCTAGCTCGTTTGAATCAAGTTCAACATTCAAAGTGCTCGTCGCTTATTCTAACTCCAGTTCATACATACTAAAGAATCGCATACGAAGTTCCTTTAGAATCTTTCACATCCTTTTTCACCTTCAGACTGCAAAGGTCACAGAAGATCGGAAGCTCTGGGCGATGCGGCATGTGGTATAAGTTTAACAATTCTCTTCTCACTTTAAAAACAGTTCTAATCATTTCCGTCTTGTGGCAGTTCAGTAGATAACACCTATTTTGTAAGTTATACTTCAAATTAATGTAGTAGCGTCCATGATGCGACTGCTGAGCTTCAGACCAACTTTTATCGTAGAGATGATGCCTCATATTTTCTAGTGAAATACTGAATTTGCTTTTAAGAGATAATTGACTTTAATCAGGTTCTAAGCGTAAGCTGAAACCACACTCTGACCAGAGTTCTTCCAACTCTTGGGCAATGCTTCCCTTCGTGGTTAAAAGGTAGCAAAAGACCAATCTAGGCAAGCTTTCTTCTCCTATTGCCACAACTTTTACTATATAGTCCAGATGTATTTTTAACGTTTCTAAGAACAGGGCGGTACACCTGTCTTTGGGTAAAACATGTAGTTGGGAGTGTTACCTGGCAGCCGAAGGATTAATTTAAAGAAGTCGCAAAGGAATTTCTCAACTGCTTTAAACGAACGGAATCCCCATGAAGGAATATTGATATTGCAGTTGTACTTAGGTAAGTGTGCTTTGTACTTGTTTTGGATGCATTTACACAAGACCGAAGAAAGTGCACAGCTAGTTTCTGTCAACTTATTTTTAAGGTATTTATATATTCTTCTGATCCATATTCTTAGATATTTATAATAACGTACTAGGTGGAGTGAAAAGTAACCTCCTTGGTTATGGTGCCTTGAAGTCCGTTCATATTTAGGCAGACGTGCCAGTTTTCGGCCAAATCGCTCATGCATTGATAACATAAAAAGTATGCGAGTCATAATAGAACAGTGCATTTAATTCAACAGCATATATATGCTGTATTCGTTGACTATGAGAAAGCTTTTGATTCAATTAAGAGATACATGGTTAGTCTTAAGAAAAATGGGAATACCGTAAAACATCATAAGAAAAAGTTACGAACAATCAAAATGCAAAGTGCTGCATACTAGGTGGAGTGAAAAGTAACCTCTTTGACCGTTAGAATGCGCTGCTACTGCAAAAAAGGTTATGGTGCCTTAAAGTCCGTTCATATTTAGGCAGACATGCCAAATTTCAGTGTGATACTGTCTTTAATTTTGTTTTGACAGCTGATTGTTGTTGACGTGTTTGGCATCATGTTGAGTATGGACAAAAACGATTTTTGAGATGCAAAACGGAGAAGGAAACAAAAGAAAAGTTGGATAAATATTATGGGACTAATGCTCCGTCAGATTACACCATCAAATGTGGTGGCCGCAACTCCACTACCGATCAAATCCGCAGCGGCAGGCCCTCCGATGCATTTACAGAGGACAATGTCAAAAAAATACATGAAATGTTGTTTTCTGACCGGAAAGTGAAAGTGCGCGAGCTAGCAGATACCACAAAGACTAGTACTGAGCGCACACTCCATATTTTGGGCAATATTCTGCATATGGAAAAGTTATCCTGCCGCTGGGTGCCGCATACTCACTCCTGACAAAAACACGAACGCGAGAACACTTCGAATTAGTGTTTGGACTTGCTGATGCGGAATCAGGCGGACTTTTGGCATCGATTTGTAACTGCTGAACACCAGAGAACAGAATGAGTGCCCGGCAATGGGCTGAAGACGGCCGAGGTAGGCTCGATGGGTCGGAAAGGTTATGGCGTCGGTTTTCTGGGATTGTCATGGCATACTCTTCGTGGACTACCTTGAAAAAGGAAAAACCATCAACAGCGAGTATTAATGTGCATTATTGTAGCAATTGAAGGCCGAAATCGATGCAAAACGGCCTCACATGAAGCGAAAAAAAAAATTGTTTTTGCAAGACAATGCACCGGCGCACAAGAGGATCGCAACCATGGCTTAAATCAATGACTTCCGGTTCCAATTGCTGTCGCATCCACCGTGTTCACCCGATTTGACAAATCACTAGAATAAGTGCATCAAACTAAAAAACAAGACTATATTGAATAAAATAAAAAGACATTTAAAAAAAAATATTTTTTTCATTCCCAAGGAGGCTACTTTTCACCCCACCTAGTACACCTACAACTTGATAGTACCACTTTTTGAATATCTGTCACCACTACCACCAAAGATCGTTATTTTTCATTTTTCGAGGTTGACGAACAAATTCCAAAATTTGCAGTATGCCTCGAGCCTGTTGACTATAAGCTGCAAAACCTTAAACTATATCGGCCATAAATACCATGCTAAGGAATGTTTATTCGGCCAATAAACCACCTCCCATAGCATCTATGTCAATAATGGTTGAGCTTAGATGTAAGTGGGTGTGCATAAGATAATTCCTGGTTTCCTGGACTTAGCTGTTTAACTTTACTTATGGTGAACGTTTTATCCAAAAAGTCGTCTTTAGTTAGGGGGCCCGCATATTGAACAGATGGGGTTGTTTGAGGAGAGTTAATTAATTTTTTCAAATTGTCACGAAGCTTTGGTACTTGCAAAGAACAACTGCTTTCCAAAATTCTGTTGAGAATCTTTAACTATTTAAGACAGCGATGTTTTGGTGCTGAAATGCTATTCTTTTTATTATATGACAGAAATGTTTGAATTTCTGGTTTGTTTCACCGTAGAGTGTCTTAAAGGTGTCAGTGTTGAATGTTCTCAAGAGTTTTAAGTGTTCAAATGACTTTTTTCTAGCATGTAAGCACTCAGTACCAAACCACAATAGTTTACTGTTATTGCTTTTCTTGATGGTGGGTTTGGAGGTGAGATAGTTTATTTAATGATATCTGCGAGATTTTCATTTAAATTGTTCTGGTACGGGATACGGGATTCATCATTCCAAGTCCCAGATTTTTTGTACCTAGTTCATTTAAAGAGCAATACAGTCTGCATTTAACTTCCAGGGGCATGTGGTCCGAAAACGTTTTCATCATGTCTTCCAGAAATGTGTACCATGGTGTGTGTAGAGGTGGCTTAGCACCTCTGCTATTACAACCATTAATCTTAAAATTGTGTGTTAAATTGACTGACAAAGAGACTCACGAAATTATTTTGAGATAAACCGATCCTTCTATTGAAGTCACCAACAAGCATAATATCAGTTTACTTCAGGTTGCACATGACGCCTTTCTTAGGCCTGTGAAATTCCAATACGACAAAAACTGAGGCAAAAAATACTGCAATGCCCCCAAATGCAGTAAAAATTGTTGATCGTTTGTCAAAAACATTAGAAATACAGCCTCATCCTCCATCCCAACGCTCATTTACAATGACATTCCAGCTGTCAGCTCTGTGGACAAGGCCAATCTGTTTACTGCACACTTTGCGGCCAGCTCAACACTCCTAGATTGTGCTTTGTCTCCGCCTATAAGTTAGTGCGTCGAATCAGCGTCAAGCCGGAAACGGATGATAGGTCAAGTGTACTTGTAAAAGTCATGTACTTTTAAAATTATTGGCATTCAAAAAAAAAAAAAATCGAGAAATCTGACACCCTGTGACGATCTTTTAAGTACTGTGACCACAAATCTTTACTTTTCTTCAATATCTTAGTGTGAGTGAAACAGATAGAGATGATACCCTTGTGATTTCATTTAATTTGTATCCCATCACAGAGCACACAGAACACTACGTTGGTGTATACTCTCAGGATCTGGTAATAAGATGGGCATATCTTCTGGAGTTGATGTCTTTTTAACGGCTTTTGTAATTTTTTAACGCTCTTTTCTTTGCGCGCGCTCATTATCGCTCAAAGTCGCGATGCTAGTGATTTGAGGTTAGTTAGAGGGATAATAAACATATAGCGGGGTTCCCGATTTTCAAATTCAATGTCCTGATGATACTCTAAAGAGAATAGTGCTGGTGACCATATCAGCACCAGCACGATGACCACGTCGTCATCGAGGATCATAGACCAATTGAAATTCCGAAAGAAGTTGTTAAGTCCGCTCCAACCGCTCCAAAGTAATTCGACCAATCTATAGGGAAGAGCACATCAACGAGGTTCTTATCAAGATGGGAAGTTAAAAGCGCAGGTAAGCGAGTTATGACCTAATTGATATCTGCAACTTCCCATTTAATTTTGAATAAAAACAAAAACAGTTCAAATTTAATTGAAAGATATGATTTATTTTGTTTTCATTTCATTTCCTTTTGTGTTTTTGTTTTTGTTTTTGTTTTTTTTTTTTTAATTTTATAATAATTAAGATAATTTTCTGTTGTTTTTTTCCTCATTTTTATTGACTATGTCATAATTGTTTACAATATTAATTATTTATAAATGTAAATTTTTTTCAATGAGCTGCGTTCACATTCTGCGGAAAAAAAAACATTTAAATGTTTAATTTGATTTTTTTTATTATTATTTTTGTTATTTTTTTTTTTTTTTTTTTTTGTTACACTTTTCATTACATTGCAAATAATTATTATTTAATATTAAATTACATCATCCTACTTTTTAACTTGCATTTTTCACTACAAACAAATGCAGCATTCTTATAATTCTTATTCTTTTTCTAACTTTAGAAAAAATACCTTTCCTTAAATCTCGGTTTTATATTTATTTATTTAAATTTTAATTCTTTTTTTTTTCAAAAATAATCTTGAAATGTTGGTTAAGTAAAAAGAGTTCTATATGATATTTAAATATTTTATTTACACTTATGGGGGACAAAAATAAACTAGATTTAAAGTTAAACATATAAATCAATTCAATTTGTTTTATGGTATTTATATTATTGTTATGATTTTCTTTTAAGTTTAAATTAAATTTATGAAAATTTTTATGTAAAAGAAATAAAATATTAATATCCTGAGGTACAATTGTTGTTTAATTTCATTTAATTATATGATTTTGTTTTTGTTATTATTTATTAAGTTCCATTTTTCGTTTGTACCTGAGTTGAGTTGATTTTCTTTTAACTTTGTCTAAATATAAAAATACAATTTTATTTGGTGTAGAAAAAAAAAAAAAAAAAATGCCGAAAAAATATGCAAATCTATACGAGTATACCGTTAAAGTGGCGATATTGTTTTATTTTTTATTTTAACTTTGTGTTGTACTGTCAGAAAGGCAGCTGGTTACTTGTTTCTTGTTTAAAAATTCTTATTAAATATATTAATAAGATGCTACTCAATTGTGTGCCTTTTTTTATTATATAAGAAATTATTATTTCTTAAGATTTTCTTCTGTAATGTAAATAGATACAGAAATATAGGACGAGGTGTTTTGTAAAATCAATGAAACCACCACTTAATGTACATAAAAAGCTTCTTTTTTTTTTTAATTTACCCCTGTAACAAAACCTTTACTGTCTTAGCACGTCCTTCGTTGAAAAAAAAATAATACACCGCTCATTTCTTTAAAAATGAGCAGTGGATATCCGGAATACGATTCAATATTATACATTCATACGAAAAACTATTTTACTTTCGAGTAATGTCATACAATGTCAGATTTATATTTACTTCAACAAAATACTCAACTTGATTTTGGTCTTGCAAAACTAAGAACAACTGGACTAGAGAAAACCCTGCCAATATATTTCTTCGAAATGAATAGAATACTCGATATTTTGTGATGAGCTGAGCTACATATATCATGTATTCTCTGTTTAATTTTTTGCACCTTACACTTAAATCTAAACAAATTACGATTTCAGCAGGGAATAAAATATTTAAAATAATATATATACATATACCTAATAAAATTATGATGGCTTTTTTAATATTCCCAAACGATATTTAGGAAGACCAAATCTTAAATTAAGACAGACCTATAATAGGCGAACGGATCCGTATGTACGTACTCGTACGTTAGTAAATGTGCGAATACAAGCGATTTGTAGTGTACACCCGTAATGCCGGATTATTTCAGAAACCGGCGTCCTATTTTTGATATGCATTCAAATTGTCACTCTTTACCTGATCAACATGAAAGTATTTTAGACATCTGCTGAAGTCTGTTGAAATATTTTGCAAATTAATGGCAAAATGATTCTCTCGAAAATGAAAATTACTAAGAATTTTTAGAACCAACTAGTGGACGTAAGGGGCCATATTTTGGTTCGGTTTGAATCTATTGGTACCTATCCAATTCTGAAGGAAATCAGAAGAGCACAGCTGAGAGTTAAATGCCCTGAAATCAATGACGTTAAGAAAATGTTGAATGGCAGAAACTGGAGCTCCTTAGTAGCATACCATCAGGTAGCATATTATTATAGAAACAATCAAAATAATGAATTGACTTACTAATAATGCTCCTTAGATATGTAGTCAAATTATATTTCCAGTCTACGCCAAACAGCAAAGTCATTGCTAATTTGAAAAAAGGAATTGGAATATAAAGTACCTGACTAACTAGCTCTTTAACTCTAGTTATATACACAAAGAAGATATGAAACAATCAACATTTGCCATTGACCGACGTTGCGAACCAGGCACAAGGTAAAATCAAAATATCGAATCAAGTGATTCATTCAACTGTTTGATGTCAGATCGCTAAATTCTAGTAAAGTCGTTGTTTTAAGAAGGTGGACTGTAGGCTAAAAATCGTAGCACAGAACGAACTATGTCCCTCTCACGTAATCCACAACACAAATGACACAGTAATTCAAGCGCAGAGCCTATGGCGAATGCAAAACATTGGCAAATAGATTTTGTAAAGAAAATCATCTTAAGCAAAATCGTAGCATTTGGGGCAAAAACAAAAAAAAATTGCAAGTGATTCATAAAGTGCCATTCCAAGCATAATTGTATGTGTGGACAATAATAACTAATTTCTTTTGTGCATAATTGCAGTTCTTTGAAAAAAAGCGACAAACTTTAACGCGCGCTAAATCTTAACGAAGTCACTGACAATAGGGTCGTTAGGTTGATACCAAGAACGATGATCATTGTATATTTAAAATACAAGTTACGGAACCGCAACTATCAAAAAATGAAATCACGTCTTTTATTCCAATTTCGATTGATTCCAAGGACTAATAAACAATACGGTCTTTCTGATGATAGGTGAAAATAATTTCCAACTCTCTGAAAAGAACAAGGAGCTTTTTCTTATGTCAATAAAGGGTAAAAAATTCCATTTAAATGGAGTGAATGAAGCTCACACAAACGCCTTAAAGAATCCAGGTGGCGTCCTTTGAACATATCTAATGAGTTTCGTAAGAAAAAAATCGAAGGGTAAAAAAAAAAACAAAAAAACTTGTTCACTTATTATCCTTCTTGAGCTACATAGTGGGCGTGTTTCAAGAACGGTACAATTTAATCATCATCAAAAGATTAAGGAATCTAATAAACTAGTTCTGAGTTTGTCTGATTCCTTTAGAAGAAACAATAACATTTCTCACGTGAAAGTTCGTTCTGCTTTACGCCGCGAAAATGACTTCGATGAATAATCTAATCTGCAGTGGAGTTCACTTTAATGTTTATATGAGTTTGGTGACACCATGTGACAAATTCAAAATAAGTTTATAGTCCACCAATATTTTCAAATCTGTTTATTTTATTTAATTTTGCCTAAAAAAAATTTAAAATGTCAATAGAAACTCCTTCAATTTGCAAAAATTTGTCGAAGCTCGACAACGTGTGCGGAAATTTATCTCCAGTATTCATGTACACCTCCAATAAATGGTATAAGAATAAGCCAGGAGTCTAAAATTTAATCCGAAAATAGAAAGTACATGATTGTGCAAGTACAAATAACAGCGGTCCTTTAAACACACAAGGATTGTAAAAAATTTAGTTTTTGGTAAATTAAATTCCCTGAGAACTTTTGTATCCCTTTAAGGCGGAATTATTTTACAGAATAGATTTATGCTTCTAGCATACAAAGTGTAGGGTTCTTTACATTGTGATGATCCTGATGGTACAAGTTACTAATCCCTATATCTTGTATATATTCATTATTTCTAAAAACACCTGGTCCGAAGAACAAAAAAAAAAAAAAAAAAAGAATTCTAAGTCAGCTACATTAAGTTATTTATTTTATTCTTTTCCTTTTAAACAGAGAAAAAGTATATTATTCTTGTACATACAAATATATTTATTTCCTTGTTTTTTTTTTTTTTGTTTAAATTGATGGCAAAATTATATTATTGTTTATTTATTCATTCAAATTGATTATGTTTATGTGTGAAGTTTTATTTAAAAAAAAAAGGGAGAAACAAAAACAAAATAGTTATTATATTTTCTTTCATTGTTATTTTTATAGTACTTTATACATAAAATGCCCTTAACTGGTAATTATTACATTTACACAATAATGATTCAATCAAAAAAAGTTATTTTTTCCTTTTTCTTTATTTATTTATTTCTTTTCTATTTTAGTTTTACATCTACGATTATAAATTCGGACTTTGAAGATAAAAAGTTTTAAGAAGTTTATTTTTAAATATTTTATTTTACTTTCATTGTATTTTATTTATATATATATGTTTTTTATTTTGTAATACTGGTTCTACAAAAGAAAAAACTTTTATAGATTTAATATACATAAAAATTGTTTGGCAGCTGGCATTTCCAGAGAAAGTCCATTTATTTTTATTTCACACTGTTTTAGTTACTTTTGGAAAAAGGGAAATGTATTATATTGACAAAACAAAATTAATCTTGGCACTTGTTAACCGAAATATCGAAGACGAAGTGAAAACAGAGTTTTTTTTTTTGATAAATCCTTAAAAGTTTAAATATATTTTAAATTATTAAATTAAGTTTGTTTTTTTTTTTTGAAAATTTCAAAGATATATATTTTAATTTGTTTTGTTTTTATCTTTACTAATAATAGGTGTAATGTTTAATTTTTTTTTTTTTTAAATATATATCTCTTGTATTTAAATCACAGATTTTTTTGTTTTAAATTCCGAAACAAAGACGACGACGAGTATTTATCCGAAAAAATGTATTTTATAATGATTTTATTTTACTTTTCATAATTTTGACTAAGTTTTTTGTTTTTTGTTTATCCTATACATATATAATGATGTTTTTTTTTTTTTTTTAATTTTTCTTTGATATGCCTTAATTTAATTTAATTAAAAAAAAAAGAAAAGAAAAAGAAATATAATTTCTTTATGAACTTATGAACAATGCGTGTTCGGGATCAGTGTGATTTTATTTTATAACAAACTGTTTACCATTTAGTTTTCTGTTTTTCTTTCTCTATTAATTCGAAGTACAAATAGAAGTTTTTCTTGATTTTATTTTTGTATACATATAAGTAGAATTATTATAAGTAAAATGTTATTTTGTTTTATCATTAACTAAGTCGATAAAATAGTTTTATATATATAAAAAAAAAAGTATAGTCCATAGTAAATATAGATGCATGTATGTATTGAATGGATAAATGGACAAAAATTGTTTACCTCTTTGTGATAAGTATTTCCTTTTATTTTATTTAATCTTATTTATTATTATTATTTTCTTTTTTATAAATCTTAAAATTACAACCTGAGACTTTTTGTTGTGGTCCATTTTTATTTAAAAATTTCATGTGCATGCTGCTCAAAAAAAAAAAACTATTTCGTTTTTAAATGTTTTTTTTTTTATGCCAGTGTGGTGTATATGAATATTTGTTATAGTGTTTATTTTATTTTCATTTTTTTTTTCTTTTTGAATAAAAATAAAAATATAAAAAAAAAAAACAATTAAAATTTGGCACGATAGAGTGAATTAACTCCAGCTTACAAGGGATTGTGATTTTAATCCGAAATAAGTTATTGCGCCTAGAACTTCTCAGCGGAATAAACTCATTTTTGTTTCGTTTTTTTTTTTTTATTATTGAAAAAATTTTGTCTGTTTGAATTTTGAAAAGAAAAACAACTGAATTTTGGTGTTTTTTCGAACCACAATTTTGAATTTATTGATATTTTTTTGTTTGTTTTTAGTATAAATTAATAATTTACTTATAAACAAATAAAAAAAAAGTATATTTAAAAATATATATTATTAAGAAAAATAACAGCCAAACTAGAATTTTGTTGTTTCGAAATGATCACAGTTGGAGAAAAAAAAAATTATTAAAATTATAATTTATTATTTACAATACAAAAAAAAACTTAATCCTAAATATTTTTTGTGTATGCAAAGATGTTTTCAAAAGAATTACAACGGTGATACTTTGAAGAAATCTGAACCCATGTATATTTAAACATTTTTTTTGTAATAAGAAGCATTATTTTAAGGAGCCAAGTTTAAGAAAGGAGTCGTATTCGTTTAATTTTTTTGTTTTAAGAATTGATGAAGATCTCTTAAATGTAACATATATGGTTGGTATCCTATTTATGTCCCAAATTTCGTTACTTCTATCAAAATTCCAAAGTGAAAGTTTATAAGTGAAAAAAAAAAAAAAAAAATGCCTTAAGGAGTACAATTTATTTCGATCGTTTGAATTTTTTTATATAATTAACGCGCGCTCAATTAAAAGAAATTTTACAATCATAGTTTTGCATTGGTTAAAGAATTATGAAAACAGCGATCAAAAAAAATCTAAAAAAATAACTTTCAAAGCGACCAGCTCGATCAATAAACAATGCACATGTAAATTACAAAATACTCCTTATTAATAATTTAGTAAAGATAAAATTAGATAATCAAACTTTGATGCCAACAGCCTTTGCGCCTACCGAGCATGGTAATAAAATATGGTGAAATCATATTAGCGGCCATATAAGTCCTCTAGAATATACTCAGAATAATCTGAGACAATGCTCAAGGCAAAAAATTAGTCTTCTTTTTAAAGGCTAAATAAATCCTCTAAAATGGGATACACAATATGAACTGAAGAAGTAGAAAACGTGTTTTGATGATTTAAAAGCTCTTTTTACTCATTTTTGTAACAAGTTAATAGGCCTATCTGAAAGGAATATCAACATATTTTAGAGCAAAAACTGGTGTGTAAACTATGTAACCGATATTTATTTCCATCAAAAAAAGATAAATCTAAGCAGAGCACAGATTCAATTACAGGTTCAGGCAGCACAATGAATACCGTGCTGGTACTCAATGACCTGAATCAATTTTTGTGGCTTTGAATTTAACAATCGAAATTCCAAAATGTTGGTCCTGTGAATTTCAACCTAATTTCACTAGAATCGAAATAGCAATAAATTTCTAAACATTCAAGAACAAGTGTTAATAATTTTATTCCACATTTTTACTAGTTTCTTGAAGATAAAAAAAGAGATGCAAGGTACATATGCATATGCAACTGACAACATACGCACACCTCAAAAAAAGATTTACTTCTTTATAGAACATTGATCTTGATATTTAAAGATAGTCTTAGTCATAAATGAAGCAGATGCTCTACGAAGCTCATTTTACAAACATCTGAAGAGGTAGGTAAATATCATTGACTTACTACCCTGGCTTTCTGAATAGAACATGAAACGACGGGTGAGTTCAAAAACGTTCGCATTTCTACTATCTTAGTACAATCGCAGATATTTCATGTTATGTCAGCGGAAAACTAAAGCAGGATTTGCTTTCTTCAAAAGAAAAAGGTTAATTATTTTCATTACAATATATTATTTCAATAGTTCCTACATCTTTTCTCTTCAAAAAACACAAAACTATTCCGCACTAAAACCTTTAAACATTTTCTACAGCCACAATTGAAATGCATAACTAATCTGGCACAAGTATGACGATATGTTAACGTTTATGAACACAAGAGTAATAGAGTTTCGCTAAGTCAGTGTTGCAGAAAATCTGCATTATTAGGCGTAACTACTGCAGTTCTTTGTTAGTGCGACGACCGACGCCTCGAGACAAATTCCATAAAAATTTAAGTCTTGAAGTTGTAAGAGCATAACTTTGTTTTTTTTCTAAACAAGATCAATATACCGTTAACTAAAATTCTAGACACTTTGATAAAAGTTTAGCATTAATTTGAGTGTCTACACAGGTCTTTGAAACTTGTGTTAATATCTGTGTTCAAAGGAGGAAGGGAGAAAAGTAACATACCGATTTGATGGTTAGCAGAGCTAGTAACGTAGTATGGATCCACATTCTGTGATAAACTAAGTCAGTCGTAGAAAATCTTTTCACGTAAAGGCGCAACAGTCACATTTCCGTTTTTCTTTTCGAAAAAATTTTTAGATAAAGCTCCCAACTTCAAAGTATAAATCAGGAAAAGTGGGCACTTTTAGAAGAGAAATAGAATATGGAATAGGAAAATAATATCAGCTGTGAAAGCATCTCAAAAAGCGGTGATAAAATCAATAGGGAAATTAATGAACACTAAATTGTAAGCAAAAAAACAAAAAATTGATTTTCTGCATAGCAATTATCTTTTATGTTTTCAATTTGGAATATTATGAATAAACTTCTAAACAGAGTGTTTCCCAATTATGGACAAGGGGTTATGTGCCCAGTTTAAAAACATGGGCAACCAAGTAGAGCACAATCTAAACTCTTCAACGAAAATTCATGCAGCGGCTATACAAATCTTCAAACTTGTAGCAAATAGAAATTCCGAAATAAGTTATTAGTGAACAATTTTATAACTAGAAGCAGTAAGTGTAATAAGGCTGACAGATAGTTAAGTAAAAGCAAGCAACTCTACCGCAAGAGTTTACATAAGGTCCAATTTGAAGAGACAAATAAGTGGCGCAGAATCTGAACTCTTTGACGAAGACCAATGAAGCGACCGAAGAGCTGTAAACATATTCAAATTTTTGACAAATAGAAAGTCTGAAACAAGTTATTGGTTTCGAATGGAATCAGTAATGATGGTCATAAAAAATCTACGATTATAGAAATACGCAAGGCCTGTCGCTATCTATCCAAAGGCAGTTGGTTACATTTGTTTATAGGAATGCTTCCTGAGAGGTACTGGATTGCGGCTAATAGAGGAAATTTTAACAATAACTCTTGATATTCTCTGGAGTTTTAGATCGTGTCGAAAACTTTTAAACAAACCTATAAAACAATATAAACATCTTCGCATACTTTTTCAATATTTCCCCCGACATTTTGGTCAGCGTTTTCTTCTTTTTTTGTTTTTGTTTAATGATTAAATGGCACACCGTAATACTTCTTCTTTTAATTTTGTAATTATGTTTAGATTTTTATTTAATTTTTGATATGGTGGAGAGCTTAATTGTTTTTTTTTTTTTTTTGTTTGTTTGTTTTTGTTTGTGTCTTATTTCATGTATGATATTTTTGTAAATATTATTTCATAAACCAAAAAAATAAATAAAATACCTGAGAGCCTGGATATGTGTGAATAACAATATGTTTTTTGTTTCCTTTTTAAGTTCTTCATTTAAGATAAATATACCACATATGATTTAATTTTTTTTTTTTTTCAATGAGACGTAGAAATATGTGTTATTTATGTTCACGTTGAAAATATAGAATATGTATTCTCAAAAAAAAAAAAAAAAAAAAAGATTTCATCATTTTTCTTCCATTTGTTTTTGTCATTTGTACTTCACTGGTGAAAAATCACTGAGTTTTTGTGTTCTTTTGTTTATCTTTTTTCCTCTTAAATTTGTATCTAATGTTTTATTTTCTTCGTTTTTTTTTTTTTACACTCAAAGGATCTATTTGATCTATTTGATAAATATAAGTTTTGTTATCCCTGAAATATATACCATATATAATGGTTTTGTGTTTTCTTTTTGTTCCTTCACGCAACATTTACAAATAGTTTTTTTCTTTTGTTTTTTTATATATTAAATATATTTATATATTTTTTGTTCTTGATTTTATTTAAAAAAAAAATATATATATATATATAAGGTGAAACCTTTTATTGTATAAATTAATTAATTTTTGTTTTCTTATAATTTTATTTTACCTTTGCCGCTGGAATATTATTTTTTAGAGAAATTTTTCTTTCTTTTAACCAAAAACAAAATTTTTTCTAATCGAAAAATTAAGATCAAGGAAATACATATATTACTTAAGTAAACTTAACTAAAAAGAAAAATAAACAAAGCGAACAAAAAAAAAAGTATATATTAGCCTAATGATATAAACTTAAGTTTAAACTTAATTTTAAACAAAAAATGTTAGTTTAGAACCACAAATCTAATAAAGTTACAATATTAATTATAAAAACGTAAAAAACGCATTTGACAATTGTACAATAAGTCCTTCTTTCTCTTCCACAGAAAATTCTGCACAAAAGCAGAATTTTGCAAAAAAAAAAACAAACTAAAAAATATAAGAAGTAAAACATAAAAATATTTTATAATTTAAAACTAAGATTAATATGTTTGTATATTCATAGTTTTCTTTTTTTTTTTTCTTTTGTTTTGTTTAAAGAGCATTTCTAAATCTAAGTGTTAAAATTAAAAATAAAAAAATATTTCTTATATGCAAAATTATGTATTTACAAAATATTAACTTTAAAAAATTAAATAAAAAAAACATATAAACAAAAAAAAAAAAAAAAATATTAAAGAAACTCTTTCACGAAATATTGCACGTTCGCCAAATTTATAAAAAAAAAAAACAAGAGAACAGAAAATTTTTTTCGTTTTTTTTTTTCTTTTAACAAAGAGACTTAGAATTTTACGAAAAATAATTTAAAAAAAAAGTTTTACATTGTATTTCTCTAAAAAATCGCATTCCATCTTAAGTCCTATTGGATGCCTGGCGGCGGCTGTCCCATTTCACTGGTGAAATCAAACAAACTAGTCGCTCTTGGATGTCCTGCCATTGAATGGTGATGATGATGATGTGGCACTAGGACATTCTTAATCGCCGATGTTTTTAATAAACGTTTCAACATACCACTTGATCCGCGATGTTGTAGACTCTTGTGCGTGGTTAGGGAGTTCTTTGTACGATAGCGACGATGACAGAACTCACATACGTACAGTGTATCCGATTGCTCGTGTTTGTCCTGAAAGTGACGTTTCAAGGAATAGTAACAGGAGAATGTACGTCGACAATATGGACATTCTTGTGGCTCATTGATGCCACCACTTGTTGGCGGAGGCATACGTAATGGTAATTGAGGCTTCTGATCAGCACCACCGCCCATGCCATGATGGGGGGATTGCGTTGTTGGCGGTGGTGATGAATGATGATGATGGTGATGATGCATAGCGCCAAGAAGACCACCGGACGCTAACGACGAATTTGGCGATGTCAGTGAGATCGGCGAAGGGGATGAGGTAGAATTTGTCGATGATGACGATGTTGACAATGGTGTTGGTGCTTGTTGTGAATTAACAGCCGAGACAACAGCATTTTGGGGGCCTGGTGTTTTAAGTGCGGGGTTTGGATTTGTTTTTTAATTAATTTATTTTCAATATATATATTTTTTTTGTTTTGTGTTTAACAATTTTATTTTATTTTTATTTTTATTTTTATTTTATTTATTTATTTATTTTTTTTTTTTTTGATTCAATTTTCGCAATTTTGTTTGTTTTGTGTGCAGGTAGATGGAGTAGTAGATGGTAGTAGGTGGTTGGTGGTAGTAGTAGTAGGTAGGTAGGTAGTAACACATTACAAATTCGTGTACCGAAAAAATATACAAGAAAAAAACAGAAAACGAAAAAAAAACAATATTGTAAGTTTTTTGTTTTCCAATTCAATGTTTTTGTTTTTTTTTTTTTTTTTTTAAATTTAAATTTATGTTTGTCAAGTTAAAATTTTTCCTTTCGTCTTTTTTTTAATTCGAAAAAGAAAAATTTTTAAATTTTTATTTAATCTTTAACTTCGATTTCGAGGTATTACTCGAAAAGAAAAGAAAAGCAACTAACTACGATAGAATTTAACTCGTAGTACTTCGAAATCGAAGAGGATTTTCAATTTCATAAATTTTGTTAAGATTTTTTTTTTTGTTGTGAATTTTTATATATATTTTCCAATATTTACATTTTACATTACACAAGACAATTAGCTGCACACAAAACACAAACTATGATATTGATTTATTTTTTTATTTATTTATTTTTTTTTTTTCTTTTTTTTTTTTTTTTTTTAGTTACTCACATATCGAGGGAGATGCAACTTCAATGGAATAAGCGGTTAATTGGTAAGGAAGAGCTGTAAAATATTAAAATACAAAAGTAGTATCTCTAGATAATAAAAGCCTCTCGGAATAGCGGTTCCCATGTCACTTGATAAAATTTTTTTAACCAAAGGTAGGAATTTGATAGGTTCTTTGAAATTCCGTACTATGTACAATACTACGTAGAATAGGTTATTTAGTTCATAGTTTCACAAAATATTGTAAGTGAAAACATGGGGTTGCTCTCAAATTCTGTAAAGACACGCAACAGAAGTCCCCATTTTTCCCTATCGGGTACATGATACATGGGGGCGATACAATATCTACAACTTTGATGTTGCTTGAAAACAGACACTAACAATGACTAAAAAATAAAATGCTTGTCATTTGGATTAATGCCGCTTTATCCCAGACATCTACTAAAAAATTATCAAACAGCAGCAATCGGTATCCAGAATTTAGTTATATCTATAACGCAGTGCCAATTTAAAATCGGTTGGCTCATAAGTAACTTATTTACCACTGCTTTACATTTTCTTCGACATTTAAATAAAGATGATATTACATAGAACTGATGAAACTTTCCTGTTTGCATTAAAATATCTAGGACATTGATATAATTGAGGAGTCATACAAATTCATGGTCAGGAAACTCAATTCGACAACAAAAATGTCAAAAACCAAAAACAAACACCTCAAACAGAATAAGTTTTCGATATCAATGTAAACGCTGTTTTCACCGAACCTACTTTTGGCTGAGATTCGACATTTTTAGAAAAATTTCCACATAACATATAGTACGTACTGCTTGGTGGTGACATAACGCAGTGAGTATATTGGCCGGCTACTATGCAAGGGGGTCTGGGTTTCAAAACTTATGCAAGAAGAAATCGTCTCACTGTCCACAAATGACAAGGCAAACAGAGATTACAGAGAGTATATTCCGGATCTACTCCGAACGACTTAGAAGAAATTAAAGAAAAATTGGCTTTGCAAATAATTATTAAAAATGGAGTATTATTGTGGTGCATGGAGGTAGGAGAGTTCCAGGTTCAATATAACTAAAAATATCTGTCATCTAAAATTTCAATTCAACTATACGGTTAGATTAACAAACTGAAGCTTTGAAGGGGAGTATGTTTAAGCCTAATAAAATGTTCCTATACATTGTCATTTTAATGAGTAACATAATTAAAAAACAAAAAACAAACAAACAAAAAAAAAACATTTGGTTAGTAAGAATCCAATTAGAGTGGTATCCGGTCGTATTTCTTTAAAAAGATGATTTTAACACGTCTGCCGCTCATGCAACTCCTTATGATCGAGAAAGAGCCCAAATTTTGGTAAGTGGATTATGAGCTGTAAGCAAGCTATTGTTTTTTTTTTTTTTTTTTTTTTTTAATGTTTTATGAATCAGCCCTCTGCGTGAGGTCCATGTAACTACTTGCTTTAATGGTGAGACTATATTATTGATATTTGGCTAGATTATTGTATTTATGGCAAATCCTCCAGTAAAATAATTTCTGGAAAAAGGAAATCACCTGCAGGACTCGGTCAGGGTTTAAGAACCGAAATGTTTCTTTTGAAAGTCCATATACTATCAATTGAACCTTGGCCACCATGCTTGATTGTAAGGGACTAAGTTTCGTGTAGAATAAAGTAATCTAAATAAATAAAACTATATAAATACTTAAGCACACAAGTTTACAGCCACCTGCTTGAGAATATTCTACGTCAGATACAGGTATTTCAGTTTTTGGTCAGGTCAGCTGGTCCGAATTGGATATATTAAAAAAAAAAAAAAAAAAAAAAAAAAAAAAAAACAATTTTCATACCAAAACACTTTGGCTTTGCTTTTATTGCATTAGGGGTACAGTTAGTACTATATTTTCTTCTACAATTCCAATACGAGTCTTCTTTCTTTCTTAAGGAACTGAGTTAAGAAATCTGTACGTAGTATTTGAATCTGATCACAATTTCCGTGACTTCATTTTACTATAACTTTAGAGTCATCTCTATAAAAATCTCTATAAACAAAGGCCTAAAACAGTCATCCAATACCTAAACGACAAAGTATATTAGATGTCTATTTTGGAGCACGTTCAAAGACTAATTAAGATGTGATGGAGTTCATATTTTTAGAGTCTTCTTTACAGTGCAATTTGATGACCAAAGGCAAAAATTCACGTTTCAATATGTTTTTTTTGGTAAAACGATCATTTTAATGTTTTTTGTTATAAAGCAGTATTTTAAGTACGCTCCTAAAGATTCATTGAGATTCGTAGCAGTCAAAATCGAAAACATAATTTAACGATTATAATAGATAAGAAATTCTAAATTCAGAAATCAAATAAGATGATCGATGTACATAATCCAAACAATACTCCATTCGGATTCAATAGAATGGCTTCTGAAATTCGTCATCCACAAAAGCATACATAGATACAATCATCATGAGAATTTTCAAAATGTTGTGTTCAACTTTATCAAGTTTCCTATTTTCATAAAATCCAGACTTGACAATACACCCAGGCACTGTGATAAAATCTTGTAAGCCTCTTTTCGTGCAATTATGACAATTTTTTTTTTTTTTTTTGTTATTTTATTTGATTAAAAATTTAATCTTTACTGCATTTCCATTGAAGTTGAATCCTCCTGCATGAAGAGATAAATAATTTATTTATTTTTTTTTTTTTATTTAAATATGAAAACATAACACAAAATGAAAAGTAATATTAAAGTTGTTTTTTTTTTTTTTTACTATAATTTACCAAATTCCAATATGAAAGACGATCTATGATTTCTTATAGCATGCTTCGTTTTTTCATATAAAAAAAAAAAAAACTATTCCTAAGCTTAAAAACAGTCTAGATAGCTTCAAAAGCCCGCAATGCAAAATTAAGTTAAATGTACATATATAAGATTTATTTGAAAAAAAAAAAAATGAAAAATAGTTAATTATTCGTGTGTGTTTACGAGACATTTAAAAAAAATTTTTTTTAAAGAAATTAAAATTACAATACATCGCCATAAGCAAATAGCAGACATTTACATTTGAAATGTAATAAAAAAAAAAATTTAAAAATTAAATAATGATGAAGCAGATAATTAATTTGGAAAATGAAAAAAGAGGAAATCTATTTTCGATTAAAAGCACACATTAAAATAACGGCATTCAAAATTAGTTTTAGAAAAAATAGTAAATCAATTTGTTTTTTTTTTTTTTTGGAAATAAAAGTTGTCGATGTACTAAAAATTAAAAAGTAATTTTTTCTCTTACATGAAATTAAAAAAAAAAAAAAATGTAATTAAAGAAAAAAAGAATTAAAATAGTTTTTCAGAGAATAATAGTTGTCGGAAGATGCATTTCTTTAGCAAATGTTTTTTTTTTTTTTTGTATTTAATTTATATATAGTATATATATGGAAAAAATATAGTTGTACTTCAGCGTAAACAATATGTTTAGATTTGAAATTATTTTATTTTATTGAAAAAAAAAGTAAAATATTTCTAAAGCATTTAGAAATTAAACTACTTGAGTTAAGTTTTTGTATAAATTTTTATTTTTCTACTTAAAAGTTAAATTGGGGGAACAAAAAATCGCTTTTAGTACTAAATTGTGCAAAATGTGTACTGAATGGAGTGGAAACAGAAGCCTTCAATCAGAATGAGGTTTTGATTGCAGAACTTTGTTTGCGTAATGAGAAGCGTTTAGCACATATGATTTTTACAGCATTTTAGTACTAAAATAACTATAATAAATAAATTATTAATTAATTTATTTATTTATTTTTTGTTTTTAAAGAAAAAAAAAAAGAAGAGATTTCTCTACAACCCAAAATAGATGAAAAGATGAGAGTTTATACATACGAGTAGGCACTTATGTACGAGTATTTCTTAAAATAGGAAAAAGACCAATCAATAGTGGGATAGTTTTCTATGTTTTTTTTAAAATATTTACTTATTATTATTATTTTTTTTTTTTTAAATGCCAGCAGCAGAGTACGAGTAAAGTTGTGAACAATGGAGAAAGGAAATTATACGAATAGGAGTTTTGTAAAATTTCCATAAAAATAAATTAAACTTTTCTACTAAGGCCATGATTGTAACGAGTATTTATGCTGTTTTTGTATGTTAGAAGAGATGAATAGAATTTATTTATACAATAATGTATATATTTATTATTTTTGAATCGCAGTTTTTTTTTTATTTTTTTTTTATTTTTTTTTTATTGTCAAATTACAATGCAAAGAGAGTAGTGAGAGATAGGATGCAATATTCTAAGCTAACTAAAAAATATATATATATTTATATAATAATTTACAAATCTAATGACAAAGGTAGTCACTTGAGAGAGAGAGAGAGAGAGAGAGAGAGAGGCAGAGAGAGTGAGAGAGGTAGATAGACAGACAGAGTGAGTGAGATAATATACAAAGAGAGAGAGAGAGAGTGTATTTTTTTTTAATTTACAGCAGATGAGAGTGAGTGAGATTGAGAGAGAGATAGCTCCCCAAAAATATATAATATAATATATAAAACAGAGAGAGTTTTATAATAATAAAAAAAAAAACAGGATGAAAACTTATTTTGTAAAATTTTTTTTCGGTTTTACAGAAGGTTAATTTTTTTTTTTTTTTTTTTGTATATATTCTAACCTTGGCGAACGTAAAAAGGACTCGTCTCTCTTTTGGTTTTTTTTTTTTTTTTTAGTTTTGTATTCAAGGATGAAGGTAGATTGGTGGTAGAGTAGATGGCTAGTAGATGGCACTGGATGTGTATTATTTTATTAAATTTAAATTTTGAAGCTCCTTTGCTGATGGAGTGATGGAGGTAGAAAAGTAGACGTAGACGCAGCGGCAGCATATATTGTTTTAAAATCGTTCTTTTTTTTTTTTTTGTTTCTTCTTAGTTTTTTCATAATTTTTGTTCACATATAATGCATGTAGGTATACGAGTACGTGGTGTATATAAATTGACTACGATTCGATAGTAGATAGTACTAAAAAAAATGTATGTATATTTGTATAGAAGGCGATTGTCCACAGGTAGTGTAGTATATTCACATCAATGTTAACGATAAGATTACTGATTATATCACTACAAGATTGTTTTAGTTAATATTTAGATAAGATGTCTTTTTGTTTTGTATTGTTTTCTTAATTTCTATACTATAATATGTGTATATGGCATTGCTTGTCA
The DNA here is from genome assembly GCA_907269105.1 of Volucella inanis. Classification (NCBI taxonomy): domain Eukaryota; kingdom Metazoa; phylum Arthropoda; class Insecta; order Diptera; family Syrphidae; genus Volucella; species Volucella inanis. The sequence goes on along the minus strand of OU026156.1, from coordinate 13,842,784 downwards.
TAATTCGAGAAGAATAATTATTTGTCGTTGTATGCATTATATTAAAATCTTATATGAAATTCACTTCATGTCACTTTTGTTCATCGTGTTTGTCTTTTGATTTTTATCATTTTCATTTTTTTTTTTTGTCTTTGTTTTTTTTTAGTAGTAATATCTGAAGGGTTGCACTTGATTAGTTGCAAGTGCAAGGACCTCCTAAAAGAATTTAATATCTTTCATTTCCAATTCGCCAGGTCGTGACTTATGGTATGTGTATATATGCGTCATCAGAGAATTACGCGAACAGTAGACCCTTTCACAAATGATGCAACGATATTCCTCTTGACGTTCGGCATGCTTGTCGGCAATATGTCGTTTGAGTGAAGCTTTCGAACACAGTACCTTACCGCAAAGTTGGCATGAAAACAGTTTCTTGGGTGAACAGCCTGGAAATTTGGTTAACTAGGTTTTAAAACACACACAATACACTAATTTTTTTTTTTTTTTTTTTGATTTTTTATAGAATAGATTTTTTTTTTTTTTTTTTTAGAGCTTTACATCCTTCCTTTTGTTTTTATTTATTTATTTTTTATTTTCTTTGTAAGATAATATGTAGGCAAAGATTGAAATAGACAAAGAAATAGAAGTGGTTTTATATTGGTTTTGGTTTGGTGGTAAGTTGGTGGTAAGTGGTTTGGAGAGATTTGATATACATATAGAGGCCCTACCTACTATCATCGATTGGGAATTATATATACTATAACAATAATAAAACAGTGTCCAATTGAATGTATTTTATTATTATTTTTTTTTTTATTTTTGTATAAATGCTTCATTCCGACTACTAAAAAAAAAAAAAAAAAAAAAAACTAAAACAACTTTTGTATGTATTCCTTTTCCTCATCTTTTAATTCCTTTTTTATATATATCTGCCGAGTGTGCACGCAATTATGTATGTATATTAATTAATATTTTTCTTTCCGAATATTTCAATATTTTAAATATAATTTATTTTACTACATAAAAATAAAACTTAAATATAAATAAAACGTCCTACTACCTGCAAAAAGTTGGATAAAAAATGGAGATGATCAAATTAATCAACTTCAGGCCCCCAATGCTTGAAAAAAACTTTTTTCACCTCAACATTGTTCACACAGAAAGGACAACAAAACACAGACAATTATGAGGTTTATAAGGTTTGTAACTTTTTTTTTTTTTTGCTTTGTTTTTGTAAGTGAAAGGAGAGAAACAAGTGTGCAGTAGAAAATGAGATTGAAACCAAAGAGATACAAAAAAATAAAAAAATCTCTGAACTAATGTGGATTTGGTGGTGATACACAAGAATAGACACAAGTTTTACGATTTTTTTTTTTTTTTTTGATTTTTTTTTTTTAATAACTCAATAATTTTTTTTATTTACGAAAATATTTTATGTATATATATATATATATGCATTCTTTTAAAATTTTTATGTACTATGTACGAATAGTTGTTTTCTTATGGTTTTTATTTTTTGTTTAAATAAAAGAAGAAAAAATATGTACTAGTAAGGAAATAATTAATAAATAAGTAATTATAGGTATTTCGAATAACAAACAGTTGTATTTTCTATTTTTTATTTTTATTTTTTATTTTTTTTTTTTTTTATTATATAACTGTAGGTTTTGTTTTTTATTTTTCATTTTACTTAGTTTGTAATGGAGTTTCTTAAAATTGATTCTGTAGTTCAGTTTATTCAGTTTACTATTTATAATTTTTTTTTTTTACTTTATTGTATAAGCAGTTTTTGTTTATTTATTTATTTTTACTTATTAAAATTCAAATTCATTTATTTTTTTTTTACAATTTTCTATTATAATTTCGTAACAAAAAATGGCTAATGATTTTTTTTTTGTTTTTGTTTTTGCTTTTCGGTTGCTACTGCCAATTAGTTTTGCCTTTAAAAATAATTTTCAAATATTGTCGAAAAAGTGTCACGGAGTTTTGCCACAAAGTGCTTTTGCTTTTACCCAGTTTGAGAAAAAGTTTAACAAAAAATAAAATAATGATAAATGATATTTTAAATAAAAACAAGTGAGTTAACAACTAAGAACAAACATAATGTTAGTGAACAGGAACAAATAAACAACAAATTTTATTACTTTCTCACTAGTGAGCAATAAGTTTTTAATTATTAAAACATGATTAAGTAAAGGTAGGTTAAATTAAAACAAAAAAAAAAATAATATTACATACTGCCAGGTTAAAATAATAAGTAATTAAATATAAACAAAATAAGAAAATGTTATTAAAATTCTAATCAATCTGAAAAATAAATAGTTTCAAGAAAACGGTCCTTAAGAACTATCCGAAAAATTATTTTGGGAATCAATATGTTACATTAAATTAAAATCAACAAATGTAACATTAATTTGAAATGAAATCTTTAAAATTACAAACTCCTTCATACATTTAAGACAGGGTTTATGGCTTTAGAGCAGGCTTTTCAGTAATAGAGTATTTATTATCTCAAAAAAACTCTAAGGAAACAAACAGAGGATAGTATATAGGCTCAATAAAATATGTAGTTACAACACTTCGTTGCATAAAAATAAGGTCGTGAAATAGGTTAATGTTATTTAAGAGTATCAAACATGATACACTGACATTCATAAGAGCTATGTTTAAAACATATGTATCGGACTAAGATGAAATGCTTTCTGATTACAATACCCAACTGAAATTTTTAAGAGACTTTGACACCACTGTAGAAATCAAACGGGGAATCACGGTTTCTTTGGGCTAAGAATGCACCTGAAAAATTAATGCCTTTCACGAACGACTAAGAAAGCACTCTACAAGATTTCTATTTGCCTATGGCGTGAAGGCATTATCTTCAACGACAGGTGATGAAAATGCCATTGACTTCTTAACAAAAGGACATTTTTCAAGTGTTATTCAGTCGCATTTGAACTTATACATATAAGTATAAACATAATTTGCAGAAGGTGAAACGGTAAGCTCTACGGACTATAAAGCGACATCAATCTTCTTCGAATGGGTCCGAATTTACTAGCTTAGAAATTTGGAACATCTTGAACGAAGAAAAAATAATGCTCTGACTAAGAAAGTCTTGAAACCTATTCCAGAGGCTCAATTCGGCAAAATAAGGCTGCAGTTTGGGCAGGGACTTAAACAAATGTGCGCAACCTAAATGGAAACAGCTGTTGATTTAGGGCTAAGTTCACCGAAGACTGTAGTACGGCCACAGAGCAAATTATGAATCATAAAGAAATTGCTGATATATTAAATCGTTTACAATGCGTCACAAAAATACACCCACAATTAAGGGAACAAGCTCAATTTTACCAAATTAAAATAATTAAAGAATTAACATGGTTTATTACCATAAATACAATTTGGCCTATTGTACTCGCACATACCAACATATTTATACAGACTCAAAAGTAGGTCACCCAAAGTAAGCAGGCTCCCTCACAAAAATAGGAAGTTATTGTATAAAGAAGGAAATGTATGTTAAAATTGTCTAGTTTAGAGTAGATTGTAGCAAAATTTTTCGGGCGCAAACTTTTTTATATTCACAAAAGGAAGTAGAAATAGGCAAAATTATTTTTCACTACGAGTATGCTGCAAATTACACAATTCTCCCTCGCTTTCAAAAATATGGAAAATTAATGAAAATAAACGAATTCAACGTAATTAATTAGACGAAATTCTATATAAAATTTATTTTTGGATTAATCCAAGATTATAAAAATTTCAATTATGAGAACATTAAGTTCCTAAGACTATGTGCATTTAAAAAAGGATGAATTGATGGCCTATTTGTACCCCATAACTAACAACTACATTTCCCACAAGCTGCATAGTTTTTAATTGTTATTTAAATACGTAACATTACAAACCACTTTCTATAGTGGTTTAAGGTTAGTTTCATGCAGCTGAGTGCTTGAAAATAGTCAACGAAGTAGATCTAATTACTACGTTCTAGTGCATTACTTAGAAAAAAAAAAAAAAAAGATTGATTTCTGCATATGAGCTACATAAATGTCACCTTGGATCTGATCAGGTAGTACCCTAAGGAGTATTATAGCTAAAAAGTGTACGCCGTTATTAAGAGAACACCCCTTCTGAAGAACAAGAGGTGTACTCTACCTATGTTAATCTTTTGTCATTTAAGTACTCTGGCTATAAATGATGCAAGGTGTTCCCGTGTGTAGAAAGCAGTACGAAATATTATGCTAACAGGTTTCTTATTTTTCACCTAATCTCACATTTAAATTGGCTTACTGTGACTCCGTGATAGGATGCAAAAGCGGGAATACATATGTATATTGTCCTAATACAATACTTCAAGAGGCGACTTTCAATTATCGATAAAATAGAATGAAAACAAAAAGATCTAACTCCTCAGAAAAAATGCAGGAACCATTTTAAAAGTACTTCCAAACAAGATTCCCTCAGATTTTTTATGAACACTAAGTTTCTGAATGATCTTGCAAATATTTTAAGATTCATGGAAATGAAGGATTCACAGATTACTTTCTTTAAACACGCCGGTAGGCGTTATAATATTTAAATTTAAATTTAAATTTAAATTTGAAAAAAAAAATAAAAATAACAAAAAAAAAATTAATTTGCAAAAAACAAAAAACAAACAGCAAAACAAAGAGATGAGTTTGTTCTTAGTCACACTTTGTTTAAAAGTCCAAAAATGAAAACCGAATGTCGAATATAAAAATTAATAAAAAATGATAAATTAATAGTTACTAAAATGACAAACACACAACAAGCTAAAGACAATAGCAACAATAGATTAAGTTTTTCTGCTTCAAAGAAATAAAAAATGATTGGTTGTTATGAATATTACAAATTCCTAACATAGTTTGTATTCGATTTTTACTCCAGATTTGATATAAAAAAAAAATAAAAAAAAAAATGAAAACATTTTTCTTATGCATTGTATTCATAAAAAAATTAATTAACTAAACAATTATCGTATTTATGATATTTGAAAACTCTTTTCATTTAATTATACATATGTGTACATACACTGTTTTACTCTTATTTTATATTTAAAAAATAAAAAGAATCGTTTTTATGTTCTTGTTTTTTGTTTTATTTATGATTTTTTAAGTAAAGAAAAAGGTATTTCTTTGCTTTACATTTAACATATAGTGCATTTTACAGTTGACATAATTTGTTTATTCAATTTAAACAACGATATTAACATAAACATTCAATATTTTGTTGTTGTTTCATATGTAATTCTTCTGTTTTTATTTTAAGTTTATCTTTTTTTTGTTTTTCTTTTTTATTTATCGTTTTATCATCGGAGTTAGGAAATATTTATTCGTATATATATATAAATATATATATATATATATATAAAGAGAACAACATAAAATATAATATAAGCAAGACAGAAAAAAATCAATAAACTTAACATTTTATGAAGTAAATACATTGTATGTATGTATATAAGTAAAAATGTTTATAATTAAAAATAAAAATAGAAAAACAAAAATTTAACTTACAACAATCTAGTTTGATTTATCATACATTAAAAGTTAAAAGCAGAATTATATTCTATGCACCGTTTTTTTTTTTAAAGATATTTGTTAATTTTTTTTTTCTTTTGTTTTTAAATATATATATATATATATTCACACTCGATAAAAAATAAATACATGTATAAAAAAATATTCAATATTTTGTTTTATTTTGTAAAATAAAAAAAGTTAAAAAAAAAAATCAATAAATTTGGTATCAAATAAAAAGTAAAATTCAGACTTTTTTTTTTTCTAAATATATTTTTCCTTCTTCTTCTTCTTATCTAAATGTCTCTCGAACATTTTCTTAAAACAAAAAAAAAAAAAAATAATAAAAATATATGTAGACATATAATTTCGATGAAGTCCAATGAAATTTATTAATAAATAAGAAAATGCATTTGAAAACAAAAAGAAAATAAAAATTATTTTTAAACATTAAAAAAAAATTAAATAAAATATATGTGTTAATGTATATACGTCTACTATTTCTAATTGTATATGTAATACGAACTCTCATCTTCATCATTCTTTCTCTCTCTATTTTTTATTATTTTAAATTTTTTTTTTTTTAAAAAAAAACATCGCCTAATTAATTGTTTCTTCTTTTAAATTTTCAAAAAAAAAAGAAAGTAAAAATTAATAAAAGTTTAATATTAATTTTGATTTTGATTTTAATTTTTCATTTCAAGTTTTGCCACATGTAATATAGAAAAAATGGGGCAGGGGAAAATTCAGTCTTAGGACAATCACAAATTGCTTAACAAAACTTGCTATCAAAAAAGAAAAAAAAAAATATTTTTTTTTAAAAACCAATGGTTCAATTGAAAAACTACAAATTCGAACAAAACACCAAATTTTTTTTTTCTTTTTTGATTTATATTTTTTCCAAATGCTTTTTGTGTTAAATATAATTTATTTTCTTCTTTTTTTTTTTTTTTTTGTTTTAAATATTTGTATATTTTCCTTTTAGTCTTTTTTTGCCTAAATATTAATGCCAATTATAGTCATGATCACAATTCGTTACTGTTCTTTTTTTTTTATTTTTTACTTATTCGGGAATTATAGTTTTCTTTTGGTTTTTTTATTTTTATTTTTTTGTAAACCACTTTTCGTTAATTAAAAAGAAATTTTAATGAAATTTTGCCGCTGGAAATGAAATGAGATATTCTAAACCTATCAGTCCTTTCGATATTACTAACGCGAAAAAAAAAAGAAATTAATGTTTTTTTTTTTCTGTACGAAAATCTTTGCGAGCACAAAACAAAATGGAACACATATTAGTGTAAGTAAATATGAACAAAAAATAAAAAATATTTATATATATATATGTGTGTAAAGAAGAAAATCAAAAATAATGAAAGTTTATGTATCGAAAGATATTTTTTTTTTTTTGCTTTTTTCAAAAACCGATTTGCCTATCAGTAAAATTTTATATTTATCAGTCCAAAAAAGTTTAACCTTTTTTTTTTAAGTAATACAATTTTATTCGTTTTTCTTTTCCTAAAATATATATATACATCTATATATATCTTCTTTTTTTTTTTTTGATGAAAACAAAAGTTTTTTGTTTTTTGTTTTTTTTTTTTTGAATAAAAATAATACATTCGTTTCTCGACTGAACTCTGTACAAACACTTAGCATACGATTATATAGTTTTTTTTTTTTTTTTAAGTTAAAATGTATATATATTAATTATTTATAGGCATATATTACACATTAGAGTACACAATAATTCCGATTAGAGAGTGTAGGGGGGGAGGGGATAAGGATGTTTCTAGTTTGTTTACACATTTCTATATATACTCGTATGAAGGTCCTTTTAACCATTATTTTGATACAAAGAATTAAGATGTAACTGCGATTGATAAAATTGAAAACAAAACAATAAACGAAGCCTTAGTAATTGTATTGTCAACAAAAATTGCACATAAAAGTCTATACTTACGAATATATTCGATTTTACTTAGTTTATTCAACTATAATTATTATTATTATTATTTTTTTTCTTTTTCATATTTAAGAAATAAATCCCTAACTGCAGCTGTTAAATTGTTCTCTTTTGGTCTTTTGCAAAAAGGAATGACAATATACATAGAAAATCTATTTTTAGCACACATGAAAAGGACTTCTGTTTCTGGCATTATTTTTTGTTTACTGTTTCAAGATGTTATTTAGTGATACTGTTGTCAATAAGATATATAGAGAATATATGTTAATTAAATGTTGAACAAACAGCATGTGGATCAACATTTTAAATCAAAGAAGTTGTAAAGTGAAGAAGAATGTATTTATAATCTCAACCTTTTAAGGCTGAACATGTTATGCCCTGCAGCAGGTCGTCTTTCTATGTAAATCTATTGGAGTCCTTATAATCGGAATCATAAAGAACAAGTTTTATTAGAAAATAAATCTGCGATATCACTGTTCGACTCTATCATCGGATGAGTGGTTTTGTATAGGTCGAACATTTTTAGCTGAAATATAAGGTATCTAGTAAAGAGCTGTGCATTATTTTTAAAATTTTCTAACACTTAAAAAAAAAAAAAAAAAAAAAAAAACATAGGGGCATATGCTAGAAAGCTATTACTATCACAGTTGTTGTCGATACAATAAGCAATCGGCTGCATTGTCGGAAAACTGTATCTTTACCTACCACAAGTATTGTGGTGTTCACTTTCTCAGTATATACAGGGATACGTCGGAAAGATCGACTTAGTTCAGATGTGATCTGCCAGTCAGTGTGTGTCAGTATCAGTGTGCAATTAGACGTCACAGCGCCCATCGTTCATCAACTTTTTGCATGAAAAACCGCCGCTGGTTATTAAAAATGTTTAATTTATTTATATCACAATTGAAATTTGATTTCACAGTGTAACTATGGAGAAGCTTGACACAAAAAGAGCTAACACTCACGGCTAAATTTTCAAGAACGTTTTTTTTATATTGTACAAATAATACTGTGCGAAATCTATACAAATATGGGCCATATATGTATTTGAATATGAGATTTTGTCATTTGTACTTTACCCTAGTCTAATAGAGGGAAAGGGTGCTCAAATTCAAGATAATTGAATCAAGCAAACAGTCTAATTGGTTACGTCTACTATTTGAATTATCACCGAAAGCTATAACGTTACCATGACGATGATGTGACATACTATAATATGACATAAATTCTTTATCATTAATTAAAAAAAAAAAAAAAAAAAAAAAAGATACAGTCTGTTTGCTAAGAGAGGCGTGTGTTATACATATTCATAGATTAAATTCCTAAGAATGTCAAGTGACAAATCAGTTTAAAAAATCATTGGATTTAGAATTATGCTGGATTTGAAGTACAAGGCGAATAATACAAAATACATATATATATGTAAGTGCACTGATAAACTCTTTAAAAAAAAAAAAAAAAAAACAGAAGATGAGGCTATGACAGGGACATATTGCACATACATGCACTCCGGGTGAACTGATAATTTAATATAAAACCAATAAAACAGGGTGATTTTATTCTGTAGGATTTGGCCATAGAAAGTTATCATCTGTTGACTATTCTGTCAAATTATCGTTAAAATATACTTGTGACTTCATTTATTCATGCAATTCGTCCTTTTCACGAATAAGAGAACAATTTAAACAAACTTAAAATGATCAAATGAAATTTGACTGAAAATACACATCAACAAAAAAATAATTATAATAATAATAACTATTTATAGAAAAAATAGGGAAACAAAAATTATTCTCTTCTAAATCAGTCTGCGAATCATATCGTCGTAGTTTTTAACTGTAAATTCTCTAAAATTCGCTGTCAAAATATACAATCATTTACGCGTATTAAAGGCCTAACAAAATAATAATCACAGAAAATTGCATTTTATCATTTTTTTTTTCTTTTCTTTTCTTTCCTTCTTTAAAAAAAAAAAAATCATTTTCTTCTTCTTCTTATTCCTATCATCTAACTTGAATAAAAATTAAATTTATCTCAGAGATCAGAAACTTGTAGCAGCAGCAGCATTATTCCACATGAAAATATACATCAAGTACAAATATTAGAGAAAAGGTAAAAAAAAAAAAAAAAAATATGTACAAAAAAAGCACTATCTCCTTATCGTGTGACTTCATTTTCTTCTTCTTCTCAATCTATTCTGAGGCAAATTTTTGATTTTCTTTCTTTTAATCTAATTAACGATTACAAGCACGCTCAAAACACACTTCATTTCAATTCAATTTAAAAGAGTTTTGTTTTTCTTTCTTTCTTTTTTTTTTTTTCTTTTTACTGAGCGAATTTTTGGGCGCACACTGTAAACAGTTGCCTCAGAAAGTGATGTTGCTCTTATAAGAAAGCTATACACGGTTTAACGACATCACCTGGTGAATGCTGCTGCTGTTGTGCAATTGGTGAGAGTAAAAGTTCAGCAGCACTACTGCCACGACTACCGACAACACTACCACCCGAACTATTATTACTACTATTCGCCAATGATTGATGCAAGCTACTGCCATGGAAATACGATGAATGATGATTCTTTTGTCGCCGATGATAGATACTCTTGTGATTGTTGAGACTGTTTAGGGTACGAAATACCTTGTGACATAAATTACAAACAGCATTATTGAGTGGCTGTAAATGTTGTTGTTCCTTATGACGTTTAAGTGTCAATTTTGTGCTGAGCAATTTACCACAAACATCACAACGATGACAAGCTGTCAATGGTAATGGTAGTAATAAACGATTACTATTCGCTGCTGTTATTGATGTCGATGGTCCAACTAATCCACCTTGGGCACCTAATCCAGCTGGTGATAGAGAACGTCTATGATGTTGCAAAGGATGATGATGTGGTGATTCAATTGGTGATGCACTATGATGATGTAAGTGTTGTAGTGCAGCTGATGTCACCGATGCTGACGACGATGATGCCGATTGTTGGGAACTCGATGCCGGATGTTGTTGTTGTTGTTGTTGTTGTTGTTGTTGCTGCTGTTGTTGTGGTGGTGACGCATGATCATGATGCGTTTGATGATGATGAAGATGATGGGAATGAAGTAGAGATGCAGAATGTTGGTGATGTTGTTGTTGTGCTTGTGCTTGTTGTTGCTGTTGTTGTTGGGGTTGCTGTTGTTGTTGGTGATGATGGTGGGAGGAATGATGGTGGTGATGGTGGTTATTGTTATTACTATTTGAATTACCACCGGGTACTATAACGCCACCGATAAGGCTGGTGCTTCCACCTATATATCATATAGGAAGAGAAGAGAAAAAAAGAGACAATAGTGACTTTCAGTAAGGCTCAGTTGATGTTTTTTTTTTTTTTTGTTTGTTTGTTTGTGTTTGTTGTATTTTTTATTTATTTTTTTTTTTTCATTCAGGCAACTTTGATAAAAATGTTAAAAAATTTTGCTAACTCTGATAATAATAATAAAAAAAAAAATATTCGCGAATTTTCGCCCAGTATCAAATTTTATTTTTAAAGAAATTTCTTTTTTAACCATCAAAAATAAATACTTGTATTTGTTTTTGTTTTTTTTTTTCTCGAAAGGAAGCAGGAACAATAATTAAATTTTTTTTTTCTTGTAAATGTATAAAGTATTTAATATAAGAAAACATAGGTGTTGTAGGTTCTACAATTTTTTTTGTATTTTTTTTTTTTTTGTACAACATACAAAGGAACCATATAGTAATTAATTTTTTTTTTTTAATTTTTCTTTTAACAACAAATAAACTGATAAAAATCCAACGGGTCCACCAATTGGAACCAATTGGTTGTAAATCACCTAATAAACGTTTTTTTTTTTTTTTTTCTTTTAATTTAAAATTTTTGAATTGGAACAAATTAAAACAAAATTAAATAAAAATTGAAAACGTTTTGATTTTTAGCAAAATTTTGAAAACATTTTTGGCCTGATTATGATTTTGGTTAGGTAGTTTTTTTTTGTTTTATTTTTTTGTCACTAGTGTCTCTTTTTTTTCGGTAGCACCAGACTTAGTCGGAAAGAATTTAGTTTTTGACTAAGTGGCAAAACTTTGAGTCAGCTTTACTTTTTTTTAGATTTTTTTTTTTTTTTTTTAATGTAAGTTTTGCTAGATTTATTTTTATATTTAACACTTAATACTGAAAAAAGTTGTTTAATTTTTTCTTTGTATCTTTTCAAGGGGAGAACATAAAAAAAAAGTGTTTGATAAAAAAGGCTATTATCACGCTGTGCCAATTGGTTCCAACGGGAGTAAAAATCGGATTTATTGTGTACTCTAAGTGAAGGGGGGAAAAGTGTTCACAGAAATATATATATATATGGTTATAGAGAATGCGAATTAAACAAAGTAATGAACTTAAATCTACAAAACAGAACATAAACATACAAACTGAATAAAAATTGAAAAAAAAAAAAAAAATGTCGAATTTTAGTTGAGTTTCGTATTTCGTATTTTTTTTTTTTTTATTTTTTAAATTTAAGGCTAACCTAGATATTTACATTTATAAAAATGGCTGATGAAAACAAAAAGGATCTGTATCTCGTCTAACCGGCACCTTAATGTATATTTAATTTTTTAAAAACTTTTTCTTCTCTTGTTTAGCTAACTATTTGTTATCTGTTTTTTTTTTTTTTTTTTTTTTTTTTCTTATTATTTACACACTACATTCTGAATTTTTGATTTAAATTTGAATTTTTAAACTAAAATTGAAATTTATTGTATAAAAAAAAAAAAAAATAAAAATATTAAAGAAAATATTTAGAATATTCAGCAACACGCTTGTGTCATTCGTTATTCATGTATGAAACTTTAAAATGTATCTCAGGGTCTTATATATAATTAATATTAGCTAAATAATCGAAATAAGCGAACCCCTATGATGAGCGATGATTTAGTGGTGAAAAATATGGATTATGACCCAGTGACGATGGCGAATGTGTATTATTTGTGCTATTGCTGGTACTCTCCTCTTTGGGTTGCTTTAAATTCCTATGATATATACTCTTGTGATTTCTTAGGCTATTAAGTGAACTGTAAACGCGTTTACATATGTTACAGACTGGTTCTTTGGTCGGTCGCATATGTACGTTTTGAATGTGTCGCTTAAGGCGAGTTAACGATGATAGATTTTTATTGCAGGGATCACAACGAAAATCATCTCCACCACCCCCGATACCAATGCCAGGTGCTGAACTTCCACTGCCTGTTAGAACACTACTGCTACCACTGCTAGATGCGGCTAAATTTGCTGCTGCCATTAGCATATGTGATGAAGATGCTGATTGATTTTCATTTCCAGCATTTCCACCACCACCACCCGAAGATTGTGAGGTGCATACTAAAGATGGTGGCATTAATTGTGACCCTGGTGTTGATGGCATATTGCATGTACTAAATGTGGATAGATTTAAACCACCTCCGCTAACACCGCCGCCGCCGCCACCACCCCCACTGTTACCGCCGCCGCACATTGCCGATGCAACTGATGCTACTGCTGATATGGTGGACGATGTGGATGTTATTGCTGAAGAAGGGGGAGGTATTTTGTATTGTTGTTGTGAGTTGGAAGTATCATGGCGATGATGGATTTGCATAGCAGCCGCCGTCGTCGTCAGGTAACCTGACGACAAGAGGGGAGAGAGGCAAAAAACGTCGCATTAGCCCAAAAACAAAATTTTTTTATTTAACATTTTTTTTTTTTTTTTGTTTGATTTTTTATTTTTTTGAATTTTTGTTTTAAGGGGTTATTTTGTTTTCAAATTTTGATTTGATTGTCCGTTTTTATGTTTTTGCATTCAAATTTGTAAAATAGTGTTCAACACCATCACCATCGTGTCCGAATTTACTTTTTTTTTTTTTTTTTTTTTTTTTTTGCCATATATATATAAAATTTCGCTTAATTTTTGATTTTATTTTTTTATGGGGGGTTGGTAAAGGAAAAGGGAATTTCATATACTACGTACTTTATACAATATTAGAGAGTAAACAAAAAATTATGTTTTTATTTATTTTAGCTAAACCTGCTTACATTCCAACTTTGTCCGTGTTCAAATTTAAGCATACAAATTTGTTTGTTTTTGCCTTATTTTGGGGCGGGAATTTGGGGGTTTTAAGTTTTAGTAAAAAAAAAAAAAAAAAAAACATACGTTAGACTACAGTTTTTAAAAAAAAAAAGAAATAAACCTCAGTTAAAGCGATTTGGCGTGTGTGTATATGTGTCTGTGTTTGTGTATTTATGAATGTAAATGAAGTGACATTGACAAAACACAACCCAAAAGAATTTATTTAAAGAAAAAAAAAATATATAATTTCTCTGTAACCATTTGTCCGGCTTTGTTTGTGTGTTTTTTGTGTTTTCTTGGGGCGGGGCGGGTTAAATTTGCTATAATTAGTAGGAGTGTATTGTCCTGCTACCTTCTGTATAAATATATTTATATCCAAGGCTTAAATAAATACATAAAAAAATTGTGTTTCCTTAACCAAATTACAATTAATTTTTTTTTTTTTGTGTTTTACAAATTTTTTTTCGAGTTTTGCATTCCTGAAAAGTGATTCTACAACTTGAATGGGAAGGGGCGTAAATTTCTGATGGCGGAAATAACCATGTCAATCTATAACTCAGATAAAAATCAAAATATTGTATATTAAGGAACCGCACGAATGAAAAACAAAAGAGTTGAATAGCGAACTGAAAAACAAATGTACGCATCACTCTTAGATAAGAGTACTCGTATACTTATGACTAATTAGCAAACCTCGAATTCAAAAGAGACAGCAATTCTCTTAAATGGATTAGTCAATAGGATTTGCTTTCTGCATCCCTTTAATGGAATGAAATTTACCTTTTTTTTTTTTTTTTGTTATGCGTCGTTGGACGTGAAAGGCCTTATATGTATGATACTTGTTTGCCAAACATGTCGCTCTAAATAAAGGTCAGACCAATTTTTAGCTTGATTACAATATTAACTTAATATCAACTTATACGTTAGTTCAAAAATATAAATAGAATTGAATAACTAAATGAAAATTTTGTATTTAGATAACCCAGCATGTGTGTTTTAAAAAAAAAAGACTTTCGATGAAAATTGCATCTCATCCCATAAATGGCAAATCCCGTGCACAAGTGGGCGTTATAACAAATTCATAATTCTGAAATAGAATTATGAAGCAACGTAGAATGAAGTAGCAGCAAATAGATGGTCAAAATTCCAAAACCCGTCTAGTTAAAATGCTTGATGGAAATCTGTTAACATCGAATGAGAAACAGCTTGCCAGATGGCGAGAACACTTTGCAGCACTGTTTAACCATTTAGACAATACAGATTTGGACTCAAGCTGGGCGATAAGACCCCTAAATAAAAACAATTCGGTTTGCAATCAGCGCACAACACTTCGGCATAAATCCTACGCCCACTAATGAGGAAAGCGTGCGACACCGAAACCTTTTCTGAAAATTAAAAGGAAGAAATGATTATTAAGTTGCGTAAAAAGAGTATGCTCACAGAATGTGACAACTGGATATGTACATACATATGTATATAGTATGTGTTCTTCCAGTGTAGCTTTCGAATTGGACCCTCAAGCTTGGGCCACACCAACACCTTGCTTATCATCATTAAACAATGCGTTCAATATAGATCTTTACTTATTGTACATCGATTTCGGGAAAGCTTTCGACAGCTCGAAACCAGATGTTATATATGGCGATATAGAGGCACCAAATAAATAAGGATGATAGAAAACCTCATATTTTACACAACGTCAAAAGAATTTGAATTTCGCTGTGAAATATTGGGTCTATAACTTAATTCGTGCGGTTTGCTAAGAGATGGCGTAACTTATATTATTCCATTGTTATTATTCCATTGGAAAATGCGTTGGAAAGCTACTGTCATTTTACGTCATTTCAGTATATGTCATTCATTTGAAGCGTAAACAACAATAATTTTTTTTCATTCAAATATGTCGAACTTTGTGCCTGAAAAAATGTGTTTGCGGGAAGTTCTTCTTCATGAAGAAAACTGCTGCCGAAAGTCATCGTATTTTGGTGGAAGTTTATGGTGAACATGCGCTAGCTGAGCGAACGTGCCAAAAGTGGTTTGCACGATTTAAAAGTGGTTATTTTGGCTTGGAAGACGATTACCGTCCTGGGCAGCCAAAAAAATTTGAAGATGGAGAACTGGAAGCATTACTCTAAGATTGTTGCTATACAAAAGAAGAGCTCGCAGAATCTTTGGGTGTCACTCAAGCAGCCATTTCAAAACGTTTATAATCAGCTGGATATATTCAAAAGCAAGGAAATTGGGTTCCACATGAACTCAAGCCGAGAGACGTCGAAAGGCGGTTTTGCATGTCCGAAATGTTGCTGGAACGCCACAAAAGGAAGTCATTTTTGCATCAGATTGTTACTGGTGATGAAAAATGGATCCATTACGACAACCTCAAACACAAAAAATCATATGTGAAACCCGGGCAACCAGCCAAATCAAGGGCAAAGCCGAATATCCATGGCGCGAAGGTAATGCTCTGTATTTGGTGGGATCAGAAGGGTGTGCTGTACTATGAGCTGCTAAAACCGGATGAAACCATCAATAGACAACGCTACCGAACACAATTAATCTGTTTGAAGAGCGCAGTAGACGAAAAACGCCCGGAATATGCGACCAGACACGAGGCAATAATTTTCCATCATGACAACACTCGGACCCACGTTGCTATTCCGGTTAAGAACTATTTGGAAACCGTGGATGGGAAGTCTTACCCCCACCCGCTTTATAGCCCAGAAGTTTCCCTTTACCATTTGTTCCGGTCGATGCAGAACGCCCTCACTGAAATACGGTTCACATCAAAACAGAATATCAAAAATTGGCTTGATACATTCTTGGCTGCCAGGCCGGCGCAGTTCTTTTGGGATGGGATCCAAAAATTGCCAGAAAGATAGGAAAAAGTCATAGCTTCTGATGAGCAATACTTTGAATAATACTATTGTACATGTTTTTCTTAAATAAACGTTCAAATTTTGAAAAAAAAAAATCGCACGAATTAAATTACATACCCAATACGACAAATTATAATTCCATCGCCCTTTGCTACTTTTTTGTAATAATCAGTGATGTAATCCGGGCACCTCTGTCTGTTATAAAGATATTGGACCTGGACCAGATGACCTACTTCAATTTTTCAGCGTAATATCAAAACCGCTCAACTTAACGTTGCCGGACAACAAGTCGAGGAAGTAGGAAGCTTTCTATATCTAGGAAGTACCGAAATAGATGTGTACCATAAAATTCGCCAGGCAAGCGCTGCGTTGGGTGTGATCTTAAATCTCGAAAAGCAATGTTTTTAAGCAGAGATACAGTTTTACTTTGTAGGAAAAAAGCCTCAAACCTACATAAATAGGTGTTTTTGAAACATTTCAAAAACGACTGGTTAAATAGTGCATGGGTCACACCTCACGATTCGAAGACAGTTCCATGCAATAGAATGCATTTATCCACTCAGGTAGTCGGATGTGACGCCCCAGGCAGATATATGTAGAGAGGTATTGTTTATTATAGGAGAAATCCAAAATTATGAGAATGAATTCGAGGGAACTCAACTGCGTTGCAGAACTCTGAACATAATGCCGTGCAGGCGTTGTTGACGTCGGTTGTTCCACGAAGGGTCAGATGATCCCAGAAAGAAAATAAAAAGAACTTCTACATAATCGGAGTGGAGGTTTCATCAAATAAGGATGAGAACGTAGAATTGAACAGTACAATAATTCGAAGAATTCGGACTTATTTACGACATTGAAGCCCAACTACGGTCTGTTAGATGAAATGGACCATTTGAGTCCATAAAGCTACACCTGAGATTTTAAATGTAAAAAATTGATTCAACGAGATGATGCGCTGTTATGTGGCTTCTTCAACCTTCATCTTGAGACAGAATGGTTAGAGGCACAATGAAGCACACGATGAAGACGTCGCTACTGTGAGAAGATATCAGCGGGTTTCAAATGGTGCGTTTGTGGGTTTTAAAAGAAGAATTCACAAAGATGACAAAGATAATAACAATAATAATAAAAATGCTTTTCACCAAACACAAAAAGAGCACTTTATTAATATCATATTATATGGCGCAGATGTATCACAAACACATAAAATGCCATTGGTTAAGTCGAAGCTAAAGTTCTTCGTGACATTCGATGCTTAAATGGTATTTTGAAAACTTGCATGGGCCGCATTAATATTGTTAGGATGGTCGGATTTCATAGACTTAGATGACTACGATATATTGCGTAAATGAACCCCAACGCTTCTCGAGGTGTGTACTCAAATAGAAATAGATCTTACTTGATGTCAAAAAGGAAGTTATTCATTTATTCATAAGTGTGCGTAACAGAATAACAAGAAGGCTTGTCAAGATTTTTTTCTTAGACCGGTCGCAACGTATTTAACATCAGTTATAATGTTTAAAACAATATATATAAAATCCACACATCAGTTCTGTAAAGATTTGGAAAAGTATCTAAAAAAATATTTAAAGAAAAAGTTGTAGAATCTATTTTTAACAGGAAACAAAACCATCCAATCACTCGAATTTGTTTTTTTTTTTTTTTTTTCATTATCTTAAAACTAATTTGCTATATTACAAATATATATTTTGTTTTGAATAAATTTAAATTTTCTTAAGCACTAGAGCTACAATAATAATAACAAATTATCATATCCGCAAATTTGTATTATTTTGCTATATAGGTGTTTTTTTTTTTTTTTTTTTTTTGTACAATAATTCCAACATAATTATAACATTCATGTGTCATACCCTAGTGCTTTACCAAAGCGTGTATATTCATAGTATATGTATATATAATTAAGTTAAAAAAAAAAAATTGTTAACGCATAAGAAGCATAATTGAACAATACCATCCACGTATACAATCCACGAATACATTTAAATAAAAAAAAAAAAAATGTATGTATATATAAATCTCCAATCATGAACCAAAACTTTCAACATAAAAAAAAACTTGGAAAATAGAAACCCTTGTGTTTTAATATATAAAAAATAAATTAAATATTTTGTTTTGTTTATGGTGTAGTACACTAAATTGGTTAATAACAACAAACTAGGATTAATATGGTCTGGGGGGAGTAAATTTTTTTTTAAAGCCAATTGAGTGTTAGGTAAAACCAAAATGAGAAAAAAAAGTATAAATAAAAATTATCGCCTAATTTTACATATAATATGTATACAACAAATATATGAACAAAAAAAAAAAAAAAAAAAAAAAAAAAGATGGTGCACACTCTTGTATTCGTAAAATTAAATGGAAGGACCTTCTGAATTTGTTATTTATTTATTTTTTTTTAAATATTCTCGGAAGGTAGAATTTGTTTTCTTTCTTTTTTGTTTTGAATAAATTTTGTTTGTTTGGTTAAAAAACATTAAAACAAAAAGAATGTTAAAAACATTAATTAAAAAAAAAAATCACATATGAAATTCAATGAAAACGAAACGAATAAGTTAAGTAAAAAAAAAATGAAAGTAGCGAAAACAAACCGCATAAAACAAACGAAAAAAAAAAATATTAATAATTAAAGAAAAATATAAGTATGATGTAAAAAATGTTGATTTTGATATTTTTTTTGTAATTAATACTTAATTTTTTGGTTTTTTTTTATTTTTTTATTTTTAAACACACATACACGACGATATAGATATATTATGTGAAATTAAGAAAAAAAAAAGAAAATGGCACGATTATTAATGTAAAATAAATATCAATGTACTGGTATATAATATATAGAATACGAATACAAAATTAGCACACAGAAAAACCAATTCACGGAAAATATATATATATTTGTTTATATTTATTGTTTTTTTATACTTATTTGTTAATGTTAAATATTTGTGTTTTCTTTTTTTTTCTTACTTATTATTAAGGGAGGACACGTTTTTATTTTTTTCATTTTTAGCAAAAATTTTGAGTTAACAATTAGTGGAAGAGATGCCTAATCTAACTTTAAAAAATATACCACTACGATGGGAAACTTTTTTCAAAATACCTGTCTTTGAAAAAAGCGAGATCTACATATGCCACATGTAAAACATTATCCTTTGGCCTATAAACTACTTCTATTACAAGCTATCTAATTTTCTCCACAGTCTCAACCATAGTTGACTTCAATATAAATGGTTGTTTATTAAATGAAACCCTTTTCTGAACTCGTGCATACCATATATCATATTTGCGTTCTAGATTGTCTATCATTTAACCATGAAAAGGTAACATATACTTGTACATATACATTTTGCGTGTGTGTTTAGTGAAAAAATTCGAGTCAACTTATTCACTTCATAATGTTGCCTTGCAAGTGAGACAAGCAAATCGTCAGAAGCGACGAAAATATTGCGGGTCTACGCAAGTCGGTAAGCCAATCATTCAAGAGCTAGACATCTCTGGAATGGCTTTGTGATATATTTTGTGAAAAGTCTTGACTAAAAGAACAAACAAGATCGTATTGACTTAAGAGCTAAAGCCAAATGACCATCGTGTATGTACGTCGAAGTTTAGGCGATTGAACTCTATTGAAGATGGGTGAAGATCCAGATTTTCACCACAAAATCAAGGCACTTTCATTAATAAGCAAAGTCTTTACATTTGGTCAAGCGGACAGTCGAAGGTGTTGTTAGTCGGTACTTCTTCCGAGATAATGCCGGCAAGTCGGTAGCAGTTAATACACAATAGACACAATAGGATTTTCAAAAAATCTTTTTTTTTTTATAGCCTTCAATGGTCACTTAGAACCTCAAAAATGATTTCCCAGAATATTATGGCCGGGAAATAAATCTAAGTACTTTTTTTTTTTAAAGTATAGTGCAAGGATGTCAGGTATGGAGCGACCCTCTTATGACCGTAGGTATACGGCAAATGTTTTTGAAGCTATTTGCCACATGTTCAGACAATTGCTTGTTTCGTACAGTGAAACCTTCGAGAGGGACGCTATTTGAGGAAGGATTGTTTTTAATCGATAATTGTGCTAATTTTTTTTGTTTGTTTTGTGAGTGTTATTGATTCGTTTTTATAATGAGTGAGAAAGTGTATTGTGGTCAAAAAGGTGCAAAAGAGACCGACCGCTGAATCGACAGAAGACCGCTGAATCGACAGAAGACCGCTGAATCGACACGAGTAAAAGGAACAAGTGAAATAAATGCTAATACATCAGGGAAAAATTTGAAGTAATCGGAAGATATGTTTGATATTGAAGTGAATCCAGGTTTTGGTTATCGTATAATAAATTTTATTGCGCGGTTTGGGATTGAAAATACAAGTAAGCATTGGCCCCAAATTCCATTTCATTGCGTTTGCGTGTACAGTAACAGCTTTGCTTCAATTTTGCACATAATGAAAGAGATGGATTAAGAAATCGGTCCAAACAGCTACGAAATGTAGCACAAAGACCGCTGTCTGAAGCTGCAAAAGAGTAGATGATCGCTTTAAAATCCAATAAAAAAGAAATGGAAGAGCAGGACACTAATCTAGAAAGCTAATTACATGGTGAAGGCATCGCAGATTAAAGATATTGCAAAATTTCTTATGACAAATTAAAGTTATAAACGCGTTTACCATTCGCAAGGTAATGTTAGATGAAGTACGAGAAATAAAAAAGGAAAATTGGCAACGACGGAAATAATAATGTTATAAATGTCAGCGTATGAAGCAAAACATGATTTAAAACGCAGAACGCGTATTCGCGCAATTCCCCACATTTGGTATTTTCAGACTAAGCAAATCAAGTGGTTTTGCAATGTTCAACGAAGGTCATCGTTGTCAACTTCCAGCCGAGGTTCGAATAAGACGTTCCAAGGAAAATAGTTTGATCACTCAAATGCAAAAACATCAGCAAACTCTTGTCCTCACTAACGGGATAATTCAAAATTGAGCGGCCTGTATCGGCCAACCCCAAAATCGATGCGAATATAATTATACGTGTTACAAAAGAATGAATCGGCGATTTCCGAGAATGCCTTTCTTAAACTTTCCTCAAATCTACAAATCAACTGTAGAAATTATTTCACAAATAATTGTGAAAAGAAAGAGATAAATAAAGTCATGTGTGGCGAAAATGTTCCTGATTATAGACGGTCTAAGTAATAGTACAACTAAAACAGAGTAATATCTGTGTCTTAGGGTTAACTTATTATTATTTTTTTTTATCAAAACCAAATTTCTAATTCTGGGTTGGCACTCTCTAATATTGCGGTCCCTTTTTACCAAAATCCAACTCTCTTAATCATATTTACTAAATAGTGAAACAGCAAAAACTATTCCTAATCAACAAAGCTGCAGATTCCTTTACATTTATACGAGTATTTCCTGCAAATACAACTGTAAAAATTTCTTACAACCACAAACGTATTTCTATTAAATCCCACAAAAGAGAACATAATAATCGCATATCATCCTTAGTTTATGTAAAAATTTGTGGGAAATTTCCCTTTGGCCTTTCATCAAAGTTAAACCACAAAACTTGATAACATTGAGACCGCATCAAAGTAACCACTATTTACGCTTCATAATGGTTTCAAATGTTGCACACTTCTGTATGTATAAACTTTTAAAGTTACTCCTCATTTATATTCTATTTCTAAGGGATGATGGATGCTCCATGCATACTTTCACATAGAGTGTAAATATTCAACAGGTTCTCCTGTCATTCATTATAGTTTACGAGTATATCTATCACCCTTGAACACATGTGAAAACCGTAAAGGTCTTGCGTATCCACACCCCCACACAATACTAATTGGCTAATTGCGCCAAGTTGGAAGCTCAAACCTCAATGGAAGAGATTTAGAAAATAATTTAAGTTTTTGCCACCTACAGTCTTTCACGTTTCATTCATTAATATTCTAACGTAGATTCAAAAATGAAAAAATAAACCGTCATTATTGTTGTAAACCGCAGGGTGCTCCTAAACGCTGGATATATGTTGCATGAGGTGATAGGCTGAATGTCAAGTGAGGCGACATTGTATGAGATAATTTCTAGACCAGTAGCTCAACGCTTAAACTCTCGGATGAAAGCCTTTTGAATAGTTTTGGGGGCGGCTTTTTATCACCATTCTTTTCATCCGCTCTCGGCAGCATCGTTTATCCCATTTGATGAGGGTACACATATTAGTCATGGCATGTACGAGTATGTACCTTTACCTCTCTCTAGTGCTCTATGGAAAACTTTCCAACATATTTCCTCGAAAACGCCCATCATAAGTGCCATAAAGAGTTTTGTGTGCCTGTCAGATGGGAGTTTAGACTTTGATGATGTCTGATGTGTGTTGTGCAGTACGTAAATGGGCATGGTGTTTTGACTCCACATATGGCTGGGAATTGTTGAATCGTTTTGCCAGATCGCTAGAGGGAGGATGATGGTTAATGTTTTGATGTTTGCCAGTTTCGAAGTGATAATTAACCCTTTTAACGATGTGTGAAAGTTTACGGCTATAGCTTAGGGAATTTTGCGGGCAATAGTTTGGTTTAGTCTAATGGGATGACTAATTGAGTTGCAATCATTTGTAATGTGTTTGTGTAATCAGGCGCGTTGAATATATATTTTCAAGTGTTATTCATTGAATGGAATAGGTGATTATATCAATCTGTAAGTGATTTTTAATTGTGAGATAAATAGATTTGTTTAACTCTGTCGAAGGATGAAGTAGTTGTTGTGTTTGTTTTTGTTTTTCCATTGTAGGTCTTGATTAGTTCGTAATCGTGCTTTATACAAATGGAATGTATCATGCTTGAATGTATACTATTGACTTGATTTCACAACTGTCTTCGGGCACATGTAGTATTATGTTCTAGAATCGGAAGTTTTTTTTTTTTTTTACCAAATTGCAGAAGCTCTTAAAAACTCATGTTATCGTAAACACAGCTCGTAAAGTACAACTTTATTTTTGAAGAATAAGAAATGAATTGGGCAGATGCAACGAGCGTAACGACTTTACTCATTCAAATGGACAATTTGTTGTTGTAATACGGCGGTGTAACTTTCTTTCTATGTTCTGTATACGCCGAAGTGACTATAGGATACTTAAACCACACAGCAAAGATTCTAATTGGTTTCGTTGCACTATATGATTATCTGTACAAGTTTCTATGAAATGTGTTTTCAAAATTAAAAAGCGTTTAACAAAAGCTGCTCAAAATGTTTAGAAGAACTGTTATGAAATAATCGACCACAATATAGTTCAGGCTAGTAAACGTTCAGAATATTAAAAGTTGTAGTATGGTTCCGCATATTTGCAAATTTACACTGCCTTTTCGTGTTTGGAATATTTAGGCCATCAATGCTATGCAATCGATCTTCGAAGGGCTTTAAATTGCTACAAGAGAATGCATTGAATTTAAATAATTATCAGAGCTTAAGTAATCTTATAAAAAATACCATTTTCCAATCACAACTTAGTCTCTTATATTTTCGCAAAACTTCGATAGCGCAGTCGAAAACAGATTTCATGACAACTTATTAATCGTTAACCAACATTTCTAAACTATAAAATACGTGGTTGTCATACTTTAGTCAGTATACATATGCTGACTTTCAGATCAATAGGCCTTCTACTCAAGTATGATAATTCATAAGGTTATCCCCAATTAGAAAACTTTTCTATAAATATTTCTCGGACTTAAATACAAAACACAGAATTTACTTATTTGTGACCTACATAACCATGAAGAAAAAAGAGTACGGTCTCAGTGGAAGTTCAACTACAAAGTTCATAAAAGTATTATAAGCAATTCCACAAATCTCTAAAGGAATTGATAAGCAACGAAGAACAATTGCAACATCTTAAGAACCTTTTGGCTAACCCCTTATCAAAAGAGCAACTACACACGACAACATGATAAGAACCAATAGACGTCATAATACGTAGGAAAAGTGGCAGTGGATTGTCCACACCTTATGGCGTGCGTAGATAAATTCCATTTTTTGGTTCGCCGTGAAATGAAATACACTTACCAAACCAAATAAATGAATGAAGAAAACTTTAAGCGTGTAAGGAAAGTAAGAAATTATATCAGATATCCTAAAAAAAAACAATTTCCATTCACAGAAAGTTGCAGTGAGAAAGCAAAACAAAGGGTACATAGCCCCACGTACCTGCTCAATCTAATCTAGAAGATCGTCATTGCAATGTTCTATTAAGTTTCGCGGTTTTCAACCTCATTAAAATTTATTCTGGGGTACCTCACGGTAGTCATTTTGGTGCTTTATTATTTATTCTAACAGTTAACGATATCGATTTCATTATAAATATTGCATATGTTGTATGTACCATATACGCTGATGACATAAACATTTCAGACATATATCAACCGCCACTAATTGTTTTCTACTGCAGGATGATGTAGAGATTTTCCATTTGGTGCCAATTGAATTTTCTTGAGCTCAGTGTCAATAAATGTCAAGCAATGACATAAACTCGTAAGCGCTTTTTCATTTATCGTTTGCACTTATTCAATCTAAAATCAACTCGTTCCCTTGGTTACTGCCTTGCTGGATCGAGGGGTAATTCCTTAGAGGGAACTAAATTTACGTTCCCATATATGGATAATACTAGCTTTATCAAGGACTGTTCTAAGGAATTCTCCTATCTTTATGCCACTAAGTCCCTTCATATAATATTTGTCTGCCTTCTTCTTGAATACGTCCTATCCTATCCTATTTTAGTTGCCTTATTACTACACACATTTTTACCCGGTAGGAGCTGTAAATGACATGTTTTTTTTTTTTTGATTCTGAACTGATAAATACTGAGTTACCACCTTGCATTGAAATTGAAATTCAGACTTATAGATTCTCTCTATATGCAGAAAAATTGCCAATATACTCTTTGTTGATCGGACATTAGGTGGAAACATTAATACATTGATATCCCCTTATCCCTCTCAACACCAACTCACTTAATCTTAATCTTAGTCCTCTCCGAACAAATAATGGATACCTTGAATATCTAGAAAGTTCCGGGAAGTTCAACTTCTCTTCGACTTTCACCTTAACAAGTTGTCCCAAAAAATGTTCTTTTCTCCACTTATGACTATCGCCCTCAAGCCGTTGAAGCTTGTTTTATTTTGGGATGTGCAAATTACCATAGTTCACAAAGTGAACTTGAGGCAGCATGTGAGCCTTTATACCTGAAGAATCCCAACGCACTTTACGAGTACAATTGCAAACAAAGTTTTCTGTCTGCTGGTAACAACTCCACTGCATTGGTTCATTAGAAAAACTAAGATACTACAAGTTTTGATCATTTACCACAGAATTATATTCGTTATTCTATCGAAAAGATTAAAATACCAATATTTACAAATAATTTATCTATTCGCAAAACATCAAGATTGCCTACTATAAGAACTGTTGTCCTTCCTATATCTTAAACTCTGTTAATTCTATTTAAACTTGATCTAATTGTAACTCAAAATTTTTGCTTTCACTATTTTTGTGTTTTTCTTTTAATATAAGTTTTTAACAATTTTTAAATGTTGTTATTTGTTAGATAATGTAACGCGACGGAAACAATCAAATAAGGAAGAAATAGCAAATGTCCAATTAGAAGTAAAATTTTTTAACCAACCATGTGGGCAAGTAATACCAAAAGGATTCGCATCCATACGATGATCTAAAAGTTTATTTAACAAAATTTAAATACAACTAAAATCGAATTAAAAGAAAATGAGACAAAAGAAAAAAACTATGACATAACATTCATCACACGCAATCCCAATACAAAAAAATGTAATTGTTTCTGGTTAAAAAAAAAAAAAAAAAAAAAATTAATAACAATAAATTCAAGAAATTTAAAATCGAGTCCTGATTCTGATTTTCTTGCCCACATATGCTGGTATTGGAACATTTGGAAAAAACAGGAGTATTTTAAAAGTTAAGTACCAAAGGGGAAAAAGGGAAATTGTTTTTTATGTAGTTTTTTTTTTTTTCTTTTATTAGGAAAATTTTTTATATAAGTTATCCATTTAGGAGGAAAGAATATGCTCACCTTGCGGAGACACTGCCATTTCGGCTGCAGATTGTAGCTGTGAGTTAAAACCTACAATGTTATGAAAAAAATATTTATTAAAAAAAAAAAAATAAAAAACTCAATAAGAATTGTAATTTCAAGAATGTTTACCTGCTAATGCAGCAGGATCGGCTAATGCCGCCATGGAAAAATTAAATGAACCAGGCGTTGGGAAGAGCTTTGAATCAGCAGGCGACATTAGAAATGGCGGTGGTGGATGCGTATGTATGCTGTTTTCTATTTCATCATCATTTCCTGAGCTGAAATTATAAAGAAAATTTTTTGTAAAAAAAAAAAAAAAAAAATCTGTCGTGTATAAAAGCATATAGATTATTTAAACTTGAATACGGAAAAGTCAAGACGGTAGTATTTCTATTGTATTTAAGGACCCCTACAGAGCATAGAATACATGTCGATCTGAATGTGAATCTAAGCAGAAGAATCGAAAGCAGACGACATACGAGCCAATATTAGCTCAATATCACGTCACTGACTATTGCATCGCTTAAAATGAAAAGGAAGAATCCAGAATTTACTAAGGAGTTATGTAAATGATGTCTAAAAGTCAAAGCGTTTGGATTAAGCATTTATAAAAAGCATTTAAAACAGCACAAACTCTTATGGAGAGTGGTATGAACTACACTTATACCGAAAACATATTTTAAAACAATGCAGAGCAAGAAAAAAAAAAAAAAAAGCTAGAAATCAGAGAAGCTAAGTCGATAGGATAACGCTTGCATAAATGAGTTTTACAACTTAGAGTTTGAAAAAAAAAATAAATAAATAAATAAATAAAAATACGAGCAGCATAGTACGTAAAGACCTATCGAGAAAGAAGTATACAAATAGCCAAGTCACAACTGGTGTAGAACTTATAGGAAAGGAAAACAATGGTAAAAATATCCCTCAAGCTATACCGGATGACGGTGGAAAACTTTCTTCTTCTTTATCAAGGACAATAAAAGATCCAATGAAATGCTCTCGGCTAGGTTATCTTGAGGGCACATTCACAGCTTGGACGACTCTAGAAGATCGGAGGAAAAGAGGATTTATTCCTGCAATCGACACTATATGTGTTACGACAATTCTCTATTTACACCTTTGGTCGTTCTTGTACACACAAAATGTGAGATAGGTAAAAAAAGAAAACTATGTCGGCCTAGTCAAAGAGGTTCAAAATCATCAACTTCGAAAACTAGGACCCAACCGAGTAAATTGAAAATCGTTAAATCTACTCCAAAAGGAGAAAACGATGCAAGAAGACCTTACCTAAGGCGGCGTGCGCAGTTGGAAGGGGACCTCGACCAACTTGGCGTGCGAAACTGCAGGCAGCTGGCTAGGGATTGAGCCGGCTGGGTAGGCATGTTGGTTGAGGCCCTGGTTAAATCTGGACTACTATTGCGCCATCTAAAGAGAGAGAGAGAGAAAAAAAAGAAAGAAAGAAGAGTTTGGTTCATTAAGAACTTTGGAATTGAAATTTTTCAAAATGGAAAATCAAAATATCGAGCAGCGTGCTTGTTTTTTTCTCCCTCATTTTTTTTTTTTTTTCCAAGCATAATTCAAAAGCACATAAAAAGGTGGCAATATATGACTAAATAATGAAGTAAGATTTAAACTTAAATACGTTATCATTGGACATGTTCTACTTAACAAGTCAACGCGAAGAGTGCAGTCAATTTTTTTTTCTTTTTTTTTTTTTGTAAAATGTATACATCGTCTTCATTTCACCTTAAAGATCCTTTGCCACATTCGCCGCTACTTGATCGATTAGCATCATTTTCACCAGTTGAATCATTGCTGTGGTCATCTGAAACTGGATTATTATTGGAGCAAACCAATTCCATGGGTTCCGATTTAACATCATCAGTTGATCGTGCACGTGGAGACGGAGTAAGACTGTCTTTATCAATTGCCGAGATACCATTGCCAGTGGGTCCATTTCCTAAAAAAAAAAAAAAAAAAAAAAAAAAAACAGAAAAACGAAATTACACTGACAATTGGTCGATTGCATTTAATTAAATAAAGTTACTTTTCTCATCTTTTAGCGGTGGTGTATTATTATTATTATGCTTTATGGTTGAAAAATCGGCCGGAGTCAGTTGTGGGGATGTACTATGTATGTCAGGACTATTATTATTGCTCGGTATGCCATTGTCAGGTCGGTGTCGTTTCAATGTACAATCATCCACAGCGGACGGAGTTGAATTATTCCGATCCCGACGTAATGATGCTGCTGCAGCAGCACGTCTAAACAATTGATTACTTATGTGAGTTGGTGGACCAGGTGGCGGTGAACCAGTATTTCGCGGGAAAAGGGAGTCTTCATGTACGGATGGATGATGATTGACAGGGGTACGACCGCCGGCGGAGTTAGCAAGATTTTGGATTTGAGCTAATTGCTAAAAATAAAAAAATAAAAAAATCATTTAAATAAGAAGGTTAATGAAAATAGGAAAGAAATTGGAATATTATTAGAAATGAACTTACACTATGTGTTTCCTCTGCTTGCTGTTGTGTTAAACCGGACACTCGAAGTACTTCGGCCGTTTTTAAGAATGAACTTAGCGATCTCTGATGTACATTCACTTCACCATGATAAATGAACTCAACCAGAGAGTGTAAATCTAAGAAGTTGACATCTTGTAGCACAATAACTGGATGTTTGCAGGGTGTACTCTGTAGGATAGAAAATTTAATATTGAAATTAACCAAATTAAGAACTTGAATACAGTATGAAGACGTTTAGAATATTAGGTGAAACAAGGCCAAGTGTCTATTATTACATTTGAAAGGCCTACTAATCACATTAGCAGTAATAATCGCACTAATCTTCAGATTTGACGATGATTTAGATTAGTTCTGAATGAGATTAGAAGTCATATGATCACAAATAGCGTAATCTGTTAGGTAACCCGGCTATATTTCTTTTATTTTGTGGCTGCAGGACAATGATATTTTTCTTCGAAAGTTTAACTTGGGACACATATTTGCGTATCCGTTGGTTATCTTGATATTGCTGTCACAAAGGCAGTTGACCGTTAGTGCAATCCTTTATAATACAGCTCGAGCAAAGATCTTGGTAGAAAAACATCTCATGATCGATAGTGTGCAAGAAGATACAACAGAGTGATTATGTTACATATAGCATTTACACACACAGTTTAAAGAACTGGGGAGAACTATAATTTAAAAGATATGGGACTTAGACTTGTATCGATAGGGCGAAATAGGTGCCAATACGTAAAATATGTTGATTATACTTCAAACATCCTTCGAATAGAATGTAAATCTTCATACAATTGTGGTCGTCTTAGATTCGAGTAATAAGACGATGACGCATCGACGTTCACTTTTCCGGTCATAATTAAGATCATTCTTATTGGCAACAGTTTTACACTTCTCTATTTTTATTCTAAAAATTTCTGAATAAAAAAGAAACTCTACGCAATGCATAAGTTAGTCGTAAAACTTAATGGAAAGCAAGAATAAAAACCAGCAGACTTCCAACTCCCAAGGTTAGCTGGAATTATCAGTGAGTCATTAGGAACGAAATGGAAAATTTCATGCATCAAGTCGGTTGCATTGGGCGCATATGCATTTTTGCCATATTTTCTCACTTGTCACTACCAGGCAAATGCATATGTAAAGGATGTAGATTGGTAGATCAGTAGATTGACTATGAAAGATACATGAATGTGCATAGTAGCTGACACTGATAGATACTATTTGTCATGTACATATACATGTATGCGGCACTAATAATCTTTGGCAAGATCACCAAGTACTAGTGAATGTACAGTGATCACATACGATGTGAGTACTTTTTTAAGTATCCATATAGATTGACTGAAGTCCTCTTGCTTGTTCTGTCCGGACATTATCTGATGTTCAAAGTCAGTACAATCAATTTTTAGACACAAATTTTCCATTGTGCGCCCAGCAGCCATATCAAAGTGTCGGAGGTCCCCCTTTTGCCTTGTCGGTTGACCTAATTTTCAGTTTCAATTGGAAGTGGTAAACTCAGTGTATCTGCCAATTGTGACTGTAATGGTATTAATGTAGACACCCTTTCACCGCCTTCACTATATGCTACGATCAGCTTCAAGTTTGTTTGCTTGACATTGCTATCGATTTGCACATGTATGCAAGGCAGCAATGCGGCGTGGTGCTTTGCAATATGTGCAGTGGAGTGCAGTGCAGTGCAGTGCAGTGTAACCAAGCAGACACACTAATGACAAAGTAAAATAAAATATTTATTACTTGTGCTAGTGCTTTTGAGACGGTTTTTTGTCCATTTTTTTTTTTTTTTTTCATTTTAAACTTTTTAGGCTTTGTAAGGTTTTTTTTTTTTTTTTTTGGAGAACTGTTGCTGGCTGTTGTCTTTCCTAAAAATAAATATGATGTACTTATACTTACACGAAGGCAACCTGGCAACACACAGCAACAACCCTGACAAGTTTCGTAATGAATTTAGCCTGGCTGCCTATTCGCTCTACCTTGCCCCGCCTGTGAGACGTACAGTGATCGGATTGAAGGCTGTTTTCAACGGTTTTGGCTGCTGTAAGTTGCAGTTGCAGTAGAGTTGTGTATTTTTTTTTTTTTTTTTTTGCCTTCGCAATTTATAGATACTTTCCGCCTTTGAATTTGAGTTTTTGTTTGTATAACTCGTTTGTTTTTTTTTATTAAATGATTTCTTTTCTTGTTTTTCTTTTTTTTCTGAATTTATACGCTCTACACAGTTTTCTTGGAATTTTTCATTATCCTCTCTCAAGTGAAGAGGTACACGACGACGACTTGACGTCGATGATGGTGGTAGTGATGGTGGCATAGTGCCTACTTTTAAAAGTTGCCTTTCTATTTGCTTTAGGTTGCCACTTAATTTGGGTTAGTGGCAGTTTATTTCATTTTTTTTTTTTTTTTAAAGCCCAACCTTTCTGTTACATCTCAGGTGTTTGGAGATAAAAAGCATATAACGACGACGACGCATAGCAGCTGTATCTTACGGATATGTGGCCTTGCAGTTGCATACAAAACAAATTTTACTGCATCTAGATGGAGGTTTTTAGAGGCCACAAACTGTTTTTGGATTTTTGAGTGTTTTTTTCTTTATTTTTTAAGGCAATTTACGATGCAACGATAACAAGACGCGCATGTGCTTATAAAATAATAAGTTTTTGTCTCGTTTCATTTTTTTGTAAGATCTTACAATTTAGCACATCGCAACCGTACAGGCCAGGCCAGGCCGGTACATATAATTTTTTTGGGTCGTAAAACTCATTTAAAAAAAAAGAAAAACAAATAAAAAATTACAATTTTCATTGCAATTGGGAATGGCTGAATGATTTGTGTATCCGTTTTATGAGTTAATTTAGTTTTTTTTTGTTGTTGTTTTGTTTAAAGAAATGTAAATATTTAGCTGACAATTTAGCGAATTCGAATTTGACCTAGAAAATCTGCCATTGTGCAGGGAGTTGGAGAGTGGGTGCCTGTTTGTCGGGCTTAAGCTGGCAATTTTGAGAATTGATTTTTTCGGTTGCTAAAATGTCAGTACATAAGCATTTGGAACTTGCACAGGGTGATGAAACGAGAAAATTTGATTTTATTTAGGCTTTCAACAACACAAACGTATTTAGAAGCAGAATAATTGCATACCAAGGGCATCATAATCTTCGGAACAGACTGGGACCTATACATGAGCATACGAGCTAGAACTTACTTTTTCACAATAGATTTCTCTATCAAAAGAATCTGGACAGACAGATTGCTTAAAAATTAAGACAATATAGTGTTTTTCAAGAGTAACCACACCTCTCTAATACAAAACAGAAGATCTATACATTCGCTAATCGTTCCATTCTGAGCAGACATCTGTCAACAGATTCACAATATCAGATCGTACTTACTTACTAAAATTTTCCTACTATTTGGGGGGTGAACTGGGTACAATTCTGTAGATTTTCTTGATAGATGCTGCTAGAAAAAAGGTTGGAATCGATACTAGAGGTTAAGACTTTGCATTACAAGTAAGATTTCGTGGCGATATTTAGTAGGCTGATGATGAGTTCACCACTAAATTCATTGTTTTATTACCGTAAACTCTAGTGGTTGCGAAGATTTTTGGCATTTGAGTCACCACCTTAAAATTTTCTTCTCCTGATCTGGTTGTTTAGTGTAGTAGTCCCCAGGGTCACAGTAGTATTTGGTCAGGTTTTAACAGATGCAAACAGAAAATCTTGATTTTAAAGTTAGGGATGTACGAATTTGAGCAACAGTAGGACTAATATTTGAAACTAAGCAGGCAAACGAATAACTGACTAGGTTGTCAGCAAAAACACGTCTTACACTGGCCACAGGAGACGATCGCTATGGGTTATTTAAATTCAGTTTAATCATATGGTAGTATTGAAAACTAGCCTATTGATTCTTTTAATCGACTTCAACAAGAAAATCTTAACCGAAATTGCGTAAATAAGCGACAGAATACGTTCTTAACTTTTTAGATACGTAGCAATTTTGCAAATCGTAAATCATCATAGCACAAAAGTGTTACAACCGAGTAATCAGTTAAAGTACAAGGCTTCACCGTAAGAGCATTCATTTATCAACTTGGTTATCTTTAGTTGGTTTAACCTATATGTCCTATAAAAAAAAAAGACAACGAAAAGTGCTGTACAGTCAGAGGTGGAACGAAAAACTCTAATATAATAAAAAAAATAATAATAATAAGACTCTCCTGCAGAAAAATACCGGAAATTTTGGACTCAATACATTTTTTGCTCGACACGATTTGGTACAGTGCTATGATTAAGTGAAAGCCAAAGTTTCACTCAAATCGCAGGAGTTTACCTGTATCAGTCGATTGTATCCATCGTTTGTTTCGATAAACAGGTCAGTACTGTCGCTCCAGTAAATTATCTACTTATGTAGATAATTGTATCTGCTGAAGTTATGAAAGTGGCGGGAAACGCTGTTTTTTTTTTTTTTTTTTTTATGTAACCATGTAACCATCGTAGGTAAATGGATTCTTGAAAACATACACATTATTCCAAGAAAGCAGTAAGATGCGCTTAAACAACTTCAATTTGAACTTTATGAGTAAAATAGAAAACACTTGAGTGCCGGCTCAGCACATGATTTTCATTTGGCTTATCTAGCGACGGCGAAACGTTCTTAATGTGTTAATAGAACTGAACGTTACTTCGCCGGTGCTCAGCCTAAAGTCACAAACCATCCTTTCATCGTTTGGCGCTTAACCAAGACATGCCGATGTCTGACCACTTTATCGCACAAAAAGGATTCTAGTTATGGCAAATAACGATGCAGAAACTGCACTATGCAGAAACATCTCCTGGAGTTTATGGTAATTGAATAAAAGGAGTAAAGAGCGAATCTGTATAAATAACCTATATCTTTTGAAAATTTGTCAACTGCAAGTTAGTTAGGGAGTTAACTTGTCTCCGAGTAAATGTTAGGCCCAAGAACGACACCTTAGTTGAGATCTGACTCAATATGGAAGAAACATCTATACTTTAAATAAGCGCTGTGATTCCTCTTAGAAGCCTCTCTCAAAGTGTCATAACCTTTTGCCTCTCTTCACAAGACCGATAATCATCCGCTAAAGTTTCTCACTCAAGAATCGTTTTTTACAAACAGATTTGTCAAAACGTTTACAGTGTAACGCCTTCTATTCAAATTTCTTTATTAAGAAACAACTTTAGAAAATTGTAAATCTTCTCTCCACTCACATCTCAATTGCTTTGCTGTCACCTTCCTATTTTTAATTTTACAATTTCTTTTTATTTTCTTTGAAATGAAAAACTTTTATTCTTTCCACTCAATTGCTCTGCTGTAACTTCGACACAATTTTCTTACCCTCTATTCGCTGCATCAGAATTAAAAAAAAAAAAATTGTTTAATCCAGAGGCAAAAAAAAAAAAAGAAAAAAAAAAAAAAACAGAACAGTCAACAATAAAAACAACTACCACCAACAACAACAACAACTAGTACTTATACAAAACGTCAACTTATGTTGTTAATCTGTTTAAAAAGTAAAGTGCAGCAGGAGGTATTATCAAGGAGATAATTGTATGCTCTGCAATCCATTGCCATTTGCCCAGTTCTTTCTGTCCGTTCCTCATTCTCAAACTCAACTCAACAATACGAGTACTATTTACCTATCTTCAACAACCTCTCAGCTCAGCTAGTTGAACTAAATTTTTAGCTCCCGGCTCTCATACAAATAAAAGAAGAATTTCTTAGTGCACATCACATAGGAAAAAAAAAAAAAAAAAGTTAGAGTCCACCAAATTAACTGACGATTCTCTGCCCAAACCTAAATACAATAAGAAAGGACAACACTACCTTCACTGGAACTATCCTCAGTCACAATGAGAAAGGACTTGAGAAAGCGCAATCCTATGTAGAACCTGCTCAACCCTCTTGGCCTCTCATTGAACAAACCAGAGCAAAGAGATAAAAGTTTTGCCTCGCGAAAAAGGCCAACGACAACCTAAACTATTTTTGTTTAATGACCCAGAGGGGTGGATGGAAGGATAACTGCAATTGCACAAGGATAATACATATAATAGTCCTAGTCTACAAAAGGAATGGGAAGAGCAAAGAAAATAATAAAAAAAAAATAGGATCTACAAGCAGATTTGTAGATTTGCATTGTATTTGTGTTGCAACTGAAGCTTGTTCTTCCTACAATCCGACCAGTAGGGGTAGTGTTGTAAGTCGAACATACTGAAATTTCCCACGGAAATGTCCAACATTTTCCTCGAATCATTTGAAAACTGGAAAAAAAAGAATAATGTACCTACTAATTTCCTAAATTGGAGGTAAACCTCTCACCGAGGAAGGCTTCTCAGATCGACAGAATTATCATCCGATTGTGTTTGATAGTTCTAGAGATTAACGGGGTCAAATACAGAAAATGGCCATAACAATCCTAATTCACATAAATAAAGTAATGAAGCTAAAATGCGCGTACAATTAAAAATAGATGGACCATGTGGAATGAATGGACGTAGAGCTACTCGACAGAAGCCTTCATCTACCTCAGGAATAATAGACTTGAATTACTTCGTAGTCCGCAACAGTTTTACTATCAAGCTGAAATATTGCCACCTACGAGTTAGTTAGCAATTAAAATAGTTTAACAGATCAGCTTTTTCTAACTTTAAATCAAAAACGAGTCTTATGGTCCTCTAAGTAAGGAGCTCCAAGCAAGCCTAATCTTGACAATTTCAACTGTTGACGATGTGATCCTTTGACTACCGGATGACACCAATTTGTTTATTTATTATTTTGTTAATGTTTAAGGCTTGTTGCCACAGAAAATTAATTGTAATGCTTGAGGACGAAATGACAAAACTTAGTGAAAGCTTCAGAAACGATAGAAAAAAAGCCTCAAAAATACTTCAGGAATGCCAAAGTACCGTTTGAGAAGTATTTGAGAAATGATTACGGAGTTAATTTCGAGAGATGTTCAAATTTCAGGCGTGAACTTTACAGTTTCCCGATTGCCCATCGAAAGATGGCAATGTGTTGATAGGACATCTAATTATTTGCAATCGAATCTCCTGGACTTGCATTATATTTGCATTATAGGTAACCGAAAGATGATTTTATCATATCTATTGGATTTTTCTAAAAATTCTTAAGGCTTGGACAACAGCATGATCTTTTTGTAGTTCCGGAAGTGACAAGGATCGGTCGCCTAAATATTGACTAGATTTCAAAGCTTATTTCTTGTTTTTGGGCCTTCAATGTCCTCTGTCTCTTGAGACTACTGAGTTAAGTTATCCCCTTGTCGAGTAGATCGATAGGTTAGTCCTCATAATTAAGTATTTTTGAGGGACATTCAGGGTTGAAGGACTTTGTATCCAGATCTGAAATAAAATATTTTGGTAAAAAGGGAAATTTCCCTCAATCGTTCAATACTGGATGATGATTCTGTTCAGTGGGGGAATGTTGTTCTTTTGGGGCATAATCATTGGGGTTCCTTTGTGTGTCGTCATAGTCTTGGTCGTCGTTGTCGTTTGTCGTAGAATAGGAATAGCAGCAGCGCATATTTGAACAGAAATAAAAATTAAATAGGAGCACAATCTAGTGGGGGTTTATTTGGCCATAGAATGGCGTGGTGAATCTACCACCATTGTCCGTCACCAACAGCTACAGCCCACCCACCCCTTATTCAGCTCTAAACATGAATAATTAATTGACTGCAGCATTATTTTAATTAGTTTTTAAACTGCAGTCGAAATGCAGTAATTTAGCATAAAACGGAACGCGTCCACTTCTTCAGGATTTTCGAATTTCTTTTCTTGTTCTTGTTTCCTCCGATTTGTTGGGTGTTCTCGTTCGAATAGTCGGGCCAGTTGTTCTGCCTTCTACTCGTACTCCCTGCTGTATCTGGTGGGTTATCTAAAGAGATCATCATCTCA
The DNA here is from genome assembly GCA_907269105.1 of Volucella inanis. Taxonomy (NCBI): domain Eukaryota; kingdom Metazoa; phylum Arthropoda; class Insecta; order Diptera; family Syrphidae; genus Volucella; species Volucella inanis. Next base: position 13,805,754 of record OU026156.1, on the reverse strand, counting down.
GAAATTTTCTGCTTTCATCTTTTGCAAATACAATTTGTTTTATTTTGTTTTTTAGTTTGGTTCTGTGCTCTGGGTGATAATGCAAAATGTCCGAAAGACCGGAAACGTTCTAGAGCAGGCAAGTCAGGGAATGAAGTGATTCTTGCCCTACATTTCCTTACTGAGAGAGATGTTCGAGCATTCGAATATTGGCTGTTACTTGCTATTCATTTGGTCGTGATGTGGTTGCTTTGCGGTGAAGGGTGTTGAAATCCCACTGAGTTACAGTAAATGTTTGTTTGTATTTTTTTTTTTTTTTAATTGGCATCTCCTATAGCATAGCATATTTTTGGTTTTGTCCCACTTTCTTCGTTCATCTTATACGCAAGGAATTCTGCTGCTCTACGTGCACGAGTATGTGCCTTTGTTTTTTACTGGTATCTTGGCTTTATTTCTTGATTCAATATTCCAATGTGCGTTTTTTTTTTTTGTTCATGCAACAGGAGAAGACAACACTACAGCAACGAGAAGAGGAAAAAAACAGCAAAAACAACAAATGTGAAGCAATTGAAAAATTGAAGAAATTTCTTGATCCCCTGACCCGGTTTTTGTTTTTGTGTGTTTATTTGTTGGTCTTACTGAAGCACAGTTGCTTGCAAATGGCTCAAAAGTTGCATCTAGACAGACAGACAGACAGACAGACAGACAGAGGAGATATTATAGCTGCCACAGTAACATACAAACGCTCGTAGAAAATTCAAAAAAAAAAAAAAAAAAGATTTTTACGACATCGCCAGAGTATTTAATTTGAATTTATTTTTATTTGTTTGGTTTCAACGGTTTCTTTTTCGAACGCGAATAATGTGCGAATAAGAGAATATGCTGCTTTTGGAGTTTTTATTTTTTAATTTTTTATTATTGCACATTTGCAAAAGGAAACTTTCTACTTTTGTTACACTCTGCTGCAGATACTTAACGCACATATCTAATTGACGGTTAAGAGGAGAAACTTCGTTTGGGGTTTTTGACGAAATCCAAAACCTGAAATTGGATGCTTTTTTAGAAATTCTGCTTTGTATTTGGTTGTTTTTCAAATTAGTAATACTCGTAAACAGGGAAGTACTGATTAAAATTAAATGAATCAGTTTCTGGACAAGTTTTCTGGGAAAATTGTTAAATGTTGTCTGAGGAGCCGTTACGTTATGATAATCATCATCGGAATCAACGATGAACGCGTACAATACTAGTAACATTGAAAAGCAAGAGACTTTGAATATTGCTTTCGAATACCTACTTCAAACTTGAATTTTTCATGGTCATTTCCATTTCAGGATATATACACCCTGTCTGACTCGAACTGCAACTTTTTAAAATGCTATAATTTTTTTTATTTTTTGAAAAATTTTATTGTGCCAAAGCAAAAAATGTTGGAAAATACATAAATTTTCAAATTGTATCAGCAGTTTTCAATATATCCGTCTTTGGCGCGAATAATGGCTTTGAGACGGCCGAAGAAAGCATAGAACGCTGCACGCAAGTGGCTCTGCGGCATTTTGGCCCCTTTCCCGGCGAAGTGCTTGTTTTGAGGTGGTCCAAACTTTGGTATTTTTTAGTGCCAACCTTCGCCTTCAAAATACCCCAGACAGAGAAATCCAACGGATTTGCATTCGGAGAATTTGCAATCCATAGTGTCGAAGAAATGAAGTGTGGAACATTGTTTTTTAACCAATCTTGGTTGACGCGCGATTTCTGAGACGGTGCCGAGTCTTGTTGAAATGTCCACGGTCTCTGACCGAAATGATTGTTTGCCTAAGGCTTCAATACTGCCTCTAAGACAGTTTCACTTTGACGCCAAGGTCCAAAAATACGAGCGGAGAGCGAACATCGGCGGTTATGGCGGCCCAAACCATCATCATCATCGGTGCTGCCTGCTTTCTGGTGGCCGGTCCGAAGGTGTAAATTTCCGAAGACCCTCTCTGGTAAGTAAACTCGGTCATTTTCTTTGTTGACATATTGCTCGATAACAAATGGCGACTCATCGAAAAAAACCAAATTCGGCAACTCACCACACTTTCGTGCAAGCGTAGCAACTCCTTCGCTCTTTCGACTCTTACTTTTTTCTGTTGCGGTGTTAGATCGTGTGCTTTTTGGAACTTCAATGGCTTGAGCCCAAGCTCATTTTTCAGTATGTGTTGCATTCGTCCCGACGATATGTTGAGCTCAAGAGCCATTTTTCTTCCACTTCGACGCGGATTTCGTGGCGGATTCGAGCCTTCACTTTCCGTTTTGCAACGCTGTCAGTTACACGATAACGAGATATGGTTCGAGACATAAATGATTTATTCACGTTGAGGTGCTGGAGGGCTCTAACGATAGCTACTTGTGGTTTTCCAGCCAAATATAAAGCAATCACACTGCCACGTTTGAGTTCCATCGCGGATAAAATTTTTTCAACATAATTGAGACGCAAATCGTTTAAAAGACTTGTAAATAATAAAATTATATGTCATGTGTCAAATTTGAGCTCACTGTCTTGAACGCTTTGGAAATTATAGCAGTCTGAAATTGGTTGCAGTTCGAGTCAGGCAGGGGGTATATATATAGGGTTGTCTAATAACGACTTGACAACTTTTTTTTTTAAATAAAAGGCAAACCATTTGAGATATTTTAAAAACTTTCTTATTGGCTTGAAGTACAATCAAAACATTTATGAATTTAACTCGACTTCGTTCATATGGCCACCGCGGGCACGTTTGCAGCGTTCGATTCGTTGGACCCAATTTTTAACGACTCGGCCACACATTTCGGACGAAATGGCCGCTATTTCGCATTCAATGTTGGCTCTGAGCTCCTCCAACGTCGTCGGCGTATTAGCATAAACCAATGACTTAACGTAGCCCCACAGAAAATAGTCAAGCGGCGTTAAATCGCACGAACACGGCAGCCAATCGACTGGCCCATGTCTTGAGATAACACGCTCACCATACTTACTCTTCAATAAATCGATTGTAGAGTGTGCTATGTGGCTTGTGACACCATCCTGTTTAAACCACATGTCGTCCAAGTCCATATCTTCCAATTCGGGCCAAAAACAATCGGTGATCATGGCGCGATAACGCTGACCATTCACAGTAACGTGACGATTGTTATCGTCGACGAAAAAATATGGCCCAATAACGTCGCCGGCATGCAAACCGCACCAAACAGTTATTTTTTGTGGATGAAGTGGTGATTCATGACCAATAACGCATATTTTGCTTATTGACGAATCCATTGAGCCAAAAATGAGCTTCGTCACTGAAGATGATTTTGCGACTCCGAACATCTGTAGAAAATTTTTATAATTTGCAGACGTTGCTTGTTAGTGTACTTTACCATGATGAAAATGTTGATTGTAACAGTTTGATGATTAGTGAAAGAGTGCGTTCACAAATTAAATTCAAAGTTGTCAAGTCCGTATTGGAAAACCCTATATATAGCTTGGACGGTGAGAAGTTGTAGTTGTTTTAATTTTTCGAGTGTCATCTGCTTTTATAATCGTACAGATCTGTCATTATTTTATTGAACGAAATCACAAGTTATTGAAAAAGTGCATTGTCGATTTAGATCCACACTTCGGAATGTACCATAGTTACAGTCCTTGATGTCTCCTTGCCTTTATACAGTGGGACAAGAATGACCTTCTTTTCACTAATTATACATTAGAACTCTTCTGATTATTTTGTTGCATAACACCGCGAACATTTGAAACTAACATTATCGACTTCCATCCGTACTTCGAATGTTTGTTACAATTTCTTGTGTTACTTTTGCCTTTATGGAGTGCAACACGAAAACGTTCTCTGCATTTAAATTAATAAGCATGTTTCTAATCCTTTTCTTAAGTGATAGATTCATTGATTGACGTTTTGGAGTAGAATGGTGCCTTACGCATCCATTTGATTTTGGAAGTAATATCAGTGTTATTTTTGGCTTGTTGTGGTAGGAAAGATTCACTTAAAAATACTCTGTCTATAAACCCAGTTATCTATTATTATTAGGCTTATTAACAAGCAAAAACTTAAAGCTGGACTTAAAACTAACAAAGATATTCTTAACCTAATGGGACGAGGAGAAATGGTGGACGAGGAGAAATTGTGAACGAGGGAGATGTTAAGGGAGTGGCATATTGAGCAGTGCTTTTTTTATTTCGTGTTTGCTGCTATTTAGGTCAAAGACTTCAGCGTAATTGTTCGTTATACGCAACATTCTAGATATGGGTTCAAAGTGACCGTAGTTGGTGCGGTGAGTTCGGATCAGGAAGAGTGGGAGAGATCTTAGATTACGGGGATTGGGGGTGAATGCAATATTTTGCATTATTCTCGAGCAGTCGATGTTTCCAGTCAATAACAGGTGGATAAAAAGTACATCAGCGACCTCACGACGTTTTTTTAGGGTATACATGCTAATTAGTTTTAGCCTATTTTCATAGGCGGGTAATCCATATGGATCGGCCCATGGTAGACCACGAAGTGCGAAACGGATAATCCTGCGTTGGACTGCTATGGATTAGTTTATAGGGTGACCAAACTTGGCTGCAATATTCGAGAAGAGGCCTTACAAAAGTAATGTACAGGGACTTTGTAACGTGTGGGTTGTAAAATTCTTTTGACCAGCGTTTGATAAAACCAAGTGCAGAGTTAGCTTTATTTATAATGCTGTCAATATGTGAGTCGAAATTCAACTCTGTCGCAAATTATTTCTAGATCCCGTACTTGGGTAGCGGAAGGAATAGGCTCATCGTAGTTTCTTGGAGGGGGAGGTAGACGTTATTGCTTGGCATTTGCTGACATTAAGCTTAAAAAAGTTTTGCTTGAACCATATCGAAAACTTATTTAAGTCATCTTGCAGGCAATGGGACTCAGAAGGCAATGAAATGACTTTGGAAATTCTCATTTCATCAGCGAAAATAGAAAGATTACAATTCGTTAAAATGAGATTTATGTCGTTAGGATAAAGATGATTGGTGCAAGGTGACTACCCTGAGGGACACCATATGTTACTTGAAGATCTAAAGATTACCTTGTATTCTCGGTCTTCTAAATAGAATTTGGTCCATGCTACAAAATGAGGGGAAAAGCCAAGTTTTTTTAGTTTAAAAATGATAAGTTGGTTAGAAATTTTATCGAATGTCTTGCTGAAATCAGTGGAAATTGAATCGACTTCATTACAGTCTTCTAAAGCATGAAGCGTCCTAGAGACGAACTCTGTTAGATTAGTGATGGTTGATTTACCTTTCATGAATCCGTGCTGATTTGTACAGATAGTTGGCCTACAGTACGGAAGCAGTTGTTGATAGATTATGCTTTCAAAAAGTTTGGGTACGCAAGAGAGTTTTGCTATGAGCCTATAATTATCGACTTCGCCCTTATTTCCTTTTTTATGAATAGGGATGATGTAAGATTCCTTCCATAGGAAAGGGAAAGTACCTGTTGAGACAGACATGTTAAATAGGGCAGCTAGGGGAGGACCAAGATGGTTAACACACTCTTTTATTACAATACCCGTAAGGCCATCAGGGCCGGACGAAAAATCATTTTTAAGTTTTGTAATGTTTTCAGAAACTAAAGATGTTGTTATATTTAGCGAAATGGATGATGTCTCAGGATAGTTTCTCATGTAGCTAAAGTAACTAGGATCAGGTTCAGCTGTTTTCTTAGAAAAGGATTTATTAAAATTACAGGCAAAGAAATTTGCAATGGGGTAGCCGTCTAACTTTCTTTTGGTATTAACAAACTGGTAGAAGCTTTTCGGGTCCGAGACTAAGCTAAGTTTAGAAAAACGATTGGATACCAATCGATAATTACTGTAGTCGGAATCAGATCGAGTTCTTAAGAATTTATGCCACAACTTGTTTCTGTAATTACGGAGAGAGCGCAATTCCTTGTTGTACCAGGGAGGAGCTGACATGCAGTCCTTTCATAAGGTATATGGAACCGATTGGGCAAAGCAGGAGAAAATTAACGAATAGAACGTTGATAGGGCAAGATCAATGTTAGTTGCCTCAGCAACAAAATCAAAGTTAATATTGCTGATGAGGTTTTTAAGTTTGTTAAAGTCGGTTCTTCGGAAGTTAAATGAAAATGAATTTTCCGAATCGACACCTGTGTTGCCATTTTCATATGAGCATATAATTGACAAGATGATCACTCCTATAAACGACACAGTTATCTGAATCGGATGTGAAGACAAGGTCGAGTTGTCTGTTCATTGTGTTAGGTATTCCACTAACCTAGACTAGAGTTGGTTAGGCAGTCCACCATCAATATTTCTATTTCAGAGGACGAATTAAGAGAGACGAATTAAGAGAGACGAAATGAGGCTCCCATTTAAGGTAAGGGAGATTGAAATCCCCTACTAGAATAATACAATCTTATGAAAGTCACCAAAATATATTGAAGTCATTGCAAAAGTTAAGATAAGAGAAACTTATAGTAAGATGTTAATTGTTTGTTAGTCCCAAGTGGCATCATGATAAAGTGGTAACAAGGCTGTTATTCGTGCTATTATATACTGTCAGAGCAAAGTAAGATTTTTTTGCTTTCAGACCCAGTTGGCGAAAGTGAATAGAGCAATGGGTTGTGTGTATTTCAATAACAATTTGTTAAATTATCCAAAACACTAAAACCTCCAGCAACAAATACTTTTTCCCAAGATCTCGCATATACAATTGCTAGTTAAGAGTAGACTTTTCCAAGCCATATACAATACATAGTTGCGGGTTGTACGAGGAAAAAGATATCGTATACAGAAACATATAAAGCTGCGGTTTTCCTAAAGCTGGTCTCAAAAAATTAATGTAAAAATAAATCAGTAAAAAACTTAGTGAAAGTGTCTCTATAGTGTCATGCAAGCACCTGCCACATAAGCGCCTCTTAACCGCAGGTTTTTGCGAGCGATTAAGGGCTCTGTGGTATCGTCAGTCATCACTCTCGTAGCAGGCATCGTAAGAGGTGGTTAACCAGTTAAAAGGTAATAGTCTGTCCTACAAAGTGACAGCGTAAAAGTTGCTGACTTCTTATAAACATTCGATTATTCTGCTTGCAACCCCAAAATACATGCCACCAACGACTGTTCTCATAAGAGAACCCAAATTCTAACAGCCTGCTGAGAAATCGTCTTTTGAGCCTGGCATAACAAGCTAATCGACGATTTCATCAGAGATCCGAAGGCCCTCCTGAGTGCAAATGGAATTTGTATTCTTACAGTAAAAGGGGTTCCGATGTCATTAAATCAGGTGTCATGCCTGGAGTCAAATTACAGTGAACGCGCAGGGTTAATGAAACTCTTGTCCATATTGTACGAAAAATAACTTTCTTTTAAACGGAAGATGGTCATGAATGATATGAATTTTAAGGGGAGGAGGTGTTATCAGTGGCATCAGAGCAAAGCCTGGAGTGCTGAGACAAAATATTTGAATCTGGTGAACATGGCAAAAACATATTTAAGCGAAAGTTTATTTCACCAAATCATTTGACTCATAAGATAAAATTGGTCTTATCATAGCCGCGTAGCTCATTTACGCTGCCAGCGACAGCTCCTAACAATTTTTCGAAAGGGCACATAACATGTGCACAAACATATGTATGTCCAATATGTTTCGTTGGATAAAGGGCACAAAACAAGTAGATCGCGGATCACACATGCCATGTCCTTGAAAAAATTCAACATGTACTTCATTTTGTCGAGGGTATATTAAGTGTTACTTACTTACTTATATCCTTTTTCCCCTTGTGGGTCATATGGCCTACGCGCCATTCTGTACGTTTCTTGTATTCTTTCCCAATTGCCGCAATTCCTCCTCAACTGTTCTGCCACGTGTGTTTCTCGGCCCATCAGTTCTTCTACCGTCTTGTGACAACAAATTTTAGGCATCGCTTAGTTTGCTTTTAAACTATCGCCTTTTCGAAGTATATGATCAATCCACTGCCACTTCCGCCGTTAGATGGTTATGTCTATCGGTTCCTGAACCGTTCTTCGTTTGAGATACGTTAAGGCCATAAAACTCTTATGATGCTCCGTAGACACCCATTAACGAATGTTAGTATGTAGGTTTTTTTTTTTTTTTTTTTTTTTGTGATATTGGCGGTCATCTTCCAACACCTTCATTCACTCATTCAATAGTATGGATTCAATGTTTGAACGGAACAGACATAGCTTGGTGTTTAAAGTAATTGCATTGCTTCGCCATATCATAGACAGCATTCCAAATGTAGGCTTTGTTTTGCCGATTCGGTTGACAATATCCTGCTCGGTTCTACGGTTAATCTTCAAACGCAATACTCTTCACTCTTGCTGTGAAAGTCGAAAGAAACGTCGTTAGCGTAGTCCAAATGTTTGAGTTGAGATGTTAGTGTCCAACGAATTCCTCCGTTTCCAGCAGACAAGATTACGCAAACTACATCGCTAATCACCAATAAAAAAAATAGCGGGGAAAGAATGCAACCTTTTCGGACTTTATTTGCTCAAAAACTACTGAAATTAGGTGCGAATTTGGGAAATTGGTGTTTCAGCTCGGTTCGATTTGGGGCACATCACTGCCGAATACACGGTTAAGGACCGTTTAAAAATATAAAGTCTTGCGTACTAGATTTTGAAGCACCGTTTCACAAGGTCTTTACTTTGTTGCATCACAAAGCAATTTTACGCACAGGAAGGTTGATTTCGCTTGTCATGCTCATCACCAAAAAGGTTATCAGATTCATAGGTCTGAAATTCTTGGCGAGTTAGTAGTTTTTTTTTTTTTTGTTTTCCTGATTTTTTGTAAAAAGGATACTCTCATGAAGTAAAATGACTTCTGATGTAAGAACCCACTTATCTGTTACCATCCCGATAAAGATTTTGCATTTTAAGGACTCTGAAGTCGCCGCATATTTAAATCCATCAAGTTACGACAGATTTTCGAAACTTATATTCTAAAATCTTTAAAAAATTATGTAACTGTTGGGAAATAGACAAACCCGCCAAACTTTGTTCATTAACACCTCGTTGGGGTCTGCTATTTCATATGCTCCTGAAAAGCTGGTACTCGTTCTTCGATTTGTGCTCGCAGAGCTCTTAAGATGATTTAGTCTTCCTTTGCAGCGTCGGCCCTATATGTTTTCTGTAACTCTGCACATCTCAGCCGGGATTCCTCGTCAAACCACCGATATCGTAATTGTGGTCGGGCGAAATCTGTTGCATCAAAAGTTTTATCTTCGATGGCTTGCAGGTAGTTTTGCTCTGGGTTACAGGACAAGATGCCGGTGCAGTACGTCGAGCGAAGTTAAGTGACACTTGAGCGGAAAATGCCCCTGCTGCTTCTTGCTGATGTCAAACTTTTTCAAAGTATTTCCTCTTCTTAGAGGCGTTATGGATTATTTGAATTCGTACTTAAGCTGCAACAAGGTAGTGATTCGAGTCAATATTGACCCTCGGAAAGTTTGTTCCATCTAAAATACTGGAGGCGGTAGATTGATCAACAAATCACCAGATCTCCTTATGAAAGTCGAGAATCAAAAAAGGCGTGCTTGCTACGAGAAATTGAACTCCGAAGCGAAGTCAATAAGCCTGAATCCGTAGTCTAAGGTGTTGCTGGGCGGACTATGTAACTAAGCTAAAATCGGTTAGGACGTTCAGAAGCTCATAAAAAACCGAGTTAGTAATACCATTGATTTTCTTTTCGATTTGGGCATCCGCAAATATTAGGCTGATGTGGTCGTTCAAGTGCTCCGGTTCCTTGCAGCTAACAAAAAATCCGCACTCAAATAGACGCTGTTTCTCTTCTTTGTAGCAGTCATGGGAGTGTATGTCACAGTTTTTCGACCTGATCGTGTCGGACTCATTCCACCGCTTATTACCAACTGAACGCAAACTCTAAATTACTAACTCAAAGTGAAATTCTGCAGAATGCCAAAACATGTGTTACTATATAAACAAAGTCAATAATGCAGGATAATAAAATTCTAAAACAAACATTTTATCTTTTGCCTACACGCATCCAACTTAATTCATATAACCGTACTCGTATTCGTAATCTACATACCATATACATTTCTACTGCTTCGCATGCCATGCCAACTTTATATCATTGCACATTTCCAAAAAGGAAACCGCTGACTTCCTTTTACAGTTTCCACAAAAAAAATAAAAATAAAAAAAATAAAATAAAAATAAAAAAAATAGAAAAGCAAGCAAGAAGACAAAAATCCGCCACAAAGTAACTTCATTTCTCATAAAAATATTATGTAGGTACGAATACTTTCTCCTGTTTTAGTCCACACAAAATCAGTTTGTGTATGCAGTTCGTCCTTTTATAATGCCCCCTTCATCATCCCTAAGGGACACTGTAATGAGCGCGTTTAAATTTTGTACAATTTTAGTTTTGGCTGTTTTTTTTTTTCTTTTTTTTTTTCTTCTTCTTTTTTAGTTTTTGAATAACTGCCATTTTCACTGCTGGCATATTGCCGCTAAACTTTTTGCACATTCTAACCTGTCCTTTGTAAATCCTCTGTGTGCATAAAACCACCCCGCCTCGTGCCGAGCCTTTTTAGAGAGTATTTCAAGATTCATGGTAGGTAAATCCAAGTGAAAAGTCCTTGCTTTGCCTTTTAGTTTAAAGTTTTTCTAAATCCCTTTCTAGATTTCATTTGGCCTTCCGCCACCCAGTCATCCCTTGAACACTACTTCTGGCAGTTTACTATCCTAAAGAATTTTCTGTTAAATTGCTGTTGTTTTTGTTGTGATAAACTTTTGCTTTATTCACTCTTTTCACTTTAATTTTCATTTTAATTTTTTTTTTTGTATTTATTTTTTGTATTTTTTTTTTTTATTTATTTTCGTTTATTTTGCAGTCCCCAAAAATTGTTTACAACTCTCCGCCAGTGTGTTGTTTTCATTAGGAGCATGAAGAGGAAGAATGTTTCTTTATTGTGTGAAGGGAGAGCTGAAGACCTAGGTGATTGTAGCTCTGAAGGAATGAAACTTGATTTAGATGGAGTTAGCGGCGGGTATGTAAAACTTTCTTTGAAAAAACAAAGTTCCTTTTTTTTTTTTTTTTTTTTTTTTTTTTTCATTTCCTTCTTGTACTTCTTAGGACTCTGTACAGCGCGCTCTCAGAATGAAGGATAATTTTTCGTCGTTTTCTTCATTTTTCTTTTATTTTTACTGTGCCATTGAAGAATAAAAATAGAAGAGAAAAAAATTAAAAGTTTATTTTATGAAACATGAAGGTAAGCGTAGTATGTACACAACGTACAATGAAATTACGGAAATTTGATTCACTTCATTGTATAGATGTTGTTGTTGTTGTTGTTGTTTTATTTTTGTTTTCTCCATCTAAAATAGTTTATCGTCATCATGTCCTACATTAGGGTCTCCGGTGGGTGGTACCAAAGGGAGAGGGATAATTTTCCTAAGTATGAGTAGTCGTCGAAGGCAGAGACTTACACAATTGTTGTTTTGTTTCGTTCGCAAGGATATCTATTTAGCTATGTAGTCAAGAATCGAGAAGAAGAGCATACCATACCGCCCTGCGTTTGCAATTTACATTTCCGTTGGCTTTTGGTATTTAAGGAACAGATTGGGCCTTTAGTAGTTAAGCAGAGTAGATGATGGTGGTGGGTAAAATGATGGGATAGGGGGAACGGGGGACGGGGGTCGTTTTCAAAACAGGAAACTTTTATGGCAACCTAATTAATAAAATGAATCTATTTTAAATTTGCAATTTACGTGAAGGCAGGCACAGGCAAGCAATACCAAGCACACAACATTGTGTACAGCCTTACAGTATGCGAGTACACAATCTACAAAACAAAGATAGAGAAAAAGTTTTGCCTTCTGTTAGCCAAAACTAATTCGTCCTCCATGGTATCGCGTATCCATGGTCTGATGGTTTAGCCGGTTTGCTATGTATTAATATTTGTTGCCGTTTGCGTCGTCGGTCGTGTCATATCCCTTTCAATGTGCATAGCAAATCCTTTGGAAGCGATATTTATTCCTCGAAATGAATTGTTATACCTTGCTAATGGATTGGTAGTCATTTTACCACACTGGCACAAATCAGTGGTTGTAGGTTATCATAAAACGGTTTGCTAAGAGATGGCGTAACTTGTATTATTCCATTGGAACATGCGTTGGAAAGCTACTGCCATTGTACGCCATTTCAGTATATGTCATTCATTTGAAGCGTAAACAACAATAATTTTTTTTTTTCACTCAAATATGTCGAACTTTGTGCCTGAAAAAGTGTTTTTGCGGGGAGTTCTTCTTCATTATATTTTGGTGGAAGTTTATGGTGAACATGCGCTAGCTGAGCGAACGTGCCAAAAGTGGTTTGCACGATTTAAACGTGGTGATTTTGGCTTGGAAGACGATGAACGTCCTGGGCAGCAAAAAAAGTTTGAAGATGAAGAACTGGAAGCATTACTCTATGAAGATTGTTGCCAAACACAATAAGAGCTCGCAGAATCTTTGGGTGTCACTCAAGCAGCCATTTCAAAACGTTTAAAAGCAGCTGCATATATCCAAAAGCAAGGAAATCGGGTTCCACATGAACTCAAGCCGAGAGACGTCGAAAGGCGGTTTTGCATGTCCGAAATGCTGCTGGAACGCCACAAAAGGAAGTCATTTTTGCATCGGATTGTTACTGGTGATGAAAAATGGACCCATTACGACAACCTCAAGCGCAAAAAATCATATGTGAAACCCGGCCAATCAGCCAAATCAACGGCAAAGCCGAATATCCATGGCGCGAAGGTAATGCTCTGTATTTGGTGGGATCAGATGGGTGTGCTGTATTATGAGCTGCTAAAACTGGGTGAAACCATCAATGGACAACGCTACCGAACACAATTAATCCTTTTGAAGAGAGCAGTAGCCGAAAAATGCCCGGAATATGCGACCAGGCACGAGGCAATAATTTTCCATCATGACAACGCTCGGCCCCACGTTGCTATTCCGGTTAAGAACTATTTGGAAAACAGTGGAAGCCCAGACCTTGCCCCTTCTGACTACCATTTGTTCCGGTCGATGCAGAACGCCCTCACTAAAATACGGTTCACATCAGAGCAGAATTTCAAAAATTGGCTTGATTCATTCTTGGCTGCTAAGCCGGCGCAGTTCTTTTGGGATGGGATCCACAAATTGCCAGAAAGATGGGGAAAAGTCATAGCTTCAGATGGGCAATACTTTGAATAATACTATTGTACATGTTTTTCTTAAATAAACGTTCAAATTTTGAAAAAAAAAAAACCGCACGAATTAAAATATATACCCAATAAATATTAGCAACTGGTTGATGACTCACTTAATGTGTCCAGTTCAGAAGACACTCCATTTCCAGACTTTTGATAATTTAACTCTGATTCTGAAGAGCTTATTCGGAAACCGCTTGTCTAGCTGGAGTCACCAGTTTTTTAGTTTACCAACCTACCAACACGACAGATATCAAGTGTGCTTGTGATAAATCATTGAAAAATTTCATGCCCGATCTTCATACGTGGCGGAAAGTTTGGTATATGTCGCAACTATTATTTGTTTTGTGAATTTTTTGTATACCAATGGATAGGTCGTGGCAACAGAAGTAATTTTACCATTAGACCCCGTTGAATTAAGTACAATAAAATTGTGTTTATTCGTTAATTCGGATCATGCTTATGCTCTAAGGACCGTTAAAAAGTGGTTTGTTAGATTTCGGAACGGTGATATGACCTGGGACGATCAACTCCGTTGTGGACGACATTGTGCGAACCCATTTGTCAGCATTTTACCATATAAAGAAACTCGAATTCACTTCCAACCTCAACGTGTGGATGCCATATCTCTGTATAAACTCCATAAAATCGAACCTTTTTTTTGATCCAGTCATAAAAAGTGACGAGAAGTGGATTCTATATAACAACGTGCATCGAAATAGGAGCTGGAAACAATCAGGTGAAGGTGCAGAGCCCATGGCAAAAGCTGGCTTGCATCCGTTAAAGGTACTATTACCTATTTGCTGGTAATAGTTGCTGTGAGCAACTCTCGAAGCGAAATGAAAAATCGTCCGGTTTTGTCTAATCGAAATCGATAATCTTCCATCGCCATAACCTCAGGCCACATGCCACCCGACGAACGCTGCATCCATCGCATTCCTCAGACCTTGATCCTTTAGATTTTCAGCTGTATCGATTCCTTCAGAACAGTTTAAATGGAAAGAAATTTGGTTCCGCCGAAGCTGTCGAAAACTACCTTACGACCTTTTTTGAAGGAAAACCACGCAGTTTCTATGAAAACGGAATCCGCAAGTATGTTAAACATTTGGAGACAGTTGTAGTTAATAACGGAGACTATATATAATATAATTGATAAATAAAATTGTTTTCTTTAAAGTGAAATCGCTTCATTTTCAAATCCAGCACGAACTTTTACAACGATCCAATAAATAGAGGAAGGCAAAACAGTTGGGTAGAGAGAATGACCAAGAAAATGACAGATATGACCAAGAGAAACCCCCAAGAAACATCTATTGAAGTATATTATTAGATAAGTTAGAAAAGAGAAGAAGTTAAGCAATCGTTTGAGCTATTACAGGGCTGAAAAACAGGAAAGCCGAGTCCACAGACCGATGTCAAAACTAGAAGCGATGTCGTGGTATGAAGTGGTAATACTTTAGGATACACATTACGTGCACCACTCGTTTTGAACTAGAACTTTTGAACTATTGCAAAAATGCACCGAATTCCGGCGATGAGACCCAATGTCGTGGAATTTCTAAAATTCTTGATTTTTCGTCTGGCAGGCAGCAATATAGTAAACACTTTTTTAATACCAGCCATTTGTTAAAATAAATATGTATACTGTCCGGTGATACGTATAACAACGTGCCACTATAGAAATTTGTTCCGGCATAGATAACATGATCTTAACATATCCAAAATTAAGAAAGCAGACTGTGAACACAAGGAACTTAATTGACAATGTTACTAAGTATAGTTTTAGGCAAGCGTTGTTGCTGTGTTCTAATAAGTATTTAGACTTCTTGTACAAAATTACACAGCATGAATTTAGTTCATTGATTCTTAATGGGTAAAAGTTTCATGCCAAAACACAATACTGTTTCATGTCATTAAAGCGAAATTAAAACACCCAGCCATTATCCATGAATGGCACTTGCATCGTCGAAACCGAAAAACTTTCCATTATCGGTATATGCGGGAAATATAATTAACGTTGGAATAACCACATATTCGATGTCGTTAAAAGTGCTGCAAAATGTCTAGGTTTCCATAATCGATGTTAGAAATGTTCCAAACCCTCTGATCTGGCCTCAATACATAGGCATTCATCCGGCCAAAATTGGAGTACAAAGCATACAAAACATCTCTGCACCTATTAATTAGGATTCAAAAGAGTGCGATAAAACTCACACCAGATAGCAGATAATAAATGCTAATAACACTAAGTCAATTGACACCCTCGAACAACGACGTAATTTTTTCTGTTTTAGTTTATTCTATCGTTATTTCCACCACCAGTGCGCAATAGAAATCGCTAGTAGCATTCCACCCTTTCAGCCTTAATATCCGTTTCGCTATGAATGCACTGTCGAGCTCTCTATTTCCTACTCATTGTAGCTTGCATACATTTAAGACCAACGCGGATCTGTATTTTTCTATTCTTCCCCCCTAAGTGTCCTTTTCCTGCGCTGTGTGTAAACTTTTTAAGGGCACTAATAACCTCTTAAGCGCACACTTATTGTAAGAAAGATCACCGTTACAAAACGGTGTTTCGTTGGACGATTAAGCAAAGTCCAATGGCCTATTCCGCAGTGTAAAAACGTGAACCGGAGCGGATAAGAAAACTAGTTTTCGTTTCGTGTAAGGGATGCACGGCAACATCGACTTGCACAGAATAATTTGAATACCACTACTTCGATTCTTGAGACATGTAGAGCAGAATTTTCGAATCAACACCAGATGGACAACATAGTGTAAGGAGAAAAGGTTACTCAACCAACTTGATGTGTGTAACTAGAGACGGCTGGATAATGATCGAGCCGGCCAGGAAGTTCTATTGATTAAGGCCAAAATACAAACCGGACTGAAGCGCTAAGTAAAAATACTTACTTATAAAAAAAGATGCTTATGATAGATCTTATAACAGATGATAGATGCTTATAACATGCCAGTTCGTCAACAGCGACCAAGAAGATACGTTTCATTCAATTAAGAAAATAGAATAAAGCAATAGTAAGAACGTTTTCCTCCTAAATGTTATCTTCTGTTTTTTGCTTGCCACTTTTCGACGGCACAGTATGCGCGTGCATTTAGTTATTAGGAAAAGTAACATGTACCTAATAAATTTTCCTTTTCCTTGTCAACAATAAAAAATTAAATTAAAAGTAAAATAATAATAATAAACAGAAAAAAAAGTTTAAAACTCATTTTTTTTCGCCTCAATTAGTTGTAAGGTATACCAGCTACAAGTAAACTGCTGTGGGAACAGATGTAACGTTGCGATTATTCGTACTCGTTCGTACTCAGTCTTTGTGATATCTTTTTTGTTTTACTTTTTTTTGTGCAAACAAACGCATTACAGATGCAATGAAAATAAAGGTAAAAAAAAAAAAAAAAAAAAAACCTAAAATCTAGGTCAAGCCATCGCGTCGAAAATGCATTCGTATGAGGGAATTCTGAAAGACCATTCAGACAACATGAACTCGTATCTGACTATACTCGTACTGATTCCCGTTCAGGGTTAGTGAGTTTCTGTTTTATGGATACATATGAATGTATCGTCTCAGAGTTTTCAAGTTTACATTTTAGGACCGCTTTCGTTACGCTTTAAGACGGACAAGATGATTTCCCTTTGTACGGATACTCGTACCTTACATCAAGGAACAAGGTGCACATGCGTGTGAATTTGTTCATGTGGTCCCCCTAAGAAAATTGGTGATGGTATGACCAACATACGAGTACGAGTATTGAGTATCTGGTTTCTCTTTATCTTTACCTGTTCGCCTAATAAAAATGATCTCTTTATTGATGTCCTCGAAAGGGAGCCGGCTGAGCATTTCACACAGCCGTAAAGGTGGAGGTTTTTTTTTTTTTTTTTTTTTTTTTTTAATGAGCAAATTGTAGCCTATTTAGGGATTTGAGACTGCGTATGTTGCAAAAGTATTTTTCCGGTCCGGTCGGCATGGTATACTCGTAGAAATCGTCACGCAAGGCCTCCTGAAACCGACAAGATAAATGATAGCTGCAGCGCCAGAGTAGCTAAAGGTAAGTGATTGTATTTCAAGTTTATTTGAAGGAAAGTAGGTACATGATGTTAACATACATGCGATGGGGTATCCGTTGCTATACTCGTGTATGTATGTAGGTATGCACATGTATGTACGTATATCAATTTTTAGAAAAAAAGATTTGAGTTTTAAAATTTATTTTTTATTTACCTTTAGCAGTTCACGAAAATAGGGACTGCATGCTGATAGGACCACCCGATGTGCTTTAATGCTGCGTCCGTCGCATGCTAGAGTCACATCGACGAAATCCTCATCGTCGCGAAGATTTTCAAATGCCGATGTGATACTACTTTGGTAATTGTTCCATCGCAGACAAAAATGCTGTGTATCGTCCATGATTGTTGTGTTTTGTATGTAAGTCTATTCTGTAAAGAAAATACAAAAATAATAATTAGTACAATATATGTTAAGTACCGAACGTAATAGAGGAAAGCTGAATGATTTAGGAAAGTTTGCATTACTGGTATCTACTGAGCAAAGTAATCGAACACAAGATCCCAACCAAAGTCACTGAGAACATTTTTGAGAAGATGTAATAAGAGAGCGTTCAGTTGATTTTAATCGATGGAAACTAAGAATCCGATGAATTAATAATGAATACGATTGCTCTAATAAGTTAAAAACCTTGAAACTTGTAAAGCCTCAAGACATTTATGACTGTAACTCAGCAAATCCAGAACAATTTAGATTCTCTTGAAAAGCAGAGCTAAACTATCTACGCTTGGTGGTTAACTCACAGGCCATAATCGTCGGGAGGCGCATGCAATAGAACTGCACCTTACTGACCACGACCTCTGCAAAGGCTATGGGCTCACGGGAAGAGACTCTCCAATTTTTGTGCCACTGTTCCAACCTCAGTAATTTTAGACAGAAAACTATAGGACGTTATCACTTCCACGACTTCACAGAGCTATCAGCTGTTTCATTTATATCTCTTTTCATATTCGCAAATGCAACAAGGTAGCTTAGGCAGGTTCAAGTTTTAAACGGCAACCAACGCGAGATGGAAAGTGGAAACCACAAATTGAAACTTCCGGTAGACATTGCAATGGGTCTACAAAGAGTATATAGGTCTACAGATACGAGTATATATTGAGGCCAGATCAGAAGATAGATATTTCGCAGCATTTTTGGCGACATCGAATATGTGGTCATGTGGAATGCAAGTGCCATCCATGGATAATAGCTGAGTGTTTAAATTTAATTTAAATTTAATTTAACGACAGCAGACAGCATTGAGTTTTGGAAGCATTAAATTCCACACTGTTGAATTCCATACGCTGCCCTTCACGTTCTACAGCCGAAGAGCAGACATAAGTCCGGGAACGAATATAAAGAGTAGAGAGTACTCTCATCAACAAAGGATTATATTGGATTAGAAGTGGCAGTGGCAGATCGTTGATAAAAATTAGAAAGAGTATCAGAGACAGAACGGAGCCCTGAGGCGGGGACAAAGCACAATCTACGAGTGTTGAGCTAGCCGCAAAATGTGCAGTAAACAGATTGGCTTTGTCTACGACTGGAATGTAATTATAAATGAACGTTGGGATGGAGGATGAAGCAGAATTTCTAATATTTTTGACGAGCGACCAAAAAATTTTACTTCCTTTGAGGCATTGTAATGTTTTTTGCCTCAGTTTTTGGTCGAATTGAAATTTCACACACTTGAGTGAGACGTTGCCTGGCTCGTTTGAACTTTTTTCGATTTTAATCTGTCGGGTTGGTCTTATAGGACCGAAAAAAAAACATTTCTCTAACCCTTACAGCCTCTTTATAGCTCGTGTCGTACCATGCTTTTTTTTTTTTGGTTTGATACTCATCATCCGATGAAGGATAAAGAATCTTATTCCAAAGAGAATAATGTCTGTGATCATATCAACAGCGGCACCCATGTCGTTATCGAGGCTAAAATTCCTACAGAAGCTTTAAAGTCCGCTCCGATTGGCTTTCTCGTATTGTCATACTATGTGGTCGACGTACGAGAAATTAGCTTATATGTGGTCCGACGAGCCTAGAGGAAATAGCACATTGACTTTATATTTTTCAGGGTGAGAAGTTAAAAACAAGTCCAGGGTGTTGGCGGTATGACTATCAACGTCTGGTTTCGTGAGTTCTCATTTACAAACTGGGTTAAATCCGCAGCGAAGATTTAAACACACAGTCCTTTAGGTGTTGTCTGTCCAGAATGTTAAAGCCACTCAGAATTGTGTATATTAAAATCGCCCGTAATGACGATTTCAGGATGACGATATAGGGATAAAATTCTTTGTACGGAGTCAGACAGGTCGAAATGCTGTCCAGTTTGCAGCTACTGTAAATAAAGCAATAGTGGATAATTTGCTTACGGAGATAGTATTTTAACCACATGAAATTGAATTCCGGAGTGGAACAGAGACTATATTTTGGTGGAGTTTGTTATGAATTTGTTGATCCGAGAGGTGTGGGCGGGGACTTCCTGTATTCCATTAAGTACCAAAACAGCTAGCCTGTATTTACAGACGTGGACGTACGCAATAAAGTGATTATTTTTTTTAAATTTCCGATTCATTATAAAAAAACACACACCGATGATACTAGGCACAGCTGAGAAGTAAATATTCAGAATTGGATTGCCGAATCAAATTTTTGTAGAAGTTATGCCCTTACAACAATAGGAAACAGTACACCAACAAAATTCATAACCATAATCCGCTATCCATCGGTTGTCACATACACTCAGTCACTGCACGCGTTGTATGACAATACAATATAATACAATGCTGACGGCAAAAGTCAATTTAAATTATATGTACGAGTATTTCTAGGTTTAATTAAATTCAATCTATCTACCTATTCATATATGAAAGTCACTAGAAAAAATCTATGAGAGAGCAATAACAAAAGTGGTGCATGATGGTCGAAGAAGAAGTGAAAGTTTCATTAAAAAAAACAAAAATTGTTTACAAGATTACTGAAAATCCTTGAAAGATGAAATATCTATGCAATTCACATATTTAATTTGAATAAGTTGGGTTAAAGCAAATTTTCTACAAATTCCCCTTACGTCATCCATCAGAAAGTTCAGCCAGCACCTTGCATAATTTTGCTTAATTTTTATCAAATTTATCAATCAGTTTGTTGTTTTATTGTTTTTTTATTAAATTTGTCCCTCAGTTTATTATAAAGGGAAGTCCAATAACGCAAAGCAGTGAGCATCTTAAGACAAGACAACCATAACTCAAAACCTTCCACAAATCCAATGCAATAGTTCAAAGTTCTAAAATTTAATTAGTATACGTATTCGTACATATTACCGAATCGATAAGCATCCTACATAAAATTTGTCAAGATAATAGACTGATCTATCAACTTTCTGTTTAACGGTCACTTACGGAGTTGTTCTTTAGGTAAACACAGTGTGAACTTCTGATTTTCGATTTAAACTTATCCGTATCCGACAGAACACCATTTTTTTGATACAGAAATTCTGTATGTATTTTATGTACAATAGATAAACTGCACCTTTTGTTGTCAACTTGTTTCAAATTCCAAAATTCTAAATTGATAAAAAAGTAAAACTTTCCGCTCGGAGATAGATATAGGTAGAAGGCCGAATAAAAAAATAAAAATAAAAATAATAATAAAAAAAAAAAAAAACTAATAAAACTATCTTATCGCTAATGCGTTCTTACAGATACTATTTTTTGGCAAATGCTGCTCCATATCTTCAGTGCATATTTGAGGTTTTTTTAAACATTCCACACCAACACCAAAATTACCCTTACTTAATTTTAATCTGTTATTCTGCAGCGTTTATACAAAAAAGAGAACAACAAAATTATTATCAAAAAAAGCTGCAAGAACTAGCCTTATCTATGGGATTGAAATTGAAACACACCCAGTAGAGAACACTTTCTGATGACACGGAAATAGTTAAATTTGTTTTTTCCTATTTTATTTTTTATTTTTTTATTATTTTGATATATTTTTTGTAAACTATCACAGTTCACGGCTGATAACAAATTATTAATAAGCCACCGCATAATTACTATTCAACGTCAATTCGATCGTTAGTCATAGAAGATATGTTACCACTGAACGCAAAACTATGAGTGGAACGATTTTTTTTTTTTTTCATTTTTATAAAGGAAATACGTCAGATTGCTTGTACTCGAAAGTTTATTTCGTAGAACTGAAATGCGTAAATTAAAGTCGAAAATTGCTTAGATGAATATTTGAAGTTTTTTTTTTTTTTTTTTTTTTTTGAAATAGAGAAGGTCCAACAAAAGTAAACAAGTTTTCGTGGTCTACAAAGCAATCTGTTTTATTAAGTTAGTAACTTTTTCGTTGGGTTTTGTTTTAATTGTGGAATTACCAAGATGCACTATTAGTCACAGTTCAGTAGAAAATCATAAACAAAAAATCCGAGATTTAGAAACTAAAGCGAGAGTACTATCGGATAGTCTACATACAATACATATAATCTGATTCGACATTATTGAGACATCTCATCTGGTCATAGATACAAAAAAACATGTTTGTCACTCACCAACAAACAATATTTGTGATTTCAAGAAAAACATGAATGAATGTGCAATTTAGATCGCAAAGTTCCCCTGGTTCCTTCTGAGAAAACTAATCTACCCAAAAACGATTTAAATTGTGAAATTATGTCGGGAAATAGCTTTATGCAAATGATCTGAAAAAAAAAGAAACTGGTAGATACTTTTTAAATTCTAAATTAAAGAAATATTGTAGTTGTATTTGATTTATGCGACAATTTAAAAGTAAACTTGACTTGAAAGAATTCTCAAAAGAATCTGATTGTAAAAAAAAGTTTACTATGTTAGAGGTTTACGGGCCCTAAATTTAGTTATTTCTTGTTTTTCAAAAAAAAAAAAAATAAATAAATAAATAAATGTATGCCGTCAAGTAGATGTATAAGAAATGTCAAGATCAATTTTCTCCTCAAATTTTTGCGATTTTCAGACATTTAAGACCAATGAGCACGGGCACTTCGTGAAAATGTATTTTAGTTTTTGACGTTTGGTTCAGTTTCTCGTATATTTGAACATTTAAACTAAGCATGTGGTCTTTGAATTGGCATCTTTTGAATACAAATTAGACTAGTCTTCTTAATTGACATTGTCAATTATCACTCTTTGTATTCTTTGTTCAGTGTGTTTAAGTTATGTAGAATGTTTTGAATCTTTTGAGCACTCCACACGTGTTTTGGTTTACAAAATCGGTAATTGAAAAATATTTCTACAGAATAAAACTTCATAAATTCACTCTTTAACTAATCATCAAACTGTCACTGTCAATTTATTCAGTAAACTCAACATTTTCATCATGGTAAAGTACACTAACGAGGTACGTTCTCCGATTGGGTTCTGAAGAAAATGCGCCAAGATGATGAATTTCATCGCAAAATCATCTTCAGTGACGAAGCTCATTTTTAGCTCAGTGGGTTCGTTAATAAGCAAAATATGCGTTATTGGTCGGGTGAAAACCCACACGTGCTTCATGAATCGCCACTTCATCCACAAAAAATAACTGTTTGGTGCGGTTTGCATGCCGGCGGCGTTATTGGGCCATATTTTTTCGTCGACGATAACGATCGTCACGTTACTGTGAATGGTCAACGTTATCGCGCCATGATCACCGATTATTTTTGGCCCGAATTAGAAGATATGGACTTGGACGACATGTGGTTTCAACAGGATGGTGCCACAAGCCACACAGCACACGCTACAATCGATTTATTGAAAAGTAAGTATGGTGAGCGTGTTTTCTCAAGACATGGGCCAGTCGATTAGCGGCTCGTTCGTGCGATTTAATGCCGCTTGACTATTTTCTGTGGGGCTAGGTTAAGTCATTGGTTTATGCCAACACGCCGAGGACGGTGGAAGAGCTCAGAGCCAACATTGCACGCGAAATAGCAGCTGTTTCGGCCGAAATGTGTGGCCATTGTTGAAAATTTGGCCCAATGAATCGACCGTTGTAAACGAGCCCGCGGTGGCCGTAGTCGAGTTCCATTCATAAATGTTTTGATTGTACTTCAAGCCGATAATAAAGTTTTTGAAATATCTCAAATGGTTTGCCTTTTATTTAAAAAAAAGTTGTCAAGTCGTTATTAGAAAATCCTATATAATGGAAAATCTGCTGAATCCAATGACTTGATTTTTATTTTTTTTTATTTTTCCATTTATATCTCCCTATACGTATACATTATTCTTCAATTGTTAATCTTCATCTACACATTTATTCTTTTAATTATTTAAATTAACGGTGTGTTCGCCTCTTGTCCTTCTGACAAAAGAATGCTCTAACTATTTTATGTAAAAAATATATATATACAATATATATTCGCGCAGTCAATATGGATTTAAATCCTTGCAATCAGTCTCTTAAAGAGCAATTCAACATTCATTTTTGTTATATGTCAAACACCGAATTACTTGTGTACATTCTATTTGAAAAGGAATATACGATTCCCTACGTATTATTTTATAATTTGTGCGAGCGAAGGAAAATAAGGGAGGAAAGTAAAAGAGGTACCGGTATACGTTGGTTTTAAATGTTTGAAGATTATAATGACTTATGCTACTATTGGATAAAATAGAAATTAAGTATATTGCCTCCTTACTAAACCAATTTGGACAAAACTGAATCTAAAGTGCTCTAAATGATATCTCTCATCATTCTGCAGTTTTTATTTCCTCAATCGTTGCAAATCTCAGTCTTTTCATAAGTCTCTTCAGTTTTGGGAACAGAAAAAAGTCGCATGGAGCCAGTATGGTGACTGAGACATAATTGTCGTGTTGTTTTTGGCCAAAAAAATTAAACACAAGCAACAATGAATGAGCAGGTGCATTATCGTGATGAAAAAGCCATGAATTATTTTTAAACAATTTAGGGTAACACTCCTTATTGAGGTAAAAACTCTTGATGCACTACGCCACGGTAATCGAAAAACAGTGATCAAAACTTTGACATTTGATCGAACTTGGCGTGCTTTTTTCGGTCTTGGTTCTCCTGGATGCTTCCATTTGGACGATTGGGCTTTGGTTTTGACGTCATAACCATATAGCCATGCATCGTCGCCAGTTATGATCAGGATCATCATTGATATCATTCAAGAGCCCCTGAACGATACCTATGCGACGTTTCTTCTGATCAAAATTAAGAAGTTTAGGATCAAACTTCGCTGACAAACGTCTCATGCTCAAAACATCCGAAAAAATTGCATAAAACGAGCCGACCGATATGCCAACATCATCAGCAACTTCTCTTATAGTAATTCGACGATTTTTCAAAACATTTTTCTTCACAGCTTCGAAGTTATCATCCTTTGTTGGGGCGTCCAGAGCGAGGTTCGTCATTGGCATCTTGTATTATTGCATTATTGTATATTGGAATTGTGTATGGCCTTATATTTGGCATGAGTGAATGCGAATCATAAGCCCACCTGTCTACCGAGCTAGCTAGCTCCATTTCAATAAATTAAATCTAGGAAAACTGCTAGTTTACAAAGGACTGTACAGAGAACTATGATAGCAGACTGCCTCACTAATTATGAAAACAAGCTGCGGAAAAACAAGTTGAGCCTATCTTTCAACCCTGCTTGTTATAACCTAAAAACATCACAAATATATCGAACCTTTACCTCAAATTTATAGTAAGAGACAATTTTTCTGAAATTGTGTTTGTAATACCATTCGACAGTTAACATTCGCATCTAGCTACACATTATTTTAAACATACAACTATACATATACCGTTACAAAGAAGACAATTATATCATATACTAAATATCGCAACCGAGACAAGAATTGTTGGCACTTTTATCGCAAACGCAAGAAGGTGTCACATGCGCTAAATTGTTTTGATAGCAAAAACCAATTCTCTTGCACCATCCAAAAACACTTTGAAGTGAACTCTGTCTGCTCTTTAGTCAGCTTATGTTAGCATGTCTAATTAACTCTAATGAACACCAAGTTTTTTTTTTTTTTTTTTTATTTAGGTTTTCAAGGGCAACGTCTTTTTTTTTTTTTGTTGTTTTTGTATATTTCCTGAGATAAAAGAGCATAAAATTTGTTTGGTTTTAACTAAAATGTCATAGATAAGACTTAAAAATATTCCTGCATCAAGCTTATCAGCTCAAAATAAGCTTGTTCACAACAGTGATATGCATATTGAAAAAGAAATCTCTGTTGGAAAATATGGCTACAAAAAACAAAAACCTTTATCTAAGAGGGTTCTGAATAAAATGCGGTTAACCTCTGGGAAGTGTGTTAAACCTAATCCTTGTGTAAACAAAAAGTGTGGAAATGATTGTGCTAATAAATTTACAAAAATGATCGTATGAACCTATATGAACATTATTCGAGAATGGGTAATTCTGAAAGACAAAAGAATCTGGTTACTTACCATAGCTCGTAAAACCCAAAAGTGTTCATAGAAAAAAGGCGACAAGTATTGTAACTTAAGGAATGTTTCATATGACTACGTTGTTAATTATAAAGAAAAATACATTAAATTTTTCATGAAAACGCTTAATATTTCCGCTTGATTTCCAAGTGCTTCATGACAAGTCTGATGAAAATAAAGTTTCAGTCTTATTTTTTTTTTTTTTTTTTTTATTGACAAGCTTCCCGTTGTGCTTTCGCATTACTGCCCCAACAAAAGCAATAAATTGTACTTTCCTCAAGACTTTTCCAAAGTAAGCACATTATTTAAATTGTATGCTCAACATCTTCAAGAAAAAAATACAGAGTCGTCTATTTTAACATATTTAACAAAAACTTTCATTTGGGCTTTATGGGAAAAATATAAACATGCTGAGAAAGAAGAGCGGAGTGCTCTAGAGCAAATAGATGGATGTAAAATTCATATTAAAGGCAGAGCGGAATCAAAGGTAGACTCATTATCATTATTTTTATGTACAAGCTTCGATTTACAAAAAGTTTTGAACACTCTACACGATAAAAGAGTGAAAATAAGCATATTAGAATGAAAACGTTTACGAAAATGACACCAGAAATGGTTATTGTTTTTTTGTGGGGAGAAAGTGACGGGAAAGAGGATGCAATGAAATTCGCGGTAATATGTTACTTATATAAAATAAATACTTATAAAAGCTTATTCACCCCAATTGTGGTAGTTACGCTGAGCAAAACCGTAATAAGGCTATTTTATCTATGTTATTGCATTTCGTAAAAAAACTCTTCCATTACAACAACATACAAACTACTATCTATCCAATCCACAGCACAATTGAGTCGTTTAGTATGCGAAATAAAAAAAGGATTGGAAACAAATATCAGTGGCATTATTACCAAGTAAAGCTAAAATAAAATTTACTATCTTTAGATCCGCGGCTCAGCAAATATCACCACGTATGGGTTTATGAGCTACATCAATTGTACGCAAACAAAAAAAGGCATGGTACGAGCTGTAGAGGTTACAGAAATGTTTTTTTGGTCCTACCAATACAGGAAAATCGAAAAAAAGTTCAAACGAGCCAGGAATGTCTTTCTCAATCGTGTGAAATTCCATTGCGACCAAAAACCGAGGCAAAAAATACTACAATGTCTCAAAGGTAGTAAAAATATTCCAGCTGTCAGCTCTTTGGACAAGGCCAATCTACTTGCTCAACACTTCCAGATTGTGCTTTGTCTCCGCCCACAATTGCGTGCGTCGAATCTTCAATGGGACGAATTCACTTTCGCACTCGTGTAGTAGCAATTGTACTTAACTATCTTAATATGCACAAATCTACTGGTCAGAGGTATTTTTTTAAGCCGGTCAAACCACTGCGTAAGCTTTTTCATCAGTCCTACTCTTTACGACTCTTTCCAGGAAAATAGCATTTGTCCAGTCCGGCCCTTAGAATGGCAAATTTTCTTCTCTTTCCTCCTACATACCCATCGCACTTACGTCCCTTCTTTTTAAGGTCATGAAAACGCTGATAAATCTTAAACTCGTAAAATATCTCGAAAGACGTAAATTTCTCAATGAACGGAAGTACGGTTTTCGTAGCAACAGGTCCACCGGTCATCTGATGGCATGTCTCACCGAAAAGTGGAACCAGCTTTCGAGCAGGCGAAAGCAAGCGAGTTGCTTTGTAAGGCAATTGACAGAGTTTGGCATCAGACTGTTTTGTCGAAAATGCGTGCTTTTGGGATCTTCTTCAATGGATTAGAAATAATCTTTCGGAACGTTGAATTCAAGTTTTATAGGATAGTTTCAAGTGATCAGTGATCTCTTGTCTGCCACTTCTAGTCCAATATATTCCTTTGCTGACGACAGTACTCTCTGCTCTTTATATTCGTTTTCTTTGGCTGTAGAACATGAAGGGCAACGTATGTTAAGCTCATTAAATTCTGATGTTAACAGAATAACTTTTTGGGTAATCATCAACAGAGTAGAATTTAATGCTTTCAAAACGAAATGCATCGTCGAAACCGTTGGTATGACCACATATTGGATGTCCCCAAAAATACTGCGAAATGTCTAGGTTTCCTCAAGCGATGGCATTTATCTGCCTAAAATTGGAGTACAATGCACACATCTGGTGCGCCTTAAACGTATCTGCACCTGCTACATAGGATTCGAAACCGTGAGATAAAACTCATAGATGATGCTAATATCACCCTGTCAATGGACACCCTCCCTTAAACACTGACGAAATGTTTCGTATCTCATTTTGTTCTATCTTCCACCACAAGTGCTCTATAGTTATCGGCAATAGCATTCCATACCTTGAAACCTTCAAACACAACAACACTCATCTCGCTATGAATGCTCATCAGTATACCCTCAAGCTCACTTTTGGGCGTATGTACGTGCTGAAATATCGTGACTCGTTCCTTCGCACGGGCAAAGGGTATATTTTCAAGATACCTTAATCCTTGAGCGTGTACTGTCATCGAAAAATCTGAGATAAGATTAGTTTAAGAATATTGGTCTCAGAACAGAACCCTGAGGTACTCCTTAACTAATGAATTTTAGTTTACTACTGGTATCATCAATTTTCACTTTTTGTGAACTATTACTCAAGAAAGATCTAAGCCACTTACAAATAAAAACTCGAAAATCGGCATTTTCAATTTTATCTAGCAATATATTATGGTTGACCATATCAAAGGCTTTGGTTATATCAAACAAACAAAAAGCTTCTTCTGTAGATCTACCCGTTTTACCAACAGTGTGTGATTAGTATTAATACCCCACCCGTTCCTATATAATAAAATAAAATTTGCGCGATCTCGAAGAACTAAGTATCTTATACAACTCATCAATAGTTACTTAAATTTGTCTTGTCTATTTTCTGTTCACGTTAAAAGACTATGGAACACAAACTTTAAAAATTTAATCCGTCCGGCAATGTAATAAATGCATCTTTCATGTCTTCAATTCCTCGTTCTCTATGTATAAACTATGTTTTCTTCTTTATCTCATTTTTTTATTTTTATTTGTTTAAATACTTTTTTTTTTAATTTTATATAAACAATGAATATTATAAAAGTACAATACTATAAAAGAAAATGTTCTTAATGCACAACTTGAAATATGCTAATAAAATTAAAAAAAAGTTAAAAAAAAAATTGAGATAAGAAGAA
The DNA here is from genome assembly GCA_907269105.1 of Volucella inanis. Classification (NCBI taxonomy): domain Eukaryota; kingdom Metazoa; phylum Arthropoda; class Insecta; order Diptera; family Syrphidae; genus Volucella; species Volucella inanis. The sequence continues at coordinate 13,776,867 of OU026156.1, read as the reverse complement.
CTAGTAATTCTTCAAAGCAAACACACTTGTTGCTTTCGATTCGATCGAAGCTTCTGACCCGGAAGTACCAAGTACAATAACAGAATGAATAAATAGCTTTTAAAAGTAAATTACCGAACTCGGTCTTACATTATAAAATTATAGTCCAGCAATTGATCAAATAGCATCGGTATCGCAGCTGATTTTTGATGGACATGGCATCAATGCTTTAACTTATTCCTTATTCCATTTGTGTAGAAAATAGAGATTTTAAATGAAATTTGGCCCTAAATAAGGTATCCAGCAAAATTTCATTACCTATTCTGAACGATACTTGCAAATGTCAAGATTCGAGAATTGGCACCGACAGTGGACTCTCAGGACGCCAAAAGATCAAAGAAACCTCAAATAGACAGACAGACGTAAGGGTCTCCAGGAATCAAATAAAAGTCTTGCTTTTTTTATAATTTGCTCGCGCTTAAGGGGTTTAAGTACCCTTAAAATGCTTGCACACAGCGCAGTCGAAGGAAAATCAGGGAGGAAAGAAAGAGAGGTACCGATGAGCGTTGGTTTTAAATGTTTGAGGATTATAATAACTAGGAAATAAAGACCTTATATGTTGTGATGGAGAAGTTTTATCCAGAGATTTTGCATCCTTTGAGGAAATCACAACATTAAACAAGAGGCAGACATACTATATGTGCTCAAAAGTGTTCGAGTTTGAATTTTCTGACAAACTAAGACCACAAAGTTAAAACTGAAGAAAATGCAACCTACTCGTATGTATCATAGTTTCATTGCCAGAAAAGGTGACTCAAAATTGAACCGACACGATACGGTAAGAATCCTTTGTGATCCAAACCAAAGCCTACCCAAACTTCTGAATTTCGGTTTAAGTTTTATTCAACAAATCAAAATCCAACACACTTATACAAAAACGTATAGTACCTCAATAGTTTAACTTCACTAAAAACTATATCTATTCGCATTTTTCAATTCGTAAACGACGTTGCTACCAGGAGTTTTGCTGACATAGACTAATGATATCGCATTCATAAAAAAAAAAAACCCCAATTCAGGAAAAGCGAAATATTGCAAGTGCAAATATTAAGTGGAGCCAAGCATTGTCCTTTATTAATTATCAAAAAAAATATTCATTCAGTGTTCAAATAAAACTCTGTGTAAATACAAATTGACAACTTATGTTTTTATTTCTGTTCTGTCAGCAGCTATGAGTGCTGGTTTTTTGTTTAAAAGTGCATTTTTTGACAAATTGTTGTATTTTCAGCTACCCTATTGAAGTCATACGATTAATTTGCCTATAAAAAGGAGGAAAAAATCTTTTTACGGTAAGTAATAGTGCTTGATTCTTGATTTAATAAGTAATAGTACGCCTGTCAAGATACATCAACCGCCGATATAAAGAAATTAAGAGGCCTACCTTGGCTGGCATTCAATCGAAGGACTCATTTTTCGGTATGGCTATAACTGAGAAGTACCTACTTAGATGCCATTTTACCGGTCAATTATTGGCTAGGCCAATTACATACCGTTAATGTAATTGATTCAAAAATCATGGAATAAACAATTGGACAGCTTAGCTGGCTTAGGCAATTTAATATCATAACGTATCACGGTCAAGGTGACAGGGTGATATGAGGAAAGCACTGCACGTTACAAGCTATAAACAACACTTCCAAATTAAGCTCTTCCATAAAGCCTTTGTTGCTTTATTTCTAGTCTAACTTGTAATATTGTATCAAAAGCTAGTACGAGTATTTTAAAAAAATAAATAAATAAAGATATTCGAATGAAAACTCGTTACTATTACCTCATTGAAATAAGCAGGGTAAGGATACAAAGATATTTCTAGTTAGCTGCCGAAAATACGAATCTCCCAAAGCCTAGACAAATATTACATTTTTTATGAAATCTTCTTGATTGTTATGTTGTTAATTTTATTGTTATTGGAATACTTCAGTCAGATCAACATTAAGTGGAGCTAATGAAGTTTCACTATTAAAAATCTAACAAAAAAGTTGAATAAGGTCAAGAATGTACACTATTAAGAAATAAATGTCACAATTTAAACTTAAATAAAACGAGTGAATAGCAGTTAAAAAAAAAATAAATAAATAAAAAAAAATAGTAAAAATGTTATGTAATAATAATTTATAAATAAAATGGTTATTTACATAATTTAAAGGGGACTGTGTGGAGATAAATCGACGAGAAGTGCTCAACCGAGGCCATGTCTCCATGGTGCTATTCAGTGCTTTTGCACAACTGATGTACGAAAGTACTGAAAAGAAGGATGGATAGGAACTTTGTAATATAGCCACAGACGATGCTGAATATTTAGGATTACTTCTGCAAACTGTTTAACAGCGAAAAAAACCAACATTCCACTATCAGAAAGAATAAACCGAGCAGTGTTCAGTCTCGCACGCTAAATTGGTTGAGGTCCCTTCCATTTGAGTGCTCCACCTGAGTCGCGGTATTCATCTAATGCGCTGGCCTTCGGCGACGGATTCGAAGATTTTTCGGACCGGAACGTTGATGTCCATCCGCTCTACATTATCTTAGATGTTAGACTTCACTACAGTTCATCGATGTTTCTCCTCCTCCACTCACCGTTTATGCAGACAGGACCGAAAATTATTCGAAGAATTTTTCTTAAAGCAGCCAAGAACACCCTCATCTATTTCTGATAGAGACCATGCCTCTCTTATATAGGGTAATTTTGTTGTTATCTGAATCGATGTCCTTAATTACTTCAAAGTTATATCTATGGAGGCTTTACTTTCTATCTGGGACGTCGGTTTTGGGTGTCATTTCTGGTTTACGTCTTCGCCGCTTCCGTCTCTCCCACTCCACTACTATGTTCCCTTGTTCGTTACTACAGGCTTCGGTTCGGGGTTTCTGTCGGTGGCATGCTTTCTTTTTTTTTTGCGATTTGGCGATCGTCAAACTTTCTCACAGTATTAATTTGTCTTTGCGATGTTCGGTAATAGCCCCAGTCGATGTTGCTAATTTGGAACTTTTGGACATCTATAATACTGGGGGAATACCTTGCCTCGATCACAACATGGTCAATCTGGTAGACGGTTGATTAATCAGGAGTTGTCCACGTCCCTTGGTAGATATCGATCCGCCGCAAAGTCGATAGCCTGAATCCGTTATCGGAGGTGGTGTTGTCGTGCAAGCTTTGCTTTCCGACAGTACTACCAAAGATGCCCTCTTTTTCTAGCTTGGCATTAAAATCGACGATAACAATTTTAATGTCATAGCTAGATCCCTGCTAGTAAGTCTTGTCCAATGTGGGGTGTGAGGGAATTCATATAAGACTAACTCAAGACTTCTTACCTAAATCTGCTTCTAAGAATACCTTCGCATCCTAATAGACGCTGTTTTTGCTTCTTTTTGTCCTACCAACCCCAAGGCGTTTCCTGGGTACCGGTAAGATCTGATTTGCAGCAGTTCAGTGCATCTACTAGTTGTTCGGTTGAACGTGGCATATTAAAGGACCTAACATTCTAAGACCGTTGTCCTTGTTTCGTTTGCAGAGGTTGTACATTAGTAGAAGAACAGTAGATCCGTCCATATCCGAGGCTTGTTGTTGCTTTTTTTTCATGGTCGAGCAGTTATCCTGGCGGAGCAACCCCCAATCTGGACAGCTAGTTTTATTATAGAGACCCGTCGGACGAGGGGTCGGGGTTATTACCTATCCCGTTCGGGGATGTGAGCTCTCTTTTTCAAGACCCTGACTCAGTCTCGGAAACTCTTACCGGATTGAGCTTAAAATATGTTACTTTAGCACGGATAAAGTCTTTGACAAATCGAGTCTGGATGGACATCGACCAGTACCCGATGGTTACCACTTGGAGGTAAAATAAGCAAGACTGATGTGTAGAAACTGCTACAATGCTGAGGATCGCCAAGTTGACACCTTCCAGTGCCTACCCTATTAAATTTCTCTATCCCTTTAAAACTTATCCGTCAGGGTAGGATGACAATGCATTTGAAACCGAAGAAGACGATTTGAGTGAGGGTGAAACGAAGAATATGCTTTCGACAAGAAAGGACTCTCAACCCCATCGGCTCGAAGGGCACACTTAATCAGAAAACTACAAGTTTGATAAAACGAAGAATAGCTCTTGTCAATATTTGTTTTTTAATACTACGAAGGCAGCTGGGAAAAAAGCCGCTATCACGAATAATAAAGAAAGCACTGCATAAGATTCCAAATCGTCCCAGTTTTATGTATAAAATTTATCTGAAGCGGGCGAAAATGACTTTGGTTATTTCGATAGAAAACTTCTTGAAGTGGTTTCCTGGTCCATCTGCACAAACATTTACCTTGTCAGATGGATCAGAACTCAGTGGCTTCGATTGTTAAGACAAGTCTAAAAAATAGACCAACTTGGAATGGCTTTGAATCCACTTCAGTGGGACAGGGCGGGAAATGAAAACCTTGTATTGTCAAGTGAACAGGGGCCTCAGTTAACTTGATGCGAAACTGGAGATGATTAGCACAAGACTGCGCTAAATGGAGAGAGCTGTTGGGTGAGGCCCATGTCTACAGCAGACTGTAAGGAAACCTAAAGGAATTTTATGAAGATAAACCTGCATCGTAAATTTGAAGTTAGTTCAACCAGAGAAATATCTACTGTGTATCATCGTGAAAAACTGTATGTATATGTAAATATGCCCGAATCAATGCTCCTCATGTGAAATATCAAAGCTATGATTGTAATTTTGGGTCGTTTGATAAGGATAAAGCTTTTTCTGAACTCCTGAACGATTTTTAAAAAGTCGTAGCATATTCAATTTCAATATATGGTACCTCTTTCTAACTTTGATACAACTTGTTTGTTCCCACCTACTTCCCATCAACGATACAAATCAGAGAGAGGCTTGCTCCGAGAGAGTTACGGACAGCTGGGACCAGGTTAAAGCTTCTTAACACTTTCCTACGAATTTTGGTAAAGTATGATACTCGAAGTTACTGAACACCCTGGCTTTCAACAAAGATCGTTTTACTAGTTTTAGTTGAACAGATAGACTGGTTAGCTTAAACGTCTCTCAGATCGCTTATATGATATTTTTGTTTGAAGTATACTGGTGCAATTAGGGAGGCGGTTAGATTTTGAAAGATTCCAGTCAGCTGAGAAGAAACCCGGTCCTAAGTCACATTTTATTTTGGAAACGTGCGTCAATATCAATACTTCATGTATTATGTCGGACTAATTGTGTCTATGAAACAGAAAGTCATGACATTTCATACATTCCCTGAAAGGGAAGTTGAGTGGATATTAATTTAATTGTTGCTATTTAGGTAGTAAGGCCAGGGCCGTATAGTTCTAGTGCCAAACTATGGGCCTCATGAAATCTACCTGGTATATTTGATATGTTAAGACACATTTGTGAGTATGAAACCAAACATGGTTCTGTCATGCATAGAAACAGTCTTGGGTACAAAATTTCAACCTTCTGTCGAAGGTTTATATGCATAAAAAGCAGAACGTTTCAGAAAAGGAAAGTTTACAAAATGACAAATTGCAGATTACAGTTTGTTTTGAATTTAAACGTCTCACCAAACAATATTTTTAAATGTTGTTCACAACTTAATTACAAATCAACTGCAGTGAAATTGCAGTTAAATCCAAAACCTCACTTTTGGACTCTGATCACTAATTTTAATTTTCTTTTACCGAAAATACCTTTATGTTGTACATATCAATTACAAACGTTCACTTTACAATTTTTTACAATAAAAAAAAAAAAAAAATACGGATTTTCTTAGCAGAAAGAAGTTATACGAATATTCGCAGTAAGCCTTACCTTCAAATACCCGATGCAACATTAATTTTACCAATATGAACATCAATCATTGAGTTCTATGATAGATATTTAAAATTCAGAGAAACTTGACATTCACAGACATAATGTATGTTATGTATTTCTAAATGTCAATGATCATATGACGTAATAGAGCAATAGAACGTAGAATAGACCAATAACGAAATTCTGGAATGGCCTGTCGTTTGAATGTGAGTCAGATGAACATAATGCGCATATTAGCTTAAATATTTTCTAATTGTGATTTTTTCAAAACTTCAGTGCCTGTACCTATGACGTGTTAATGGAGTAAAAATTAGCTCTGGTAATTCTTTAAATCCGAAAACAACAACTCGAAACAATTGACGAAATACGACAATGACAGATTTTTTTTTATTTTTAAATTATTTCTTAGTAATTTACAAATTGGTTTTTCTTCGAATGACGCGTAAGGTAATGTTCTTTCATCCGATTGTCTATATTTGTAAATGTTTACGATGGCTGTTAGACCGGTTTTATATTTATATTTTTTTTATTTTTTATTCGCGCAAATAACTAATATGATTTCGCATGCATTAAATAGTGAAACAATCACCCTGTTTATTTATAGACGGTGTTTTCTTTTTTCAAAGAGCTTTAGAGCTTTTTTTAAAACAATACAACGTCAAGAACTGATTTCGACTTAAAAATCATTATTGATTATGAAAAACGGTCCATGAATGGTTATGAGTACTAAATATCTCTGGCATTGCTTTTTCGGCTATTCTTGACGGAGACCATCCTATCTGCCCAGTTTTGAGACCACTATATATCTAATATTGTGTTTTACCAGCATACCATGGACTTTACAAAGCCTTACAGAAAGTTATCATGTGGCTATAAATCGTACAATTACAGCGGTCAATTAAGAATTCTCAAAATTACCTCTTGCACGCAGTGGTCATCATCCCGATCGCGTTTTCGGACGCCTCTCATTCGTCAAGAGACTTGACCATCTCTTGATGGCTTCTCTAAATGTATACGAATCTAATCTTAATCAGAACCCGGAGAAATACTTAAGATAATCGATCCGATTTCTTACTGCAATGCGAATTTTAAACTTATCCGTCGTTGATGAGCCGTTTACACCTATACGACTTTATCATAATATTCATTGGTCGATATGGAGAAATGCCTGCTGCGGAACGAAGCCATATCAAATCGCACTACCGTGGAACATGCACTAATGATGTGCCTTCGAATCACCTCAATTAAGAATTGATTATTGTCAATTAAGCCTTATTGTAAAGGGGGGACAATTTTTAATGTACTCGGGCTCCAGTGTTCCATTTAGAAGTTCGCATGACCTAAGAACAGTGTCGGCGCTACATTAAGCCATAGAGCATAGAAATTAGGGCCACGTAGCATATGACTTATACTGTTGTGAAACAGTTTTCTTGTCATAGTTCAGGCTTCCATTCTGTCTAATGATGATAGTATTCCTAGAATCCCTTCTCAGTGGAGGTCCAAACATGCAAGAGACAGTTAACCCGATTTTAAAAAATGGTTTTCAATTTCCAATCGTTCAAATAGCCTTTAATATCGGGTAACCAGATGAAAACGATAGGAAAACAATTTAAATAAAACAACAACGGTGTGAGATATAAAATTGACTTGAAGCTACGTTCATACCAAATGGTCGTCTCGGCTTAGTTGGCAGTGCTTCTGGCCGTCGGTCCAGTTTTTGATAACTCGGTCCAATATGTGGAGGGTTAATCCGGCAATAGAGTGTCGAATGTTGATCTCGAGCTCGTCCAAAGTGGTTGACTTATTAACAGAGAAAATATTCGAGTGGTGTCAAATAGCATAATCGCGGCGGCCAATTGATGAACGCTCGCCGTGAGATGACCCAGTCGCTAAATTTCTCCTTCACAACTTTGAGCGTTGTGTCGCTTGTATGCTATGTAGGCACCGTCTTGTTGAAAACAGTTGGCAACAATACACTGATGCTTAGCCGAACACTTATGGATTTTGTTCGCTGCAATGATAACATTTTTTGGCCAAAATCCGGATATCTGGCCAACATTTCTAGCGCCCAATTAGCGAACTCACGGCGTTGTCTAAGGTGGTCCGGCTTCAATTCTTATGTCGGCACAATCTTATACGGATGAGGACTTAAAAACCGCAAAATAAGCCGGGTTGAAGCCCAAGGCTTCAATACTGTTTTTAAGATGGTTTTAACGCCATGGTCCAAAAATACGAGCGGAGAGCAACCATTGGCGGTTATGGCGGCCCAAACCATCATCATCATCGGTGCTGCCTGCTTTCTGGTGGCCGGTCCGAAGGTGTAAATTTCCGAAGACCCTCTCTGGTAAGTAAACTCGGTCATTTTCTTTGTTGACATATTGCTCGATAACAAATGGCGACTCATCGGAAAAAACCAAATTCGGCAATTCACCACTTTCGTGCAAGCGTAGCAACTCCTTCGCTCTTTCGACTCTAACTTTTTTCTGTTGCGGTGTTAGATCGTGTGCTTTTTGGAACTTCAATGGCTTGAGCCCAAGCTCATTTTTCAGTATGTGTTGCATCCGTCCCAACGATATGTTGAGCTCAAAAGCCATTTTTCTTCCACTTCGACGCGGATTTCGCTCAATTTGAGCCTTCACTTTCCGAACCATTTCTGCCGATGTTGCTGTTTTTTTATGACCACCTCCATGGCGTTTTGCATTGCTGCCAATATCACGGTAACGAGCTATGGTTGGAGACACAAATGATTTATTCACGTTGAGGTGCTTTAGGGCTCTAACGATAGCTACTTGTGGTTTTCCAGCCAAATATAAAGCAATCACACTATCACACAATCAATCACACGTTTGAATTCCATCGCGGATAAAAATTTTTCAACACAACTGAGACGCAAATCGTTTTAAAGGCTTGTAAATAATAAAATTATCTGTCATGTGTCAAAATTTGAGTTCACTGTCATGAACGGTTTGGAAATTATAGCAGTCTGGAGTTCAGAATCACTATTTCGCTTTTTGGTTTTATCAGAACCCGAAATCACTTACTGTCGCTTTTCCGTTTCACCTGAGTCCGGAATTACGAGCGACAAACAAGAGGCAGAAAAAGGAAAATTGATCATCAGATGCATTGTAAGATAAGCTTAAAGAAACCCCTTTGCACCCCTTAGTGACATGAAGGCTAATTTAAAACTTACCGTTGTAATGTAGACAATTTACCATTATTTGGAAAATTTCAACACCACAACGATCCTAAACATCCTGGAAAGATGAGAAAAAAGTCATCATCAGTTAAGAGTTCTCGAGTGGTCAGCACAATCTACAGACCTGAACTCTATAGAAAATCTTTGGGGACATTTTCTAAGTCAAAAAAGAAAAATTAATTTTGGTAAAACCTGACAAAAATTTGGTACGAAATGCCAAATTTGAACTGCCAGAGAAGCTAGGAAATCAACAAATTGTTCAATATTTTGTTAGATTCTTGTTTAAATAGCATTCAGCTGTTTTTTTTTTTTTTTTTTTTTTGTTAAGTTGGTACATCTGTTATTGACATTCCCTCTAAATTTTAACGTCATAGCTTGACATTTGTAAAAGTTACGTAGCCAAGAATACAACTATTTCTGTGTGTGTTGGCGATTTTTTTTTACAATTTTAGAAATGTTAGTTCAACAACGAACTTGTATTAAATTTTGCGTAAAAAACGGACTTAATGGTGCGCGAACGTTGGAAATGTTGGAAAATTGTTTCGGCAACGATTCTCTAAAGAAAACGGTCGTTTACCAGTAGCAGGAGCTGTTTAAAAGTGGCAGACCATCAACATCGAAAACCGAAGAAAACATTGATGAAGTAAAAGAAATGTTGGTCAATAACCGCAAATTAACCATCAGAGAGATAGCGGAGGACTTGAACACTGCCTATAGATCCGTCCAAGACAATTTGGTAAATGATTTGGGTTTCCGTCCTGTAGCAGTAAAATTGGTGCTAAAAGACCTTAATTTCATGCAAAAAAGAGACCGTGTTGATGTCGCAAAAGAGATGATTTGCGAGGCTGAATCCGATCCCACATTCATCAAAAGAATCATTACTGGAGACGAGACGGGTTTTTGAGTACGACACGCAATCCAGACATCAGGCAAGTGAATGTCGTTCACCAAATGAGCCGACACTAAAAAAAACCACGTCATTTTCAGTCAAAAAAGAAGGCAATGCTCATGGTTTCATGGATAACAACGGTGTAGTGCATCATGAATTTTTGTCAGAAGGCCAGAAAGTAAACCAAGAGTATTATTTGGGCGTTATGAGACGTTTGCGTGAAGCAATTCGCCAAAAGAGACCAGAATTGTGGGCAGAAAACTACAGCCACCGAATTCACCTGATTTGGCTCTTTGTGACTTCTTAAAGTTCTATCGAGGTAAAAAACCGAGAGGAAGTAATGGAAAAATCGCAAGAACCACTGATGGATATACCGAAAACCGAATATAAAAAAATGTTTCGAGCATTGTGTTGCAATCGATAGGGATTACTTTGTGGGGGACAATGTAGATTAAGATGAATTAACTTGTATTTTTAATTTTCTGTATCAATTCCGAATTTTTTTTTTTGATCAAGGTGGTAAATAATTGTTTTTCCTAGACAGTTATACTCGTACTTGAATTTTATATTTTTATTTTGATTTTTGTGATATTACTTAAACTCGAAAAATATAGTAAATTACATATTTTAAAGTTTCTTTTATTTATTTATTTATTTTTATTATTTATTTTTTATTAAATCGTTCTAGTGTTCCTATTATTTTGCACAGCAGTGTATGTTAATTCATAGAATCAGAATCTTGTTTTTGAAATATCTGTTGTTACGTGTAAGTATAAATGATGACTTTAGTAATTAGAAATTGAATCCTGTTTACAGTTTGTATCTATTCATTAAGATTGATGTTATTGTTTTGAAATGATGACATCTTTTGTTTATTATAAATTTATTAGATATAGTATTTAATGGCGTTGTGGAAATACCAACTGCTTCTATGATATAACGTAACCAAATACAAACCATCAGAAAAAAAAATCAAAAAGCTTTTTGGACTTTAACCAGATATTTGGTGCACACCTAAGTTCTCGCTGTTTGTCAATAGATGGCTCCAGCAGTGAGTGCTAGTCGATTTTGACATATCCAAAACGTCATGAACCAAGCTTAGGCATATGGTAAACAAACCGTTATGACACATTGGTAATTTTGTTTTGGCGTCATATGCTTTTGGTTGTGTGAAAATGTCTGATTTTGTGCCAAATAATCGTCATTAGCGGGAAGTGTTGATTTTCTTCTTTCCTTCGAAGAAAACGGCGGCTGTCGCGCATCGAGAACTCCAAAAAGTTTACGGAGATGCTGCTTTAAGTGAAACAACGTGCCATGATTGGCTCCATCGCTTCACAGATGGTGATTTCGATGTTGACGAACGTCCGCGTAAAAGAAGGCCAAAATCATTCGAAGAGGCTGAATTAAAGGCATTGCTCGATGAGGATCCAAGCTAAACGAAAAAAGAGCTTGCTTCAGCATTAAGAACTAACCGCCAAACCATTTCCAAGAGATTGCATGCGTTGGAAATGATTTATAAGCAAGGAACTGGGGTTATTTATGATTTGAAGCCAAGGGACCTTAAGCGCCGTTTTTTCGCCTATGAATAACCGCTCCAGTGGCAAAAGCTGAAAGGTTTTCTTCATCGCATCGTGACGGGTGAAGAAAAATAGATGCATTACAGCAACTCAAAAAAAAAAAAAATAATGAATGATCATGTTGCGAAGGTTCAGGAAGGAAGGGTCAGGAAGGCGAACGGTCTCAACTTTAATTGATGCGATTGAGTCGAGTACTGCCCGAAAAACGGCCACACGAAAAGTGATTCAATAGCATGATAACGTTTGGGCTCACGTTGCCAAACCCGTTAATACTTACCTGGAAACGTACAAATGGGAAGTCCTACCCCACTTGCCATATTCTCCAGATAATGCGCCATCTGATAATTACTTGTTCAATACCACATGATCTGGCTGATTAGCAGTTCCGCTCATACGATGACATCAAAAAATGGCTTGATTCTTGGATAGTTACCGTAACGGTATTCGAGCTCTGCCAGAAAGATGGAAAAAAGTTGTAGCTAGTTGCGCACCTTATAATACTCGTAAATACAAGTATTACAAACAAAAATAGTACTATTGGCCAACTAGGTTGCTAAGACTCGGCATTTTGAAAATATTGTGAAATACCTTACCAAGTCAAAATCAAACGTATAGCGTTTTATAATATTTAAAAAAAAAAAATAAATAAATAAAAAATCAATAAATGGCGCGACAGCCCGGTGTGGGCCAAGGCCTTGCTTCTCGCACTCATTTGTGTTTCTCACTTTGTGAATTTTCGCACTACTGAGCAGGGCCTACTGTTTATTGCCGGTTCCGAACGGATCTCCTGAGAAGCTTTTTCATAGGCAGAATTTGACTTTTGAAGGTTTGCCATTGCCCGCCGAAAGGGTGATGACGATTTTTGAAAAATTTGCTATTATGCTCCTACCGGGAGCTAGACTATTCAAATATCCTTTGCTATACCCTATGGTTTAGTTGAAGTGGTTTTCTTACTCAAATATCTTTCAATAGCAAAAACTTTCTAGCCGTGCAATAACTCTAAACAATTTATGTTCAATTTCGTTTGAGACATAGCCTTGAATAGATTTCCAACAGAAAAATGCTTCTGGGTTATTCAGTTTTATTTTGAAAATCAGTTTGCAATTCGTGAAATGGATAAAAGATTACGTGATTTGCTTAGTCCTCGGCCCGCACTCCGTGGTTATATGAATAAATTTCGTAACACTTACAATGTACATATATATGTGTATGACGCAAAGCCAATAACGCATAAACGCACGAGTAATGTGCGTACAGAATAATCTGTAGCCGCTTTGAATGAAAGTGTGGCGAAAGATTTTGAATAATCGATTCGTCATCGATATCGAGACCGAACTCTTCTCGATTGTAGAAAATTTTATGAAAGGACCTGGGCCCGTATAAAATCCAGCTGGTGCAAGATCGAAAGTCACAAATTCATGGCTTGTGACAGAAGCTCGCGAATTGAGCCCTTGAGCAGCTTTAAGTCGACTCTTGTCTTAATCGAAAAATCGTTTTTAGTGGTGAGGCGCTGTTGTCAGTGATTAAAAAACCTTAAACAATGAATAAAAGAAAATTAAGTAAGCCTCTAAGTCTGTACGGGAACTCAGACGTCCGAGTATGTTCCGGGAGGCACGTTAACTGTTCAGGAAATGATCATAGTGACGTTGTTCGACAATTGGTCCAAAAGGCCGAACGACAGAAAACAGACGGATATTGCAGTCGGCTAACATAAACCCAGGAAGTGTCGACTCGTGCACTGGAAAAAAGCTGTGTATACGGTGAACAATCATCATTCCATTGAAGGCGATGAACTTCAAAATTATCGATCTAAGGATCGTGGTTTCAACAAAGAAAAGGCGCCAAATACTCGTATCCTCACGCGCTCGCACTTTTGTTCAAATCACTGGAATAATTACAACAGGAGTAGACGAGATCCCTGGGATCCACAAAATCCCTTGGAATCAGTGGATATTCTTGTCATTCTATTTATTCACCGCTTTCCGAAAAGGGACTTAGTTAGGACTCACCCTACTAATCTTCCAGCAATAAGCTTACTTTTGATATTAGAGAGGTGGTAGGGTACTCAATAGGCCTCTGTTGAAGTGACTTAAAAATTATATTATCACACATCATCCTAGGCAATCAGTTTGGTTTTAAAGGTGAGGCACTATTCGAAACTAATCTCCAACATATCACAGTGAAATAAAATCAAAAGTTCGTTTATATATGTACAGGTCCGTGCCTGGTTAGTTTTGAAAAGTCTTTCCACATCGTATGTTTAGAGCCTTTTCTGCAAGCTGAATGGGAGTGCCGAATGCCGAGTGACGAGTTTAATGTAACTTCGACTAAATCCTTTGACATTGAAATGGCTGCTGACAGCAAGCTCCAGATAGCAATAATAGCTTTCCCAATTGTTATGTTTCAGTAGCTGTCAAATTACCAAAGAATTCAGTAAAGTTTGCTATTTCACCATGCACCGTTTTACGCCTGCCGAACTTGCAGAAGTTATTAAACAATATTATCCAAATTTCGGCTCAGTTGTAAATACGCAACGTGAATTTCGTTGTGAGATCGGTCGTCATCATGCCTTCAGTGTGCAGGTGGAAAAATTTGAGCGTGAGTTCACCATTTTGAACCTTAAGCCAGCCACCAGACAGAGTTTGGTGCGATATGAAGAAAACAACCGCCGTAGCGGACTGTATCGAAGAAAACCCAGAATTGTCGATTCGATACCGATCAGCTGAATTGGACATCGCCAGAGACACAAGCCGGCTTAGTTTGGGATTGAATTTAGGCCTACATCCATATAAGATTGTGCTGACGCAAGAATTGAAGCCGATCGACCATAGACAACGCCTTAAGTTCGCTGATTGAGCACTGGAAATATTGACCCTGGATTCGGATTTTGATCGAAGTCAAAAACAAGTAAAATTACCATTATTTGAGCGATCACAATCCACAAGTGTTCGACGAAACATCAATGTACCCACAAAGATTGACTGTTTGGTGAGATCTACGGCATGGCGGCACCATCTAGACTTATTACTTTCAAAATGAGCAAGGAGACACCGTGGTCTCAAGTATAAAGCGATGTTAACCGACTTTCTGTGATCAGATATTTCCGAACTGTGATTCCAACAAGACGGGCGCTACATGCCATACAAGCCACGCAATGCTCAAAGATGTGAAGGAGAAATTTGGCGGCTGGGTCATCTCACGGTGAACGTTTATCAATTGGCCGGCGCGATCATGTGGTTTGACACCACTCGACCACCATTCGACCGGAATTGGATCGAGTCATCAAAAATTGGACAGATCGTTTAAAAGTCTGTTAGCGAAGCCGAGGCGACCATTTGAATGATGTGCTATTCGACACATAATGGCATGAACGTAGCTTCAAAATAAACCAGAACACCGTTGTTGTTTTATTTAAATTTTTTTGCTATCGTTCTTTACCTCTACCCTTTACTCGTAGAGGGTAATCAAACAAAGGGTGGTTGAACTACCAGCATTCAACTAGGAGTTTATTTACATAGTATAGATCGATTAAAATATTCGTACAAATTTTGGTCATCATTAAGCACATTCTCGCACAATTATGGTGAATTCAATCGACAAAAATGTACGTGTGACTGAAAACCCAAATGTGTTCATTTCGAGACGATCATAGGAATTGGGACTATACCAACCACTTTGCACTGCATTTTGCATAAAGATCTTGGCCTACGTACTTGTAGGGTCCAGTTCACATAATAACTAAAGCCAAAGCCAATTCCCTGATTGGGTGCTGGAAATCTACAAAATCATGATTTTTTCCACAAAATTATTTTATAAGATGAAGCTCATTTCCATTTGTCTGGGTACGTAAACTAAACTGTTGCATCTGGGACTTCGAAAACTCAAGAGAAAAGCAGTGTCATTGTCCCATATTTTTTCGAAAATAATGCTGTGATGGTGTGATTTTTTGAAATGGAGACTAAAATTTGCAGCCAAAATAGTGCGATTTAACTCCATTAGACTATTTCCTTTGAGGTTGTGTTAATTAAAGGTAAAGTATACGCCAATACTCCACCAAAGATTCATCAACTTAAAGAATGTAAGAGCTTTTATTCAAGAAATACAGCCGCTATTAAGCGAAAAATAATTAAAAAATAAAAAAATAAAAAAATAGTCATTTGAAGACAGAGCCGAGGCGGACATTTGGTAGATATTGTATTCCATCACTGAACTCAGAGGTATGGACTTTAGATAAAAATAAAAATATCACCACTATTCATACAAATGTTGCGTTTTCCTATTAATTTAAAATGACACATCTTGTTGACTTTCTTTTTAACTATAAAAAAGAAAACTTTCTTAAACATTCATCGAAAAGGGTTAAACAATTTTGTTCGATAAAACCTAGCCTTACCTAACATATTCGGAACATTTTCTGTTCAAATCTTTCGTTGTCTCTTAGTTTTGAACATTTTTAAAAATATTAACTTTTCGCTGATTCTTGGAAGCCAACTATCTTTTCAAAATTTAACTTTACACAGGATCATTTAGAATTTTTTTTTTTTATTCACTTTCTCATCAAATAATTTGATTTGAATATTTTTGTAATTTTTTTTGTATACTTCTTTGTATATATCTGATTTTATTTAAAAAAAATTTTTTTTAGAAAAACTTTGAGATCATTCTAGAACATTAGATACTAGATTTGCAAACAAAAACAATTTATTTTATGAGATCAATACACTTTTTTTTGATAAGAATTCTTTACAGTTTGTATTTGTTTGTTTTTTTTTTTTTAATTTATATTTTGTTGCTAAATTTATTGATTATTTTATATTTTCAATAATATTTCTCTAATCCATTCGCATCGAGTGAGATATGAGAATTAAATTAAAAAATATAACAAACTTGTCAATTGAGAGAGACTTTGATAAAGAAGAAGAAGAAGGAGGAAATTTTTTTGTAGTTTGAAGTGAATTTACTTTTTTGCTAGTAAAGACCGCGCGCGTCGCGTTCTAGCTTCTAACGGTAAAAAGCGCATTAATAGCACTGCCAAAAAACTAGCCGAAAAAATTCCTCCATACCGGCAAGACAAACCAAGCTGTATTTCTGTGTATATTCTTTATTATGATTTTTTTTTTTCTACAATTTTTTTGGTTGATTCGCGAAATGTTTTTTTATTTTATTTTTTATTATTTTATTTCGTAATGCCGGGCACCACCGAAAAGCAACAGCAACATCGCACACACTATGCAATTTCCCCCAAATACATCGGAAGCACCAGTACATTCACAGAAACCGCGAAAGTATTTTTTTTTTTTTTTTTTTTTTTTGGAGGGGGGGGGATCTCTATAGTGTTAAACTAATACAGCATGCTGCTGACTAATAGAATCCCAAAAAATAATAATAATAATAATAAAATAAAATAAAATAAAAATACTTCAACAAACAGTTATCACACAAGAGCAATATTCGTAGTCGTACTACGTATTCCACGCCGCTGCTTCAAAGAAGAACACTTTCGACGACGCGACTATCGCTAGAAACTTGCATAAAACAATTTTGAATTTTTATTTATTTATTTATTTTTTTTTTAATCGAATTACCGCTAGATATTGGTATAGTTGTAAGATGCTTCTAGTTGGTGCTGCTTTTGCTACTTTAGAGACTAGAGATTCTATCCACTCTAGAGCTTTTGCCTTAAGGGAGAGTCATAATTGTACTGCATAGGTATGTAGTTGGGGTGGTGAGGTTGATATGAATTTGCCTACGGTTATTAGAGGAGGGTTGGTTTCAAATTTTTACATACATATGAAATTCTGCAATCATTAAAAGCACTAAAATAGTCGAAAAAAAAAGGAAAGAACAAAATGAAGAACAACAACAACAACAACAACAACAACAACAACAACAAGCAGCGCACAAAATAACGAACAACGAGAACAACAAAATTCGCTAATAATAACCTTGAGAGAGTTCACTGCGAGGGAAAGATCACACGGCGGGCGCTGCATGTATAGACTAAGTCCAAAAATAAGTGCTGCGATAAAGTCATAGTTTTTTATGCCTCGTCGTGCAGTCGTTTTTTTCCGAATTTTTTTTTTTTTTCTTTTTTTCCAATTCTTTGCCATTCCGACTTGAAACTTTTTTTTTTTACGGTTTTGTGATAGTATTTGTAATGGTTGCTAGAGCTAATTTGGTTTTTTTTTTTTTTTTTGGAATTTATTTTTGGAGGTCCAACACGGAAAGTAGATAAAATTTGAGAACATAGCAATAGTTTTGATAAGAGGGATTATATTGACACTGGTGGGACGACGGTGTCTGTGGGGTGGTATCAGAGCAATTGGTATCTAGAGAGTTGCTGTTTGATAAGTTCCCTTCACTTAGCGACTTCTTGACTAAACTGAATTAGAACATTTTTTCGTTGAACTTGCAAAATCGACTAACAGGCGCTCGCGACAATGGTAATGCAATACATTTTGCCCCAAACGCGAAAAATTGCGCAATTTCTTAGTTGGTTTCCCGTTTTATAACCAAAAAAAAAGTTTATACAATTTTATTTTTTTTTATGTTTTTATTTCAACTAATTTGCTGAGGTAATAGATTTCTTTTTTTCTTTTCTTTTGTTTGAATTTTTTTGCAACTCGTGGAATAGTACGGGTGCAACTTTTTTTTTTCCAAAGGCCGATGGTTCTTTTTTTTTTTTTTTTTTTTTTTTTCTATTTTTTATTTTTTCTTCAGGAACTCGAAACGAGGTTGCATTTTAATAGAGGGTAAAGTTCGGTAAGCATATAAACTAGTTGGGTATGCAGAAAAAATCTAAACCAGCCGAGTAAAGATGGAAGTGCTTTGGTTCCAAAAAAATATCGTTCGATGAACAAAAAGTGCGTATACGCCAAAGTGAAGGACGCTATCACACTTGTTTCAATGTAGAATGGGTCCTATGGAATTCAAAATAGGCATAGAAATTGACAAAAACATCTTTCTTTTCTAATTTAAGATTTTTAAAAAGAATAGCTTGAGAGCAGCTGAGTAGATTGTTTCTTAAGTGTATATAATGGGCATGTCTGTATCAGTAACTTTTTCAAAGTGGATGCTATAAGACAGAGTGCAGAAAACTAACAACAGTCCATTGCTATAATTTTCCTCCTTCAACTCCTGCCAAAAATAAGTCTACCAATTTCACTTTTGCCTTTCCTGCCGTTTCCAAATAAGAAAAATTGTTCACCTATTGAAAAATCAGCATCTTGAAAGAAATGTGCAAAAGAGCTAAAGCAGGGCTATAAAGGTATAATAAAGAGCTGCGTTTTCTTCGTAACAAGAGAAATAGGCTTTGATATATACTTATTTAAAATCGCATTCAGACACCGATTTCTTTTACCACAGATCTACCCAAATAATTTTCTCTGTACTTTGGCCAAACTTTCGATGACAACTATTTAAACCGAATGGACTACACACTCATTTATGACCTCAAATGATTCTTTCAATTCATTCAATTCAACACGCAATTGGCAATCGGATATCTACTCATCATCTCTGAATTTTCTTGATAAGTCCTTGGACGATCCCCAAATTATCGGAAATCTTTTCGCACTTTTTTTTTTCAGCCAAGCGTTCGCTATCCATACCCAAGAGCCAGACTACTTTTACTTTTCCTTAAAAAGCTGCCTAAAAACAACTTTGGAATCATTATTTACGAGACTTAAGAGCAGATAAATCAATAAACTTTATAGATAACTATTCTGCTGGACCTGATGATCTCCCCCCTTTGGTTTCTAATGAAATGCGTCCATCCCAATCTCTTACAGCTCTCTTTCAGCTTTCTATCACCCAGGAATTATTTCCCTCAACGATATTTAAGCTTTGCAATGTGGATTCAATTCTATTTATTTTATTATTATTATCAAGGGAAAGATACAAATTAATTTGTAGGGTCCGGGATTTAACGCCGGTGTACTATGCCCATGTTGCGCGTTTTGTCAACAGCACGCGGAGTATTGAGTTCCCATGTGGTCACCCACCTACGTACTTACTGTTGATACATCGTGAGGTTTGATTTTCAATAGGCTTTTTTTGACAGATCACGCGTGACTCCTATCAAGCTGCTTTGTCATTTTTGTTCAGTATCGTTTGGCAGGTCAACATGGAAAGACTCACACCACAAAAGCGTCTCCAAATTGTTCAGCTGGATTACGAAAATCAGCGTTCTGTGAGAAATGTTTTTCGTGCGGTTCGAGGAACTTACGGTGCGCATAATCGACCTTCTGAAACCACGATTGCCAATACCATTGGCAAATTTGAGTCCCAGTTTAGTGGATGATACTCGAACGATTAAACCACATCCAGCACGTAGTGAAGAGACTATAGCAGCTGTAGCTGAGAGTGTACGCGAAGACCGTGTCGAATCGATTCGTCGTCGTTCTCAGCAGCTTAGCTTGGCGTATTCGACAACTTGGAGTATTTTATGTGAGATCTCGGCCAAAATTCAACTTGTGTAAGAATTAAAGCCAGGCGACTTGAATTTGTGTCATATTTTCAGTGAATGGGTTCTGGAAACTCAATGAAAATCGTGAAATTTTGTTCAGTGATGAAGCCCATTTCTGGCTCAATGGATACGTTAATAAACAAAATTGCCATATTTGAGCTAATGAGCAGCCCGAAGAGTACCAAGAGCTACCATTACATCCATTAAAAACAACGGTATGGTGTGGTTTATGGACTGGTGGTATCATTGGTCCATATTTCTTCAAAAATTAGGCAAAAAAGAATGTTACCGTCAATGGTAACTGTTATCGCGCCATGTTAACGGACTATGTGCTTCCTAAAATTCAAGCACATGGTCTCGGTGAGCTCTGGTTTCAACAAGACAGACTTTTTGAGAAATCATTTTGGTAAACATTTAATTTCACGTTTTGGTACGGTAAATTGGCCACCTAGATCATGTGATATCACACCTTTGGACTATTTTACTCTGAGGATATGTATTTTAAACTCTCAGGTCTTCAGGAATAAGCCAGCAATGATTGATGCTTTGGAAGCCAACATTATCCGCGAGATACCAGTCGCTATGCTCGAACGAGTCGCCCAAAATTGGACCTTAAGAATGGACCACCTCAGACGTAATCGTGGCCAATATTTACATGATATCAGTTTTAAAAAGTAAATGCCATAAATTGTTCTTTTAACCGATAATAAAAATGTTAAGTTCACTTTCAAATTTATGTGTTTTATTTTACATTATAAATCAAACCACACGATGAATCACCCTATAGTATGTTGAGTACGGTCGACTATATCGGTTTCATAAGCGCAGCTAAACATAGCTCGACTGACTTGTAGAAGATGGCCTGTTTTGTGTTAACCTGCCAAATGCACTACCATCTCCAGTTCGTAATCGTGTCTCCTTGTCGAAGTTCGGTGCATATTTAGAACAATTTTGACGATGAACATTAAAATCACTCAGCAAACCAAGTGTTTTCCGCTCGAACTGAATCGGTTTTTGTGGGATCTGAATGGGTGATCGGTCTGTGGAGCTTTAGACGGTAAGTGCTGTCATATGCAGCATCAAATTACACAAGAATATGGTGAGAACTAAGTGTGGAGATTTCGTCTATAGTCGATTTGCCGGTAAACAAAATTCACTGATATTTGCAGATGAGTGTGATGCTATAGGGTTTTACAGTCTCTTGCAACCAAGTGTCGACGAAACCACAGAACACATATTATATGACTCTACGGGGGTAGTGAGGACATTGCCAAAGCATTGGCTAGTAACCTCCTCGAATTCATGAGATAACTGTAAATTTCCTAGTCTAATCGACTCGAAACAAGCCCAATTTATGTACAAAAAATCCATCTAGAGCATGTCAGATTAAGATTAAGTGTGAGCAAATTGCGGACACTCGATTAATAGTTGCACAAGTGTCTTCGAGCTGTAATGTGTCCGCTTTTGAAATTCATTGGGCCTAGTGCATGGCAACTGGACGTTTTTTTTTTTCCGAAAATAAGCAATACATTGCAATAAAGAACACATTTCGACTCAATGCCATTCTTTACCATCAAAGGGTCTGATCCATAATTTAGATACGAGAAGATAGATACCTACCGGCAGGCCGGACTATTCAAACTAAGATGACTAGACTTGTGTTTTCTTTCAAAATTTTGGGAAGTCTTGCCAATTGAATGCTGCCTGTGTTGACGCAGATAGCTAAATGTCAGGATTTTATCATATCAGGAATTGTTGCCAATTTTCTAACACTGTTCCGTTTCGGATTTTTTAGGAGTCAAGCGGTGATCAACACGCAATTGGCAATCACGACCCGTTGTCTCGTCTCTATCACGCTGTAATCATGAAGGAGATCCTTCATTTTACCTCTCTGATCGTTCTGAAATATCTCGCATCTATGGAAACTCTATTTGGAGTCCACGGAACCTGTCTGAATGTCCTTTTCGAACTCTGAAAAACTCTGGTTAACCTTGACAAGTAACTTTCCTCTTTCTGAGAACTGAAAGTTTCCCCGTTTTTGCTTCGCCGGCATCGGCATCGGGAAACTCAAAACAAAAAAAAAAAAAAAAAACCTGAATTACCTTTGAAAAACACCCACAACAACTACAACCAAGTGGCTGTAACAAAAAAAAAAAATTGAAAAAATTGAAAAAATTGAAAAAAAAAAAGAAAAAAAAACTTCCAACAACGTCAACAAGTGTTTTTCGACATCACCACAAAATGCCTAAGCACTTTTGATGGAGAGCGACATTGTGTGTGTTTATCTGTGTTGCTGTAAGTTTTTGCCATGGCTACGTACATAGGTACCTCGTAACTTTATTCCACCTTCTCTACTCCAAACTCTAGTTTCTATTTTCATGGGAAAATTTTACCGAGATTTTCCCCCGCATGCAGTAAAGGTTCGATTCAGTGCAGTGCGGCCAGAGTACTTTTTTTGTGTCCATCCACCTACACTCCGACTACTTCAGCGTCCTCGAATGAATGATGCCTTTTCTCTATTTTTATATAGGGGATGGTTGGTACCTCCTATGTTTCATGTACGATGTGGGGCGCTGTGTCCTGGTGACGGTGACATTGTCGGTGCCGGTATAGTTTTTCCTAGACTCTTTTCAAAAATAAGAAGAAAACATAAAAAAAAAAGGGGAGAAAAAAATATTGTTGACATCCTCGAAAGCG
Source organism: Volucella inanis (assembly GCA_907269105.1). NCBI lineage: Eukaryota > Metazoa > Arthropoda > Insecta > Diptera > Syrphidae > Volucella > Volucella inanis. Next base: position 13,754,215 of record OU026156.1, on the reverse strand, counting down.
GCTTTTTGCTTCCGGAATTGGTGTGGTGCACTCTGACTGTTGCATGCTGAATGAAACTTATCTGCTCTTATCCTTTTTAGCATTTTTACGAGTAGTGCACATTCCAGCAAAAGGCACCTACCTACATACGAGTATGAGAGTGGGTATATCCCCATTTAAGGAAGCGACGAGTTGTTCACCGTCATCGTCACGTAAAGTATAGGGATGAGGATGAGGACGAGTTTGACTACACGACTACACCTCTTAATGATGCTGGGCTCCTCATAAAGGACACATGCATTGCACACATGAAGTTGATGCCTCGAATAGTTGCTGGTTGGGATAGAGGAAGGGTGTCTCTCTAGTAGTTTGCTTCGTAAGCTTTGTTTCTTTTTCTGCACTTGCACTACTATTGGTGCCAGTACTAGAGTACTCTGTGTGGCGATTATGCCACTGCCACTGCCACTGCCACTGCCACTACTACTGCACTATACTTGTACTAGTGAAAGCGATATCGTTCGTTGCGCTTTGTTCGGTTCCTTTTTTCACATTTCTCGATTCTCATGAACTTTCACTTTCGCTCACATGCTGTACGAATATACAAACGAATGAGTTGAATTTATGTGAATGTGGCTGTATTACGGTGTATGTGCACTTGGGGCTTGTTGTACGAAAAGAACGAGTACTTGTATACTGTGCGGTTCGTCGTCGTTGTCACGTGTGTGCTCTGATAGTTCTCTTGTTTTTGCCCACCCACAATATCCATATGGCCATAACTCCCAAAGTACCTACCCGTATATGTCAGTTGGGCATTTTATTCATGTGTCGGTTCTAAGGCAAGTGTTTCGTGTGCCTAACACCCACAATAACAAATGTCGCCCGACATCAGCATTAGCATCACTCTTCCATAATGCGAAAGAGCTGTCTGGCAAACAACAGGTTGCAGGGCTTTCCTGACCTTGGTTAATCTTTCTCTCAAACTTTCACTCTTTCTGCCCCGAGCTCAATGTCTCTCTTTTCTCTTGTCTCCGAATAGACTGCTCGGGTGGAGGGTTTTCTCATGTGACAAGTGTCCCTTTGCAATAGTTGGGGGAGGAAGTGTAGTTATGTTACGAATATTCCACCGTGTATGTGTATCTCGTATCTTATTCTGTTGCCACCCATGAAATGTAAGATTTGCGCAAAATATGCTAATGAACCAGTTGACCTGTGTGAGAAAGGATTCAACAGGCCACTGGGGGTGTAGTGTTTTTTGCCTTATTTCTTTCTGTTCTCCCTCTATCGAGGAGTTATTTGCTTCAAGGCATCCCTTAGCGTCGAGAAAAGAAAACAAATTCGATTCAAGGTCAACACTACCACGCCTTATATTCGTATTCGTGCTCATACTCCTACTCGTATACCCAAAGTAACCAACTAACACAATTTCTTATCTCTGTTCTTTTTTTCTTGTTGGTTTTATTTGGCTTCGTTTGTTTTTGCTTTGGCGTTCAATAGTAAAGTTTTTTTTTTTTTTTAATGAATTTTTGTTCAGAGCTTCATAGCTCCCGTGACGTATAGGTATGGTTTGCTTCTTTACCCTATTACCCACTTCTTGAATGTAGTGTAAATGTATCCGTTTCGAAATCTATTTACTGTCGGTCTTAATGCTAGTGCTAGTAAGAGCGAAATAGCAGTGAAAAAAAAAAAAAACGATAAGGCATAGAGAATCACCACTAATTAACAAAGCAAAAAAAAAAAAAAAAAAACGAAAAATGATAATAAAATGTCAACGCAACTATATGGTATACATTGCAGGGGTAAGGGAGTGACTTTTGCACCACCGCCGCCGCTTCAATTTATTTCTTTATGAGTGTGGGTGTGGGTGAAGACGATAAAGGCCACCGAATGCGCAAATAAAGGGTGTCCCAAAACTTACACGAGAATTATTTTTGACAGAAAGCACAGGTTTTTAATTAGAAATTGCATATTTTTTATCGATTCATAAAGTGTAGGGTAATGTGTGGAATAGCATATCGGGTAAACGGCCGGGTAAACGGCCGGGTAAACGTGGTTCAATTTCGTTGACAGAGTACTCAATTTGCTCATTCAAGACGTGGGTGATCGTGGACTTTTTGGCATAAACTTAAGACTTCCAAAAACCCCTGGGCCTGGGCGGCCAATTCTAATCACTAAAAGGGGTAATCACACGGACAGGAAATGACTCATGCAGTAATTGATTTTTTTTCTCGGGCTGTATGACATGTGGCACCGCGACATTTTGATGTCGCGATAACGAGTACCATTGCTGTTGTTGCTTGAACAGCCTCATTTTCAAAGAAGAATGGTCCTATGATACCTCCAGCCCAAAATATACACCAAACAACGAGACGTTGGAAAAGCATTTGTTTCTCAACAATCACTTGTGGATTTTCTGAACCCGACAACTTTGACGACTATCAAAGCCATCAAGATGAAAATGACCCTCATCGTTGAAGATGAGTTTAAGAATATTGCTCAACAATGAAAACGAGTTGTCCTTTCGTACCGTGCTCCATTTTTTAATAACCCTGAACCATGAACACGCTGTCTTTAATTTTCACTGGCAACTCTTTACTGCACGAATGAAGTAAAATTCGAATCTTGCGTGCATTTTGGGACACCCTGTAGTTCACATTTTTGGGAGATGATTGTCTCCTTGGTTCGGTTTTTTTTTTTAAATTTTTTTTTTTTAATTTCTGGAAAAAAAAAAACAAACGTTTATGTGTCAATAGCGAATCAGGTAGTAGAAGTTGCTCGACATTGACATCATTCGACTTTTTTTTTCTATCGGGTATATATGTGTGGGTGTAATTTTTTGTTTCACAGAATCTTTATTTTATTTTCTAAATTTATAGATACTTGCCTGTATCCTGCTGTATCACAGCTTTTGCTGGTATCACGTATGACATCCCACTGGATCTAGAATGCAAATTTAGTAAGAAAATCAAAAATGCCTTCAAAATCTGCCTTCTGAAGGGAGATTCGTTTTAAAGGTTTGGGTTGGCAAACGTATGCCAACATTTTCCATAATTAGGTCTATTTTGTGATGTTTTTTTTTTCCAATGCACGCAAGCATTACGATTTTACTAAACAAATAGGAGTGGAACATCTTGATTTACCATTGACGTAAGCAACTAGTCCTGTCTAGGTGCGTTTTCTAAAATATACGAAATATCAGTTCGCATCTCGGCAATCATTTCTTGACAGCTTCTAGTTATTTACGGTTTTACGAAAAGAAAACTTTTTCAGGGTAGCTTCATGTATGACTTTACCTTACCATTGTACAGCTGAGACTGTCGTCACCATTAAGCGAATATTTGACGCTGGCCCTGATTTATTGACCTTTTCGTATGCATTCTCTATGAAGAGGCCCGTTTCAATTTTTTAAATCTAAGCTAACCAACGAAACTGCGCCGTTTGATGATGAAAAAACTCAAAACGGATTCTCGGAATTTGCGATTTATTTTTTGCGAATTTCTACGTCAATTTTGAGCTCGAAATCACTAAGATGAAAGAGCAGGGTCCTTCTTGAAGTACTAGCAAATATTTTGGTACACGCAATGAACACATTCGTGCCCAAGAACCACTGAATGCAACCACTCCAAATTGACGGCTATTTGACAAGTGACATTTGTGTAAAGTTCCCACGTTAAAGGTTTTTCACGTCAGTTGTTTGCAATCATGTATTGGAGCTCGCTAGAAAATCGTGTTGTCGTAATTCGCCTGCAAAAATGCGGCTACAAAAACGACGACACGGAACTTTGAGTATAGTGCCGTGAAGTTAATTGAGGATATTGATGGAATAGTCGACCGTGCAAAATCCGGCAGTCTGCGCACTGTGCAAACGTCACAAGTCATCAAAGCTGTAAGGATCGAATTCGTTTAAATCCGATGTGCAAGCAGAAAATCATGTTTCGGGAGATGAATATCAGCAAGGACGGCCTGGAGGGATAGTCAGCAAAGATGACCTGTGTGGTTTGGGACTCAACGCATACAACAGACACACCGGTCACTTTCTCAAAGAAGCATTAAGGCAGAAAAATAAGACAAAATTGAAAAGCTTGCTTTGCCAGTACGCGAAGAAAGGTCACAGACGAATTCTTTTTACTGACGGGAAACTTTTCACCATTGAAGAAACGTTTAACAAACAGAATGGTAGAGTGTACGCTCTCTAATCACGACATTCGTCTGCCACCATCCAGTTTCTGTGATGAAGTGTCAATACTTCGATGAAAGTGTCTCAAACAGACGTTTTAGAGATGTTATTCGCAAATAAACTGTAAAGCTTTCAACAAGACTCCGCTCCAGGTTATAAGACAAAAATGACATAAAAATTTCCTCGTATTATTGGCCATCTGATAGCCCAGGGTTCAATCCATTAGACTACAAACTATGGTCAGTTCTGAAGACTGTTCGATATTCAAGTATTGAGTCTTTGAAGAGAGGCCTTGTCAGAGCACTGAGAAATTTTCCAATACACGAGGTGTGTACGACAATCAATGAGTGAGCAGATCGACTTCGCCGTTGCTAGAAGGCAAATGAGGCCATTTCGAATAAGTTGTTCTGCAATTTGTAGCAACTGATGGATAGAGATCTAAAAAAGTATCTTTCACCGGAAAAGACAACTGAAGTAACTGACGATGGCCCAATTTTGCGCGTTGATGGATACGAATGTAATCCCAATCAAAAGCCGCCAGCAACTTGGACCCAATTCTTACCCATTTCCGATGGCTCAAATGATTACTTGATCATTTTTTTAAAGATGCTTTTTTCGAAAAGGTGAAATATGGTGACCAAGATTCTATGTCTAGCCATTGATGCCATTTTTCAAGTTGTAAAATGCACTCGTTACAAATATATGGACCCAGTAGTACTTATCTATCACGGACAACTGATTAAACCAGTAGAGCCCTAGGTGTTCAAATTACTCGCATTTATGGTAATGCTTCCAGAACACAGTTGCAAAATTAAGCGTCAATCTGTATTTCATTTCACTTTATCCGTAATGTCTGTGATAATGGCTTCGTATTTATGTCTCTGAAAGACTTACAACTTTTCCTTTTGTTTCGAGTTTTGACGACGTTTAGGACAGTATATTAAAGAACCTAAGGGAGCCATTAACAACAACTTTGATATGAGACTCTGAAGCACGAAAAAACTTGTAATCAAAAAACAGCCAGAGCATATCTCAGTCTGCTTTTAATATAAAAAAAAAAAAAACTTTGTGTTATAATTAGCCTTCGCTAGACACCAATTTACAAAGGAATGCATTACCTTGGTATTCCCATAAACAACTTAAGTCAGGTAAGGTTAGAATAAAGTGAAAGTCCTCGCGCATACAAAGACACACATATGTCGGAGATTTGGCCCAATATGACAATACCTAACTGATTAAGCTGACACCTGTGGGTAAAATATTTAAAACCAGTTGAATTTGGAACAGCTCTATTTATGATTAATACATTCATTTCCGACAGCTCACTTAGAAATAGTCATCTCGAGTTTTCCCAGTTTGGATTTGTACACCAGACAATTTAGCAGACAATTTAGTTTACTTAGATGACTCTGCAGTCTGGGATGGACTTGAGCGTCAACCGATAATCCTCTTCATTTAGCGCAGTTTATGGTCAACTGCTACAAGTTTCCTTATCCTCCACTTGAACGTGACAATTCAGGCGGTATCGAAACGTCAATGGAAAATCATTTGGAAAATTGTGCTGCAATACCTTAACCCATGGGTATTTTCAGGTACTTGACCTTGGTCACACATCTGACCGGACCGTTAGAGGCTTAAAACCGCACTGAAAAGGGTCAAAAAAGTCTATGACAAATGATGTCATGCGTTCACAGAATACGACATAAGCTGTTGTAGGGTCAATACAAAGACTCGCCTCGTCTAGCGAGGTCTCTAGCGGTGTCTTTAATTGTTGACTTATAGAGTCAAGTCAATGAAAGTCAATGAATTGAAGATGCAGCAGAGACCTGAACTTGACAGATTGCTTAATGATGGTTCACATGGCGTTGATGTCATCTACGCAAGAGCACCCAACCCGAAATCCCGCCTGTTCAACATCGAGTGTTGAGCCTAGATGCTTTAAAAAAGAGCGGAACAACTCTGCCGATGTTATTGGCACCGCTTAAAAAAGCTCAAATTCGTACATATGTATCTCTGTGTTGCTGGGATTCGAGTTCGATGATTTGTGCTGCGGCACGTTCGTTGATATTTGTGGCACTATGTCTAAATTACCCCCACCTATTGAGCTGATCCTCATCCGAAATCAGCAGACTGCTAAACTTTTCACTGGATGATGTTTAGAACTCAGGCCAAGAGTAAGTTATTTTTGATGCTGTCACACTTGCTAGCTGCTTCTTCAGTCTTCGAGTCCAGTGCGTTGATGTATGAACGCTTGTCACAACTGACGCTGAGCTGTAGTTCAGATATTGAGCCGCTGCAGTCCGAGCTTTAAGTCAAATATGTTCAACGATCCGTCTTCAGGTATCTGCTGATAATCACGTGCTGTGACTTTTCTGCCTTATAATGATGTAGGCAACTGAGCCAGATACAATATTTTTCACAGCATTTAAATGATCATCCTCGTCTTCATGCACTGAGCTGCTGGTTGCTTCTGCTTTTGTGGCAAGATTGTCCTTGAATTGTTGGCGCACTTGGGGATCCCGTATTAAGACGTATAGTGACGAACATAAGATGGTGGTCTCGCGACATTCCGATATCAGTTTATTTCGGACGTCAAGGACGCAATTTGTGAAACGTCGACTTGTAGCAGGCCTTATGCTCGAATAATGCCTAACAGACTACCCGTTTAGTATTGCAGAATTCTACAAACCGTTCCCCATTATCATTCCGATCTTCAAGGCCGTGAACTTCCATCATTACAATTACAATGTCCCCGTTAAGCGTTAAGCTGTGATCGGGGCCAAGTTGACTGCAAAAAATATTCTTTGCTAATGATGGTAATTTTTCTTACCCTACCCTAAAATCTGGGCGTCAATATCCGCTTAATATACGGTTTCCAAGATATGAGGCTACTTCTTGCTGTTGGTATTAGCATTTGTTCTACGCCAGACTCTCGAGTGCTTCCAGCTGGTTTTCAAAAGAAGAACAAGACGGTGATTTTTGTAGGTGAATGATATTCCCAAGCATCCAACCATCTTATCTCGCTTAGCCCCAATATGTCCACATTATATCGTGAGGAATTTCGCTGTTGTTTGAGGAATCTGGCATTCTGAGAATTTTCGTTTGGTGAGTCGAGGAGAGTCTTAACATTCCAGAATTCGATAGACAAAGATCGTCAACAAAATATCAATCCACATTCGAGGCTTGTTGTGGCATTTCGGACACAATACATTTTTTTACGGTTATGAGCCGCAGACACTAATCCTGGTTTGTGACGCAGGCGTGGTAATTTGCGAAGAAATTCTTGAAGAAAGGCTTGCTTACAGAGATACAAGGTGCTCGACTTTAGAGGCTTCTTTCTCGTTATTTGGTGAACCAATATCTATCGAAAGATACTATTTGTACAAGGCCTACTGTAAGCTGGAGGTTCTAAAAGGTTTGACGAGAGATCGAGGGATGTATGATTGGCAAATCTCTTCTGTTGTTGTGACGTCTAAGATATCTGTAGACAATAGCCCAAGCCTATATTTAATAAGTCCTCACCTAACAGAATCTGACGACTGTTGGGTTTCTTATTAAAACTGTGAATGCATGGAATTTTACACATTTATCGAACTTTTGTTTGGATGAAAATTGAATGAAGTTGCCAACGATATAACTCCTCTTTCCGATGACATTCTTTTCTATAAGTTACAAAGAAAGCAGCCCACTAATAACACCTACCTAAGCACTGAGATTAGGTTTGGCAGTTTTCTTGCCAAGTTTTTCAAAGCTTCCACAAACCTAAATATAAGGTAAGTTTAGTGGTAGACACTACTTGTTCTTCGTCCTTACATTTTTTCGCACAATCATTAAGCCTCATTACGTCATAACCGCTGAGATATAGTTGTTAATATTAAGCCTGATAACAGCGTTGTGTCAAAAATTAGTTTCAACAACTTACATTACATGAACTTCCCGCTCGAACTAATTAATTTAAATATAGCATGCGATTAACAACTAACAATTAGTTGATTTAATTCTATAGAACATTCTCTTCAACAGAAGCCGGTTTTTGCATCTATATTCCAATACAAAGGACCTCCTCGAATAAAGCTTAGATAAACCAAAAATTTAGCATAAAAAACTATTTCTTTTGTGTTTTTCTGCTCCTACACTGGCGCTAAGTATAACCGCAAATATCGTGTTAAAAGTCTTAGTCGAAAAAAAAAAAAAAAATTAAATTAAATTAAAATTGATAATAATTATAGAAAACAATAACAATAGAAAACCGCAAATAATATCTAATAAATAATTTTAAATTAGCTACCTCCAACGCATCAAAAGATTTGAATTGATTAATAAATTAACGCTCTAACATACGAATAGTAAATAGATACGTAAAATGGCTTTTTAATATTTATATCTGTAATCGCAGTAAGCAATTTAAGCATAAATAAAAAGTATCTATGGAGTGTTTTTGAATCAATTTCCATAACTCAAATATTCATGAAAACTTTTTCAACCGCAAACAAACACCAAAATAAAATAAAAAATTAATTTTGACTAAAATAAAAACAAAAAAAAAAAAAATCTTAAGTCTCTATCACTCTGTGCGACTATGTGCAGTTCGTACTATTTCCGAGAGACCACACAAATGTAATCGCGGTGTTGGTATCGGTATTCGGTATGTCGTTTTCGTATCTATCAACGATTCTAATATCACATTTGTATTTGTATATACCACAGACGACCGACTATCGACTACCGACTACCGACAGCCTACGGTAGACGGTGCATTGTGTTGAAGGACGTAAGGACGGGAGAGGAATTGGTGTACAACGACAACGATTGACTCAGTTTTTCCACGCTGCCTACTATTCTCTTGATGCTCTCAATTGCCGCTTGCATAGAGTGTGACCTTCACCTTAACCTAGTGACAGTGTCGGACGAACGGTCAATTACCTTTCGCGTTCTGTGTTATTCATTAGATTTATTTCGCGTTCTTGTTCACATGTTCGCTGTTTTCACATTAGACGAATAATTTCTCATCGTGGTCGCGCTTACGCACACTATTGCATTAGGAATGGGATTAGATATTGCGGCGTTAAAGCTTTTTTTTTTTTTGCCTTCAACATCTTCAATATACTTGTAGAATTCTACTGTAATACCATACAACAGGGAGAGGGAGAGCAGCGATCACTTTCTGTGTAGGTTTTGAGATACTTTTGCAAAATTTATTCAAGTGATCGTAGGTTTTTTTTTATCCTTTCCTCTGTTTTTCTATTGTTTATATTTGTTGTCTCTATTTTCCAGGAGCCCGTCTCTTCGTTAGAAGAGGCTTGAGATCGCTCTTTTAATTTTTCGATGTTTTCTGTTTTTCTTTATTTTTTAGTTTTTTAGTTTTTTAGTTTTTGGACGTCTGGTAGTGGTAGAGATAATTTAGAAATGAGCTAGGAACTGGTTTTTATATTTGTTTGGCTTTTTTTTTTTTATTGAAATGGAAAAATAGAAAAAGATGAAGGAAGAGGAGAAGAATTTGCAAGACAAAGCTGCAGATAAAATGGAATGTGTATCTGCGCAGACAGAATAGTTATTTGCGCAATACAATTTATTTATTTTTATTTTTTGAGATAGAACGAAGAGCAACAGATACATGCAGGAGTATGTAGAAGAGGCTGAGGTTAACCCCCTCGATCAAGGTCAGTTTGAATAGAGGTGCGCGACGGCAAAAATTTGGATTTTTTTTTTTTTCGAAAATCTCGGACTATTAGACAAAGTTGATGCAGTTTTGTGGTTTTAAACATGATTGTCTACAATGTCAGAGTCCGTCATGTCGGTTCCGGAGTAATTGGTTTGAAGTGTTAAATGTAAATTAGCAAGAAATGATTTTGTTCTCTTCTTTCCTTTCAACGTTCAAAGTTTTACTGTGATTTTCCATATCTAAAAGTCGTTTGTTTTGTTTTCTTCAATTTTTAGAGCAGGTGCAATTGGTACTAATGACCAGCCGGAGGGTATTAATTGAGTTGCTTAAGGTTTAAATACGTGAGAAATTCGTTCAAATATTATGGCACCAAATGTTGAAGACATCAATCATATTAAGGAACATTGTTTTTGGCTGTTTCACTGTTTCTCAGTCTAGATAAAGGAGCCCATCTGGAGTCTGTAGCTTGGGAATGTGTCGGATCTTATAGAAGGGTCATTAGTTATCTTTTTTTTACTGTCTTTGTTCAGATGTTAAATGTACTGATGAACCCATGGGTATTTGTAAGAAGTTAGAATCGGTTGACTGCAAGAAACCGGAGATACTTAAAAAGAGAAATAAAATTTCAAAACTAGTCACATCAGGTGACGTATTTAGTCTATTAGTCACAGCAAGTGACTTGTTCAGATGACTAACTCCTATTACGTATTCGAATTGGTAATCCATTAGGATTACATTTGTCCTTTATCACATTTTCTTTTTTTATTTATTTCTTTTTAAAATTGGCGCGCGCATAAGGGATTTTAGAAAAGTTAGGGAGGAAAGAAAGACAGATACCGATGCACGTTGGTTTTGAATGTTTACAGGTTATAATGAAATCGGACATAAAGAGCTCGTCAGGGCATTGCGAAAGCGAGTCACGATATTTAAATATAAATGCGAAAGTGGGCTTGAGAGTAAACAGATGAGCAAGGTTAAAGATTTATAGGAGCGGAATGTTACTGACAGTTTCAAGGAAGCACTGGTTTACGGATAGAACTTCTTTGACAAAGTGGCAAAGGATATTGGTGTATCTAATAGTATTGCCATCACTTGAGAATAATTCTAAGAGTCGTAGTTTCTTTAGTATTCTACCAAGGTTATAGGCCTCAGTCACTATCCAATCTCAACTAAGACACCGAAATTTCAAAATTTAGATTAAATCCAACTTCTTATGCAAACCCTTGTGCACACAGATTAAAAATGTAAGTGCAAGATTCGTCAAATCTGCTTACAGTGACAGAGTACGCAATCTTAAGTGTAATTGGAGACACATTCCTGTGTCTAAGAGCCAAAAACGTTCCATTTTCTGTGGAGCTGATGGACGAAATTGTCTCTAAGACGTCTTTTAGTAGAAAATCTTTTTAAGTGATATCATGTGCCAAGACAAACAAAAATGTAGAAAACTAATGAAGAACAAGAACCAACCTATGTAGGATGTAAATGCAATAACAACAACAACATGTGGAATATTAAGACATTTACCAGGCGGATTGGCTCCACATATATACAAGAGCAGCCACCCTTTTGATATCAGACAAGAATTTGGCGAGTTAAGTGCGATCGGCGCAACCTTCTTCAAATTAGGAAAGTTGTGACAGGCTTTCAGTATAATACATCGATGTCTAGGATAAAATATTTTTATGGAAGACGTTTCTATCTTTACCTCCGTAGTTAACTTTAAAAACAGTATCATTCCAGAGATCAAACTGATACTTTGGGTTAAAAAAGCAATGCTCTATTGAAGGCATTTACTCAGCCGAATAAAAGCACATATCATCGATTGTAAGATGGAGAAAATTCAATGTACAACTAATAAGCCTACAACGTCTGGGACGTCTACGGGACATCAATTTTTCCGCGCGAAGAGTCTCTAAATCCAAACTAGACACAAAATTCAGTAGAATAGCCAACTCAACGTGAAAATTTGAAGAGACGGGTCGAACTACAATTACTCATGTTGTACAATAAATCTCTTTACTGCGTATTTTTAAGAGGACAGAAGGTATCGAAAGCCTTGGTGTAAGTCTTAAGACGTACTAAAACCTCTCACCATGATACCGGGCCGAAGCGCATTTGCGATGAAGGTTACATTTGATCTTGTATGAGATCATTTTATTGTATGGAAAATCGGATTCCGAGCACTCAGGTATGTACAAAATTGTTACAGCTTTTTGTGTCGTTTGTTGCTTTTTTTTTTTTTTTTTTTTTTTGAAAATAAAAATTATCCGTCTTTCTTACACTTTCTGATCCTTTCAAATCATTTGCGACTTCTAAGATAGAATGGGGGGCGTTCGTGACGATTGATTAGGAAACTGCTGTGTGTCCTATAACTTGGAATGGGCCATCAGCGAAATGGTTGCGAAATGTAGCGATGTGCTTGCCTTACTTCCCAATAGTTGTAACTGGTAACTGCCAGCTAAAATGGCAGTAGCATTATACTGGCCCTCATGGTTTTCACAATTTTATAAGAAAGAGATAGGAATATGTGATGAATCAACTAATGGTCTCGGATAAAAAAAAATGATTCACGGTAAACGCTCCTAAAAAACGTTTGAAGGACAAAGACCTTCGGATCTGCATTTGAAAAGTTCGGAATCTTAACAGGCCACGCGCAGCCGAACAATTAACAGAGGCCCTTAACTGCTATTACGCAGATATCAACGCCATCCAGTTAGTACGATGGAATGGGCTGGACATAAGGAGGATGAAAAACTTGTGATAGACGAGTATATAGAAAGATATGATATGCATATGCATGTGCAGTGCCATATGCAGCAGACTTAGGACAGAAGTCTTGAGCTTCCGGTGAGTGAGCCTCTTACGACTATCCGCATCAACGTTAAATTTACTAACATAAACCTAATACACACGCATGTCCCTACGAAAGACAAGAACGACGCCACCAAAGAATGTTTCTATGAGTTCCTCGACAAGAGATCTAAGAAATGTCCGAAGTATGACGTTAAAATCGTATAAGGCGATAGGAAAGCAGGACATCTTAGGTAGATAGGAGAGTTAGTAAGCATAGCCTACACGACACCTTTTCTGGCAACGGATTTAGGCTTATTCAGTCCCGTGATCATTAAATACCAAACCAAATTGATTATTTTGCGATAGCATAACGCATGCATCCAGTATTCTCGACGACCGAGTGTTCCGCATCGCCAACATTGATTTGGATCACCACCTTGTTGCCACTAAGGTGCGCATGCGGGTTTCCAAACAAAGAAGATCTAATATGAGAAGATCCTCAATCACATAAGGCTGCTATAATCTTCCTCGAACATGTATCCTGAAATCTCTCAACTTCTATGCTGTCAGTACCAAGTACTGAAGACCAATGGCAACGCTGCCAACGTGCCACCAGAGACGCCGCAACTGATGTGTCGAATTTCACCCGACCACCCCCAAGAAATCCCCGATTTGATGAATGATGCCTCCAAGCACATGCAGCTGTACGAGGAGCCTACAAAGCGGCGCTGCAACGAAGGACAATAGCTGATCGTGAGTTCCACGAGCAGAAAGGACGGTAAGAACATCAGCTTCCTCATAAAAAGCACGAGAAACACCCGATTGAAGATATTGAGGGGTTGTACTCCAGGAATAACGTACGGAACAGGCAACAAGAATTTGTCAAGGTAAAAAAAACCCGTACAGAAGCCTGTAGACGTGAAAAATCAAAGCTTGTAGTAGTCACAATCAGTGCTGAGAACATGGAGAAACTTTTTTGGCAAAGAAGGCCAACATCCCGCCGTCAGGCAGAATAGACCATTCAACATTAGCCAAAACTTCTATCCACCCGATCAAAACAAAGTAAGGAAAGCTATATCTAAGCTAAAATCCAATAAACTGAAGGCAGTTAGTTAAGGAGCGAACTAATTAGAAACGCTTGTTAGTTAAGGTCCAGGTTCACGCTAATCTGTAGCGCTATCTAAGTAAGTTAGTAAAAATATTATGAGCTTGCACTCTTCCGTTTAAAAAGAAGTGGTCTCTGGTACAACACGCACTGGAGCTTTATGACAGCTGAGGACGCTAACTTCCTAACGTGAAGTGAAATCTATGCAATCCTGATAGTAGCGAACTACAATATATTGCGGAGAGCTGGTGGAGGGGGCGAAGCATAAGCATCTATAGTGATAGCCAAGCTGCGCTGAACAATCTTACGACTTCCTAGCTAGTTTAAGAATGCAAGAGATCACTGAACGCAGTCCGAAGGCTAAGTTTTTCAGGGCCCGAACAAAAGTTGGGTCTGCCTGTGTCCTCGGTTAAGGCTTTCATTGACAGTTGGGTTTCATATGACAACACTTTCCAAACGAATGCTTTTTACGCCTCTAGGAAATCAGCGGCCTTTCTCCTGTCCCTCAGCAGGAAAGACTACAGGTTGCTTACTGGCGTCATGATAGTACATTACACTTTTGCTAAACACTTAAGTGTGATGGACATAAGTGACACAACATCCTGCGACGCTTGCTGTGAAAGTAATGAAAACTCCACCGAGCACTATCTCTATAAATGTCCGACTTACGCTCGCATTAGGTTGGAGGTGCTCGCCGCTGACGTGTTAGGTTTTGCAGGCAACTGGTGCTGTAGGCATCTTATCACTAAAGCGCTTACTCATCTTTCTTCGTTAGACTGAAAGATTTCATTAAAAGGAACAAAGAGTATAATGGAGTAGTTCTTTGTCTAGTTCAGTTCACGAAACATTCAAAACACGGCAGATCCTAGAGATCTGTTTTATTAATTTCAAGACCGCATATGGAAGCATCTATCGAGCCCAATACTTATGTCGACATCTATCCCAAGATTCACAAATTGTGCAGAATAACATTGAAGAACGCACGCTTCTCTGTTAAGATTGGAAGCAATTTTTCCAAGACCTTTGATGCCAAGAATGGACCGAGACAAGGTGATATGCTGTTGTGCTCTTTAACCTTTCGGGAAAATTCCGAAACTTGCAAGTCAATACGAGAACCATGATTTTCCAAAAGTCGTGCATGACATTGATATCATAGGCAGAAGCCAACGAGCTGCCACAGATGCGGTTGCAAGTAAAAAGAATAGATTAAGCTGTAAATAAAGGACGCACAATATCGACGAATCAGACATTACGACAAAATAGACAGCTATAACTTTGAGGTGGTTAGGGACTTTGTTTATCTCGTAATGACTACTCATCAAAAATACGATTCGGTAACAAGATCTAGGCAATAAAGACTAAGCTAGCTCTACATAAGATCCTAATCAACCCAGTCTAATCACTCTATCAACATTGTTGATATCAACTGTAGGGTGGTGGATTGTTTTGACAGCGTTAATGGTCAGGAAATATAGAACAATAACTGTTATCTAAGTTTTAAAATTAGATCGTTACGTCCTAATTGAAGTAGTTTTTGTCCAAGTATTTGTCACTCTATATGTGCTTCAAAAATAATAGTATCTACTTGTTGAAACGTAGCCAAATGTAGACAAACAGTAGACAAATGTGCAGAGGTGGATGAATTTTAATGTTTGCTAGGAATAGCATTCAATACAAAAGATTGCATGGTACACGGAATGCTTAAAAGCAGAAAAGTAAAAAAGAAAACAAAAAATATATTCTTGCCATATATAGACCACTAGAATTAAGTCAAAAAAATTTGTGACATAATTCGTGTCACAGCTTTGCGAAATAAGATCTAAAGAAAATATCATAACCTTGGGAGATATCAATATAGATGTATGCGAAACGAACACAAGCAATGCTTTTAACTACCTGGAAATGTTAGCTTCACTAAATTTAATAAACGTAATGCAAAAATATATGTATAAGAATAGACCCCAGAAGAGGAACTAAGTCGGTGACTGATCACATCTTGTTGAAAACGAAAGTCACCCAACCAATGAGTATACCTAGTCAAATCATAAGTACTGATACAAAGAAAAACGTATGCCAAATGAAAACGAGCTGATATTTAGAAAAAAAAAAAAAAATTCATAATTTTTATTTGTCAAATCTTTAGCTACAAGTTATGGAAGACTTTATTCGAAATGGCCGCCATTAACCTTAAAGCACGACCTGAGACGTACTGCTCAATCATCAATCGATCGATCGATTTAAAGACTCAATATTTCGGTGATATAAAACAAACTACAACTTGTACTACCAGATGGCCAATCATACGGTGATATAAACCCGGGTACATTTTTTTTAAGCCACTCTTGAGTGGTTTTCGCCTTGTGAGCTGGAGCAGAATCTTGTTGGAATGCCCAGTACTTGTTTGCGGAAATTGGTCGACATACCGTCTTAACGAAGTCTTGCAAGAAGTCTTGGTTTGGTAAGCTTTCGCCGAAGTGCTGACTACCATTCCACAAAAATGGAGGTTGGTTATGATATCGTAGCTCACTTCCCGTCATACCATTACATTTGCGGGTGGGTAGCATCTTTTTTGACCTTCTTTTGATGTCCGAGCATACACTCGCTAATTTTGCTTATTAAATGTTTGTTCGAGGGTAAACGTTTTCTCATCAGTGAACAGAATTTGTCCGTGAGCAATTTTATCGTACCGCCTTAAGAGAGCTTTTAATTTTTAGGATTCGATTTAGAAGTTAGCAAATATTCAGTGTGTCTTTTGTAGGCACTAAGTCCTAAGTCTTCTTTGATGATGCGAGACATGGATTTTTGCAAAATATTCATTTCCCGCGACAAGATCTTCTGCTTTCCCATTGGTTTGAGTCTGATTCAAGCCTGCAAGGTTTTGATGGCTCCTGGAGCCCTCATAGTGGTTGGATGGCCGGATCTTCCACGGTCACGTTCTCCACCATTATCCTCGAATAATTTAATAGTACCATAAACAAAATAGCAAATGATTCAAAGTGGTCGCAAGATCCAATCACAGAGATATGATCTTCGATGTCCATCCATGGCCATTCCATGGCCAGTATAAAAGCAACGGGTTAAATAGCGGGTAACATGAAGAGTGCAACTAATACTTTATTTAAAATGGTTGTCATAAAAATTTTATCAATATTTATGCCTAGCCTAGGTACATATCATGTAATCAACGAATTTCGCAATCAGTCGGGATTTAAAAGCAGTCTCCAGGACGTGTGTTACAGAAGGGGTGCAAACATAGGAATTCACCGGGACCATCTTCTAATGGTTATTACCGTACAACTACGTACAGCTGTGCAGTTCTGAGATCCCAAGAAAACATCCGAATGCCTAGGTTTAATATCGTAAGAGTAAACGTCAAAAACTAGATGGACCACCTTTCACAAGGATTGAGAGAAATCAGTGGCACGAAACCTACCTCCATCGAAAACCATTGGTGTGCTGTGAAAAATGTCTTCATATCCGGTGCTGAAAGTATAGTCGACCGGTCGCAAGGAATAAAAAGTACTTGGCTTTCCGAAGAAACTTTAGCTAGGATCGAAAAAAGAAAATACGTGCTAGAAACGTGCTAGAGCCTACGTATCGCATGAAGATGAGAGAAGTTTACCGTAGGGTGCGACGTGATAAGCGTAACTATATCAAAGCTTTGGCTGTAAAAGCAGAAGACTTGACAGTAGAACCGTCTACAGAAATACCAAAGAGCTCACAGGTGTCCAACGCTCTAAACAACACCTTACAAAAGACACAGACGGATCTAGTGCTAGTTTCGAATGAAGACCAGATCTAAAGGTGGAAGGAACTTTACTACGGTTTTCGCCAACAAATTTCCGAATATCCTCCAATAGAAGAGAAATCTTTAAAAATTTGACGGTATTCCGCAAAGCTCTTAGGAGTAAGGCCAACAAAATCAAGTGAGTTCCTGCACCCACTCATTAAGAGTGCTTGGAAATGGAAAAAAGAATGATGTCAAGCTCCCAAAGAAAGCAATGCAGAAACTGGAGATGAATTTGCGTGCTGCTTGCAGTAGCCAAGGAAATAGCAAAAATCGTCCTGAAGCGAATAAAAGAACATAGAAAAACACCTTGACACCGAACAAGCAGAATTCCGAACTGAATCTTCTGTGTGCACCAAATCAACACCTTGCGGATCATCATTGAACAGTGCGTTGAATATCGATCATCACTTCACCTGCTGTTCATCAACTTCGAAAATGCATTCGACAGTGTCAATAGAGAATTTATCTGGCTCATTTTGAGCAGAAGGGGCATCCCAAATAAGTTGATTGCTATTTTCAAGGCTACATGTGATGTATCCAAATGTCACGTTCTGCATAAAAGAAGGTTGCCAGAGGAGTTTGAAATCCAAAATGGGGTTGGGCAGGGATAAATAATGTCACCAATTCTGTTCCTGTTGGTATTATGTGATGTACTGCATGCAGTTTTGTCGACTGGAAATGGAGGAATTCAGTGGACTCTGCAATCACACCTCAAACTTCTGGACGTGTGCTAACTCTCTTATAGGATCATGGATTTCCATCAAATGACAACAAGGGTGGAGAGAGAAGTTGAAATCTTTGGACTAAATACGGAAAAACAAAAAATATCAGCCTTTGAACTTCCTCATCTAACCAAGTAGAGATTTCAAGACAACCAGTAGAGATGGTAGAGAATTTTCAATATTTTGGGAGTATTACCGCTACTCATGGCGGGGCCGAACTAGATATAATCAGCCGAATCGGCAAAGCAAAAGCTGCGTTCGGAATGCTGTTCAAATTATAGAGAAACAACTCTATCAGCCTAAAGACTAAGCAACGACTGTTCCACTTAAATGTTGATTAGTGCTTCTCTATGGTTGCAGCACTTGGAAAGTCACACCCGCTGTCACAAGAAAGCCGCAAACGTTTGTGAATCAATGTCTGTTAAACATCTTGAACCTTTTCTGGCCCAACCGTATCTCTAATGATGAACTTCATGCGATAACAGGTTAGGAACCCATTGACTCTGTCATACGAAGATGTAAGTGGCAGAGAGAGAGAGAGAGAGAGCCAGACGAGTGGGCGAAGAACGATCGAAAAGGAATCAGCACAACTAGAAAAGAGTTGGAGTGAGCTGAAATACATCTCCAGAAACCGTACACGATGGCGCGTAGGAGTAGTGGAGGCCCTATGCTCCGCAAGTGGACAATCACTGACATAATAAGTCCGAGGACCTAAGTAAATAAGAAAATAACAAAGAAAATTGGAACGGCATATTAAATGAATGCATTGCAATTAAATTGTGCGCAAAGTTATTTATTAAATTTAAAAATATATACCCTAAGTCTAAATAAGAACAATTAAAAGTAAATGTAAACTTTACCACTGGATATCAGTTAAACTTGTGACTAAATCTAAAAATTGAGATCAACTTTACATAAAATGGAAAAATAAAAGACTCGAACAGAAATTACGATTCCGAATACAATAGTTCTTGAAATAAATTAAATAAAAAAATATATTGTATTGTATAAACAATATAGTAATCCGTAAGTTTGCTCAAATGCGAACAGATCCTCGAAAAACATGGAACTCAATAGATGAGAGGCAATTGGAAAGAATTCTGCAATCGATACATACTCATAAATCCCCAATTGAAATTTCCAATAAACTTGTCTAGTATTTCGGTGAACAAAAAAAGAAAATAATGCATAATTGCAATTTAATTACCTTAATTCACTACAGAGTTGACATTCCAAATACTCTATTCCCAAATGAAACCAATATCCTGGGGGTATACATTGCGTTGTTCAATCAGTTCTGCTGTTTTTTTAGGGTTAAAGTTGAACACAAATTTTTGGTAAAAAGCTTATACCATATATCGTATAATCCATCAGATATTGTCCATCTGGAAGAGACATAATGCCTCTTTTGTAAAAGTCGGCAGACGGTGCATGCTGCACAACTGCCCAGCCAAATGTGTTTAGCTTTTATTTTGTCACTAAAATGGACCCATGTTTCATCCATGGTTATGAATTAATACAAAAACTCGACTTTATTGCTGTGAAACTTCGCCAAACACTCGATTGAAACATCCTCTGTTTTTGTTCCATTGTGAGCAATCGTGGTATCATCCTGCGCACAGCTTTCTTATGTCCAATCTTTCAAGAAACAGCGCTTTTTGAAATGCCAATTCACGCACTTTTAATACCAATTTGTGGATTGTGGAACTTAACTCATACGGCCTCGATTAAACCCTTTCAATCAATATTTAATTGTTGTAAATGAGTAGAATCCAGTTCCGTTTTGATGTTGGTTTGATTGGGGCTTTTCAAATTAAAGTATTGTATCACATAATGATGACCAATTTTTTCCATATTCGTGAGGTCGGTCGTCATCATGTCTTCAGTGTGCAGTGTGCACTCTTCTGGATCTTAAGCCACCAACCAGACAGAGACTGAAACGAAATGAAGAAAACATATCCGCCGTAGCGGCCAATATCGAAGAAGACCCAGTGATGTCGATTCGGTGCCGATCAGTCGAATTGGGCAACATTCGTATGAGATTGTGCTGACGAAAGAATTGAATTTTTCTTAGTCTATGCTAACAAGCCAACCACTTCTGACGAGCTCGAGTCCAACATTTGACACGCTATTGGCGGAATTAACGCCGCACATATTAGACCGAGTCATCAAAAATTGGAACGACCGCTTGAAGCACTGCTAGCGACGCCGAGGGGGCCATGGCATGAACGTAGCTTTAAACGTGTGTTATATCTCACACCGTTTTTGTTTTATTTAAATTTTCATCTTCTAGTGCTTTGGGAGAGCAAACTCTACGAGCTGTACAGCGACATCGAGAAGAAAGCGCACTAGTCGTCTGAGATGCGTAGGATATGTATCCGAAGGGTCAACTATCATGACCAAAGCTAAATGACTAGGCTTAAGACCAGGTACATTCCGGATTGTAGCCTTTACCTCAATTAGATTTATAGGTTTGATGTTCCAATTTAGTGCTTTAATCTCAGAACAAATTGAAAAAACTATATTTCTGTAGAATGCTACTGAACTCTGGCATTTATCAGTCCTTTATTGTTGTCTAAACCTTTCAAATGTATGACAAAGGGAGCAGGAAAAACATCATCTATTTATAATTCACGTTTTTTTTTTTTTTTTTTTTTTTTTAAATACTGTATTGTAAACCGTTATCCATATCCATTAAAGTCAAGTTCAGGACACGATTTAACTAATGTATGTCTTAAATGTCAGGGTTAGTTCATCACTGTTGGTAAATCAATCTGCACAAAGGTCATCGAATAAAGCTATTTTATGAATTAAACTTATTTAAAGATTTTTTTTTATGGGCGAATTAATTTAAGATAAAAAAATGTTTTTTTTTTCGCAAATTTATGATATGAGTATGTAAAATACAAAGAATTACCACTTGTTCATGGATTAATGACATCTTTTTGTTCTGAGAAAGCTTCCTTCACCGTAAACTAAGAGAACGAATATAAATTAAAGCAATGGAGCTAAGAGTTCTTTGACCTAAAAGTCCGCTCTGACCCCAAAGATCTTCCAAAATTTCAAAGCAAACCAAGTCATATTGTCTGTTAAGCTTCCTTTGTTCAAAACTGATCCAAAGAGCAGTACGCGTGAGCACCAGTGCGTACAAAAAACAAACTATTTCATAGATAAACATCAGTACATCGAAATCAAAAAATAAGCCTAATAGGCCTACAAACACCACTACTAAACATAAGAAAAAAAAAAGCTTTTTTTCATATATTTTCTTTTTATTTATATTTTTACAATTCTCTCTCTTGTTCCTAGCTTGTTTCCTATGATACAAGCAACTAGTTGCGCCTTCGATGGTGTAGTGATCGCGCACTGTACACTCTTTATATTCACTGTACCCACATTCGGAATATGGGGGGAAATAGAAAAACTAGAAAAGAAAATTGTAAATAGTGAATTTTCTCTTCAACTCTCTGGAGGGGAAAAATCTAGTTTTGCAATAGTGTTTGTAAAAATTTGCTGTAAGTACGCTCGGGTACCGCAGCCTATTACATCGTTCGCCTTGATCAGTTTCGGTTATCTAATGGCGCAGTTGAAAGGTGCTTTCGGAATTGTTTGGGTGCCGTTTATTTATTTATTTTTTTTTTTTATTCTTTTTTTGTTTTAAGTGATGTAACAATTGTGTTGTAAAAATGAAAAAAAAAAATAAATAAATAAATAAATAAAATTCCACAAGTTGGATGAAGTGCATCGATCAAAGGAGCTGTGAAGATCAAATGAATCGATCAGTTTTACAAATGTATCTATTAGAAAATTTCTCCACCAAAACGGCCTCTTTGTGTTGAAAATTAAAAAAAAAAGCATTTTTTCCTGTTTCATGTTGCGAAAAGTGAGTTCAGTGACCTCCCAAAAAATGAAATATTATAAATATAGTGCTTCGACCTATACATTTTTATATATCTCTGTCTGTTATGTTAAAAAAAAAAATCGTTGATCGTGTTAAATTTATCTGCAATACTAAACAGCAAAAAGCTTTTACAAAGGAAAAAACCCCCCCCCCCCCCCGACAAAATTAGTGATCGATTGAACATCTTAGAAAATTAAATTTTCCAATCCGAAATTCCCATTTAAAACGGCAAAAGTGAAAGTGAAATACAAAATTGAATACCAAATTCCTGTTAACCATTTAAAAAAATAAAATAATTAAAAATTGTGGATTACCTTTACGTCTTTCTTTGCTTGGTAAGTTTTATTGTTAAAGTTATCGATTGCATTCCTCCGGTAAGGATTAACAAAACTTCTAGCTTCACTCACTCACCCCTTGAATTGTAGATAAAAATTACGTGTTCCCAGTCAGTTTTTGATTGTTTTGTTTTCTAGTTCATTAAGGGAAACTTTTTCTATTATAGATTTTCGAAGATTAATTTCAAAACGATTTCCGCTGAATTTGCAGGAATATTAAAAACAGATTAAACTGCTTTTTTTTAAGATATCAGGTTGACAGTTTATTTCGTTTAATTATTTCAATTATTGAGTGATTAGATACTCGTATATTGAACCTTCGATCGATGACGTAGACGAAACTGAATTAGTTTTTGTAAAAGTTGTTATTAATATTTTTTTTTTTTTTTTAGAAAAATATTTACAACAAAAATAAATAACAAATTATAAGGCCACAAACTGCGAGCATTTAGTGTTATCTAAGAAAACTGCGCAGTTTGCACAACAAATAGGGTTTTCTAATAACGACTTGACAACTTTTTTTTTTTTAAATAAAAGGCAAACCATTTGAGATATTTCAAAAACTTTTTTATTGGCTTGAAGTACAATCAAAACATTTATGAATGGAACTCAACTTCGTTCATATGGCCACCGCGTGCACGTTTGCAGCAGTCAATTCGTTGGACCCAATTTTCAACGACTCGGCCACACATTTCGGCCGAAACGGCCGCTATTTCACGTTCAATGTTGGCTCTGAGCTCTTCCAACGTCGTCGGCGAGTTGGCATAAACCAATGACTTAACGTAGCCCCACAGAAAATAGTCAAGCGGCATTAAATCGCACAAACGAGGCGGCCAATCGTATGGCCCATGTCTTGAGATAACACGCTCACCATACTTACTCTTCAATAAGTCGATTGTAGCGTGTGCTGTGTGGCTTGTGGCGCATCCTGTTGAAACCAGGAATGTCGTCCAAGTCCATATCTTCCAATTCGGGCCAAAAATAATCGGTGATCATGGCGCGATAACGTTGACCATTCACAGTAACGTGACGATCGTTATCGTCGACGAAAAAATATGGCCCAATAACGCCGCCGGTATGCAAACCGCACCAAACAGTTATTTTTTGTGGATGAAGTGGTGATTCATGAATCACATGTGGGTTTTCACCCGACCAATAACGCATATTTTGCTTATTGATGAACCCATTGAGCCAAAAGTGAGCTTCTTGGTGCATCTTCTCCAGAACACAATCGAAGAACGTAGCTCGTTAGTGCACTTTACCATGATGAAAATGTTGAGTTTACTGAATAAATTGACAGTGACAGTTTGATGATTAGTGAAAGAGTGCGTTCACAAATTAAATTCAAAATTGTCAAGTCCCTATTGGAAAATCCTATATAACTTTCTTCTATCGAAGAACAGAGTATTCAGACGAAGAACTACTCGTATCTATAGTCCATTGTACTGATTGTAATCTCAGCGTTTAGTAGGAATTTTCGGTGTTTCGAAAAAAGATAATAAGGAGCCTATAGTACGAAAAACAGCGGCCACCACCATCAGTACCCAGAATCTGCAACATAATGTGAGCGTACTTGTTAGCCGGATAAAGGAATAACTTCGCAATGGCGTTATCATTCTCAGGGAGTTATGATACTTACTCGTACCTAAGAACCTAAGTGTGCTAGTCATATATTCGTATGATACCTGAGCACACTAAAGTATTTAGCAAAAGTATAGTTCTCCGTTGAGGCACGAGCAAGAAAGAATTTGTAGTCTATTCTGTCGCAGGACAGTAGAAAGGCCGTTAATTTTTTAGAGACATCCGAAAGCATTCGATTCGAGTGATGATACCGGTGATTGCGCTTTCAGGGACTTAACTGAGAGATCTAACTTCTGATCTGACCCGGAATTTCCCATTCGAACGTACCGCGTTTGAGATACCATTTTTCTCAAAAGCTTTTTTGTTTTTCTAGATTGGTACCTACATCTGTCATCTGTACCTCATCTGTTTGAGCGCCATTTTTAGGGAGTTTTTGCGTGATAGCCTTGTAAACAAGTCAGCGTTTATTTTGTTCGCAATGTCAAATGTAGTTGAGCAAAGAGTTTGCCTGAAATTTTGTGTTTCTAACAAAATATCATGTGCGGAAACGTTAAAAATGTTAACGGTAGCCTACGGGGACTTGACAATTTCGAAAACATAAGCGTACGAGTGGTAGAAAGAGTTTAAAGCGAGCCGTACTGTAATAGACGATTGCCTCAATCTGGTCGTCCATCCACCAGTATAAATGACGTAAACATCGAAAAAGTTAGGAAAATTGTCCCCCCAGATTGTGCCGAGAGTTCTGCATTTGCTGCAGAAACAGCATCGCAATGATGCAGCTAAAGAAATGCTTTCTTTAGGCCAAGATGTTATCGATGACATCATTACCGGTGATGAAACATGGGTATATGCATGTGAAATCGTAACTTACCAACAATCATCGGAATCGCTCTTCTCAGACGAGCCAAAACCCAAAAAATACAACCACAGAGTCGATCCAAAATCAAGACAAGTTAAAGCGTTTGAGGTTTTCGTCAATTCAATTTGTCACACGAGGCCAGAATTGTGAAGAAACAACTCGTGGTTTCTACACCACGACAACGCACCGGCTCACACTTATGTACACACATTATGTACCGAATATTTGATCAAAAACAACGTGCATACAGTTCTGCGAGCTCCTTATTTACTTAATTAACACTTCGCCGAAAACATTTTGAGACGAATGAGGCGATAATGGAGAATTCCCAAAAGAAGCTGATGGCGATATAAAAATCGGCCTATGAAAAGTGTTTTGAAGATTGCAGGAAGCGGAATATGTGTACGAATATTGCTTGCAATAGAGACAACGAATATCGGTGAACAATTGTATTGTTTTCGTTTTATTTAAGAATTTTTGATCAGAAAGTAGCTCTCTGAAGTAAAATTCGATTGTAATGCTCCAAAGGAGGTCTATAAGATCGTGACATTCCAGGAATCTATCTATCTATGCAAATGACTCCAAAACTAAAGAGCAGTCGACCGTATGTATCTTTTAAGACGAGCCAAATCCGACAAAAGTTGGTCGCGCACAAAGCACTTCGAAGCAAATGATCGTCTGTTTCTTCGGAAAAACCGTGCCATTACAGCAACGAAGAACGGTCGTTTGGGAATGGTACACCACCATTTGTTTGTCAGAAATCTATGGAAAAATAAGAAAAAACAATGCGAGCTCTCACAGATCGCTTCAAACAAATGACTTTTTGAGCACCCAAAACATCGAGTTAATGTGTCATCCACCATGCAACCTTGATTTGGCACCCAATGGCTTCGTTTTATTCACGCACATCAAAAATAAACTTAGAGGTCAACGTTTTCCGACATCTGGACGAAGCGGATGATGCATTTGAAACGCATGTTTTGAAGTTACCTGCTTCGAAAATTCGTTCTATTGGTTTTCTTAAAACT
This sequence comes from Volucella inanis, assembly GCA_907269105.1. Taxonomy (NCBI): domain Eukaryota; kingdom Metazoa; phylum Arthropoda; class Insecta; order Diptera; family Syrphidae; genus Volucella; species Volucella inanis. The sequence continues at coordinate 13,728,286 of OU026156.1, read as the reverse complement.
TAATACCAACCTATGTAACAGATGGGCATCGCCTTAAACGCAGTTTGGTTGCCGCTAGAAAAGCTACCTGTTCCTGACCATTCGAATACAGTTGTCTGATCAAAAAGACAAACCTTTCGTTGGGGTCTGGTGAAAAAGCAGGACCGTACGAGTGTATCTCTTCTGGGTAAAAAGCTCCACTTCTAGTCGTCTTGCCATTATGCTCTCAGAAAACCTCCTACGTATTAGTATACGGGTTCCTGAACTGCCTACTATTTCAGTAAAGAGTCGACCAACATGCACCACGGAAGTGAAGTCGTGTCGAAACTATGCATTGTATGTTTGTATTGCAAACGCAACCAGGGTTCTATTTATTATAATTCCTTTCTTGTACAAAACTAATGTAGTTTACGGGGTGTTGTTTGGGCGACAACAGTTTTTTTGCCGAATGGACAAATGCTTTCTCAAAGGCGTTTGCCATACATGAGGCTCAACCGTCCTCTCTATTATTTTCAGGAGGAAAAAATTCAAAACTGATTGATCTGAGGCCTTTGCGAATAAGTAGTCATTTTTGACGAACTTCGGCATAAAAACTGCCAGGTATACAAGTATCAGTGAAGAGTCTTTTTAAAGTTTTTAGCACCTGACATCAAATATGACATCAATGCCAGCCGACTTGTCCGTCAGCAAAACCGATGGCAGGTACCAACTGAGGCAGGTTGTATTACTTAATCCACTTACAGTTTCAGTGAAAGAAGTCGATTGTGAGCAGGTTCTGATCTAGTTCTAGGGATCCCAACACGTATCCGCTCTCAACTTAGTGTAGGTACCATTAGATATTCAGAGTCTTCTAAAACTTTGTCAAAGCTGATGATTTTGCAAAATTCTGTGACAACATAATCGCTTGTTATAAACTAACATCTCAGAATGTTTTAGTTTATTTCATTCTCATGTCGTACATGAAATATTGGTCAAATTTCACAACGTACTCGTAAATGTTGGAGAACCAGTCATTGAATCACATCATTGTCTCATCTAGCGTAGGAGTATGAATTTATGACAATTCAACTCACACAGTACTGGTAAATTGTTTTTTTTTTTTTTTCGTTAGATATCACAGATATCACTTTTAATTATGATTAGTGAATTGAATTTGATGTCGAATAAGTATCACAATAATAGAAATTGTTTTCATGAACAAACACGTACTTGAAGTCTGAATATTAACTCTTTGAGACTCATTTCCGTCTGGTGGGACACAAGGCCTGATCCTGTTTTCTCATTATGTTTTTGTCGTTTTATAAATTTTCGATTCAAGAAATTTCGTTACTCACGGCTTAGTCATCGCCGTCCAAAACAAATTATGTCAGGAAATTGATTTCCCTGTTTTTCAGTGTATTGTCTGGATTTGAACCCGAACTTCTTGTACAGTACCCGATGACTCTATCACCGCAAAATGTTGGCTAATCCAGATTGAGAAAGTCGGAAGATGTTACTGCTAAGTAGGAACTGTTAGTTGACAATGGTTCTGAATCTCATGAAAAAAGATCTTATCAGAATCCGCTAAAAATATATTTAAATGGTATCAACACATGACAACCTTGAGGGTGATAAAAGGTACAAAACCAGAACCATTGATTGTTGTCTGATTGATTTTTAGCTCGAAATGGGATCGCTTGTTGAACTATTAAACAATTTTTCAGGACCCAAATCAATTTTGAGGATGCTGTCTAGCTCAATTGGTTGTAAGGTTTTTCAATGATACAACGTACGGATATCTGAAAGCAATTCTGAATTCCTTTCCTGTCTCTCTTTTAGTAAGTTTTATTGACTGCAGGCAGACGAATCACATTTGTTCTTATCGAGCCGCTTAAGCAACTTCAATATCTATTTCTCCCGTTGAGAAGAGTATGACATATGTTAGAAGAATATTTTCTCTTCTATTCCTCTGTCTATTGCAACTGGAGGTATATATTTGAGACCGATATGGCGAGTCCCGATAATATGAGCTCTTCTCTATAAAAGTAAGAAAGGATGTCGTTTGGTAGTACAATGTACAATGTTTTTTATCTTTGAAACTATAGGCTGTCAGTTATATTTATAAATAACTACAGTGTGTCTCAAGCGGTAAACAAATTTGTCTTATTTCTGATCTAGCCAAAACCGAAGTGAAAATATAACGAATTAACTAAGCTCCACTGAAATACCATCAAGATCTACCGCCTTATCGTTCTGTAGTGCTTATGTTACGTTAAGATCCCGTCATTACTACGGCCAGTTTATCGGGATATCGTATTAAATAACCGACGAATACTGGATTAAAAACTGAAAAAATCCATATCGTCGGTTGGTCCTTACCAAGGTCCAAGAAGGATTACATACATTCACTGGGTATAGCCTATATTATGCTGTGATCACCTACCAGCCCTTTGGTGATTCTGTAGGTGCGTCAGTTATTACACGAATTTGCAGCGATCATATTGGTTGTCTTCTTGGTTGGCTTCTCTACTCTCATCTTTAACCGGCATAGCGACACAAGCTCGTTCCTCCTTGCTTTTGGCTTTTGAGGTTGCTACAAAAGGAGGTGTGTTTCGTTCCAAAAGTTAAAACATTTCTTAACGATCCAATATTCTCAAATTTGTATTCACTTATTGTGAATGATGTTCCCTTTAATTACTGGGGGGCTAAGGTGTTTTTTAGTAAGTCCATGTCGAATCCAAGCATATTTGTTATGTTCCGGATTATGAGTCCATCGCATTTGGAATAACTTACTATTTCACGTGTATAATTGACATGATTGCGTGATCGCCGAATCTATGATATTTCATCTAGCGATTTACGAATTATTCAGCAGATGTATTACTTGATAGCCCCCATTTTTAACAGTGCGAGTATTTTATTGAAGCGAACTAAGATGCAATCATTGTCCAGTCGAAAATTGAAATGTATTGTACTAGCTTAGATACAAACCACAAAGATAAATTTCAGTTTCTAACAAATGAGTGACGACTGACGAGACAGCAACTGCTTTGTTTCAGCAGCTGTCAATGTTGCCAATGATATCCAGCTTTCACAATAATTAGTAAGGTTTGCCGTTTCGTTATGCATCGTTTTACCCTTGCCGAACGTGCGGAATTTGTTAAAAAATATCAAAATTGCTGCTTAGTTGTAAATACGCCACGTAAATTTCGTCGTGATTTCGTAATCATAGCTACAGTGTGCAGGCAATTCGTTGCGCCGTGAAAAAGTTTAAGCTTGAGTACCTTCTTTTGGATCTTAAACAGACCAGAGATTGGTGTGAAATGAAGAACACATACCCGCCGTAGCGATCAGTATCGAAGAAGACCTAGAAATGTCGATTCGTCGCCGATAAGCATCGTCAGATAGTCAGTCAACTCGGCTTTGCGTTTGGATTTAGATCTACATCCGTATAAGGTTGTGCTGATGTAAGAGTAAGAATTGAAGTCCGATGACAATAGAAAACACCCTGAGTTCGCTAATTTGGTGCTGGAAATATTGACTGGAGATCCAAATGTTGGAGAAAAAATCATCTTTTCGGACGAAGCCCATTTTTGGCTCAGCGGAAAGCGTTCGGCCAAGCATCAATGCATTCATAAAGATTGACTGTTTGGTGCGGTTAATGGTATGACGGCATCATCGGACCTTATTTCTTTCGAAATGAGGAAAGAGACACCGTCAATGGGCTCAGGTATAGAGCGATGTTAACCGACTTTCTGTGGTCAGAAAGTGTTATGAAGGAGAAATTTGGCGACTGTGTTATCTAACGCTGCGATCGTGCGATTTTACACCACTCAATTATTTTTTCTGGGTCCACGTTAAGTCCTTAGTCTAAGCTAATAAGCCAACCCATTGCACAAGCTGGGGTCCAACATTCGACACGCCCGAATAACGCCGCACATATTGGTCCGAGTCATATCACATATCACCTAACCAGCAAAGCAGAGTCAGTCATTTGAATGATGTGCTATTTTACACATTTTTTCGGGCTTTCATACGTTACCAGTACGTATGTATTGGTCGAAAGATAAGGACAAAAAAGTCATTTGAGTCAGAAACTGTATGAGAAATGAACAGATTCGATTCCATAAAGCAAAACATACATTTATCAGATAACGATCAAATGGATAAAAGCGACAGATTTTCAAAACTAAGACCTTTTTTTTTTGATTTGATAAATGAAAAGAACATGCAGTTTGGAGTGGTATTCTCTCATAAAATGTCTATCGATGAGGAAATGGTGCCATATTTTGGACGACATATCACAGTTGTAAGATGTACATCAATGGAAAATAAATTAGGTTTGGTTTCAAACTAAGGTGTCTATGTAGTTCCAATGGTTATTTCCATAAACTCATACCTTATATGACAACAAGCACTTACAAATATAAATTGGGACTGGGAGCTGTCAGTTGTTCAGCACCCATCCATTTTTGACAACTTCTTCTGTTCGTACAGTGTTATTCTCCTTCCTGAGAGAAAAGGGTTAGTTAAAAAAAAAAAAAAAAAAAAAAAAAAAAAAAAAAAAAAAACCGCGCGCGCAACCAAGGGGATACGAATACCCTTTTACTGGCTTTTCTCCAGGGCGCGGGTGGGTGGTGTACTCGCTTGAAACTCAAGTGTGTTTGGTTTCGATATTTTTCCCAGAGGTGGTTGTCAAACTAGACGGGACGAGCCAGTGCATCCTCAATTAGTGGGTCTTATTACGTGCTAGTTGTTAGTTATGCCTTCATGTCAGAGTTGACGCCGCCGAGATTTTCATATAACTACATACAAATTCTATAAAGTGTTTTTCAGAGAATTTCCTTGCACGGGATTCGAACCCGCGACCCTCTGCTTGAGGAGCCTATGCATGTACCACCACTCCACGGCCACCCCTTATGGTGGTCTGTAATAGCGTAATGGAAAGTGTGAAAAAACGAAAAAAGAGAGTCGCAGTATTTATGGTTCTCCTTTTGACAAAAAACAAAAAATCTTGTTAGAAAGATGGAAGCGCAATACTGTGGTACAGTTGCAACCAATAACTGCATAAGAAAAAAAGGAACGTTTCCATTCCATATGGGACATATTGATTTGCATGACAACGTATTGATTGACAGCTTTATTGTTAATAACTGGAAAATATCAATGATCAATCAAAAATGACGCAATTAGAATTTAAGTCCAACATAGCAGTCACTCTAATGAAAATGAATGAATCAGGCATCGAAAAAGAGTATCTAGGCGAAGATATAGCTAGACCAAGTGACTTAGTTAACCTTCCTTCCTAAAATTCCTACACATGGGAATTCAATTTAATAATGTAGGAACCGTGATAGTAGAAGAGCAAAATAAAGCAAGAATAGCATGCAGGACAGCGTAAAAAGACATACATGGGTGTCAAGTGTCAGGTGCATCTTCACACGAATAGTTTTCAACTATTCCACACAATAAGGTTTATTTTGCAATACTCCCAACATTTTGTTGTAGAAAACCTAAAAAATGTAATTGTTTTCCTTATAAAAAGCTATTTGAGTATATTTGTATACTTACACTTGCGGTCATAAAAACCGCATCACCTAATGAGTTCTCAAAAAATGCCTAATTACATCAGATCGTAAGGGTTTTTCCCATATTAATAAGGGGAATTCCGCATAGCGGAGTTCGGCCTCGTATTCAGTGCAAAAAAAATCAGTTTGAATTGAGTTCTGACGGGGACAATTAAAAAAAAAAGTGAAATGTCTGGTAAATATCATCAACTGACTCTTGACGAAGAAGTTCAAATATTGACTTTAGTCGAAGATAGGGTTGGCTATCGTGAGATTGCGGTTAAAATAGGATGCTGTCATTCAACTATCGTACGACTGATGAAAAAAAAAAAAAAAGAAAATTTGGATCCACTGGAAAGGAAAAAAGGCTCGGGACGAAAACGTAAAACAACCCAGAAGACGGACAATGTATTACAACGAATTAGCATGAAAGATCGCTTTAAAAGTGCTGTCCGTATAAGAGCAGAGTTGAGTGAATTTCATCAAGTTGATCTAAGCACCAAAACCATACGCCGACGGCTACGGGAGATAGGTTTATATGGAAGACCACCAGCGAAAAAACCTCTCCTAACTACAAAAATGAAAAAAGCTCGCTTGACGTGGACAAAAAAGTACAGATTGGACGCAGGATGATTGGCGATGTGTGATATGGACCGATGAAAGTAAATTTAAATAATTGTGCGCCGACAATTTGCCTTACGTACGACGGTCAGCAGGTGAAAGGTTCAAGGACGAGTATATAGTCAAAACAGTGAAGTTTCCTCAAAGCCAGATGGTTTGGGGATGTTTTTCTTTTTACGTTTTGGGCCCTTTGCACTTTGTTTATGGAACTATGAACGCTCAAAAGTATGGAGAAGTAGTAAGGGAGTTTTTGGTATCAGCAATTGAACAGCATCATTCGTATACTGACAAGTGCATTTTTCAAGATGATTCTGCACCTTGCCACCGCGCCAAATCCGTAAATAAAGTGTTATAAATCAACTTCTAGATGTCTACTTTATAAATTATACACATACAAGTCACAAGAGTCTTTCAATAATTTTCAGCTCAAGACAACGTTTGATGACCTCGGAAATTACCAGACTAGACTGGCCAGCTAATTCGCCCGATTTAAACTCAATCGAACACTTGTGACATGTAATGAAACGTAAGGTGGCTGAACATAAACCAGAGAGTAAAAAAAAGCTAAATGAAGTTCTGGAACATGTATGGAATACTGAAATTTCAAGGCATATTACTGAACTTCTAGTGAACTTGATGCCTTCTAGAATAAAAGCGGTTATAACCGCCAAAGGAGGAGCAACTCGGTATGGATAATTTTTTGGTAAAAGTGGCATATCTAAACATCTTATATACACATACATAAAAAATGTATCGTTTGACTTTGTTAACCAATGACTGTATTAAAATATTTAAAAAAAATAAGAAAATTAACTGGTTTTTCTTTCTTTGTTAATATCTTTTTTCAAACATTCAATAAACAGATGGAAATTAGATAGAAATACTTATAAACTACTGCGGAGTTCTCAACAAAAATTTCATTTCATTATAAAAATTATTATCGTAGTTATTAACAATATTTCAATCATTTTGATATGGTGCGGTTTTTATGACCGCAAGTGTATATAATTAAAGGTTGGGCCAACAGCTAGTGTGGAAGTTTTTTTTTTTTTATTAAATTAAACACACATTTATTGTGAAATCAATTTAGAATTTTATTTATTAATAAAGTTCGGTCTATGGCAAATACAAATGAAATACAACATCGTTCATGTGACCACCATAGCTTCTGTTGCAGGCGACCATCCGGGGATCAAAATTATCCTGATTCTCATTATTGGAAAAATAAGTGTGTAAATGGAGGCAATTTCAGTTTGGATGTTATGTTTGAATTGTCGCTGGGCTATTGACATAGACCTTAATCTTCAGATAACCCGACAGGAAGAAGTCTAAAGGTTTCAAATCGTATGACCTTGAAGGGAAATCACACAATAAATTGATTGATTGATGGCTTGTGTGGGCGGTAGCACAATCCTGTTAGAATCAGAGATCGTTAAAACCCAATTCATTCAATTTTGGAAAAAAAAAAAGCCGATCAACATGGTGCGGTGAGGTTCTCCATTCACTGTAACTGTCTCTTCAGCCAATGATGCCGCCAACCCATAATCCGCACCATACAGTGACTTTTTTGGGATGCATTGGTTTTTCGTGAATCTCGTATGTGTTCTCCGGTTTTCAAAAATGACAATTTTGCTTATTTACGTACGTACCCATCCATCCAAAAATGCACTTCATCGGAAAAGATCAAATTCGCGAGAAATTGTCCTGGCGATCGAACATTCAGTTTAAAAAATCGGCAACTTCGTACATGGTCCAAAGGTTTCAATTATTGTGAAATTTGGATTTTATAGACGTAAAAATGAAGAACAGCTGTTAAAATTGGCCATAAGGTGCCATAAGTGAGGCCCAATTGATGACTTCGGCGACGAATTGAGGTGCCTGTTTTCAGTGGTGATGTTTTGGTTAAGTATGCTCATCATATGGAGTTTGAACCATTTTTTTTAAAAACGGACTCACTAGGGCAATTCTGTTAACCGAAAAATTCACGAATTCTACGAAATGTTACTTTTAAAAATCGCCCATTTTCGTAATAATATTGAATAACAAAAATGCGTTGTTGCGTGATAAACGATTCCATGACTAAAATTGCCAGTCTGTATGACATCTGTCAAAAAAATCAACCAGATTTAATCCAGTAAATGATAGTGATTGACAGCCAACATTCACACCATCTGTTGGGCTCACACTTTATAAAATTCAGTAAAAACATCAAATGAGTTTTATTTTCTAACCTTGTTAAAGAGGAAATAAATCATTTTTGATCTTCAAAACTCTTGACACGTCAAATTTAGGGCAACATTTAGTTGGAAACAATTAAAGTAATCGCAATTACAAGATCAAAAATATCCCATTTGTTACATGAATATGAATAAATTTAAAAGATATATTCTTAATAGGAGTCGAAACAGGGCAGCGTAAGACCTCCGTATCTTTAGGAGTCTTCGTTTATAGTCTTCGGCACATTCTACGGAACACCCTGTATATATATTTGCAAGACTTGATCAATTTATAGAGTGTGATAAATCATCATGACTAAAAGAACATTTTCTATGAATATTAAGTTGTATTCAACAACAACCAGTCTTACAAAAACTCACCAAACATGATAATCAAATCCAAAGGTCATCTTTCCGTTAACTACGACTAGTATACGGACATATAAATGTATGTATAGTATGTTACTGGTACATCATACATCTAAAAATGTGACTTTTACGTTTATAGATAAACAATCTGTCCAGCCACTCAGAACGGCAATAAAAAAAAAGCAATAATTTCTAAATTTAACACCCTCGTCCCAGAAAACAAAAACAAAACCAAAAACAACAAATCTTTCTCTCAAGTTTTTGTTAAATTTTTGTCAAAGCAAACTACTCGTACCAAATGCAAATCTACTTTCTACTAACGTGCCAAACTTGCAATGAAATACGACACGATCAATTTATGACAACGAGTATTTCAATGTCGTATTGTCGTACAAATGTATCGTATCATCGTATCTTTCTATTTGTTATTTCGAAATATTGTGCTTGTAATAAAAACTGCAAGGGACGTGCAATTATTTAACTCATTTCGACAACAGAAATCGTCCGGAAAACCCAATTATTCTACCCCGGCGATCATGAAATTTGTCTGTCTAATGCAATGCCATGGTAGTTATAATGATGATAATGAGACGTTGATATCTAACTATTGCTTTGCTATTTTGGTTTTTTGTTAAATCGGGAATTTAAGTTCAAGCTAAATTCGAAAGGGGTCATGGCCAATCCATACAATTAAACGAGTATGCACGGCATAGCACACATAGAAACGGTGATCTACAGTCGCAAAAAAAAAAAAAAAAAAAAAAAAAAAAAAAAAAAAAAAAAATCCATTAGATACGAAGCGCGGATCTATAGAATTGTGTTAGTAGCACCCCACCCGCCCTGCTCAAAAATCTAAAACTAACATGTAGTGATCATGAGAATTGAGAATGAAAATGAGATTGAGTTTGAGATTCAAGAGAAAAAGGCTCCAAAAAAAAGCTCCCACTTTTCTCTTTCGAACCGATCGTTCTGACGATGCAACTCTCTGGCGAAGATCGTTTGAGGTTGTATTAGAAAATTGTTTGTGTATCGCATTCGTATGAGCGATACAAGTGCCAGGGTAAGAGTGTAGTTAGTCGGCGCTGTATAAGCATGCGCGAGTGCGTTACCCTCAATGCATCGGAGACATTTTTTTTTTTTTTTTTTGTTTTATCTGCAAATTATAATTCTACGAGTGTCGTACACGAATACAAATAGGGGACGGAATAGATTCGAATGCGACAAACACAAGAGTCAGTGTGTTCGTTTTTGATTTATATGTTTTTTGTTTTTTAAATTGTTTTACTTTTTTTTTTTTTAAAGAATATTTTTGGCAAAACTGTGAGCTGCATTTGTGTGAAGACAGAGCCACCGACCGCACGATGACAGCTATACCTACAACATTGAAGACGAGCGCAACCATATGCACATAAGGCTAAGGCAAACATTTGAAAATTTTGCCATAATCGCGGCTTTTTTTTTTTTAAGAAAAAGTTTTTTTTTTTTTTTTAGATTTTATTTTGGCAGTGTGCATTTGATTTTTTTTTTTTTGTAGATTCTACCAGAACGTTGCTAAATTTGTTTTTAAAGTTTTACGAGTATTTTTGGTGAGTTGTGGTTCTCTGTTTGTTTGTCGGTGGCTCTCCTTCTCTCTTTGCGGGAAAAGGTTAAGAAACTCTTCGGGTTTAATAACATTTTCAAGGTTAGATAATAAAAAATAAAAAAAACAAATATTGAACAATCGGTCTACGCGATGCGGTGAGCTTTTTTCGCCTTTTTTTTATCCGAATTCCCTCATTCGTTTATAGAATCGGCGCAAGGCAGTAAGTTTCGTTTTGAGCTTTTCTTCGATTGCTTCCATAATCAATTAATTTTCCCATTGAATTTTTCAATGGAGCATGAATAAATTTGAAGGTAATGTGAGCCTCTTACATAATCGATGGTCAACGCAGAGGGTTCGTCACACTCATTCAGGGTTCCTGCATAAAATTTCATTCACCACCAATGGACGGACTGACTTCCTTTTCCTGCTGATGGTTGTGAATTGAAAGCGAAACGATGACGATTATAAATGAATAGGTACCTACTCATTCATGTGATTACGAGCAATCGAAGAAAACTGAAAGCAAAACAAAGAACAAACGATAAAGGGAAACATGAGGCCCTCTGTTGTGTGTGCCCTTGGTACGAGAATGCATTCTGAAATTAATTGTATTTCCTCATACACTATACTTGTAGTACAATGTGTTGTCACCCTAATAACCGCATTCCTCAAATTAGTTTTCTTGGAATCCTAATTAATAATGATCAAGTGATTCTAGTCAGTCCCATGAGCAATTTTTTTTCCCACACCACATCACAAGCCAATGGCTCTTCTCATCATTGGACCCATAGGTTGACGGTAGTTTGTTGTTAGTGCTATTCGTATCTGAAATAAGGGCTGTTGTGCAAAAATTAGGTAGCTAAACACGTCTACGACACGACAACACAATATCTCCCATACATGCAGCCATACTCCTACTATTAAGTTTTATTTTTATTTTTTTATTTTTTTTTTTTTTTTTTTTGCAAAGTAGAGAACGAAACAGAGGAGTATCAACAAGTCTGCTCACACTGTTTCTAACGGCTAATTGAGTGTAACTATGGTCAAGGCCAACGGATGTAGTAAGCCATTGCTGTCTCTCTGTCAACCAAGTTAGCCAGCCAGTCAGCCAGCCATCCAGTCACTCAGCCAGTTAGTCCGTCAGCTCTGTCTAGGTATTGCACTCTTGAAACGGTATACTCGTATTCCTACATAACTTTGTATAAAATTCATAAACAGAAGACTATGTGTGTTTGTGAGTCAGTCAGAAACAAGAACGCTTAGCAGAGATCAGCTAAACAAAGCAAATTACGCTCTCACATTCTCTATCGCTATTTACAAGGAAGGCTAGTTCTAGTACACTGAAAGAAATTTTCTGAAAATTTTTATTTCACCCACAACGACCTCTCGGATGGGGGTTATAAAGCCGAAATTGATAGTGTTTCGCCTTCAGGTTGGTCACTTTATGTTGAGGTTAGTAAAGGGTTTGTCATTAGATGCAAACAATCGTTTGAAAGATGTCTGACATTTTATCGCTTCAGCAATGTTTACAAATCATGTTTTAATCCAAATGACTTTCACGTGTATCAGTTACAGTAGTAGCCGTAAGGTGCTCTCTGCAGGAAGCCGTATTATCCAATGTCCTCTAGTCTTCGGTCATAAATCATAGGCTACAAAACACAATTAGTTATGCTGATAACCTAATAGCCATTATTAAGGGCAGAGAGACTAACGTAGAGACTGCACGTATGCAAAACGCCATTAAGACAGTCCTAGACTGGTTGAACCAGAGAAAATCTCTCCATAATTCCAAATAAGGCTGTCATAGTTCCTTTCGCTAAAAGAAAAAACATAAATTTGTGTAGTCCGACGAGGTCAAATCTCTGGGAATAATTCTAGACAAAAGTATCAACTAAAACTCTGACTTAAACAACAAAATAACTTAAGCAACCAATGCTCTATGAGCCTTCCGTCGCATGTATGGCAGCACATGAGGGATCTCTCTAAAGATCACTCACTGGATCTATGCAATGATGGTCAGACCCATCATAACATATGCTTCTATAGTATGGTGGACTTCAGTCATGCAATTTTAGAGCTCAATAGAGTACAACGTCTTGCATGTTTTAGATATTTTTAGAGCCTTTCGGAATCGCGCCTCAAAGCTGCAATAAAAGCAATAATATGACCTGACTAACGCGCGTGCACTAATATAGAAACAAAGTGACATTACACATCACTGCATGTCTGGTACAAATTAAAAAGTTAAGTCTTAGCAAACACCCGGACCTATCCGAAATACTGGAACTTGATATGATCTGCGCGGTAACAGACCGCCTTTAAAAAAAAAAAAAAAACATTTATGCCAGCAAACAGCCATTATGGCATAAAGTCGTATACGAATGGTTCTAAAATAGAATCAGGAGTGGGAGCTGGATTTTATGGATCAAACCTAAATATAACCATAGCCACGTGCAAAAGTCCCAGTGTATTCTAGACAGAACTCCACGCCATTAAAGTATGTCCCAACCATATTTAAAGCTTTGGTATCAAAGGCGCATACATCCATATATTCATCTACAGTCAAGCAGCTATAAATGCCCTTAGCTCGCACACACTAAAAATCAATCACAAATCCTAAAAAAAAAAACTAGGCTCCAGTAACAAAACAAAAATGTGGTGGGTTCCTTGTCATGAGGGTATTGATGGAAATGAAAATCCTGACGAAGTGACCAGAATGGCCTCAAAAACTTTCTTAAATAGACCTGCGCTCTGCACCCCTAAATCAGTAGTTAATTTAGCTTTTAATAGCAGTCGGGATGCATATCATATTAGCAGAATAGCTCAGGTCTAACACAGGCCAAACGACCCATCCTGCCCTATAACAAAACAACCAGTAGATGTCTAAATCTAAATCGGTACGATATCAAAAACCTAGTAGGTTACCTCAGAGGATATCACGGTGTAAGATATCACCTCAACAAAATGAATGTAGTCGACTCTCCAGAGTGCCGACCTTGTCGAGAGGAAGACGAAATTGGTGAACACATCTTCCGTTGTCCAGCCCACAACGGAATTTGATGGAATATATTCATCAGGGAACTAATGAATTCCTCTGCTAGAAGTGTTATCAACTTCTATTCGGAAGGTAGAAAACACCTATTAGCTACACCTACGGCTGTTATTGTTCACAAGGCTAGCAGATGAAAATATTTTTCAAAGATTCTAGAAGCTGATCTATACCTTTTGGCAGCAGCATGACGTCAACAAGGGAAGCAATCTGAAGTCATCTCTTTTTGTAGTCTATCTGGTAAAATTCACCCCAGTTTCAGGTTTTAAAGCAAAATCTCTTCTCACCATCCAGCAAAGCGATCTACTAGGAGTTTGTCTAGCTGAACAGCTTAAGAAAGCAAATTCTTAAAGCGTATCCAGTTGGTCCGACGTTAGTAATAATTGTATGGGATTCAAATACGCGTTGTTCTACTAAATTAAAAGGAGCCTATAGTGGAATTATGAAGGACTATCACATTGATGGACGCTATTGTTAGCCGTTGATGCAAGAGTACGTTAAGACAAATTCTGCGCTTTTGTCACCCACATAGCATTAACATAACATTATGCGATGATCTAAAGAAAACTACACATCAAAAGCCAATGCTTTTCTATGACAACTTTTCGATAGCGGACGTTGGAATGAAGCGGCGTAATCCAATAGAATTAGTGAGGCCTGTACCGTTTCCTATGTCAATGTGAAATAAAAAAATTTTAAAGGCTTATTCTGACAGCCTAGAAGGCGGCATGTACATTTGCAGTACATGATCAGCGGACATCATGGATTCAGTTTTTGTGTACTTCAAAGAGAATAGTCTTGACTTGATCTTATAATGATTACTGTCCAATTTCGCACTGCTGTAGTTTGTGTGGAAGCAATCATCAACCTATTGCCCATCACAATCCAAGATCATTGGAATGTTGTAAAAACTGTCTTTACATCCAGATTGTAAGATTGCCTCTAATCAGAAGAAACCTAAACACCCTTTAGTTGAATAAACTTCTCCGCCTTATTCTAAAACTCATTCTGATAAAAAAAAAAAATAAAAAAAAAAACAAACAAACTTGATCAATCTGAACTCTAATTTCAGATGACCTTTATACAAAATTCAACTACGCCGCATTAAATAGGTTTGAACATTTATCCAACTTTCAATGCGAGTTCCTGCCAAATAGATGTGTCAACTGTACATACATATACGCTCACACTATACGAATTCCTATAACCTGTGTCCTGTTCAATAAACCTGATAGCAGATGAAATTAATTGTTTAACAACCTGTCATTGTAAATCGATTGTTTTAAAAATACAAAACCCATTTAGCATAAAGGATAGTATGGGGTACTACGGGAGGTAGGGTAAGTAGTAGGTATTCATCAAGCTTTTATACAAAGCAAAACAGGGCAGTCACCTCATCGTTTTGATTATCGATGTGACTAAGGAAATCAGTTGAAATTAGTTAAAACCAGTTTTCGAAAAGGAATATTTATCGATTCCATCATTTCGAGCAGGCCTTTTAGAAATGCCAATTCAATTAATGCAGGACTTTATTGGTTTTTCTTTTAAGATTCAATTTTTTTGTTTTATTTTCCACGCCTTGTCATGGTGAAGGGGTTTTTTGAAAATATAATGCAGAACGGAGAATGAACGTTTTCGAAAATGCTTAGATATATGGGAATGCCCCATTTTTTATTAATTTTTTGTATCGTTTCGTTTGGAAATCGTTTACGCATGAAGTGTATTTCCTGTAGCAGGAGTACGATTTAGTAGTTTAGGATCCTAAGTTTCGCCAGATTAAGGTCATATTGGCTGTGTTTTCAATTAAAATGCCAAATAATGTAGTAAATTTTTTAATTCAAACATTTTGTTGAAAGGTCCTTATTAACAATTGAGATCATGACAATTTCTGAGTCGTTCTGGTCATTTCATCTGTCATCTTGCTTACCTTAACTACCACATGAAGTACGACTCTCTCAATACAAAATCAATCGATCATTTGAAATGGAATATGAATCGTTTTCATGTTCGAAGGACCAATATTATGCTTTGCAAAACAGCTTTTGAACACTAAGCATGCTGCCTTTCCATTCGATTCACAGATCGACTCCGAGAACATAGAGTCAGTATTTTACTTCAAGTGGCAATAGAGTCTATCGAGGCATCTTCCCTCACTGCGTGTCATTTGAGACTGCGAAAACTTTTCTGATCGGAGCATTATTGTTTAATCACTCAGATAAGATTGTTGTGGGAGGTGGTATAAAGAATCCCAGATCACTACGGTTACAGATGGGCTTATTGTGATATTCTCCATTTAGAGCTCATTAGGAAGGCGGCAACGTCTTTAGGTGAGCTGGCAGTTATATGGTAGGCATTTACCATTGCTTCTTTCACAAGTTCCAGATGAAGTGGTCGGATGTTATAAAGTTCAAATAACTTTTCATTGCAACAGTTGCACAGACACAGGCTAGTCTCTGTAATTTGTTGAGTTTGGCCTGTGATAGGATCTTGTATACGATGTAAGGAACAAGTTTTCTGGAACGACGCAGGTCAGTGTGTCTCCCTTCTTGGGGATAGCTTAGATTGCGTTCACCTGAGCCTTCTTCAGAGATAGCTTTATGTATGTTACACATTAACAAGTCAACTACTTCAGATCTAGCAGCCACATTGATTTTTAGTTTAAATTTGTGTACATAGCTATCCACACACTTTCTAACTCGACGAGCGGAAATGCTGTTGATATTGGTCATCATCCCCGTTGAACAGCCTATAGAGATTCGTAGTATGCTTTTGGTCAGAAATAATGTCGTTAGGATTTTTATTTTTTGGTGAAGTCTTCGAGGATCATTTCTGCAGAAGTTTTGAAAGCCTCTTTACTTAAATATACTTTTTTGCCCGTAGAGCTTGAAACCAGCCCTTGTCTTTCTCAGCAGCACCGCCTTATATATTTCCTGTTTTGCAGCATGCATCTGTTGGCACTATTAATCAAAACACACGCTTAGTTAATACCCAGCATACACTTAGGTATTTTTCCCTTGAGAGGTTTTTGACAGATTTGATCAAAAAGGGCTTCTCCGATTGCTGCTGATTTTCAAAGTAGGCAGGTACTCCTTCGCTGCTTTGGCATCCGGTACATTTATCGGTAGTGCAGCTATGCTAAAAAATGTAGTGGTACGGTTCGAATTGAAGTTTGCTTCTCTGAACATATGGACAACCAAAATAGGTACTAAAGTTGTGTCTTGCCTCGGTTTTTCGATCAGAAAACTGGTAGATCTCTTTGAAAAGTTAAAGTATGAGAACCATTCTGGCTATTATCACATTTCGGTCCTTCTAAATAGAAATAGTGCTTGAATCTTGAGTCTACTTACTAAGGTAGCTTTTGAAGCGACTAAATACAGAAAGACGTAGAGTATTTGTGCCTAGCTTGGGTCAGAAAGCCTACGTGATGACTCGCAAAAAACAAAAGATCTGAACAGTTTTTATTCCTGGTTAGTCTAAGAAATTGCGAAAAAAAATACCCTTCTCTAGATGGTAAAACCAGTTTACACCATCCTTCACCTACTGCAGGGAATGTGTGTACATAAGCATACGAAAAGGATGCACAAAAACAATTCATCGACTACCTACTTCCTGTAAGTGAAACTAGGCCATATGCTTTGCGTTCCCTTAAAAGAAGCCATACCACAGTAGTCCCTGTATTTGTATATTACTTGCACACGCCAACAAGAAGTTGCAAATCTCAACAAAGACGCAAATAAAAAAGACACTAAAGGAATGCAAAAAAAATAAAAAAATAAATGAATAAATAAAAATAAAATTAACCAAATATTTTTTCCATGTGCAATGTATAGATCTAGTCATGTCCACCATATTATCCATCTTGTACTTCAAGGCGCACTATACACCATAATACCACCACCACCACCCAGAAGCCAGATCCAAACTTGTAGCCATCTCCACATGCCGACGGAAACCAGAAGATACGACGACGACAATGAAAGGCACAGAAACCGAATAGCACAACGCAAAGCGTACCTAATAAAAGAGAACCAAAGAAAAGAAAGCAAAGGAATAGTGCAAAAAAAGACGATGAAGCACACGCAAAAAAAAAAAATTAAATAAACAAGAGGATTCCAGAAAAAAATGTGTTAGTGGAGTAGTTTCCATTACGTCACCTCTTCCATGAGTCCCCATCGACAAGTCTATCTCTCTCTACATATATATAGTATAGACATAGAACACACAGAGTATCTATGTACGTACCTACATATCTGTGGGAACAGACAACAGGCTTAACGCATGTTCTTTTCAAGATCTAGGCGACAAGACGACACTGAATTGAAACTCTACTTCTACATACATCTACATACATAGCCAGGCAGATTGGGTTTGTGTGTTCAACGTAAATGGCCAACGCCAACCGCAATTGAAATCGAAAGTGCCTCTTACCATAGCTACATAGCCATTCCATCACACACAATCACATCATAGCCATAGCTATAACTCGATCTATATCACTGGTTAGCTATGCACTCCTCGCCTTCATAGCCGACACAGTTCATGGTCTACTTATACATCGAAAGGAGTGCATAAAGTGATTGGAGACGTAAGGGACTCTCCTTCCTAGTTAGGGGTGAATTTTAACATAGAGGCTACACAAGTAACTCGGATAGTGTAGCGTGTACATTTGCAGTTGTAAACTTCACACACACAATAGTATATGTAGCCACTAAGCGATCGTGCAGAATGGAGTGGATCGTGGCAATAACAGACCGATCCACCAACCCATTCCGTCTAGACTAGATGGGGAATAATGTGTGCAGATTCGGATTCCAATTGCGATTGTTTTGTTGTATTGTACGTGTATATATAGTACCATTGCGGCTCAACAACGGATGTGTGCTTACTGTCTGGGAAGGGTATAGACTTGATAATAGGCACTATAGCAGCATACTACTACTACAGATCGACCATAGTTTGCCATTGACAATGGAATACCCGCACAAATCTGTTTGCCATGCATATGGATCCCGTCGCGCTACCCCGATAACAATGAATTCTATTGACAGCGACTATTATGATACATACAAATACTTTCCCCATAGGGGAACAACAGATGATGAGATGATGGTACAAATGTTCTTGAAACATGGTCTAGTGTCAATATGTCGTATCGGTTGTCAGTGTCATTGTTTGGACTTCGAAAAGATGCAATTCTTATCTATACAATGCAACTTACCCGCTTGTCAATTTCAATAAACTGTCAGCCACTCATAGTAAACCCTTCACACTAATGGGGGATGAGATTTTTGTATCTTCGCTTTCTATTATCCTCCCTAACACTATGTTGGTAAAACACAAAAATCACTTAATTTACACGACCCACGATGACAGGTGACAGATGACAAAATGTCAAAACTGCTACCCGTTTCGAATTCGATTTTTGAACACGATAGCCGACGATAGTTCATAAACACATGCGCTCCAACGGAAGGAAAACGTTTGACTGAAACAGAACGGAATAAATTCGCCAAAGATCCTTAATCGTCGTCCACTGTCTACACGGTCTCGTCTCGAGTATACGGCACGGCTTTACGCGCCTCTTGACAGTCGTGAAACATGGAAAAACCGAAAAATACGAAAATACAATACAAAAAGAAGGAACACATTAAGGAAAAAACAAATAAACAAGTAAAGTGCAAGCGACGAACAAGAGGAGTACAGTAGGGCGGCTTCAATAAAAAAAATTGAAAAAAAAAAAGAAGAAAGCGACGACTATAAGTAAAGTGGAACAAGTTGAACCGGTGTTTGTGTATTTACGAGAAGTGCTACATATTGATAGTGAAGGACTTGTGATGTAAAAGTGCTCTCGACGGAAACTAGGAGCAGTGGGAGCTGAGAAACGTCCAGGGTTTTTTTTTTTTTCTAGAAAGGAAAAAAAAAGTAAAGCTCCAAGGGCAAAAGTGCTGCAAATTGAAGTGACTGTCAACAAGTTTAGTTCAGAGGTGGCTAAATGTTTCACTTTGTGGCATGACACAAATCCGGTGCATATTTGATGGATAAATTTGATAGAAAGTACTCGTCAGCAGTAAAAAAGAATTTAATTTTGGAAACTGCGACGAAACTATCATGAGAGACCATATATGTACAATCAGAGAATGCATACAATTGCCCCTTTTCAACAAACATGGTCATTAAAACGTTAGTAATCCGAAATTTAATGAATTCTCTAAAATGTTCTTGTTAATCTATTATGAGAGAAATATGTATATCATGACAGAATAAACTCAGTCGCAAAAGGGCCCATGATGCGTAATGTTCAGCGACTGAAATTTCAGTCTTTAGAATGTCATCAATAAAGTTCGTAAAGCATATAAAAATTAAAAACAACTGAAATATGTCTCGTGAGAGAATAATTGGAACAATAAAGCGATGCATTAATTGGAACAATAAAGCGATGCATCAATTAGTTAAGGTATCGCCTCGTTGAAGTTTAATGTATGAAAAAACGTAGATTTTGCAGATCGTATGAATATGTCTATTCTTCTTTTTCATAAATATATACATACAAGTATGTAGAATTCGTGTCTGCGATAGAATTGTCCTAAAAAACTAGAAAGACCAATTATAGGAGGACTTGAGAGCTATGATTATTTGTCGTTTGAAAAACTACGCCTGAGTTTGCGAGTCCTAGTCTGTTCAATGAAGCTGAATTTTATGAAACGGCCAGGGCTAATACAAATTTTTTTCGATTGAGATCGCTTTAAAATACTCGTATGAGATAAATATCATGCAACACCACGTAATATATGTGTATTTCAAGAAAACGAAATTAGGTTCCGTAGCATTGAAAAGATCAAAGTCAAAGGTGCATTTCTTTCAAATTATGAAGGCCTATAAGCCATAGACAGGGTGTACTGAGAGCTATTCATTGGCCTTTGATACGCGGAGAAAAGACGAATAAATACATAAAATACATATCGTCTGGTGGGAACGAAATTTCGAAACCGGTTCACTGTGAATTGTTCGCTTTATGTTCCATGTTCCAACTCGCTTGGAGTTATTGGTCCTTTGAATTTTCATTTAAATGATTTTGGTAAATGTCCAGGACTGTGTTTAAGTCTAGTTTGAAGTAGTTAATGGTATTTTAAACGAATTGACGGTACTCAAACAGTATGAAACAAAGCTGCTCAATTTTAAGATTTTTCAGTACGTTTTGCGACATATGGTATGTTTTTAAATTGAAACTGTGACTGTTTCAATCAGACCACGGTATATTTAAAGTTTTGATTGAACTTGTGTATAATTGTGTTGTTATCATGGACTCCATCAAATGATGGAATGACAAAGCACTGATCTGGGTGTATCTGCAGCTAAATCCTTGTGATAAGGAGTAAACAAACTTCCATTTTCATGAGGCCTGATGAAAGATATTCCATTGCAGATGTCAGTTAACTAAAATGAAAAGTAAAAGCTAGCACTATGCCTACACATTCCATGTGTCACGAAAACCACCACATTGCAGTAAGCAGCAAAGAGATGCGCCGATCGTTGATGATCAAATGTATCAAAACTTGATGAACATCTAGCAGCTCGTGAACTCTACGAGCAGAGCAGAAACGAAGGACCTTACAACAATTGTGGAGCGTTAGAGCAGGAGATACAAAAAGACCCCAGGGACGCAAAGTCCGAACACCTTAAAAGAATGCTTAATGAAGCAGACGACAATCATTCCGTTGACAAGCAGACTATTCTGCTTAAATGACAGCAATTCCGTCTACACAACCAAAATGTGGCGAGAATAATCATTATCAAACTTTGCAACCATTATGTTGTTGAGTCTGATGGTCTATCCGCCGTGATATTCAAGGTAGCACGTGAGTTCCTCCTATGGGGCCTGCATCAGCTAATCTTCAAAATTTGAGCAGTTGGAAGGATGCTCAAGTTTGAAAACCTCTAAACTGTACCAACTTAAGAGGCATCAACATCCTGAACATCGTAGACATGACTCCGTCTGAAATACTATTCAAATGGGTGCAAACCTTTTGTCAACAGAATGATGGGTGGAAGTTTTCGCACTGAATTGCACTTTCCGCCATATCTGAGAAAGAGCCCAAGTGTTTCAGATTGATATCCATCACCATAACGCCGCTTTGCTTTTGGCAGCGCAAACAAGGACGAGCTGTTCTTCGTCTCATCCTTTTATCATCGGTAAGAGTAGACCAATAGGTGGTTGGTGACTTCGAACCACGAAAGAGTGAGATCCTTTATCATAGGCAAATATGTCACTTTCTGCGGTTTGACATGACGTCAAAAAAATAAATTGCTTTTTCTGAACGGGATTTGAACCCAGACCCTCTTGAGTAGTAGTCGACGAAGTTAACCACTGTATCATGCTACCACCGAAGGTACGTTTATACAAACAACTTACCAAATTATACAGTCCAACTTGCTAATATTAAAGTATAACTGAAATAGCTATAAGAGTTTAAGTATCTTTAAACCGTTTTTGTTTTTTTTTTTTTAACTCTACTTATAATAAGGAAAGATGATGTTTTAATTCGACACGGGCTTAAGTTAGGTGGGGGTGAGAACGATGGAAACAGAAGGAGATGGAACCTAGTTTATCAAAAAAAAGATGGCGGTACTAGATGTTTCTGAAAATGAAACGTAATATTGGAACGAGGAATGGTTGAAAGGGAAGTAAATTGCAGTAGAGTGGGACAATGGATATGGATTGCCAAAAGTTGTTGAACAACACAATCGTCGGAAACTTCACGATAATTGTAAGTTAAACAATTTAAGGGGATCAGAATTGGGTGGATGTTGGGATGGGTTCATGATGGTATGCGTAAAGCGAAACTGATTAATCTTCGTTGAATTCCGTTAATTTGCTTAAAATAGGTATCATAGTATGGAGATCATAATTGGCTTGAATATTCAACAATATAGATACCTGATGTTTGACGAAACTCAAGTGGGAAACCAAGATAACTCATTTGTCACACAATGAAGATACGTAAGGAAGATGTTCATCGTCGATGAAATACGACTAAGTACGGGTTGAAGAAGACGCGAATAAGTAACCGATTGAAATTTTTTGTAAATTATCTTTCATTGGACAGGAATCAACTGAAGACAATAAGTATCTGAGAATTTGTATGTTGTCCGCATAAACCGATAAAGAAGACAATGGCACTGATATGCCAGATAACTGCCTTGGGGGACTACAGAGAATTTCCTACTGATGGAGAAACTAGCTGTTCAAGATTTATTTAGAGTTGCCTCCAACCATCATGGAAACTAATTTTATGATGAAATGCGAAACTGATAAGTCTAAATCCATTGCAGAAATTTTAGAGAAAAATTTTTCACCTTAGAATTCTGTTTCATTAATCTATACTCCGGTATACTGCACTAAATTTATGGGTGTCATGTCTTTACATGAAGTCTGCAAGGGGCTTTTATGATTTTGATAATTATAATGAGGTTGATAATTGATTTTGTTGACTAAAAAGATTTCTCATCAAACTCAGTGCAACCTAAATCTATACCTAACAGGCTTGGAGTAGAACGTATAGAAGGAATCAACATTCTAAGTCGAACTTACCTACTCAATCCCTGCAATCTGAAACCATAGCAGAAATTCTATCATTTCTTATCTTAGGCTTAATGGTTCCTAGGACCACTCAAGTTATCTTTTGAAAGCCGTCCTTTGATTTCTAGGGTATCATTCAAGTCATGTGCCACAAGCTCCATACTCTCCTTCATGAGTTTACTCATCCTCATCACCTAATCACCAGTTTCTACGAACTCGTCGCCCATGACGCATTAAACGTTTACCAATCACAAAACAGTTGATAGTGTCTCGGCCAGAAAAACGGCACCAGTGTTTAAAGAGGCTTACCAACATCTTCCAAGGATCACAGCTGCATAAAGTGAATCTTTATTCTTCACAATCAACCCCTTCCACCACTCCGTAATTTTCTTTTCAGATGACAATCGATTTGTACTTATATTTCAATCTTACACAATCTTCCTTTTCTTCTCCTTCGTTTTGATTCTGATATTCTTGGTCTTGTAAGTTTCGTCGTAAAGCAAGTTGCAAGTAAGTATTAGTGTATCCACGTATCCACTGCGCGGATGACTACAGCGGGGTAGTGAATTAATAGAACAACAACGGATAACGGCCAAAAAAGGGATAAAGGAGGCGGAATAACAAATGTTGTAATAAATCTGGAAATTATTACAGCATTACAGGGAACTAGAATAGAGGGGTGGGTTTAGATAGTACTGGTTTTACCATCGTCACAGTTATAATGCTGTCGCTGTGTGTGTGAGTTTTAGGTTTTATGTGCGATGTATCTACCCCCTTGTCCACTATTTACTATCCATTTTCTGTATGCTTTAGTTATTGTGCAGTTCCTGTTTTTTTTTTTTTTTTCTGAATAATCTTTACAAGTAGGCGATAGAAATAGTACCTAATAGAATTATATGCTAAAGCTAAGATTGATATTTTTATGTGCCAAAATGGGGATTGCAATTCCACTAGTGGTGGCAGTTGCGAATGGGTGGAAGAGCTATGTATCTTAAGGCAGAAAGCGGTTAAATGAAAAAGGGAGTAAGGAAGGAAATGTGCAAATTTGGCATTGAAAATATGTAATCCTCCGGTTATGTGTCTCTAGAAGAAGGTTATAAAATTTTTCCAGAAATTCTTTTCACTGAAAATAGAATTGTCGATAATTTTGGAACTGAATGGAAATTAAAAAAAATAAATAAAAAATCGTGATATGAATAGGGGTGTGGGAAAGATTAAAACGGGGTGGAGAATATTGATGCCAATCTAAATTAAAAGGTGGGATGATGATAAAGATTAATTTGTCGGTAACGTACACACACATATGTATGTATGTTTTTACGAATAGATTTGCAAAGATTGCAAGGCAATCACCCTTATCTCTGAGCAATCAGATTCGAAAATCCAGTCCAGTGCATACTGTTTTGCCGACGGCATTTCGTTCTACTGAAAAACTGAACGAATGATTGTGTTCAACATGACAGAAGTTGATGTTAGATTTGGTCTGTCATTTAACAGTCACTTTGCTTCACTTCGTTTGTAATTTCAAAAGATATATGCTGCTGGGAGACAATTTTCTAACCATTGCATGCAAAAGCTAGTCTGCGATAATGTGTATCCGCCTTAAATTCCTCAAAATTTTGAAATGCATTCTGATCTGCCAAATGCCATTTTCGACAGGGCGAATTGTTGTCATGTGACGCCCTAGCCATTGATTTTGGTTCCCTCTACATCGTTTTTGAGAGAGGCAGTCTTCTTAAAAGCTGTCCAACTACTGGCGTACATTGAAGGGAACAACATTTTAAGGAGACACAACCAGTTGATGAACCAACAAAACGATATAGGCCCTGAAGCCGATAACCAGATAAGCACAGAATAATTTAAGAGTCAGCAGCAAAAAGACAACCTATCAAAGAAAAGCCATGTTTGCGGCAGAGTGTCTAAGAATAGGGAACTTTGACGAATTTGCAGTGTGGATCTAAAATAAAATAGATAGTATCCGAGCTATGTCAGAAGTGAAATTTCACCTTGGACGGATGTGTAGAAAGAGGCCGGCTACATAGAGATTTATCCAAGTGATGCGTCAAGTTTGTAGGGTGGTATTCTTGACCTGTTAAAACCTTCCCTCCTATTTCACATGGATCAACATTTTTTCTGTGCATCGTTTTTTGCGTTACCGTCTTTTTTCATTGCATATCGCTCAGGGGCGTGTAGAAATAATCCAGCAAATGACTAAATTGTTCGACGTGTAATCGACGAAACTCGAGTGAAGTGGGTGAGTTTGTGATACGCATAATACTAGACGTTTTCACCTGATCTACATACTTATTACAATCGTGCATGCTATGCTAGAGACTGTAACAAAGAACATAATATTGTATATCTCACGGGTTCGCAGCGACTTGGAATATCTAATATGGCTGTAGATGGCGCATATAGTATTGCAGTGAATTTTTCCCAAGCATCTAAGATACAGTTGAAAGAAAAACTTAAGTTCAAAGACGACGGAGAAGAAGACAAACCGCAGAACTGCAATTCTAACTCATTCTGGTGTTCTTTAGTGGCGTTGAAGGCACCCAATTTCACCGCAATGGCTTAACTTAACAAACAAAATCGCCACAAGCGGCTAATGAAGTGGCTTCCTTCCTTAGGTGACGCTAGGATGTGGTGCCTCCAGTTGTGCTTCTTGTGTGCGCCACCCAAGGTAAAGCTTCCCTCTAATACGTTGTCCGTTTCGGGTTTTATTCAAAAGCTCTGTAGGCTTGAGCATTGGTGTCCATTCGCTCTATTATACATGTCCCCTAGCTATCTCAGGCGCCTAATGAGCAGTTTTCTGACTAGTTCGATGTCGCTGTACAAATTTTATAGTTCGTCGTTGAATCTTCTCCCCAAAGCACGTCAACGCAAACAGGACCGAATATTTCTGGAAAGATTTTTCCCTCGAAACGACTGAGAATATCTTCATACGCTTTTAATAGCATTCATGCATGTCCATGAAGTGATAGTACTTGCGTATAATGTGACTGACTGTGGTGTGCATTTTGTTATGATGGCCGTACTACTTTGAAAACGACAAAGGATGGAGGAGTGGCGGCGATCGATGTCATACCATGATACCAAGCTGATTTTTGGGAACAGAACAGAATTCAGAAAATTTATGATTTTAAATCGGTGCAACATATTGGGCACAGCTCGTGAAATAAGCGCCGTTTGTGCTGAAAAATATTTGAAGCAAAGAAATTCGATGGACATCCTCCATTATGCCTCTACTATCCTCCGAGACGTTTGCCTGCAATCTGGTGGGCTTTTAACACCAATGTCCTTATCCTTATCCAGGATGGAAGAACAACGAGTCGAATAAGAAACACATGGCATGCAACAGTCGACAACGAAGCAAGTCAATAAGAAAAAAGCTATATAATCTCCAGAAATTCTCTGTGATGTCGCGTAGATATTTTAGAAGGAAGAACAGAACAGAAAAAGGTAAAGACCATGACGGCATAATATTAATTTGCCATTCAAAACCAAAAATCTGCGTATTTAATTCAGAAATAGGCCATTTTCGGTTATAAAGAAATAAACTGTTTTTCTTTTTTTTTCTAAGAACTTTCCCTCTCAGGAATTAATCGGCTGGCGTGAAATCGCACGATCACGGCGCCTTACTCACTGCTCCATTTCGCGATGTAATGTTATCGTCAAATCGAATATTCAGTATGTCAAGGGTTTTATCAGCAGTATTGTCACGCAGCGCTATCCTGCTGAGAACTACATATCTTCCGGAACAATTTCGTTCATATTTCCGATGAATTAATCATTAATCATTGACCTAAACTGTTGTAATGATCTTCGGATCTGCCGCCACACTGACACTTACATCGACTGCAGATACTCTAGCACGCATTTTACATTGAGTTTGTCTCACGAATCAAAAAATATCACGTGATCAACTATATATTTCTGAAATGAAGACGGATTCTCAAAATAAGATTGAATAACACGGAAGCCTTCTTTCGGTGTAAAGACCTAACCATAATAGACTTTTCAAAACCGAACGAAAAGCCCACCTAATTTCTGTCAAACTTTCAAGCTACCCACAATGTACATGAAAAACTTAATATTCTGTCAAATTGTTTGCATTTAAATTAGATTGGATTGGAAAAAATAAAATAGAAAATAAATTAAGTAAATTAAAAATTGCAAAACTATTGCATCTTGCAATGGAAGGAATAAGTATTCTCACAAAAATAAATGAAATAGAAAAGAAAAAGTTTTCTTTGTGCCATCTATCAAATATTCTATTGAGCCTAAAGTCAACGAAACTTGACGAAACCGAGCATAATCCCATTATATTCATGCAATACTATGAGATTTTCGTGTAATGAGATATTTCATTAAGCTGACTTAAGCTTAACATAGTCCATTATGGTAAGCCTGTAAGGTTGGACGGACACTTCCGAAGATAAATGTCAAACATCTATTAGACAAAAGTTGCCCCCTTAACGTGTCACAAAAGCTTGGAAGTGTCACTCGATTTTACTAACAACCTGAATTTCGTTGTAGGGTCGTGCAGTGTGCAGGCAATTCGTCGCACGGTGGAAAAGTTTGAGCTTAAATACACTCTTGAGATCCATAAGTCAGCAACCAGACAGATTGATGCGAAATGAAGAAAGCAACCGCCATAGCGGACAGTATCGAAGAAGTACCAAAAATGTCGATTCGGCACCGATCAGTTGAATTGGGTATCGCCAGAGAGTCAATCCGGCCTATGTTGCGATTGGGTTTGGGCGTACATCCATATAAGATTGTGCTGACGCAAGAATTGAAGCCGGATGACTATAGACAACGCACGTTGTGAGTTCGCTAATTGAGCACTGGAAATGTTGGCCGGAGATCCGAGTTTTGGCCAAAAAATCATCTTCTCGGACGAGGCCCATATTTGGCTTAGCTGCTGTATCAAGAAGCAAAATTTCCCTTATTGGAGCTAACACAATCCATAAGTGTTCGGCCAAAAATCAATGCATCCTCAAAGATTGACAGTTTGGTACGGTGTATAGCATGGCAGCACCATCGGAACTTATTTCATTCGAAATGAGGAAGATGACACCGTCACTGTCAATGGTCTCATATGTAGAGCGATGTTAACCGACTTACTGTGGTCATCGATATATCCGAACTGTGGTTTTAACAAGACGGCGCCACATGCCGTATAAGCGACGCAACGCCCGAAGTTGCAAAAAATACATTTAACAACTGGGTCATCTAACGGCGAGGGTTCATCAATTGGCCGCCGCGATCATGCGGTTTGACACCACTCGGTTATTTCCTCTGGGGCTAAATCAAGTCCTTAGGCCTTAGTCAACAAGCCAACCACTTTGGACGAGCATTGCCAATGAAGCCGAGGCGGCCATTTGGAATGAACGTAGCTTCAAATCAAATCATGAGGTGATTTACGTATAACCTACTAAACAAAAATGTGCTGCAAGATTTAATACCTATAAGAACTCTTTTAACGGTGTTTAAATTTCACGTAAATCGTAGATGTAAGCTACGCGACATTCTTCTTTTTTCTTTTTTTTCTTACAGACGTAAATTATAGTAGCTTCGAAGTATGGTGAACGCTTTGCTGAGATTCTTGTCTAAAGAATGAGAAATTGTCTGAAAGTAGAGTTTTAATAATTCGAGGTCGATGATTCGATGTCATCGATTTTTAAACAAACGAGATTGTAACATCTGCAAAACAGAAGCCTTGTGTGATTGAATTGGATATACTTCTATGTCTTCAAAGTTAATAACGGTATATATGTAGAGAGTGGACACTCCAGGAAATTGGATTATTTCTTTGTATTTTAAAAATAAATCTGATACTCTATATTTTGAATACGACTGACAAATGCCAACATTTCCAAAGACGCATATCTCTGTTCTTTACTTCTTCAAATATACAATGCGCGAATCGTAATAAAAATCTCCTGATCTATTTATACAAGTACACCTGTGTTTCCAAATTTCTAGAAAAGAAAAAAAAAAAAAAAAAAAAAAAAAAATAGATAGCCTACGACGCCATTCCTCAAACTACGCATCAAACAAATTCGCCAATCGGTGAAGCTATGGATAAAAATCATTCAAGGACAAAAGATTACAACTCAAAGGGCAGATTAGATATATGTTTGAATTTGAAAACCAATCACAAACTTTTGCGTTCTAGACAGCGGCGTAAGCTCATCATTTTTAAAAAGAGATGGATATAGGCAAATGTGTGTATTGTTATTATATCTGCGCAATTTCTATATGGCCAACAAGTTTCTACCTATCTCCTAAAATTTATAAAAAAAAAATTCACTTAATCACGTGACGTTTTTTTTTTTTTTTTTTTAACAGTCTCTAGACTCAGCCTTGAGAACATACAGTATGTGAAAGTAGAAGTGTAAAAGTTAGTACACACACTATCTAGTCTTAAGAAAGCTTTCAAAATGGCCTTAGAAATTCACACTTTCCTAAAAAATTAACAGAATTCGAAATCTAGAACTGGAATTGTGGCCTTCACGTCCAGTTGGGCTCTATCTTGTTTGAAAAAAAAGGCTTAAAATTGAGAAATATCCACGAAATTCATTGAAGAATACTTTTTTTTTTTTCTAAACCTTATCTTATATTCTCTCAAAAAACATCTTCGATTCATAGGTACATATGTATCCAGATAATAATTTATTTTTTATAAAAGAGAATTAAACCGATTTAAGATCGTCAAAAAATAAAAATATTAAAAACAAAAAGAAAAGCACTTCAATTAAAAAAAAATCACAATCCATCTCTAAACGACCCTTGATCGTCATATCGTCATCGAAAAAAAATAAAATAAAATCAGAAATTCAAATAAATTTCCAAATCTGGTACAACTTGGGGTAAGTCATCATCATCAGCACCATAAAGGTTCAATAAACTTTGCTGAAATTCAATGCCCCAAGATAAAAAAAAAAAAAACAAAAAAATCTTTCGAGTTCACATACTCATTCTACTCACATGTATTTTTTAAATCCTTTTACAATACAAAAAAAAAAAAAAAAAAAAAAAAAAAAATACTAAAACTTACTTTAAGAAGAATTTTTAAAATTAAAAATTGTTTCCAAATTATTCCTCTTGCTGGATCTGTTATCCTTCTAAGATCATTTTAACTTACAAACAGAATTAGAAAAAGGATAGATTTTTTTTTTTTCAAATTTTTACAAGTTCACTAGGGACTGTGAAAGTCCCGTTTTTTTTTTTTTTTTTAAATAAACTCTTAACTCTTCACTTTTGTCTAATTTTTTTCAAACACAGAGCTTAGAAGGTTTTTCTTTTTTTTTCTTTTTTTTGGGGGGAAAACGTGATCCCTTTCTAATGCCTTGGATCACTGTGGAAAATAGTTTTTTTTTTTTTGCAAAATAAATCACGATTTCTTCTTTAGTGTGTGCCCTCTCTTTGGATGTGTGTTTTTTTTTTTAGAACTAAACTAAACTAAACCTTTACCGATTGAATTAAAAAACTCAACTGAATTTCGAAAAAATGCAACTCAAATTGAATCAAAAATTTTTTGTTGTATATTTACAACGCGGCGCAACACACAAAACGCACACCACATAATAGGCTTAGTGTTGTTGTATATTTACTACACAGCATGACTATAATATAGATACACTCTATACTAGCGCGCAGATACAAGTTATTTTTTAGACTTTGCTCATTTTTTGGCACTTTTTTTTGCAATGTTTTTTTCAACAATTTTTTTTTTTTATTTTTTTTTATATATTTTTTAAATTTTTAGTCGCGCTTCCCGTATATTATTTCGCCGTTGTTGGGCCTGTTGTGCTGTGTGTTGCGTCGTCTCCACCATGTCGTTTGTTTACAAAGAAAAAAAAAATTACAGAATAAAAAATGTAAGAAAAAAGGGAAAAAAAAACAAGGCAAGAAAGTGGGAAACAAAACTGAAATATATACATGCATTCAGCCATTCAAACAAACATATAAAACAGCCATGCATAGGTATGTGCTAAAAAAATGCACACACACTGAAGGCCACCTCGATTGCATATCTCTCCTCCGTCTCTCTCAGAATATGACGAAAAATAAAAAAGATACAAAAAAAAAAAAAAAAAACTACACCACACTGTATGTATGTATGGGAGCGTGTGTGATTTCTCCTAAATCTACTTTGTTTTTTTTTTTTTTTTTTTTTAATTGAATCTGACGAATTCCCTATACTCGCTAAATTGCACACATCATTCAAAGTTACATCGTTAGAGCTGGGACTGGGAGTGATCTTGCCACCACCATTCACTAAACTAACACCAACAAGCGCTGAGACCAACTTTTTTTCTTTTTCCTTGTAAAGCTTATTCCAAAGTCATTGTCTGCCTTCCTATTAATTAAACAAACAACCCCTCAGTGGTGACTTCGACTACGAGAGCAAATGCATCAACTTACTGCTCTAACACAGATGTTCTTCCTCTCGAACGACACTAACACACAACACTGGCCGCGATTAAAAGGATCGCTTGAGGGAAATAAGTGTAACGATCATTGACACCCCGAAAAGTGTGTTTTTTTTTTTTTTTTTAACTCAATCGTATCTCTTGATTTTTCTTCCCATTTCAGTGTCTTTTCGGTTTTTTTTTTTTTTAAAGAATCTTTCCCATTCAAAAAAAAAAATAAAAAAAATAAAAAATGGAATGAAGATCGATGAAAGCTTTTCAAAGCGAAACTTGAAAGAATGGGGTGGGCCGAGGGCAAACGAAAAGTAAAACATTGTTTATATTGTTTACACTCTGTTTGATCAGGGTACAGGCACAAACTGGTTTCTGGATGTAGGCGCTTGCTGGGAGGGTTGGTCATTTCAAGACAGATGACAGCAGTTATGTTGATTATGGCCGAATTTCAGATGGTGGGGTGCAACTCAATAGGGCAGATAAACACAGTCGTACTCGTACATCGCACCAGATAAAGGTAGTTGATCTATTCCGAATATTTGTTCATTAAAAATTAACAAAAAAATAAAATTCAATACTCGTACAACCGGAGAGGTCGAAGCTTTTTAACTGCAGATTGTGTGAGCTAACAAAAGTACAAAACAGAAAAGAAATTAAAAAAAAATCGTACATATTTTCGGAAATTCAACAATCATTACGGGTTCGATCACCCCCTACAAACATTTGTGTATGCCTTGAGGCAAAGAGTGCAGTAGTCTGCGTTTTGTAGATTTCTTTTTTTTTGGATTTCTGGTTGTCCCCCTGATTACCGACTTATTTTCGATTGCCATTTGATTATAGATTTTTTGAATTTTGGAATTTTAGAATTTATTAAGCACGTTCCTTTTTTCCCCGTTTTTATTTTGGGTAAATTGAAGAAAAAAAATAATTTTAGGGAAGGCTACTCGGGGAATGAATGATAGGAGTAATCAGAAGGAGACTTAGTAAAGTCACACCACAGATTTGGTTATCAAAAATTATCACCTTGGACATCGTAAACGACAAGGAATTCTTCTGCAAAGGTACTTTTAGGAACAATCAATTAGAGTTCACAGAAACTTGCCACAAACTCATCGAGTACCCACTAATCAATCACTCGTAATTCACCACCTCAAGAGTGTCACATATTCTATTTAACATTGAAGTAGGAGCGGCAAAGAGCGACTTATGGTGAATTGTTCTAAAAAAAACTAGCCGTTCTTAAAACCTCCCTGCACCCACTAACACCAATATTCCTTAATCAATTGACATCCTCTGTCGCCAATATACATATAGTAACACCAGTCCTTCATTGAAATTGCTATTCTGTTCTGTTTCTTTTGCCGAAAATTCTAACAGGGGAGCACTTGTCAAAGTAACATAGCAATGTCGGTCAACACAAATTTTGAGTCTGAGTTCTGCATATCTGATCCTCATTTCTCCCACCCCCATTCTGGCTCTCAGAATGAAAATACAGTGGGTCATAATATATAATCCTATCGTAAAGAGCCATTGATTTTATAAATGGCGTCGAATGTCATTTCAGTTTTGGCACTTGTGAAGCAAAAAGAATTAGAAATTGTGTGAATAAGCAATGGAACGCTATACTCCTGAACAGCGCGGAGTAATCGCCACGATGAACAATTCGTCAGTGATTTTTTCGCAACGTGCATTTTGTTTCCGTTTTTCTGGCCGCCCGGCTCCCACTGATCGTGACTCTTAGAGACTGCAACAACACGGGAACGAGCAAGCACTGGAAGGACTCGTATCTCTCGTTGGGCCAAAAAAATCGATGCCATGGACGAAGTGCTATCCAATTGGCAATTCCATGCATGACTTGAAGATGTTTCCTTACAAATTGCAGACAGTCAATCAGCAGATATGTGCTGATCATGAATCGCAACTAACTTAAGCTCATGCCGTCAAAAATAATCATGAATGATGAGGAAAACAAATTGACCCAGCTTGTATGGTAAATAGGCATAGCCTGGACTTATTTTTAATTTTCCACTCTGACAAATACATTGTTGAAGTGATTTCTCCTCTGGGCTCATTGGACCATTGTGTCATACCAGCTAATTTCTCGTACACTGACCACACAGTTAGAGAAAAGTTTTCTAAAAGAAAATGGCATGGCAATATGAGAATGCCAATTGGAGCAAACTTAACATCTTGTTTTGGATGCCGTAGCTGATAGAGAAATATTTTTTCGGTCCTTCAAGATCAGAGGAAAACCGAAAAAAGTTCAAACGAACCAGGAATGACTCCAACGCCTTTCTCAAGCGTGCGAAATTTCAATACAACCAAAAAATGAGACAAAAAACACTACAAAGTCCCAAAGGTAGTACAAATTGTTGATGGTTCATTAAAAATATTAGAAATTCTACTTCCTCCTCCATCCAACGCTCATTTATAATGACATTTTACCTTTTAGATCTTTGGACAAGGCCAATTTGCTTGCTCTACGCTTTGCGGCAGGCTCTACACTTCCAGATTAGGCTTTGTCACCGCATAATCTTGAGTGCGTCGAATCTTCTATAGAGCGAATCCAGTTTTGCCCTTACATATGTAGTATTACTATCAAGAGTACTTTAAGATCTTAACCTACAAAAATCGGTCAGTCCAGATCGTATATTTACCCTTTTTTATAAGAAGTGTTCTTTCACACTGGCGAATCCACTGCGTAAGTTTTTTCATCAATCCTTTCCCAGCAAATGGAAAACAGCATTTCTCTATCTCGTCCTTAAAAAAGGCGAATCTTCTTCTCTCTCCTACAGAACCACTTACGTCCCATATTCTTTTTGAAGTCATGGAAACGCTGATAAGCTGTTATCTCATGAAATATCTTGAAACAAGTAAACTTCTCAATGATCGGCAATATGGTTTTTGTAGCAACAGGTCCACTGCTGATTGCCATGTCTCACCGAAAGTGGAACAAAAGTCTTCACCACTCCGGCGAAAGTTAGATTGTTGCACTTGATATTTCTAAGGCATTTCACAGAGTTTGGCATCAGGCTCTTTTCACGAAAATGCGTGCTTTTAGAATCGACGACTCTCTTCTTCTTAGGAAATTACCTTTAAGAACGTTTTTTTTTTTTTTTTTTTTTTTTTGCTACAGTTAAAATACCTGCGTGTTAAGTTTTCCGGAAAATGGGGGGGGGGGGGGGAAGAATATTGGGCTCAGTGGTTATAACGCTCCATTGATGGCATCCAACTTTTAATGTTATTGCACTTATTGTATTCTAGGCAACCACTCATTTTATGTGAATTTAGTTGCCTAGTTGCCGTCCGAATTGGAAGCCAATACACTACCACTTGAGCCACGGCCACCCACATGGTTGGATGGTTTCAAGTCTGCTGGTGTGTCCCAGGGCTCCAGTTTTTCTCAGACACTCTTTTCAATTTTTATTAATGATCACTTGTCTGCTACTTCTTATTCAATATATTTCTTTGCTGACGACAGTACTCTCTGCTTTTTATATTCGTTCGCGGACTCAATCTTGGATTCACGTCCCTGCTCTTCGGCTGTAGAACGGGAACGGCCGCGTACGTTAAGCTCATTAAATTCTAAATATTAATATCATAAGTGATTGTGGAACCACTGACAGAGTTGAATTTAATGCTTGCATCGTCGAAACGAAAAACTTTCCATTCTCATTATTTGTGTCAACAATAATTTGCTTTGAAATGACCACATATTCGATGTCGTCAAAAATTCTGCAAAATGTCTAGGTTTCCTTAAGCGATGTAAGAAATATTTGACCCACAATGATCTGAGCTAAATAAGGACTTTACCCACTCAAAATTGGACTACAATGCGCACATCTGGTCAGGTGCTCCTAAAGTATCTCTGCACCTGTTATAGGATAGGATAGGATTCAAGACCATGCGATAAGACATATAAGTGATGCTTATATTACACAATCAATTGACACCCTTGATCAACGAAGTAATGTCTCCTGCCTTACCGTATTCTATCGGTATTTCGACCACCAGTGCTCTAATGAAATTGCCGGTTGAAAATTGCCGCCCCTTCAAATCTTCAACCGTACGAACGCTTGAACACTGTAAACATTAGTTTACATTCAAGCCCATTTTCGGACACACTCTGAAATATCGTGAATCTTTCCTAAATCGTACAACTCGCTTATGAAATGCCATGCAGACCTATTTATTTTTTGGTTATTATAACTTGCATACATTTAAGACCAATGTACATCGGTATCTTTTTTTCCTCTCTAACTTTTAAGGGTACTCCGATCATCGGGGTGCACGCACATTATAAAAAAGGCCCATTTCAACCTATGTAGATACGTAAACAAACAAAAATGTGAGGTTCTGGCATTCTGGCCGTTACATCTACACTCAAAGTCATTGCTCATTGTACTGTGTACGCTGGAGGAGTCATTGGACCATTACTTTTTTAGAACGGCGGCGACCAAACATCACTGTGGATTGTGAGCGCTACGAAGCCGTGATTCATGAATTTTTCATTCCTCATTCCATGCAGAATGGAGTGACAGAGCTACAACCGAGATTCTAAAGCAATGTCATACATTACGCTCCATCTTGTACTCAAAACTAAAAATGAACTTTTGCATCGAATTTGATTTTTGGTTTTACTAACTAAAAATAACTTAAAACAAATAACTATAGCAACAAAATATATAAAAAGTACAAAAAATGGTTAAAAAATTAATACTAAATGGTGAATTGTTTTTGCTGTTTTCTTCTTCAGTGTTCTATTTTTGACAGCTCACACATGATTCGTGACATGTGTCAAAGTCAAACATGCTCAATTAGAATTGCCATTTCATTATAGAAAGCCTTTAGTCCGAACAACGGGTACAAATTATTGAATTTTATTATCAAAATTCGTGCTTCGACTATTTTACGGTCGTCATAATCGTCTTACTGAGCAAGCAATTCAAACCATAGTGACCAAATTTCGCATCAATTTCACGCTATTGGACGTATGCGTAGAGTGCGTGCAGAGGAAAATATTGCTGCTGTATTCGCCAGTGTTTATAAAGACCATGATTTGTCCATTTGTCGCCGTTCGCAGCAATCGATTTCAAAACGATCTGCCACAGCTTCGAATTTTCGGTGAGTGAGCCTTTGAAAAGCTGGAGGAAGATCCATGCTTTTCTCTTCAGCGACGAAGCTCATCTTTGTTTGAATGGGTATGTTAATCAATAAAACTGCCGTATTTGGACCGATGAGCAAACTCAGGCAATACAAGAACTCCCAATGCAACCGGAAAAATGCACTGTTTGGTGCGGTTTTTGGCCCGTATTTTTTCAAAGATGACCCTGTGAACAACGTTACTGTCAATGGCGCCTGCTATCGTTCAATGATTTTGAACCTTTTTTTTGCCCAAAATGCAGGAGCTTAACCTGGTCGACATGTGGTTCCAGGAAGACAGCGCTACATGTCACACAGCACGTGAATTGATGAACCAATTGAGAAATGATTTCGATAAGCAATTTATTTCCCGTTTTGGACCGGTGAATTGGCCGGCTAGATCATGTAAGAGGATACGTCGAATCACTTGTCTATGCCAATTAACCAGCGTCAATTGCAGCCTTCGAAGACAACATTAAACGTGTTATTAGTGAGATAGCAGTCAGTATGTTCGAAAAAGTGATTCTAAATTGAACTCTCCGTATTGATCGCTTAACACGTAGTCGTGGTTAACAATTCAAAACCAAACGCTTAAAAATTCAATGTTGTGATTGTATTGCCTCTAGATATAATCTTCCATAATTTTTTCATTATATTGGCCCTGTAGTTTGTGCATAAGGAAATAATGAAAAGTTGCATAAAAAGATCGACCCGGAAATATAAATAATGTCGCAACACAAAAAATGGTTGTACCAGTCGAATATGCCCTCAAAGATATTCCAGAGAGCTTTAAAATATCCGAAACAACAAGTTCCAAAATTATTATTTTAGATGAAACTTGGATTAATTATTATGATTTTGAACCATCCCGTCTACTGATCTAAAAGGGCTGATGAAGTCGCCGAAACGCTTAAGATTTTACTCGCGACTGCAAAGATTCGACAACAGTGCCATAGGTTGTATGCCAAGAGAAACCAGCACCATTGAGTACTATACTACTATATCCTTGTTTTAAGACGCTGAAGATAATTTATTTTTAAAAAAAAAAAGAGTAGATGAACCAACCAAAGGCGTGCTTATTGCAGTATTGAAATATACAAACATTTATTTTGTTCCTGATGTTTCAATGAGGGGAAATTACGACATTTTATTCTGGAAAATACATAACTTGCTTAGAAGTTATCTTTTCAATAGATCACAAAAAGTTGACATTGGTGGCAAATCTCTAGCCGCAAAAGTAATTACACAAGGTGTACCGCAAGGATCGATTATCGGTCCTATCTTATTCTGTGCATTTTTCAACGACTTGCCATATCTTGCTATATCTGTCCCGTCCTATGAATTTGATCGCTGAACTTGCATCAAAATTAAATGAAGACTTATCAAAAATATATGATTGGTCGGTAACTAACGGATTAACCCAGCAAAATCAAAAGTTCTCCCGAAATCTAATCGAAAATTTGACATAAACGTCTTACCAGACTTATGGCTCTCTGACTCTAGAATTAAACGTGTAGAGTCAGCAACAAGTCTCAGTTTTGTGTTAAGTAGAAACTTATCCGGGTACGATTATACAAACCTTGTCATTGGTCGCATTTAGGGATGTGTCCGAAAGCTCTGGCTAACAGCTACCTAGCTTTACCCCAATAGCAACTCGACAGAAATTGGTAAGGACTTTAATTGTACCTTTAATAAGCTATTCTGAGATGGTATATAGTAACCTCGATTCAACTTCAAGTAGTTTTCAATGACTCAATGCGATATATACATGGGCTTCGTAGACATGACCATATTTCTGCACATGCAAAAAGCTTATTCAAATGTACCTTGAAACAATATCTTTGTGCACGAAATTGCATTTAACTACATTAGATCATTAATATTAAATCCCCACCGTACCTATATAATAAAATACAATTTGCGCGATCTGAAAGAACTAAAAACCTTACACAACCTGTCTATAAGTACTTAAATTCGTGACCTCTGTTTTCTGTTCACGCTATAAAACTATGGAATTCCCTTCCCCAGCACATCAAGGGCATTAAAAATACCATAAAATTTAAAAATGCAATCTTTTTACACTTTCCTCTTCAATCTTAACTTCTATATCTTTCGTTTCTTCAATTCTTTGTGTATTCTCTACAAACTATCTTTTTTTTTCCTCTATTTTGTATTGCTTGTTTTTTCTTTAATATTTAAATATTATTATTATTTTTTTTTTTTTTTGAATTTTTATAAACAATTGATATTATAGTTTCTGGCATTTTTAATTGCTGAATTTTATGCTACGAGTAATGTTTCTATGCTTAGATATGGTATGTTTCTGACTACTATAAGAGCAAATGTTCTTAATGTACACTATGAAATATGGTATAGGGTGATTCATTTGAGGTTTGATTTATAATGTAAAATAAAATACATAAATTTGAAAGTGAACTTAAAATTTTTATTATCGGTTAAAAGAACAATTCATGGCATTTACTTTTTGAAAATGATATCATGTAATTGTTGGTCACGACTACGTCTGAGGTGATCCATTCGAAAGGTCCAATTTTGGGTGATTCGTTCGAGCATAGCGACTGGTATCTCGTAGATAACACGAGTAATATTGGCTTCTAAAGCGTCAGTCGTAGCTGGCTTATTCCTAAAGACTTGAGACTTTACATATCGCCAGAGAAAATAGTCCAAAGGTGTGATATCGCACGATCTAGGCGGCCAATTTACCGTAGCAAAACGTGAAATTAAGTGCTCACCAAAATTATTTCTCAACAAGTCCACTGTTTCACGCGCTGTATGGCTTGTTAAAACCACAGCTCATCAGCCCAAATACGGCAATTTTGTTTATTATCCATTGAGCCAGAAATGGGCTACATCACTGAACAAAATTTCACGATAAAACAACGAATTTTCATTGAGTTTTTCCAGAACCCATTCACTGAAAATATGACGCAAATTCAAGTCGCCTGGCTTCAACTTTTGTACAAGTTGAATATTGTACACTATGAGGCCGAGATCCTCACGTAAAACACGCCAAGTCGGTCGAGTATTATCCACTAATATAACATTGCCTATTCAGTCTGCAAACTTCGTTGTGCTAACATCATTGTAAGCATTTTTAACTGAATTTTGAAATAGATGTTTCGAAAGAGTATATTCGGCATATTTTATTGTTCTTGCTCTAGAAAAATTAGAATCGAAGCGAAACCAGTAGAAAAATCCAAAATGTGTATGGAGAGGGTGTTTTCAGTTAGACGATGAGCGCCTGAAGGGTATAGAAAGTCAACGTAAGTCACATGGCCATCCATCGATACCTAATAAATATGAAAAAAGTTATAAAGTTGGGAAAGGGTGTACCACACCACTTATCGCAAAATAATCTTCAGCAAAGATTTTAAACTTGCACTGTGCTTCTGTCGCGTCACAATCGAGAGCCGTTTTTGAATAGTTGATAGTTATTGGACATAAAAAAGTGGATTCCATTCCTTACAATAACATTAAACGTCCAACATCCCAAAAATGGACTCTACCCGCTCAGGGAATGTATTACTAACTTTATGATTGGATGCTGAGTGAATAATACATTTTGAGTTCTTGCCTCTTAACCAGGATATCACCGCAGAAATCTACTGTTAAAAGTTGTGCATATGAAAGTCGGCACTAGAGCAGAAACGGCCAGGCCTGGTCAAACGAATGGGTGTTCCATTCCATCACAGTTATTGGCCAAATTTAACATCTTCAGGCTTCCTTTTGTTCCGAAACCTGCAAAACTCCTTTTGTATTTTTTTCGTCAAAGCCAAACAAAATGATCAAAAAATCTAAAGTAGGCTTGTGTTAGACGGGAAACAATTTGTAGTAATTTTCGTGCGCTAAACTATTTGTTATGATTCATTTTCTGTTTATATTTTTCGAATATAGATTTAAAAGCAGTTTATATCAGCAAAATCTTAAATACAACGGTAAGTATGTCATCAGTTAGTCACTTATTGTAAAAATTAAAAAAAATATAATAATATTACTTTAGCATATAAAATATGGGCAAGAAGCCGGA
Source organism: Volucella inanis (assembly GCA_907269105.1). NCBI lineage: Eukaryota > Metazoa > Arthropoda > Insecta > Diptera > Syrphidae > Volucella > Volucella inanis. The sequence goes on along the minus strand of OU026156.1, from coordinate 13,687,719 downwards.
CCTTTCGCCGAAATAAGTTGGTGAAGTCTTCCAGTCTGACTCAGTACAAAATAGCTGAGCTAGTTAAAGTTTCAAGGAGTTCGGTTGAGAACTTGAAGAAGAAAATGGACACGAGAATGACACTGAATACAAGAAGTCGTGGTAGCTGTGGTAGGGTAAGGAGTATTTGCGTCCATAATAGGAATCTGCCACTGTATTTGTTGACCAAGAAAATGTCTAAGGAATCCATACCAGTTTCGCAGAGAATACTGCGGCGCAGATTAAAGAGAATCAGGAAGCGTTTGGAAAAGGCTAAAAAAAAAAATATAAAAATTTTACCGTTCAGGACGAGAAGAAAAATACCATTAATTCTAGGTAAAAACGAATTACCATATAGAAAAAGTATCCTTCCAACATGAACAAGCACTTTTTAATCTGGTTTTCAGATTTGCTTGATTTGCAGTCAAGCAGAACAAACCGGAATGTATTGTTTCAACGGTTAAACATCCACCGTCAATAGTGTTTTGGTCAGTGATTTCTGGTAAAGACACTGGGTGACTGTACGTTGTAGAAAATACTATGAATCAGGATCAGTACAAGACAATTCTGGAAACAAGACTGACACCCCAACTGGCAGAATGGTTTCATGGTGGTGAAAAGCCAATTTTTATGCACGAAGGAGCTTTATGTCATAAAACCAAAAGCATAACGATCTCTTTGGAGCAAATGAAAAATCGAGCTTTTAGAATGGCCAAGTAATTTTCTCGACATGAACCCGATAGAGTGCGGGTCATGGTTATAAGTGCTATTTCCACCAAAAGTAAGCTCATAGAAAAGATCATATTTGAGTGGAATCGTAACACGATCCTCCAGGACACCATTCAGTCACAAAAAGTGAACATGCCCCGAAGATTAATGACACTTATCGACGCTAAAGGTTCACCCACACACAAAATATTGAAAAAGAGGCGAAAAAGAGGCATATTCTGCATTCCAACATTCCAAATTGTTTTTTCTTTTCTTAAACATTTTGGTACGAACTCGAAAAAATCGACATCTTAAGGCAAAATATTGAAATTTTTTTGTTGGGCCTAATAATATGGCCAGGCACTGTAATTAACTTTAGTTGCAACCTGATAGTAATAATTTCGCGCACTCCCAAGAGGCTCAACTTTAAGGAAAAACATCAGCATTAACAGATCAACTTGTATTGCCATGTTGGACTAAGGTCGTCATCAAATCTGGTCCAATAGGGAATTAAAGTTCAAGTTTCAACAGAGGTTCAAAAGATAGACATACTCTTGGACTGACTAACGAGATGATCCAAAATAGAGCAGCCTATCAAATCACACAATGGGCTGCGAAATTTAGCCAACCCAACAAGGGGCGCAGTAGCAATGAAAATGCATAGAAATACTATATCATGTATGTATATAAGGGAATAAGGGAAGAAAAACAAGGTTTCTTTCAATTCAAAAAAGCCATCATTTTTGTAAAGTACAACATATTACTGAGTTTTATTGAGCCAAAGCAGAGATTCAGCTGGATTTTGGACCGTGACAAGAAAATTAAATGGGAACCCAAAATCAAAAGAAGTTGCTGTGTACCAGTGGAAAATTTACGTGCACACTATATTTCCTTACTATACTTGTCGGAAAAAATTAATTGGAATTAGCACAACCTGATGTAAAGGACGAAATTTTGGATGCAAAAATAGTAATTGAAAAAGTCAAAACAGTGCTCCAATCTTTGAAAGACAGTAAGGCAGCAGGCTCAAATGGCCTACCGGCAGAGTTTCTTAAATACAACACAGAATCATTTAAAGAAAATTTGACTAAGGCTCTTAACATCATTTTGGCACTCTTCCTGAACACTTTTACGAAACGCTAATTTGGCCAATTTATAAAAAAGGTGATCCTATAGAGGAATATTGCTATATTATTGATTAAACACATGAGTGAACGCTTATAAAAAACTCAGCGAATTTCAGGCTGGTTTTTGAAATGGTTGTTCTATAATAGACAATATCTTCGTAATAACATCTATAGCCCAAAATAAGATGGACCAAAGTAAGAAGCTTTTCACCTATTTTTTGTTGATTTTAGAGCAGCATTCGATACGATAAATCGAAATGCGTTGTTTTATAATCTGTACAACATAGGAATATCGACAAAGTTCGTTCAAGTATTAGAAAAGTTGTGCCAACAAACTACGGCAAGTACATATCGCTCTGTTTCTGGATGATCTCGCGGAATGGCTTACATGTGGTGTAGAAATTGGCAGTACGAAAATTAAAGTTATCATGTATGCAGATGACATAGTCATACTTGCAGAATCACCTTGTTCTCTCCAGATGATGATAAAGAGACGTTTTGAGTACTGCACACTGGAGTTTGGAGGTTAACGTCGAAAAATGGAAATATGGTGAACACGAGTTGGAAGTAGTAAAAAAAATATACTTACCTAGGAATGGAACTGACGTTCAACTCAAAAATGGAAAGTCATCTAAAAACTAAAGTGGATAAGGCGAAAAAAGCAATCTGTTCGAATTATAGCTGCTAGCTCGAAATTTAGCGTATTTAATGCAACGGCCCGATCTATCCTTTTGTATGGTGCACAGGTTTGGGATGGTCAGAGGAACGAAATCATCGAATACCTACTTCGTTTCTTTCTGCGTAAAATCTTCTACTTGCCTATAAGTACACCGAAATACATGTATCATTTGGAATCGGGTCTTACAACAATGCAGATCAAGGGTACTAAAAATGGTCGATTCCAGATTACCAAAATTGATTTTGCGATACGCAGTACTGAAGAAAACTCTTTTTGTCAAAGATTGGATTGGTGTGACTATAAACTTCGCCGAAAGTAATGATGATGGATGGAAAAAGGCTTTTTATGAGGTTATCAGGCTCACAGATGAAAATGAGAGGTACTCCTTTATTGAAAAACCGCGGGAGTCAACAGAGAGGCAATACTATTTGAAGATTAATTATAACCTAAATCAAAACAATTACTTCAAAAACGAGGAGAGATGGTTAAACTAAACTATGTACCACATCGAAACGAAGGAACTAGCATTTGCACTCTTTGCAACTTACATGAGAGGGAAGTCGTATGACATTTTGTTGGCGTGTGTCCTTTGGGACAAACATTTTTAATATTGATGAGGTTAAATATTATTTTAACGGTTCGAAATGGATACAATTGTTTAAGTATTACATCGAATCCAGTGCTTACAGAATTTTTAACAAACAAAATTGTTAACATTCATAATTTGTTTTAAACTAAACTAAAAGTCTTTATACTCTTAAAATACACCCTGCCTGACTCGAACTGCAACCAACTTCAGACTGCTATAATTTTCAAACCGTTCATGACAGTGAGCACAAAATTTTGACACATGACAGATAATTTTATTATTTACAAGCCTTTTAAACGATTTGCGTCTCAGTTGTGTTGAAATATGTGATTGCTTTATATTTGGCTGGAAAACCACAAGTAGCTATCGTTAGAGCCCGCCAGCACCTCAACCTGAAAAAATCATTTGTGTCTCGAACCATTGTTCGTTACCGTGATACTGGCAGCGTTGCAAAACGCCATGGAGGTGGTCATAAAAAAACAGCAACATCGGCAGAAATGTTCGGAAACTGAAGGCTCGAATTGAGCGAAATCCGCGTCGAAGTAGAAGAAAAATGGCCCGTGAGCTCAACATATCGTTGGAATGGATGCAACACATACTGAAAAATGAGCTTGGGCTCAAGTCATTGAAGTTCCAAAAAGCACACGATCTTACACCTTAACAGAAAAAAGTTAGAGTCCAAAGAACGAAGGAGCTGCTACGCTTGCACGAAAGTGTGGTGAGTTCCGATGAGTCGCCATTTGCTATCGAGCAATATGTCAACAAACAAAACGACCGAGTTTACTTGTCAGATAGGTTTTTCGGAAATTTATACCTTCGGACGGCCACCAGAAAGCAGGCAGCACCGATGATGATGGTTTGGGCCGCCATAACCGTCGATGGTCGCTCTCCGCTCGTATTTTTGGACCTTGGCGTCAAAGTTAATGCGATCATATACCGTGAAACTGTCTTAGAGGCAGTATTGAAGCCTTAGGCAAACAATCATTTTGGTCGCAGACCGTGGACATTTCAACAAGACTCGGCACCGTCTCAGAAAGCGCGCGTCAACTAAGATTGGTTAAAAAACAATGTTCCACACTTCATCAATCCGTTGGATTTCTCTGTCTGGGGTATTTTGAAGACGAAAGTTGGCACTGAAAAATACCAAAGTTTGCACCACCTCAAAACAAGCACTTCGCCGGGAATGGGCCGAAATACCGGAGAGCCACTTGTGTGTAGCGTGCGATGCTTTCTTCGGCCGTCTCAAGGCCATTATTCGCGCCAAAGGTGGACATATTGAAAACTGCCGATACAATTTGAAAATTGATATATTTTCCAACATTTTTTGCTTAAAATTTATCAAAAAATAAAAAATTATAGCATTTTAAAAAGTTGCAGTTCGAGTCAGGAGGGGTGTATATTTCTGTTTTAGCTTAACTAAAAGCCCAGAAAAAATATTGAAGTCTCCTTCAAACCTATCTTTGTTTAAATTAAACTTTAAGTCATTTACTTTCGCTTAACCAAAAGCACATGAAAATATTATTAAAATGCATTTAAAATTTTGTCTAATGATTAATACCATATATTGTAAGACTTATGAAAATGTTACTTAGGCAGAAGACATAAATGTCATGCCTTATTTTATTCAGTTTTTTTTTTCTCAATGATTGTAATGTGCAATTTATTATATTGAATAAAGAAATCTAAATCTATCTTAACTTAATAAGAACATCTCGATGATGGTATACAGAAAACTGTAAAAAAAAACCAATCGTTATTGGTTTTCGAGATATTATATGTAGTTACCGTTTCAAAAAACACTCTGCAAAACGAATGTAAACATTGTACAGCCCCGTGCGCACGTTTTATCATGTAACTTCGTCAACTTGGACGTTTTAAACAAAATTTTCACTAAATATAGACGAAGGGTAAAAAATCTAAAATGGATGGATACTGCTGGTCCGGTCCCCACTAGATGAAAGTTTTTGCTTCCAAGTAAAAGATTCTACCTAAGACTCTTAGGAATAAAATAAAGGACATTCTGCTTAAAAAATACTTTTCAACAGTATACTTGTTTTCCAAATGAGTTGATATAGAAACTATTCATGTTATTGGAAGTTCTTTTTTTTTTATAAGTGAGAGTACTTTCAGTAGGGATGTTTTTCAAACCAACTGTCGAGTTTACAGACGTACACGGTTTTTTTTATTAAAAATTAATTTTATTCATCAATATAATCTCCATCAAGATTCTTGCAGAACAATTTATCTTTTGCCTAAAAAATAGGCCTCAGTTTCACTAATAACCTTTTGGTTCGGGTGAAATTTCTTACGGGCGAGCATTTTTTTTTTTTTTTTTGAGATCTGCGAATCATCAACACGTTGTTGTTTTTGGGCAACTTTGAACAGAGCTTTCTCATGGACAAATACTCATGAAGTATAAAGTACCGCCTCATTTGGACGTCTACTGCGTTCTGCATCATCAGTGTCTCTACGACCAACTAAGTTTGAAGTCAGCATACTAACGTTTTATTGTTGTTTCTGATGGAGCGGAGTCCTCATCAAGAAGCAATGTAAAATTATTATTATTATTTTTTGATCCATTATTTTGAAAATAACAAAAGTAGCGTCACTCTTAGAACAATAACTCACACACTAATGAACAGATTGTCATGCAATTTTAACAGCTATCTTTTGAAGGTTAGTACTAACTCAACATGAAGTGAATTCAAAAAAAAAAAAAAAAAAACTAACGCCATCTATGTGTTAGGCCCGGGACTTTTCAACCCATGCAATATATAGCATTTTAATTCATTATGGAAAGACTTATTGTATTTGTGTAAAGGAAATTTATTTCCCAAATACGCACATACAGAGTACTTCGAGAATTTTGAGCAAGCGTTAACTAAACTATTACGTAAACTATACCCAATCAGTACGACCTCATATTGTGGGTACCGAAGAAAATATAGCCGATCTACACACCAGTGCTATCATTGGTTCTAAATTTTTCGAAAACGAGGCCGGATATCCAATCATGGTCATTTCCAGTTCATGCTCAACGAAAAATTCTTTCAAAATTTGGATGATATTGACCATGAATCAATATGGTTACTTCCATACTAAATACAATATAATCAGAATTTGGCGAGATGGTGGTTTCGAAAATCGGACCTCTTGATTGCCCTACGGGATTATCCGATTTGACACCTCTCGACTGTTTTCTTTTGGACTACCTAAGGGTATTGGTTTACGCCGGTAAATTAGCAACTATTGAGGACTCGGAACGCAATATTGTGACTGTTATTTGAGATTTACAAGGCAGTTAACTAGAAAATGTGGCCAAAAAATGGACTCACAGAAGCACGTATCCGACGTGCTCAAGACCGAATAAAAATAAATTTTTCCCCAATTTAACCGTTTTTTATTTGTTTTATTTCAATATCCATAGGTTCGAGAGTTGCTGGTGCACTGGTGGAATTTCAAAGATACACTTTCCCGATACCTATGTATGTTTATGGTATAAAGTCAATTTAAATTGTACGATTTGTTAATCCTTGTCACTTTTACTTGCACAAAATAAAATCACTTAGTTAAAGATAGTCGATTTTTATTTGGAGCAGGGACGAGTGGAAATTTTTACGGCGTGCAGCAACACACAAATTGTTCATTTTTAATAATTTAAATTAAAAACTTTTAAAATTTTTTTTTATTTAAATCTTACAAGTCCAAAAAAAAAAAAAAAAAAAATACGTCTAATCTACAATAATATTATCGAAACTATCTATCAAATTTGATATTAATTTTTCAAAGCCATAATACCATCACTTGTGCCGTTTCAACCTTAGAGCAGTTGAAAAACAGTTTTTGATTTCATTGATAACCCTCGTTTGTGCCTTGATGGGTTCCTCCTTAAGAAGAAACCATAATTCGAAGTGGAGTAATACAAAAAAACTAATAGAAACCATGTGGACTTCATTAAGTATATCTGAAAAAATACTCGTATCGTTGGACCTTGTGTGCTTAAAATAAGCCCGGAGTCTGCTCGGTCAATTCCAGCGCATAAATAGAGATATGGTTTTAATAAGATTCAACCCCGTATCATATACAATTTATAAAAAATCACAATTTGTGGAGAAATAACTTTCCAAAAATGGGTTGCTAAAGTGGTTTCTGAGACCGTAGAATCTATAGTTCCTTGTATTTAGAACAACGTGAAGTCATTAATTTATGCTAAAAATCTAGCAACAAATAACTCATCAGAAACGGCCAGAATGAAAAGCATTTTCAAAAACAGGCACGATTTGCAATGTACAATGCAAAAAATAGCTTTTCCTCAACAATTGTTTTATTTATGTAATATTTACCAAACCCAATGTCATGCTTGACAAAACCGATAGTCAGTATGATCGGAAATATGTAGAACCGGATCTCGTGATGAAAGTTATCTGAACTAAATCGTGTTTCAGATGACAGATTTGAAAACATGATAAAACAATTACAAAAAAAATTAGTCAGAGTTAGTTTTTTTTTTTTAAGCTCTTTTTGGGGGAAATAAATTAAAAAAAAGCTTTTCACTTATCAACTCTTATTTTAATAATTTGAAAGAATTTTTTGGTCAAAGGCAGACCTTTTTTTCTTCGAAATAATTTTCAACAAAAAGAGAACCCTCGACACCTGTCGGATTTTACCGTCTCCTATTTTTTTTAAATATTTTGTACTACCTTATTCTTAAAATTGATCGATTTTTGTTCCAATTGGCGCATTAATAATGATCAAAATGCTCTTTAGCTACTTAACACTGTCACAAAAAATAAGGCCAGGCATGTTAATTTTTTTGTTAGATTGTCAACATGTTTTTTTTCTTTTAATTATTTTTGTATTTTTTTTTTTTTTTTTTTTTTGCAGATATAAAACTTTGTAAGGATTACAAGAAACTTCTTGAAACATCTAGGAATCTGAACTAATTGCACTAAGGTCATCTTTCCTTGGTATGTTGAACCTCGTTCAAGTAATTTTAAGTGATATTCTAATTTTTTGTTGCAAAATGTAAATATTGTATTATGACTACAACATAAACTTTGTAGTTAGCTTTTGCTTTAACTATGTACGTCTCAGACTTATTTAAAAATAGGTTCACTAGATTGCGGCCCTACTATCGAACTCATTTAGGTTTGAGTGATATTTGTTACATATTTTAGAGGCAACCTTTTTAAGTACAGTAGCAAAGGAAATGTTTTGTTTTTATTAATTAAAACTAGGGTCCTCTACCCATATCTACTTTAAATTATATCTTCATTTTTTGGACGTCAAATATTCTGAACTTCTTTGAAGTACAAAGTGTTTGAATCAACATTTTTGACTAACTTTGTGGCTACTCTAACCACAATATAGTAGTCACAAACCATCAAAATATTGCCACAAGAAGTATCTTTGATCACTTGATTCAATTGTAATTAGAAGTGCATTGTTAAACAAGGTTTGATTTTTGAAAAGGCTAAGTCCTTTTTTGAAGCTATGTAACATACACACATTGTCAGTCTCCTCCTCTCTCTAGGTGAAAATTTAAAAGTTACTATTCTTTCTATTGAAATGTTTTAGAACTTGTTCGTCTAAGAGAGAACTTTCTATCAAAAAATTTTAAACTTATGGTCTTGTGAGTTTCACACTATAATCACTGTCTTTTTAATTGTCATATCCAACATTTCACTTTGGTTTGCTTTGTTCAGATACCTACGTATGTAGGTATGAACTTTTTTTCTGACTTATTTCTGATGGTACTTACAGTGATCCCAGGATGTCCAAGTGTTGTGATTTATTTCCGTCTTTTCAGTGTTACTTCATGATGACCTTTATCCTTCGATATGTCTCTTATGAATTTTGTTTATTTTACTTATGTATGATCTCTTTTTATTTGCACTTTATTTATTTTTTAATTTTTTAATTAACAGCTCAACAATATTGCACTCTTTTCTTGATTATAAAAAAAAATAAAATTTTTTTTTTCACAAAGTTAACTTAAAGAAGAAGAAAAAAAAAATCAAATTCTTCAACACAATTCACAAGGCAAAAAGAAAAGCAAAAGAAAAGAAAACCGAAGACACTTTATACTCCAACCGGCATTGTCACCATCTTTGACAAGTCTACGTTTCAGGATAACTTTATCCTCAATTTACAAAAAAAAAAAAAAAAAAAAATTCGAATTCTCTTATAACAAATACTTGTAGATGTGTGTGTTATATTTCAGGTTTTCACTTTACCAAAAAAAAAAAAAAAATATGCAACAACCGATTGAAATGGTTTAGAATAATCAGAAACCAAATATCGAAAGAAACTACTCAGAACCACACAGTTGAAAGAACAAATTCGACAATTATCCTAGTGCACTAGAAAAAACAGTCAGTCAAGTCAAAATCACCAAACATCCCTCCTTCGAAATAAACAACAATAACAACAAACAGCAGTTGCAGAAGTAGTATCTGTAATCAGTATCAATATCAGTAGAGTAGCAATGGTATCTAGTACCCAACAGTAGCAGCAGCAACAGCAGCAGTAATAATAGTAGCAAGCACAAAAAAATTAAAAAATATCCAACTCAAATGTGACACAACAAATACGGAACGGACGAGAGACCAACCAACTATGTATGACTGCCTAGTCTGGCGGTTAGAAATCTTTTGGCTCTAAACGTTATGATGCTATGTGTATTTTAGTTTTGTACCATTATAATAATCACACACACATTATGACACCGACGAACAGCAAAAGCACACGAACAGAACGAGGAACAAAAAAACAAAAAAAAAAACACCAAAATAAAAATCGAGAATCGAGAAAAAAAAAACCCAACCAACTGAAAAGGATAAATAATGGGAGAGAAAAAATACAACATCAAAATACACGCTCGGCGGAGAAAAAACCCAAACGAACGAGCGAATCAGAGGAATAAAAAAAAAAAAAAAGGAAAATCCGCGCCGCATACGAACGTGGAAAGGAAGACCGACTCTAACCCCCCACCATTCTCTTTTTATTTCAGTCAGTTAACGAGTAGATGTCCTTCTCAGCTATAGTCGTGTAGTCGTCGTCGTCATCGTTTTAGTCGTAGTCGTCCTCGACGTTGTCGAATGTCGTGCTTTCACCCCCTTTTTATGGTTCGCTCTCGACTCCCACTCACTCCGGCTCCAATACTCATCGTCGTCATCACACCAAATCATATACGGTGCCCACTATCATCAAGGGACTAAACATTGTTGTAGAGTGTATTCGAACAAAAAAAAAAAATTACTACTCATACAGAATCCCCGAAAAAAATCCTTATTCCTGTTTTGCTCCCTTAAAAATGTACCAGCCATCCCCTTTGTATGTGTGTAGCAGAGAAAAAAATTAAAAAAAAAAAAAAAAAAAAAAAAAAAATAGCACAACTCCCGCCGCCGATATTTTATTAATTTTTTCCTCCTTTTTTTCGCCTCTGTTCTATGTATGAATGTGTAATAATATAGGATGGATCCTTTATAATAATCAAATACACTCATGAAAATTCCACCGAAAATGAAGGAGAACCCCAAACAGCAAAAACGACGACCAAAATCCAAAAAAATCAAAAAAAAAAAAAAAAAATTATAATAATCCTCATTGCTGTTTATATGGCATCCCCAAGCCTCCATCATCAAACCTCTCCAACACACACGAAAAAAAAGCATTCCTCCCCTCGAATCAGAAAAAAAAAAATCCACGCGAGAGACACACACATACACGTGCAAACTCTGTCATCCTTCCGTTGCGCTTCCTCCTCTTACACATTGAGCACATGTTATTCCGTGAAGTTCTGTTTTTTTTTTTCCTCTCCCAAAAACATTCTCCACTACATTCTTCCAAAAACAACCCAAAAAGGGGTGGGTGGTGAGCGAAAAAAAAAGGAAAACAAAATCGAGAGAAAATTCAAGGTTGGGGGTTGACATGGCGATTGATGGATGAGTTTTAATCAGCCAGGATTCCGGACTAATAGGCCATTGGACCGGTACAACAACTGATACACCCAATACACCCAATACACCAGGTGCAATGTAACACTGCACCAGTCACATGATAAAGATGAGGTTATCGTAGATCTTATGCAAAATCCAAAGTCTTACTGAAAATTTGTCGAACCGCCCGCCACTTAACCGAACAACAAAACTATCAACCAAACTCAAGGTTCGAACTACGAAACGGATTCAAAAAGGGATCAACTGCTACTGCTAACGGCAACGATTTCCGTTCCGTCAGAAAACTTAAAACGAACTCAAAACGAAAAGCGCGTTTACGAATAAACGTCGTCCTCAGCATCGAGGGAAGAATAGCGATACACTGGGTCTGCTCTGGCTAGCGGCAGCAGTCGAGGTTACAGTAACCGTTTCGAATTCACTATTCACATTCTCAATCGCAATATACCTTTCTACGTTGCCAAGAAAAAGAAGAGGATGTCCTTCGATTACTTGGTACTTGGTACTTGGTACTCGTACTACCACATATAGCCAAAGGGATGATGATGACGACGGCAACGGCAGCGACAACGTCCAAAGAGAATGTCCAATCAACCTATCACCCTCAGTTTTAGAAAACCAACCCAACGTCGTGTTGCTTTTTCCCATTCTTGTCGTAGTCACAATACAAAAGTCGCGTGGCAGGATATTTCTCTTAAACCCTGCCAGTAGCTGAGGATTGTATTGAGCCCTCATGGTGCCCTTGTCAGACGATTTGACTTTTTTTTCTTCTCGCACACGCACACATTCAAGCACCGGCAACTCAACAAAATGTGATCCCTTACTAAATTAAGAGAATCAACCCCTCGAACTTAATGCGGCTCTCTTCGATTGTCCTTGCAGATAAAAAGCCAACGAAAAAAGAAATCCTCTTCCACACTTTTCACTTACACTAACGGAAACTCACTTGCACGTCGTCGTCGTTATTCCTTCTCGTAGATGTGTTGATTTGAGTCGCCTATTGAGTCAAGTTGAGATTGAGAGGAAATTCTTTACATATATTTCCTCTCAGACAGACAGTTGAAGCTAAAACCGAAACCATTCCACCCAAACCACCCCTTTCATAGGGTTGCGAAGAGAAACACACTAGAGAGCAGAAAGCACACAAACTCAATGCACAGGAAGACTCTGAGTGAGTACAATGCCGGTTTCTTCGTTTTTCTTTTGTTGTTTCTTCTTTTACTCAAATCGCGCGAATACGAGAAACTTGGGAAAAAATTGGGGAAAGTGAAAGGGAAATTTTTTGTTTGGCTATTTTTTGCTTCTACCCGTGTTGGCGCACAATTTCTGGGGTAAGTGGGCTGGTTGCCAGTGGGTGGTTGATTTTTCTGTGATTTCTTTCTATGGGGTGTTTCTTTTTTTTTTTCGAATTCTTTTTAGTTGGATTTTCTTTTGGTTTTGTTGTTGTGTTGTGATGTGGAGGGGAAAGTTTTACGAGAGTAGATCCTCGATTGGGGTGTCTTTTAAGAGGGTGGTAGGAATAGGAAAACACCGACACCCAGGTCGAAACTGACAACCATGAGGACGAGAACGAGGACGACACACGAACGGACGATTTGATGATGATGATGGGTAACAGAGTAGGTGACTTACATACAAACAAACATACAAATAAGGCAATTGAGTACATTTTAGAGTGGCAGAGTGTAATCGAAGAGATGAGGTGTTAAAATTTCTGTGTGATCCTTTTTTTCTTTTTCTTTTGGGTGCGTGTAGACGGTTTTTATGGACGTTGGTGTAGTTCTATCGTATCGTTGTTTTTTTTCCTTATTTTTTTCTACTTTTGGGATTTTTTTTTTTTTTTTGACTTGCTGTTGCTCGGTAAGTCTGTGCCCGTGGTGTAGGATTTATTTTCAGACACGTTATGGGCCAAATGTCGTCGTTTTGAATTTGTGGGTGCCATCGTCCGTCGTCTTGATGGTTCCTTTATTTTTCTTTGATTTTTCTTTTTTTTTCTGTTCATTGTTTTCGTCTTTTGGAGCATCGTTTTTACCTGTGCATTTGGAGTTGAGGTAATGTGTAATCTAAGTCCAGCTCTTTGATGGGGTGGTAGGTAGTTTCTTCTTTTTTAGTTGATCCTTCTTCGGCCACTTGGATTGGCAAAGGCAATTATGACATGTTTAGGGGGAATGAAGATTTCGATTTGGAAGGATATGCATTCTTGTCGCCACAGAAAATCAAGATTGCATCAAAACTTTGTCGAACTAAAGACGACTCGTACCTTTCTACTTCTTCAAATATAAGGAAAATAAATTTTAACGTAAAAAACCGAGCTATGACAAGAATTTAGAGTATCTGAAGCTTTCGTTTGAGAAGGCATTAGTACGCCGAGACATTCTCAGAATTTAGTAATTTAATTTCAAGCCTACGACACACCGGTTTGGAAGTGGTAATGCTTTGAAGCAATTAGTACTGACTTTGAATTCTATTCTAGGTACTCGTGTTGCTAGGACTGTGAATGGCTTTAAAAATCGGTATTGTTGCCTTGCATAGTAGGCACGTCCATCAAAAATTTACATTCTATTATTGTGAAAGTTATGAATGCTGAAGCTAGGCCTTCAACAATTCCAAGCCTACAATAATGTTTGTTGCTACATCTACATTTGGAGTCTACTGTAGGTAATTTCTGGCTTGTGCCACCTCGATTTCTTAAATTCGAATTTCTGAATTTTAGCTCAGATATGCTCGTTTAGTCGAAAAAATTTTTTAATGCCGTGAAAAAGTATTGTTTTTTTTTATTAAAAAAAGGGTACCTTCAGGACCTTGAGTGGAAATGAAAAGTCTACCGTCAATAGTCCCATAACAAAAAATCTATTTATAGAAGCAAGTGTTTAGTATAATCAAACTCTATGATAACTAATGTGACAGGACATACCTACGACCTCATTCAATGTTTAACGATAGTGACGAAGAAACACCGCGTCGATGCGAAGGATCTGCATTACAGAGGCGAAATTGTTCCTCAACTAATAAACCGCTCCGCCAAAGAGCTAGGCAAGCTGCCCCTAGTTACACTCTCCAAGATAGTTTCGATCCCCTGTTACTTGTGCTAGCCAGGTCAATTTCGCTGTACACCTCATAGAGTTAGCTGTCTCTTCTCCCATTCTTCTCTTACTTTCGCTTACGTCCACAATTCTGTCCCATATAGCAAGACTGAGAGACATGACCGTGTGTCCAAGGTTCTATGACTTTTTCGCAAAATTCGCACAATATTTCAAAAATTTCACATCGAATGTCCATCTCTAATTTGTCCTAAGTTTCTGGCTTATTGAGATAGACCATCTACGGTGTCTTAAGGTGTTAAATCACACAAGAGGAGTTCCCAATTGATAGGGTGATTTCTGTGAAAAGTTGTATCATATCCTTCAAGCCTTCCAGTTCTAATTTATCCCAACCAAAACAGATTAGCGTCGAGCTATAGCAGTCTCTATAGATCGTAAACGATTGCTGGGATTATCTCGAAAGAAAAACCAATGACATCTCCGGTCACCAATACACAAAATAGTTAATCTATTTCGTTCTCCGGCTGTTTGCCGCCATTTAGCAAAGGATGTGCCATCAGTTAGGATGATTTTTTGGTGAAAATCTGCATCCTGTTCCACATTCAATAAATCCCAACCAAGAAAAGTTCAACGTGAAAGATAGTCATTTGGTTTTAGCTCTTGGGTCAATACGATTTTTAACGAACTTATAGCGTAGTATCTACATTCGAAGGATGCCCAGCTCTTGAGGCCGGCGTTATATCGATTGATTATAGTTTTGATTCTACCACTCGCGTACAGCCGTCATATTCTCTTGACTCTTGACTTGATATAAAGTTGACTTTACGAATACCTTTTCATGATTTAACAGTATACAAACTGGAACACAACTATCTATGATATCTGTCAAAAGAGCTCAGAGAATTTATCTAATTATCTCTATTGGAAAAATGAAGTGCATCCATTGAAAAACAGTATTTCGCTTTGCTGTTGCAATAATTGCAAATGCAATATCAAATAGTGATAGGATAGCTCGCTGCGTTCTGTGAATAATGTCAAAGTCATTAGTGTTGTGTTCCGTGAAATAAAACATCTAATTATACTTCATTATAATTATTCAGATACTTAATATTTATTACTTTAATTCAGGTTACAAATTTAGTCAAGTTAGTTAGAGTGAATGCGAAACGATTAGGGTGAGAGCCAGTAGCGAACTGACTCGCTGAGATGACGTGTGCATGTGTGGTGGCTTATTGCAACTGTATGTATGTATGAAGTACTCATCAATTAGCATATGCAAGTAATTGCACAAATTTTTAGAAAATTGTGCGTCTAGTGTTGGCCTTGTCAAACTACTTTTTGATACCTTTCGACACGTTCTTTTTATCTTTCTTTTAACACCTCCTAACGATATTTCTGGGGTTGCATCTTTTCATTTCCTCGATTGCTTTGTCAATGAGAAGTGTCCTCTGGATCTACACGGTCATAATAGAGCCAATTATATTCTATTTCCGGTTGTCTGGTAGGATAAGCGCTTACGAAAAGACGTCATTGCCGCTTTTATCAGTTTCAAAAGAATGGTTTGTCTCGGCTGCATGAAGGCTTTCCCCCAGTACGCCTGGCTCTAAACGCATTGATTAATCTTTCTCCTCTAGATATTCATATCATGAGCTGCACTCTCAAAGCCATCTTTCGTTTAAAAAGAAATGCTCTTTGACACAACACGCACTGGAGCTTTGATGACTGTCTGATGATTCTAGTCTTATGGACATGCCGTCTGTTGCAATGACACCAGAACTTCTGCTGCGGAAAAAATACAATTTCCCTGTGTCCAAGACTGGTTTTGGACAGAATCTGAGCAAGGAAAGGTATGCTGTCGGGTCTTCACGATATAGGATGGGGCGTTGATATCTTCCCGAAGTAAGACTGAAGACGCTACACTTCTTGTTAGGAAAATCTGCGTCTGTCCTCCAAACGGAGATATACCCAACGCTGATGGTAACAAATTATATTGTGAAGAATCGGTGAAGGAGCGAAGAATTTGCATCTATAGCGGCAGCCAAGTCACGCTTAGAGCCCTGTTGAACCCCCTTACTACTTCCAAGTTAGTTCAAGAACGCAGTCGGAAGACCAAATTCGGTTAGGCTTATTTGGGTCCCAGATTGCAATGAGATCACGCAAAATCAAATCGGCAACGAACTTTCCAGCCAAGATTCAGAGGAGACTTTTTCAAGACCTGAACCTACGTCGGGTCTGCCTATGTCCTCAGTTAAGGCTTCCATTGACAATTCTGTTTCATATGAGCAGCGCAACCGCAGATGGCATGATTCCGTTAGTTACAGGCAGACCAAAGGATTCCTTTCCGACGTCGGAAAGACTGCATGTTAATTACTAATATCGATCGAGACGGGGCACTATCCTTAGCACTTGAAAGTGATGACG
Organism: Volucella inanis; assembly: GCA_907269105.1. Lineage (NCBI taxonomy): Eukaryota > Metazoa > Arthropoda > Insecta > Diptera > Syrphidae > Volucella > Volucella inanis. The sequence goes on along the minus strand of OU026156.1, from coordinate 13,671,178 downwards.
ACACCACGGAGCACTAACTCCGTGGATCCGTGGATGGTGGATGTTAGTACTGTATGTGCTTTATCACTAAAGCGCATACTCATCCTTCTTCGAAAGACTGAAAGATTTTATTAAAAAGAACTTACAAAGAGTACAATGGACTATGTCTGAGAGCTCTGTTCCGACAGGGTAAAAAAAAAAAAAAAATAGAATCTGAAACCATTTTTTAATTCCAACAAGACAGCAGAATCAAAAAAATTATTGTATTGTTCGATGCTGTACTACTTCTAGTCATGATATTAGGTCCATAGACTCCAAAGGATTTAGAATGGAAATATTAGGGAATAAACAAAGTGGACAGATGTTCTAAAAACAGCAAAAGAATTGAAATGAAATAAGGCAGGACATGTCATTAGATTGGACGATAACAGATGGACAATTAGAACAACAAATTGAACACCGTACGAAAGACAGAAAAGTTGGTAGACCACAGATTAGACGGCGAGACGACATCTAAAATCACATACACACAGACATGCGGCGCAGAATAAACAACGGTGTAGACTTCTGGGGAAGACGTATGCCTGTTTATAATGATTTGTTGAATAAATAAAGTTTAAGTTAATTTATAAAACTTAAACAACTAAAATATTGTAAATTGAAATCTACGTGAATAGAAATATTTTTACCTTTGTTTGAAGGGTAAATAAAAGTTTACAATAACAATAGCATTTCTAATTATTATAAGAGGACATTTTGGTTAAGCTGAAAGCAGTTACCATCTATCCAGTCGAGAATTCCTTTCCTTTTATTTTCCTTCCAACAAGATATGAATAGATAAGATTGGCGGTTGATTAACAAATAACTCATGATCAAGAGTGACAAAAGCCTTGGAAAAATTTATGGCAAGCAAGGTTGAAAGTTTCCTGTCTATCGCAAACAGCATCCCGTCAGATACTTTCAAAAGAACTGATGTGCAGATATGATAGTTCGAAAACTAGATCGATACACGGTAAGTGTTTATTCATGATAGAGAAATCTTGATATTTGTTGGTGTACTCGTATAATCTTTTCAAAAACTTTTGACAAATATGGAACTGTAGCCAAGGGTCTACACTCCAACTTTTTCCTTTTCGTCACTGGGATATTCTCTGCCTGTTTCCAAGTGCACGGAGAGACCAGAGAGATCTGGTGACGACATTATAAAAAAAAATGTGTAATGACTGGAGGTATGTATGGCAATAATATTTTTATGGAAAGGGAAAGAGTACTATCAACAGCTTTCGATTGGGTTTTCACACAGCTCTGCAACATCACTTTGTTCCATCCTGCGGAACTTAAATGAGCCAGAGTTTAGTGTTTGGATGTGTTGTTATGAACCTGGATTTGTTTGGATTTCAACAAATTATTTATTCAATTCATCTGGTTCCACCCTGGGTTATGGGATAAGCGTAATAGTTACGTTTAGCTACTTAAATCTTGAAATCTATTTTACTACGTAAGAACCGGAAGTTATCGTAGTATTCAGGGATCCTAAGCCATTTCCATTTTTTGTAGGAAATATACCAATAATACCAATAATACCATATACCTCTTGTTCCTTTTCTATGTTTGATAACCTTCGTTTTGAGAACAACGTGTTGATCAGAAATCTGTAGAACAACGCTGTGGAGAAATTCAACTTGAGTCTCGGATGTAAATATTTAATGTCAAAATGATTGGAACTATATCAGAACCTTGGTAAAGAATACATCCTAACTGTCATTTGCAATAAACCTGTCTAACAGAGTGCTAGACAGTGCTAGAGACGATGACTCGGTCCTATATGTGCAGCGCTATTTCGGCAATAGCATGTCGAATGTTAGCCTCGAGCTAATCCAAAGTGGTTGGCTTGTAAGCATAGACTAAGGACTTGACGTAGCCCCAAAGATAATAATCGAGTGGTGTCAAATCGCATGATTGCGGTGCCCAATTGATGAATACTAGTCATGAGATGTTCCATTTGCGAAATTTTTCCTGCACAACTTTGAGCGTTGCGTCGCTTGTATGGCATGTAGCGCCATCTTGTTGGAAGCACAGTTCGGATATATCGATGTTATCAAAGTCTGACCACAGAAGGTCGGTTAACTTAGCTCTATACCTGAAACCATTGACGGTAACGGTGTTTCCTTCCTCATTTCGAAAGAAATAAGGTCCGATTGTGTCGCCATACCATAAACCAAACCAAACAGTCAATCTTTGTGGATGCATTGATGCTTAACAGAACACTTGTGGGTTATGAAAAATTTAAAAATGAGCCTCGTCCGAGAAGATGATTTTTTGGCCAAAATCCGGACTCCCGGCCAACATTTCCAGCGTACAATTAGCGAACTTATGGCGTTATCTATGGTCGTCCAGCTTTAATTCTTGCGTCAGCACAATCTTATACGGATGTAGGCTCAAATCCAATCATCAAATAAGCCAGGTTGACTCTCTGGCGATGTCCGATTCAGCTAATCGGCGCTGAATTGACATTTCTGAATCTTTTTCGATAGTGGCCAATACAGCGGCTATGTTTTCTTCATTTCGCAACAATCTTTGTTTGGTTGGTGATTCAAGATCCAAATGAGTTTACTCATGTTTGCACACCGAAGCCATGCTGACAACCGACGTCACGATAGATTCCACCAAATGGTTCAAGCTTTCAGCAGGTGAGGCCTAATCCGATACAAGCAGATCTATTAACCTCCTGTTTTTATTGTAGATATCAGGCGACTGTAATGTTTAAAAGGACCTTCTCTGGCATAAGTAAACCTGCAGAATGCAGACTGGTACTGAAACCTAAGCTTACTTACTTACTTAGGTAGTGCTACGATTCGGGGTGAACCCGAGCATTAAATAACAAGGCTCTCCACTTCGCCTCAGCTAGCTGCCTCCAGTTGCGCACTCCAAGTTGGCTGAGATCGTTTTTTACTTGTGGGCGCCACCTAACGTGAGGCCTTTCTTTACTGCGTACTTCTTCATGATTAGATTCGTAGACTCTCCAGGTCGGAGTATTAGGTGTCCATTCACTTTTTACGGTCTAGCCATTTTAGACGACCGATGCGTAATTTTTCGACTAGAAAGATGAGAGAGCCAACGCACACGGAACCTAATATTTAACGAAGAATTTTCCTCTCGAAACAGTCTTTATCTGCTTGTAGTAGAGCCACAGTCGGTGTTGAGGATATGGGAAAGTTCTTCTGCAGATTGTATAACGGTGACAAAAAAGTAATGACCAAAACGAAGTAATGATAGCAATATCTAAGCTTAAATCCAACAAAGCTGCTAAACCTGACGGCTTACCGGGCGATGTATTCCAAGCTACTGGAAATAACTTTAAGAATAGCATATACCAACTCATTTTTCAGACCTGCTCAGAAGAGTGAATGTCTGATGAATGGAATCTCAGCATCGTTTGCCCGATCTACAAAAATAGAGACCCTCTCAACTGCGCCAACTAAAGAGGTATAAGACTCCTTAATATTGTTTATAAGACGTCAACAACCTGATTGACCCCTATCCATATAGTTTTAGGAAAGTCCACAATTGACCATATTTGTCATCCATCATCTTTTCATCGAAGGCTGCATATGACAGCATTTACAGATTAAGAACTCTCGCTGCTCCGTCAAGGTCGGTAACGACATAACCAAGATTTTTGATGGCAAGAAAAGTTTTTAGATAAGGTGATGAACTGTCATGTGACTTCTTTAATATATTGTGCGGAACTTACAAGTGAACGCTATCTTTCAAAAGTCTGTGCAACAACTAGCGTACGCCGATAATATCGACAAAATCGGGAGAACACAGCAGGCTGTCATCGTCGTAAATACTGAAACAAATGCTGCCAAAATGCCAATTCTACCAATAGCCTCTCAGCAGATACGAATAATCACTCTTGCCTACCAAGAAGGCAACTAAGTAGTTAGTTCCTATCCCGTACAACTAAGGAAACTCTATATGACTCTGAAGCATGGACTCTATCGAAATCAGCAGGGGATTAAACCTAACCTCACCTAAGGAATTCGCCAGAAATTAATTCTGTACTATATACTTCCTATACTCGTGCATGAATCAAGTATAAGCAATGTTCATTGATCATTGACATGCTTAGAAAAAAATCTAAAAATCATTTTAAAGAATCGACAATTGAGCGCCAGATAAGGAATAAAGCATATCTAAGCGAAACAAATTATAGTATGGTTCTCGAAGGAGCCTTCAAACATCGTAATAAAAAAACGGCAAATGATACCTCATTACATTCAATTACATTTTTCATTTACCAGAAGGAATGAAATACTCCTTTAGGCCCCTTCGACATCTCTTACTCTTATTTTGGCGTTGCTCTCCTTTGAATGACAAGCATTGTTGAGCTGTTCTTCAGTTTTTCTTCATTCCCTTCCCAGTAGCATGACTTGCAATCTATGTAAGGAAAAAAAAAAAAAAAAAAAAACACCTTACATCGCGTGCCCCATATATGTATGTAGTACATCTTTAACCATCTATCCATCCATCTATCCATCTATCCATCTTTTCATCAATTCTTCCCATATTTCAATGTACTCGTACTTATTCGTTGTTTTCCCATTCAAAACAGTGCGCCCCTAAACTTGACACACGGAACCTTAACGAGATTCAATACTTCATATTCGTTTCGCTGGAAAAAGTGCGTTACGTTCGCGTTTCACGTTATACTTTTCGCCCTTTACGTGCTTTTTTTCCCACTTTCTTTGGGTTGGTTGATTTTCTTCTCTGCACCTTTAACTTATTATCCTCCTGGAAAGTTACCGTTGCCTTTCCGCCCATCATCCCTTTAGAATGATGGAATTTTGAAAAGTAAAAGAGTAAGTGTAAAAAAAAAAAAAAAAAAAAATCCATCCTCACCCAGTGGGTGGTAGTGTGGCAATATCGCATACTGCCACTCAAGCATACTATGTACCATAATACCAAAACCATCATCCATTCTCCTTTTCAAATCCATCCTCCGTCAACGACGAGGTAGCGTGTCGTTCGCATTGCTATAAAAATTAAAATTGTAAAAAAGCCCAAGAAGCAGCAGTGGCATTGCCAGCGGAAATGGAAGCGGCAGCGGCGGCGGCAAACACAGCGCAAAGAGCATGATGAAACGCCAAAAAAGTATTCTAACACCGCCCACTAACACATGTGTATAAGGAGTATAGAAAATTTTTAACTAATTTCACATATAGTTAAAAAATTATGTACCACCGTGCTGCCCTACATACATACGCACTACCCATCAACCACTACAACCCCCATCATCCCCCTCAGTCTATTCGCCCAAGCACATAGGTAATATTCAAACATTTTTTTGTAATTTTAATTTGTATACCATTTCGTCGTCGTTTGGTACATAGATGGTGCCCGCTCCTGTTAGAGGGGGGTAGGAAAAAAAGTTTTTTTTATTTGTTAAAAAAAAAAAAAAAAAAAAAATTAAAAATGAAAAAAAAAAAAACACAGTCCTCTGAATACTTGTTTGAAGTCGGGGCTGGATGGCACATTGGTGGGTAACAGTGAAAAGCAAATTTTCCATTATAGTGAAAAATAAAAACAAAAGTTTCCCAATATGAGTTAGGCTGACTGGCTGGCGAGGGTTGTGTTATGTTGTGTGTAGCAGCAGCCGCATCAGAACAGTTCGCCTGATGATGAGTAATGTTACAGTGCGAGGGGTGGTAAAAGTAGTACGAGTGATGATGTCGAGGTAAATGTAGCAGTAGGGGTAGATTTTACACGATATTTTAAAGAATGTGTTCAACACACATGTGTAACCCTACGACACCCTCTTTCGGTGTATGATGTTGTTGTAATGGCAAAAGCACACATACCCTACCTATGGTACACATCTATTTACATTAAAAAATTAGGAAGCTGTAAAAATGGCTGGCAGATATGGGTAGATGGTGCGTGGATATGGTGAATTGTAGTGACGGGCGCCACTTATGACATATCCCGACCCAGGGAGTATGAGCGAATATTAAATTTCATGTTTCCCCATCGATACAGTTGCCTCTTCGTGTTGTCCCGACTTTGGGATGATTTTTCAAACCTCACCCAGCAGTCGTTGATTATGAGTGAGAAACGAATAGACAGGAGCATGTGACTGATGATTTACCAAAATCCCCCTGCATTCCAGGGAATCTGGTACCCATAAAGCTGCATGCATACATACGTACTCGTATGTTTGTAAGTATATAAAAAATAATCAGTAGATTCAAAAAAATTCAACTACTTCGCAGAAGCAATACGAGTAGGTACACAACTAGAGGCAATGTTAAAAACCAATCGAAAAAGCTGTTAGAAAAAAGAAAGGAAAAAAAAAAAACAGAATCCCCCGAGTCCTTACCCGCATTGAGTTTAGTCTGTTTTTACAGCATCCCCTAGTAGTAGCACCCCCTACTTACTCTTTCGAGGTGAACACTAGTATTACTGTGAAGGGCAACCTGGCGAGCAAAGAAGAAAAAAAAAAAAAAAAAAACAGAAACTCTCACTTGTACAAGTATACCATGTTCCAGACGAAGTAAAGTTGCCGTCACTACGACGCTAAGCACCAGCACCTCTTTCCACTAAAACCCCCCTAAAAACTCAGCGTCGTCATCATAGTGTTAGGGGATGAAAAAAAAACACGCCAACAGTGAAAAAAAAAGGAAAATTGTATTTTTCCATCTAATGCTCATCTCTCTCTAACTCGGCGACTGATTACTACTTTTATTGCCAGCGAATGCGAACAAATGAACGCGCCGCTCTTCTAAGGTAGTTTCTTGTTGTTTCTTCTTGTTCCTTCAGCAGCCCCCCCCCCCCCCCCCGGCAGTTAGATTCAGTTCATTGTTGGTGTTGTAGTTGTTGTTGGCGGGGAGGTCTTGTCGGCTGTGGCATACGCGCGCTACACTGCTTTATGTCGGTGTGTAGCGCCCTTTATATTGCTTAAGTGAAATGTATGAATGTATCGGTGCGAGTCCTTTTTTGCCGTTATATTTTTTAACTACGTGTTCACAGTTAAAAAATCTCATTTTGTTTTTTTTTACTCGTTTTTTTTTTTTCTTAATTTTTTTTTTCTCAGATGCTGGTAGTGTGTAGTTACATCCCTTCTTTATGGAAAAAGTTCTATTCATTCTATTCAATGCTTTGCATCTTAGAGTTTGATAGAAAAGGAGGGTTGCCATCTTGCGTGGTTTTCAGGGTTTATAAATGCAAGAAAACTGGTAATAAATCAACTTTGTTTTATTGCCACATTTGGCCACAAAACAACACGAGATGTCATTGAAACACGTCATGTGAGACCCATTAAGGATATTGAGATGGGTTAGCGGCTGCCTCAAAACGACGCACATCCATTGAAGAGATGTTAGTGACTCAAAAAAAAAAAAAAAAAAAGCAGGACAGTAAAATGCTCCTCTAAAATCTTTTCTCAGCTAGTAAAAGACAGCCTCGTAGTTGTATTTTCGACAAATCTGACATCTGACAGGAAAACTAGATGTGACAAGTGACAGCTTATACGGGAGCTGCTAATCAATGTGTCCATATGAACACGACATAACGAGTTCTTTTTCACCTGATACGGACCCTAATTGGCATGAGTAAAGGCAGAGGCACGTCAGGTTATCAGCTCGGTGAACTTAATCAGAACTGCCATTGACGGTCTCGTTGAGGTATGGCCAGTGCTAAGATTCAGATCTATGGTAGGGATAAAATTTCTGAAGATATCGAGCTAAGTTCGAGCTTTCAGTCAACGATTGCAAACTATTATGGAATTTTTATACCGAAGTCCACCATCCGAGAAAGCTGAGCATAAATCATATCCCAAGGACCTGACATTGCCAATCGTATCTATTCCAAACAATGGATTGAACTATGGTACAATATTAACTTGAGAATGTTAAAAGTGTAGTGAAGAGGCTCAAGAAAGAGTATAATCCTATAGCTGACTCATTGGAACCACTATTACAAGTTTTACCATCGGAGGCTACCAAGACAGTGCCTCCGATACCCGATACGAATTCAATACCCGACGAGCATTTGGTGGAGTAGGTGCTTGGAGACCACCACCATTGGTATTCGTACTATCCAGCTATAGAGATAAGGGTACAGATTGATTCTTGCAAGTATAAATTCGTAGCCTCAAATCTTACTAGAAGTCATGACATGATTTTAATAACATCTCCCGAAAACTCATTCCGTTGCTCCAGAATACAAAAAGACCCTTACAGCCATTTTCCAGGTTGCGCTCTAGCAATATATTTGCAGATTACCAAAGAGACAACCTGTAAGAAAAGATAAAACGGTCAGTTTGCGGCTTTGGAATATGCCAGTCACCAGGATTGTATAGTGTCTTCGGTACATAACGACAGGATTCTTTTCAGAAGTTTAGACAAATGCTTCTATGTATTCTTAAGGCCTGTTTAGGACTAAGGTAAACACAATTTTTATACCCAAAGTAGAAAGAACATCTTGTGTTTTTCTGAAGGATCACAGATCTATCAATCTATCATCTTAAAGATCAAAATTGGCTGAAAATCACTCTCCCTCAATTGTACAATGGTTGGGAATGTCAAGTAATCAAGAGAACTTGACTCTTTCTCGCAATGGGAACCACTTTTATCACAACAGCAGTCACAATGTTGCACGTACATATAACCTTTGTTCAATGATCTACAAGAAGTAAAGGACACAGAAAAACACTTCAAGGATATGGTGAAGTAGGTAATATAAGCAGATCTTTACAAAACAAGTCAAAACACCATTCAACACTCCATCCCAATTTACAATCGAATTTCTCTACTTCTTGTGCATGACTTAAAGTGGCACCTACAACCTACATCGCCGACCGTTTAGGACTTCTGGCTTAGCCGTCTCATGTCTATAGAAGAGAACTAGCATCAAATTACTAGAGAAAGTGTCACGTGCTTTTAGCTCAAGCATAATCGAAGCATTGGGGCCTTCACCAATGGATGACATCCAAGGTCTTTTGCATTTACTATCCATAGAGGACGCGGAATAATCCATTTCGATTTGAAAAAAAAAACCACAGCGTTCGAGCAAGACGAAAATGGTCTGTTTTGTGTACCCTCTAAATTTGGCACATAGCATGGGCGAAGAAAAATAAGGGAGGAAAGGAAGAAAGATACCGACGTATGTCGGTTTTGAATGTTTGCAGGTTAAATATAATTACTAGGAAATAAAGAGCTCGATAGAGCATTTCATATGCATATTGTAGGGCTTACTTAATTACGATATTTCAGAATACGTCTGAAAGTGATCATGTGGGTAAAAGTAGCGAGATGTGTGTCACCGTTGGTTGATGGTGATTCCTTCATTTATTGTGGTAATAATATTGGATCTTAATGAGCTTAATATACGCTTTCGTGTCCGTTCTTTGAAGAGCTAGAACATGAATTCGGAAATGAACATGAATGAGAGTCAACAGCAAATGAATATACAGAATTATAAATAGCAAGCAAGAGGTTATTAATGAGAATTAAAAAGATTATCGGGGATAAAACGCAACCCTGAGGCACACCAGGGTGATATATGTTGATATCATACTAGAAAAACTTGAAATTAATGTATATCTAATATATAATGGAAGAAACACATTTGGTTGAGATTTGTTAAGATTTCGGTTCTGCTTTCTATTATTTTCAGATCACAGCAATGGACCTTTAGTTACGAAACCTCTATTGCCAATCATTTAAAAGTTTTTGTTTCCCGACATATTTCATGATCTTACGATTAATAAGCGTTTTCAAGGCCTTGAAAATAAAGAACATAGATGCGACAGGTCTGTTAGAGGAGAAAGAAGAAGATTCGCCTCCTCTAGGAAGGGCCTGGCCAACCTTTGCCAATGTAGAAAACACCTCTTCTGAAGGCGAAAATGGATTCGCCTTATTCGACTCAATTAAGTGTGTGGATCAGTTTTCCAAGGATTTACTTATCTCTTGCATCGCTAAGAGTACAGATGCCTGTGAGGACTCTAAACTTAGGGTCATCCCTGTTAAGGAAATTTCTAGGAAATGTAGATCACGCAACTGATTGCCCAGGAAGAAATAGACAGCGAAAAGGCTCTTCAATATCTGAAGTTTTAGAACCCTATCATTCATTATGGACGATTGGGCGGTCATCATGATTGAGGAGCCAAGCACTTCTGCTGGCAGCAAGTGAGGAGTGACTCACGCAGCTGGAGAAAACCGATTTTTCAGGATCAGGTTCGGCAAACAGTTCGCCAAACTGAAGATTTCCAGACCAACCAGTTCTCAGTACGAAAATCTCGACATGATCGTCGACGACGACAAGCTGAAAGGAGATCCGGTTGATCGCGTTCAACAAAAACAACAGTAATGGTATGCCTCGTGTCATACTATTCAATCTCCAGCACCGGAAGTGTATATCGGAAAATTTGCTAGTCTTCCTTAGGGAGTACTTCGGCATTCTAAAAAAAGGATAGGACGCTGACGCTCATCACACGGTATAGTGCAGACATCAACGATAGAGGCAAGTCACTTTTTGATTATATTATAAGTACTTACCTTACTGTTTGCAATAATGGCAATGAACCCACTTTTATAACAAGAAACCGACAGGAAGTGCTAAATACCACTGCTGTCTCTAACAACATCACTCAAATGCTAACAAATTGGATGGTATCTGGATGAATACTTATTTTCAGACCACAGATACATTCAATTCAGCCTGAGCAATGCTCCTCTCAACCAACCAGCATTCCGAAATTATCGGAGAATTGATTGGCCAAAATACAGAAGAATACTTTCAAAAAATATTATCCTCTGAACTCTTAAGTCCCCCGCGTAATACCAACGAGCTTGACATGAAAGTCAAGGAATTCACCCTGACTTTCAATCAGGCTATGACTGCCCTCTTGTTCAACCTAGAGGCAAGAAAAAGGCGCGCTGGTGAACATTACCACTGGGACCGCTTAAAAACACTTGCAGACAACTTTTTAACCTAATAAAAAGCACAAGAAAATTGACTGACTGGGACTCATAGAAATTAGGCAAAGCGACAGTATCGACATAATCAAAGAAACCTCTGAGGCATCGCCACTAAGAAAAATCATCTCTACAAATTCTATGATGTCTAGTTGTTTGAAAAAAAAGCCGATGGCTCTTGGATAACCCAAGTACAATATAGAGAGTATACAATGGTTACTTTCCTGGACATAGAGGGCGCTTTTAAAGGCGTCAACATATCTGCAGGTGAACGACTCACTTGGGGAGTTGATCATGTCTTATGCTAAAAAGCAGAATAGTCAACTCCAAACTGAGAGGGGCTTCTGCTAAAAGACGCTGTCCTGTCTTCCCTTCTCTGGACCTTAGGGTGATTGAGTATGCGTTTGACGTTGCTATAACCGTCTTAGGTAAGCATCTTACTACCATCAAAGAACTCTGTCAGCTAAATCTTAATAGATTGGGCAGATCGCTCATAAATCTTTCCCAGGATATATAAAATTGCAATCATAGACCCTCCCTCAATAAACGGTACCAGTTTAGTCTTTTCCAAAAAATATCTGAGCCTTATTTTTTGAAACCTAACATTCAAGAAAGAGTCAAGAAAGCTACAGTATCTTCATTCTCTTGCAAAAAACCCATTGGGTATATATTTCGGCCATAAGACCGATACTCACCTACGGGATTGTTGTCTGATGGACGGCCTTAAACAGTCAACTGCAGCAAACTGCTCGAGTCCATTCGTAAAACAGAATCACTTGACACCTCTCGATATCTGCAGCAAATAGTACACATTGCTGCGACCGCAGCTATTCACCTTAAAGCAACTAGTCTCTCCTTCCGTCTTACAATTTACTGTAGCGTATTCCAGGCGTACATTTTTTGCGATTAAAGAAGCACTGTTCTGGCTGAAAAAAAAAAAAACGTAATACCTGCAAAGGATATTCGCATCTTTTCGGATTGGACTGAACTGGACTCAGTCTCATTAAATTCTAGAACCTCTCATGAATGTCGATAAGCAGAGAGACAGAGCAGCTCAACCTTCACCTATTTTGAGTGCCAGGCCAAAGAGACATTCCAGGAAAGTGTGGGGCTGACGAACTCGCCAAAATTGGAATCACTCTACATATTATACGCGAAAAAGGGTAGCATGCGTATACCAATCGCTAAATCCCAACAAAATGACAGACCCTGAGTCAACTATTGGATCAATATGTCTAACGACCAAACACATCTGGCCAAGCTGGATTTGAATCGCTCTAAGAGTTTGATCATTCCAAATAGGAAACATCTCAGCGCCATCACAAAATAGGTTTCGTCACTGAACACAGCCTTATAGGCAAGCATGCAAAAAGTTTTAGCGCCCTTACAAATTATTTTTGTAGAAGCTGCATGGATGAGGAGGAGGAAAAGTCAATCCTCCACCTACTCTACATATGCCCAGCTCTCCCCCAAAGAAGGAAACTTCTGAAATTGGTTCCAATAGTAGGAGAATCATAGTTTGACGTGGCATCACAATTTACCAATAGGCCTTAAGTTGGTTGGTCTTTCCAACAGCCACTTTTACTTAACCTTTCCAACATTATTTAGCGAACTTCCGACTTATTTTAGAAATATTGTAAGACCTAGCTAGATCGGAAAAGAAAAGAAACTGTTCAAAAACTAATGCCAGATGGATGGCCTGTGTGTCCAAGCTTAAGTTACTCTGGCACTTGGAACTAGGGCTTCTATGGTATTACATGCAAATACTGCTCGTTGAAACAGCAGGGAAAAGTACACATAGTGATTAAGCTAAAACCAATAACCACCAAGGCTCTATATCGCTTAACCGAAAGTTGGTCTCGGCACGTGTCTAAATAGAACAGCTGTGTATACAAAGTTCAATTTCTATTAATCTCAAGTGGGGCGAAAAATCTTCAAAAAAAAAAAAAAATAAAATAAAAAACGCTCATCAGCGTACGAGTACTTACCAATGTCTTCCAACTTACACATAATCCACTTGAGCTTAAAATACGATTCTTTGTTTCGACAAAACCTATGGTATACAAGAGTGGCAACCCTATTCTATGTTACATTGATGTTGCTTAGAATCATTACCTCAAAAGAGAAAAGGACTCGCTGTTTCATAGGGAAGCGGTGGATAAACCGGCGGCGACGACGACGGCAACGGTAACGGCAACGGCAACAACGACTATGATGACGATGGGGGTTGATCAAGAAGTAAAGGAGAAAAGAATAAAAATAAAAAATAAAAATCCCCTAGTAGTTGTAAGTGGATATTGCGTTATGTAGGTATGAATTTATATTTTATAGCGATTTTCGTTTTTTTTTTTCTATATATCGTATTTGCAAATAAACTTTTTTTTTTTTAACTTTAACAGATACTTACCTAGGGGTAGTGTTAGTATTAGTGGAGAGATGTAAGTATAAGAAGTACTTGTACACATCGCGACATATTCGTTGCGAGATCTTGTTTTGTTCGTTACTACTTTTTTTTGTACGTGTGTGGGTGTGTTTCCTTTCAGTTTTTCTTCTTTTTGAATTTTTTTAAAAAATTTTTTTATATTTTATTCTATTTTTCTTTTTAAAAAGTAAAGGGGGTGGTGGATTAGGATGATTTAGGATAGCAACAGTGGATGTCGGTGGTGGTTGGTGGAGGTCGACGGAGTGGCGAAAAAGTTCACCATTGTACTAGGTTTTCTGTAGAGATTTTTTTGTATTAGTATTGATAATGTGTGTTAGAGACCCGGGCATCCGAACCGATCCGATTTGATTCCCAGTTAAAGGGAGTTTAAGTTAAAGTTCCTTTTATTTGTTGCATTTTACTACTTTTTCCATTTCAGAGTCATTATGTGAATGTACATACATACATGACATGTCTTTTGTCAAAAAGGAAGATAATTTTGTATAACACCCATCCCCTGAATATAATCTACCACGTCTAGTGGGATAAGTATCATACTTGGCGCGAAATCACCCTCGCAATGACTGTATGCATTCACAGACCATTGAGTAGCACGCGAGAGACCGTGATCAACAAGGATTTGACTTGAGTCTTTCAGTTCTGTTCACTTTCTTCTTGATTTTTTGTTTTTTGTTTTTTTTTTGAGTTGGAGTTTCCACGGTAAATTTTCGCAAAATCCGCCACCGCCCGTCTCAAGGACTTTTCGGCTTTTCTGTTGATTGTTATGTGTGTGCTACGGAGGTCACACCGCAATATCTTTGAGGACTTACTTTTTTTTTTTTTTTTTTTTTTTTAACCTCACCCCAACCTCACAACGGCGAAAGGACGACACGAAGGAAGAACGAATGGACAATGTACGAGTAGAAGAAAATCGTGAAATCAAAACAAAAACCAAAAATCTTGCTTTGGTCTTCGAGAGTTGATGGAAAAGAAAAGGAAAAGTAAGAAAACTTTGTCAAAAGTGGAGGTTAAGAATGCGTACCGACTATACGAATACTTTATCCGAGAAGAAGGAGGAAGGACATATTCTTCTGTTCCTCAGAAATGCTTTCTTTTTTCCTTTTTCTTTTATTTATTTATTTTTTTTTTTTTATTTTTTTATTTTTTTTTTTGGAGGACAAGTAGAAGGTGGGATTCTCCTATACGTTGTGCTGTTGAATTCATGGTGATGTCGACGGTGTGGTCACAAGAGTAACTGGAGGAGTTGCAATGTCTTTTGAAATTAGTTCAGTGGGCTATCGATTAATTCTATATAACTGAGGAGACCCGGTGCTTTGTCAGAATTTAAGGTCAAATGTTGAGGTTTCTATTAACATTTAAATATTCATTAAATTGAATATTTTTGTTACAAAAGGTTGTCCCATCACAAATTGGGGGAAATTATTGTAATCCTTAATGGTAACCATTGACGATAGACGTCTTAGATGAAATGGTCTCTAAGGCTTAGTGGTAAATGGAGAGAAGATTTTACATTTCTGATCTTATTGTTGATATTATGGACAGTGACAGTATAGAAAATACGTACAAAGCTGCACTTAGAAGTATAGCTTGCTCATATCTTAAAGCGTTTTTAGTACAGAAAAGAGGACACGTTTTTCGTTTCATATTTCTTTGTTGGATTTTACGAGTATTCGACGTGGGATGAAATCAATCAACAAGAATCAATCCTGCTGCCAGTCATTTGGTATGTTAAATGTAGGGTTTGTTCTCTAGGCTATATCTTCTTGCTGACGCATTCGGTTCTAGAGATTACTGGACACTTATGTAGGTAATCGAAATTCCTGTGCGAACATAGAGTCATCACTGTATTCGTTTCTGGTATGTAATATGTTTCAAAACAAGTAAGAAAAAGTTGGTCCATAAAATGGAAACTTTGGTCAAATCTGTTACTAAGGTTTCGAACATACATACTTTAAGAGCAGCGAACTGCTTAGAAGAATCCTTGATTTTTGTTCATTATAGACATCCTATCACGGAGTTTCAATAGATATTTAAGCGAATGTGGCACTTCTGATTCAGCCATCTTATCACTTAATTTTTTTTTTTTCTGTCATAATACAGAACTCCGACCAAGGACTTGTACTCTTTATATGTTCCCTCTATAGGAATTTGAGCGTCCTTAGTAGAAAGAAAGTACCAGCTGTGAAAGATTAAAAACAATACTAATAAGTCGTCTCTAATCTTTTAGAGATGTTAAAAAGCATTCTGAAGAGTCATGCTATCTACGGTCATGCTCAAAAGAAACTCAATCGTTGATAAAACCCTGACCGAACGCAGGGTCCTGAGAACTCTTTTCAAGACTTGCCTTCCAAATTTGTCACTTTGATTCAGATTCAGTGTATCCAGCCTTACGCCTGAGCATTTTTAAGCAAGTATAGAAGTAGTTAAACACATCTTGACTGTCGGTATATTCGCATATATAGTTCGTCTCTTCAACGATTCTTCACAATATATATACACACGTATGTAGGTCTTCCCTAATGAACAGTGACTGTTCACCAAATAAACACCAACGCAGCATCTCGGTTCGGTTTTGACACCATCCGTCAACGTCCCATTCCTGGCTCAAATTCTGGCAGAAATCATTCCAGAGGAAGTCGAGTTCGTTATTTCACAGCAACAGAAGTTTTAGTGCCGTAATTTTGAGGGTGCAGCTCATGATATGAATATCAAAAGAGACTAAACTTGCGCCTAAACTGGGAAATCCCCCCAAGCAACCGAGTCAGAGTCTGTTTAAGGACTTCAAAGTATCCTCCCACCTCTTTAGAAAGGCTATTAGGGGATAGAGGAGAACTTCTATACTGAGTTCTTTTTTTTATAATTAAAGGCGCGCTCAAGAAATTTTGTGTAGAGATTTGGTAGGGAGCACTGTTGGTGATAAAGTGAGAGAACAGGTTGAGGAAGGAGACATTTCGTCGGATGTTAATTGACTGCGTAATATTAGCATAATCTCTGAGTTTTATCATACGTGCATTTGAGTTTTTAGGAACACCTGGACAGATATGGGAATATACTTTCATTTTGTGTGGATAAATGGCTTTTTTATTATGGCTAGATCAGATGGGATGAAGTATTTCTTATATTGTTTCGAAAAATCTAGACATTTCGCAGCACTTTGGCAACTTATAATATTATCTAGGCTCTCACTAATACATATAAAAATATTCGAAATAAGTTTTTAGATTACGACGATGTAAGCACCATTTAAACGACATATGTGGTTTAATTGCAACATTGTGTTTTAAAAACAGTCAAAGAGCAGACACGTGGGTCTGGAAACAAATATGAAAAGCAGAGAGTACTATTGCCACCAGAGTAATGAAAAGAATTAGAAGTGGCAGACAAGAGAACATTGATGAAAGTTAGAAAGAGTGTCGGAGAAGAGAACTGAGAACTGGGGCACACCAGCATTTATTTTGTGTGTATCAAACTTAGAAGCGTTGAAAATGACTTGAATTGAACCTTTCACAATTCAAATTGTAATAAAATTGAAGAAGATATTCATCGAACCCAAAATGTACACACTTTCGACAAAATAGCCATTGCCAAACTCTGTTAAATGCCTTTGAAATATCAAGTCCAACTATCTGCTTTCGAAGCTGGTACTTCTACAGCTAGTCGGGAGAAAACTTTTAAAAACGCTACTTAAGATTCATTTCTCAGATTCGACCCCTTTAAACAACACACAATATGTAAATTTTGAAGCCATAAGCTTCAATCTACAATAGCAGAATTCTGGAAATATGTTCAGCATAGACAAAGTTAAATGGGCCATAAGCTCATTTAAATTATTTAAGGCACCTGGATCAGACGGAATCTTTGCAGCTTTATCCCAACAAGCCTGGGGGGAGATAAACATAGTTTTTATCCCCAAATTTAATATACCTAGTGAATTACCTAAATCTTATCGTCCCATAAGTCTTGCACTATTTTAAGGTCCTTCATCCAACTATTAATAACTGGATAAAAGCTGACCGTATATCTTGATTGCCAGGTTTCCGAAACTGGGAACTCAACTCGAATATCTATTTGAAGAGTGTTTCAGCAAAATTAGTTTTTTGAATAATATGAGGTACTCTAATCTTTGCAACCTTTATTTGCTTTATAAAGTAGACACATGGGGATTATTTATGGAATACAATATCTTCCAAACGACCGCCTCAGCTCTAAAAAATTTCTATCAGATTTTCAATCCGCTTTCAGAGTTGAAATTATTTGCGGATGGTTGACGTATACTTTTTAACACAGCCCCAAAGAAAAAAACCTAACCATGTTAAGTCGCACAATCCTGGCGGTTAATGGGTGTCTTCAAAACACGAAATTATGTGGCCAGAAAAATTTTGTCGTAATTACTCAATTGTTTTGTGACTTGAACGGCACATAGCACCATCCTGTTAAAAGTAGAGGTCGTCCGTATTCATATCATCGAGCTTTAGCCTTAGTGTTTATTATGTTTCGATAGTGCGCTTCATTAATTGTAATGGCTTTTCCGTTACAAGTTACTCCCTTTGGATACATTGGAATCTCCCGAATCACTCGTGGATTTTTGATGCCTCATATGTGGCAATTTTACTTATTAACGTAGGCGTCAATGTGGAAATGGGCCCCATCTGAAAACACGATTTTCTTGCAAACATCAATATCAGCATGTATGAGAGCCAAATCTTCCGCCAAAATTCTACAGTGTAACTGGTGAGAGGTTAAGCTTCTAAGGACAGAGACAAACCGCAAACGACAGTGTGTTTTCGACACTTTTCTTTACTGCGGCAATAATTTTCATTGAACGCCCGATGCGAACACGTTTTGGCGTCTTCAAATCTTGTACTTAGACCGTCGTTTAAAATTGTATACATATATTGCGCACACACATCTTAAATGCACATGATTATGTGCAAAATTGGCACAAATTCTTCGCATCGTTGCCACGATTAATCGTGAGTTTTTGTAATAAAAATGGATTTTTGCCTTCACTGTGTAGCATTCAATGGTAAATGACACCTATCACCATATGCCAACACTACGTGTATCAGATGTAAATGATTAGACCTTTCAAATCTTACAAAAGAGTTAAAACATTTGTCGTGCCAAAGTGCTAAAAATTTAAATACTAGGGATCTGCCATTAGCCACCAAGGAAATCGCAATGACAATGCCGCAAATAGAGCCAATGTTGGCTGGCTTAAATGGCGCTGAAATTCAGCAGTATTTTGTGACAGAAAAAATCCCGCGTAAGCTTAGAGGTGCTGTAGTCGGCAGTCGCTCGTCTAGCTTGTTGGATGATGTATAAGAAGAATAAAAGTAAAATGTCAGCGGATATAAAAAAAATTAATCAGAAATATGTCCGCGGAAGTCTCCACACATTCGCCTCATTAATAAAGTTACCCAAAATACGATAGTTCGCAAATTTAACCAAAATCACAATCGGCGCACCAGGATACAAGGTATTACCACATATGATCGGATGATCTTAAGGGGTTACATCCAGTTAGAATTTTCAAAACATCGTGTATTTTCGTAATGTGCATATATCTGGCTATATTGCCTGAAAGTTCTTTTTGAGATATACGCATATTTGTAAGGATATATCGAACTGTTAAAAAATTCGGCGTCATGATCTCTGACTTGAGAGCGCATTTTAGTACGCGAGAGGAAAGAATGGCTCGTAGACAATATTAACTCGAGGTACTAGAAGCTGCTAATGCTACGGAGGTTCCATCTTATGGTCCTGTAATAGATGACTTCATGAAAGTAAAAAAAAATTTAGGTGTAAACTTCTTCCGAAATTTTAAACGCGTTTTTCTCAAAATTATGTTTTCGAAATCGGTAATCAAGACTTCTAAAAAAGGGCTCAACTGATCGGTCTGAAATTTTAGTACAATCTTCTCAGATATATATATATTCCTTCGATCAATACCTAGTTTTATCTATCCACTAAAATAATCTTTCGGTTTTTTTGATTTCAGATGAACAAAACCGGATATATCGTGATCACCGCCGAACACCTTTTTTGGAGGACCTTCAGGAGATCGTCTGCAGGAGCACACCAGATCGATAAAACGTATAACCTCTTATAGAAATATATTTATTCGACAAAAATGTTTGAGTTCGCACCAGCAAAGGAATATCACATTTTAGGTGAACAATTGAAATGCAGAATTGAAGTAAGTTGGCTAGTTAAAGGCTGGTTGATTATACCTCACCTCTCCTCGCGAGGTGATATTAAGAACCTACTAGTGGCAAACTTATAGTAATTGTTCCAGTTTTCAAAGCCATAAAGTTCATCATTGAATTTTGCATCTGGGAAAGAAGAGAAGACCAAAAGTAAGATCAAGCAAATTTCCAAATGAAGTGAGGAGTTTTGTGTCGGTACGCCCGCATCAGTACAACATTTTGAGGGAACAATAATATACGACTAGCACGAGACCTTAAGAGATATCTTTCCTCTATCTGTGGATTGAAAATATAAAGTTCAATTTAAGAAAGGTTTCAAGGTGCTGTAAGATGCTACACCCGTTTTATTATTGATCATAATTGCTCTTATTCTTATCCCGGCCATAACACAATATATTAACAGCGGCCTGCCGGCTAGAGAAAGCACTAAAACCAAGATAGAATAAACTTTTGTTCTTTATCCTTTGGCAAGTCATCATGGAAAGACTTACACCACAAAAGCGTCTCCAAATTGTTCAGCTGTATTACGAAAATCAGCGTTCTGTAAGAAATGTTTTTCGTGTGATTCGAGGAACTTACGGTGCGCATAATCGACCTACTGAAATCACTAATGCCAATATCATTCGCAAATTTGAGTCCCAGTTTACATTAGTGGGTGCTACTCGACCGGTAAGATAACATCCAGCACGTAGTGGAGAGACTATAGCAGCTGTAGCTGAGAGTGTACGCGAAGACCATGACGAATCGTTTCGTCGTCGTTCTCAGCAGATTGGCTTGGCGTATTCGACAACTTAGAGTATTTTAAGTGATAATCTCGGCCTAAAAGCGTACAAAATTCAACTTGTGCAAGAATTGAAGCCACACGATTTGAATATGCGTCATATTTTCAGTGAATGGGCTCTGGAAAAACTCAATGAAAATTCGTTGTTTTATCGTGAAATTTTGTTCAGTGATGTAGCCCATTTCTGGCTCAATGGATAATAAACAAAATTGCCGTATTTGGGCTGATGAGCAACCCGAAGAGTACTAAGAGCTACCATTACATCCATTAAAAACAACGGTATGGTGTGGTTTATGGGCTGGTGGAATCATTGGTACATATTTTTTCAAAAATGATGCAAATCAGAATGTTACCGTCAATGGTTAACGTTATCGCGCCATGTTAACGGACTATGTGCTTCCTGAAATTCAAGCACATGATCTCTGTGGTGGGCTCTGGTTTCTATTGGGTCTATAACTTCTATAATTCGTGCGGTTAGCTAAGAGATGGCGTAATTTGTAATAATGTGATAATGTGTTGGAAAGCTACTGTCATTGTACGTCATTTCAGTATATGTCATTCATTTGAAGCGTAAACAACAATAATTTTTTTTCACTCAAATAAGTCGAACTTTGTGCCTGAAAAATTGTTTTTGCGGGGAGTTCTTCTTCATGAAGAAAACCGCTGCCGAAAGTCATCGTATTTTGGTGGAAGTTTATGGTTAACATGTACTAGCTGAGCGAACGTGCCAAAAGTGGTTTGCACGATTTAAAAGTGGTGATTTTGGCTTGGAAAACGATGAACGCCCTGGGCAGCCAAAAAAGTTTGAACACAAGAAGAGCTCGCAGAATCTTTGGGTGTCACTCAAGCAGCCATTTCAAAACGTTTAAAAGCAGCTGGATATATTCCAAAGCAAGGAAATTGGGTTCCACATGAACTCAAGCCGAGAGAGGTCGAAAGTCGGTTTTGCATGTCCGAAATGCTGCTGGAACGCCACAAAAGGAAGTCATTTTTGCATCGGATTGGTACTGGTGATGAAAAATGGATCCATTACGACAACCCCAAGCACAAAAAATCATATGTGAAACCCGGAGAACCAGCCAAATCAACGGCAAAGCCGAATATCCATGGCGCGAAGGTATTGCTCTGTATTTGATGGGATCAGATGGGTGTGCTGTATTATGAGCTGCTAAAACCGGGTGAAACCATCAATGGACAACGCTACCGAACACAATTAATCCGTTTGAAGAGCGCAGTAGCCGAAAAACGCCCGGAATATGCGAACAGAAACGAGGCAATAATATTCCATCATGACAACGCTCGGCCTCACGTTGCTATTCCGGTGAAGAACTATTTGGAAAACAGTGGAAGTAGAAGTCTTACCTTAGTCCAGACCCTTCTGACTACCATTTGTTCCGGTCGATGCAGAACGCCCTCACTGAAATGCGGTTCACATCAGAGCAGAATATCAAAAATTCGCTTGATTCATTCTTGGCTGCCAAGCCGGCGCAGTTTTTTTGGGATGGGATCCAAAAATTGCCAGAAAGATGGGAAAAAATCATAGCTTCAGATTTGCAATACTTTGAATAATACTTTTGTACATGTTTTTCTTAAATAAACGTTCAAATTTCAAAAAAAAAAAACCGCACGAATTAAGCGCTACGAGCCATACAGCGCGTGAAAAAATGGACTTGTTGAGAAATCATTTTGGTGAGCACTTAATTTCACATTTTGCTACGGTAAATTGGCCGGCTAGATCGTGCGATATCACACATTTGGACTATTTTCTCTGCGGATATGTAATGTCTTAGGTCTTCAGGAGAAGCCAGCTACGATTGACGCTTTGGAAGCCAACATTACTCGTGTTATCAGCGAGATACCAGTCGCTATTCTCGAAAAAGTCACCCAAAATTGGACCTTTCGAGTGGACCACTTTTGACGTAGTCGTGGCCAATATTTACATAATATCATTTTCAAAAAGTATATTCCATGAATTTTAACCGATAATAAATAACCGATAATAAAAATTTTAAGTTCCCTTTCAAATTTATGTGTTTTACTTTAAATTATAAATCAAACCACACGATGAATTATTATCACATCTTCATTTGAACGGATAGCAAATGCTTCAAATTATTTAAAAAAGAAGAAAAACCTAATCAGCCCGTAACTCATTTTTATAAATGTTCATCTAAATCTACAAAAAAAAAAAACATAATCAATTAGGTAATAGATAATTTAACAACTCAACCGCAAGAAAATTTATTTATGAAAGTTTGTCAAACGTATCTACAACTAATGTACGAAGGCAGCTACATACAAAAACAAAGAATAAATTTAATTTCCCACGAATAAACACTATTTATAGAACAAACATTTAACCACTTGTGTTGCCTTGTATTCAAAAGTATTTTTAGATACAAATGTATCTAATGTAGGGAAATTATTTTGTTTTCTTCTTGACTGTATGACTAATTTGAAAATTCAAATTGAAAAATACATTCGCGGCTGATATGAACAGTTTTAAAATAGATACTCTCTCATTGTATGACTCCGTGGCGCAACGGTAGCGCGTCTGACTCCAGATCAGAAGGTTGCGTGTTCAAATCACGTCGGGGTCAATAGAAGAGAAGAGGGTGCTTACTTTTTTTGTTTTTTTTTCTTTTGTTGTATTTGGAATGTTTTATGTTTTACTTACCCGTGAAGTGAAATAGGATTTTTAGTAATATCTGTAAGAGAGATTAATCAGGAAATTAGAATACTATTTTAATTTTGAAAATTATATAAAAAACAATTGAAAAGGATGTATGATATATACGAGTATGTACTAGGTCGAGTGAAAAGTAACCTCGTTGACCGCCAGAATGCGTTGCTACTGTAAAAAAGGTTATGGTGACTTTAGGCAGACATGCCAAATTTCAGTGCGATACTGTATTTAGTTTTGTTTTAACAGCTGATTATTGTTGACGTGTTTGGCATCATGTTGAGTATGGACAAAAAAGATTTTCGTTCTCTCATAAAACATTATTTTTTGAGAGGCAAAACGGCGAAGGAAACAAAGGAAAAGTTGGATAAATATTATGGGGCTAATGCTCCGTCAGATTACACCGTCAAATATTGGTTTCGAGAGTTTCGTGGTGGCCGGAACTCCACTACCGATCAAGTCCGCAGCGGCAGGCCCTCCGATGCGGTTACAGAGGACAATGTCAAAAAAAAACATGAAATCGTGTAGGCTGACCGGAAAGTGAAGGTGCGCGAGCTAGCAGATACCACAAAGATTAGTACTGAACGAACATTGTCATATTTTGGGCAAAATTCTGCATATGAAAAAGTTATCTTACCGCTGGGTGCTGCGCATACTCACTCCTGACTAAAAACACGAACGCGAGAGCACTTCGAAAGAGTGGTTGGACTTGCTGATGCGGAATCGGGCAGACTTTTGGCGTCGATTTGTAACTGTTGAACTCCAGAGAACAGATTGAGTGGCTGGCAATGCCTGAAAGATGGGAGAAATATGTAGCTAGCAATGGTCAATACTAGCTGGAGTGAAAAGTAACCTCCTTGACCGCCAGAATGCGCTACTACTGCAAAAAAGGTTATGGTGCCTTGAAGTCCGTTCATATTTAGGCAGACATGACAAATTTTAGTGCGATACTGTCTTTAGTTTTGTTTTGACAGCTGATTGTTGTTGACGTGTTTGGCATCATGTTGAGTATGGACAAAAACAATTTTCGTTCTCTCATAAAACTTTATTTTTTGAAAGGCAAAACGGCAAAGGAAACAAAGGAAAAGTTGGATAAATATTATGGGGCTAATGCTCCGTCAGATTACACCGTCAAATATTTTTTTCGAGAGTTTTGTGGTGGCCGGAACTCCACTACCGATCAAGTCCGCAGCGGCAGGCCCTCCGATGCAGTTACAGAGGACAATGTCAAAAAAATACATAAAATGGCGTTGGCTGACCGGAAAGAGAAGGTGCGCGAGCTAGCAGATACCACAAAGATTAGTAGTGAGCGCACACGCCATATTTTGGGCAATATTCTGCATATAAAAAAGTTATCCTGCCAAAAACACGAACGCGAGAGCACTTCGAAGAAGTGTTTGGACTTGCTGATGCGGAATCGGGCGGACTTTTGGCATCGATTAATAACTGTTGAACACCAGAGAACAGAATGAGTGCCCGGCAGTGGATTGAAGCCGGGACGATTGCTCCAAAGCGGCCGAGGAAGGTTCGATGGGTCGGAAAGGTTATGGCGTCGGTTTTCTGGGATTGTCATGGCATACTCTTCGTGAACTACCTCGAAAAAGGAAATACCATCAGCAGCGAGTATTACTGTACATTATTGGAGCGATTGAAGATCGAAATCGCTGTTAAACAATCTCACATGAAGCGAAAAAAAATTTTGTTTTTGCAAGACAATGCACCGGCGCACAAGAGCATCGCAACCGTGGCTAAAATCAATGACTTACGGCTCCAATTGCTGTCGCATCCACCGTACTCGTCCGATTTGGCTCATCAATAAAGAATTCAACTCACGCGAGGAAATCATCGAAGCCACGGAGGAGTATTTTGCAGACCTTCCGGAAAATTACTTTACGGACGGGATCAAGAAGTAGGAAAATCGACTATATTGAATAAAATAAAAAAAATTAAAAAAAAAAAAACTAAATAGCACATAACATTGAGGATTTTATTATGCGGTGTACAACATACATTCATATGCACACGTATGTCACACTCCAGGGCAAAAGTTTGAGGCCTACCTACACAATTGACTTCATTCATTAAAAGTTAGTGCTTGAATTTTGTGGATAACGAATCCATTGGGATTTTTTACCTACATTGTCTACCTGTGCATTATACTCGTACAACACATTCAGATAATAAAAGTCGGATTTTACACCCATATTTTTGAAGAGTGGCCGTTTACTTTATGAAATTGAGAGAACCCGGTTTTGTGGTTTATTGAGAGTGCATAGGTTTTTCATGATTAATAAACTTTAGGAATTTTGTGTGTTGATTTAGGACTTGTTTATGACTCCTTACATCAAAATAACTGTCAAATTCCAAAATTTGTCGATCTGGATTGCAAGGATCTTACAAAAAAACCGCACTTTAAAGTCACAAGAATTTATTTGAGATTTTTCACGTCTTGAGTAATCAACACAATCGAGAAACAATCTGCAAGCATCAACCTTCAAGGTGCTGCGTTCAACGTACCATTAAACGACACACTCAAATTATAGATCTTGAGAATAAATCATGACCAGGATGGCCTGGAGTTAGAACTAAGCACGAGGATCGGCTAGTAATCATAGCAACCAAATTAAGTAGACTAAAAACAGCACCCGAAATACGTGCCGCAATATTCAAGGCTACACCCATCAATGGTGTAGTATAATAATAATACTGGTCTTGTCGTAAACGCTTTCCGATTGGCGCCACTGAGTGTTGCTACGATTTGACCAGGTACATTATGAGCAATAAATCTGTTATTTGGGAGCCAGAGCCCACCGGACTTGGAAGAGAAAGAAGGGTTTTCCACAACTTGGTTGACGTAATGTAGGGTTGCAATAAGTATTGACTGCCGTGGCCCTAAGATCGGTAAGAAGCTTTAGGTCGTCCTCCATTTAATCTAAGAGTGGAGCCTAGTGCCCTCAACAAATATTCCGATTTGGTATTAATCGATGGTAAGCGATGGCCAGGTGCATATTCTGGCCGCATGAATGTAAGGGCATACAAAAGCTTTAATATAAGCTTCAACTCTAGATCCTTCTGAGAGGAAGATACTTTCATGAAGGACAAATCAATCCACTTTTACATAGATGGATCTAAAACTGATAGCGGTGGTGGTGGTATTTTCTCAGATAAGCTAAATCTAAGCCCTTCTTTCCGTCTTCCAAGTCACTGTAAAGTGTTCCAGGTGGAAATGTATTAAAGAAGTGATATCTGCAATGGATATCCGTATCTTTTTTGATATCAAGTCCCTGGGCTCAGTCTCAATAAATTCTAACACCGCCGCTGAATGATGATCATCTCTTACGGAAATGGCAGAGCAGTTCAACCTTCACCTATGTTAGATGCCGCTCCACAAAGACATTCCAAGGAATTGTAAAGCTGACGAACTCGCCAAAATTGAAACCACTCTACCTATTCTACCGGAAAAGGGTAGCATCGGTATACCAATCTATACGTGCAAGTTAAACTTAAAGCTGGATGCTAACAAAAGAACAGACCTTAGGTGGACTGTTGCTCCAACATGTTGAGCGACAGATCTGGCCAAAGCTGGATCTGAGTTACTCTAAGAGTTTGATCCTTTTAAATAGGAAACATCTAAGCACCATCATAGGTGTCATCAATGGGCACTGCCTTATAGACAAGCATGCAAAAAAGCTTGGCGTTTTTGCGAAAGACTTCTTCAGAAGGAAGAAGGACACTTTACATGCCCAGTTCACTCCCAAAGGAGAAAACTTTACTTGGGAGCTTTCTTCTACAATGACTTAGGTGATCTAAAAAAAAAATGGACGTTAACAGTAGAAAGATCACAGATTCATATGGCATCACAATGTACCAATAGGCCTAAGTGGGTTGGTCTTTCCAACAGCCTAACCTCACCTAGGGCATACCGTGAATTTAAGTCTCCACGACGCGCGTTCACGTTAAATACAAAAGACGTTCTGTCCTTGATAAAGGTCAAACTAAGGTTAAGATATGGCGGATTGTTTGGGCGAATTGCTGTTCTAAAACAGCACCACAAAACAAGTACAAAAGGTTAGAATGGGCCAAAAAGCATAAAGACTTTTACAGACAGAAGAAGAAAACAGAATTTTATGGATTGAAGGATCCAAGTTTCAAGTATTTGGGACAAAATGGAGAGATTTCATTAGATGTAGAGCCAAAGAAAACATTCTAAAAGACTTTGTGGTTACTACCCGTAAGAATGGAAGTGGTTTTGTTATGATCTGAGGATTCGTCTCTTTTTAATGGGCATACAGAACAACATTTGAAGAAAATGTGTTTTGTTTTTATAATCAACGCGATGGGTTACCATGCTCTTAATATGCTTGCACATAGCTCGAGCGAAGGCAACTTAAGGAGGAAGAAAGAGAGGTATCAATGTACATTATTCTCAAACGCTTGCAAGTTGTAACCTCTAACACACCTCAAAACTACTTGAAACAGAAGGAACACGAAGAAATCTTACAAATCATGATTTGGCCGTTGCAATCACTTCCCCAACAGCTGGAAAAAAGATTTTGCCTTGTGGAATATACTATTGGATTCCTGGAGCAATATACCACAGGCAACAATTCAAAAACCAAAAGGGGGAATGACACGAGTTGCAACAAGAAACTAATCGAACGTAAAGGTCGCATTTTCGACGAGAAATCGGTTGGTTCCATCTTTTAAATAAATTCCTTCATCTTTGGAAGGAAATGAAAATATTTTTCTTCTTATTTTGGTTTCATATGTTGAAGTCGTATGTCCCCCGTTCATTTAATATCGGATACTGGTTATTCCAGGAACAACAGGAATCTGTCAAACGGGGAGATTAACAGGTATCTTAAACAAATGGACGAGACTAAAAAATGAATGATGAACAATACAATACCTCGGTATAAGTACACCGACAACGAAGACACATTCCGAAACGCAATTCCGGACGCACTGCACAAAAACAAAAAAACTTGTACTGACAAACATAACTCGGAGATCATGACGTTGAAGTCGTCGATCAAAAACCTTTAAGCATTAATAAAAGAAAATTACAGAAACTCTGTAAGGTTATATTGGAACACCAGCAACCCGAATATGCTTCCGCAAATAAATAGAATATTTTAGACGGAAGATCTAAAGATCGTTCGAACTTCGAACTACGAACAACGAACAACGAACAATTCCCGCTAACAGCAGATGTAGATCCAGGAGAAGCTGTTGATGATGAAAACTTCTTTGTGATCGAGAATCCGCAAGGTAAAGGCCATAGGAGCGATTTTCTAAGAAATATACAAGGTTGGCCCAGACCATGACATGGAAAATCAGGTCCTTTAGCAAAATTTCTACCTTCAAAATGTTATAGAGAATGGCGTTTCGAAAACTCAGGGTTCACAGAGTTCAGTGACGAAAATAGGGCAAATAATGTCATGGCCAACGAGAAGGACCTACCCCCTTTCAATTCGAAGGAAGAATTCTGAACGATCAACGAATCGCTGAGAAGTAAGAAATCAGTGGGAACCGATGGCATACCAAATACCATATTGTGGCTTCGGCATCACACACTAGGAGCTGTGGACATTTACACACTACCCTATTTAATAATGCTTATTATCCAGCAAATTAGAAGATAGCAGTAGTGCATCCCATTCCCAAAAAGAATAAAACACATCCAATCCGGAAAATCGTCGATCGATTAGCCGCTATCCGAATATCAGCAAGGTATTCGAAAGGATGATCAATAAGTGGGTTGAAGAAAAAATATAGTTCCGGATAACCGATCCCGTTTCAAGGCTGACCATGATATCTCACATGCCGCCTCTAAATTTGGTATGTGATATCCAAGGGAACAAAAGCAAGCAACAATGAACAGGTGCTCGTCTGATTGACTTAGAGAAGACTTTCGACACCGTTTTGTTAGATGGCCTCTACTTTAAACTGAATGGACTGGGCATAAGTAAACCCCTGCTGTATATTATTTTTGATATGTTCTCCAGTAGGTAGTTCATCGTGAAGAATGGTGATTTGACTTCTGCATCTACATAAGCGATCTTGTGATCGCTGCATCTTCATCATGCCATATGCCATTTGCAAACGATTTCATCGCATATAGATCAGATCCAAAGATCGAGGTCATGAATACGCTCTTGCAACGTGACTTTGACAAGTTAAGGCGACATTGCATTATCTGGAATTTGAGGATTAACTTTCAGAACTCGGTAACCATTTGACAAAACAAGCCACTTGCTTGTCGAAATGTAGTCAGATATCTTGGGGTCTGGCTAGATGAATATCTACCTTTCGGAACGTTCAAGTTATCTTGAATGGATTCAAGTCTGATACTCACAAAATAATTGCTAGTATGCCTCAAGGCTCCGTGCTGTCTCCGAAACTCTTTTTATTCTTGTCATCTACTTCTAGTCCAATATATTCCTCTGCTTATGACAGTACTCTTTGCTTTCCACATTAGTTCCCGGACTCACGTCCCTGCTCCTCGGCTGTAGAAGGGGAACGGAAACGAATGCTAAGTTTATTGAGTTCAGATATAAACAGCATTACTAAATGGGGAACCACCAACAGAGTGGAAAATATTGATTTCACAACACAATTCTGTTTCCTGTCGTTGAAGCGAAATTCCAACAAGCCATATTCTCTGAAATGCACTTGCATCGTCGAAACCGAAAAACTTCCCATACTCGATACGTTGGAATGACCGAGGTTTTCTCAAACGATATACCGTATAAGGCATTTATTCGTCTAAATTTAGTGTACAATGCTCACATCTGGTCAGGTACCCACGCGACCTCTTTGCGCTTGCTGGAGAAGACTCAAAAGCGCATAAAAAAAAGTCATAGGTGACGCCAATACTTTACAGTCAATTGACACGCTTGAATGCCGACGAAATGTCTCTTGCCTGACCTTGTTCTATCGATATTTTCAATACCAGTGATCCACCAAAATTGCCAGTAATATTCCGCCCCTTCAAGCTTTCAACCGTAATACTCGTCTCGCTATGAATGCTTATCAGCTTATCAAGCTCACTTTTGGACGTACTCTGAAATATCGTGATTCTTTGCTCAGCCGTGCAACTTGCTTATGGAACTTATTTCCTAGTAATTGTAACTTGCAAACATTCAAAACCAACGTACGTTGGTATCGCTTTTTTTTTTCCTCCCTAACTTTCATTCGCCCGCGATGTGTGCAAACATTTTAAAGATGCACAATGCAGCAAAATAATGCAATCGACATTCGAGAGTTCTTTAAAACTTATCAAGTTTCTGCTTGAGGTCTTTCGAAATAGTCTACTCCAAGCACGCTTATTTACTTAATTAGATGGCGCTACAATCCGGGATGTCATGCGCCTTAATCTAAAAGCCTTTCTAGGATTGCTAAGGATCCTTCCTTATACATGTTTCAAAGAAATTTGCGTTACAAATGGGTAAGTATCAATCGTATAGAGCAGGACTAGGTCTATTAGTTCTTGTTAACAACATTCTTATTCAGATCTATATCCACTTTGCCAGAAGCGTGAAAGTAAGGAAAGATGGATGCAGATATCCTTTTAGAGTTTTGTACACAGGATTCTTTGTGGGGTCGTTTACGTTAACGGGTTTTGAAGGAAGAGATATTGCCGGTTAAGCAATTTGCAGTTGCATCAACCAAAAAAGTCTTGTTTCAAGATCTGTTGGCTGGAATGTCTATATCCTATAAATGAGCGTTAAGATGATGTTCTGATATTTTCGAAGAATAACCAACAATTTTTTTTACTACCTTGGTACATTGTAGTATTTTTTGCCGCAGTTTTTGGTTGTATTGAAATTTTGCACTAAGAAAGGCATTGCAGCTATTTCCGGCTGATTCAGTTTTTTTTTGGTTTTTTCGATTCGAGTTGGTCTTGTAGGACTAAAAAAAAAGAAACTCTGACAACCTCGTCTGATACTCTTCATTCGATGAGGGATACAGGATCTTGTTCCAATGAGAAGAGTGAATGTGATCACGTCATCAGCGGCATTCACGTCGTTATTGAGGTAACATAACGACTAGTTAAAATTTATAAAGAAGCTGCTGAGTCCGCTCCAATTGGTTTTATTTTATTGCCATACGGTTTTTTTTTTTTTTAGGAAATTTTGCCGTAAATGTGTGGTGTCTAAGACATTCAGGATGTTGGCGGTATAACTATCAACTTCTAGTATTCGCTGTAGCTCATTTACAAGCTGGGTCAAGTTATTTTCCGCAGCGAAGATATCAATACACCTTCTTCTTCTTCTTCTTTTATATGTGCAGAATGTCGAGGTCACTCAGAGTTGTGTATATTGAAATCGCCCACAATAACGATTTCAATATGAGGATACAGGGATACAGAGTTAAAAGTTAAAAGTTGACTTGGTGTCCAATTGGGGGATTCTACATATAAATAAATTTGTAGGGGATGGAATTTTAACAACATGAAGTTGAATTCCGGATTAGAACAGGGACTACATTGTGGTGAAGTTCGGTAAGCTACATCATTATGCATGTAAATGAAGAGACCGCGGTGAGAAAAAAATAATGGCACTAGTTCCTGACCAGGTTGGTTCAGATCTGAGTGATACGGGAGGTGTGGGCGGGCATCTGAACCAAGCCAAATAGCTGAACTGTATTTACAGACATGCACGTACGCAGAAAAGTGATTAATTTTTAGTAACTACATCCACTCCGAATTTCCAACTCACAAACAATCAACGATGGTAACCAGCATAATAATATTTTGGATGACGTCAATTTGAGGTGAAAACTTAATGTCGGTCACAAATTGTAGGAGTTCGCCATAATTTTGAATGACATCAGCGCCACGGAAATCCCGCACCACTATCCGACACTCACAACAGTATGTAGTGGTAGGTATCACACCGCATTTACGTATCTTATTCCTTTTAATTCCTCATTTTACAAACATAACCTGTGACCTGTGAAAAGGGAATGAATAAAAATAAAGCAAATATTGTCAATAGTTCCATTCAATTATTATCCCTTTGACTTCTAATCTCAGTAAACACTGCCAATTCAAATTATTTCCCCAGAGTTCGACTTTGCCAAAGACTTTCCATAGAACGAATGTACGTACCCTCTATGAGCAAAAAAACAACAACAACTCTCTCCGGTACTTTAGAAAACCGGAAAATTTCCAAAACCCTTTGTTAGCCATTTATCATCTCAAATATCCGCCGTATTTGTCCGGTTTTCATAGGAAGGTAGTCAATAGTGACCTACGACCTACATTCGCGATTAAAAAAGCCCTCATCCACTGGCCACCACCTATATCAGCCACCACCCTACGTCCGTTTTCAGCGCAGCTCCGCTCAGCTCAGTTCAGTTTAGTTCAATGGTAGCTCTTATGTTTGTTTCTTGTTGATAATGTATTGGTGTGTGGGTATATGAGTAATTCGTTTGACCAAAGGAATGCGATTTTTCCGGTTCACTGCCAAAAAAGAGGTCAACTTTTGTACCCTTTTGTTATTGCACGCTTTGGCTTCTCTCCTTCCACTTCCGTTTATTTTTCTTCCTCTTTCTCTGCCCAATCGCCTCTCTTATACCATACCATTCCATCCGTACCACTTACTTTGTGTAGAGAAAAATCTCAAAAACTGATTCAATCAATCAAAAACCCATGATTAATCTAAAACCTCGGCACACAAAAATATAAAATGAGAAAAAAAGAAAAAAAAAAGAAAAAAAAAAACAAAAACAGTAGAAGGGTTGGCTTTGTTTTAATCCTTTCTGTGCTGGTCATGGACAGGGAACGGCATCAGCTTACTCAACGAACGGGGATGTTGAAGGGGTTTGAAGGTAAATGGGATATAATCGGTCAGGAACTAACTATAAAATGCTGGGTTTTATTTTTTGTACGTTGGCTGTTTTTGTTGCTTCGGTTTCAGTGCGCACTCTATGCTGGTTGTTATTTCTTCTATTGCTCTGTTGCCCTAATCAACCCTTTCTATTGATGCTCAGTGCAAAACTAGGCGGGCATACTCAGTCAAACACACATACATGTACAGACAATACACCATACCTAAAACGAGGGGTGGTGGCGGTGGTGGAATATATGTAATGGCGAAGAGGGAAAAATTAAAATTAACAATGCGGTCCAACGAGCACGTCTAACGTCTCTCATTTTTCGTAGTTAAGAAATTTTCGGCGGATTTCAGTTCCAACTTTCTGTAGTATTTCAGCGTTCCCACTTTGGTGCAATTGTACTTCAATGGATTCTTTCCTGGTTAACAATTGAACCTGGCTACATAGTGTCCGACATGATTGTAAGAGTTCTAATTCGTTTCCTTTATTTTTTTTTATTATAGTTTTTGGGGTTTAAGTGATTTGTTCTGTTGTGGCTAATGAAGGAAGCTTTTAATATTATAAAGCCTCTTCACTCACCTTGGGGTTTTAATGCCATTTTGTTTTGTAATTGAGGGACCTACCGTTTTATGTAAACTCCATTTAGTTGAAAGACCTCTTTTATGTGGTCCACAGTGCTTGAACTGAATACTAATTTCCTTAGCTGTCCGGTATAAGACGGGCGGAATTTCAGGGTGTCGGGAAGTACAAAGTGTCAAAATATCAAACACTCTCACTGGCTTTGGCTAGAATCCAGATAAAGTGTAGATGAAAGCATCCAGAAACAACAAACAAATTGTCAACAAATTGATATTCTAACTCTGAGATTCTATATCGTGGCAAGAGGACGAATTTACAGTACTGTCCCAGGCAGGCTCAACCTAATCTTTGAACAAGCCGACAGGTGATTGATCAGAGTGCTACTGCTGTTGGCATGACATGCTCCGGAAGCGACATACTTTGAAGCATAATCTGC
The DNA here is from genome assembly GCA_907269105.1 of Volucella inanis. Classification (NCBI taxonomy): domain Eukaryota; kingdom Metazoa; phylum Arthropoda; class Insecta; order Diptera; family Syrphidae; genus Volucella; species Volucella inanis. The sequence goes on along the minus strand of OU026156.1, from coordinate 13,637,246 downwards.
TTTGAGTAAAGCGTGGGAAAGACGTATAAGGACTACAAGCCTATTTAATGATTTACCAAGTCATTCCCTTGCTTAAATGGTGCTGCAGTTCGGGGTAGCTCTGAGTTTCAATTAATAAATCTCTCCTTTCTTGTGGATTCAGTCATGGTTTTTCCATATATTTCCAGATTTTACTGTTACTTTTATTCAATCTTCTTGCTCACCTGTAGAGGTGTTTGTTTGGATGGTGTTGGCTTGACGTATTCTTCACCTCTGAATGCTACCCCTCTCCCAATCGCTAGTATTTTTTTTCTTCCTCCATTGTACAAAAGGCGCTCTTGTTTTTCAACGCAGCACTGCTTCATAGGCGAGTTGTTTTGCTACATGTGCTGGCCTACATTCTTCATCAAACGAGGTGTTTGTGGTCGAATAAAAAATATAGCATTAGGCTTGGTTAGGTTACAGTGACTGCTGGAAAAACCAACCCACTTAGACCTACTGGCTCATTGAAATGCTTCGAGGATCTGTGATCCTCCTACTCTTGGACCAATTTGAGCTTTTAATGAAGCATAGGAGACTGTTAACGTCTATATGGTTTAAATTGCTTAAGTCATTGTAGAAGACAACTCACAAGTTGAGTGTTGTTCTTCGGGAGAGAGCTGAACATGTATAGAGTCCCTCTTAACGATTGTAAAAACGCCAAGTTTGTTTTGCATGCTTTTCTAAGACAGTGTCTGCCCACTGATGACACCCATGATATTGTTGAGATATTTCATATTTAGAAAGATCAAACTTTTAGAGCTATTCAGATCCAGTTTTGGACAGATTCATTTAGAAGCTAGACATGTTGACCAACTGCTTGGTTTATTATTCTTATAGCAATCAGCTTTAGTTCTAGTTTGCATGTAGCGAGTTCGAATATCTCTGTGCCTCGGCATACAAAATATTGGGTATGAAATTTAATTCGTGCGGTTTTTTTTTCCAAAATTTGAACGTTTATTTAAGATAAATAGTTCTAAACCGGAATAGCAACGTGGGTCCGAGCGTTGTCATGATGGAAAATTATTGCCTCGTGTCTGGTCGCATATTCCGGGCATTTTTCGGCTACTGCTCTCTTCAAACGGATTAATTGTGTTCGGTAGCATTGTCCATTGATGGTTTCACCCGGTTTTAGCAGCTCATAATACAGCACACCCATCTGATCCCATCAAATACAGAGCAATACCTTCGCGCCATGGATATTCGGCTTTGCCGTTGATTTGGCTGTTTCTCCGGGTTTCACATATGATTTTTTGCACTTGGGGTTGTCGTAATGGATCCATTTTTCATCACCAGTACCAATCCGATGCAAAAATGACTTCCTTTTGTGGCGTTCCAGCAGCATTTCGGACATGCAAAACCGCCTTTTGACGTCTCTCGGCTTGAGTTCATGTGGAACCCAATTTCCTTGCTTTTGAATATATCCAGCTGCTTTTAAACGTTTTGAAATGGCTGCTTGAGTGACAGCCAAAGATCCTGTGAGCTCTTCTTGTGTTTGGCAACAATATTCATAGAGTAATGCTTCCAGTTCTTCATCTTCAAACTTACTTGGCTGCCCAGGACGTTCATCGTTTTCCAAGCCAAAATCACCACTTTTAAATCGTGCAAACCACTTTTGGCACGTTCGCTCAGCTAGCGCATGTTCACCATAAACTTCCACCAAAACATGATGACTTTCGGCAGCAATTTTCTTCATATTAAAGTAATGAAGAAAAACTTCCCGCAAAAACACTTTTTCAGGAACAAAGTTCGACATATTTCGACATATTGTTGTTGCACCCACACAACGCTTCAAATGAATGACGTACAATGACAGTAGCTTTCCAAGGCATGTTCCAATGGAATGATAACAATGAAATAATACAAGTTACGCCATCTCTTAGCAAGCCGCACGAAGTTATAGATATAGGCCCAAAACGTGAAAGTTGAACTGCTGTGCCATCTCCCTTACAGATTTTCGGCAAACAAGGGTTGTTTTAGAATTTTGTTAGACAGAGTTCAGGGATACTATAGTGGTCTAAATATCCGAAAAGATGCGGATATCTTTTGTAGATATCACATTTTTCTTCAACCAGGACAGGAGTCGTTTAATCGCCAAAATTTGCGCCTGGAACACGCTACAGTGATTTGATAGGCGGAAGGAGAGGCTTAGGTTAAAGTATTATCTGAGAAAACACTGCCACCAACACCGCTATCCGTCTTGGATCCATGTTTGTAGAAATGGATTGACTTGTCGTCCATAAAAGCATCTTCCTTCCAGAAAGATCTAAAGCTGGTGCTTACGAGAAAGTTTTTGTCAAACCAATGTTGGGGTACGGTGTATAGTAGTCGATGTTCCCTGGAAGCATTTCTAATGTATTCAAAATAATAGCGTATTCAAATAGTTTATTTGTCCACTGTGTAGTCGCTTTAGGGCGAATAGGTGATGAAAATATTGAGGAATATTAAAAGAAAAAGAATATTCAGTGCCGCGGATGGAGTACGGCTGCGTACGGCTAAGCTTATACAGAGACATGCTGTCCTTTGGACTTTGCTTAGTTTGCTGAAATGTCTAAGGCCGTCTAGCTGACAACCACCTCGTAGATGAGTATCGGTTTTATAAACGAGACGTATAGCTTGTGGATAATTCGAGGAACGTATAACATTATTTGTGGCATTTCTTACCATTTTTTGGAATCCATGTCAATAGATCTCCTCATAGAGCTTGTTGGATAGGTGTTCTATAAAATTCGCAAACTTCACTTGGCTTGAACTTGGTGGTGATACAATTCAATATTGACCGCTCGGGAAATTTCGATATCTATAATACTGGATCGTAATATGACCAGGAGTTCGCCTTGCTCATTTGTGAAAACTGGATGAGGAAATCATGTGATATCTAAGAAATTGCTCGGTATTGTTCTATCCAGTAAAATCAGTTAGCCGATTTCTGCAGAAATAGTGTCTTGTAGACTATGCTTCCCGATTGTGTTTCCAAAGATATTCTCTTTGTCTTGTTTGGCGTTATAATCACCAGACACGATGTCATACTGAGGGCTTTTCCACAAGTTTAGAAGACCTCTTTCATAATCCCGGTTCATAAAAATGAATCAAAGAATAAAGCAACTAATTACCATCTCAATCCTGAACTTTCTCTCATACCTAAAATATTCGAAAGTATTATTTTATTTTATATACTAACTTTCAGTGCAAGTCCCTCACATACCTCAGTTAGCATGGACTTCTGAAAGGTAGATCAACATCTACAAACTTAGTTAAATTCGTATCCCTTGCAAAGTCAGCTCTAGAAAATGGCAACGAAATCGGTGTTATAGCTACAGATTTTGCTAAGTTCTCTAATAAAATATCTCATCAATTGATCCTTTTCAAATCGTTTTCTCTCGGCTCGTATTATTAAAATGGATTTTTTCTATCTGAAAAACTGTTATTTTAGCATTCGCTTTAGGTCAGTATTCTCAACCCCGTTTTCAACCAATTCTGGTGTTCCACAAGGCACCCATCCAGGTCCTCTTCTTTACAGTGATGACACCAAATTCTCTAAAACTAATTCTTGACCCAAACGCTCTAGCTTTTGAAAGGTTTTCCACTTGGTACCTAAAAAATTACTTACTTCCTTTTTTTTTACTTATGTCCTGTCTCCTCTTAGTAGTCTTAGAACCTCAACTACGCTTACGTTTCCTGGTAAAGAGCTTCAGCTCTTTCCAGCTCTTCCGCAATTGCCGTGACTCATCTTCAACTGTTCTGCGCCATGTATTTCTCGGCCGACACGTTCTCATAGCGTCTAGTGATACAGGATTACATTGCATTAAGTAGTTTGCTATGGAACTAAGGAACTTTCGAAATATATGCCACTGCTACTTCCGCCGTTAAATGGTTGTGCCCATTGGTTCCTGACCTGTTGTTCGTTTGAGAAACAATAAGGCCAGAGTACTCTTAAGATGTTCGGTAGGCACCTTATAACTAACGTTTGTAGTTTTTATTTTTTGTGATAGTAGCGATCAACTTCCAAGTGCTGCACCCATACAACAGCACGGATTCAACATTTGAACGCTATTTAAGCTAATTGCATTGCTTCGGCATATCATGGACATTCGGTTGACAATATCCTGTTCGGTTCCATCTTCGGTTGATACAATAATCCCAAGATATATGGAACTTCCTACTCTCTCTACCGGTTATCCAGCAATGCTAACTTAAGTTGATGTGTTACATTGATGATTTTGGTTTTGATAGCATTAATTTTCAAACCCACGATCCATAATCCCATGAGAAAGTAAACACATGTCTTCAGCGTAGTACACATTTTTAAATTGAGATGAGAAACTACAGATACTTCGTTTCTAGTAGACAAGACTGCCCGCTAATCACCAATAGAACAAGTATTGGTGATAAAATGGAACCTTGTTAAATCTCACTTTGGATCTCGAATGCCTAAGCAATTGTTCAGAGCTTAATGTCTCTAAATGTCACATAAATCTTCGTAAACCTATATCCCAGATTAAATCCCTTCGCGATCTTAGAATATTGTACGATATAGAGCTAAACTTCCAATCGCATATTGATAAGATAATCTTTAAAGCTAACTAATCACTTGGTTTTATCAAACGATGGTCCAATGAATTTTCAACGCCTACGTGCCCAAGTCCCTTTGACGGTTGGTTCTCGAATATTCAGGCTCTGTGGTCCACCTTTCACTGGGTTCATATATCCCGAATAGAGAGCATTCAATTCAATTTTCTACCATTTAATAGGAGGACCTCCCAAGGATGACTCTCAAACTTATGAACTTGAATAACCTCGAAATATTCCGATACGTATCTGACATTCTCTTCAGTCAGCGACTACTGCCTGGTTCTGTAGATTGCGATTCCTTTTACAATTCTATTTCCTTCAACACTAACACACTACAATAACCTCGTCTCTTCTATGTATATACCAACCCATACCATTTCTTGCCTTAAACCCTCGCTCACAAATACGAACTGATTCTGTTCAGAGGCAGTAAACCACTTCGGGGATATGAGAGCAGCTGTTGACACAACTACCATCTTGATCAAAAAGTCCTTGTTAAAAAAAGACGCAATCAGTAAGGAATTTTCTACCATATCTCAGTAAAACTTAGGAGAATGGAAATGTGATGTGATGATGCATCTTTCAAGTTAGAACACTGATCTCGGCTCATAAAAGTTGAAGATCGATCATTAACAATAATTTTACTCTATTCTTCTTTTACTAGGAGTACCTACTTTCCATTCAAAGTTGAAAGCATGGAGACCTCTTTTAATATGCCGGGACTTGTTCTAGGCGCCCTGATGAATCGCACTCCTCTTGATAATCATATCATGTGCTGCATTCTTAAAGGAATCCTCTGTTTTATGAGAAATGGTCTTTGGATCAATACGGACTGGAGTTTCGATAATCTTATAGGCCGACTATCTTTTGTTTGATGAAATGGCACCAGAACCCCTGAATGTAATCGGGCCTTCACGGAAAGACTACAACATTATGGAAATATACCAGCGCCTTAAACGTGGATATTCATATATGTAATTCAAATGTCGATGAACCAAATTGCTAAGAATGGGAGTAGATGACAAAGTATCTACGTCTGTAACGACAGTTAAGTTGTACTTAAGGACTCTCCAACTTGCAAGATTATTCCAAAAGAGTGTAAGAACGTCACCAGGGACCACTTGGTTTGTGAGCTTCCGGGTTATACTCGCATCAGAGTGAAGGTATTCGTAAAAAGTTTTGAATTAAGTAAATCTTTCAAAACTCTGCCAAAATTCAGCAAAACTCAGCAAAATGTGTTACAATGCAACTTGGCCTTGAACAGTTTCCTCTTTGTTTTGTATTGCCTTGGTAAGCAGATACTAGCTCACAACCTGTTCCAACTGCAGGAATTAGAAATAAGCTAGTATATGTACCAGTCTGCCTCAAAGGGTACATTTGATCAATAATAGGACTACTGTTCTAAAACCGTACGGATCAGGTTGTTGCGAGATTATTGCTAGACGTTCACATAACGCGCACGAAGGTTCTTGCATGCAATATTTTGTTCCTACAGTTGGTACAATTTAAAAGATCCCCAGTTGATTTTGGGATTGCGTTCATTAGATACTAGATGGGGTGAAAAGTAACCACCTTGGGAATGAAATTTTTTTTTTTTATTTTATTTGATACACTAATTCCAGCGATTTTCCAACTTCTTGATCCCGTCCGAAAAGTAATTTTCCGGAAGGTCCGCAAAATACTCCTCCGTGGCGTCAATGATTTCCTCGCGTGAGCTGAATTTTTTATTGATGAGCCATCTTTTGATGTTTGGGAAGAGATAATAGTCCTAGGGAGCTAAATCGGGCGAATACGGTGGATGCGATAGCAATTGGAGCCGTAAGTCATTGATTTTAGCCAGGGTTGCGATGCTCTTGTGCACCGGTGCATTGTCTTGCAAAAACAAAATTTTTATTCGCTTCATGTGAGGCCGTTTTGCAGCGATTTCAACCTTCAATCGCTACAATAATGCACAGTAATACTCGCTGTTGATGGTTTTTCCTTTTTCGAAGTAAACCACGAAGAGTATGCCATTACAATTCCAGAAAACCGACGCCATACCCTTTCCGACACATCGAGCCTTCCTCGGCCGCTTCGGAGCATTCGTGCCGGATTCAGTCAATTGCCGGGCACTCATTCTGTGCCCGATTCCGCATCAGCAAGTCCAAACACTCTCGCGTTCGTGTTTTTGGTCAGGAGGGAGTATGCGCGGCACCCAGCGGCAGGATAACTTTTTCATATGCAGAATATTACCCAAAATGGAGTGTGCGCTCAGTACAAATCTTTGTGGTATCTGCTAGCTCGCGCACCTTCACTTTCCGGTCAGCCAACACCATAATGTTTTATGAGAGAACGAAAATCGTTTTTGTCCATACTCAACATGATGCCAAACATGTGAACAACAATCAGCTGTCAAAACAAAACTAAAGACAGTTTCGCACTGAAATTTGGCATGTCTGCCTAAATATGAACGGACTTTAAGACACTATAACCTTTTTTGCAGTAGCAGCGCATTCTGGCTGTCAAATAGGTTACTTTTCACTCCACCTAGTATGCGTTCCTTTGAGCAAATGTTACAGAAAAGCTGCGACATGCTTCTCACCAGATCTCTTTCTGCAGAATTCAAAGCTCGACAACTAAACCATGAGCTTCTGAAGATTTGGTGGATGTTGTCGGGTATATGATAGTTTTCCCGGTCTTCGTAAGGGGTATATAAATAGTTAACCTTTGTCTTTTAATAGTCTGCAAAGAAGGTTCTTCCACATTCTCACCATCGGTTTCGTCTTTACTACGATGTTTCTGTAGTCTTTGGAGGATTTCGGTTTAAGTTTTGTTTCTCCTGGTAGCTTCTCGATCGCCGTAACTATGTTTTTTCCAAACTCGCTTTTTTTCCTGTTTGCAGTCGTCTTGTGAAACCTTGATGGTCAGGGGCCGCATTTCTGATAGTATCTAGCAGCTTTATAACTGGTGCTTCGTATTTCATGCTGGTGCTGCGGGAGTATGTGTCGATCAATTCGCTTCGACTTTTGGTGATGAAGCGCCGTCCTGAGCCACCGTGTTTCGCTGGCTTCCCGAATTTAATTGTGGCCGTCGTTTGTTCTAGAACAAATTTCGTGAAGGTAGTTCAAAATTGTTTGTCTGTGTTGGAACTGATATTACAAGATCGTCATAAAATTGTGGCACGCTTAGGGATTAGTTCCGCAAGCATACATTTAATATTTTTTGAACATTTGGTCGTCAAACCCATTTCTCCTTGTTGGATATCACTCAAGTCGATTGGTCCAAAGAAATGTTAAAAAAAAATCGATCGCAATTCTTTAAAATATCTATAAGATCGTGACAGGTGACGAATCAAGCATCTATGCATATGAACACAAAACTAAACACCAGTCGACTGCATGGGTCTTTTAAGACGAGCCAAATCCAACAAAAGTTCTTCGCGCACGAGACCTGTTACTTTGGAAAAAATTTTGCCACCGTGCCATTAGAACAACGAAGTATGGTCAATTCGGGAGGGTACGCCACCATTCGTTTGCCAGAAGTCTTTCTCCTTGTTGGATATCACTCAAGTCGATTGGTCCAAAGAAATGTTAAAAAAAAATCGATCGCAATTCTTTAAAATATCTATAAGATCGTGACAGGTGACGAATCAAGCATCTATGCATATGAACACAAAACTAAACACCAGTCGACTGCATGGGTCTTTTAAGACGAGCCAAATCCAACAAAAGTTCTTCGCGCACGAGACCTGTTACTTTGGAAAAAATTTTGCCACCGTGCCATTAGAACAACGAAGTATGGTCAATTCGGGAGGGTACGCCACCATTCGTTTGCCAGAAGTCTTTGCAGGAATACCATAAGTAAAAGCAATCCCGAACACTAATGATTCTCCACCACAACGACGCGAGCTCTGACATGTCGGCTCAAACAATTAACAAAGCCGTACAGCCCGGATTTGGCACCCAATGACTTCTTTTATTCCCGCAAATCAAAAGTAAAATGCGATTTCAGCGTTTTGTGACGCCTGAAGAAGCGATTCAAACGTGTTTTAGAGTTACCCCGTTCGGAGTCGAAAAAATACTTCGGAAATTGGTTTAAACGCATGCAAAAGTAAGTAAAGGTAGTGATCTTCATGGAGAGCCATTTTCGGTGATAAATACTTATTTTTACTTTTTTTTTTCTCAAAATTTATGCAAGTAGAAACCTACGAAGTAGCTCGAGTCAATGTTGGCTGGAATGTCCTAGAATCTCTAGATCAATCTGGCTTGCCGAGTTTTAATCAAGAAACGATTAGATCCTAAGAAGGTGAAATCACGTACTTATTAGGACGATGTTCTGTCCGCTTGTGAAGCGAATGCTTCCACATGTCCTAGGACATTTGTCCCCCATTGGGGTGTATACTGTTGACTAAGAGAGAATATGAATCTTTTAAACTCGGTTGGACATCATAGCTTTGTGGAGCAAAGCAATCTTTTGTGAGTTAAAGCAATGCTACTGTACATAATTTTACTAACTACATGCCGCCGTTTCTATATGGCATAGGTATAACTTTATTAGTTGAATCTCTGATCAACGTTTTCAGGCCAATTAACTCTCGTGGTTGGTCGCGGCTGCTAACCACTTGTACTGTAGATGGACTGATCCAGTAGAGACACTAGTAGATGGAAAAACTCCCATTCCTGATTGCGTTTTTTGAAGTTATTTCCGAAGATGCTGTATTTTTAGAGAAACGAAAAGTGTCTCCAGCTTATCCAGTTATTTTTCCAAAAAATTTGCAGCTCAGTCGGCAATTGTCTGAGTTTTCTCTATTTTTTCAGGATATTTCAACAGAGTAGTGTCGTACTAATAAATTCTAGAGACGTGTATCCTTTTTGAAGTCCAGTTCGTATTAGATGTTAGATCTGCCTTGCTTAAAGCTAAGAAAGCCGCTTCATACAAACCTGACGAGATCCATGTATTCGTGGTTCCGTACAGGCGCAGTCTTCTTGGAAATTGAAAACAAGACGGGTTTTCCTTTTCCTTTCGCTCAAAAACAAAGTTTTGTAAAAGCGTTCTCATTCGGTGTTGTATTTTTTAAAAAAGTGGGAACGCTGTTCGGGTTTCTTTCGTGCATTTAAAAAAAAAATTTTTTTTTCTGTAATTCTGTCTGTATGCACGCCTTTATGACTCAAAAATAAGATCTCCGCTCAAAAAATATTTTTTTTTTTGTTTACTTCTCTTCTCAAAATCCTGGTAAGTCTTGTGTTGATTGTAGTCATCGTCATCATCATCGTTGTAGAGTTGTAGCCACAATCGCAGTCATAGTCGTAGTCATTCTACACCCATTAAGGGTAGTTTTTGAAGAAATAAAATTCAAGCTCAAATAGAAAAAAAAAAAAAAAAAAAAAAGGGAAAAGTTAAAGAAAACATAAACTGGTAAGCAACAGCAAGAAGAAGAACAGAAGCGACCGTTTGAGCGGGGTGTTGAGCAGAGTGTTTAAGAAGAAAAAGAAGAAAATCGAAGAGGAACTCTTCTCAAAGTGAGTCAAAGGGAATCGCAGCAGCAGCAGCAGTAGAAGTAATAGTAGTGGTAGTAGAAGTAGTATTGTGTGGTAGTAGTAGGTCGGTGGCAAAATAAAGAAACTGTTGAAAAACTGTTCACGACTACAGCCATTCTAAATCGATAGTAACTTTCCGCGAAGGGATGGAGTAAAAGATGGATGCTATGTGTGCGCGCCAACATAACACCGAATGTCCATCCCCTTTACACTTCCACCCTATTTAAAGCATCAGCATCAACATCATCGTCATCATCATCATCATCATCATCATCGTCGTCGTCGTCTATATCGTGTTTCTTATTTCGTTTCTCGAGTGTTTCGAGGTCCTTTCTAGTGGTTGCCTGATGCTGCCCCCATCTATTCCATCTCTGCCACCATTCCAACTGTATAGTTGTATAGTTTAGAAAAAGATGTAGAAACGATGGAGAAAAACACATCTCATTCCATTTTTGGTTTTAAGGAATAACATTTACTACCACCAGCTACCTAACCATCAGCAGTCACTACCAGCAGAGAATGGCGCGGCGTCATCATCGTCATCCGTGTGCGCTCTCCTCTAAGTGAACTACAAGTTTTCGTATCTAGCGATATTGAGGATGAAGTAATAATTTCTGCAGGTAGTTGCCCCAACCCGTCGCGGATGGTGGGCTCTCGGAATTTTTAGTTCAACTTCGCGGGCGGAAACTAGAAGGACTACTACTAGTAGAGCACATGATAGAGGATGGCATGATTGGGAGTTGTATACACTGTACAGTTTTTTGAGAAGAAAGGACGACGATTTGTTGCCGCGCCGCTATCACCCAGAGAGGGTGGTGATTTGAAAATGAAAACTTTTGTACTTCCTTGTGTTTTTCTCAATTCCCTTACATTTTTTTTTATACGATTTTACTTTTTTTTACTTTTATTTTTTTTTTTTTTTTTTGTGTTTTTGGGTTTTTGCTTTGCCTTTCACGTCCTCCTTTGGGGAGGTTGTGTGGGGTTTTTTTTTTTCCGTACTTTGCGCTTTCATAAAATTTTGTATAGATACTAAATTTTCTAGTTCCTTTTATTTCCTTTCTGGTATTAGTGTTTATTTTCTGAAAAGAAGATTTATGTATATTCCCCCCCCCCCTGCCATACGCGGTACGAGTAGCAGCAGTCGAAGCAGTAGCAATGGCAATATTAGCGACGGCGGTGTCGGTAGCTCCTTTGCCGAAGGGGGTGAGTTACGACCGTGCGCGCTTAGATGGGGCCTGTTGTTCGACACAGAAAAAGAGAGAATTGTGTAGGAGGTTGAAGGAAGAAGGGTGCTTACATTTTGAAATAACTATAAAAAAATTAAAGGCTGCCGCTACTACTACACCGTTAAAGAGTCCTTTTGCTTTACTGCCGCGCGCGATAGTACCCCCTCAAGTTTCAGTTTTTTATTTTATATTTTTGTATTTCATTTTATTTATATATTTTCTTTTTTCTTTTGCTCTTTGGATTGGCTTTGTATTACTTACCGGGTTGGTCGAGGGGGGGGGGGTGCTTTCCTTAGGTGGCATCTTTTCATACCCCCTCCTACAAAGAGTGGGTTTCATCTTTTTCTTTTCTACTGCTTTAGAGATTTATGTTGGTGATTATTTCTAAGTTTTTGTATAGGTAGTAAGCTCGTTCGCTATAAAATAGCGCGCGAGTGAGCATCCTTTGGTTAGACGAACGATTTCAGAAGGGTGGCTGCTAGCAGCTTTGGCACAAGGACGAGGGAAAAGTAATGCCATTGCTATAATATTGTGATGTTAGGTTTTGTTTTGTTTTTTTTTTTGTTTTTTTTTTTTTTGTCTTGTTTTTATTATTGAAGTCGTCCTTCTTAGTGGCAAGGCGAAGAACGAAGAACAAGAGACGAACACCAGAAAGAGAGTGTAGAATGTGGAACTAAGCTTTTTTTTTTTTTTTTATTATTATTATCGCCGTGTGGGGTAGGGGTAGGCAGAACTACCCTTCACTATACTATGTTTATGCTGTTACTGCTGTTGCCATTAGTGCCGCGTTGATTGTGTGGTGTCGTTTAGTTGTTGTATTGGGTGAACTGTTATAGTAAAGCTGTAAAGCAACAGCAACAGTGGAAGAGCACCCATCCATCTAGCATCCTTTTTTGGGGTTTTATGTGTGTTTGAATTTAATTTCTGTTTCTTACGGTCTTATTAAGGGCTGGCGATGGGGTATGGTAGGGACAGCTGCAAATGGTGGAAGGGGAGAGTGTGTGGGAAGGGGGGTTGACATAAATCGTTCGCTATCTTTATATTCAACTATGAAATGTAATACAATGATGCGAGTTTAAACGACATTAGGAGGTATAGAGGGCTGGATACGATGGAGGTGGTTTTTAAAACGCCAAAGCTATGCAGCAATAGAAGTAGTCGTCGGGAAGCACTTGCTGAAGGCCACTGTGAAATACAAAAGATTGTTGATGGCTTTAGAGCGAAGCAATTGAAAGGGACGAAAGGATGCAAGATACAAAATACACGGATAGCAGGGTATGGGTGCAGAGTAAACTCCCTGCCTAGTGTTCAGTTGGTATTATTGCAGGATGTGAAGGGATATTATTATTGCTTTTTTAGTGGCTCAATGGTTTAGCAGCGAAGGGAATTAGAAATGCTTCTCAAGGACTGCTAAGAGAAAGAGAGGGAATTTCCGAATAGAAAGAGAACACTAAAACGATGTAAGTGTGCAAAAGAATGAATACTCTGAAAGTAATGGGTAGTTTTCTTCGTTTTATTTTTATTTTTTTTTATTTTTTTATTTTTTTTTAGATTTATTTTTGGATACAGATTTTCTTGGGATGAATTTTTTTATTTCTTATTTCTATTCCTTCTTTTTCGTTCGCCTAAGTTTGGTGGGATATCGATTTTTTAAATTTAGAGCGGGGTTGAGCTAGATGTTAATGTTAAATGTAAGCTTGTGATAGATGCCATATTGCATGGGGAAATATCCATCCGTATAGTATGTCATTAAGAATGTAAATTGAAAATGTTCCTCTGGAATGACGGAGAATGAACAGAGAAAGAGATTTTTTAATTTTTTTTTTTTTATTGTTTTATATGTGAAGAGGATTTTTTGTATTTTTTTTTTTTTTACCATTCACTTCACCAGTTCGATTGGTAATACACTTTTGATTTCGGAAAGGAGGTCTATTGTAATTTTCTTTTTTTTTTTGGGTTTTTTTTTTGAGTTTTTTGGTTATGGAATTATTTAGTGTCATGCTGGAGGAAAATTGTAAGTACGACACGTGCATATGATTGAAAAGAAGCTGAAGTGCAATTAGTGGCATTATTAGGATGGCTTATGTAGTCGCAGTTGGAAATCGAATCATGCTTTCGTCGGTTAATTTGATTACGATCCCTTCAATTTTTTTAAATGGGACGATACATGGATACTGATAAACTGTCCAAATTGTATCGTCATATGTATAACACATATGTATGTGTATCTGCCTGTTGAAAATGTGTTTTGCTTGATTAACGTTGCATTGGGGGGGGGGGGGGGGGACTTTACCCCTGACCATACCCAAAAAAAAAAAGTTTTTCTGTACACTTAACCAATTTGTCAAAAATCGATTGGAATTTTAATAAGCATTTACATATGCATAAATGATATGTATTCAAGGCCATAAAGGTTTTCTGCAGCACACTTATTGCCATACACCCGTATGACTTCCAACGTGCGCTTCAAGTTGCATTTTCGTCCTTATTTGGTGTAGTAGTTTTTGAAACTCAGGTGTTAGGTTTCGATATTTTTTTAGAGGTGGTTGTCAAACTGGAGCCAGTGCATCCTCAACCAGTAGCGTCTTAAGTACGTGCTAGTTGTTAGTTCGTTATATTTAACCCAGCCAGCAACCACTCCAACATCAGTGTAATGCCTTCATGTCAGAGTTGACGCCGACGGAATTTACATATAACTGCATACAAATTCCATGAAAAAACTTTTCCAGAGAATTGTCTCGCACGGGATTCGAACCCGCCACCCTCTGCTTGAGGGCTCTATGCACATAACACTACACAACGGCCACCCCCTATTTTTTGACACGATAACCCGATTTGGAGTCCGAAACTGGAGGCAGATAGCTAAGGAAGGGACTAACTGAAGAGGCTTGTTAATTAAGGCCCAGATTCACCTTGAACTGTAGCGCCACCTAACAAAGTACGTATAAACAGATGATATAGCTCCTTATGTCTCTTGGATCATGCCTTTGGACTGGCTACTCTAAAGCGCCGTCAGATGTAGATCTGATCGACGGTTGGTGCATTAGAAATGGGCTTTCAGTCAAAACAGTGGTTTTTGATGTAAAACGAAGAGGAGTTTTGATGATCTTCCGAGACGAACTATCGATTTTCCCTGTATCAAGTAATGGTTTGAGCCAGAAAATATAGTTAGGTCGAATATTTTTTGTAAGACAACAACGTCGGGTTTGATTCCGCATTAGTCTGTCCTGATGACATTGGGTTATATTATTAAGTACCGACAGAGGTTGCGAAGGTTCTTCATCTGAAGCGAAAACTCAGTTGAACTCTCTCACGACTACTTTTGGTAGAGTGATTTTCGATCGCATAAGGCAATTTGTACTCTGTGCTGATGATTACCTCGGTATTGGTACTGTAAGTAATATACTACTTAAGTGTTCGCTCATCTTTCTACGAAAGACAATGAAATTTCACTAAAAGGAGTGCTCAGTGAGCTCAAAAGAGTGATGTTTGGAGCAGGGATTATTTTTATTACCATTATTTTGAAGTAGTTATCAAGTCCAATGCACCTCTGCACACGAGAACAAGAGAGAGTCGCGAACTTCATAAGAAAAGGAGGAAGGAAAAACGTTAACTTGCCACGAGAAGAAATAAACAGTATGTGAAATAAGCAATCTAATAACTTGAGAGGTGCTTCTCGTGGATCTCTACGACTTGAACTAAAGAAAGTATGCCTGATGAATGGAACCTAAGCACCATTTGTACAATATAAAAGAAAGTATACCCCCTAAACTATGACAGTTATAGAGAAATCAGTCTCTTGAACATTGAGTACTAGTACCACGTCTTGTCTGTTATATTGTAGGGACGCTTGAAATCATTTTGTAGCAAATACGAACTAACTATTTGGCAATAGTTCCCTACCGATCCCAAGGACGTATATGAGAGTATAACTCTATAGAGACGAGTTATACATAACCATGTTAAGTTCTGAAAATTTACCCAGACTTGCTAATTTTTGCAAAATGACGGTGGCGAAAGTTCCCTGCATGTCGCAAAGTCTTTTGATGTATATAAATGGTATTGACATCGTTTTACTAAATATTGAAACAGACGTACCAAAGAATGAGGTCAAAAGCAAGTGTATACTGATGCAGCCAACAAAAAGCGAGGTACAACATCGACAAACCCCACAGAAGGCTCCAGTCGATAGCTATAACTTCGAGATTATTTATTCTGATAGTGAAATGATAGCCAATAAGATGTCTTTTTAAGAAACACCAAGGACACCGTATGTAATATCCTTAAAATCCCATTCTGGCGCTATGAGAGAGAAATATTGGGCTGGTGATGATATTCTGATCGTGACGATACTT
This sequence comes from Volucella inanis, assembly GCA_907269105.1. Lineage (NCBI taxonomy): Eukaryota > Metazoa > Arthropoda > Insecta > Diptera > Syrphidae > Volucella > Volucella inanis. Next base: position 13,621,559 of record OU026156.1, on the reverse strand, counting down.
GGTCATTTTGAAAGTAGGATACTTCGAGTGATTTTTGGTTTTATTTGCGTTGATAGGTTTTAAAGAACTCTACAAGGAACTCTACATGCTGTGCAGCGACATCGACCTGGTTAGAAAACTGACGATCAGCAACCTGCAATAGCTAGGATGTGTAGACCGAAAAAATATCAACGTTCCGGTTTGAGGGTCTTCGATTCCTACCAGGGGGCGCATTGCACTTTAGCTAGCGCGTACAAGTGGAAAGAGACTTCAATCATCTTGGGGTGTACAACTACAGATGAGACTTCATTTTTCATAGATATAATCAAAGTATTTGACACCATGAATCACGAAGCATATTCTTGCTGATACTGCAAGAATAAATTACTCTATATCGTTACTTAGGTCAATTGTACTGATTATGTCAATCCCTCTTTTGATTTTTTATTAAATTGACTTTGATCAATAGATGCACACGATAGTAAGATTATGTTCTTTAATATAGTCAGACCAGTTTTCATTTTCAACAGTAAAGATGGTGATCAATAATGTTAAAGCAAGTCTATTTTACATCGACGTTTAATACTAAGCTCAGGCACCCAGTTAGCTCCAGTTAGCTGGGGGTCGAGACCACTTTAGAAAAGCCCAGGATTAAGCAGTTTATATGACTGAGTTACTTCAATCACTTTAGGTGAAGGGTTCCATTTCGCAGGTTACAATTTTTCATTGTACACCATCAACTCAGACGGGACCGAAGATCACATTGAGAATATTTTGCTCTAAGCAACTAAGAGCGTTTCCAACCCTTTTTGAGAGTGTGTATACCCCAATCGACATATAACAGGAGTAATGATGGTTTTGTATAACACCTTCTTCCTTGTTCGAAATAACGTTTGCTAACTAAAGAAATGGAAGTTGACAAGAGCTATTTCTCGCTTGATCTGTGTTCATGTCATTACTGGACTTCGTTGCAAACCCTAGTAATGAATTCTGCAATCACTTCACATTGTCCACAACCACTGTTCATTTTTAAATTCTGCTTAAGCGTGTTGATTGTGGGCTTTTATTTTTTGATAACCGGATACATTTTGTTTTGCTAACATTTGATCCAGTTGATCCATTTTTGGCTCTGTTTCAATTCCCATACTGGTTTCTTCAGTACTCTTTTAGGCTGTTAAAAAAGTGGTGCGTCGGCCAAAAACGTTTTTCGACATCAGAAGTTTCAGCGACGTTTCTTCCGACTTTGATAAACCAGTCGGAATTCACCTCCGACAATTGGCACAAACGAACAGTTTGGATGTGTTGTTCGTAATTATTGGATTTGCATTCCTGTGAATTCTCCGAGATCTACCGCAAAATGGATATTTGATCGAAAGTTGACTTGCCAGGTCTTAAACTACATGATATGGAATACCATGTCATTGAAGATTAGTTTCAGTAGGCTTTGTCAGAGTTCTGCGGGTCTTCTTTCTTCATGGCTTGAAAGACTTGAAATTTCATTCATTGGGCATGCGTTTTTCCGACTAAATTTTACAGATGGTATTCCTTAAGAGATATTTCTATCTTTACTATGTTTTGGTCCGATGGACGTACTTTTTAGAGAAGTCAGTACCGACTGTCTTCAGCACAAGCATCAGTTGAAGTTATCCCAACCTTATTCCTGTAGTAGTGCCTTTCGAGTGTTTTACGAGCTGCTTTTTTCCTTGAGAGAAAAAAAAAACACGTTGCCTGTTTAAATAAGATTGCCTGCCGGCATTTATCGTCAAACCATATGTTACTCGTTTTTGTAGAATCTGTCATATCAAAGATGGCACTGAATTGAATAGTTTCAGTATGGACACCAATCACTTAATTCCGGAAAGAACAGATGAAGACAACGCGAATTCAATCTTGGTAAGACTATGGTATATCAATTTCCACAGAGAGGCTGCAAACTCGTTAAGCGTGGTAGTGCGTAGGTCTTCTTTGAGGACCCCTCCAAACTCTGATTCTTCTGGATATCTATAAGCTTCCACGGTCTTCCAAGCTGAAGTCTAAGTTATTCATCAGAAAGTTGGTTGGCTCAGTTTCAATTCAATACCTTCCCCGGATATTGCAATATATGTATATCCAAGCAGCAATCACTTCAAACACTATAAAACCGAGAATGGTTGAAGAATGTCATGAGCTTCTGATGTGATAGTCAAGGAGCACAGAACCACACTCTGTAAGGCTCCGATATACTCAGAAGTTCTATGGCCGATGGTAATTTGAATTTGTAGAAACAAATACAAGGCACTTTCAACATCAATCCACAAATGTCCGATCCTGACAACTGTGACACATATATATAGAGCCCACGCGAATTCTTCCTCTTGAATTTATTTTTATTGGTCTTACAAATATAGCCACTTTTTCTTTAATATTTATTGCATTTCTACATATGTTCGTACTATAATTGTAAGATTACATTTACTAAAATTAAAATACAATTCATACAAAAGTTAGTTTAGGTACATTTAAGAAATAGAATGGGCATCATTCTGTAGCACTTGGGTGACTAGTGGCATTAAGTTCAAAATTAATTTTTAAATTTCATCCAGGATAAATTCAACAAAAATTTAATAAACAATACAATACAATTATAATAGTATTACCAGTAAATGGAAACAAGGTATACAGTATTACTTTAAGAGCATTTTTGACATAATCAGCGAAATTATAAAGCCGTTTTACAAAGAATCTGGAATTATCCAGAGAAATGTTTTTACTTGTTTCTTACTACATTTCAATTGTATTTACTATGGTATATTCCACCCCAGCTTGTAATATTTTGTTGAAGAAGGAATGTACAAGGCCGTAATAAATTACAAATATGTTAAGTTTTTTTTTAGAGCAGAAGATACAGAAGACAGTTAGCACGTATTTTTTGTTATTCTTCAACGTGTGGTTTCCAAGACAAGTTCTTGTCTTTATTTGAAACTTCCAACGTCTTCTATTTTAAAATAATCTGAATCGCACACTTAATCTTCTTTTAAAGTTATATTTTCCACAAGTATGAACTGATAAAAATAATTTTGTGAATGAGCTTGAGTGAAAGACAACACCACAATTTAATGGACAGAGACATTTTTAGTTACATATCATTTTGTTTTATTGTTTATAAGTATTTCATCTTTTCAAACCACTGCCGCATAATCTTTTTAATTTAAAAATAGAGCCGTGTTCAAGGCAAGAGGACACGTTCCTCTACCTCGATTGGATTTGAAGATTGTGCGTGAGGTTAACGGCCCACGAGAGAACTAACTGCCTCGGAAGAAAATGGACCCGATTTAAAACGATGAACCGGCACGAAAAATTATTTAAGAGTATGCTCTTGTATTGTTAGAACATTATACCTTCCAGGAGCTGCCCAAAAACGTTCCAGGAAAAGCGCTGGGTAGGATCTGGAATGATGAAAAGAGAGAAGTGCGATATACATATGTTACAGTTGCCACAAAAGGTCGCACATATTATAATGCGGATTTGTCGTGGGAAAGCGGCTAAGATCAAAGGTAATCGATTTCAAACCAATTAATGATCGCCTGGCTGTGATATATGCACACGCCCCTACCAATGAAGGATAATATCAAAGAGGATTTATACGACCTCTTGGACGGAGCCTGTCCGGTGTTAAAATCGTGCTTGGGGACTTCAATGCCTAAATTGGTAAGGAGAGCATCTTTGGCGGAGTGATCGGAAAAAACAGTCTCCACGAAACGACAACAGATAACGGCTTCCGACTCACTGACTTGGCAGTAGCTACTGATAAGTAGCAAAAGATTCCCTTATAAGAGAATCCCTACATCAACCCTACATCAACCACGTGATGCAAGACACTGGTTAAACATTCAATGAAAAAAGCTGCGCCAAACAACAAAAAGGAGGTACAACGTTGAATCTCTTAACACATCGAAGATAGCCAGATCTGGACAAAAGACTCTGCAACTTGCCATTGCCTACCACAAACTCCAACAATAAGTGGTTACAATGCAAGTAGCCGAAGCTCTAGGCTACCAACCACCCCAAACAAAAAATCCGTTGTATGATGGATCCAGTCGATAAAGTAGTTCTCACACCCAGCTTAGACGAAGCTCAACACCAAAGCTGGCGGCGATGTTGCGCCCAATCTTCAAAAAAGGCGATACTACCATATGTCTTGTAAGAACTACCGAAGCTAATCCCTGCTTAACATAGCCTGCAAAATCCTATCCAGTGTACTCTGTGAATGACTTAAGCCATTTTACACCACACTCATCGGCATCTACCAGAGTGGCTTCTGGCCCGGCAAATCGACGATACACCAAATCTTCACACTGCGGCAAATCTGGGAAAAGACCAACGAGTTCCAAGTCGATACTCACCATCTATTCATCGAATTTAAATTTCTCGGAATCCTGAAAAATTGATCCGGTTGTGTTGCACCACGCTAGTCTTTTCAAGACCTTGGTATGTTATTTGACTGTGAGCTTAGTTTCCGTTCGCAGATGATCCTCAAAGCCAACTCATCACTTGGCTTTAATAAACGGTGGTCCAAGGAATTTTCCAACCCGTATGTAACCAGATCTCTCTATATTACCTTTGATCGCCTCCTGCTTGAGTATGCCAGTCAAGCTTGGTCCCCCTTTCACCGGATTCATGTTTCCCGAATCGAGGGTATTCAACGTCGATTCTTCCGATTTGCTCTCCGTAGTCTGCCGTAGAACAACCCTTAAATCTTACCTCCCTATCAAGACCGTCTCAAACTTCTAAATTTGAATTCGTTAGAAGAACATTGGAATACTGCTGACATTCTTTCCATTCATCGATTTCTCTCAGGTTCCATCGACTGTCCATCCATTTTGAACTCCATTTCCTTCAATACCAACCCCCGAAATCTACGTTGTCCTCGTCTCTTCTATCTACCGGTCCACCGCACCTCTTATGGCTCCAACGAACCAATCTCCCGAATGCTCCGAAAGGTCAACTCGAACCTCTCCCTTTTTGATTTCCATCTGAGCACTCCTCGTGTCAAACAAGATCCCCTCTATCACTTCCTTGGCCCCTAGCTCTTAAGTCTTTCCGTTAGTTTTTAAGTTAGATTAAGCTTGTTTGCGATCTTTGCGAAAGACCGGCGTAAACACAGAAGGCACTGTCCATCCCAGCTAACCATTAGTGAAGTTTTTAGTGCTATAGAAGAACAAGTCAAATGATTTGGTCTCATGATGAATGAGGATAAAACAAAGTACATGCTGCCGGACAAAAACTGGTCCGTCGAACACCATCTAGGGCAGAAACAAACAATCGGGAGCTATAATTTTGAGGTAGTGGAGATTCGACGAAGAATAACCTGTTTTTGCTCGAGTGTGAGCAAGCGCGGCACCCAACTTGCACACAGCTTTCTCATGTCCAAATTTTCAAATAATATGCGATGTACCACACTTTTTGAAATGCCAACAATGTCTGCTAGCTCGCGCACTTTCAGTCGACGACCATCCGGTACCGCTTTTTGGATTTTCTTCACCATTTCTAAAGCCGTCACCTCTTGGCAGCTTGTACGGCCTCGTTTAAGCTCAGCAACTGTTGTAAACGAAGGAGCAGACTCACCCGGGGTAGAATCCAGTTCTTCTTTTATATTGGTTGGGCTGAGGCCTTTCACAAATTCACTGACAGCTACCAAAATACAACATGGCGCTTTCAAACTTGAAACATATGCTTTATAGACTGCGTACTTTCCAATACAGTGATATTTTCAAACAACTAACGCCATGTCTTGGTCAGACCGGGTACTTCTGGCACCGCCCTCGTATATGGTATATACCTTTACAATTGTTTCTTTTAAGTGAAAAAGATGATATCTGCCAGTGTTGATACACCTTTGTGCCCGTTTTATCGCAATTTCCATGACTCTCCGCAAGATTTCCGTTGATAACTGTTCACATTCCTGTCGAATATTCTCCTTAAAGGCTGCGATTGTCTGAGGCATAAACCCGCGACTTCAAGTAGTCCAAAAGAAAGAAGTCTGGAGTGGTTAAATCGTGCGATCGACCAGGAAACGCTTCGTTCACAATATCCATTGTGGCTCATGCTGTATGCGCGGTTTCACAGTCTTGTTGAAACCATATGTTTACCAAACCCCACCCATCGAATTCCGTCAGTAAGAAGTCGTTTATCATGGCCCTGTAGCGTTCGCCAGTAACAGTGACCACATTGTCGATGGCGTCCTCAAAAAAATACTCCGCAACACACAGTGGCTTTGAGTGGATGCTATAGCTCTTCGTGTATCACACGCGGATTTTCAGTGCCCCAGAAATGAAGATTGTGCTTATTGACGTAACGGCTTAAGTGGAAATGGGCCTCGTCATAATGATTTTCGACACAAATTAGTCCTCTTCGTTGTTAAGATTGAGGACGGCTTTACAGTACTTTACACGCGGTCAGGAGGCATTAACTAATGCATTGTTTACACTTTGTACGGGAACATGTGTAAGTTTTTCACTAAAATTCGCTGTAGGGTCCGTCTCATGATGCTTAATTACGTGGCTCCTCGTCTGGTTGATGTTTCTTCGTTCTCAGCGGCATCTGCAGCCACGAGTCGCGGTATTCTCGGCCGAACGACCAATCCAGTGGCGGTTACGCACTTCATGGTCTCCTGTGATTCCACTCTGCTCGAGTCGAGAAGTTAAGTGCCGGAATGTTTGCCCAGTTGCCGCGACACAATTAGGAAATTGCCGTCGAAATTCACCAAAAAAAAAAAAAAAAAATTCACAAAAAAACCTCCGGCCGATTATTGGTCAAAAACATCGACGCAATTATTCCACGCTCTTACGGAGTATAGCGCTCCATTGCTTATCTGTTTATATATTGCAGCTGTCTAATTTTGCGCCACTTTGTACATGGCCTAGACCGTTTCGAAATTAAATTGTCAAGCTTTTCAGTGTTAGTGCAATTGTCAATACAAGCTGCGAGGAATATCTAGCGGAATTTGTTGTCTGATTGAGTTTAACCAACTTAAAAGCAAGTAAAGGACACCTCGCTATTCCCACCAAATGCGCAACATGACTTTTTGGTATGAAAATCTTGTTTACCGACTGATTGCTGTGTTTTACCAAAAGTGCGCCAAGTCTTCTTAATCCGAATGTTGTTCTAATCGACCGATTTTTCGTCTCCCGTAACCACTCTTTTCAGAAAATCCTCAAATGAGTTCCATCTCAACAAAGACTCACAGACCTTTATGCGATCCATAATGTTCCTTTCACCGAGTTCGTGAGGAACCCAAACATTCACTTTTTTCGACATTCCAAGTCTTTTCAGTTTCTGCGAAACGGTTGTATGGGTGATGTTTAATGCCAGTCAGCGGTAACTGCAGCCAAGATTTTTTTGTCGTCTGTGGTGGCTGCACATTCAGAGCGAACTGCATAAGCACTCAGCTGACAAGAATGAGTGCTTATAGCTGAATCTTCATTTACAGTGGCGTTGCGCCTCTGAAGCTTTAACACCTATTTTTAAAGAAAAAAAGCAAAACAAAATTTGACACGTCCGACCAAAAACAAATTCTCGTAACAATGTAAAGGAAAACCCTCCCTATTGGAATAAACAACAAACATTTCATAACGGTATACTTGTCTATAAATAAGCTGGTAAGCAGTTCTCAGTCCAATTGTCGTCCCAAACACAGCTGCAAAACAGCATTATTGTCAGTAGTCGATGACATTGGGAAGTCGTTGGACAAAAAATATGTTAATTTTCTGATTCTCTTAGATTTTTCAAAAGTATTTGACACTGTAAACTATGTTCTTCTTTGCCGAAAATTTCAGACCATGTACAATTTGTCCAAAGAATCGGCAAAGCTTACTTATCCCTACCTAGTAGATAGGCAGCAATGTGTTGTGGTTAAAAATAAAACTTCGAGCTTTCTAAGGGTGTCGAGTGGAGTTCCTCAAGGATCAATGTTTGGACCTGTCCTTTTTTTATGTACATCAATGACTTGTCACTTTTCCAACAATGTCTGATCCATATGTATGCCGATGATTTCCAATTGACTTTGAGTAGAAATATCAATGTCTTAGATCAAGTCGTTGCTTTGATAAAAGAAGAATTGGACAATATTTTTCCTGGGCTCAACGTAACTTTCTATGTTTGAAACCAGCAAAGTCGAAAGCTCTCGTGATTTATAGGACAACACAAAACCTGTCTACCTTTCCACCGATAAAATTTGGTGAAGAAATCGTCCCCTTTGTTACAGTATGAACAGCAATCTCGGACTTTATATGGACTGACCATATAAACACCGCTATTGGCAAGGTTTATGGAAGCCTTTGTATGCTTTGGTCAACTCAGATGTTTACACCTACAGCTATAAGAACTATGCTGGCGAAAACGCTCATACTGCCAATTTTACTGTATAGGTGAGAGGTCTATGGCAAAGTTGACTCAATTACTAAAGAGAAACTGAATGTTGTATACAACAATATTGCTCGATATATCTATGGCCTCCGAAATTATGATTACGTGCCCGTCTACTCAAAGTGTATTGTCGTTCGATAATCTGTTAGTGCTTTGATCCTTATTTTGCCTGCATGGCATCATACAGACACATCAACCTGAGTATCTCTGTAGCAGATTAGTTTTTCCTCGTTCGCAAAGGACTCTGACCCTAATGCAAACTCCACATTCTTGCCTGACATCGGAGCGGCAATTGGCAATACTTGGAAAGTGAGTATAATAAATTAGCATATTTAATTAACAATAAATTTGAATTGTTAGGTATTTATTTATTATTTGTTTTTAGTTTCGATTAAATTCTTAATTAACGGTCTTCTGTTAAATGCACAAGATTTGTTATTTGAATCTTGTTTTCTTTTCTTATTTTTTTTATGTTTTTTCTTAAGAATTATTTTCCTTTGTTATTCTTATTTTTATTTTATGTTCAATTTGTAAACTTAATTTTAAGGCTTTCACTATCTTATAAGATTTATTTTACTGTGATAAGCCAATAAATACAAATACACAGAGATTTTTTGAAATGATAAACACTATTTCCAAGAAAAAAAACCGCAGAACTTACTGAACAACCCAATGTTTAAATTTGTCAATAATCGGTAATTATGCAGTCCAGTACTTCAGCAGATTCTATCCTTCAATAGACGAGCTTTCAAATCAATTAATGACATTGGAACCAAATTATTCCTTTGCAATTTCCCTGATCTGTCATAACTTTAAAATCCCTAATCTTCGCTATATTAAGATCACTATCGATGTTGTTGTATGTATGGTATATCCTGCATAGTTCGTAGTTGAATCCACTTACGTCAATGCAGAAACAATCAAAGACCATACGAAGTATAGAGTTTTCCAATAGGGACTTGACAACTTTGAATTTAATAATTTGTGAACGCACTCTTTCACTAATCATCAAACTGTCACTGTCAATTTATTCAGTAAACTTAACATTTTCATCATGGTAAAGTACACTAACGAGCAACGTCTGTAAATTGTAAAAATTTTCTACAGATATTCGGAGTCGCAAAATCATCTTCAGTGACGAAGCTCATTTTTGGCTCAATGGGTTCGTCAATAAGCAAAATATGCGTTATTGGTCGGGTAAAAACCCACATGTGCTTCATGAATCACCACTTCATCCACAAAAAATAACGGTTTGGTGCGGTTTGAATTCCGGCGGCGTTATTGGGCCATATTTTTTCGTCGACGATAACGATCGTCACGTTACTATGAATGGTCAGCGTTACCGCGCCATGATCACCGATTATTTTTGGCCCGAATTGGAAGATATGGACTTGGACGACATGTGGTTTCAACAGGATAGTGCCACAAGCCACACAGCATACGGTACAATCGATTTATTGAAGGGTAAGTATGGTGAGCGTGTTATCTCAAGACATGGGCCAGTCGATTGGCTTCCTCGTTCATGCGATTTAACGCCACTTGACTATTTTCTGTGGGGCTAAGTTAAGTCAGCTCAGAGCCAACATTGAACGCGAAATAGAGGCCGTTTCGGCCGAAATGTGTGGCTAAATCGTTGAAAATTGGGTCCAACGTTGGCAAACGTGCCCGCAGTGGCCATTCATAAATGTTTTGATTGTACTTCAAGCCAATAATAAAGTTTTTGAAATATCTCGAATGGTTTGCCTTTTATTTAAAAAAAAAAAGCTCTCAAGTCGTTATTGGAGAACCCTATATTTTTCCCTCGAAACGACAAATGGCTTACGCATCCGCTTTCGATAACGCGCATGTCTTATCCGCACAGATCTACAAAGTCAACCTGACATGGCTGTGCAAAAGAGGACTTTGTTATATAATCTAGGTGATGTGAAAAGTAACCTCCTTGGGAATGAAAAATTTTTTTTATTTTATTCAATGTAGTCGCCTTTTAGTTTGACACTCTTATGCTAGCGAGTTTCCAACTTCTTGATTCCGTGCGAAAAGTAATTTTACGGAAGGTCTGCAAAATACTCCTCCGTGGCGTCGAAGATTTCCCCGCGTGAGCTGAATTTTTTATTGATGAGCCATCTTTTGAGGTTTGGGAAGAGATAATAGTCCGTGGGAGCCAAATCGGGCGGATAATGTGTATGCGACAGCAATTGGAGCCATAAGCCATTCATTTTAGCCGTGGTTACGATGCTCTTGTGCGTCGGTGCATTGTCTTGCAAAAACAAATTTTTTTTTCGCTTCATGTGAGGCCGTTTTGCAGCGATTTCGGCCTTCAATCGCTCCAATAATGCACAGTAATACTTGCTGTTGAGGTAGTCCACGAAGAGTATGCCATGACAATCCCAGAAAACCGACGACATAACCTTTTCGACCCATCGAGCCTCCCTCGGCCTCTTCGGAGCACTCGTGCCGGCTTCAGTCCATTGCCATTCATTGGCACTCATTCTGTTCTCTGGTGTGTAATAGTGGATCCAAGTTTCATCAACAGCTACCAATCGACGCCAAAAGTCCGCCGGATTCCGCATCAGCAAGTTCAAACACTCTTTCGAAGTGCTCTTGCGTTCGTGTTTTTGGTCAGGAGTGAGTATGCATGGCACACCCAGCGGCAGGATAACTTTTTCATATGCAGAAAATTGCTCAAAATATGGCGTGTGCGCTCAGTACTAATCTTTGTGGTATCTACTAGCTCGCGCACCTTCACTTTCCGGTCAGCCAACACCATTTCATGTATTTTTTTGACATTGTCCTTTGTAACTGCATCGGAGGAACTGCCGCTGTGGACTTGATCGGTAGTGAAGTTGCGAAAGCAATATTTGACGGTGTAATCTGACGGATCATTAGCCCCATAATATTTATCCAACTTTTCTTTTGTTTCCTTCGCCGTTTTGCCTCTCAAAAAATAATGTTTTATGAGAGAACGAAAATCGTTTTTGTCCATACTCAATATGATGCCTAACATGTGTACAACAATCAGCTATCAAAACAAAACTAAAGACAGTATCGCATTGAAATTTGGCATGTCTGCTTATATATGAACGGACTTTAAGGCACCATAACCTTTTTGCAGTAGCACCGTATTCTGGCGGTCAAAAAGGTTACTTTTCACCCCACCTTACACCCTTACCTTACAGAGATCGGTCAAACGACGCTAAGGTTCCATTCATTCAGTTTTTTGTATATAAAACAAAAAACCCTAGTTTCAATGCTTTCTCGGTAGATGAAATTATTGAACACCAATAATACCGCAATACATCCCTTGCTAGGGTTTCATCTCAGTCTTAGTCGTTATCAAGCAAGTGGCAAGCTGCATATTCGGCTTGGTAAGTAAGATTCAAAGCCATCAACGCGCCTTAGATCAAAGAACTTTCGCAACGTTAAGTCGTGCAATGTATAGAGAAGTAAGCGAAGGTAGAAGTACGATACATCCGTATATGCAATCCAAGGTGTTTTCTTTAAACAGCCCGAGGTGAGCGAGCACCAGTCTCCAGTTAAATATTTTCCTTCGTTTATCAAAAGTATAGTAGAGTGGTACTTCTTCATATAGCAGAATTCTATTCGAATTCATCTTCATAGACATTCCCATTTTCAGAATGAACATCCAAATTAAAAACTGAAGAGATGCGCTCGCGAAAAGAGCCGAATATACGCAAATCTGTATCAGACGTGCTGATATATCTCCCGGATTGATACCGCATCACTTCATTGTTTTTATTTTAGACAGAGAATGTGGCCTGATCAGTACCCTTGCTTACATATTTACAAATGTATTTTATAGCCTCAATGCTGCCACAGAATTGAACGCTGATATGTGTTTTCAGAAATTGCATCAAATTTTGTGTAAAAATTGGAATCAAGTGCACTGAAATACTTGAAATGTTGACAGTGAGTGGTGAGTCTGCTCTAAGTAAAAACAAAAAAATGTTTATAAGTGATACAAGCTGTTGCAAGATGGCCGAGAAAATTCCAATGACGAACTTCGCTCTAGATAACGTCGAAGCTGTGAAGAAAATTGTTTTGGAAAATCTTCGAATGAGATCAGAAGAACCGTCACATGAGCATCGCTCAGGAGCTCTTGAATGACGTCAATGATGATCCTGACTTGCTCAAAAGGGTCATAACTGGTGACGAATCATGGGTATATTATTATAAGTAAATGTCCCAAAACTGAAGATACCTATGAAAGGACGGAGATTTGCAACGATTCAAGAAAAAGAACTGCATCGCTGGAAGAGCTCAAGGCTATACCAAGAAGAGCTTATGAGAAGTGCTTCGAGCGTTGCCACAAGTGTAATATATCTGAGGGGAACTACTTTGAAGGACACAATATTAGTATTGATGAATAAATAAATATTTTTTTTATAAAAATATAAAGTCACCTTTATTTTGAAGGGTTATGGCAATATCACCAAACGCCCTATAACACTGTCTTGTCTGAGAGATTCTTACAGGTGGATATACTATAATGTAGTTTCGGCAACGGAGTTGACTTTGGTTAGTTTGAGCAAAATTGTAGTAAACGTTCATCCTCGATTTTGGCGTTAAGAAATTGGCGAAAGTAAAGCAAATAATTTTTATTGTCGTTCGACCTTTTTGTGGATTAATGTTGTGCAGTTCGAGATGGTAACCATCTTCGTCAAAGCAAAATATTAATTTTTGTCTTTTCGTCTGTTTCTCCTATCGTTATACGATTAATATTAGTAGATATATTTACCTTACAAAATCTAATTGCAACACAGTGAAAAACATTGAAACCGATGATACACCAGTGAGTAATCAGTGAACATACATAGCACTCAAGTGGTAGTGGACTGGCTTCCAAATCAGAAGGTTCGATGTACAAATCACAAACCGCGCCCGAAAGACACTCATATTTTCAGTAAACAAAAATCAGTTAAGATGAGAAGTTGACTCGAAATTACCAACAATCCAACTTGCACTAAGAATTTAGTCTCCCCATTAAATAAAGGATGCCACCCATGGAGCGAGCCAAAACATATTTCTCTCTTCCTATTTCCAATTTTCCAACAAACTTAACACATGCTGAGGCATTATAAGTATGTTCATACACTCAAGTGAGTTCCTTAAAAAAAAAAAAAAAGAAAATAAAATAAAAAATAAAAAGTATGTACATACGTGTAAAGCAACTGTAGCAGTGGTTACAATTTTTGAAATATTCTAATTTTGAAATGTTTCTTTCATTATAACTTCGGCTCTATTCAACCGTTTGTAATGAAACATATCGCAATTTGTAAGTTGAGAAATGTGTTATCAAACAACAAAACTTCGTTAGAATTGGTTCAGTTATTTTTTTGTAATGCTCGGACAAACAGACAAACGGATAAAAATTGTAAAAAAAAAAATTATTTGGGTACAGATACGACATAACCCAAGTGGTATTTTGAAAATACCTTCAAAGTACAGACCCGGCTTTATTACTGCTTCAATGGGCCGCTGTTCATGCCCTTTCTAATGGTTTTGTTATCACTAGTGTTTTGCAATTGTTGATGACAACCAATGAGTTAAAGAGACACTCGATTAGCAAAGGCTGTGACAACAGTGTTTTGGGATTGTAGTCCTTTGTATTAAATTGGCTTGGAAACGAACAGGTTAAAAGTTCGTAAACCGAGTTAATGTTGATCCTTCGAAAAGTTTGGACATATATTATGTGTTGCATTGACAAAAATATGGTCGAGTGTGCTTGTGAATGTTGAGATGTCGAAACACCACTTTCATTTGTGTCTGTCAAATGAGTGCAAGTATTAAGACTTTCGTCCTACAAATGAGTATATTCATGTATCCAGCCAATCCATCGTTGTAGGTTGTTTGTTCAAAAAGTAACCAACACTAAGGCCATCGATACAACAAATTTTCATAAGTAGCAAGACCAAACAGTTTACGAAACAATTCTCTTGCTTATAACATTTGTGCCACTGTATTGGTTTTTGTTTTTTAGAGACCAATCCCACTTTATTTGCCTTCATAATCATTACTGAAACTGATACCCCTAAACACACTACAATTCGAAATCCATACGGCCAAAGAATGAAAAGGTATTCCTTTATTTTACCGAAATGGTAAAAGTAAAGAGGCAGGTCCTCCAACTGACAATGACAACAAAAGCCAACGAAACTTTTTGACAATTAAAACCTCATACATATAGAGCAAAAAAAAAAAAAAAAAAAAAAATAAATAAATAAATAAATAAAGAATAAAAGAAAATCCGAAACAGAGTAGAGGAAAAAACAAAACCCGCATCATTGTAAAGCCAGCCTATCTTTTTATCATCTGTACATTGCATTAGCTTATACACCCATATAGCTCCAACGCATACACATTCACGTACTTGGTCTTGCTCTACTGTGCCCTTCAATATCGCCCTCGCGCCCTTGCGCCATTGCGCCCTACGCCCAACCACCCCCAGCCCCTTCCTTTGAACGACTTTGAATAGAAAAACAACCATCGAAAAAGCAGTTTGTAAAAAAGTGGAAAAAAAAAGAAGAAAATTCTAATAAATTTGTTTTATGTGCGCTCTCGTCGTCGCCGATGCCACTGAGAGCTGTGTTTCTGTTCTGTTTCCCTTCATCTACGTCTTTTACTTATTCTAAGGGTTGTATGTTGCTGTAGTCCCCCATTTTTTGCCATTAATATTACACGGCTCCCATCAAGTTTTGGCTCCTTCCCGCTCCGTTCCACTAGTCGGCAAACTCCGAAACCTATTTCTTTCTCTCTAAACACACTATACTACAATATATCAACCCCTATACAGTGGGGTGGTGGCAGAGCACTTGAGTGCAGGCTTCACTACGAGCAAGACGAACAAGGAATAGCACAGCGCGGATAGCAGGCGACATACTCGTAAAGCATCCCGATCCCGACGTACTCGTACTTAGTTTTGGCAAAAAAGGATTTTTGTGTATTTGTTAGAAAAAAGACTAAAGAAGAGGGTAAGCAAGGGGGTGAGTCTTCTTTTTTTTTTTTTTTTCAACCAGCAACAGCTCTGAGCGTATTCGTACGCCCACTACCACCCCACCATCACTACCTCTAATAAGAAAAGAAATAAAAAAATAAAAAAATGTAAAATAGTACGAGTACCGAAACCCGCAATCCGAACACGTACGAGTACCCGCGTGAAAGTTGCTGTGCTCAAGGGAAGCTAAAATACTGTAGATACCGGAGACGGTAGCGACGACTGAAAAGAGCTGAAGATAACTCGGCAGAGGGTTACGGAAGGTAGTGCGGTACATTGTGGCATTATACCTTCGTGTATATACAATTAAAAATGTAAATCAGTCGTAGAGCGCGCAGTATACTACTTACCCCTGGCCTAAGTCATACAGCAAGGCATCCCTTCGCATATCTAACACATCGCTAAAGTTGCTCGTATGTATGTACGTATGTACAAATAACAGAGCAAGTACGGGTATGACTACATACGGATACAACATACTACGGATGAAGATGAGCGCCGAGCGGGCCTTCATTCGCGGCTAAGGGCAACTTTTCACTCACCACCATCCATTCCCCCCACCTCACTCCACGAATTGCTGCGTGTACTACTTCTTCACCGCCTTGCTGTTTTAGCCCGTTCACCAACGTATTTTTCGAAATTTTTGTTGTTAGGAACTAGAAGGGTGGCCCCATGTCATGTATCGCATTCGCATGCACACGTAACGTGTATTATAATGTGTGTACGAGTATATTTGTATGCCAGGGATGTATATCCTTCCTTATATGAATTAGGAGAAAACGAGCAAAAAAAAAAAAAAAAACAAAAAAAAAAACAAAAAAAGAAAACAACTCTGAATAACAGAAAACAAAAAAAAAAAAAAAAAAAAAAAAAAAAAATTATAATGCCGAACAACTGGAGGGAAAAATAGCGATAGGAAAGAAGGTACTCTTAGTTGTCGTTGTATATGAATACGAGTACCCTCTCCTCTTTTCCTGTAGACTTAGATGTGGGTGGTAAGTGGGTAAATGGTGGCATGTGGAGAAAAAAGTTCTATGTGAGCTAACAACTCGTATTATTTTACAAATTGATTTGAATTTTAAATTAAATTTAATTGTTTTCGAAAGTACAGAACGGAAACGCACACACAATTCTCGCATGCGGAATAAACCTCTCCCATACAATTTTTAATGGAAATTTCTTCTGGAACACGACTGCCTACACTCTTCTGCGTTTTCCTTGAAGTACCAAGATTGCAGGATAGGACATCTAGATGTTTCTTTGGTTCACTGCTACATAAATATACATACATTCGGTATCTAGACTGTAAGATGCTCAATTTAAAAGTTCTGCTCCTACTTAATTCTTGTTTAACATTTTCCAGGATACAGAATGCATTCGGGATAACAGCGACTAGTTGCTGGCCAATGTAATATCTGAGTGCTTATCTGTGAACCTTATCTGGCCTATACTAGCATATATGTTAATTTGGATTCAGTTTCAGCGCTTGTCCCGACCTTATGAATGTTTGTTGGTAATAGAATCTAATTTTATACTGTTTCTACTTCTTTTTCCGTTCATAGATCTCATAAGCCGATCTTTCCCCAGTTTTTTGACTTCATGTTGTGCAACTTATCATCATTGATCCAGAAGTTTCTTCGTGAGGCCTGAATTTTGCCTATAGTATTAGTGGGTGCACTTGCAATGTTGCTGCGAGTTCTTAGAACTGTATTATGATGCCGTTGGATTTAGGGTATCAACTAGAACTAAATGTACCTCAATTTATCTAATTTTTAATTGCTTTATCACCTTATTTGATGTTCAGGGTATACATCGATTCATCATGGGGGAAGACCGTGACGAATTGATTTGTCGTCGTTCTCAGCAGCTTGGCTTGGCCTATTCGACAACTTGGCTCTGGAAAAACTCAATGAAAATCCGGTGTTTTATCGTGAAATTTTGTTCAGTGATGAAACCCATTTCTGGCTCAATGGATACGTTAATAAAAAAATTTGCCGTATCTGGGCTGATGAGCAGCCCGAAGAGTACCATTAGATCCATTAAAAACAACGGTATGGTTTGATATTCCTTCAAAAATGAGGCAAATCAGAATGTTACCGTCAATGGTAAACGTTATCGCGCCATGTTAACGGACTATGTGCTTCCTGAAATTGAAACACATGGTCTCGGTGAGCTCTGGTTTCAACAAGACGGCGCGTGAAATAATGGACTTGTTGAGAAATCATTTTGGTGAGGACTTTATTTCAGGTTTTGCTACAGTAAATTGGCCGCCTAGATCGTGCGATATCACACCTTCGGACTATTTTTTCTGGGGATATGCAAAGTCTCAGATCTCCAGGAATAAGCCAGCTACGATTGACGCTTTGGAAGCCAACATCACTTGTGTTGTCCGCGAGATACCAGTCGTTATGTTCGAACGAGTCGGAAAAAATTGGACCTTCTCAATAGACCACCTCAGACGTAGTTGTAACCAACATTTACATGATATCATTTTCGAAAAATAAATGCCATGAATTTTTCTTTTAACCGATAATAAAAATGTTAAGTTCACTTTCAAATTTATGTGTTTTATTTTACATTATAGATCAAACCTCAACATGAATCACCAAATACAAGGATGGAAATTGTATGGTTTTGGAGAAGAAGACTGATTCATTACTTGATGGGCTCGTGACTAGTTAAAGTTCTCTGGCCGAAACATAAACACTTTTCAGCTGGGCATGCAGCTTCCACTTTACCGCCCCAGGTTTGATGGCATCCGCTAACACCTTAACTCAGGACAGAAGATTCGGTTTTCTTTTACGTCTCTAAGAAGGCGACTGGAATACGAAAGCCCTTTTAGCTGGAGCGTTTCCCTTCATTAGTTCGAAGTGGGAGAATGAAAGCTGTATTCGCATCTAAGCTTTTAGGCCCTTAATATGGATCGTAGATTACGTGGTTGTGTAGCGTTATTTTCTATAGTCTTTGTCTGTGTCGTATATTACATTTTATGAGACAATGAGCCAATAAAATGGCATCTGAATGCGCAAAGTCTAGTCCATAAACTCGATGAATTCAAAAGTTTATTTGTTGATTACGATGTATAATAGATGTGATATGTGTATCAGAAACCTGGTTTATCGATGCAGTATCTAATAGAGTGAATTCTGTAGCTGGGTATGAGATATTCCGTAATTTTCCGGACAGATATCAATTATTTTCATCGTGTTATGGCTTTATTAGAATGAGAGATGAGAATGAGAATGAATTCCATTAGTTATGGAATTGAATTTTATTCATGTAGCTACCTCGGCTGGATTCGCAGTGTCGCATCCTGCCAACCCAGTTTTCCAAGACATTGCCGAGTGTCTCTGGCTTTATCTCACGAATGGCGCGGACGAACGGCTTGAATCGTTTCTAGATTGTCCGCATAACATCGATCTTTAAGGGCACCCTACAAAAAACCTCTATTAACAGCCACATATGTACGATCGTCTTCATCTTTTCGACCATCTGCAAGTTCACCCAATGCAAGCGCTTTCCAGTATCGACTTATTACACTGACTAGTAATATTCTGAATCAGAATTCGCAATATCTAGAGAACAAAAAACGTTCTCCAATGGAGGTTTTAAAAATTCAAAACCTGATCTTCTGCTGTAAGATTTGCAGAGTTCTAACTGGCGTAGAATATTTTCAGAGTGTGACTTCCCGGTGATTTAATATCCACGGTTCACTGAAAACTAAGGTTCACAAGAGAAATTATAAAACTAAGGAACGACCGTGATACTGCATACAGAAAATGGAAATTCGTTCGCCTTTTAGAATACTCTAATGGCTACTTTGAGCTCGCGAAAGTTGAACAAACAGATGTTCTTCAAGCCATTCTTGCAATAAAAATCCAAAGCTGTTGGGTTAGATTGTATGATTTGCTTTATATTCTTCCCGTGTTTAGTTATATTTTCAACACTATTATCACCACTTCCTCTTTCCCGGTATCCTGGGAGCCAGCAAAGATCATTTCTGTGTAAGAAAATAAGAAGGCAACGAGCACTGCTCCCGCGGAACACCGACCATGCAATGCATGCCATATTTTTTCAAACTATTTTTCAAACGAGAAATATTCGCAATGTATACGGACTTGCGTATGTATGACGTATGACTTAGCGTATGTCAATCTGGAGTCAGGCAGCATCACAGATGCACTTCGGCAGTACATAAAGTAACTGATGACATTCGCACAACGATCGATAAAGACCACTTAACATTTTCGACGCTACTAGACTTCTTCGAAGCTTCCGACACAGTTAACCATAAGCTTCTTATCTCAAAGCTGAGATCTCTATATGCTTGTTATATGCCTGATCTTCATCTGCTACAAACCTTGTGAGGTCCTTCCTCTCAGGTCGGAAGCAAGCTGTTTATATAAATGGCGCGGAATCGGCCTTTTGTTTTTTGTTAACATGTGTACCCCAAGGGCTCATTTTAGGTGTTTTGCTCTTCACAATCTCAAATGCTGTCCGATACTCATCGATACATATGTACGCAGATGAAGTCCAATTCTATGTAAGTATGAACTTAGCACTGTTAACGATACGGCTAATAAAAATAACAAAGATCTAAACAAACTCAAAAAAGTCGAAATTCCTCATAATTGGTAGGCATGTTTCCGATTTATTCCGCCTCCCAACTATTTACGTTGGAAACACGCTGATATTAGTCAAAATGAGAAGAGATGGCTAGGACATGTATACAATTCTTACCCTGACGGTCGATAAAGTACTCGTAATGGAAAACGTCGCCTGAGGTGGAAGAGGACATCAACCATGTTGGAATATTTATCTGGATGAAGCTAACTGAAAAAAAAGACGCTAACTGGAGAGGTTAATTGGTTGCGGTTTAGTTTTACCTAATTCTGAAACATAATCTAGGTAGGTTAGAGAAGCTGTCGAAAAAAAAAAAATAACCAACCCACTTCGGCCTACTGGTCCATTAGATCTGTGATCTTTCTACTCTTGGTACCAATTTGAGCTTCTGATGAAATGTAGGAGACTGTTAATGTTTATTTACTTTGGAGAGGTCGGCATGTACAGACTAGGTGGAGGATTGTCTCCTCCTCCTCTTCGTCCTTGCAGCTTCTGCAGAAGTCTTTTGTAAAAACTCCAAGCCTTTGTGCATGCTTTCCTATAACACAGTGTCCAATGATGACACCTATGATAGCACTGAGATGTTTTCTATTTTGAAAAATCAAACTCTTAGTCCGACTCAGATCCAGCTTTGGTCAGATATATTTGGTCGCTAGACATGTTGACCGAACAGTCCACCTTAGGTTTTTTCTTCTATTAGCATCCAGCCTTAGTTTTAGTTTGCAAGTTCCGATTGGTATAACGATGGTACCGTTTCAAGTAAAATAGGTAGTAGAGTGGTTCCAATTTCGGCGAGTTCATCGGCTCTACAATTCCTTGGAATATCTTTGTGGCTCGGCATCAAACAATGGTGTATGTTGAACTGCGGCGCCATCTCCCTGAGAGGTGATCGGCATCCAAGGGCGGTTTTAGAATTTCCTGAAATTCAGAACTTAGGGATTATCCGAAAAAATGCGGATATTCCTTGCAGATACGACGTTTTTCTTCAGCCAGGACAGGACTTTTTTAATCACCAAAAATACTCAAGTATTTAAGCATGCCCAAATAGTTTATTTGTCCACTGTGTAGTCGCCAATAGCTGCGTTAGCAGAAACATGGTATTGATAATAGCGAGGGGTGTCAAGTGAAAGAGAATATCCTGTGCTACGGAGTTGTACGTTAGACTCTGCTTATACACAGACATGCTGTCCTTTAGACTTTGCTTAATTTTTGCATTGTTTAACGCCGTCCACCAGACAACCACCCCGTAGATGAGTACTGGTCTTCTAACGTCAGTGGGTAATGCGAGTTTGAATGTCCTATTTGTTCCCAATGGCTTTTTCTTGCAAGAGAATAGAGCTACTGTAGCTTTCTTCACTCTTTCTTGAATGTTAGGTTTTCGGTTTAGTTTCCTGCCAAAAATTAGACCCAGATATTTCGCTGTATTGGAAAAGACTCAGATGGTATCGTTGATTGGATGAGGGTCTATAATTTGCTAGTTTGGCTTCTTGGTTCTGTGTTGGAGGTCTTAATAAAAAGATTTCATTTAACAATTACCCAGCTTTTGGATCTGTCTGGGCAGGTATTAATAGTGGTAGCTCGTATCAAAGTCATTACATGGCTAGTGAAAGTATCAGAGGTGCTCTGAAATTTTATAAAAGATAGTAAAGAATAGTCCTTAGGGAGAGTTCCTGTAGAAAGGGAAGCATTATACATTAAACACGCCACGTGCATAGGTAAATCTCAAATTTATTTTGACAAAGAAAATAATGAGAACAACATTCCTGTATCTGCCGAACAACAAGTTGGCCGTTGAAGAACATGCCGTGATTCATATATTAGTACTTTTTTGATCTGATCTTCAGCCAATAAGCCTATATAGTTAACTGGGTCTTTGGCTAACTGACCTGATTTGAGCACTCGTACCTGTGCGCGCTACCTAAAGCGTAGTCCTCTGATTTTATGCTGTCCACTTCAGGTTGGAATCGCTCAGTCTTCGAGTCTTCGAGCATCCATTTGCACTTTGTATTCAACCTTTTTTCTGATCAGTGCGATGCCGATGTATAGCTCGTAGAGTTAGAGCGACAAAAAACGTTTTGATAAAATTTATGCTCCTTTCCCATATCGCAGAACTGGGATGTTCAGCGTTAAGTCGAGGTGGAAAAAATATCCCATGGGCAGACTTTTTTGCGATTTTCGCACAGTCTTCTCAAGTACAATATGATGTTGAAGAAGTATCACGGTACTGCCTCACCTTGGCTAAGCACGCTTTTGACATCAAATGCCTTAATGAGCTTCCTTCTGACTTTTAAGAAGAAGCGAGCATTCTCCACCCTTTGGCAAAATTACCAAGCATGTTAAAACTAGATGTTGTTCTGTATACCTCGTCCCTCTAAGTGTTGGGACTTTAAAACTGTTAAAAAGGTTGTGTGTACAGATCTGGGCTTAGATCGAATATGGAAAGTTGGTCAATTTTAGACTTAACTGGCCTTAATCTCACTGATATAGTCCAAACACAATGTTGACTATTTTGACAGTTTTGACAATTTTGTTTCTTGTGGATCGGGGAAACATGCATTTATCGGACATATAAGTATTGTGTAAGATTTTTGTACGGTATACGGAAGTCTTGACTTTATCAACCAGGTTGAATATTTTTTTTCTGGCTGACTGGTCATTTGGGTCGTCTTGGCTGCAGAAGTGATTATTCTGCATCCTCATCACCAACTGTGACTGTACTAATGTGTTAACTTCTTCATCTCTATAGGTCTCCCATTGAGGTCTTTTTTTGTTAATATTTTGGTAAAACTTCCAAATATTATTCCAAGACTACCAAATCTCGACTTCCTCAATTGCGTGTTTTTCACGGTATATCAAGCTATTTCTCTTTCTTTCCAGGAAGGCAATGTTTTTGCCTCTAATTCTTGCTTGTAGGGATCGAAAACTGCTTCCGCCCATTTGTGTAGTGTCTATTCGTAAGTAAGTTGTTTTGCTACAAGCGCCAGCTTGCCTCTTCATCAAACCATAGGTTTCGTGCGGCTGAAAATTAGTTTATAATTTGCAGCATTTCTGATGATTAATTGGAACCGATTCCATTGGTGTTCAGTACTTGATGCTCTCCTAATGACGGCAAAATCTTTCGTCTTAGTAGCGGAGTAGTAGCGGAGTCTGAAATTCAATTTTGTTCAATTGTTTAAAATCCGGATCCAGATTCAATTTTTTTTATTCTAATCACGATTTTAAGCTTCTTCGATTGTTCGTCCATCATTAACTCCGTTTTAGTTGGATTACAACACATTAAAAAGATCACAGGTCTGTGTATAGAACCTTGTGGTACCTCATTTTTGAATGTAAATCTTCATACAATTATTCTGTGACAACTTTTTTGTACACTAGACATCTTAACGATTCGGAATGTCACAGAGTATATGGACTAGGTTTACAAGTAGAGCTTCTGCCCTTTTGATTTCCATTTCTTGTTTTCACCCCCCTATATTTCTCTCTATGTGAAGTATGAAGGGATGTGAAAGTAATTTAACTATCAGGCGGGCTTTGGCTTCAAGCAAACCCACTAAACTTTTGCATATACACGTATGTCACGTATAAGCAATTAATATTAACAGTACCACAGGGAAATCTGTTTTTAATAAATTCAAGAAAATTTGAATGCTGCTAGCCCTTCTTGAAAAGACAATTCAGCATTTCGTAGAAGTGTTTTTAAAATGTTTAAGTTTTCTGGATGCCATTTTTTTCATTCATACTATTTTTATCTGTAGACCGGCTCAGTGGCAAGCTTGTTCTAAGAACACAATTCCATATCTATAACTTAACTTGTCTCTTCAAAAAAAATTCCTATAAATAGAAGTCTAGAACAAAGCCCACTCAAACTCGTTTTTATGACATTAGAAGTGTATCTTCGCCAGTCTACCTTACCCAACTGCCATCCTAGACAAAGATTTGTTTCATATAAAAAATAAGAAAAAAAAAATTTTTTTTTCCAAACAACATCACCACATCAACTTTTACTTTCGCTTCCGCTGACAAAAACTTGATTTCTCGTCAGAAGAAAAAGGAAAAAAATATAATTCACCCGACATTCAACCCCTTTCAGAGGATGACAAATACAATCACATCTAAAGTTGCAATCTCATCGCCTTCCTTTACCTTTGTTCTTGTTTTATTTTCTATGCAAGGATGCCAGAAAACTGGAAAAAAAAAAAATCCAAAATACCCCACCATCAAGGAAATGAAAAGATATCCTTTAGTCTCAAGCAGTTTTTTTTTTTTTTTTTTTTTTAGAATAAAAATAAAAGTATAAAAATAAATTGTAAAAAAATAATCACGTAAAAGGGACGAAAATAAAAACAAAAAACCAACGCGAATGTCATAAACAGAATACTTCAAATCAAAAATCTATGAAGAGTAGTAGAAGTGGAAAAAGCAAGAGAACGAGAGGAAAAAAATTGCAGTTACCAGGCACTTTCAAGTACAGACGACTACGACTACGACGACGACGTTCTGTCGTCCTAGAATCCTTGCCAAGATGGAATAAAAGAGTTCATCATCGTCATCATCGTGGTAGTAGAAGTCACAATCAAATTGAAATCACCATTTTTCTGTTCCTCCCGATTCTACGACGGTTTTCCCTTTTTTCTAAAGGAAAAGGTTTTTTTTTTTTTTCAAAATAAGGGGTGGACTTGACCCTTAGTCGAAATAAGAACAAGTACGAACACAAGTACTCTCGTCGTGCATACGATTAAAATTGAGGTACGAGCTCATATGCATGCACAACTTGAGTGGGGTGGATGATATCCTGTAATTGGATGACGGCAAAGGGAGAGAATTTATATATATTTCCTGTCAAAAAACTATCCCACAAAAGTTCAGAGCAAATTAATTGGTCAGGTCATACTCGTTGACCTACGAACGGCCTCAGCAATTGACCACAACTCAACCCTTTTACTATCACCCACTTTGACACACATCCCAACAAGGTCCAGGTACTGGCGTGTAAATCACAAGTAAGCATTAAACATCTGACACCAATAGTAAATACATAGTTGACTGGATGTCCTGCATTTGAATACAAATGAGCTGTCAAACAGACACCAGCCGGGCATCGTCATAGAAACAAAAAGCCAACAATCACCCTACTTAACCTTTTTTGGCACTCGTATTTGGGCTGTACCCGTGAGGTATGTATTCGTACATACTACCCTGTCATCACTATGAGTATGTCATCGAGCCCGAAAGAAGCACCAATTGTTTTTTGTTGTTTGTTTTTTTTTTTCATTTTATCATTTTCACCCCTAACCTCTGGACTATGACAACACATCATCCCACCGCCATCACCACAGGGTCTGTTGACAGCCAGTGGATGTGGGACAGAGGGTAAATGGCAGAAGATTCTTTCAGAGAGCGATAACCCGAGTTAAGCTGGACAAACTTATTTGGAAAGATCTTGAAAATTTACATTTTATCTCGACAAAGATATCCGTATCTTTGCTTAAGCATATGTGTCAATTTGCCAAAAAAAAAAAAAAAAACCACATGCCAACCAGGGTTTCCGAAATCAGCCAAAGCATCTGAAACGAACCGAAGCAACCAAAGGAACCAAAGCAACCGGAGCATCCAACAAGTGTGCGTTTTCGATGGGGGCGGAGGTGGGGATATGTGTTAAGACGGGCCGGACTAATATATTCATCCCTTAAGCGGGCAGAGCATCCAAGACATACCCTTCTGTGTATGAACACGAGTATGTGATGGCAATGGCAATGGGAAATGGTCGATGAAGAAAAGGAAGAGAAGAGAAAAGACTTGCGACGTCCTTGGACGTGGATGGTTTTTTTTTTTTTTTTTTTCGATTTAGGGTTGAGTGAAGAAATTGCGACTTCATTGGCCTTCATCACTCTCCGGTAAACACACATTCACAAAGTCCGGACTCCGGAAGTCCAAACACTTAAGAAAGTCCTGAAGCTGCCTTTGCTTTTCGTTTTGCTTTGCTTTTGCCGTTGCCCTCGTGTCGTGTCGCGACATATTTGTGTACGAAACGAAGCGACGATGAGGACGACTTTCACGTCGTCGACGGGGCATGTAGCCGACGAAAAGATGTCTTTCTTCCATTTCATGTGGTTGGGGTGCTTTTGGATGGGGGTTCGAGCTTGAGGGTGGTTTCGAGATAACCAGAACCTTTTTGCTTTCTTATATTAACCAGGAAGGACGTCAAGTGAAATTCTGGTGTCGCATGCCATGGTTCTGGTGTGCTGGTTGGTATGCATGCTTCTGATTTTTGGGTTGGTGAGGGGAGGGGCTGGGGTGGGGGCAACAATCGCAGTAGGGTTTGAGAAATTGGATGGGTGGTTTGTGTTACCCATCTACTCCATCCGGTGATAAGGATGAGAGTCATTTTGTTAAAGAGTCACCTGTTGATTTTATACGAATACCGTGCACAGAATGATTTTCACACCGAGAGCTTCTACTTCTGTTGGTGACTTCCTGGCTGGCTGCCTGGTTGACTCTGCTGGAATTTACGAATCGAAAAATTATGTGTGTTTGTGTGCATGGATAGTATGTGGTGGGTGGTTGAATGAGATCTGACTTTCGACCTCGGAGAAAGTTGAGGAAGACCAAAATACACCGAAAGTGAGAGTTGCTGTGCTTAACAGGAGGAAGATTCTCAATTTTTCTTATTTTACATTTTTTTTTTTTTTTTTTTTAAATTCCAAAGTGGGCATTTATGCTTTGCATGAATGAATGTTTCAGGGTGGTCCAATATAAGCCACCCTCTCTCGTTTCTTGTTTCAATGTCATCCGATGAAATTGAAATGAGTGGAGGAGTGAAAATACCGGAATTCTGTGAATGAAAGAAGGTCGAGACAGAAGTTAAGCCTTGAAAACCGACTGAAATTGAGTTGCCTCAAAATGTAAGTAATTGAAATTTTTTTTTATTTTTTTTTTTATTGAAAGACCACTCGATTGGCAAGTTAACAATGTCTATCGTTCTGTTACCAAAGAAAGGATGTGTGTGTGTGTGTTTTTTTTTTTTGTTGAGAGAAATGTGATACTTTCATCTTCTTCTATGTCCCTCACAGAAACTAGTTTAGGAATTGGAAAGACAAACAAATTAAGGGGCGAAAAAATATTAAAAAAAAAGAAGAAAAAATTCCAAAGATCATTAGCATATGCAAGAGGTATTTGGTTACTAGAAAAACTTGCCTTTGGCATATTCGTATCCTCGTATCCTTTACTGAGCATTTTATTTTCGGTCAGGCTTTCTTGACAGTAGACATTTCTGTCCTTTTTTTTTTTGGAGGAAGCTTCTGCTAATAATATCGATCATCAGTTGATGAGTTGTTTATAAGTTGAGATGACATACTGGTGTCAGACTTTGATGAATTGCACCTAGCCGTTCGAGCATAATCGTATGTGGGATGGTGTTGCCTTTGGGAATGAATAAAACGTGTAAGGACTTAAGGATCGAGTTACTTTTAGGAGGTGATGAGAGCATGTTGAGGGTAAGAAGAACGACTTCGTTAAAAATGAAATGCAATGCCATGTATTTTTTGTATTTTTTTAATAATTTGTCGGTAAATATTTTTGTAGTTAACATATTGTAATTTATCCTGACATGTGCTATCCAGAAATAAAGATGGGCAATAACCTTATGACTCTTCAAGGGAAGGCTAATTTAAAATTCACCAGTGTCCACACCGATATTAAAACACATACACTACACCCTTGTCAGTTTTGTTATTTATTATTATTTTTTACTTTTTCAATAACAATCGATGTATAATAATATAAACTTAACGTCGGAAGATATAAGTGTCACAAACAGTGACAATGTCACATCCAATTGTCAAATTCCTAATTAACGCAAGTACTGTGATGTATAGGTAGGGTGATCCTTAAAGAAAAAACTACATATAGTCTACATAACATTTTAACGCTTTTGAATGATCAAAAATATAAATATCTTAGTAAGGTAGTATATAGATGTTGCTAAGAGTGCTACGAAAATAGATTCTCAGATTTGGAGAAATTCATCCTCGGTGGGGTCAATGATCAACCCTTAATATTTAAATTCCTTAAGGATTCCGATTTGAGAAAATTTGTCAGTACAACTAGTACAACAAACAAATAAATAAGGTGTCGTATTGACGCTGCAGGAGCCGCACCCGACTTTAAATTTTTACATTCAGTTGCATGAAAGAAAATGTTGGCTTCAAAATTGTTAAGACCTAACGAATTTGAAAACATTATTATTGTTCTGTTGCTTATAACCAAATTATGTTCTGCCAACCAGATTCTTAAAAAAATTAAGATCACAACTAAAGTCTGACACAAAATTCCAGACACTCTCTAGTAAACTTAGTAAACCTTAATAGTTCAAACTGAATAATGAATTGATGTATGTATATACGAAAGAATGTTGGTACTAGTACAGACTCTTGAGGCACCACTAAGTGAAGAATTCGGGGTTAATTCAAACCATTCTAAAATAGAGCCACGAAATCCAGCTTTTTCAATTTTGTCAAGCGATAAAGAGTGATTTACCATATTAAAGACTTTTGTTATACTAACAAATAAGCCAGCTGTATACTTTTTATTAAAAATGTAAGACAGTATCCTCTGTTGATTTTCTTCTCTGAAAACCAAACTGGATAGCACTTAAAAACCTGGTTTTACTTAACACGTTAACTGTCACGACAGTTTTACTAGTGCGTACGCCGTGCGTCAACTCTGTTTCTCTACGAAATATTGAGATTTGTCTTTTTTATAATTGCTGTGGTAAATGAATCCATTAGCTATAAAACAATTCTATTTAACTTTAATAATAACACTTGGTTACAATAATGTTCAAAATTTGAAGTGTCACCTGTAGGTGACACTGGGCGGTATTGTAACAAAATTTAAGAACTTACTTACGTGTTACAGGTTGACATTAGCTGAAATCATCGAGGAATTAGAGACCGGAGAGGTCCCTGGTGACATTATTTTATTTCCTCCTGACGATGGCATGGTTACTGACGAATAAAGTGGAGATGAAAACGAAGCTTATTTGCTCCATCTCCATAGTCGTATGCTTCATTCTCAAGTAGAGCTACAAAATGGTCCATATTTTTCAAAAGACATTTGTAAAGATGACCAGAAGGAAGATGAAGAAGAATCTAATGTTTCTGCACCGAAGAAAAAAAAAAAAAAAAGAAAAAAGAGAATACCATAAAATGGTGGTGCAACAGCACTTCTTTTCATGCTTGTGGGAAAGGGGACTCTGATGAAGTTGTTTTTAATTATCTGGAGGAGTTGACGGCAATTCAATGTTTTGAGTTCCTGTACAGTGAAGACGCTCTTAATGTATTTGCTGATGAAATTAAAATGTTCATAGCAACAGCTAGTTTTTATACAAAACTGTTCTCACACATTTCTATAGATAAAACTATAGTTCCATACTTCGGTAGATATGGTAGCAAACAACACATCCATGGAAAACCTACTAGGTTTGGTTATAAGCTTTGGTCAGTAGCTATTCGTCATGGATACTTGGTAACATTTGAGGTGCCTCCGGACCAAACCACTAATGGCTTAGGAGCCGTAGTTATTTTAGAGCTACATGATAGATTATCACAGGAATTAGGACCGTACAATTTGTATTTTGACAACTTTTTCAGTGGCTTAATTAACACATGGGCTGAAAAGTCAGTGCCGTTTTAGAGTAAAACACAAAATTTTTGCAAAATTCAACTTTATTTATCAATATAGTTGCCTTCGAGGGCGATACACTGACTGAAACTATTTTTCAATCTTTCGATACCAGTTTTGTAGTATGATTTCGGTTTAGCCTCAAAAAAGGCCTCTGTTTCGCCGATCACTTCTTCATCGGTCTTAAATCTCTTTCCGGCGAGCATTCTTTTAAGGTCTGCGAACAGGAAATAGTCGCTGGGGGCCAAATCTAGAGAATACGGTGGGTGGGGAAGCAATTCGTAGCCGAGTTAATTGAATTTCACCATCGTTTTCATCGACTTGTGACACGGTGCATTGTCTTGATAAAACAGCACTTTCTTTTTCTTCAAATGCGGTCGTTTTTCTGCGATTTCGTCCTTCAAACGCTCCAACAACGCAATGTTAAAGTCGCTGTTGATAGTCTGCCCCTTTTGGAGAAAGTCGATGAAAACTATTCCATGTGTATCCCAAAATACGGATGCCATAATCTTGCCAGTCAACTGTTAAGTTTTTTGTCAGCTGACTGCCGACTTGACTCTGGTGTGAAGTGATGGAGCAAAGTTTCATCCATCCAAGTTTCTTCAGAGCCTCAGCTATCTCGATCAACTTCACTTTACGGTCATTTGTAATCATTTTGTGGACTTTTTTGATGTTTTCATCTGAAACAGCATCTTTTCAATCCACTTGCGAATGGTTCGTTCGACTGGGGTAACACTTATCAAGCCATTTCTTTGCATCGACTGCATTTTTTCCATCAAAAAGCAATGATAAATCAACACAGGAAATTGCTTTGAATCCATTTTTTTGACAATAACAAAAGTTGCTTCACTCACAGCGCTATATCTCGAGAACTAATTGTCCGACAGCTGTCAAATCTGTACACGTAGCTTTTGAAGGTTGGTACTAACTGAAAATGGTATGGATTTAATTCAAGTGGTGCCCTCTCTTAGAAACGGCACTTTTCAGTCCATGTATTATTTGCAAGAACAAAATGTAGGAGGAATGGGAACTATCCGAGAAAACCGTCCGGAAAATTGTAGACTGCTGAATTCCAAAGACATGGAAAAGATTCTCAGTGTCATATATATGTAGCTCAGTGAAAATATTGACTCCATGAGGGTAGGTCTTCGTGGTAAAAAGTGGTGGTACCCTTTGTTTGCTTTTGGTCTATACGCTGCTTGTCAAAACGAAAACGCTTGGCTTATAAAAAAAACAATCAGCAAATAACTGGACCTATTGCGATTTTTCCAGAAATGTTGTAACCACTTATCTTCAAAAATATGGAAAGCCTGCAAACCGTGATGTGTCCTGCGGAGTTCTAAATCAGATAAGGATCTTAAGAAAAGTAAAGTCTGCAGGTAGCGATATTGCTACCAACAAACACGAAAAATGTGAGCTTGCATTTGAATTGTTGGCATATGTTCCACAATAAATAAATCTACAATACTTAATTTTATATCAAAATATATACTATCCTTTTTTTTTTAAATAATAGCAAATACTTTCTGACAAAATAATTAGTTGTTGTACTTATATAGAAACTAATGAGGACCAGAGAAGTACAAATAATATCCAATGTCACCTGTAGGTGACACTCCTTTTTTTTTTTAAAAAAGTGCGGTCAGAATTTATTTTAATTTTTGTTTTTTTGTCAACTCCAAGCATAAACATTACATCAAATGAAACAACCAACAATATTTTTGAAGGGTAAAATTTACATTGCGGGAAAATTATTTTTCGAACCATTGCCTAGCCGTTGTTTTCAAATTTTTAAGTTTTTCAAGCTATCAAAAGCACTGTTTTACCGTTCATTCTTATTCTATCAGTCAGTGCTTATAGGTGATTTAGTTCTAGTTCTTTAGTGCGGTTCTTACAAGATAATAAAACAATGTCGCTACAGAAAGCCACAGTCGAGCAAATGCTTTTGGAATTTGCCGATGAATCTGAATTGGAAGAAGTAGATTTTAGTGGAAGTGATGGTTCTGAATACTAAGGTGAATTCTGAGAATTATTTTCGAATAAATAAATCACACTTAGAACTAATATTTACGTAGGTGAAATTTCGTCCGAAGAAAGCGAAACAGACTCAGAAGAAGGTACACCACAAAGTGTTTGTCGACGAAAAGAACCAACCCAATCCACCCAACACTCAATTTAAGAATGTAGAGATGAATGAACAAATGTTCCAAAAGATCCACTAGTTTTTGAGTTCCTTGGCAGCCAAGTACTAAAATCACAAGTGGCAGAGCTTGATCCCAACAAATTTCGCCGATTTATTCTTTAACGACGATTTCATGAGACTATTAGTAGACCAAACTAACACAAACGCAAATTGAAATTTGCAAATTTGCAAGAAAAAGGTTCTTTGCGCAGATCTTCCCGAATGAAAAAAATGGGCTGATACTTATGTTGATATTCATATCATGGGCTGCACTCTCAAAGTCATTTTCCGATTAAAAAAGAAGTGGTCTTTGGTATAACACGCATTGGAGCTTGCGCGCCGGCTGTCTTGTGACCCTGGTCTTATAGACATGCTATCCGATGCAATGACACCAGAACTCCTGTCGCGGAAAAACTACGAAATCGACTTCCCTTGTGCCCAGCACTGGCTTCGGCCACAGTACGAGCCAGGAAAGGAATGCAGTCGGGTCTCCACGGACGGCTCCAAAACCAATATAGGATGTGGCGCTTGTGACTTTCTGGAGGACGACAACGTTAGATTTCACTTCACGTTAGGAAAGCTTCCATCTGTCTTCCAAGTAGAAGTTTATGCAATCCTGATGGTAGCGAACTATATTGTAGAGTAACGGTGGAGGGGGCGAAGCAAGAGTCTTGCTGCACCCTCTTACGACTTACAAGCTAGTGCGAGAATGTAAGAGATCACTGAATGTAGTCGAAAGGCTAAATTCAGGATCACGGGAAATGTAATCGCCAACGAACTTGCCAGACACGGTTCAGAGAAGAGTTTTCCAGGACCCGAACCTACGTTGAGCCTTCTTGGGTCTCATACGAGCACAATTGCAGATGGCACAGCTCCGCGGGATGTAGGCAGACCAAATGAATACTTCTCGACGTCTCTAGGAAGTCAGCGGCCTTTCTATTCAGCAGGAAAGTCTGCAGGTTGCTTACTGGTATCGTGACGGAACATTACACTTTTGGAAAGTGAGGCAACATCCTGCGATGCTTTCTGCGAAAGTGAGTGCAGCTTGCAGCACTATCTCTGTGAATGTGCGGCTTACACTCTCATCAGACTGCAGGTACTTGGCTCTGACGTGGTAGGTGCTGGTACTGTAGGCATCTTATCACTGAAGAAATTACTCATCTTTCTTCGTAAGACTGAAAGATTTCAATAAAAAGGAACTTTACAAGGAGTACAATGAACTAGTCGTTTGCCTAAGTGCTCTGTTTTGACATAAAAAAGTCGTAACATGAAAGTTTTTTTAAGCTTACTCTTTCAAATAGGCCCTTCTTCACTTCCAACTTTCGAACATTATTGGAGCACAAGTCCGTTTTAGAGGAATGTTATGAGCCGTAACCATTTCCAACTTTTATTGCGATTTCTCACTTTGGTGTAAATAATGCCCCCGGTGCTTCTTCTGATAGATTGCACAAGATAAGGCCTATTTTAAGCAACTTAAATGAAACAAGGAGCAATGGTGCTTTGGCGTGGAAGATTAATGTTTCGTTACTATATTAAGAGTAAGTAAGCGGAATACTATAGTACTAAACGTCCAATTTTATTATGGAAAATCAGAGGAGCGACAAAGTGGTGTAAGCCTTACTGCCGAAGTTGTTCTCACTCTTATGGACGGGTTTCTTAGTGGCAGTCAATGTGTTAAAAAAGTAACAATTCTAATTTTTACCTCATTTTCTAAAATTTTTCTAGTAAATATTGAAAACAATCAAGAAGACAAAATACAAATTGCTGCTAAATTGCTTCTTACAATCTGAAAGTTGCAACCTGAAATGCAAACGATGTACTCCTACATACCTCTGAATTCCAGGTATTTCTATGCAATGAAGACGTTGATGTTTTTCTGAAACCCACATCAAAATTTTCGAGTACCTCTATTACGACTCTCCCCACCCAGCTGAATTATTTTTGTGCCTTACGAATTGCCTAAAATAACAAAACAAACAATGTAAGTAGCAACAATAGACGTTTTGACCAAAATCCAAAAATAAAATAGCTGTCATATGCTGTCCACCAAAGCATTCGCTTATGTGGGCAACAACTTGCAGGTGATTTCAATGTAAAACACACTTACTGGGGTCAAGACTAATATAGATGAAAGGCAGGAAGCTTCAAAAAGTAGGGCGAAAAATTGACTGTGATTTTATTTCGATTGGATTGCCTATTAATTGGCCATCTGACCAAGCTAAAATACCAGATCTTATTGTCTTATTTATAACGAAAAGAGGTAATAGTTGAAAGCATTAAAAATCCATCGTCGGCATGTTAACAGAACGAATAAAAAACGTAAGACTTATTAATCTCCGATCTCCACCGCACACAACAAGCCATATTGACATCGATGGGAAAAATTCATTGCCTATATACAACAGACAGCTGGAAGCGGGGGGTAACAAAGTGATTGCCTATGCGGATGACGTTGTTATAGCCGTCTCAGGTAAGCATCTTAGTACCATCAAAAAACTCCTTCCAGGAATTAAAAATTCCAATCATAAACCTCCCTCAATAAAGGGCACCAGTTTAGTCTTTTCCGATATAGCAAGATATCTGGGTCTAGATAGAGTCAAGAAGGTTAAAGTAGCTCTATTCTGTTGCAAAAAAGCCATTGGAAAGAAATTGGGCCTTAAACCTCGCATAACCCACTGGCTATACATCTCGGTCATAAGACCGATACTCACCTACGGGGTTGTTGTCTGGTGAACGGCTTTAGACAATGCAGTCAACTGTCTTAAGCTAAGCAGAGTCCAAAGAACAGCATAAGCGGAGCCCTACGTTCTACTTCCTTCTTGGTATTAGAGATTTTGTTTCACTTGACACCGCTCGACATCCTTAACAGGCAAGTTGCGGCGACTGCAGCTATTCGTTTTAAAGCGACTACATAGTGGATAAATAATTTATTTGTCCAGGTTTTTTTTTTTTTAATATATTAGGAATCCTTACAGAGAAGATTACGACATTTACGACCTTTGGTTTGACAAAGACTTTCATGTAAACTTCCCCTGTAAATCCTTCTGAGAGGAAAATGCTTTCATGGAGGATAAGTCAATCCATTTTTATACAGATGGATCCAAGACTAATAGCAGGGTAGGTGGTGGTGTTTTCTTAGATGAGCTAAATCTAAGAATCTCCTGAATCTAAGCTTTTTCCTAGCTTAAGATAAACGTGATATCTGCAAAGGATATCCGCATTTTTTTCGTATAATCAGGCCGCTATCAAGTCCCTGGACTCAATTTCAATAAATTCTAAAACAGCCCTTGAATGCCGGTCATCTCTTATGGAGATGGCAGAGCAGTTCAACCTTCACCCTTCTTGGGTGCCGGGCCACAGGAAATTGTTGGGCCGACGAACTCACCAAAATTGGAACCACTCTATTTATTCTATTGGGAAAGGGAAGCATAGGTATACCAATTGCTACGTGCAAATCAATATTGAAGCTGGATGCTTATGCCTTAGGCAGACCGGTGGATCAACATGTCTAGCGACTAAACAGATCTCGACAACATGCAGCAGAAGATACCACATCAACTTATCTAAAAAAAACAGAAATTAGAGAACTTTTTATTAGTTTTGTTTTATAACAACTCAACTCAGCTCAAGACATTTGTGTATCCTTAAATTGTTTGTACACAGCGCGGATGAAGGAAATTTAGAGAGGAAGAAATGTGAGGTATCGGCACATTGTTTTTAAATGTTTGTAAATTATAATCATCAGGAAATAGAGAGCTCGGCAGGGCATTCCATAAGCGAATTGTTTGGCTTAGGAACAAATCACGTCATCGAATATTTGGTCATCTTAACATAATTTGTCATTGACACTAACCTACCGAGATTGGAAAGTTTTTCGGTTTCGACAATGTAAGTGCCATTCGTGGATAATGGCTGGGAATTTAAATTTCGCATCAGAGATAGCAGACAGCATTGAGTTAATACCAGAATTTAATGAGCTTAACATACGCTGCCGTTCCCGTTCTACATCCGAAGACCAAGAACATGAGTCAGGGAACAAATATGAAAAGCAGTGAGTACTGCCATTGGCAAAGGAATATGGTATATTGGATTGGAAGTAACAGACAAAAGATCATCAATGAAAATTAAAAAGAGCGTTGGAGACAGAACGGAGCCCTGGGGCACACTTGAATTTAACGTTCCGAAAGGTTATTTCTAATCAATTAAAGAAGAAAGTCATCGACCCCAAAATCACGCATTTTAGACATAAGAGCCTGGAGCCAAACTCTGCCAAATGCCTTAAAAATATTAAATGCAACTATCTTGCTTTGGCAGATTGTACGCTTTAGTTCCACTTTTCCGTTAGACATACCATCACCCGTTCTGCCGGTCATTGAGAAGTTTTCGTGTTTCGAGATATTCCATTTCAATAACCTTGGAAGGAAGGGACGTAAGTAAAATGGGTCTGTAGGAGGGGAGAGAACAGAATTCGTTTTTTTTTTTTAGGGACGGGCTAGACAAATTCCATCTTCACAGAAAGAGTCCCAAAGAGTAGATGGTAGATGTTAAGGCTTATGCAGTGGAAGAACACCTCTTCAGAAGAAGGGGAGATATACCATCTGGACCAGCGGATTTGTGAATGTTAAGATCTTTGAGAATTCTTTCTACTTCATGAATACGAAAGTGACGTTTTGACGCACTCAAATGTAGGCGGGGACAAAGCACAATTTGAAAGTGTTGAGCTGGCCGCAAAGTATTGAGAAAGCAGACTGGCCTTGTCCAAACAGCTGACATCTGGAACATCACTGTAGCTTGATAACGATAGAATTCCTAAAGAAGCTGTTAAGTCCGCTTTAATTGGCTTTCTCGTAATCCCATACTATTCTTTAAGGAATCTTATCTCTAATAGTGTGGTGGGTGTACGAGATATGACACAGTGTTCCGACCAGCCTAGGCCTAGGTGATCAACGGTGTACTTATCAGGGTGAGAAGTTAAAAATACCTCCAGGGTGTTGGCGGTATGACTTTCAACCAACGTCTGGTATTCGCGTGGGCTCATTTTCAAGTCAAATTGCTATCGAGTTTGGGGCTTCTATAAATAAAGCAAAAGTGGATAATTTGCTTTCGGAGATGGAATTTCAAACACACAAAATTGGTTGAAATTGTTGAAATATCCATTCAAAAGAGTATTGGTTAAACCCTTCACAACAGCCTCTAACACATCTTCTTGGTAAATTTTGGCGCCCGTGTCTACATATTTTTCGCAGAAATGGAGGGATATGATACCTTGGTGAGATACTTCACATGGTCATTTTGTTACTTCTTTCACGGTAAAAATGTTTTCATTCGTAAACAAAATATTTTCATGGCCATTATCCGCAGGTCACTGGCTTATTTTCGGCTCAATGTCATCAATGCTGTTCTTGAGTTATTGGCTTACATCTTTTCCTTTAAAAAAAAAAAAAAAAAAAACCAAAAGAAAGACATCCAGTGCTCCAAAGAAATCACTAATAGCATTCCGCGTCTTCAAAATTTTAACCGTAACACCCGTCTTGCTATGAATGCTCATTTGTACACCCTCAAGCGAACTTTCGGACGTACTCTTAAATATCGTGATTGGTTCCTCGTTTATGAAATGCTCTACCAAGCTCTCTATTTTGTAGTCATTATAACTTGCAAACATTTAAGAACAATGTACATCGGTACCTCATTTAAAGAGTGTAATAACCACTTGAGCTAAGCGCGCGCTTAAAAAAAAGACATCTTAATGACCAATTCACATCGCCGTGGGGCGAGATAACTTTGCCTTCAAAAATCGTCTTCAATTATTCCACTGTTTCCATTGCGCGATAATATTGAAACCACATGCCTTCCAGATCGATTTCAGCAATTTGAGGTCAGTAGAAAATGTTTATCAATTTATGTTAATGGACGTGAGCCCACTCCGTTAGACCAAAATGCGCACCAAACAGTAGCTCGTGGTGGAAGCTCACCAAATGCGACAATTCTGTTTGTTGACATAGCCATTAAGCTAGGAATGCGATTTTTTTTTCGAAAAATCACCATTCACTTGTTGTTGGTGTAATCTAAGAACTTTCGGCTCTACGTATGGTTTACTTACTTGAAGTGTTGTGTCAACTGAAATTTGTAGGTATGCAAATGCAAATTCTTAGTCGAAATTCGCTGTAAACTGCTTCGTGAAAGCCGATGGCGAGTCGAGGTGGAAAGATTCCGGTTAATACTCTCACTATCTGTTGCAATGTTTTCATTAGAACGACAGGCCTCTTCTGGGCTTGAACTTACCCAATCGAATGAAATTTCTCGTTTAATCGAAACACTGTAACGACGAGAAGGTTATTAAGGTGTCTGAAAAATCCACGACATTTTCGAACTGTCTCCGCAAAAAGCTAACCATTTTGATGGTGGATTTTCACAATTTCTATGCGTTGTGTGCCTTTGGTAATTTTCCATGACTAAATCTTAATGTTCACACCGACACCTGTCAAACAACAATATGCAACACGACCGGCACAAAAAAAATAGGGCACAATTCAAAATAGGCGGTCTTAATGGGATACCCTTTATTAGAAATCTATCCTTCTTCTTTAAGAACATCTACGCTGGAAAACTACTCCATAAGATTTTTCACAGATTCTAGATACTCTTTAGGACTCTTTTCAAGTAGATGAAGAATAGCATTTGTCCAGACCGTCCGTCCGAATCATATTTTCTTTCCTTATACATTCCCATTACATTTACTTATTTTTCCTGAAAACGCTGATAAACTATTATAAAATATCTCGAGACATGAAAACTTCTCAATCTGTCCCAATCTGGTAAAAACAAGATTGTTAAAGAATTTGACGGCTAGGAATAGGACGATTTCAAGTCTGATATTCACACAACAAATGCTGGTGTATCTTGTCTGTTGCTTTTAAGTTTTCTCTGTTTTAACAGGAATACGTTCATACTCCCACTTTGTATATTGCCCGTACAATTCACTTATAGTATACACTTCCGAGGTCCTTATTTCCTGTTTGACCGCGGGCTAATTATTAAACAAGAACCGTAGATTGTACAGGTTGCAGGCAGATCTGAAGTTTGCTGTCGTCTGTTATGGCGTCCCTCGATAGGAAACGGCACATACTTTTTGCAGGCCTTATAATGGACTAGGACTAGGATTAGGATCTTATCTGAGTTTTCTGTTTCGACAAAGTATTGTTAGATACACGCAAAAATAATGCGATAAGCTTATGACTGTGCTACTTCAATGCGGAATCCGTCCTTCACTTTAGTATCAAAAAACAAAAGAGAATTTTATAACTTTAGTCACAGCTGCTGTTGTCTTTGATTTTAAATAAATATCTTTACGATTTGTCTCAAATTTTGTATTTTTAATGGTCCGTCTAAAATAAATGCACGCTCACTTTAAAGTTATATGAAAAAATAAGCGGCACGCGTTTAAATTCTCAAAATTTATTTTTACACTCGAAAACGGAATTTATGACATGTCACTTTTGACCAGAATTTCCATTGCTAAAAGATACATTTTCATAAAAAAAAAAATTCTAAACTAATACTAATGGAATCCCTCGATTTGAAAATATACATATTTCGTGCGTCTTCGGAGCAATAACTGAGAAGCTGCAGCATTTTTAGAGAAAGAAGGAAGCATCAAGGTATCTGCGTGATTCGAAATTTATATTTTCTAGCCATGTTTGCGACGCACTTATTTTTATCTGATAATAATTAATTTTTAAGCAATGCGCTTTGGTTTGAAAATATGGTATATTGCGAATATTCAGATTTTGCTTGGCGTAACTTACATACATACAAGGACACTTTTGAAGCATTTATTGTGTATCTATTGTAATTGAATTTGCCTTTGTCAGTTTTTCATCTCGAAAGTCTTATTTAACTATTGGGTAACAAAGTTCTCACCTCCATGACAAAATCACTGATTGAGGCTTTGTGAATTTCATAAGACAACACAAACAATAAATCCATAGGATTTAATTTTTGATCGAATTTAAACAAGCAGAGGGAGAGAGGGAGATGTAAAACCAATGAATAATGTTAATATTATTTCCTCCATTGATTTTTGTGGGAGTGAAGTTCTCCTTAAGCCGTAGAGTTATTGTCTCAGTTTTTAGATTTGTACGATTCCTAAAACATTCATATCCTGAACGTCAGAAGCTTAAGTAACTCCGCAGGCGAATTTGCATTTGTGCGTTCTTTTGCTTGTTCAGTCATATATGTATGTATTATTGCTTAACAGCTGGAAATTGGTTGAACTTCGTATCTAAGCTTTAACGTTGAAACAAATACGTTTCTAGAGCACATGCCGCTGATCACATCGGTACGCTGTTCACGTCCTGATACATTTGAATTAATGGAATTTTGCAAAATTAAAATGGAACAATAACTTTCTGAATGAAAATCATCGTTCCTCATATATTGAGGACATAAAAAAACAGCAATTCCTAGCCAACCGAATCGGTAAAATTGCAGAAAAGCCTTTAGGGAAAAATGGTTCATCAACGATTGCGAAGCTGCTATAAGGAAATCATTTACTCTTCTCGCTTTCTCCCGGATTTACAATAACGTATTAGTTAACGCAGACTTAGTTACATAGCAGCCAAGAAGTTATGCGTGGAAAAAACCTAGCACACAGCATGGGTATAATCGCGTTCTTGTGAAATGCAAGATCGCCAGGTGATTTCTGGAAAGCTATGAAAGCGGCAAACGGGTCTATATCATTCAATAGGCTGTTCTCTTAAGGAAAAAATAATGAGTGCAGAGCCAATAGGTCTCAGCATGCTAAGACGTTGATAATTAATCGGTTTCTTGACGCTGATCCCACAGTAGAAGAGCTTACATTAACACTGACTGCAACCAAATTAAACAAGACAGCGGGCATGGACGGAATACAGTACTAGTTTCTAAAAAAATGCCTCACCAAAATGTATACGAGTATGATTTATTCATTCAAAGAAGGACGGTGTGTTGAAATCTTTTCTGCGGAAAACACCTTAACTCAACTTGAAAATGAGCCACCACGAATATCAGACGTTGATAATCCCACCGCCAACACCGTGGACTCGTTTATAATTTCTCACTTTGATAGGTACAAGTTCGATGTATTATACCCTCTAGGCTCGTGGGACAACTGTGTCACATCAGCTAATTTCTCGTTTATTGAAAACACAGTTAGAGAAAAGATTGCTAAAAGACCTAAGAGACCTGAGAGAAAGCCAATTTTAACTGGTCTTGGATGCCGCTGCTGACATGATTTCCACTATTCTCTTTGGAATGAAATGGATGAAATGTATCAAACCAAAGGCTTGGTAAGACTCGAGCTTTACAAAGGTTTTTAGGGTCAGAGTAATATATTTTCGATCCTACCAGTCGAACGAAGCTCAAACGAACTAGGAGTGAATGCAACATTTTTCTTAAGCGTGTGGATTTCCAATACGACCAAAACCTATCGAAAAAAAAAAAAAAAAATACTACAATGTCTCAAAGGTAGTAAAAATTCCTAGTCATTCGTCAAAAACATTAGAAATTTTGCCTAATCCTTCATCCCAACGCTTATTTAGAGTGACATTCCAGCTGTCAGCTCTTTGGACAAGGCCAATTTGCTTGCTGTACATTTTGCGGACAGTTCAACAATTCCAGACTGTCTCCACCTATACTTGTGTAATAGCAAGAGTACTTAAAGATTTTAACATACACAAATCCGCTCTTCTTCTGAAAAGATGTTCTTTCACTGTGCAAGCTTTTCTATCGATCCTAATCTTTAGGACTCTTTCCGAGAAGATGGAATTTTCCAGCCCGTCTCAAAAAGACGGATTCCTGTTCTCTCGCCTCCTATAAACCCAATGCCCTTTAGTCCGTTGTTTTCAAGGTCATGGAAACGCTGATAAAATGTCAGCTCATGAAATATCTTGAAACACGAAAACTTCTCAATGAACTGCGGTACAGTTTTCGTAGCCCCAGTTTTACTGATGATTTCATGGCAGGAAAGGAAGGAAGGAAGATATTTGTGTGGCATTAAATTTATTTTACACAAAATTTGATGCAAATTCTTTGCTGCATTTTTTATAAGTAAACCAACACACGTCTAACCTTACTATCTTTCAAAAACAAACTAAGTATCTTATATACTTGGAAATTTGAACATATGTTCGAGACATGTGTACCAATACAGCAAAAAAAATCGATGATCTAATGCAGGTTGCCTGCTAAATTTCAAAAATCGTTCTTGAACACAATTCGTACTTTTCAGAACATTCAATTCAAGTTGCCGTTGATGTTACAAGCCTGGTATTCACAAAATAAATGCTAGTATGCCTCAGGGCTCCGTTCTGTTTCCGAAACTCATTTTAATTTTCATCAATGATCTCTTGTCTGCCACTTTTGACTCAATATATTCCTTCATTGCAGTAAGTACTCTCTGCTTTTAATATTCCTTCTCGGACTTATGTCCTTGCTCTTCGACGTCATGTCCTGGCTAAAGTGATTAAAGTCCGATATTATTAGTATAATCAATTGGGGAACAAAACGCAACGCCGTTTGCTGTCGTTTAAGTGAAATTTAAACACAAATTGTTGAAACCGAAAAACTTTCCATTCTCGGTATGGTCAATGTTCGATGTGGTCAAAATTGCTGCAAAAAATTTAGGTTTTCTCAAGTGATGTAGGAAATATTTTACTAGCTCTGATCTGGTCTAGATATATAAGGTATTCCATATCTGGGCAGATGACAGTAGCATTCCGCTCCTTCAAACATTTAGCCGTAACACCGAG
Organism: Volucella inanis; assembly: GCA_907269105.1. Classification (NCBI taxonomy): domain Eukaryota; kingdom Metazoa; phylum Arthropoda; class Insecta; order Diptera; family Syrphidae; genus Volucella; species Volucella inanis. The sequence continues at coordinate 13,578,892 of OU026156.1, read as the reverse complement.
CTACCGAATGCTCATCAGTTTACCCTCAAGGCCGTTACCCTCAGACGTACTCTAAAATATCGTGATTCTTTCCTAAGCCGTCCAACTGGCTTATGGAATGCCCCGCCGAGCGCATTTTGCCATAGTCATTGTAACATTCTGACAGTAAAAACCAACGTACATCGGTACCTTTCTTTCTTTTCTCTCTAATTCTCCTTCGCCCTGGCTGTGTGCAAGTGTATCTTTACCCCTTGAGCGCACGATAATTTGAAAAAAAAAGGGAAGTAAATCAATAATCAACAAGTTATCAACTAATAAAATAACCAAGCAAGCGTAGATTGTGTTTTTCTATTTTGCTATAGATCAATTCGACATTCGCTTTATTCTAAACGAATCTAACCCAGAGGCACAACGCAGTAAAGGAGGTCCACGCCTATGATGGCGCACACAAGGGAAAGGGGGCCTCAACCGATTTGGAGGTAGTTAGCTAAAAAACCAGACTAACTGGAGAGGCTTGTTATTTGAGGTTCAGATTCAGCCCGAAATGTAGCGCCACCTAAGTTAGTAAGTAAGTAGTTTGTCTTTGTAGTTTTTTTTTTTTAAGTGGTCCGTTGCACAAGTTCTTTAGACTTGACATCCATAAAGCTCTAAAGATGCTCGTTATTTTATGCAAAATAATTTCATATTGATTTCATATTTCATAATGATTTTCGATTTCGACATTGTACAGGTTGTATGAAATAGGCCCAGAAGCTGAACCCTGAGGCACACTTGAATTAAAGTATACCACTAAGGAAGTGCACTTGCAAACAACCACCAAACATGAAACAATGGGATATTTTGCAAAGATGTACAGGAAAGTTAAAATTAATCATTTTATATATGTATAAGGCCAGTATGTCCAACAGTATTACATCCTTTTTCAAATCGAATAGGATCATGGGTGTTAAAACCTGATACGGTTACAGATCCTGAGTACATGCTCTTGCTATTTCGGGTAAAGGTTGTTGACTATGGGTATGTGCTTCCATAATTTCTCTTTTATAATTTTACTAAGACTTTTTAGTAAATTATTAGCATATAGTTATCAGTCTTTTTGAGAGGATTACCAGCCTTCATATCTATAATGATCTTAGCAATCTTCTACTTATCAGGAAATTATCCAATTTTTATTCAATCGTTTACAAGAAATGATGTGAATTTGATACCAGATTTGAGTAGTTGCCTAAGTTTTACATATTCGGTAATATAGTAAAGATTGCTCTGTAGGAGACTAGTATACTCTTTTTTGTATTTTTAAATTTCTTATAATTTAAACGAAAAAAAAGTTATTGTATTGGGTATGTAATTTAATTCGTGCGGTTTTTTTTAAAATTTGAATGTTTATTTAAGAAAAACATGTACAATAGTATTATTCAAAGTATTTCCCATTTGAAGCTTTGACTTTTTCCCATCTTTCTGGCAATTTGTGGATCCCATCTCAAAAGAACTGCGACGGCTTGGCAGCCAAGAATGAATCAAGCCAATTTTTGATATTCTGCTCTGATGTGAACCGTATTTTAGTGAGGGCGTTCTGCATCGACCGGAACAAATGGTAGTCAGAATGGGCAAGGTCTGGGCTATAAGGCGGGTGGGGTAAGACATCCCATCCACTGTTTTCCAAATAGTTCTTAACCGGAATAGCAACTTGGGGCCGAGCGTTGTCATGATGGAAAATTATTGCCTCGTGTCTGGTAGCATATTCCGGGAGTTTTTCGGCTATTGCTCTCTTCAAACAGATTAATTGTGTTCGGTAGCGTTGTCCATTGATGGTTTCACTCGAGTTTAGCAGCTTATAATACAGCACACCCATCTGATCCCACCAAATACAGAGCATTACCTTCGCGCCATGGATATTCGGCTTTGCCGTTGATTTGGCTGGTTGGCCGGGTTTCACATATGATTTTTTGCGCTTGGGGTTGTCGTAATGGATCCATTTTTCAGCACCAGTAACAATCCGATGCAAAAATGACTTCCTTTTGTGGCGTTCCAGCAGCATTTCGCACATGCAAAACCGCCTTTCGACGTCTCTCAGCTTGAGTTCATGTGGAACCCGATTTCCGTGCTTTTGAATATATGCAGCTGCTTTAAAACGTTTTGAAATGGCTGCTTGAGAGACACCCAAAGATTCTGCGAGTTCTTCTTTTGTTTGGCAACAATCTTCATAGAGTAATGGTTCCAGTTGCTAATCTTCAAATTTTTTTGGCTGCCTAGGACGTTCATCGTCTTCCAAGCCAAAATCCCACTTTTAAATCCTGCAAACCACTTTTGGCACGTTCGCTCAGCTAGCGCATGTTCACCATAAACTTTCACCAAAACACGATGGCTTTCGGCAGCAGTTTTCTTCATATTAAAGTAATGAAGAAGAACTCCCCGCAAAAAAACTTTTTCAGGCACAAAGTTCGACATATTTGAGTGAAAAAAAATTATTGTTGTTTACGCTTCAAATGAATGACATATACTGAAATGACGTACAGTGACAGCAGATTTCCAACGCATGTTCCAATGGAATAATACAAGTTACGCCATCTCTTAGCAAACCGCACGAAAGTTATAGACCCAATACATGTTTTTCTTAAATAAACGTTAAAATTTTGAAAAAAAAACCGCACGAATTAAAATATATACCCAATAAAACAGTATAAGTGCGCGCTTTTTCCCGGCTTTTCGCATTTGCTCTCAGCAATCGGAGCAGTTTATTCCCTTCCTTCAAAATTCCGTTTCTTGTATAAGAAATGAAATTGTTGCCTTTCTAACACATTTATAAAATATTGGGTCATATAAAAAGTCTTCGCGGTTTTTTGTCACTAGATGGTGTTGGTGTCCATTTATCTGGATACTCTAATCTGATTGTGTCAAACGACCACGTGTTTGAAAGGTGACATGTCAGCTTCCTTTTTTTGTGAAGACAGCTGTGTTACCTCGTTGCTCGTGTTAAAAGTTATACTGATTGGAATATGAGTGAAATATCTGAAGAAATACACTATGTGATGCTTTTTTACTATACAAAAGGGAAAAACGCTGCAAAAACATGCCGAAAAATTTGTGAACGATGGACCCAGGAGTGATTTGTTCAGTTCCATTCCGGAAATTTCGATGGAAAATATGCACCTCGCACTGGTCGGCCTATCTGGAGATAGCGGAGGCACTAGCCATCAACCGTATGACAGTTTAAAATTATCATGTATAGGTGCCACATGAATTAACGCAAAGAAATTTAATTGACCGAATAACTATCAGTGAAACGCTGCTAAAACATAACAAAATGGAACCATTTTTGAAGCAATTCATTACGGGCTATGAAAAATGGATTAAATACGTAAATATCTAACACAAGCGATCATGTTCAACGACTTCGAAGCCTGAATTGACGGAAAACAAGGTTAGTTGTATGTTTAAAAAGAAGAATAACTAGACAAACATATCATGATGGAAAACGAATATAGTGAAGCTGATGTCAACTTTATGGTAATTTATGGAGTTACTGCCATCGAAAATTAATTTTTAAAAAACGTGAATTTTTGTTGTCGTCTTAGGTGATATAAATATAGACAAACTTGACGAAAACAACTCAATAGTTCTGAAATATATGGAGATGATGGCATCAAAAGGACTTACAAATGTCATAAAAAGACCTACACGGGTCGATCCTAGACGAAATACATCCACCCTTATAGATCACATATACGTAAGCATCACAACGCAAGAAATATTCTCAGCAGTTGTGGAAACTGATCTTGCTGACAAAATGTCTACACGATGAGCGATTGATCGAAGAAACCAATGCTGTATCAACAGAAACTTAACGAACTCATACAACAAACAAATTGGAAAAATATGATTCAAGAAAACAACATTGAAACGCTATATGACAGCTTCGTATTGAAAATAAATAACATATACAGGGAATCAAGTAAATATAAGAAAACAAAAGGAAAACGAATACAAAAGCCGTGGATTAATAGTGAATTATTAACAATGTGTAAGAAAAGAGATGTGTTATATAGGAGATGGAAAAATAATCCAAGAAGCCAAAATTATGAACAATAGAGTATATACGTTGAAGAAACTAGCTAGGAAGATATATTTAAAATCCTGAGCAAAATAAACATCAAACTTCTAGAAGAGTTCACAAATGCAGTTAATGCAGGCCTTAATCAGAACCATCTCGTTCTTGTACTATTCATCGACTTTCGCAAAGCCTTCGACACTCAAAGTAAAGGTATCAACAACTTTGAGCCAGGAAAAATCTAGTGTATATGCTGTTCCACAAGGTTCCAAACTGGGCCTCATTCTGTTCATTTTATATACTAATAAACTTTTAAGGTTAATTAAATACAATACAGCCTACGCATATGCAGACGATATAGCCATCATAGTAAAACACAAACAACTAAACTCAGCAATAGAAATACTTCAAGATCAATTTGATGATGTATCTAAGCTGTGTCATGATCATGGATTAATTATCAATGCTTCCAAAACAAAAGTGATGCATATACGCCACCTATTTAAGAGAGAAGATATATTCAATATATATCACCGAAACAACCAGTGTCCATTGTCAGCCAACAACAAGTCAATCAAAGTTGTTAAAAAGGTGAAGTATCTCGGAGTCAGAATAGGTGAACATTTTTTTGGCGTGAATATATAAATACTTTACGGCTTCAACTTAAAAGCACCCTGCTTGCCTTCGTTTATCTAAGAAGATTTTCAAACTTCGAAGTTCTTAAACAAGTATACTACTCGTTAGCAGAATCACGAATCCGACATGGGATCCTGGCATGGGGTAACACCTCAAAAACACATCTAGACAAAATACTGAGCCTACAACATCGTCTAATTAAACTGATTAAACGTAATAATGTCGACTTTAAAGTTCTAGATATAAACGCAATTTATCGCATGACTGCATTACAACATTATATGGATGATCAAAGGTTTCTACATAGAGGAACATAGGTTTATTCCCTTATATTTTTACTAGAAAAAGTCATTTAACATTAACGTTAATATTAGCTTTACCATTATGACTAGCTTTTATAATTTATGGATGATTAAATCATACTCAACATATATTTACTCACTTAGTACCACAAGGTACACCTTCAATTCTAATACAATTTATAGTATGTATTGAAACTATTAGATATATTATTTGTCCAGGTACACTTGCAGTTCGATTAACAGCTAATATAATTGCAGGACATTAACGGCAAAGCCGAATATTCATGGCGCGAAGGTAATGCTCTGTGTTTGGTGGGATCCGATGGGTGTACTGTATTATGAGCTACTAAAACCGGGTGAAACCATCAATGGACAACGCTACCGAACACAATTAATCCGTTTGAAGAGAGCAGTAGCCGAAAAACGCTCGGAATATGCGACCAGACACGACGCAATAATTTTCCATCATAACAACGCTCGGCCACACGTTGCTATTCCAGTTAAGAACTATTTGGAAAACAGTGGATGGGAAGTCTTAATCCACCCGCCTTATAGTCCAGACCATGCCCCTTCTGAGTACCATTTGTTCCGGTCGATGCAGAACGCCCTCACTGAAATACGGTTCACATCAGAGCAGAATATCAAAAATTGGCTTGATTCATTCTTGGTTGCCAAGCCGGCGCAGCTCTTTTGGGATGGGATCCACAAATTGCCAGAAAGATGGAAAAAAGGCATAGCTTCAGATGGGCAATACCCATATACCCAATATTAAATGAAAAGGCTCTAATCGCCCAAGGTTACTTAATCATCAAACGATCTTATAGCAGCAATTCTACAAATTTAAATTAATTCTATCAAATTTAAATTTAAAATTTTTTAGCTTCCATAAATAATGCTCTAGTGTGACTAGTAAAAGACTGATTAATATAGATCCTATTGAATATATTCTCTACGGTACGGTTTTAGAATAGGATTCTCAACAGAAGATGCTTTCTAAGACTTATGCTCCTTTATTCAAAAAGGTTTGGATAGCAAGATAAAATGTGGTGCACTTTTTGTGGGTATAACCAAAGTTTTTGATATGATTAATTATAGTATTGTTTTAACCTTTCTACGGTCCTCAAATTTACTGACGCGAACGGGCTTCGGGTCAAATTTGACCCAGTACTCTATTTTCAGGCTTTATTTCAGATATTTGTTTGTTTTTTCCTTGAAGATTTTATGATTTAATAATGTTAGTATTAAAAACGAAAACAAAAACAAAGTTATTTAAATAAAAATTAAGGTAAATTTATTTCAACTTCATGTTTTTCATAAATACTTTAACAAAATTTTTAATTCAATAATAAAAGGAAAAAAAAAACAGTCAGTTATTTTAGTTGTTTAGTTATGATTTTAGAATGCTGTTTACATATATACTTATTAAAAATGTTGTAAATTATTCCCGTTTTTGGCGTAATTGTTCTTCTTCCTGAACTACTATACTTCGCGATTGACATGATGAAGATGGTTGTGTATCGGTTTGAAAATTACTTTGAATGTAAAATGTGCTTGAGGTAATGTTTGTCGTTTTTTATAGCAAAAACGTTATAAGCTGAAATATCGACCATGTTACTGAACACTATTTAAGGTCACCGTTTTGTCATCCTTTTGCAAGTGTAGCCACTTACTGCTTTGTCCAATGTGTCTGCACCCCCTTTACATTTGTTATAATCCAGGATTATCTCTGGCCTTTTATCCGAGCGATCACTTACTTTTGAGTCATGAGGTAATGTACTTAGTAGATTTACAGATTTATTTTTTTTTTTCAGAATGTAAGATACGACAGTAGTATTCTCGATAAATGCATAATTAGATAAATATATTGGTCTTCCTTTTATATTTACTATTTCTGGTGGTAATTCGAGCTTGTATTTGCGTATTGTTCCTACTAGTGTAATTTGTTTCTCCAGTAATTTTTGTGCCAATTGATAGGACGTGAAAATATTATTGGTTGTGACATTGTGTCCTTGATTTTTGTCTGGAGTACTTCCGATTTCCTTGCCAGTATAAGGTTGAATATTCCAAAACTAGCTCGTTGCAGAATCACAAAGTACCCAAAACTTGATGCCATATTTCGCTGGCTTTGATGGCATGTACTGCCGGAAGGTACATCTTCCTCTGAAATCTACTAACTACTGCTCATCTATTGTCACATTTTTGGATGGATTGTAAAGTTTTGGCAATATGTAAACCCACTGATTCCACAACTCAAATTTATCTAACAGTCGTTGTTCACTTCGATTTTACCTGTTGTCGAACCTTATAACTCTTGACATTTTCTTGAAAATCTTCAATGACATGGTTGCAGCAAATATTGGTCTTCCTTTCTTAGAGTTCCATAAGCTTTCAGTGCTTTCGTTGTTTGGTCGAAAAACGCCGGCCAATAAAAGTAGTTCAATGAGTGCAAATAGTTTGGTGCTATCAACATCAGTCCATTCTTCACCATATATGTGTCTGCCCTCAAGGTTGTTAAAGGTCAAAATAGTACGTATCAAAGGAGGTGGAAAAAATAATTCAAAGCTGGAAAGTTCAACTTCTGTAATTGTTGAGTAATTTAATTATTTGAGCATTTTTTGACACCATTATTTCGGTAGGCACAAAGAAATTTTCAACATCAGTAAAATCACTGTTTGATGAATCAGGTACCTCAACATGATCCTCGAACTCAGAACAAGATTCTTCTTCATTCGAAAATACGGTCAAAGAGAATTCACTTTCGTTATCACTCATAGCTACAAAGGTACAATTTCCAAACAAAGGCACGTACTAATCACTAAATGTTTACAAACAATGTAACTGTACAACCAAGACTGATATAATGCACCTTTGAAATTGTGTGAATTATAATAAACTCAACAATTCATTATCGGTTCCCTTTTTTTCAATATTTTGAAATGAACTATCCCGCGACACGTAACTAACAAGAATGCGAAATAGAGCTCTATTCATGGATGAATAAGTTTTTCTCCGGAAATCCGATAAAAAGGGTACAAATGCACAATGCAAAGATAGATAAAGCATACAAAATCGTAGCTGAATCAACAATATGCTGGTTGGGTCATAAATGACCAAAATTGAGTAGGAGTTCGATTCAAATTTGATCCGAGGGTAGCAGACGTAAAAAAGTTTGTACATCGCAAAGTTCCTAATATTTTTTTATAAAATCATACGTAATTGTATTTAGCACAACACTTTAGAGAAAGTCAAGAAATATCAAGTCCTTCAAAAATTTTGTCTTAGAGAAAACTTAATTTGTTCAAAAATGAACCGAGGACCGTAGGAAGGTTAAAGAAGCTATACAATGATGGTTTTCGTGGTTGTATTTAAAAATGGTTCGAATCTTATAGGGCCCGTCGTAATAGATTCGTACTATGAATCCCGAAAAGAGGTATCATAGTTCCCGTCGTAGAAAAAAATGTACTGCTACGAAATTCGGAGTTCGGAAAGGTACCTTTCACAGGCCCCGAATGAATAGCAAGTTTGACAGTTTTTTCTACGAACAGATTTTTTCATAGGAATCAAACTGAAAAAGAAAATTCAGCGGGAATACAACGCACAAAAATCTACAAACAGTCATAGGTATATATAGGGTTTTACAATAGGGACTCGACAACTTTGAATTGAATCCATGGGCCATGGAAAACACTGCACCGAAGTCAAAAGTGCTATAATAAAAAAAATAATTTCTGAAGGTAAAACCTACAAGAAAATTCGGAAAATTGTTGATATTTCGACTAAAATGATTCGGAATGCGATTTTATACCAACCGAAGGAAGAAACACGTGGCAGATAGCCAGCAATGTCGCCTCATGAAATAAAACTCATAGTAAGACTCGCTAAAAAGGAGGCCTTTAAATCAGCTGTATAGCTAAAAAGTGAACTGGATGTATCGGCCAGTGCTTCGGAGATTGGGCGAAATGTAAGTTAAATTGCAGTTTATTATGAATTCATTTAATTTTTTTATTTTTTTAAAGGGCAAACAAAGTAATTACAAACAAAAATCAGTTTGAAAGGCTTTTTGAAATGCTCCAACAAAAGCCTGAAATCACCCAAGGATTTTCGAAAATCCTGAAAGAGGAAATTAACGCTTTTTGCGAACAGGATAAAATGGAGTTAAACAGCTCCGGTCCACCTTATAAAGATGCCAGCAGCTGGAGTAAAGCAAACTTCACAGTTTCGTTACAAATATTTTACAATTTATATGAATTCTTATTTAAGGTGTGGTTGGAATTGGTTCGAATGGATGCATTTATTTTTCCAGCCTTGAAGAAGGTGTCATAAAATTGACTAGCCTTGAAACCTCGATCGGAGAAATAAAGGAGACACAATCCTCTGAGGGGATTTCAAGCAGCTTGCGCGGAATAAACAGGCGAATAGAAAAACTCTGCGATATTGAGGAAAAAAATCTTCAAGTCACTGTAAGGCATAACCAAATAAAAGAAGAATTGTTGGAGAACAAGATTTATCTGAAATGAAAATGCTTCAAATTGAAGAGGCAAGAAACAAAAGCATTTAAACTCTTATTTCTTCTCTTGAATTAGGTACTTAATTTTAATTAATTTTAATTCGGTGTCTTCAAACTTTTTTGGTGGTCTGCCACGTTCTTCTTTTCTCACATCAAAATCGTTTTCTCTGAGCCATTGAAACCATCTTTTGCATGTTGCTTCTGATAGAGCATGATCACCATATGACTCGACAAACATTCGATGCGACTCTGCAGCACTTTTCTTCAAATGTCTTCATTTTCTGGTACAAAATTCAACATTTTTAACACAATGAAAAAATATGATGTTTTTTGCTCAATGACAATCAAACAAAAACAAGAAAAAATTAAGTCCTGTCATAAGTTCTGTTACACAATTTCCAGCGCTTATCGTTGAAAACTTCTTGCGGGAATAGAACCCTTAACTTTTTTTCCAGACCACATTCACTGATCAGTGAAGAATACTAGTCATTTTGTAGAGAATCGAGTCGCGTTAATAGTGTTGCATAAGTGCGGAAAGAATGCTGGTCAAATTTTCCAGTTGCTAAAACTACTCGGAATATCGAAAATATTCGTTTTTCGGGCTATTGTTCGCTTCAAAGAATTGTCTGTAGTAGAGGACAGGCCAAGAAGTGGCCGCCCGTGCGTCGTCCGTAAAGGCAGTGCGTAAACAAATTCAGAGAAATCCCCTTAGGAAGCAGAAGATCATATAAAAAGATTTGGATATATCAACTAGATATAGGCTGATTCGGGATGCTCTGCATATGAAAGCTTATCGTCTTTTCACAGGTCATCTTTTAATACCTTAACTAAAAAAAATTAGGCTGAAAAGATTCAAGCGACATTTGCAGTGGCACTTGGACAATGGCTATGAAAACATTCTGTTTACGGATGTGAAAATTTTTACCGTGGAAGAAGTTTTCAACAAACAAAATGACAATTGATGTCAATTCATCTAAGGAACGAAAATAGTTGCTCCAAGGGTTCATCGTAGAAATCATCCCGCTTTCGTATGGTTTTGCGGGGGTCTGTCACCATGGTGTCACATCCATCCATTTCTGTGAAAAAGGTGTAAAAACTGGTCCAAAGGTTTACCAAAAAGAGGGTGTTGTGAAGAGTTTGACCAATAGCCTTTTCAATGCATACAAGTGGATCTTCCAATGAATCTTCATGGCTTTATAGCAGCAGAGTCCAGATCTGAATCCACTGGATTATGGTTTGTGGTCAGAATTGGAGAACATATCCTGCAAGGCTCTCTACAGAAATTTGGAAAGCCTTAAAACAGCATTAACCCCATGTAAACCGCACGTGCCGCTATAGCTCAAAGGCTGCACCGTTATGAAGCTCGTGTTAAAGCAAAAGGCAGTCATTTTGAGTGAATCCAATTTTTTATAATAATCATTATTGTGCTCTAATAACTAAAACAATTTTGAATACAATACGTTTACTGTTTTTTTTTTTTATAGCGTTTTTTATTTGCAACAGAACTTATGGCAGGACTAGGTATTGAGTTCAAAACTTTAGAAAAGGTTATGAAACCTCAAGCCCATAAAAAATTTAGTTTTAGAGAAAACCTAATTTATTTCCTAAAACTGTTAAAAATTACCCGTGGACCACATAAAGGTTAATAAATTTTGGTGCGTTTTGTTTTGTAAAGTATCCTGAGTGGTTATCTACAGAATATCAAAAAAAAAAAAAAAAAAAAAAAAAAAAAAAATTATTTTTTCACAGGTTTTTTCAAGTATCTGCTATTTTCTTTTTTTTTTTAACTGATTTTTTAATAACGTTGGTAAACTATGACCTAAGAATCCTCCCTGTTTAACCCTCTACGGCATACAAAACCAAACATGGCCTTGCATTTTATGATGCATATGATGCAAACTGCAAAAAAACCTTTTCGAAATGACCTAAAATTATTTTATTATTTTTTTCCATTAGTGTGCATCCTTTAACATAAAAAACGGTACTTTTTCTTTCTGCCTGATAATTAAAACTAATGATATTAATTTATGTAGGTGATTCCAGCACGAACGCGCATTAAAAACGGAAGTAAAAAATAAACTGCGATTTTAAGTGCTAATTACTATAAGTACTCGGTAAGTATACTTAACAAAACAATTACTTTGGAAAAAAAACACACTGTTTTAAATATTAAAAATAAATTTTGACTGCAAAAATAGTATAAGTTTACCGCTACGATTGATTTTCTTTGCGGAGCCATATATCATATGCGTATGCGTTAAGAGTTGCCTTTTTCGAAAATTTTTTCTTATATTTTTATTTATTTTATTTTAATTTTCTTCAGAGATGGATACTTGAAACTTTTATGGATGAATTTCAAATGTCAACTGAATTCCCGGAGATGGTCTTAAAAGCGATGATGATGAGACAGTGTCAGAAACTGACACCGAATCGAACCAGTTGCATCGACTCAAAAACAAGAAAAACAAAAGACAAGCCTGAGAATATTTTGTATCCAAGAAAAAACAATTGGATCCTTACGATGAAAATAATTTTCAATTTACGGGTGAATTTACTGAATATCGGTGATTGAGCTGAAAATTATTTTTCAGGATGATTTTTCGTCTTTTTTACGGAGGAGTTAATTCAATTTATCGTCAATCAGTCAAACTTAAAAGATCTTCAATACAACATAACTAAGCCAGACAACATAATAACAACCGATATGGAGCAGTTCGTTAACACGGTGATTTATATATTTTGTGTTCAACTGCCATATTCGTGAATAATTTTTGACACGATGACATGCAGCAGGTGGAAAACAGTATAAAGGTTCTTACGATTCAATGATAACGCAGATAGATGCGGCTAACTTTTTAATACAAGACCATTTTTGAAAAAAAAAAAAAAAATAGGTCAACTAATACTTATTCCAAAAGTAGGGCTTCTTGCTGTCACGAACTAAAGCAGTATAATTCAGCCAAGCCTCACAAGTGGGTACGACTTAAAAATTTTAGCTGAAGAGCAAAGTTACACCTTCTCCCAAAATGCATCTGATTTAGGAGACACTGAAAATTAAGTGACAAGACTTACATCTACAGTGGTTAAACATGTCAACCAACAAGGTGTTCCCAATAATTGGTATCACAGTCTCATATTGCATGTTCACCTGTACAAAAATGGATGATTATCTTTGGGCACAGTCAGACTAAACCGAGTCCTCAATTCTAAAATACCAACAGAGAAAGAACTCAAAAAACAGGGTTGTGAACGCATGATTGAAAAAATTACTACACAAGTGCAATTGGGGCTTGTACCTGTATAATTTTTGATTGGTATATATTTTAATTCGCGCGGTTTTTTTTTTCAAACTTTGAACGTACAATAGACTTTTGACTTTTGCCCATCTTTCTGGCAATTTGTAGATCCCCTCCCAAAAGAACTGCGCCGGCTTGGCAGCCAAGAATGAATCAAGCCAATTTTTGATATTCTGCTCTGATGTGAACCGTATTTCAGTGAGGGCGTTCTGCATCGACCGGAACAAATGGTAGTCAGAAGGGGCAAGGTCTGGGCTATAAGGCGGGTGGGGTAAGACTTCTCATCCACTGTTTTCCAAATAGTTCTTAACCGGAATAGCAACATGGGGCCGAGCGTTGTTATGATGGAAAATTATTGCCTCGTGTCTGCTCGCATATTCCGGGCGTTTTTCGGCTACTGCTCTCTTCAAACGGATTAATTGTGTTCGGTAGCGTAGTCCATTGATGTTTTCACCTGGTTTTAGCAGCTCATAATACAGAAAACCCATCTGATCTCACCAAATACAGAGCATTACCTTCGCGCCATGAATATTCGGCTTTGCCGTTGATTTGGCTGGTTGGCCGGGTTTCACATATGATTTTTTGCGCTTGGGGTTGTCGTAATGGATCCATTTTTCATCACCAGTAACAATCCGATGCAAAAATGACTTCCTTTTGTGGCGTTCCAGCAGCATTTCAGACATGCAAAACCGCCTTTCGACGTCTCTCGGCTTGAGTTCATGTGGAACTCAATTTCCTTGCTTTTGAATGTATCCAGCTGCTTTTAAACGTTTTGAAATGACTGCTTGAATGACACCCAAAGATTCTGCGAGCTCTTCTTGTATTTGGAAAGCCAAAATTACCACTTTTAAATCGTGCAAACCACTTTTGGCACGTTCGCTCAGCTAGCGCATGTTTACCATAAACTTCCACCAAAATACGATGACTTTCGGGAGCAGTTTTCTTCATATTAAAGTAATGAAGAAGAACTCCCCGCAAAAACACTTTTTTAGGCACAAAGTTCGACTTATTTGAGTGAAAAACAATTATTGTTGTTTACGCTTCAAATGAATGACATATACTGAAATGACGTACAATGACAGTAGCTTTCCAACGCATGTTCCAATGGAATAATAAAGGTTACGCCATCTCTTTTCAAACCGCACGACCCATATTTTAATAAAAGTTGGTTAAGTATTAAAAAAAAAAAAAAAAAACATTTTAAGGGACTCTAATTTTTTTCCTTCTCAAGATTTAATTCATGCATAGAGAGTTAAGATCTAACTTTTTACAAATTAACCCGTTGGCCAGATCGCTGTGAATTATTAGAAAAGCCTCATAAAACTCTTTTTCAGGAAATATAAAATTGCAATCATAGACCCTGAAATAGACCATAGAAACTGGAAATTTGACATTAAAGAATGAGCCAAGAAAGGTACAGTAGCTCTATTCTCTTGTAAAAAAGCCAAAATAAGACTTTCAAAACCACATTACCCATTGACTATACGTCTCGGTTATAAGACCAGTACTCATCTGGGTCTGGTGGACGACCTTAGACAATGCAGAGTCCAAAGAACTGCATGTGTATGCATAAGCGTTCTACTCCCTTCGCGGCATTTGATATTCTTTTTTACTTGACACTCCACGACATCTTCAGCAGACAAGTAGCTGCGACTGCAGCTATTCGCTTTAAAGCGACAACACAGTGGACATTTTTAGCCATTTATTTAGCCACGCTAATATTCATAATATACTAGGAATACTCACAGAGAACATCGATTTCACTGTACACGAACTTTTGTTTCACAGAGACTTTCGTGTAAGCTTCTCCTTTAGATAATTCTGGGAGGAAGATGCTTTCATGGAGCACGGAGACATTAAAGGGAATTGTAGGGTCGAAAAACTCGCTAAAATTGGAGCCACGCTATCTTTTCTACCGGAAAAGGGTAGCATAGGTATACCAATCGTGCAAATTAATATTAAAGCTGGATGCTAATAAAAGAACACACCTAAGGTGGACTGTTGGACCAATATGTGTAGCGACCAAACAGATCTGGGCAAAGCTGATCTGATCGCTCTTAGAGTCTGATTTTTCTAAATAAAAAACATCTCAGCGACATCATAGGTTTTATCATTGGACACTGCCCTATAGTCAAGCATGCAAGAGGGTTTGGCGCCTTTGAAAACAATTTCTGTAGAACTGCATGGACGAAGATCAAGAGGAAACAACTCTCCACCTACTCTGTACATGTACAGCTCTCTTCCAGAGAAGAAAACTTGCTTCAACGATCTAAAGAATGTAGAACAGTCTCCTACGCTTTATCATAAGCTCACATTGGTTTCATGAGTAAAAAGATCACAGATCCACGTGGCATCACATTGGGCCAATAGGTCTAAGTGGGCTGGACTTTCCAACAGCCACTTTTACCTACCTACCTACCTGGGGTTAACATGCTTTTTGAGTTTGTTTTATTTCAAAGTTGCCAATCCTGAGACTAACTCCCGGCAGTGAAACAAAAATTTTTTCAACGACTTGGCCACACATTTCGGCCGAAACGGAGGCTATATCGCGTTTAATGTTGGTTCTAAGCTCTTCCAACGTCGTTGGCGTGTTGGCATAAACCAATGACTTAACGTAGCCTCACAGAAAATAGGCAAGCGGCGTTAAATCGCACGAACGAGGCGGCCAATCCACTGGCTCACCATACTTATTCTTCATTAAATCGATTGTAGCGTGTGCTGTGTGGCTTGTGGCACCATCTTGTTGAAACCACATGTCGTCCAAGTCCATATTTTCCAATTCGGGCCAAAAATAATCGGTGATCATGGCGCGATAACCCTGACCATTCAATAACGCCGCCGGCATGCAAACCGCACCAACCAGTTATTTTTTGTGGATGAAGTGGTGATTCATGAAGCATATGTGGGTTTTCACCCGACCAATAACGCATATTTTGCTTATTGACGAACCCATTGACCCAAAAATGAGCTTCTTCACTGAAGATGATTTTCCGACTCCGAATATCTGTGAAAATTTTTATAATTTGCAGGCATTGCTTGTTAGTGCACTTTACCATGATGGAAATATTGAGTTTACTGAATAAATTGGCAGTGACAGTTTGATGATTAGTGAAAGAGTGTGTTCACTAATTAAATTCAAAGCTGTCAAGTCCCTATTGGAAAACCCTATATAAGACTGAATACTTTATTTACGTTTTATTTTTGATTGGTTTTAGAACCATCAAGCATAGTTTAGAAAAAATATGTGTTTGCCTATCCTTTTGCTAGATAACTCTTAAAGGTCATTGAATTCTCCTGAGTCGTTACAAGTTGACATGGCCTGTTCATCTATACCTTCGTTACTTTTAATGCCAATATATCTTAGAACCAAGGCCATGGACTTTGTATGAGCAAAATTACAGATTACGTTTCTAAAAGTCAACAATTTCAATCCAATTTTTGGTAATATGTACAGCGTTAATCCGGCAATATCGTGTCGAATGTTGGCCTCAAGCGTAGACGAAGCCCCAATGAAAACATTCGAGTGGTGTCAAATCCTATGATCGTGGTAGTCAATTGATGATGAATTCGCCAAATTTCTCCTTCACAACTTCGAGCGTTCCCTCGTTTTTATGTCAAATAGCGCCGTTTTGTTGGAACCACTCGGATAAATCGATGTTGTCAAGCTCTGACCACAGAAAGTCAGTTAACATCGCTCTATATCTGAGACCATTGATGGTTACGGTGTTTCATTCCTTATTTTGAAAGAAATAAAGTCCGACAATGCCGCCATTTATGTGGATGCATTGATGCTTGGCCGAACATTTGTGGATTGCGTTCACTCCAATAATGGCAATTTTGCTTGCGAACGTAGCTGCTGAGCCAAAAATGGGCATTGTCCGAGAAGATGATTTTTTGGTTAAAGTCCGGAACTCCGGCCAACATTTCCAACGCACAATTAGCGAACTCACGGCGTTGTTTATGGTTGTCCAGCTTTAATTCTTGTGATAGCACAATCTTTAACGGATGTAGGCCCAAATTCAACCGCAAAATAAGCCGGCGCCGAATCGAAATTTATGGGTCTTCTTCGATACTGGCCGCTACGACGGCTATGTTTTTTTCATTTCGTACTAATCTCTGTCCGGTTGCTGGCTTAAGATTCAAAAGCGTGTACTTACGCTCAAACTTTTCCACGGTGCAGTGAATTGCCTGTTTCATTGGCTTCAATTGAATTCACATTATTTACAATTGAGCCGGAATTTCGATAATTTTTTTTTAATAATTTCCGCACGTTCAGCAAGTGTAAAATGATGCATGATGAAATGGCAAACCTTACTAAATATTTTGACAGCTGGATAAATAAAAAAATAAATAAATGGCGCGACAGCCCGGTGTGGGCCAAGGCCTAGTTTCTTGCACTCATCTGTGTTTCTCACTTTGTGAATTTTTACACTCCTGAGCAGGGTCTACTGTTTATTACCGGTTCCGAACGGCTCTCCTGATGTTCTCCTCCGGGATGCTGGATAGCTGGATGTTATTGGTAAATTTAACAGCTGCTAAAGCATAAGATATGGAAAATCTATCAATTTAATGGTATGTAGTCACCCGTTATGTACGTAAGCAGTGGATGCCAGACGTAAGGTCAAATTTCACAATTTGAAAATTGCATAGCTTTTCACTGAATTTTTAATTCGACTTTATATCATGGTATCAAGTGGTGTACTTCGTATTAACCTTGTAATGAGTAATAGAACTTCCACATTTGTTTGCTTATACTCGTAGTTTTGTAACATCTCAATGTGATAACTTATTGGTTACTTATTGGCTCTGTTTTACGCCCTGTCAGTAGTCACTGTTGCCCGTAATCTATCCGTCTTTTTTTTTTTTTTTTTTTTTTGATAGAGAAGAGAGAAGTAGCCACAGGCCTTACAATTTACACAGTAACTGTGACAAAGTTGTTGATTATAAGGCATTTTACGAATATTTTAACCCCGAGATACATAGGTACATCTTCTGTATTAAGCTATCAGCACAAAGTTGCAACCCGTTTGCGTATCCTGACAATAAGTTGCATTAGGCAATTAATTACTTAAACACATCATCAAAATTGAAAAACTCTCTCAAATTCAATAAAAGTAGTGAAATCAATTTCTAAAATTACCCGCATAAGCAGCTAATAAGCCAGGTAAACAGGTCAATTATATTTGTCTTTTTTTTTCAGTACGTTATTACGTAAATTAGTAATCGACAATCCTTTTTCAATCTAAAAATATGCAACTACTTCCCTTCATAACATACGAGTAGATAGTATGTATGTTATACATTGCATTTGCAAATTTACACATATTAAGCTAATAGCATGTCAGTGTTCGTAATTACGTTAATTTCATTGGAAGTCTATTTCCGCAGTCATATCTGCATTAAGTATTTCATGGTTTCAAGCCATCTCATATGAGGGGTGGGGGGAAAACACTTCCAAAAATCCACAAAAAACCATGCTTACAGGATAAACAATAGTAATAAGTTGCCCCCTTCTAGTAGAATCATTTCGATACTCTATAATACCTACTCGGGCACTTCATCGAATCTATCATATTTGTACGAATATTTCTGTTATCTCATTTGAAAGATATATTCACCAGTGATACACACAAAAAAAAAAAAAAAAAAAAGAAACACACCATCATAACCAACTAATTGATCCATATCCTGACCCCATTACACATTCCTCCGTTTGGGAAACCATCAACGCTTCTAACTGCAAAATAATATTTTCACTCCGTCGATTTTTTAACTCAACAAACCTACAAATTGCATTTAAATTCGCGTAGTCCTTGTTTTTTTTTTTTTTTTTTTTGTAAATTTCGTTTTTGTTTTTGCTGTTGGTATAGCACGCGTCGAAGAACCACATGCGGACTATGGATAATCAAGGATGATTAGTAGGGGATACCTTTATGGGCTAAAAAAAAAAAAAAAAAATTAAAAAAAAAATCTCTACACATGTATCCCGTTACGATTAAGCACCATAGGGAACAGGCGGATATGGTCAGGTCAGCCCTTTTCCCTGTGAGAAGCTCTTCTACAGCTCGTGTGTAAGTAGTGGAAGTTATCTAAACCATTTATACCAGTCCGACTACCCCTAAACTTGGTGCTGGTAAAATTAAAATCCCTCTTGAAATCATTCTCACCCCTTCTCCTTCACCACCCACTAAACCTTAGCGAAATATTAAAATGGATAAACAAAAAAAAGAGGAAAGAGGAAAAGAAGAGTCAAAAAAAAAAAATAAAAAATTAAATTCAAACTCAAACCCCATCGCCCTACCCTTTTAAGCAACAACAACCCCCTGCCGACACTCTTGAACCGCGCCGGTGTTGTGTTATTTTTCTAAAGTTACTAATACATCTAAAAAAAAAATAAAAAAAAAAGATCGGCGAGGTAAAGATGGAGCAGAGGGTAATAAAAATAAAAAATAGTGCCCATTGGAGGAAGGCGATGGATGGATGACGGTGTACGCGCGCGGGGTAGGTTCCTACCTATCAACCTACTACCTACCCTAGGTGGAAAGTTAAAAAGGGCCAGCATTCGCCCCCCTAAATCCCTCATTTTAGGGTGGTATTCGTATACTCCTCGTATATTCGTTTTTTACTGCTTTTGGGTAAATTTTTGCGCATCACCGAAAATTATTAAGGATTTTTTTTTGTTCTTTGTTTTTGTTTTTTTTTTTCTGTTCATTCGCTTGTCCTTTCTTCTGTGCAGTTGGTTGGTCTCTTGCCCCCTCCGGGCCCTTTATACGACGCTGCCATTTGTGCTGATATGCCCTAGCCCTCCTCTTAGTGTGTTAAATGTTATTATTTTTTTAATATCCGCTCTTGGTTCTTTCATAGAGAGTTTCGGCACAGTGGCAGTAACAGTTGAAAGGAGGGTGGAGGTTTAAGGTACAATATGAAGGGGCGGGAAGGGGGTAGCTCTGACGATGCCAAAGGTACAACCTATACATTATTTTGTTGTGTTATTATTATTATGTGAAACTAAATGAGAAATGAGAGTAGAATAGCAGTAGCAAGAGTCGAAGGAGTACCAAAAAAAAAAAAAAAAAAAACAAAGCTGCTGCTCAGCTCAGGAACAACGCCACCAGAACCAGGATCCAGCTACAGCAGCACAACAAAAAACGGAATCATAAAAAACACATCACACAACTTTTAATGTAATGTGGAGAGCGAGCGCGTTAAGGTGATGCAGCGGCGGTGGTGGGGTTGGTTTTTTTTTTTTTTTTTTTTAAAGACCCAGCTAGGACTAGGTTCAAAAATCCATACGAAAATGTTGGGTCGGTTGGAGAAAAAAAAAGTATTTACGTACGTAAAGGGATGATAATGTAATGTGTTGTGGCGGCAGAGAATAGTGTTAAAGATAGGCGAAAAGCAGTTGCCCATTCTCGTTTTTGTTATATTTTTTACTTCTTTCCATATCGGCATTCGTTTGTATTACAGGGGGTGGTTTTTATTTGAATTTTTTTTCTTTCATATCTTTTGCATGTCATAGAGGACAACAACGATTGGGGGTTGAGAGAAATTGCTTATTTCGTTAGATGGTTGGTTGATGCTGCTACGACTAGTAATACTCTCGTACAACTGGGTCTGCTGTTGGCCCTTTGTTATTTTACAATCGGATTTATGGGGTAATTTCGTTTTTAACTTTAATCCTGGCGAATAAAAACAATGACATACGTACCTATGGTGTATGAGTATTTGTACACTATACCATTTAACCACATCACCACATGACTAGTACTCGTATTGTGTGATTCCAAGCTTTCTTTTTGCTCGTTCCTCTTCTATTTTTTTTTTTTTTTGCCTGATTCTGATCCAAATTTTTAATAAGACCGCTTTGGAGTGAGTGGCCTTTGTTTCAAATTAAACTAAAGTGATAAAGGGGCATAATATGATAGAGGCTCGGAAAAAAAAGACTAACCAATCCAAGAGAAATTCTGCTTTATCATGGAACGTGATGGTGTTAAGCTTGTAGGCTAAAGATATCAGATATCCGTATGTCAGGCAAAATTTTGTTGTTTGCTGAATAGCTAAAGTTAAACTAAATTGAAATGTCAACGGTTGGTTTACGACACCATTACTAATTGAGTCCAAATTGGGAAGTTGTCAAGAAAAAATTTTTTAATTAAACCGTAAAAGACATGGTAGTGACATGCAATCCAGAACTTAATAGTGATGGGCGTTCGAGGTTCCAAAAGAGGTCAATTTTCCTGTGGCTGCGTTAGGCTAGGTTAGATAACAGCGGCAGCCTATATCTATTTTAGGTTCTAACACTCAACATAAACACAGTAGGATACCTTTTGAGGCTTCAAGGAAGGCGCAGAATTTAACTTGACTTAACCAAACTTAAATAAAAATGGTAATATAGGGTGATTCATCGTGAGGTTTGATTTTCAATGGGCTTTTTTGACAGATCACGTGTGACTCCTATCAAACTGCTTTGTTATTTTTGTTAACTATCGTTTGGCAAGTCATCATGGTCTTTCCAGATTTAAACAGTGTCTCAAAATTGTTCACCTGTGTTACGAAAGTTAGCGTTCTGTGAGAAATATTTTTCGTGCGATTCGAGGAATTTACGGTGCGCATAATCGACCTACTGAAACCACTAATGCCAATACCATTCGCAAATTTGAGTCCCATTTTACATTAGTTGATGATACTCGACCGGTTAGACCACATCCAGCACGTCGTTCTCAGCAGCTTGGCTTGGCGTATTTTACGTAAGGATCTCGGCCTTAAAGCGTACAAAATTCATCTTGTGCAAGAATTGAAGCCAGGCGGCTTGAACTTGCGTCATATTTTCAGTGGGAAAACTGGAAAAACTCTATGAAAATCCGGTGTTTTATCGTGAAATTTTGTATGGTGATGAAGACCATTTCTGGATCAATGGATTCGTTAATAAACAAAATTTCCGTATTTGGTCTGATGAGCAACCCGAAGAGTACCAAGAGTTACCATTACATCCATTAAAAACAACGGTATGGTGTGGTTTTTGGCTGTGGTCTATATTTCTTCAAAAATGAAGCAAATGAGAATGTTATCGTCAATGGTAACCGTTATCGGGCTATGTTAAAGGACGATGTGCTTCTTGAAATTCAAGCACATGGTCTCGGTGAACTCTGGTTTCAACAAGACGGCGCGACGATCCATACAGCGCGTGAAACAATGGATTTGTTGAGAAATCATTTGGGTGAGCACTTAAATTCACTTAAATTGGCCGCTTAGATCGTGCGATATCACACCTTTAAGCTATTTTCTCTGGGGATATGTAAAGCCTCAGGTCTTTGGGAATAAGCCGTTTGACGCATTGGAAGCCAACATTACAACATTAATGTTATCCGCGAGATACCAGTCGTTATGTTCGATACGAGTCGCCCAAAATTGGACCTTCCGAATGAATCACCTCAGACGTAGTCGTGGCCAACATGTACATGATATCATTTTCCAAAAGTAAATGCCGAAAAAGCAAGAGATGACTTGGCAGAGATTTACTTCCCGTATTGGTTGCGGGAAAGAATACCCGATACACAAAAACGGGGACCCTGTAAACTGGGCCAATTATAGAGTTACCAGTCTGCTATGGCATGCCTGAAAAACTTATCGAATATCGTATAGAGCAGTATCTATAGAGACGAGTTACATATATAGAGGCATGTTTTGTCTTGACATTTCTGGCAAACTTCTTAGATTGCCGTCAAAGTGAAGAAGGAGATGGCAAAATAGGCAATTCTACCTCGGTTCCACTATTAACTCTGACAATGGTACCTCATAAAGTAGGTATACATATATAAAGTTTCAATTGTGACACTTTATGTTTCAAAAAAAGAAGAAAAAACTCTCTTTCGTCAAGTAAGTAGAAAAATTACAAATTTTCAATTTCAATTTACCTTAATGGATTGACTAACAAACAACCGACATCACATTTCCCAATTCGAAGTGTTTCGATGATGAAGCGGATTCCATATGCACGTATTTCCGTATTCCGTTTCAGTACAACATATATCTGGATCAGCTATGTACGAATTTGTGTCTGTCGGCTACATCAGCATGTCGGCCGGGTGTTGAAAGTGACATGACCACCGGGGTCCCTGTCGGAGATCCAGCGGTGTGTACTGGCAAGCTATTTTCAATTGAATTAGGTCACGGTATCACAGGGAGTATCTTCGACGGTATCCATTTAAAGAGCAGACAAACTCCAATGGTGTTAATGTGCCTCTCTATCCCGTTCGATTGCATGGGAAATCAATCCACTCAACATAAAAGTTGAATCACACATTACCGGCGTTGACATGTACGGTTAAGTACATCAAAGCACTCTCGTCAAGCACAAGATGATCATTGGACCTCTCACTAAGGGTACAGTTCGTTATATTGCACTAGCTGGCAACAACAATGTCGACGATGTTGTCTTGGATACCGAATTCAATTGAGAGATCAGCAAACACAGTATGTTGCAAGTATGGCCTGTAAGTATACCACTTCCTGTTACTTAGCAGTTGCGTGACCGGTCAACGTGTATTGAATTCGTTGTCCCCTTGTGTCTTAGGTGGTACCACTGCCATCCTTGGAGCTTTCGGTTCTGGTAAAACTGTCATTTCACTACCCTTGTCTAAGTACTTCAATTTAGATGTCATCATCTACGTCGTTTGCGGAGAACGTGGTAACGAAATGTCTGCAGTACTTCGTGATTTCCCCGAGTTGTCAGTTGTGATCTATTGTGTCACAGAATCTACACCATCTACACTGGTATTACTTTGCTTGAATGCTTCCGTAATATGAGTTACAGCGTATCCATGATGGTTGTTTCTACATCTCACTAGTCTGATTTTATTCGTGAAATTTCAGGTCATTTCAGTGAATTGCCTGCTGGTTTTGATTACTCAGTCTACTTAGGTGCTCGTTTTGCCTCCTTCTACGAACGTGGCATTCGTGTCAAGTATTTGGGTAACTCAAAATGTTAGGGTTCCGTTTCTATTTGTAAAATCCTGTCACTTCTGCTACACTCGGTATTACACATTTGTTCTGGGATTTGGATAAGAAACTTGCCCAACCCAAATAATAACCTTCCATCAACTGGCTCATTTCGTACAGTAAATATGGTAAATGTGTGCCTTGGATGATTTCTATGACAATAACTTTGTCGAATTCGTGCCAAACTGCTCAAAAATGATTTCATTCAACAGAACTCCTATTCTTCAAATGATCGTTTCTGCCCATTATACAAGTCAGTCCGTATACTGAGGAATATCATAAACTTCTACGATAAGTCAGTTAAATCCGACATTCAGTCCAATAACAAGATCACGTGGAACGTGATCAAGGAGGTCATAAGCAAATTTTGTACCAACTGTCTTCCATGAAGTTCAAGGATGCTCAAATCAAGATTAAGGACGACTTCGATCAACTGTACGAGCCACTTCAAATATTTGATGTCAATGCCTTGCCATGAAATACTTTATTGACTTCAAGAAGATTCTAAGATATTAAGAGCAAATGAATATTAAAACTTTCCTATCCGGAGAGGCGACACTGTAAATGTCGTGATAGAAAGGAACTATCATTTAGTGCGTAACTGGAGAAGCTAGTTGGTTGCAACTATAATGCCTTTTAGGTAACAAATTATAAAGCCTTCTTTTACGGTGAATAGCGGATGACCTGCAATAATAACCTATACGCAGTAGCCTTGCGGCGGTGCCTTACTGAGCGATTAGAATTGAAAGGCTTTTATTGCGCGTTAGCAGTTGCACACTATTTTTCTTATCAGTCTCCCCTTTATTTTCAAGGCAACGTGACATTCTTAATCATTTCTCCGTTTTTCTTAAAACTTTTGATAGCACAAACTTTCATTCTCATAATCATTTTGAAAGCTTTTTACAACCCTTTTTCTCGTACGCATGCAGGCGTATATAAGCATATTGGTACGTACATACATACAATACATATGTACATATTGTTGGCCTACCTATCTTTTTTTTGAAAATATTTACTCCATCAATTATGTAGGAACTTTTCCTTATAAGGTTCTTGAAATATCTTGCCACTCGTGTGCATGACCTTATCATCGTTTTTAGCCATTCTTGCGAAACCATTCCAAGATTAGTTGGCGCAATGCTTGATTCGTTTTAAAGAAATGCATGGGCTTCGTGAAATGCACTCTGATAGGATTATGTGCTCCTTCTGATAAGGCTTATCAGTATTTTGCTGTTTTGTCGTTTTATCACCGAATCCAAACTGGGTTGACTTTATTTACTTTGAGTAATAAATTTTTTTAAAGCAAATATTAAGTTGGAGTTTCGTTTAATGTGGCAGATTAGCTTTAAGGTTGTGCCATGTTTTGTAGTTGTTTCGTTTTTTTTTTTTTTTTTTCATTAATCGGGAGTTGGCAGTATCTTTTCTAAGACCTTAAGACCTTACAATGTCTGTGTTAATATTCTTATAGACAAATATTTGATTCTCTTCGTCTGGAATTGCCGGGTTTGATTTTTTTTTGTTTTTTTTTTTAAGTCAGACCAGAGTACTTATTAATATTTACTTTGCGTGCAACTACTCGTATGTACGGGTATATTGTAAGAGAATTATCATGAAGGAAGTTTTTCCAAATAAAAAGTGGGCACTAGTCAAATGGAATTTATTTACTGCTATTGGCGAACAAACGCTTAACTTTGATCAATGAAAACTAAGAAGTAAGGACCCTTTCTTCTCCCTCCATCATTACTTTTCTGTATATCTACCCTCATGCTCCTGGCTTTTTCAATTTGGCATCCGGATCGCAGGGAGATTTTGAAAATAATTTTGAAAATAAATCGTCAGTGCTGGTACTGATAAAACCTGTGAAGTTGAATAGCATCTGGTCAACCTCAGACTTAGCGACACTGTCAACATTCTCTCGAAGTTGCCGGAAAAGCTCACGGAATTGAAACCCTATATCAGCGCAGCAAAACACACGGGTCAGTTGCAAAAAATCCGACAAAAGTCCCTCTTGTAGACGACTAATTGGGCGAAGCAACCGATGACGATCTCCACATCCTGAAATTGTTCAAATGAAATGAAATAAACAGGAAAGCACCGAATCCTAGACTTAAGTCTTTCCCTAAAACTGAGCCCCAATCAAATTCTTCCGTCTATCTTTTTTGAACCCAAGTGCAACCGAGTTTCATTTAACCTGAAATTCGCTTCCAGCTCTTTACTTTTAGAGCATCTTCCATTCTTTAAAAGTACAAATGAATCTTCTGTAAAAAAAATCCTACATCTAACGAAACCTACACCCAAACATCTAACATGTCTTCTTCTCCTATATACTCGAATATATATATGTTCCCATTTTCTCAACCCTAGCTTACCTTCACCTTCTCTCAATATAACCAATGAGTGTCCTGGTTTTTTGGAATCTTTGCTTCCTCTAATACCCAAACTAACAACACAGCTTACAGACAATAATTGATATGATGTTGAAGGTCGCCATATGATGTCTCGCTTCATTCTCGCCTCAAATTTTTGAATGTACGTTTTTTTCTAGTATATCTGCACGATGATTCTGACTCAGTTTTCATTAATGGCATGAGCAAAACAAGCATCCTTGTCGCAATTCACTAAGTAAGTCTCCCAGGTAATCCAAAGCAGTTTTTTAATATCTCTCCTCTCTCACAACTCTCATGCGAACTCAAAACGCATCTTTCACCTTCAGGGAGTGTTTTACAATTTCAAAAACTACTACTGCTCCTAAACACTGTTCGGCATCTTCACCTCGTATGTCTCTATTACCAAAACGTAAGAGGATTGTGCTCTAAAATCTCCACCATATACCTCAACTCACAGAAGCTTCGTCTACGAAATCTTTGCACAAACTGAAACAAATTTGCATTCCAACATGCATTTTGAAATTCTTCGTAATGACCGACGGTCTCGATAATATGACGATTCTTATATTCGCGGCGTTTTGTTGCGAATCCATAAAAACCTTGACCTCAAATCTATCAAATCTTCGCAAGAATTACAATCTCCAAGAGCAATCTTTACATAATATACTTCCACATTCGCACTTTCCAACCAATTCACAGTTACCATCTTGCTATAAACACTATTGATCCCAAACTAGATATTTTAGACTCCGGAGATGTGGTAATAATTTTGGAGGATTCCAACTTTCCTCAGCTTCACCTCAGGTTCTTCTGACAAGACTCTTTTAAACAAAACGGCTTTGCCAACAACATAGGCAGGTAACTTGTTTTTTCGTCCGATGACAAAGCGTTTTTGGGACCCTGAAAATGTTCGCACACAGCGAGGGTGAAGAAAAGTTTGAGAAAAAAAAAGAAAAAAAGGAAAGAGATACTGATGTACGTTGATTTTGAATGTTTTTAAGTTGCAATGACTAGGAAATAAAGAGCTCGCTTGGGCATTCCATAAGCGATCGGCTTGGGAAAAAATCACGATATTTTAAAGTACGTTCGAAAGTGGGTAAGCTGAATAGAACAGGGAGAGACACGAGACATTACGTCATTGTTCGAGAATTTCAATTGACTGATACATCCTAGTATCACCAATGAGTTTTACTGAAAGATTTTGAATCCTATCAAGCAGATTCAAAGACGTTGTGGGCGCAACTGAACAGATGTGGGCATTGTATCCCAATTTCGGGCGGATGAATGCTTTATATAGAGTTTTCCAATAGGGACTTGACAACTTTGAATTTAATTTGTGAACGCACTCTTTCACTAACCATCAAATTGTCACTGTCAATTTATTCAGTAAACTCAACATTTTCATCATGGTAAAGTACACTAACGAACTACGTTCTCCGATTGGTTTCTGGAGAAGATGCGCCAAGATGATGAATCTTCAGTGACGAAGCTCATTTTTGGCTAAATTGGTTAGTCAATAAGCAAAATATCCGTTATTGGTCGGGTGAAAACCCACATGTGCTTCATGAATCACCACTTCATCCACAAAAAATAACTGTTTGGTGCGGTTTGCATGCCGGCGACGTTATTGGGCCATATTTTTTCGTCAACGATAACGATCGTCACGTTACTGTGAATGATCACCGATTATTTTTCTCCCGAATTGGAAGATATGGACTTGGACGACATTCCTGGTTTCAACAGGATGGTGCCACAAGCCACACAGCACACGCTACAATCGACTTATTGAAGAGTAAGTATGGTGAACGTATTATCTCAAGACATGGGCCAGTCGATTGGCCGCCTCGTTTGTGCGATGTAATGCCGCTTGACTATTTTCTGTGGGGCTACGTTAAGTCATTGGTTTATGCCAACTCGCCGACGACGTTGGAAGAGCTCAGAGCTAACATTGAAGTGAAATAGCGGCCGTTTCGACCTAAATGTGTGGCCGGTTCGTTGAAAATTAGGTCCAATGAATCGACCGCTGCAAACGTGCCCGCGGTAGCCATATGAACGAAGTCGAATTCCATTCATAAATGTTTTGATTGTACTTCAAGCCAATAATAAAGTTTTTGAAATATCTCAAATGGTTTGCCTTTTATTTTAAAAAAAAAGTTGTCAAGAAGTCGTTATTAGAAAACCCTATTTATTGAGTACACTTCAGAGGAGATGAAATATTTCTTACATCGCTTGACATTTCGTAGCATTTTTGGCGACATCAAATATGTTGTCATTCCGTAGTAGGTTGTCATTGACACACATACCGAGAATGGAAGCGACAGCCATCAGCCATGTGTTTTGGAAAAAATAAGTTCTACTCTTTTAGTGGTTCCCGTTCTATCGTCGAAGAGCAGTAACTTGAGGCAGGGAACGAATATGAAAATCAGAGAATAATGTCTTCAGTAAAGTAATATATTGGATTAAGAGTAGCAGACAAGAGGACGTTAATGAAAATTAAAAATAAAGTCGGGGACAGAACGGAGCCCTGGGGCACACCAGCATTTATTTTGTATATCAGATATGAATGAAACCAAGACAACTTGAAATGAACGTTCCGAAAGATAATCTCTAATCCATTGAAAAAGATCAGAGCTTACGCTATGATTTTGCCAGCGTGGAAAACCCCCTCTTCAAAAGAAAATGAGATATACCATTTGAACCAGCGGATTTAGGATCTTTAAGTGCTTTTGCTACAACACGAATGCAAAAGTGCATTCGTCCCAATGAAGATTTGACACACTCAAGTGTAGGCAGAAACACAGCACAATCTGGAAGTATTGAGCCAGCCGCAAAGTGTGCAACAAGCAGATTGGCCTTATTCAAAGAGCTGACGGCTGGAATGTCATTATAAATAAGCGTTAGGATGGAGAATATGGTAAAATTTTTAATGTTTTTGACGAACGACCAACAAGTTTTACTGCCTTTGAGACATTGTAGTATTTATTGGCCAGTTTTTGATCGTATTAAAATGACACACAATGACACAATGGCTCGTTTGAATTTTTTTCGGTTCTTGTAGAACCAAAAAAATATATAGAAAATATTTATCTTACTCTGACAGTATCTTTTTTTGCTACTCTTCGTGATCACGTTATTAGCGGGGAATGACCTGCTAAATGACATAATGACCTGTTAAAATTCCTAAAGAAGCTGTTAAGTCCGCTTTAATTGGAATTTCTTTTAGGAATTTTTTCTCTAAATCTGTGGTGGATGTACGAGAAATTAGCTGATATGACTTTTCAGGGTGAGAAATTAAAAACAAATCAATGGTGCTGGCAGTACGAGTATCAGCGTCAGGTATTCGAATGGGCTAATTTACAAGTTGTGTCAGATTGTTTTCAGCAGCAAAGGTCTCAACACACCCTCCTTCGAGTGTTGTCTGTAGAGAATGTAGAAGCCATCCATAATTGTGTATATTGAAATCGCCCGAAATAACAGTATGAAGATACAGGAATACAATTCTTTGAATGGAGTCAGACAGAGCATCAAACTCGTTAATGGTGAATAATTTGCTTACGGATATGGAATTTTGATAACAGAAAGTTAAATTTCAGATTGGAACATGGATCGAATTGTAAGCGTGGTAAGCTATATCACTACGCACATAAATGACGAAACTGCGGTGGGAAAAAAGAGAGAACTGTAAGTGGGGATTTACCTGTTTTCCACTAAGTGCCAAAACAGTTGCTCTGTATTTGCAGACGTTGATGTACACAGAAAAACGATTACTTTTTGGTCCGCGTATATTTGCTATATCCACTCTAAATTCTGTAGCCATTATAAGAAAAAAAAAAAAAAAAACATAAAAAACACAAAACATGATTGTGTCGCACCAACCAGCCTACAGTAAAGAAAATAAAGTAATTTAGTCGCAGTATTCCTACCATTTCAGTTTTTATAGGGCTAATTAAACTACCTGCCTTAGTACTACTAATTTCGAAAGCATCTCAATATTTCCATAGATAATGCTTTTGAACTTTCTTACACCCGAATTTTTAAACCGTTCCTTTCGTTCCAAAAAAAGATCTCGCATGGAACAATAATTACTTACGCTCGCTGATATCAACTATGGGGCACATATGTCAAATCTCGGTCTACCTTCGACTTCTTCGCTTCCCAGTAAGGTCATACCTTTTCTTTTCGGCTCTATGAATAACTCCATCGCGATTACAAGCAGTCTGAACTTGTCTCTAATTCCAAATGCTTTTTCCACTTTATTAACACCAAACGAAAATCTGATAATTACCCAACCTACCCTGAGCTTTTCAAACAAATACTTGAAAAACCCAATAGAAATCTTAAAATTATTCTCTAAATTCTTCAGGCAATTGTTTGCCTCGCACGGTAGCACGCTGTGCCCAAACTTCACTTACACCAGTTGATACTAATATCGAACATGTACTGAAGAAAATAAATTGCTCAAAAACTGGTACTCTCAGTGTCCTGACTACGTGTGCCTTCTATTGTTTTGAAAAAAATGTGGAAACATCTTTGTCAAACTTCTTTCCACCCACTCTCGGCTCTCTATACCACAAAATATTTTTCTTTTATTTTGGAAGAGACCTACATAATTCCTTTGTATGAAAAAGGTCCCAAAAATTAAATCTCTAATTACCGTCCCATCCTTAAACTCTTTTGTATAACCAAACTATCATATTTGAGAGGATTGTTTACGACCTGATCGTCTTTTCTCCTTATCAGCACGGTTTTCTAAAAGTAAGATCAACAGCTAAAAATTTAACGGAATTCGTTTGTACTACCCTCTGTACATTGGAAGATGGAAACGAAATCGTTGTAATTGCTACCGATTTTAGTGAAGCTCTAGGCTTCCAACCTGGGTTCACCCTGTTCACCAAATCTTATTGCCAAAGCGTCAATGTAATATTCTTTTTAGATCTTCGGTTTTAGATCCCATTGTACATAGGTCTGGCGTACCTCAAGGAAGTCACATGGGCCCTCTGGTATTTATATATGGCAATTAATGATGTAGACTTCATTGTCAAAGAATCCCGCATTTCCACCTATGCAGATGATTTAAAAATCTTATTTACCCGATGCGAAATAAATCGTTTGAAGCTTAATGCTAGCAAATGTCAAACTAAAGCTTATTCATGGAAACGTGTGCCACCAAGGTCCAACTCCATTGCCAATGAATTAATACTCTATGCGAGTTTGGTGTTAAGTACTTCTAAAATATGCGATAAAAAAACTTAATTTCCGGGTACATGTTGATAATATTATTAACAAAGCTAATTGTGCACTGGTATTCGTTAAGCGAGCGTTCCTGGAATCTTTACGTCACTAAATCCCTTTGCCTTACAATCTTAAACCCATACTAGAATATGCTAGCCAAGTTTGGTCCCCTTACTATGAAAGCCACTCTAGGCGAATTGAAGCTATTCAAATGCCCTACCCTGATCCAAATGATATCCATCAATACCAATCCACGCAACCTTAACTCTACAATCCTCTTTCACATCAACTTTCATCGAACTGATTACGGCTGAAATGAACCTTTAGCAGGAATTCTGCGCACTGTAAACAACACTTTCAATGGGTTCGACTTCAACATAAGCAAAACCAGCCTTAGAAATTCCCTCTTCCAAGCTCCATGACTGTAGCTCTTAAGTCATAAAATATAATAAAGAGATTGGTCTGAGAGACAATGACTCATGAAGGTCTTTTCCTGGTGCGTCTGTATGTTATATGTCTACAACTTTCCAGTGACAGAACCGTATGGTATGTTTCAGGTTAAATGACCTCATCCCAAGTGATCGTTTTTGATAATTAGTACGACTTGCTGTGGAGGATTTAAAAGAATTTTTTCATCGGACAATACTAATTTTGTCCAAATATCAACAGTTCGAGTTTCATTGTGTTGGAAGGTCTCCATTACATACTCAACAAATGAGTTAGCCTTTTCGGTGTTTGTTTTAGCAAAAGCGTTTCTTGATCTTAAAGGTGGATTCTGTTGTATTGGAAGTTATAGATACGAGGGACGTTTGATGAATACCCGAATTAGAAATGACAACACAACTTTTTTAGGTTTTGACAATTTATTTTTCCATCCCCTTTCAACTTGAAACACTTTTTCCAGTGGTGCTGCAACTTCTTTAACCTTTTTTGAGCCTGCAAAAAAAACGCGGCGGCGGCGATGACTACCTCGTTCGACCCGTACTTCTTTCCGGAGAATCCAGGAATACAGGGAGCAGTTCGTAGTACAATTCGACCAATTTGGCTGTGGCAACTGCGGAGGTGTGAGCCGGTGCATTATCGTGGTGAAAAAACACTTTTTTCTTCGGCAAGTAGAAGCCTAATAAATCGACCTAGTATGCTCCTGTAATTGTTTTTCCCTTTTTCAAATATTCAATGTGGATCACGTCTCGCGCGTCCCAAAAAACATTCGCCATGACATTTCTGGCCGAAGGCACGGTCTTTGCTTTTTTTGGAACACGTTTACCAGGTAAAACCCATTCTTTCGATTGTTCTTTGGTCTCACGTACGTACCAATGAATTCATGTCTCTTCGACGGTCACGAAACGACTCAGAATCTCCTCCCAATTTCGATTAAACAGGGCCAAGCACGTTTTTGGAGTGGTATCACGATTGCGCTTGTTCTCCGGTGTGCGTAAACGCGGCACTCATCGCGCGGACAGCTTTTTCATACCAAAAAACTAGTGCAGAATATGATTAACGCGTTCAGTTGAGATGCCTTTGAGATGATTTTCACTTAGAGGTCCGCCAATACAAGATCATAAATTTTTTCCGCGGCTTCCTCTGTGGTAACCGTTTTAGGGACACCTGAGCGGGATTCATCAAAAACTGACGTGCGGCCATGGCGAGACTCTGCAAACCAATGGTAAACGGTTGTACGGGAACTTGAATGGGTCCCACATACACCATCGAGTGCGCTTGATTTCCTCGCAGGTTTTGCCACTCAAGAACAAGAATCGGATCACGGACCGATACTGCTCTTTTTCCATGGTCGCAAACTAACACAATGTTTTGAAATGAGTGTCAAAACAAAACTAAACATCGGATTGTCACCAAATTTTGACAGGCGGGCTAAAAAAGGTAAACTCATTTTGCGCAGTAGCGCAACCTATCTTCCAAACCGCGTACTCATCAAACAGCTCTCGTATTTGCTTATCAGTATTTAGTGCACTCACACATTGGTTTTTAAAACCCTTTAGATGGCGTCTTAGTTTCTAAAGCTTCTCTTTACAGCTGGGTGTGGCTCAAGTGGTAGTATATTGGCTTCCAAATCGGGCGGTTCGGGCTTTAATACCAGCCCTGCTCGAAAAACATACTTTTCTTAGGGAAACTAAAATCCCGTAAGATGAGCGAAACAACCCTTGAGTGCTAAAATCTTTCTTTTTATTTTGTCCTATTTTTCTAAAAACTTGGCACGTACTTAGGATCTTTAATTGTAGTCATACCCACTTAAGTGTGGGTAAAAAAAAACTTAGGTCCATCATTAGCTTTAAGTCTTTGATTTCGGTTAGCTTTTCGGTGCTTTTCCAAGCTGCACTTTGTATTTGTTTGGTAAATGAGAGTACTTCATTTGTCAATTCGGTTTCACTAGTTTGTTAAAATCTAAGCTTTGATCTAATTAAGCTCTAAAATATTGCCAATATGTACTATAATCTTGTTTGTAAGGCGAAAGTTTGCATTTATCATAGCAAGGTGGAATTTAAATCTGTTCCGTCCTCTATTACGAGATTTTGTTGAAATTTTCTTCATTCAGAGCCCTAATGTGTGTCTTTGGCGATGAAGCCATTTAGATACAGATTAATCTCTACGTGTTTAGATTTACCTCCTCAAAGCTAATCGTTTAAACAGCGTTTGAGAAGAAGAGCGCAACATCTTTTAACTCGCAAGGAATTAAGGTATAACCAGAGCATGTATTCTTTCTAGTTCTAGTACAGCTGATTTCCAAAAATGGCATGAAAACGTGGTTCGTATCTGGGTAGTTGGATTATGTAAAATCCTATGAGGTGTTACATCACTAAGCCTAGGGATTAGTTAATCTGTAAATATCTATCAGATTCCAATCTTTTAGTCTGTAAAATAAGTCATTCTTCACATCACTATTCTTTCAAATATCGCAACTGAAAGGAGTCGTACAAATCGTTCTGCGACAACTGTAGTAAGAACTTCAACTGAGCAAATTTACCTAGAACGTGATTTGCAAACCTTTACGTCATTCATAAAGATCAATAATTTGGAAATAACGAAAGCCAACGGGGGTCACAGCATATTTTTGCCAAACCATCACCAACAAAGGTGAATCCTTTAGACTACACAAGTTCTATCCAAAATATCACGAATTTCAAGTGAATCGGATTGTATAATACTTGGGCTGATTTGAATGACGAATTATTTCATTTGCTTATGAAGAAACAACAGCAGCCCAGCTTAAACCTGCCTTAAGAAAGTTTACCTACCTACCTACCTGAACTACTAAAGCTTGCTTGTATAAAAAGAATTTGGAGAAGAAATATTCCATGGAATTATGTGGTTGTCTCGGCCTAAATTTCTAGGACATATTGAGTGATTGAACATCGCTGTTCCGCCCAGAGTGTTTTCAAATCCATACGGGAGAGGGCATGCTGTAAAGGAAGACCACACTTTATATGGTATGTTGAATTTGGTGCACATAGCTGGAAATGATCAGCGCATTATTGCGCTAAATGAAGGCAGCTTTAGTTGGGGTCACTCAAAAATATTTAGAAGAAAGCTGATCCAACTTTAATGTCAAATATAAATCGTTCCATAATCAAACCCGTTTCTGACATAAAAGCCGAATGTTTGATTGCAGAATTGAATCTGCGTGCGAATCTACTATCACCTTGACACCAAACTCTTAGTATGATAGAGAAACTTCTTTGATTAGTAAAAGCCATTGGTTTGCTTATTCTAAAGCCTAAAAGGTTTCGTCCTTAAATTTTTTTCCATGTGTAACAG
Organism: Volucella inanis; assembly: GCA_907269105.1. Taxonomy (NCBI): domain Eukaryota; kingdom Metazoa; phylum Arthropoda; class Insecta; order Diptera; family Syrphidae; genus Volucella; species Volucella inanis. Next base: position 13,543,733 of record OU026156.1, on the reverse strand, counting down.
AGTTTTGATCCACAAAACTTATGCAGAACAATTAAGCGCTGGAATTTCAACAGATGACCAACAAATTAGGTACCTATATGCAAAAACTAATTGGGGTGACTTCAGTCTATACTTTAAAAAAAAAAAACTAAATTCTCACCAATCGCAATCAATCGACTACTTAAATCCACCTTCTGCTCTATCTTTCATAGCTCCCTGTGGCAATGACGTTTTTTTTTTTTAGATTTGTTTAAATAAAACGAAATACCAAAAGGATGTCACCTCGACATCGGATAGGAAGTACGAGAACTCTAGCATCCTGGTTTAGTTGATTGTCAATACTCAGGCCGGAAGCCGAGCAACCTTCTTCATCTGATCGAATTTATCGTAATTTCTTTCTTTCGTTCTTTTTTTTTTTTTTTGCCTATTTTTCGCCTTCATTCAACTTCCACCTCCTTTCAATCCGGTAACATCGATTTATCGTTCCAAATGGAAATCTTTGAAAATATTGAATGAATGCCACCTAATCCAATACCACCTCTCATTCCTTTGCGACTCTTACCTACCACATTGTTAGTGTCAAACATATACACGCAGTAAAAAAGTACGAGTATCTCGCGCTTCGTAATCCTCACATTTTGAGCATCATTCCCGGGAAGCCATTATAAATTCTTTTTTTTTTTTGTGCTCTAGAGTTTTATTGATTAAATAATCGATATTGCGAGGCATTATTACATCCATCCAGAGGCTTCTCTTTCTGTATACAGAAGAACAAATGGAGTAGTAGTTGTCGTCCCCCTGCCCATCCAATTCTGATACACTACAATCTGTTACAGTGCACATTATCTACATACACTTTATGCTCTAAGGCAATACCGCCACATCATCATCATCATCATCGTCATTTCTATCGTCTCAAAGAGACGAAGGGCACATTAAAAGAAGAACCAGTACAAAACTTTCATTTTAGAAACTTGATACAGTTTTTTTTTTTTTTTTTTCTCTATAGTAGATACACTATATCCACCCCCTCTATCCTTAAAAATGAAATATCTAAAGTTTCTCTTGCTTACGCGAAAAAGACGATAACAAAATAAGAAAAAAAAAAAGGGAAAATACGAAAAATTCCATCACCACATCACTCTATTCCCCACCCATCGGTGATACCTATCCCCAACCATCTATCACTCTATCCCCTACCTCTCTCTCTACTCTATCGTCTCAACACCGCCGAATTTAACGTCCTTTATTTTTTTTGAAGTACAAGAGTAAGTTCCAAAGCAAAGCTCGACAGAATAAAAATGAAAACGAAAAAAAAGAAAAAAAGGAAAAATCGAAAACTGAAGAAAATCTCAAACCTTTGGAAAAATAAATCTCCCATCAGCATCAGCAGTTTGGCATTGGTGTCTTACCGACACAAAAATCGACTAGAGCTCCTCGTTGTAATGTGCCGCGATATCGAAAAGAAGACCCAAAAACTTATACTTGTGCACACCCTTACCCCGTCTATCAGGAATCCCGTGCCCGCTATACACAATTATAGATTTTTGCTGTAAGTGTAATGGCTGCCTGAGGGTAAGCCATCCTTCGCTCTATTCAAAAATACTAAAAAGAAAATCATTTCTTTGTAAAAACCCTTGGCAGCACTACCCAATGAAAAATCCACCCCAACTCCAACACCATCCTTCAATTTCCAACTATCTGCTAATGCTCTCTCATTCTAATTCAAGTCGTTCTTCGTTTTTCGTTTTTCTTTGTTAGTGCTGGTGATGGTTGCAGCTGGTAGTCGGTAGGGTAAAGGGGGTTATTTCTAATCTCATCCCTTACAGAAATGGGATCTCTTTTCAAAAAAGCATAAAAAGTGGAAAAGTAATAATAAATAGAAAAAGAAGAAGAAGAACTTTTGAATTTCATAATCGGGAATTTTTTTTTCTCTACCACCCCCCTCTCACCCTATCATTCCGTTCATTCCACCTCATCCGACCAATGACAAGCTACCACCCTTCTGCTTCTTTATCAACTAGTCAGTGCTTGTGCTTAGTTTTTGTAGCTACCCTTAAAAAATGAAATTTTTGGAAACTTGTCGGTCGGTTATGGGGGGTGGAAAGCGTATAGAAAAACTTGTTAACTGTATGAATGCGACAATTTTTTTTTTTTTTTTTTTTTTTTTCTTTTATTTGTTGGTCGTTGTTGTTGGGTACTTTACGTCGTTTTTCTTCACTCAATCAGGCAAAAGCAAGTAAGCCGAAGCAACCCTCTTTTCATAGAGAAGACAGAGGAAAACGACGACTAACGACTAACGACATAGAACTAGGCGGCGTAGTTACGGTGAAGGTGGTGGATTTTTTCGATTTTTTTAGATTTTTTTTTTTTTTCTACTCATTTTTATCTACCACCCATTACACTTTCCATCTTTAGTTTTGCGCTCTCTCTTACGGGCTAGAATTTTTGGAAAAAAAAAGAAAAGAAAAACGGTTTTCAGTGTTTTTTTTTTTTTTTAACGATAAAAAGCACCACTTCATCTCTTCTTCCTTTGTGAATCGCGCGCGCGAGGGAAAAAGCATTCGGCGGCGCCCAAAACTTTTTCTCTACGAACACAATCATCTCTCAATACTCTTGTACAATCCAACACTATAAAAGTTGGCAGGGTGAATTCGATGATTTGAGACCGAGGTTTTCGGTGGGTACTAGAACAAATGCAAAGGGGGAAGATGCAAAATAAAAAAACAAATAAATAAAGGAGGAAAATAAATCCTTCCTTCCACCTCATCGCTGTGCCACTTTCGCTGGTTCTACCGCTATTACTGCCATCTCTCTAATGGCAGGCATACAACACAGTATGTTATGTGATGGTGTACAGTTACGGATTCGCGATGCTATAAAAATATTTTTCATTCCTTCATTTTATGTATTTTATTTATTTTTTTCCTCCTTTTCACCACCTCTTTTCTTAAAATTTTTTTTTCTATTTTGTTTTACGCGACTTTCCGTGTGCCTTTCGTTTGCTATTCAGTTTTCCTTTTCATTTTTCTATTTTCACTAAAATTTTTTTCGCTCCAGCTAAAGAACAAAGTTTCCCGGAGTTCTACAGGAAACCTCTTTCAGGACCTTTTATTTGAAGGCAATGGCAACGTTAACCTTCAATCTACCCTCTGGTCAGCGGGATGGAGATGGAAGCCGTCATGGAAAAATGTTAGAAGAACTGCTCATGATATTCTGTTTGAATAGTGGTGGAGGTACCCGTACTCAAAAATTTTCTAAATCGGAAAACTAAAGAAATATAGGTAACAACGAGCTGTGCTTTGATTTATTTGATTGTTGAGGTTATGTACGTACGATCGTTGGAATATGCGTTGGTTGCTGGAAATGATACTCGGAGCGCGGTTTTAATGAAATTTCTTACAACAGGGTATCAATTCAATTTATTGTAGCAATTTCCTTCAAACGTTTTTTTTTTTTTCATTTGAAAATGTGAACAAATTGGAAGAGTCTCAAAGTGCTACAGAATCGAATTTTCCATCTTGAAAGCTAACAACAAGGTAATAATGCAAAAACAACTTCCACAATGTGCCCGAGAAAACAAGTTCATTAGAATACTGTCAAGTGGACTAAATTCATGCTATTGCACACCTCTACCTTGTTCTTCTGCACTTCAGATTTATTAGGCATTCACTATAAAAGATGTATGTATTGAGATACAGGTACGTTAGCGAACTCTTCTTTGATGAATCATAGAAACACGAGCGCTCCCCAGCAAAACTGACTTACTTATAACTGACGACGATTCACACATAAAGGGTAAATTTTCCAGCATATGTCTCCTAAAAGTCCACGCTCCTTAAGATGAGAAGGACGACCTTACCAAAAAATGCTTCTAAAAGCTCCTCGACAAAACCTACAAGCAATGCTCTAAATATGAGGTGAGAATTGTCGTTGGCGATTTTATTTGCCAAGTTAGACAAGAAAAGCACCTTTGGTAGTACAGTGAGCAAGTACAGCCTTTACTCTATTACTCCGGAAACAGACACCTTGATATCCGTGAAGGGACCCGTCTGACTCCCGATCAATAAAACGTTAATCAATTCGATCATATTCCGATCGATGCAAAGCACTCCTACAGCATTTTTGATGTCCGAACGTTCCGAGCAGCTAATATCGATTCGGACCATTATCTTGTTTAGGCCAAGCTACGGATGCGGATATTTGTAACAGTCCACTATAAGCCCAACGTCAACGAACCATTGTGAAAAAGTTCAACACCGAATCGTCCACTGGCATCACTTCCAAAAAAACAATCAGAAAGGCTACCTTTAATGTACTGGGTTTCAATCTGTCCCAACAAATGAACCCCTGGTTCGATGACGTATGCCCGCTGGCAAACTTGGAAAAACAACAAATACACATAGCCGCCCTGGCAAAAAAGAACGAGAGGGGCTCCCGAGTTTTACAAGCAGAATAGAAGCACGAGAAGCGCTCGATCGAGTTCTTAGAGAGGTGCTACCGCAAAAGTGAAGTTCGAACATTTTGCGACGAACATGCAGAAAAGCCCTCCATAGATTAAATTTTCACATTACGGCAGATCTTCAATCCAAATCAATACACATCACCTCTTCATCGATTTCAAAGCCCATTATGGCAGTATCTATAGAGGTGAACTATACAGATTCAGGTCTAATCTCGGGATCCCTTCCAAGCTCATTCGATTTTTCAGGATGAATATGGAGAAAACCGAAGCCTTCAATGTCAGAAAAGGACTTAAACAAGGCGATGAGATGTCTTAGTATTTTTTTGACATCGTTTCTGGACGAAACTTGCAAGTCAACTCCGTAGCCGTTAACATGGGAAAAAAGATGGGTTTAGCGGTCTTCAAAGGATAAATAAAGTGAGAAAGTGGGATACACAACAACGACACCTAGAATAAAACGTCTCGATAGCCACCTACAAATTTAAGGTAGTAAGCGAGTTTATCTACTCTGACAAAGACGCCAGCGCGAAAAAGATTCGATTTGGTTCTTTGGGCTAATAAGGCAATAGAGAGGGCTTTACTACCTCGGTCGAGCAACCAGGCCACCGATTATCTTAGTTATTTTTGGACACTGACGAAAGCGGATGAACTTTGGGAGAGTAACTTTGACGCATGTAATAATCGCGTTTGCATCAATAAATTATCGAATGGAGACGTTCCAACAGCGCAGGGAAAGCCAGGAAAGCGCAGGTAACTAACCTTGAACACATAGAGATCAGTATTTCGGCCGGAAAAGTTTTCGGCTCCTACCTAGAGGGACAACGAACGACGAGGAGAGAGGACCACTTCTTATTAGTAAGTACACACAAGTGGAAGGGGACTTCATCCAACATCACATGTGCAATTGAAGGCAACTGCCATAAAACCGGCTTAGCTGGAGAGGCATATTAGCTAAGATTTTAGTTCATCACGGATTTTAATGGGTTGAAAAAGTGCGTTATGAATTTCAGGTCAGAAAGTATTCGCCTATCTAAAAAGCGCTAACTGCAAAACGTCAGTCTTTTCATAGTATTTGCAAGCCTTCCCCCATAGAAACATTTTCGGTTTTTATTCCGTAAACAACATGGCAACAATGCGAAGAATTCGTGTTAATTTTGAACGTTATCATGTGCCTTCTGAAATGTGTGCGCGTAACATAATTAAGATATGAAGACTCCGAAACATGTCGAAAACTTCCCAAACATCTTCATACGTCATCGTTCTAAGAAGCTTGACCTCTTCACAGACACACTGTACCAAATTTTGACGAAAATTTGTTTCCACATGCGTATAAGTTTCAATTAATTCAACAACTCAAGCCCGCCGATCACCAGCAGGGCCGTACGTTTTTGGATTCGGTCCTGGAAAACATGAATGTTGACATTGACATTGCACCAAAGATTCAATACACGCCGAAGAAACTATAACGTTCAATGGAGCGCGCTACCGAGATATGATAAACAATTTTTTGTGGCCTGAGCTCGAGGATGCGGAAACGGACGACCTATACTTTCAACCGTATGGTCCTACGTGCCATACAAGGCGCGAAACAATTGAGTTATTGCGCACGAAGTGCGATTTAATACCGTCAGACTTCTTTCATTGGTGCTATGTGAAAAACAAGATTTAATCCAACGATCTGGAGACAATTCCAAATGGAAAATTCTTGAAGTTACAACCGCCGAAATAGAGCCACAATTATGTAAAAGAATGCGCCGAGGCGGTCATTTGAAAGGTATTGTGTTTCATAATTAAGGGGCACCTTAGTGTGACCGCCAAAAAAATGTGATTTTTGGGAATTTTTTTTTTAAAGAAAACTACTGCATTAAATATTTTTAAATTTAGAGGATATATAGTATTTATACACAAATAATGAATATACACTGAAATTGGACAAAATTAAATTTTCGGCAAGTTATTTACTATTTCCAAAGTCACAAAGAAAAAGGATTCTTCACTGCTGCAGTTATTGCGGCCTTCACCGCTGCTGAAATCAAAAACTAAAAAGAATTTATAAACTAGAAGGAATTGCCTACACAATGATCCACGATTGGAGAAAAAAAAATTTAAATTTAACGAAATGACAAAGTTTTGGAAAAAAAGTCGAATTTCGCCCGAAAAATTGATGATTTTTGCCGGCCAAGATTACATTTTTATTACAATGGAAAAACTGGAAAGATTGTATAGAGAAAGATATATAAAATCAATGCAATCGAATGATTTGTTTTCGAATTACAACTGCAGCAAATTTGAAAAATGTATTTTCGGGAAAAACAGGTTTCAAGATATAAAGTAATTCATGCTTTTTCGACTTCTGAGGCTGGAATCGGGAGAGAATTACTTTATTTCAACGCTAAACACAGAGATTGGGGAAATAATTTACCAAATACTAGAGGGAAATTACCACTCGATTGATGGGATCAGCATGATGTCATGTACAGACTCTCGGTTTTAAAGCGACATATAACCCGTCGTTTCCCAGAGGCGGGTCCTATTTTGATCTACTGCTATACGACAAACGTATACGAATGAAAGTTACGAATTTACAAACGCTAAGCTGTCTGCGCATATTCGTCTATGATAGCGACTTTCCAGGAAGTATACAAGGCCACTGATACCATTGGCCCTAATTATGACCTGGACAATCGCATATTGGTGCGCGACTTCAACTTTCGAAATGAAATAGAAAACTGGCAATCCGAGGGCTCTGGTTTCACCCGGTTCAGCGACGACAATATGGCAAAATAATGGCATTGCCAGAGAGGGTGACTTACTCCTGTTCATTTCGAAGGAAAAACTCCATGAGATCTTCGACACAATCAGGGCTAAGAAATCAGTGGGGACCGATGGTATTCCGAACATTGTTCTTTGACATTTTCCTCTAGAACCCTGTTTAATAATGCAATGAATAATGCACATTATCCAGCGCATTGGTAAGCGGCGGTGGTTCAACCTATCCCGAAAAAGCTAAAGTCTATATCCAATCCGGCGAATCTCCGGTCGATAAGTCTCTTTCCGAATATCAGTAAGGTGTTTGAAAAGGTAATCAATAGAGCTCTGAATAATTGGGTTGAGGTCAAACATATAATTCCGGATAATCAATTCGGTTTTAAGGCGGAACATGATATCTCACATGCCGCGTCTAAACTGATGACCGATATCAAATGGAATAAAGGCAAAAACCAATGTACTGGTGCCTGCCTTGTTGACTTGGAGAAGGCCTTCGACACCGTATGGTTAGAGGGTATTTTCTATAAGCTGACTAAGCTGGGGATCAGTAAGCCACTCTTGTACATTCTTTATAATATGGTATACTTACCAACAGGCAGTTCATCGTGAAAAATGGTGATGTGACTTCTGTTGGAATATTTCGAATTAAAAATGGTCTTCAGCAAGTCGCGTCAATTCGCCGATCCTATTCAACACTTGTACAAGCGACTTGATAGGTTCACTTCCCCATACTATTGCGTACACAGACGATTTGATAGCGTACAGAACAAGTCCAAGAATCGAGGTTATTAATACTCTATTGCAGCGTGACTTCAGATGTCGAAAACTATTCTCTTTAGGACGCCGTTGTCTGGAGCCTTTAGGGATACCAGAAAAAATGGGGGAAAGTTCTCGATCACTGGACAACACGGATAGCCTCTTGCCTGTCGAAAGGTAGTCAGAAAAGATTCGGATGTTTAAGAGGACTTGCTTTCGCTTGTACAGAACACCAGAGTTGGAGTATAATTTTTTTTATCCTAATGAGGTCCTTTACAACAGGGCGAACCTAAAACGAGTGGACAACTTCGTAATTAAGCTGACTCAAAGACACATTACAAGAGCAATGACCTCGACGAATAACCCAATATCTGGGGTTTACTACCCCAATTAGCTTTACCATATAGTAAACATTAATAAGTGAAATGTAAATAAAGTCGAAAGATATAGATATAAGAATTTAGAGTAGTTTAGAGTACCTGTGTGGGGCCAGTAAGTTAGTATAAGATTGTTAAGTTGCATTTAAGTATTGTTTTAAGTACTATATGTAAGAGTTAATAATTAATAAAATAAAAAAAAAAAACCGCTGAGCGGCTACTCTTTAGCAGGCTTTAACTCAAAAACTATTTGAGATATTCATTTGAAATTTTAGTATGTTATTTCAAAACGTATTTACTATCGAAAGTTTATTTTTTCAATATCTGCCACTAGATGTGCCACTTAAGCCTATCAGATATATTCCAACAATTGTTCGTTTCATTCAAAAACTGATAGCTCAGCTCTCATAGAATTGTAATAAATTTATATTTCTGTTATCATTTAAAGAGTTATTTAATTCATAACGCTTAAGAGTTCTCAATCCTGCTATAGATATGAACAATACAGAAAATAGGAAGAATCTGCCCCACATTGTCAAAGATTTAGCGGTTTGTAAGTATAGACGATGATGCTTGAAAGATGCTCGTATCTAAAAGTATCCCTAATCTCTGATATGTAACGATTATTCATGAATTAAGGATCTGACAACAAACCAGACAGGTAAGATGAGTTTCTCTCATTCATTTCATTTTAGAAGCTAATCTGACAAAGTGATTAACATTCAAAAAGTTCATATCTTCACCGGCTCACGTGCTGTGAGCGCAATCTTCTTTTAATCACGTAATTAGGATTGACTTAATTTCCTTTTGAATACTTTGAAAAACGACAGTGGGTACTAAAAATACATAAAAAGTCAAATATCCCATATGCAATAGCTGAAAGCACATGACGATCATCTGACAACAATACGTCACACCCACTGCTCATGTTGTGGACGGTAAACATAATGGCATCTCGTTGAAATTTAAAAAAAAAAAAAAAATATCAAAGATTCATTACCATTGTTTTGGCAGACAAAGTTTACCCATTCCAAAAAAAAGCTAATGACTACGTACGAGTACCAGTATACGTAAATGCTCACACATAAATCGACCACTTGAACTTCCATCACCTCTTCTTCGACATTGTCGGCTCCGACAGCGTCAGTTTTAGCACAGCAACAACGATATACTCGTACATAAAACTTAGAGACAGATCTTCTATAGATACTCTGTATCTGACTCATTGGACCGCCATTATTTCTATGTACATTGTGTATAAAGAGCATTCCCTCACTCTGGGCACGTCAATCTTGATCTTGTCTTCCCGAGCAGGTGCGATTTATCATCCAATTCACGCCATAACTGAAGCTGCCCAAAAATCTGCAGCTGTCAAGTACGATGAGACGGAACGATGACAATTCGTAGCACACAAGAGGAAAGCACAAAGCGAATAACAACTTCATGACATTTGTCATGATTAGCTGACTGACATATGCGAATACGAGTAAAATGTGACTGACAACGAAAGAGATGGAACTATGGAAATATGCATCTGTAGATACATTTAGAATGATCTGACAGTAGAACTGTCATCCTCATTTTTTCGTTATTTTTTGTATGTACGTTACATTCCCCATTAGACTGTACTTTCCAGGGTTCAATGTGTCAGTCGATGGGTCTTTGAACTGCCTAAACGACATTGCTTTGATCAAGGCCCCTTTGGGGATACAGTATTCGTCCATCGACATTTTCACACAGCTACTCGTATGAATAAACAAAAATTTGTGTGTGCCTAAAATGTGATGTGGTAGGTCGCGTTGGATAACGACTTGGCGTTGTTGCTGGATTTTTTTTTGTAGTCGATAAAGTAATTCACACGAATTTTGTCACCAATGTGCAATTGGCGATAAAAGGTTTCCTTTATGACTAGAATGTCAGAAGGGGTGGGCTTCGAAATATCGGCCATTCAACTCGAGTTTACAATTGTACCTAACTACAACTACATATGGCGGCTGACTGCCTTAGCCACTGTGTAAAGATATCAGTCTGCGTTCTAGAAATTGTTTACCTACGATACTGAAATCGTTTTGATGGACGAATTTGCAACCATCTATGTATAATTGCGGTTGTGTCAAGGTGACTTTTGTTCTATGTCGGCTAGTGCAAGTTTGTTTATCACAGTCAATCGATTGGGGTGCTATAAATTAATACATTTTTTGTAAGACTGATAAGGATGCCGTGCTGGTAGAAGTATGGTGACATCGAGGTTGATAGATAAGATTTAGTTAATCAAGCAAAAAAAAAAAATGATCTCGTTTCATTGAAGTGATTGCTCAACTTTATCTCGAGTGTAAACGGCATCAGTGGCTGGGTGGCTTTGAAATATTCAAGGCCTTCTTTGATTGCATGTATTTACTTATCAGGTATCTAATCATATCTATTGTGTAATTGAAATTGAATTTCATTATTAAATAGTGATGGATGGTACTTCGTTACTTCAATCTTAAGTTTCACAGGTAGCAGAATCCAAAACTATTTATTAGATAAAAGTCAATGATCTAAAAAAAACTTAGATCGTTTCTGGGGTTATCTAAGTTGGCACATTCTGTGGAAGGATTATTGTTCAAAGATACTGTTAGCAACAATATAAGAAGATACTCTTCAGAAGGCCTTCAGATAGAAACTTTTTTATTGGTGGGTTTGGTAAAATCGAAAGAAATTGTCGAAAGTTTACTGTCTTGGCAGCTTCATGGTGGAAAGATCCTTTCAATCGAAGTCCAAAAGATTAGGACATTCAAATTGACAATCATCTTAGTTTGACTTACCTGCCAGAAAGAAATATACACGGGAGAAGGGAGCATTTTCAGATGTCTTCTGCAAAACACTGCGAGTAACATGAAGACACCGAGGGCCAGCATGGAAAAACATATAATCAAGGACACATCTCACGGAATGGACACAATTGGAAATTTAACATTCTTGAGCTTTTAAGAAAATGGGGATATTAAAGATGACAAAGAAGTACCGAAAATGAATGTTTGGGTGCTGTAGAAATAGGGTAGGGACTGAGAGGAGTCAACCTTGGGATACCCAGTGTTGTAAATGTTTCTACACATCAATTGTGCCTACTTTACCTATAAGTGTTTACCATTGGGTACTGGACGATGTCCACCTTGACTCGACTTGCTAATTTTATAAGCGCGAGTGCTAACCAGCAGACAAAAATAACAGAACAATAAACGAAACAGCGGATGAATTCCCCAGATGGAATCAACAGTGAAATAAAGAAAATAAGATCTTATTCGGTCTACTGCAACATATTTGGAGCTCAGGCCGCTAAGGAATTCTGAAACTAAGTCAGGGTTTTCGTAAAGAGATGGCGGAGGATGAGCCCCTAATGGACCAACGGGAGCGCTCACATCCCCTAAGAGGTTACTGGCTTTGGTAGAACCGACTTCTCGTAGTGGGAAAAAAATCCAATTACGAAGCAACAATAAACCTCGGACATGGACAGATCTACTCTGTTGTAAACCCCTGCAAACGAAATAAGGACAACTACTAGCAGAACCTCTGGTTTGCTGCAAATCAGATAATTCCGCCATCCACTAAGGGCGATGGGATGGGCCAGGCAAAAAGAGGATGAAAACCTGCGACATCGATTACGATGATTGTAATCGATCGCAAAAGCAAAGCGCCTAATTGGATTCGGATTTTTTGTTGGAGGCAGACTTAGGAAAAAGCCTTGAATTTTCTTTACTCGTATATTGCTCATGTTTGTGACTGTGGCTTAAGTGGTAGTGTATTGGCTTCCCAATATGACGGTACGCGGTTAAATACTAGCCGTGCGCGAAAGACATTCACTTTTTCAGGCAACTAAAACCTCGTAAGATGAATTAGTCTCCCCAATAAATGTTGGATGCCACCTATGGAGCGAAATAACCACTCTCTCTCTCTCTCTCTATCCAATTTTCCAAAAAATTTGACACGTGTTCCAGCGTTTTAAGAGTAGTAAAACGCTCTTGATTATTGAGTTCCTTGAACAAAAAAAATTAAAAAAAAAGAAAAATATGACGACATCGAGTTGGCTTTTATGAACTCTTAGACAAGGCTTACGAGCAATTCGCTAGCTATGACATTAATTTTGCCCTCGGCGACCTTAATGGAAAGCTATATACACGGTTCCCGCATCTCGATATTCATAAGAGGATTTGTAGAACTCCTCATCAACCAGACTGACCACATTGCGATCGACGCAAGCCACATCTACTATACAGTACGAGGGGCAAACGTTGGCTCGGACTATTACGTATATTCAGAACTTCGCAAAGGCAAGCTATTACTATGAGGAAGTTTATCATCGGACGCCTATAATCACAAGAGATCGCCAAATACTTTTCCTTAATCCCTTAAGATATCCTGTGCCACCAGCATTAAGCATCGAATGCCAGTAGCAGCATTGCCAAAATGCCGCCTCTGGTGTGCTGGGTGATGCTCGGCTACCACAACGAAACATGTGGTTTGATAACGAGTGCCGGAAAGTACATGCAGCTTAGCTGGATGCATAGAAGGACGAGAGCTGTTCATGAGTAGAAGAGGAGAGACGAACATCGGCTTTTTAGGAGGAAAAAAAAGGAGCATGAGCGCGCGGCCGAGGAAATTGAGAGAAAAATATGTCATGGAAGATGAACATAAGAACATGGTAGTAGAGTCGCAATCGATGCAGAAGCTTTGAACATGGCTATTTTCTGAACTGTATAACGGCAGTGACCACCCGAACTGAATGAAGTATAGGTAGCCACAAACTCATCTGTAAAATATGGTCGGACGAAAGTATGCCCGATAAATGGAACATCAGAATTGTTTGTCCGATTCTCAAGAAAGATGACCCTCTGAACTGAACCAACTACAGAAATATCAGTCTTCTTCCTCCCACCATCGCCAACTTTCTTGCTACATTTTTTAAACAATCATTTGCCAATAACTGTTTTGTACCAGATGCCTCTTATTTTATTGCTAAATACCAAATTTCTCCTTTGGTCACTTTCTTTAAAATTTTCTGAAGAAAATTTACAAAAACTTAACCACCGTTGTTCATAAAAAAATGCTCTTCTAACCTTTCTCGCCCTCTTTTCTACCTACTTCGTCTATCCTTTACACAGGAGAACTTCCCAATATTTGGAAGATTATTTTTATGATTGCGATTCACAAAAAAAGAATCAAGGAATGAAGTATTTAAAAGCATTTTATACGAAGCCTTAAGCACCAATTGAAAGCCTTTTATTTCGCCTAAACAACATGGTTTTCAGAAAGGTAGATCAAATACCACAAATTTATTTAAATTCGTATCTTTTGGTCTTGCAATTTTAGAAAATATCAAAGAAATCGATGTTATCGCAACCGATTTGACTAAACTTTTTGATAAGAAATCTGATCAATTTATCACTATCAAATTGTCTGTTTTCGACTTTAAACCTCCTTTATTAAAATGGGTATCCACTTATCTGGTAAATAGATATTATGGTGCTCGGTTTAGATCTGTACTTTTATTTTCTCTGGGGCTCCACAAGGCAGAGGTTTTGGTCCCGTTTTCTTAATTTTGACTACTAACAATCTTGAGAGGGTCATTTAACACACTCTGTCCTTTAAGATGATGGGATAGCGCAAAAATTGTTAAAGCTGCTTTTTCTCCATCCTTTCCGATCGCTTTTCAATCTGGTGCCTCCGCCAAGTGCTTATCGCCAAATGTCAATCTAAACTTTTTCATGTAAATTCAACCCGTTTCCTTCGCGACTTTATTTTCTCTGTGGTTAACTTATTCCCCTGGTTCAATCTTTACAAGATCTTGGCATATTGTTCGACAGTGAGCTTTCGCATATCGATAAGATGATCCTTAAAACTTACTTATCACCATGCTTTTATTTAACGGTGGTCCAAAGAATAACACGTTTTTAACCAGATCTCTCTATATTATCTTTGTTTGTTTGTTCCCCTCGCCACAACTTCTCTATCAAGCGGTCGGTCCAAATTTTGATGATATGTACGGCGTTATTCCTGCAACAACGGCCTCGATCTCGTTCAAAGTGGACTTGACGTATCACGTGAGAAAATTGATGTCAATTGATGAATGGTCGTCGTGAATTGACACCCAGTCATTAAATTTCTCCTTCACAATTTCGGGTGTTGTGTAGCTTATATGTCATGTAACACCGTTTTGTTGGAACCACAGCTCGGATATATCAGTGGTGTCATGCTCTGACCACAGAAGGTTGGTTTACATCGCTCTATACTTGAGACCATTGACGGCAACGGTAAATAAGGACCGATAATGCCGCCTTACCAAAAGCCGCATCAAACAGTCAATCTTTGTGGGTTAAATGCTTGGCCGAACACTTTTAGATTATGTTCGCTCCAATAATGGCACTTTTTCTTGTTGACATAGCCGCTGAGTCAAAAACGGACCTCGTCCGAGAAGATGATTTTTTGGCAAAAATCCCGATCTCCGGCCAACATTTCCAACGTTAAATTTTTTAATTTTTCGACTTCGAAATACAATCGTATTTGGATGTAGGCCCAAATCTAACTGTAAAATAAGCCTGATTGACTCTTTGGCGATTCCCGATTCAGCTGATAAGCGCCGAATCGACATTTCTGTCTCTCTGGTTTGTGGCTTAAGATCCAAATGAGTGTATTAACGCTCAAACTTTTTCATGATGAAATGGCAAATTTTACTGAATATTTTGACAGCTCGATGTCATTAGTATTTTTGACAGCTGCTGAAACATAACAATTGAAAAAACTATCATTGCTAACTGATCAATGAACATATCTTCCTTAAACTTCGAAAAGTCAACTCATATCTCTCCGTTTTTGATTTCAACCTGAGCACCTCTCGTCTCAAACTAAGTTTGATCTACTATTTCCTTGGTTCCTAGCTCTTAAGTCTTGTTGGTAGTTTAGTCCTAGTAGTAGGCTTGTATTAAGCCAAATAAATGGAGACCTCACCAAATTAAATTGAATGTAGTTCAACACATTACATATTTCAACAGTTAACAGTATGCAGTCGATCAAATATCATAGTTACGATGAAATACTCGTATCTATGGTGTTTTCGGAGCCAATAGATAGATAGGTTTCAAAGGAGACTTACACGATGTTATCTGTTAAGTTTCGTACCTTCCATTTGGATGCTTGCTCTGAGTAAATCCGTCTACAATTGTTCTTTCTTTATTTTTAGTTTATTTCACTTATTTCTCATTAAAAACTTAACAATTTGTGTACTCATATGAGTTCCTGCGGCTTTCCTACAGAAGATTGTATTGAATAACAAAGTAAGATATGGTTAGAAAGCAATCTGCTCCTACCCAAAATTCTATTTCTGGGTCCTTCTTACACAATTAATTTAACTGCATATTGTGGGTAACATTTACCTAATCTTATTAAAAAATGAGAAAATATAATAGTCCAATAAATATTTTTTTATTTTCTATAAATAGATCGTCACCCCCCATTCTTAGGTTAACTGCCTCATCCCGAATTTGTGTGTTCGAAAGGCAAACGAAATTCATCATCTCCTACGCACAAGTGACATACTCGAATTATCTTTTGCTCTAATAAGCCTGTGCTGTATCTTGTTAATTTATTTTCATTTATGTTTTTGTTTATTTTTGTATTTTGCCTGCCAAAGAAGAGTATAAGAAAAAAATCAAAAAAAAAAGGCAAGCAAAAATAATAAAAATAAAAAAGTCAACAGCAAACAGCAAACAAAATTCATTTTTATCGGCCATTTGCTTTCTATATTTTGTTCGTAGATCGCTTAATTTGGACGGTCATTGACACCCGAAACGAAACTCAAAAAATTACAGAATACGTCCTACGTTCTGCATACAATATTGTGCATACGGATACATAGAGAGGAATAAGTGTTCTCGTACTATAGGTTGAGTGAGAGTTCTTTCGTTTTTTCGAAAGCTCCAAAAGAGATGACGTGAGACCCTACTCTCTGTTTGGTCACAACCACAAATATGCTTAGAATGTGCCTTGGTGTATCTTAATTCTATGTAGACCCTGGAGCTCGTGTTCGAAGATTGTCATTCTCTGGAGAGGTTCTTCTAAATATGAAAAATTGGAGGGACGACCGACTACTATGACAGAGTCAATTACGGCCAACAAAGAAGATTCATTAGATGCGCTTGCAGTTTTTTCGTCTTTTTGTCCCTGGATTTTGGTTAGAGTTCACTATGTTATAGTCTTGCTATTGACCAAGTGCAGGAGGAGAAAGGGCAGTTCACATTGTATACAAGTTTTTTTTTTTGGTGGGGGGGATATGCTTATGTACCCTCCTCGTAGGCACACACTGATGCATGTATCTACCTACACCAAAAATCTAGAAAAACCGGATGCAAGGTTCAGTGCCTTCCTGTGGTAGAATAACAAAAAAAAAAAAAATGAGAACCAAAATACAAAACATCGTCATTTAGAAGGATTTCTTTTCGGGGCTTATGCAGCCGAAAATTTCGTCGACCATGCAACAAGTTTTTGTGCGCTTTGTTTTGGTTTTTGGGTTTTGAGGATTTTTTTTTTTTTTTTTTGGTGTTACTCGAATGCAAGTCGTTTGTTATCCTACCCCCATGAACCATGCACGATACACTGTCGCCGTCGTCATGTGTTGTTGGAAATGTGTTAGTTGGTGTTAGGTTTTATTATGCTGAAGGGAAATAGATAAGTTCTTGGATGGAACGTGGTAGTAAAGGGAAGTCGTTAAAGAGGCTTAACCATTCTGGAACCCTTTGCTCATTTGAAAAGGAAAGGAAGTGGTTGGGTGTCTATTGCAATAGCAGTTATAGGGATTCGTTGAGATTTGAATTCATGGTCGAGATTGTAGTGCTTGGTGTGAAACTGGTAAAAAATAAGCTATTTTAGGACTTCCAAACGGATGTGGGACACGAATGTGCAACTTTGTGCAATTTTTTCATACCAAACAGAAATCAAAACATTCTAAGTCCTTCCACACCATATCTACACACTGTTGCCCTTCAAATTGACTTTAAAATCGTCAGCAACTTTCTACAATTAGGTGCCTGTAACAATGAGTCAAATGAGTCAAACTGATTCTTGTTTAAGCCTTGATTGTCATGCAATTCCGAATGTCACTAAAGAAATGAATACAAGTATCTGCTCCACCTTATCAGGATGTGAATTTAATGGCTTCATTCGTGGTTATCATATTAATCACAGGTTACCTACTGTTGCAATGGGATAGCAGTTTTACCATTAATACATTGCAATACACGTTTATTCGAGGAACAGCTTGTTCAATAACAGATTTGATATCTGACTTCAGGATCGCAACAATGATATTTTCAGACCACATGTACATATCAAACACAACATCCGTTGAAAAAAATGCACAGTCACTTACATTTGTACCAAAGCCGATCTGAAAAGACAGCCTACTTTCTTTAAGAGAAATCTAAACGAAGCACTTACGAATTTGAAAGTATCAAACAGACCAAATCATTGATTTCGGTAACGTTGCTCTCATGGTCACCTTTGAAAAAATACGGGCCAATGATTCCGCCAGACCATAAACCGCATCAAACAGCTCATTTTTCCGGGTGTATTGACAGATCTTGTATTGCCTGAGGTTGCTCATCGGACCAAACAGAGCAGGTTTGTTTATTAACATACCTATTTAACCAGAAATGAGCTTCGTCGCTGAACTCAATTTTTCTATAAAAAAGCGGATCTTCCTCCGGCTTTGTAAGGCCCACTCACCGAAAATTCGACGTTATGACAGGTCGTTCGACTTTATTTCTTGCACGAGCTATATTTTGTAAGGTTTTTGACCAAGATCCTTGCATAAAATATTTCACGTAGCCGAGTAGATAGGTAGGTAAAAGTGGCAGTTGGAAAGACTAACCCATTTAGGCCTATTGGCCCATTGTGATGCCGTGTGGATCTGTGATCCTCTTACTCATGAAACTAATTTGAGCATATGATGAAGCGTAGACTATACACGTCTATATTTTTTAGATAGTTGTTTAGAAGTCATTGTTTTAGAAGGCTCCTAAGTGAGTTTTCTTCTCTGGAAGAGAGCTGTATATGTATAGAGTATGTGGAGAGTTGTTTCCTCTTCCTCCTCGTCCATGCAGTTCTACAGAAATTTTTTGCAAGAGCGCCAAGCCTTCTTGCAGTGTCAAATTTTGAAACCTATGATGTCGCTGAGATGTTTTCTATTTAGAAAAATCAGACTCTTAGAGTGATTTAGTTCCAGCTTTGACCAGATCTGCTAGACGTGTTGGTCCAACAGTCCACATAAAGTCTGTTTTTTTATTAGCATCCAGCTTAAATATTGATTTGCACGTAACGATTGGTATATCTATGTTATCCTTTTCCGGGAGAATAGGTAGAGTTCTTCCAATATTGGCGAGTTCGTCAGCTCTACCCAACAATAGTGAAGGTTGAATTGCTCTGCCATCTCCGTAAGAGATGATCGGCATTAAAGGCCGATTTAAGAATTTAATGAGATATCCTTTGCAGATAACACGTTTTTCTTCAGCCAAGACAAAGCTTCTTTAATCGCCAAAATTTCCGCCTGGCACACGCTACAGTGATTTGTAAGACGGAAGGAGAGTCTTAAATTGAGCTTATCTGAGAAAATACTATCACCAACCCCGTTATCGATTTTAGATCCATCTGTGTAAAAGTGGATTGAGTTGTCCTTCATGAAAGCGTCTTCCTCTTGAATGATCTAAATGGGAAGCTTTCATGAAAGTCTTTCCCAAACCAAATTTCGGGATATAGTGTAATCGATGTTCTCTGTGAGGATTCCTAATACATTAGTCGCGTTAGACCTGTTATGTGAAACAGAATATCTAATGCCGCGGAGGGAGTAGAACGTTTAGTTTTCATTGTTTAAAGTCGTTCAGCAGACAATAACCCATTAGTTGAGTATCGGCATTATGACCGAAATGTATAGCCAGTGGGTTATGTGATGTTCAAGGCCCCATTTGTTCCCAATGGCTTTTTTGCAAGATAATGAAGCTACTGTAGCTTTCTTGACTCTTTCTTAAAGGTTAGGTTTTCCAGTTTAGTTTCTTGTCAAAAATGAGACCCAGATATTTTCGGAAAGACTAAACCGGTACCATTTATTGAAGGAGGTATATGATTGGAATTTTATAATTCCTGGAAAAGAGGACAAGATTAGTTTTATGGGGGTTTATTCCCAATTCACTGCGATCCGCCCGACGGTTTAATCTGTTAAGATTAATATGAAGGAGTTATTTGATGGTGTTAAGATGCTTACCTTAGAGGGCTATAGCAACGTCATCTGCATAGGCAATCACCCTCCTATCTCCTACTTCCAGATATATTTACAAATCATTAACCATTAAGTTCAAGAGAAGGGGAGAAAGGACATCGCCTTGTGACGTACCTCTGCTGATACATCTTTTAGCAGAAATCCCACCCAGATTGGGGCTGCTTATCCTGCTATTTAGCATAAGCCTGATCAACTCGCCAAGCGAGTTGTCTACTTGCAGATTTGATTTCGGATGTGTTAATGTTATAAAAGGCGCTCTCTATGTCCAGGAATGCAACCATTGTATACTCTATATATTGTAGGGATCATGTGGCTAGTTAGTGTATACAGGGCCGTTTCCACCGACTTTCCTTTACAGCAGGCATGTTAAGCTGTTGACAAAACTTTAAGATCAATTTTAGCTCCTATATAGATGTTAATCAGTCATTTTAAAGTTTGTTGAAAGAAAGATGATAGACTTATAGTTCTAAGGTCATTTGGGATAACATGAGAGCATTTTCCGGCTTTAGGATTGAAAACTACATTGACTTCTCTCAATGACAGTGGAATGTGGATCATTTCTACACAGCTCCTTATGATATTCTCTAGCGTAGGCAGGTTAATATCTGAGGACCTTTTTAGTTCGGCAGGTATTATACCGCCCGGATCTGCAGACTTGTATGATTTGAAGCTATGCAGCGCCCAAAGCAGTTTATCTTTTGTAATCAGACCATAAATTTTGATCACGGTTGCAGTAGTCTTCTTTGGGTTGCTGGAAACTTGGTCTCCAGTAGTAAGTTGAGTGCTACATCACTTGAGGTTGTCCAAAAGCCATCGGTTTTTTTTTCAAACAACTAGGCATCATATGATTTGTAGAGAGGACTTTTATTATTCGCGATGCCTCAGAGATTTCTGTAATTTTGTCACAGAATTATCTCCAGAATTGTCGTTTTGCTTTTCTCAGTTATTTTTATATATGTTGAGGTATTCTTTGTATGAGTTATCGTCAATCACATCTCCTATGCTTTTTGCTGGGTTGAAAAGTTTTCTGAAAATGTTTCTAAGCGGTTCCAGTGCGGGTTGGCTCTAGGTTGATTGAGACGCGGATGAAATCCCTGACTTTCAAGTCGAGGTAGTTGGTGTCACGCAAGCGATTTAAGATTTTAGAGGATAGTGTTTCTGACAGAATTCGTTTGTGTTTTGGCCAAATAATTTTCGTTTAGTTCCGGAATGCTGGTTGACTAGAAGGAGCATCACTCAGGTTGAATCGGATATATCTGTGGTCTGAAAATGAGTGTTCAGACGATACTATCCACTTCATTAGCGTTTGAGTGATATTGTCTGAGACAAGAGTGATACCTAGCACTTCCAGGAATTTTTATTTCTTAAAAACAATATACCTTCGTATATTTTACCTGAAGAAAAGAACACAAAAAAATTACTGAATAGGCGTTGTTGAATTTATAACACTGCTCTTTTAGCGGTGTCTCGTAAAGCCAATATGAACTCGATAGGTTAAATAATCGTGGGGCACCAAATAGCGTAGGCAATAAGTTTTTTGCTCCCTTTAAGGGACCAGGAACGGACAAGATTATACCGGTGCAAGAGTCTGTGGAAATCGTTATTACAAGGCTCAAGTTTAAATGCATGCAATTTTCGTCGCTAAAAAAGGAAAAGCAAGTCCCTCGTCTTCAAAGGGTTGTGGACCTATCAATTCTATCCTCTTTCAAGAATAAGATTCTGGGCCAGATATGTATGCAAATAAAGTTGCGGCCAACATAAGTTTTATGCAGATCGCTAAATTCGGCACTTCATAGGGTAGTATCAACGAAAAAGAGACCCTTTCAGCTAAAGAAATTAAACATAGAAGATCGACATCGAATATCGCAACTGATTTGATGAAATCGAATAAGAATAACTAGTATCCAATATGTGATATAATTTGGACTGTAATTCAACTCTACACAAAAACTTTGGAAAATGCAATCCTTAGAAATGCCTCTATTTTGATAGTGATGTCGTTAATTTGATCTGATGACGACACCATCATTTTATGGGGCAAATTATTGTCAATTTTAAGCGAAAGGCTTTATCATGCACCACAATTTGTGGCAAACTGGGCATCCAACACAAGATAAATCCCCAATTTCAAACCTGCAAGGTCAATTTGAGCTTGGACTATGTCTACATAATTTCTAGGTGCGGTTATAGATTTCAGACTGAACTGGAAAATTATAGAGGGGCATACAAAAAAGGTTATTTTAGACTTGGGTAGTCTGCATATTGGTTTAGTATGGTGGTTGTAGACAATTATATTACCATTCTGTGCAAAAGCACAGTAATTCCTTTAATTTTATCAAGATGCAGAAGATGGCCTGCATCAATCAGGGCTCCATCCACAGTGGCATTGGAAACCAAGGTCAGTTTCTGTTTTAATACCGCAGCTACTATGATTTTTTAGGAGGATTTTTAACCTCACTGTTAGGTCAATTGCAGTTAAGGCTCTGGCATTCGTTGGTATCACATTAAGGATTGTGATAATCAGCTGAAATTTTCTGAATGAGATATCAAGTGCCAATATGGCGACCCTATACTCGATACCAGGGCGCATGGATATCCCTGGTAATAAGAGAGCGTACAAGTGGCTTATAAAATGGCTGTATAATTTACTGACATTTCTTTTCGTCAAAATTGCTTAAGCTTGGTCAAAAGATGCATCATGAGGGCTATCAGTTGAGTGTGTATACAGGGGTGTGCAACTTGATCCATTGGGTTGTTCAATAAGTTTTGTGGTTTTTTAAGTGTTAAAGTTAAACACACATTTTTGGTATAAAAGATTACTTTAATTCATCAGATATTTTCCATCATGTTATATTGCTTTCTTCCAATATTCCGGAAAAGACATGATGCCTCTTTTGTAAAAGTCAGCAGACTTATGGGGAAATGGTTTCCAGGTGCATTTTGATCTCATCTTCGGACTTGAATTGCCTTTTGAATCAAATTGTTCTGAAGAGAGCGGAAAATATGATCGCCAGAAGGCGCTGAATGACTTCCCTGCCAAATGAATTCAGCTTTTGTTTTTTCACTAAATTTGATTGTGGTATAGCGTTGTCATGATGAAAAACAACCCCATCCCTCTTCGCCAACTCTGGTCGTTTTCCTTCTACGGCTGCTTAAAAGTATCAAGCTGAGAACAATATTTAAGTAAAGGTCAATAAGTAAGTAAAAGCCACCTCGCCACCTTATTTACCGACCGATTGCGGTGTTTCACCACGAGTGCACCATGACTTCTTACGCTGAATTTTGTTATACGCCATCCATTTTTCGTCTTTCGTAACCACTATTTTCAGGAAAGCTTCAAGCGAGTTCCATCTTACCAAAGACTCACAGACCATTATGCGACCCATAATGTTTTTTTCATTGAGATCGTGAGGAACCTAAACGCCCACCTTTTCCGACATTCCATGCCTTTTCAGTCAGCGATATTAAACCTCCGAGCGAACTCCCGTGTGGTCAAATGCCTGTCAACGGTAACTGCAGCCAAGATTTGATTGTCGTCTGAAGTGGGTGGACGTCCATATCGAACAGCATCAGCAAGGTCTGTATTTCCTGCATAAAAGCGTATAAGCCAAAGCTGACAAGTGTCAGCGCTTATAGCGGAATATCCATACACGTTGCAAAACTCCGGTTGCGCCTCGGTCGCATTAAATATGCCGAAAATGTGGTTTTCTATCCTATCCTATTCATAACGGTGTACACGGAGATTTTCTGAACCGAAAAACACTACTTCCAAGAAAAAAAACCGCAGAACTTTTTGAGCAACCCAATAGGTGTTGTCCTTATATGACATATACCAAGTGTACCGGTATGAAGTGAGCGTTATTTTTGTGAAAAGAAAACACTAATTTTTAATGGGAAAGTAAAAAACATTTTATTCAAAGTACTAGATGGGGAAAAAGTAACCTCCTTGGGAATGGACAAAAAACTTTGTTTAAATGTTTTTTTTATTTTATTCAATATAGTCTTCTTTTAGTTTGATGCACTTATTCCAGCGATTTTCCAACTTCTTGATCCCGTCCGAAAAGTAATTTTCCGGAAGGTCTGCAAAATATTGTACTCCTCCATGGCGTCGATGATGTGACGAGTGAACTGAATTTTTTATTGATGAGCCATCTTTTGAGGTTTGGGAAGAGATAAGCGTCCAAAGGACCCAAATTGAGCGAATACTGTGGATACGACAGCAATTGGAGGCATAAGTCCTTGATTTTAGCCGTGGTTGCGATGCTCTTGTGCGTCAGTTCATTATCTTGCTGCCATTTTGCAGCGATTTCGACCTTTAATCGCTCCAAAAATGCACAGTAATACTCATTGTTGATGGTTTTTTCCTTTTTTGAGTTAGTCCACGAAGAGTATGCCATGACAATCCCAGAAAACCGACGCCATAACCTTTCCGACCCATCGAGCCTCCCCCGGCCGCTTTGGAGCAATTGTGCCGGCTTCAGTCCATTGCCGGGCACTCGTTCTGTTCTCTGGTGTTCAACAGTTACCAATTGATGCCAAAAGTCCAAACACTCTTTCGAAGTGCTCTCGCGTTCGTATTTTTGGTCAGGAATGAGTATGCGCGGCACCCAGCGGCAGGATAACTTTTTCATATGCAGAATATTGCCTAAAATATGGCTTGTGCACTCAGTACTAATATTTTTGGTATCTGCTAGCTCGCGCACCTTCACTTTCCGGTCAGCCAACGCCATTTCATGTATTTTTTTTTTTTTTTTGACATAGTCCTCTGTAAACGCATCGGAGGGCCTGCCGCTACGGACTTGATCGGTAGTGGAGTTGCGGCCACCACGAAACTCTCGAAACTAATATTTGACGGTGTAATCTGACGGAGCATTAGCTCCATAATATTTATCCAACTTTTCTTTTGTTTATTTCGCCGTTTTGCCTCTCAAAAAATAATGTTTTATGAGAGAACGAAAATCGTTTTTGTCCATACTCAACGTGATGCCAAACACGTCAACAACATACAGCTTTCAAAACAAAACTAAAGACAGTATCGCACTAAAATTTGGCATATCTGCCTAAATATGAACGGACTTCAAGGCACCATAACCTTTTTTGCAGTAGTAGCGCATTCTGGCGGTCAAGGAGGTTACTTTTCACTTCAGCTGGTATTGACCATTGCTAGCTACACATTTTTCCCATCTTTCAGGCAATTTATGGATTCCACTCCAATAAAACTGTTCCTTTTTTGAAACAAACCAAAAAGTCACCCAATTTTCGATTTGCTTGTAGGATTCGAAGTGCTGATGCTAATGCGTCTCCCATCGATGAAAACAAATGGTAGTCGGAAGGATCCAAGTCTGGTGAATACGGCAGGTGGGGTAGTAGCTCCCAGCCAAGTGCTTTGGTTGTATCCTGAACCAGTTTTGCTTTGTGTGCAGGTGCATTGCCATGGAGCAAAATTACCTTGCCGTGTCTTCTGGCACATTCTGGTCTTTTTTCGATCAATGCATGGTTCAAATTGATCATTTGTTGTAGGTAGCGATCTGTATTAACGGTTCCACCAGGTTTCAGGAGCTCGTGGTACACCACACCTTTCTGGCCCCACCAGACACACAGCATTGTCTTCTTGCCGAATCGATCTGGTTTTGCATTTGAAGTTGATGGTTGTCCCGGATTAACCCATGATTTTTTCCGTTTAGGATTCGCCAGTAACGATTCGATGCAAAACCGATTTTTTATCGGGTCTTTGAAGCAAAATTTCACAAGTGGTTTTTCGGTTTTCCGTCTGTCTTTCATTCAATTCGTGTCTCACCCATTTTCCAGGCATTTGGATCTTTCCCACAGGTTTTAAACGGTTAGAAATTGTTTGTTGTGTAACATTTAACATTTCTGCCATTTGTTTCTAACTTAAAGTGTCATCTTCATCCAATATTGTTTGCAATTCAGCGTCTTCAAACTTTTTTCGTGGTCTTCCACGTTCTTCATTTCTTACATAAAAATCGTTATCTCTGCGCCGTTGAGACCATCTTTTGCATGTTGCTTCTGATAGAGCATAATCACCATATGCCTCGACAAGCATTCGATGCGACTCTCTGCAGCACTTTTCTTCAAATGAAAACAAAAAGCTAATGCTTTCCTCAAGTCATCATTTTCAGGTACAAAATTCGACATTTTTAACACGATTAAAAAATATGATGTTGTTAGCTCAATGACTTGATGTATACTTAATATGTTTGGCAGATGTCATAGCAACCAAAAAAAAAAAAAAAAAAAATTAAGGGCCGTTAACAATAAATGTTCCCTATCGAGACATTTGTATTTTGGCACTCACTTTATACCGGTACACCTGGTACTGGTGATTCTAATCTGGGGTAATCATTGAGTACTGCACCATTGGCATTCGTACATACACGCTTTCCGTTTGGGTTTGCACTACAGCAGAGAGTTAAGAACGACTACGACAGGGATGAAGGAGATATTGACTTTGTCCATCATCGTTTGGATGGCAATTTTGGTTTTTTCCGAGAGTAGAATAAGGCCTTTTAGTAGCTACTTCTTTATCGATCTAAAGGACGTACGTAACATTAAACTAAGACATACTACCGTATGCGCATAATGAACACTCTGCTGAACTGAAGCATATGTTGACTTACCTATGTATTTGATGCACTACATACTCTAAGTCTTTACAGATAGACGTTGTTAGCGGAAGCCAGAGAGCTTCTTCTATCGATAGGTATCATACCAATGTTTTTATCTACCGCGCCCCGGAAATTGGTCAGACTTTTGACAAAACAATATGTCTTATCGATGTTTTCGAAAAAAAATTTCGGTAACGAAAGAGAATACCCACCCTAAATTCTATGTTTGGGATAAGTATTTTGTTATAATGAGTCATAAGGCCGAAAAATGCGCCATAAAATTTCCCAAATTTAACCTTTGAAAATAAATTGAAACAAACGATTATCGCAATTTTCTAAAGTTGACGTCAAAAATGAGGCACTCGAAATTAGCTGAAATAAAAAACTTGAATCGAGCGTCTACCGTCTGCCCATCTAAAAATATATCACATATGTATACCTATGAGTATATAAACATTCAGAGAGATAAATATCTTTTCACTATTTGACTTGTGGAAGTCTTTTCAATAAAATATACAAATATTTGCTTACACACAAAAATTCATTCTTTTGGCATTCATCTGTTAATTATTTCAACAGTTCAACTGTTTTACAAAAGACAACAAAATAAATATTCAAAAATGAAACGAATAGATATTGACATTTTTTTTTTTTTGTTTTTGTGCGAAAATGTAAGACAAGAGATACATACTCGTATAGGGAAATTCCGGTGAATGTATGAAGTGGGACATCAACGATAAGATTAATTAACTTTCACACCTAGATTACGAAAGTTGTTGTTTCAAAAATACTTTATAGAACCTTTCGGGATATTGATTAGCTCACGGGAATTACAACGACTCCGTGGCGCAACGGTAGCGCGTCTGACTCCAGATCAGAAGGTTGCGTGTTCAAATCACGTCGGGGTCATTCCAGAGTTGAATTTTTTTTTATTAATTCTTTTATTCAAATATCGTTTATGTGTTCCCAGCACGTATGATATATTTATAAATAGACAACAGAGAAAATAGTAAAAATAAGCTTTTCCACTATGCATATACATATTGTTTTCCACTATCTTCCGCATAAAACCAGGTGGATGAAAGTTATTTTCCGAGAAAAGATTCTCTTCCGAAGGACTCAAGAGACGTTGCATATTCTCCTAAATAATTAGGTCCTGCTAAAAGGTGTAGATGTATTGACCTTGTCAAGAATTACTGAAAATATACGACATTCAAACGAATTTCTTAAATGGGTATTATACGGTATTTCCATCCTTCTTGCAGGGATAATTCAGCAGAAGATGACTTCATCTTTTAATCCAATTGAACTTGGACA
Source organism: Volucella inanis (assembly GCA_907269105.1). Classification (NCBI taxonomy): domain Eukaryota; kingdom Metazoa; phylum Arthropoda; class Insecta; order Diptera; family Syrphidae; genus Volucella; species Volucella inanis. The sequence goes on along the minus strand of OU026156.1, from coordinate 13,516,142 downwards.
TAAGAAGAGGACACCAAAAATGTTCGTTCTTAGCCACAAAAGCTAGTTAATTTCAAAGACGTTTATCCTGTTTGTAAATAAATAATTATTGCGCAGTTAATTACCTGATATTTTATAGATATTTCGGCGTACACAAGATTAGGCTCTGTTAAAACAAAGTTTGGATTCAACAGATGGCACACAAGATCGTCGCACAGACTTAACGTCGCCATTAGGTTAACTTTTCGATCATGGTTGCGATTCGATATTAACGAAATTTGTAGCACTTTTAGTGTGTATGGTATATCATGGCAATTAGGTCAGTAACCAAACTGGTTATTCCCCCAGTGTTTCTTTGCCATAAGACTATTCTGTTGTGCTCATTGGCAAATGTATGTCTCAGGTACTATACATTGAGTTTCGTTTAAATCAATGTTACCGAGGCTCAAATCACCAGTATGGGTATTCATATAATTTCGGCGATTTTTGGCCCTTTAATTTGGGTGGCCAAGGTGTTTAATATTGAGATATTGTCAGCACTGTCGCTAGTGACGATTATTTGTGGTCTATTATCGTCATCATATATATTTTCAGTAATTTTGGCAGGCGGTGTTGGAAAGAATGCGTCCACAGTTGCAGGCATAAGTCGTATTGCCCACCTTTATCATTGCACTAAAATCACCGGAACATTATTTTGAGCAACATTCATCATTGTATATTCTTGTCTTTGGAATCGTCACTGCTAAAGTGACTAATATGACAAAAGTAAAATGGAGTAACTAGACTGGTCACAATTAGGACCTGCGTTACTTCTCCTTAATCAATATTTTAATTGTGTTGTGCCAGAAATTTGACTGCTTTGGTTTATACTTATCTGGGGTTCAGAGGATCTTATGAGATATTGTGCGCAGGTCTGTTTGGAGATTTGCGAACACCTACACATTCGTTTGTTTAAAATCCCCTACCCATCAAAGTGTCAAGGTACAAATCCGATGCAGTCAAGTTAAAAGCAACTATCGGGTTTTCCAACAACGACTTGACAATTTATTTTTTTTTTTTTTAAATAAAAAATAGTTTTTGAGATATTTCAAAAACTATATTATTGGTTTAAAGTACAGTCAAAACATTTAGGAATGGAACTCGACTTCGTTCATATGGCCATCGCTGGCACGTTTGCAGCAGTCGATTCGTTCGACCCAATTTTCAACGACTAGGCTACACATTTCGGCCGAAACGGTCGCTATTTCGCGTTCAATGTTGGCTCTGAGCTCTTCCAACGTCGTCGGCGTGTTGGCATAAACCAATGACTTAACTTAGCCCCAAAGAAAATAGTCAAGCGGCGTTAAATCGCACGAACGAGGCAGCCAATCGACTGGCTCATGTCTTGAGATAACACGCTCACCATACTTACTCTTCAATAAATCGATTGTAGCGTGTGCTGTATGGCTTGTGGCACCATTCTGTTGAAACCACATGTCGTCCAAGTCCATATCTTCCAACTCGGGCCAAAAATAATCGGTGATCATGGCGCGATAACGCTGACCATTCACAGGAACGTGACGATCGTTATAGTCGACGAAAAAATATGGCTCAATAGATCCGCCGGCATACAAACCGCACCAAACAGTTATTTTTTGTGGAAAAAGTGGTGATTCGTGAAGCACATGTGGTCACCCGACCAATAATTATTGACGAACCCATTGAGCCAAAAATGAGCTTCGTCACTGAAGATGATTTTGCGATGAAATTCATCATCTTGGCGCATCTTCTCAAGAACCCAATCGGAGAACGTACGTCGTTTCAAATGGTTCATCGGCTTCAATTCTTGAGTCAGCTTGATCTTGTATGGGTGTAAGCCAAGATCCTTACGCAAAATACGCCATAATGTGGTCTGAGCGATGCCCAATTCTTGAGAACGCCTTTGAATTGACTGATTTGGGTCGTTTGCTACGGACGTCTGAACGGCAGCGATATCTTCGACCCTTCGACCAACCCATTGTCTCACTGACATGCCGACATCACACAACGATTATGTAGACTCAAATTTTTGCACTAAACTTGTTATTGCCTGTCTACTAGGGCGAGAATTACGACCGAAAATTGAAGTTAACGCTCTTAAAGTTGCAGTCACCGACCCCGAATATCTGTAGAAAATTTTTATAATTGAGTTTTTGATTAAATATTGAGTTTACTGAATAAATTGACAGTGACAGTTTGATGATTAGTGAAAGAGTGCGTTCACAAATTAAATTCAAAGTTGTCAAGTCCCTATTGGAAAACTCTTTACAACACAGTAGCAGCACTACTCACTAGGGTCTACTACCAGACTTCATGACAATAAGTTTGTTTCTTGCAACTGCAGGGTATGTGGAAAAATAAAAATTACCAGACCATCACCAATGATGATCTCAAATGGCAAAAGAACATCAATTTCTTATTCTTACAAAAAAGAAGTGACATCTGAAACGGCGACTACCGCAGAGACAAGAAGTAATCTAAATTTTGATGGCAAAAAGTCTTGAGAATTTGGCACGTAAACAAAAATATTGTAGCAATCTTCACAGAAGAAATAGACAATGCTTGCAAAGAATGTTTTTGCTCGACAAAACATAGGAGCAATAATCTAAGAATGACGTTAAAATCGTTTTAGCTGATTTAAACGCCAAAATGGTAAAAGAACCCTTCCTTGGTAGGATATCTCGGAAGACACAGCTTGCACATCACCACAGACTTAGACTTATTGACCTCGTAAAGGCCAAAATAACACTGTTGCTAACTAACAGCTTCTCTATCACAACATGCACAGTAGATGATCATAAAACAGTGAACCAAATTGATCACATAGCGATCAGCTCTGATCCGCTCCGATTATTCCCATGCGGACTCGGACTGCTAATAGCCGCAGCCGCGGATTTCCCAGACACCTCAACAAGAGAAAAATACTTTGATAATGTTGGAACCGATCAAACATCATTCTTCAATCCCTTGACAGTGACATAGAGGTCAAGAAAGCATTAGAAATGCTAGGTTTCACCCTACTTCCCGCACGAAGCTCCATGCTTGATGAAGAGAAAGTTAATAAGCAAAAAACATTACCTTCCGAGAGAAGCCAAAAAACATGAGCAGCAATTGAAAGAGAAGATGGAAAAAATGTTTGAGCGTTTGACTCGAAAGTTTGAAAGAAAGAAACACCCGAACAGAAAACTGTTGGGATGAGCAAGTGTTGAAATTATGAAGAAACCATATCTGTAAACTATTCGATGGTGGGAACGAATAATTCTACGTGGCATTCATTGCCCAGGGTCAAGATATCAACCAAACAAGATATTTAAAATGAAATAAAATTAGCAATATCTCAATTTGAGTATGACAAGACTGCCGAACCATCTGAATATTTAAGCCATCGCGAAATGACTCATTTCCACGTTTTGGTCAGAGGAAGGGATGCCTGACAATAAAACGGAGAGTCAAAATTGCGCCATCAATAAACTTGACATTGCGTGAAACTTCTTGTCTAACGCATTATAAGAAAGATTGAAAATATTAGTTAACGATCTGATTGACCCTTATTAATGTTGCATTAATCCCGGTAAGACCAAGTATTCAGACTACTAAAGATCTGGAAGAGTTTCACATGAATGCTTACCCCATCATTAACGATTTCTAAATTCCTTGAAACAACAAAGAGATGTTCTCTTTTTGATTTCTGAAAATAATTAAATTCCAATCGGTGATAAACATCTATAGACCCATTGATAGATCTGGTCTCCATTGGATTAGATTGTTTTTGGTTGCCGTAGGAGTATGAACAATTTTGACATTGACTCTTGCAATTTCTGAGCCGAAATTCTGTTTTATGTGACCTAGTTCGTCCCATAGCACAATTTTCTAAATATTTTACTAAGACTTTCAGTAGAACTATTCGTAACGTTGTTAAATTATTTGGCACATTAATATCCAACAGTCTGTATCCTTTTAAAACTCTGAAAGTGCCAACAGTAAGATCAGTGTCGAAAATCTGTAAATGAATTTACTGATCCTGATCCACGTTATCGTTTGTTCAATTTTAGGATACAAAGTGGATGATCTGGAGAAGCACAGGATGCACAGCATCCCTAAAACTTAAAATTATCTACCTATTCCCTTACCATTAGCAAAATTGTAGAAGATGGTAGGGCCTGCACTGACCTGTCCAGAGCTTATTGGAATGAGAACAGATAAACTGACTGCAACCAGTAAAATAAATATACGAGGGTGGGTCAATAAGTCCCTAAAAATTAAAACAGGTGGCGTTGTTACCTCGAATCCAACATTCGTAAGTTAGATGATTGATGTCCTTTCATGATATTGCTTAACAGGTGGACAAACAATCATAGAAGCCTAAGCACTCATATCTGAAGAAGATATGAGTACAGAATCTGATCCATAGTTAAATCGATTCCGTTGACGAACTAAAATTATTAATAAGGATTTTGAGATACACCGGTATTGATACGTCAAATCTGGCATCACCATCATAAGATTCGACATTTTTAATGGTACACGTGCTCAGAACGTTTTGTCATACGGGTGCTGCTTACGTTTTTCACATAGCCTTGAAAAATTCATCTCAGCCAAAAAATGGAATGAAATCGTGAACATTTTTTTATGATTCTCTAGATGGAATAACTCAACGACAGTGTACCGAACAACTTGCTTCGACTCTTAATGATGAAGCACCGTCTCGCCGTGCTTCGCTGGTTTTCCGAATTCGATGTGGACGTCGTTTGCACCCGGACGAATTTCGTAATAGGTTGTTGTGCCAAAAAATATCGATGCTGTGCGGGAACTGATTATGCAAGATCGTCATGTGACTTATCGTAAATCTGAGACATGTTTGGGCATTATTTTAACTCGCATATGGTCGTTTCTTCGGAAAAAAGGAACATGTCAATACCGTGCCATTAGAGCAATGTAGAACGGTCAATTCGGAATGGTCCACCACCGTTCGTTTGCCAGAAATCTTAGGAAAAACAAAGGGAAATCAACGGCCAAACACGAATCATTCTCTACCACGACAATGTAAGCTCTGAAAGGTCAGCTCAAACAAGTGATTTTTGAGCCCTAAAAACATCGAATTGATGTGTCATCCGTCACACAGCTCTGATTTGGAACCCAATAACATCTTTTTATTCCCGCACATCAAAAACAAATTGCGAGGTCAACATTTTTCAACGCCTGAAGATGCGGTGGATGTGTTTAAAACGTATGTTTTCTAGTTACCTGGTTCGGAGTGGAAAAAGTGTTTCGAAAATTAGTTTAACCCATGCAAGTACCTTAGAATTGTTATAGATACGCGGGAGATCTTAAGTGAAGAACTCAATTGCATGGTTCGTTTCATGAAGGGGAAAATTTATTAGAAGTTGCACATCATCTACGTATATGTGCACATTGAAGTGGTTTTTAACGTCATTAACGTACAGAGAAAAAAGAGTAGGTCCGATAATAGATCCTTGTGGTACATCACTTTTTCTTAAGGAATGGGTATGAATACACATTTAATGTGTCTGCATGTGTTAAGTTTTTTTGGGAAATGGGATAGAAAGAGAACGAAAGATGTTTGGGTTAAGTGTTATTTCGCCCCATGGGTAGCATCTAACAGTTTATGTGGAGACTAAATTGGTAGTGGCTTGTTGTTGTTTTGTAAGAAAAATTAATGTCTTTCGGGGGCGGTTGAGATTCGAACACCGGATATTCCGATTTGGTAGCGAGTTCACTACAACTGAGCCACGGTCACCCACTTAACATCAAGAAAGTTGGAGAAATTCTTACCAACACAAATGCATTGTTTCCTTCTATTTAGTTAGTACGAGTACCAAATCAATTTCACATATGGAATGGAAAAGGTGAAAAAGCTTTTGTGTTTCCTGCAGAGAACATCATGATTTGTCGTATCGAAGGCCTTAAAAAAATGAAGCAGATTTAGGAATGTCAGATGATTCCTATCCAAAAACTTACAGAAGTCCTCTACTAGGAGCTATGGTACTGCTCGATTATTGGGTCGAAAACTAGATTTAAGCTTGCATAGAAGATCCTTGATGTTGAGATACTGATGGATTTATCTTTGTGCTAATTTCTCGAAGGCCTTTGACAGGTATGACAAGATTGCAATTGGCAATTGTATTTCTCGAAGGGGTTGGGATGATTTTCACTTTTTTCCATTCTGAAGCAAAGTTGTAAACAAGTAATTAAAGTTATTGGCTACATTAAACAAAATATGTGGCTATTCATTCGGAAAGTCTGTACACTGATCGTTAGCATCGTGAATGGGCACTGTGCTTTTGCTAAGCTTAGAAGACACAACATCCTGCCACGTTTGCTGTAAGAATGGGACACTGTGAAGGTACTCAGGGCTTATGTGGTGGGTGTATACATAGACACTTCATCACTGAAGCGTCTACTCATCTTCCTACAAAAGAGTGAGATATTCCAGTAAAAGGAACATACAAAGAGTACAATGCACTAGTTGTCTGCCTGAAAGTTCCGTTCATACAGAAAAAAATGAAATAGACACTCTTTATCTGATAATTTGTTCAAAATGCACTTTGAGTACAGAAGTTTTACAGCCTTAGACCTCATTCACTTTTTAAATTGCCTGAAAAACCAGCAGTTAAAAACAACATTAAATTGTTGACAGGCAGACATTTGAATTGTTGGCCTATGACTAGCCGCTTTGTTTCACGGCTAATTGCAATCAAGGTTTCCTGTATTATTGACCCACAAAAAAAAAAAAACGAAGTGTCCGCCAAAGCAGCTAAGACAGTGACAGGGCAAAAGTTCTTTGTTTCCAAATTACGTTTTATCTATTTGTCGGGCTGTTACCTGATAAAAATGCGATCTTGCTAATAAGACCTAATTAATTGTCTTAACGATTTATCGGTAAAAGAATCCAGTCAATAAGCAGCGAAATGTTCAATGCCAAAGAAGATGCTATTGCGCTCTAAAATTGGCCCAGTGTTTGTCTTTCATCTAACACGCATCTATGATTCACTTTAGCGATCCTCGAATGCGAATGACTAACCGTAAGTCAATTTCACAATACTCTCTGTCTAATTGATCCGTCGATTCGGTGGATTTGGGTCTTTCTGGACTCACAAGACTTTGGGGCGCGATAAACGTGCGACATGACAAGGTTGCGTGTATAAAAAACACTCCTCAACTCGGGGTCAATGTAGTTTATGTTGTACGATCAGTGATCACCGTCAGATACAGAATTTTTCGAAGTTAAACTTGCCGAAACAAAACAATGCCAACCACCCATGTCGATGACGATGATGACGACGACGAGAACAGCAACAACAAAGCCAACAACGATGACGACAGCGATGATAAGGAGAACGAGGAGGATGAGATGGATGATGTTGATCATCGGTTTTATTGTTGGGTCAGGTTATTGTGTGCCATCGATCAAAACCAGTAATTATCAGCGGAAAAGGACAACGCACTCCCGCACAGTATTCGGCATACGAAAAACACCAACAACCGAGTTCGCCATCATAAATTTGTGATTCCCTTCTGGTTGCGATTCTGGAAGAACCCTTTTCTAACTCATTCGCTGTTTTTGACATTTGATACCACAGTCGGTTCTGGTTTTGCTCATCAATAAAGACGAACCCCTACCATTCCTGCTGATCAAAATGCTGGTTGATCCCCCTGAAGAGGATTCTCCCTGTAAGACTTTTATGTATTCGTGTGCAATGGCCTAGTAGAAGACCCCTGTTTGCAACTAAGAACTGCTTCTCTTCATCTGCCGCTTCTTCCTCCTATTCAATGCCAGCAGTCATATCAACAAACAAGTGAAAAAATTTCGGCAAAGCGCATTGAACTCTTGCGGCGCAGTTGTGTTGGTATTTTGATGTGCGGTCGCATCGTGCTGGTTTAATATGTGCGCAGTAAAAAAAATGTGTGTGTGTGTGCGTGTGCATGTGCATATTTTGCCAAAAAATTTTATTTGCAGATCGATTGTGGTGGTGTTAGTTTGGAAAGGGGATGGGGTCTAGGGGGGTCGTTTTGAGAATATTATCATATATAGAAGCAATTCTATTAACTTTGTGTTGTAGTACATAGGAGTTAGCTAGGGGTCTATTCGTATGTGTGCGTGCTATTGCACTGCCTTTTGGGCATATGTACGAGCATTTATGAAGTTTGCGATGCTTAGGTACGTTCGTTAGCCCGCCCTCTTGGTTGTTTTTTTTTTTTTTTTTCTTTTTTCTGGTGTTGTTGCTGTTCTTGTTGGTTTGGTTTCTGGTTGGCGTCATAGCCACTCGAATGAAGAACGTAGAAGTTGGCAATAGGTATCCTACGTTGGTGTACATTTGGAAATATACAAAATGGCAAGCGCACAGTAGTGAGCTGGATTCATCTCATCAAATGGTCGGGAAGGCCAATGACCCTCGAAAATTGAAGAAAGCGTTCTCTATCTTTTCGTATTTTTCATTCTGTGCAAGATACAATACTTCATCCAGAAGTGGATGCAGTTGTTGTGTTCGTTTTGGTTCTAAAATGAGTATGCCAACTTAAGAGTAAAGAGCAGTGGGGAGAGATTGTTTTTTTTTTTTTTTTTTTAATTTATTTTCTGATTCCCTGATGAAGGGTGTTAATGATCGCTATTCTTAAGAAACGAAAAATATGCACGAACATACGGATACATGTGCTTGATGATTGTGAAATTTATTTTTAAAACTGAATTCCTTATGCACTCAAATGTTTGCGTCGCAATAGGGTGTTGCTCAAGTTTTCTTTCTAATTTCGAAATTGATTACTAAATCTGGGCTTGGAGAAAATGCAGAGTAAATACTGAAATACTTGTCGTGCCAACGAAAAATATTCTAGACGCAGAATGCATCAACTTGTCGATATAAAAAATTGAGGCAGCTCCTACATTTCAATGAATAGGTACTTCTATCCCTGAAGATTCCAAATTACTTCCAAATGCAGCGAAAAGAGAATTAAATGGTATCTTATCCACAATGCATAGAAGGCGCAAAGAACTTAATGACACTTAAGGACACACGATATAGTGAATAGAGGTTCTCCAAGCCTTGACTATGAAAAAACTTCTAAGAGAAGTTCAAAGACCTATGCGAAAGGCACTTCCGTCACACGAAGCGGCGATATTCGTTCTGATGCTGATTGAAATAGCTTTTCGATGTGCGCTTAGGAGGCTTCATCAAAGAGTTTTTTTTTTTCTGTCCAAACACAGCCCAGAAACAAACCATTAGACCATTGTACTCCTTTTAGGTTTCCTTTGTATAAAGATGAGGAAGCGTTTCAGTTTTAGAGTACTTACAGTACCAGACCCCAAAAATTCAGCGCAGAGTTCCTGCAGTACTCCGGTTCCTCATAAATTTAATTTTTCGCGATGTCCTCTTCAATCAAACAGTACACGTAGGTACTTAGCAGAAGTGTAGTAGTAGAAAAATGAGGGACAGCAGGAAAGTCGATGACGTCGGGAGTCATTAGAGAGTCATTTCATATGCAGTTAGGGTCATATAACATCCAACTGTTAATGCAAGGTCTATCCGAGCACGTTCGAGTTCTGAGTCTTGCCTAGCAAGTTCATCGGCGATTTCATTTGCCGACACCCAATAGTAACGTCGAATGGGTTCAGCAATGCTTTAAATGTAGCTTGCCTATCACTATGGGAATGCTTCGACAGTTCCACCCATTCAAGCCAGTTATCTTCTGGTGACAATACCAAAGAATCTGACATCGAAGTACAAGTATTTAACTTAGCCTATCATCTCTTAGGCTCAAATCCGTAGAACAGCTTATGAAGTCCTATATTACGAGCGAAGTCCTTTTAAAGTTAGCCACAGTATCTATACACAAGAAGTAACGACTTTGTATGATGTGAAAAAATTTAAAGAAGTCGTAACTTCTCTGGGGACCTAACAAGTTTCAAAGAAACTCTAAAGTTGAAGTTGCATACAAGAAAATATGCTGCTCCTTTAGTAAAAGTTATATTATAAAGTTGAACTCTTGTGTTTAGGGGGATCTATCGGGATCTTTTATATAATTTTTTTAGCTATGTCAGCTCTCTGTATTCTCTCAACTGGGCGTCCTCTTGTTCCTTTTCCAGCAATGTTTATAAGTTATTTTAAAATTATCTTCCCAGAACCAGATTGCTCTGAGACTTTCTACATCACGGTCCACGGACAAACGTTTAATTGTTTAGGACTCATTCTTCTGCCAGCTTGGGGAACTGGATTCAATTCAAAACAAGTTCTGAAGTTTAAGAATCTTCAACTTTTTTCTCCGTTTTGTGATACTCAAAAGTTATTGAACCGTTCTTTTGTAAAATAATTTTAAATGAGATATCATAAGTTTGGTACAAGAAGGTATTGAAATATATTGCCTATTGTCTGTCTCTATTGAGAGTTATTACGGACTGGAAGACTTAGAGATGTTTTTCTTGAATCTATTTTTGGTTATCTCGTTGTTTGCTCCCGTCTCGAAGTTTTGTTTCAGGAGTAATTTCAGATATGATGTAATTGTTGATTGAATACGTCAGCTTTTCTCCGTCAAGGCTGCATGAGGTAGACTGCTGATGACACTTAGTAATACCAGTAACTTGGTAAAATCAGTTACAAAATAATGCACATCTGTTGTATGACGCTTGAAATTTCCAATTCTTATTTATAGTAAGGTTCATTGGAGTACTGTATTCAATACTTTGGTCTACGACGTTCCGAAGGAGGATTAAATCTTTTATGCAGGAGTATTCAGATCGATTTTAAATGTTGGATTTACATAAACAGTCGTTCTCATGTTCCCTTTCATCACGTATCTCCTTTTAGATAGGTCTTTCCCTATCAAAATTGTTGGTGTCCTAGGTTGAGGTAGATGATGTTAAACACGTTAAATACCATTGCTAATAGCTATGGAGTTCCCTTCATACTTTATATTGCTTGAGCTTCTACTTTTTTAATTATTTTCCTAGAACGACTTCAATGCTATGATTTTAATTTTAATTTAGAATGGCTTCCTCTCACGTAAGTATTTTCTCATAGGACTTCATTTTTCTAGTCATGGAAACAATTTGAACATATTCAATTGTCTCTGTATAGTACAAGAGTTTATTTTAAAAATTATCAGGAATATGAAGAGAGAGTTCTGAGTTCTAGGCTTACTAGTTTCACTTCCAACCGGTTAAAAGGCTTATTTAGCATAAAGCCCGTTTATCTTCGTATGGTTATGCATTTAAATAGATACGTTCCTAAACTAGCAATAAATTTTAGGACCTTCAAACTAAAAATTTAGATAGTTATGTTGAGTTCATATCCTGGTCTTGCAAAATGTCAATTAGAGTGAACAATTCAAAGCTCGGTTATATGGCTTCTGTCGCATTGTTTTCTGTACGTTTGCCTTTGTGAACGATTTTTCTTTCGGCTTCTTCTTTGAACCTAGGTAGAACCTTGAGTTATTATTTTCTGGACTTGATTCTATGACGAACTTCCTTGAAGGTGGTTTGTCCACTATCTGTTTTAATGTAGAGGCTTTCACGAATACGCAAACTTTTTATTGGATCACGTTTTAAAACACTGTCGTCATTCGCAACAGTTTTATCTTCGCCGTTGTTACCTTACATTTATACCTCTCGTATACTGTTCAAAACTGCGATGCACATGTTATGTTAGGACCGGGCGTAGAACGCTCACGTATACCAAACCCTTAAGTTTATCCGGGATTTTTTTATTAAAAAACAATGCGAAGTTTACGTTAAGGCACCTCACTCATTAGCGCAATTTCTTTAATTGTTTACGACTAAGGTTTGGTGAAGTGTGTTTAGCAAATATTTCTACAAACAAAGATCGCATGGTGTAAGCTGTTTCTGTTTTTCCCTGAGTAAAACATATGGGCCTATCATATACTGGGCGGAAATCGTATATCACATCGCTGTTTTGAGCAATGTTAACGTTTTTATAGCGTTCTCTACTCGTATGGTAACATATGGTATATTTTCTTTACTGAATTAGCCACCCAAGCGTTATTGCTTTTTGAAAACGTTTAAGCAATGCGTAGGTGTCTCGAAAGCGACAATTAATTTTGTTAGTGCCCAAGGTCCAAGGTTGATTTTTTTTTTAATTTCAGTAGAAGCTGTAATCTTATTTGTCTTAAACCTGTCTCAACTTTTGCAATCACGAAAAGATGAGTTGCATGCTCGAACCATCACTTTATCATCGAATGTTGAAGTGAGTGAAAAAAAGTTTGAAAAGTTCTTCAAATATTTGTCGATTGCTAACGACAGTTATTTCTTTTGAATTAATAAAAAAAAAAAGATATTCCTTCGGAAATAATCAATTATTATTAATTTTGAATTTAATAAACGAAACCGACTACAAAAAGGAGTAACGACTAAAACTTTACTCAGTATCTTTTCCAACATGTCCCAGTTGGCGTTCACACGTTGGATCTTTGCACCGACGGTACTTATGCTGGATCAGTTCAAGTTCATCGGAACAAGAGCAAATAATGCTTGGAGCGTTTTTCCTCCAGACAAGCATATCACCATTTTGGGGTGAAAGTTCGATGGAATAGATTGGTAACGTAACTCGCGTGGTATTCCCCTGGTAATGAATGCCTTTCAAAAGATATCTCCCTCGCTAGCTTTTGAGCCACTGGATACAAGGCCTATTTTTCGCACCTTTAATGGCTTGGAAATGATTGATCCGTGACTACGAGCTTTTTTTTCAATTATTACGTGTTGTGTTGAATGCGAAGCTGTAGTGTCGTTGTTTATCGGGAAATCGTCTCTTATCACGCTTGCGATTTCAACCCACTCTTTTCGATTGTCGCTCATACTACTTAGGGTATGCAAGCCCTTCCGACCACTTTTGTCAACTTTTTCTCATGTGACATACAATGGCTAAGATAACGGGTACCTTATGCCAATTCCTTGACTTTTTGCCTCTCTTTTAACTTAGCTCCTATCTCTGACGCGGTCACTACCCAACAACCCACACTTATTCCTACCAACATATCCTTCCTCAATCTCGATCTCACAAGTGAAGCTAAATACCTAAACTTTATTAGCTCGCATATTTTAAATCCCGCTTCTAACTCGCCTTCTTCCTGGGTTGCACAGTCCTCTGCCCCTATTCGCGATCCACTTTCGCCTCCTAACGTTAAATTGACTCAACGAGAAGCTCGATTGGTTAGGTTATAGTGGCTATGTTGCTAAGGCAACATCTGTCAAATTCATTGTTAATTGTCAAGTGGTGTATTGCAAATCACCGTTGAACAACTTCTACAATTGATAAAATTTGTTTTTTCAAAATAATTGCTCCATCTTTAGCGACGGGGCCTAATTTTGGATGACGTTGATGTGCAAGCAAGCAAAATCGTTGGATTTGGGACGATACCAATCCTCACGAGATACATTATCACAAAATGCATTCCAAGAAAGTCACTGTTTGGTCTTGGTCTAGCGAAATCAGCGGTCCGTAGTTCTTTCAAAACAAAACTGGCATTACCATAACCGCCAACGGTGAACGCTGCACATCGATGATAAGCAACTTCTTGTGGGCTAAACTGGAAGACATGGATACCGACAACATGTTCTAATAGGACGGCGCTACGTGCCATACAGCGCATGCCACGAGCGATTTGAGGGCATGGTGCGATTTAACGCGTCTAGTATACACTTCTTCCATTGAACCTATGTTAAATCACAGGTGTATGCGAAACAAAGGCAAACAAATAATGCACTCAAAGTCTCTTTTTTGCCTATCTTCACGACAAATCGCATTCCGTTTGTTTTGAAAGAATTAGGTTTTTCTCAAACGTCATGGTTTGCATTCAACAGGACAGCTTCGTTTCTGATATACTTGTAATTAGTCTCAGGAATCTTTACAAAACCTAAGTTTTTGCGTTCCTTAATTGCCTTCTTTGTATCCCAACCACTTTCCCTTCCCACGCATCCACGCAAAAATCTTCACCATGCTTGCGTTTTAAACTGGCTGTTTTGTCTTAATCTCATACCCTCTGTTTGGATGTCTTTGCTCTTACAGAAACTAATCTGATCTTTGACAGAAAGAGCCAGGATCTATTCCCACTTTCTTATAATTTTTTTCAAAATGACGATCATTCCCTATCCAAAGTTGATTCTCCATGCTGAGGCGTCCTACTTGCCATTCACAATAACTTCAACTGTTCTCTCATCGCTATCTCTTCTTCTGCTAAACTTGACTTTTTTTCAATCAAAATAACACTCCGCAATAGTTTCCTGAGTGCTATCGAATCCGACATCCTTGCTATTAAAGCGGATGACCAATAAATTGGTCTATGTGATTCCACCGACGATATATGGTACTTAGCTTTGGTGACTTTGATCTGCCTCTGCTTAGATTCCATCGGATTTGAGATCAGATCAGAACAGGTAACAGCCTATTCAAAGTAAGTAGCCTTATTTTCACAAGTGATACCATCATCTATTTCCCCTTCCTGGTGCAACAAAAGACTTCGGACTTTACGAAGTAAAAGAAATAAATTCTAAACCGTTTTTCTTTCTATTTCTACTGACTACCTTGAATCCTACATCCAATTTACCCAGTTTTATAACTGCCTTTATAAGCGCTTTCTTGACACTGCGCAAATCAACCTGATCAACAATCCTAGGTCCTTTCACCAATTCGTTAATAACAAAATCTGACGGTTACGCCCCCTATCTCTCGTTCGATAATATACCATCTTCCGACCCGCATACTATTGCCAATTACTTTGCAACCTTCGAACCGGACCTCTTATGTCCACTTTTACCATTGGCAATACCATATTTTTCAAAGAATGTACCTCCAATTCTCTTCTCCAACTATCCTCCCTATTTCATCTATCCCTCATACAGGGGCAATTTCCTCAAATTGAAATTTGAAAGACTTCTTTTAAATCTCCGGTTCACAAAACCGGATCAAAGAATGAAGTAACTAATTACCGTCCCATTGCTAAACTTTTTCACATATCTACACCCTGACTAACTCGAACTGCAACCAACTTCAGACTGCGATAATTTCTAAACCGTTCATGACAGTGAACTCAAATTTTGACATATGACAGATAATTTTATTATTTACAAACCTCTAAAACGTCTTTACGTCTCAGTTGTGTTGAAAATTTTTTATCCGCGATGGAATTCAAACGTGATAGTGTGATTGCTTTATATTTGGGTGGAAAACCACAAGTAGCTATCGTTAGAGCCCTCCAGCACCTCAACGTGAATAAATTATCTGTGTCTCGAACCATAACTCGTTACCGTGATACTGGTAGCGTTGCAAAACGCCATGGAGGGAGTCATAAAAAATCAGCTACATTGGCAGAAATGGTTCGGAAAGTGAAGGCTCGATTTGAGCGAAATATGTCAACAAACAAAATGACCGAGTTTACTTGCCAGAGAGGTCCTTTGAAAATTTACACCTTTGGACGGCCACCAGAAAGCAAGCATCACCGATGGTTTGGGCCGCCATAACCACCGATGGTCGCTTTCCGATCGTATTTTTGGACCGTAGCGTCAAAATTAATGCGATCGTATACCGTGAAACTGTCTTAGAGGCCTTGGAAAAACAATCATTTCGGTCGCAGACCGTGAACATTTCAACAAGACTCGGCACCGTCTCACAAAGCGCGCGTCAACCAAGATTGGTTAAAAAACAATGTTCCACACGTCATTTCTTCGACACAATGGATTGCAAATTCTACGGATGCAAATCCGTTGGATTTCTCTGTCTGTGGTATTTTGAAGGCAAAGGTTGGCACTAAAATGTACCAAAGTTTGGACCACCTTAAACAAGCACTTCGCCGAGAATGGGCCAAAATACCACAGAGCCACTTGCGTGCAGCGTGCGATGCTTTCTTCGGCCTGCTCGAGGCCATTATTCTCGCCAAAGTTGGACATTTTAAAAAGTTGCAATTTGCATCAGTCAGGGTGTAGTTAAAATATTCGAAAGTATTTTGTATGAAGTGCTAGTACTAAGCTTTCAGTGAAAGTCTAATATGTCACCCAGTCAGCATGGATTTCTGAATACTACAAATCTGGTTGAAATCGTATCCTTTACGTTTTCAGCTCTAGAAAATGATATTGAAATCTATGTTATTACTACAGATTTTGCTTAAGCATTTGATAAAATATCTCAGCAATTAATTATTTTTAAATTGTCTTCCTTCGTCTTTGACACCATATAAATCTGTAAAACCGTTAGTAAAGGGTTCGTTTTAGGTCAGCCGTTTCATCAACGTTTTTGGCTACTTCTGGTGTTCCACAAGGCAGCGATCTAGGTTCCCTACATTTCACAGTGACTACATACGGTATTGAGTGAATTATTAAACTATGCTCATGCCCCGACACCAAATTCTCCAAATTCTCTCCATGAACTTCTGTAATCTCCTTCAAGAAAATCTTGACAGGCTTTTCATTTGGTCCCTAAAAATTTTGCTTAGAGTTTAATGTTTTCAAATGTCAATACCATATATGACTTTGCCACGTAAGTGCAATAAATCTCCTGGTCGACTTTATTTTCTTCACGGCCAACCTATACCCCAGGCTCAATCCTTTCGCGACCTTAGAATATTGTACGACAGAGAGTTAAATTTCTGCTCACATATTGATGAGATAATCCTTTAAGCTAACCTTTACACCATTAAACGATAGTTCAAAGAATCTTCAAACCCCTTGAATTCAAGTCCCTTTGACTGGCCCCTTTTCGAATATGCCAACCAAAGGTGGGTCCCCTTTGAGCTAATTCATATATCCCGAATCGAGAACTTTCAACCCAGTTTCCTTCGATTTGCTCTACGAGGACTACACTGAGATGGCTTTGTTATTTTTCCATCACTTATTGACGTGAAACCCTCGAAAAACGCAGAGACGCAGTCGTGATCGCAGCATCTAAATTCCGGTTCCGTGGAGTGCATCTCCGTTCACAACTGTATTTTCTTCAACATTAACCCTCCTTTCTGAAATCTTAATAACATACTCCTAAGCTTGTTGGATTATACTTCGGCGTTGCACTACTTTTATTGCTTTTCGTTTGTTTATCCGTTATGAGGGTGTATTTTCTATGTCCTGATACAATACCTCAACCACTATTGCACGTCTTTAGCTACCGCTTTTTCCACATTTCTCCATACCACTAAAGCCACCAAATAAGTGGATAATTGCACCAGCCAAACCAATCTTTTCCTTAGCATATTTGAGGAAGGGATTACTATTTGATTGTCTTCTAAGAAACATCGATTGGTAAGTGCAATTCGTTAAATTTTTAAACTGATGTCGGCGAATCCGAATCAATTGCAGAATCGAAGTGGACAAGCTTCTTCAAACACGTAGCTGCCATTTGTATCGTTTCTATGTAACTTCTTGCGGACTTTTGTTAACATTTGTCGGCCGTTGAGAAAGCATTTGGAAGATTCGACTTTCGGATTTCTTGAATTTTGCCATTTCGTCACATGAAAGATACATACACGACAAGGTATCTCTCCATGTGGTAACATGAAAATGCAATTTATACCAAATTTGATGGAACATTTGTGGTTTTCACGTGAAACCTAACATCTCTGGAATCTTTTTGTCAACTCTCTCACTAGTGTTCAGTGCTGGCGGCAAAGGGCGTTCTGATAGATTAAGAGGCGTTAAATTTACAAAGGCTCTGACCAGTGTTTTTTTGCCTTTGGTGTCTAGTGTCTAGTGGTTCCATCTAATGTTTGCCCCACGGAGTGGTCATACATTAGAAGTGCCATACGTCAATTGCGATACGACCAATTTGGTAGACAGTTAATTGACCGGCATTCTTCCATGTCCCTTTGTTAATATTAAGATGTGAAACCGCGGCGTACTAGCCACATCATTATTTAGACCGGTGGCGAAGTTTATATTTCTTTGTTAAGAATCTTCCACGACATATTTAGTATTAAATCTACGCTTTGGTTGAAAACAAGCAATTGTAGGTGGTATTTTTCTCCTGTGGCGGCATGCGCGTATATTACGATTTTGTTTGCAAGGTTATCTTTGATGCGAATTAGGTATTATGAGGTGCTTGTTCACTTGTCTTAAACTCAAGACTTCTAGCCCAACTTCTGATCAAAAAGTACACAAATTCTTCAATAAAACGAAAACGGTTAAATGTGCATCAATATTCATTGTATTCTCTTCAAGGTAATCTCCACTGCAAAAAAAAAAAAAAAAACACATATTCCAATGCTTCCTTCAATCTTCAAAACACTTTTTCTAAGTCGATTTTGGAATCGCTGTCAGCTCCTTCTGTGAATTCTCCTTTATCGCCTCAATCGTCTCAAAACTGCGAAGTGTTAACTCGTGAGAATAGGAAAAAGTCACAAGGGGACATGTCAGGTGAATACGGAGCTTGCGGAATGATTTGAACGCTGTTTTTGATCAAACAGATCTTGATCAAGGCTTTCAAATTCAAATTAACAAATTCAGCATTCACAAGTTGCGTTTCAACTCGCCTCATGCATAACACAACGTGCATAACGCTCTGCACTGATCCGAACGAGACACCAAGATTGGCCGCTTATTCTCTGATGCTCACACGACGATCTGCGAGAACAATTTTCTTAACTTTTTCGATGTTTACGTCATTCATACTGGAACCGGAACGAGGCAAATTATCAACCACGAAGGGGCCGCTTTAAGCTCTTTGTACCATACGTACGTTTGTGTTTTCGACGTTGTCCAGTCTTCGTAGGCTCCCGCTAACATTTTCAACGCTTCCACACATGATATTTTGTTAGAAACACAAACTTTCAGACAAACTTTTTGCTCAACTAAATTTGACATTGCGAAATTCGCAGAGCACAGCAGACATTAACTTGGTAACAAAGCTACAATATCATGCAAAAACTCCCGAAAATTTGCGCTCAAATATCTGTTTGAGATAACAGATGTAGCAATCTTAAAAAATAAAACAAGCTTGGTTTGTTTGAATGGGAAATTCCGAGTACTTTTTGATTAGTAGGTACGTCTGGCTACACTGACAAATCCGCATGCGAATAAGAGCTGGTTTTTTTGTCACAAGCAATCGCCGTAGTACACTCGTATACTTTATACAATTAATTAAATTTTGATGTGACAACTTTACATCCTACCCCTTGGGGCAGAACTTATTTTCAAAAAGTTAGTCGTCCTCCCAGGTCTATGAGAATAGCTCTTCCAATATAAGCGGCATCCTTAATGTAAGCGGTTCTGTGGCATAGCCATAAGGACTACCGTCTCACATACAAACATGTCACTCTGGCATAGTCAGTTCATGGCCATTTCAGGCCCGTACCTTACCGTACCATACCAACATATTCTATGTAATCGTGTATCTCATTTTGGTCACTTATATAGGGTGATTCATCGTAAGGTTTGATTTTTAATAGATCACGCGTGACTCCTATCAACCTGCTTTGTCATTTTTTTTCCATATCATTTGGCAAGTCATCATGCAAAGACTCACACCACAACAGCGTCTCCAAATTGTTCAGCGGTATTACGAAAATCAGCGTTCTGTGAGAAATGTTTTTCGTGCGATTCGGGGGACTTACGGTGTGCATAATCGACCTACTGAAACCACTATTGCCAATACCATTCGCAAATTTGAGTCCCAGTTTACATTGGTGGATGATACTCGACCGGATAGACCACATCCAGTACGTAGTGAAGAGACTATAGCAGCTGTAGCTGAGAGTGTACACGAAGACTGTGACGAATCGATTCGACTTCGTTCTCAGCAGCTTGGCTTGGCGTATTCGACAACTTGACGTATTTTACGTAAGGATCTCGGCCTAAAAGTGTACAAAATTCAACTTGTGCAAGAATTAAAGCCAGGCGACTTGAATTTGCGTCATATTTTCAGTGAATGGGTTCTGGGAAAACTCAATGAAAATTGTGAAATTTTGTTCAGTGATGAAGCCCATTTTTGGCTCAATAACAAACAAAATTGCCGTATTTGGGCTGATGAGCAACCCGAAGAGTACCAAGAGCTACCATTAGAACCATTAAAAACAACGGTATGGTGTAGTTTATGGGCTGGTGGAATTATTGGTGCATATTTCTTCAAAAATGAGGTAAATCAGAATGTTACCGCCAATGGTAACCGTTATCGCGCCATGTTAACGGACTATGTGCTTCCTGAAATTCAAGCTCATGGTCTCGGTGAGATCTTATTTCAACAAGACGGCGCTACGAGCCATACAGCGCATTACACCGACTTATTGGATTTGGACTTGTTGAGAAATCATTTTGGTGAGTACTTAATTTCACGTTTTGATACGGTAAATCAAATCACATTATATATCACACCTTTGGACTATTTTTTCTGGGGATATGTAAAGTCTCAGGTCTTCAAGAATAAGCCAGCTACGATTGACGCTTTGGAAGCCAACATTACTCGTGTTATCTACGAGATACCAGTCCCTATGCTCGAACGAGTCGCCCAAAATTAGACCTTCCGAATGGACCACCTCAGACGTAGTCATGGTCAACGTTCACATGATATCATTTCTGAAGAATAAATGCCATGAATTGTTCTTTTTACTGATAATAAAAATTTTAGGTTCCCTTTCAAAGTTATGTGCTTTATTTTACATTATAAATCAAACCTTACGATGAATCACCTTATACTACGTTGTCAGGCACATCTATTTTTTTTTCCACACCGGCGGCCTTTTCTAATGTAAATAATTTTTTTCAATAAACCTAAAATGGCTATTTAAAGCTTTCCAAATTTCAAGACCGACGTCAGAATGTTTGGAAAGAAATTTGAAGTCGCAATTTTACCCTTCGGCGATCCGAGGCTATAATCCTGCAATGGGTTTAGTTTAACGTACTTAGCTTTGAATATCGTTGGTCAGAATAAGCCTTATTGTATCTTAGGATTGTATTGAGATTATTTGTATTTTTGAAACTCATGGCATAAATGCACTGCTATACCCCTTCACATTGCTGTTAAAAATTTTGTCCAGCTGAAAGAACTTAAGATCGCAGTGTACATATGTACATATGTATCTGATTGGTATACCTCTTCGGTTGATCGTCAAACTGAATACTGAATCAGGTAAAGCCCTTTTTAAAGTTTTCTCTCGAATTAGGTGAAGGACATTTCACAGCCGAGAAATGAAAAAATTAAAAACAAAAAAACTCAAACCGAAAAAAAAGTATACGATCGCGTGAACGTGTTGCCCTTATGCATGCCTTCTGACAATTTAATTATGGGCTCAGCCTGACGGTATGATGTCATATTCTCCACCACATCAATACCAAAACACTTGACTCGACTTGAAGTGGCGCAAACGAAAAGAAAATACAAAATACAAAAAATATAAAACATAACATTTACAATGAGTCAACAGGATTGGTGGATCGAGGTAGAGCTACTACCGATTTTCAACTTGACAACGTTGTAGATACATCTGTTGACCGTTTACTCATACGACAGACCTCGTACATTCGAGTATATTGATTCAAAGTCAAGACCGGAACTGCACATTTCGTATATTATCCGCCGCATCACCCATTGTTATGCAAGACGAATATCAATCCAACGACTGTATTTGCTTTTGTCCACAAATTCTTCTTTCTTTAACATTTCGTTTGATACAAAGGACATGGCTTCCTCGAAGTATCTGTACCAGTGTTTAAAGACCTATCACCTCCATGTGGATGCCAATCCCGATAGCGTTGACATGCACGTGGTGTTAACTGCTACCAACCTGACTTGATGAATACGAACCAGACCATCATTATGGTCTGTATTGCGGTGAGGTTGTGGGTCATCTTTAAACAAACAAAAAAAATTTAACAAAACTGGAAGAAATGGCTTCTTAGGACCCGACCATCTGCTTAGAAGAGTGAAAATTATTTCGATAACAGGTGTGTTGCACAAACACCTTCGATTTGACACTTTTTATTTTGTGGGTTTCTCTGAACTCAAACTAACCACATAGTCATCATCGACACCATCAATATAAACGAACCCATCTATGGAAGAAAGGACTTTCGAAATTTAAGAGTCTGAGAATGCGGGCAATTGTTAGCACACGGTAAAAGGTGTAATTAGCGCTATTGGCCAAAGGCTCATTAAGTGAAATTAATTTGCACTGGCTTCCGAACCTAATTGAATATTACGATGAATTGGCTCGCGTGTAAATCACAATGACGGCATTTAATTGCCGCCATTAGTTTAGTGTATGGTAAGTGTCATCGTGGTGCCTAAATTAATTTAGGGCACATCACAAACGTGTAAGTTGTGATAGAGGGAAAATAAGCTGGTTTGGGGGTGTTTTATGAGGAAATTAAAAACATATGATAAAGGGGATAACATTAGTTGTCTCCAGATTGATATAGTTCTATAAACCTTGACAGTTAAAGATGGATTCTTTAGACTTTGAAAATTTGGAGTTTATTCTCAGATGATAAATTTTGGGCATTTTCCAAAAATAGCTAAACTAAATTGTCAACCAGGGTTTGGTATCAAAATTCTTTTTCTCTCGTAGACATAGCTGCCTACTCACCAGCAAACTATTTAGATCTGTTCGCCAAACTGTCAAACAGAACGTCTAGAAATTGCTGTTTTTTATCAAGCATCAAACATAGCCTTTCATAGAGATTTATAAAAAAAAAGCCAAAACATTGTGTCCATCAGAACGAGAGGCAGATTAAACTTGCATATGTATACATACATTAGATTCTCTAAGTCGAACATCCTGAAGAATTAGAAATAGACTTCAAAACGGTGCAAGTAGTCAGGGTAAGTGTAAGAAACAAACAAAATTTCTTTGACATTTCCTCATTAAAATTTTTTAGAGGGTCAATGATCTTAATGCTTCTACTAGAGCTGAAAATGCATCTCACTATAAGGTAGAATGCTGAAAGAAGCTTACTATGGAGCACAACTGTGACTTTCACTTGACGGGCTGGTCGACTTACACCAAAATACGAGTTGGAAGAAACTCTAATTTAAAAACAAGAACCAGTACGTTTAACTGGCAGTAAGACTATTTCGGAAATCCTCAAGACAGAAATTCAAGAGAAAGTTGAACTGAACCTAACCAGAAATAAAAAAAAAAAAAAAAAAAATGAAGAAAATAAATAAAACCATAAGAAATGGCAACAAGTAGTGCTCCACAACATAGAACGCGCTCGAATCACCTGTGGAACTTGCTAAAAGAGACTAATAATCCAATTATCTCCCTTGGAAAGCAGTTAACTACATTAAAAAGCTTCTACACTGTCGATCAAAAAAAATAAAAAAATAAAATAAAAAATAAATATATAAATGTAATAACGAATTGGCGAAAGGTGATAAAAAGAAAGTGGACAGCTTTATTGCCCATTTGAAAGAGATCTTTTGCCCGTTTGAACAATCACTCATAATATCAATTGAAAAGAGCAGCTAACAATTACAAAATAACAAATGCGATGTTAGTGGAACTCAAAAATAAGGCTCAAGGTTACGATCTAATAACCTATGCAGTCCTTAAAATATTTCTTAGAAAAGCATTGACTAAGCTTCTCTATATTTGAACCAACGCACTTAAATTAAAATGTATTCCGAGTTAGTGAAAAAAAAGGGAAACCACCGAGTGACAGGAAGTTTTGTAGACCGATTTTATTCGGTAGCCAAAAAAGTTTGAAGATGAAGAACTGGAAGCATTACTCTATGAAGATTGTTGCCAAAAACAAAAGAAGAGCTTGCAGAATCTTTGGGTGTCACTCAAACAACCATTTCAAAACGTTTAAAAGCAGCTGGATATATTCAAAAGCAAGGAAATTGGCTTCCACATGAACTCAAGCCGAGAGACGTCGAAAGGGGGTTTTGCATGTTCGAAATGCTGCTGGAACGCCACAAAAGGAAGTCATTTTTGCATCGGATTGTTACTGGTGATGAAAAATGGATCCATTACGCAAAAAATCATATGTGAAACCCAGCCAACTAGCCAAATCAACAGGAAAGCCGAATATCCATGGCGCGAAGGTAATGCTTTGTATTTGGTGGGATCAGATGGGTGTGCTGTATTATGAGCTGCTAAAACCGGGTGAAACCATCAATGGACAGCGCTTCTGAACACAATTAATCCGTTTGAAGAGAGCAGTAACCAAAAAACGCCCGGAATATGCGACCAGACACGAGGCAATAATTTTCCATCATGACAACGCTCGGCCCCACGTTGCTATTCCGGTTAAGAACTATTGGAAAAACAGTGGATTTGAAGTCTTAGCCCACCCGCCTTATAGCCCAGACCTTGTCCCTTCTGACTACCATTTGTTCCGGTCGATGCAGAACGCCCTCACTGAAATACGGTCCACATCAAAGCAGAATATCAAAAATTGGCTTGATTCGTTCTTGGCTGCCAAGTTGTTTTGGGATGGGATCCAAAAATTGCCAGAAAGATGGAAAAAGTCATAGCTTCAGATGGGCAATAAAAATAATTATATACCCAATACTTCATCCCGTTTTATGTAAAATTTTTGAGAGATTCTTTTATATTTCTTTACGTATACTGGTATACTGGTTATTGTGGAAAAAATCGTACTGGTGACCAATAGTTGAGTGCTTAATTCTGAACCGGAAAAGACAGAAAGATTTGATCAAGCATATTTTTTAATCCTTAGATAATGTGTGGCATGAAGACTTGAAACTCGAATTACAAGTAGTCTTGGCAAAATCTGCTTATTTCAAACTTTGCGGCCAGCTTAATACTTCGCGATTGAACCTTGTCCCCGTCTATATTTCAATGTAATCAATCCGCTTTCGTACTTCCGCAAGAGTACTTAACGATCTTAACATACACAAATCCGCTAGTCCAGATGGAATATCTCACCTTCTTTTGCGGAGGGATTCTTCAATGCTAGCAAAATCACTGTGTAAGCCTTTTCATCAATCATCAAGGTTATGGAAACACTGAAAAACCGTCAGCTCATGAAATAACTCGAAACACGAAAACTTCCCAATGATCGGCAGTACGGTTTTCGTATTGTAGCAATAGGTCTACTGGTGATTTGATGGCATACCTCACCCAAGAGTGGAATCAAAGTCTACATCAATCTGGCGAAAGCATGGTATTATGTCATATAAAAAGTCTCCGCGGTTTTTTGGTACATTTTTTGAAAAAAAATTTTCTTTGTTCAAAATCAATTTCAATCAAGTACATATTGACCATTATTATCTATGACCATTTTCCTGGTAGCTTCATAAGCGATTTTCAGGGGCTCTTCGGACGTCAAATTTTTTACCATCAAGAGAGTTTTGCAAAGACCGAAACAAATGGTAATCAGAGGGTGCAAGGTTCGAGCTATACGGTCAATGCATTAAAACTTCCCAACCAAGTTCCGTCAATTTGTTCCGGGACATCAAAGGTGTGTGTGGCCTATCATTGTCATGATGGAAGACAACTCCCCCCTTGCGTTGGATATTCTCGTATTTAGTTCATTTTTTATCGCCGGTAATGAAGCGCTTCAAAAATGGTTCTATTTGGTTACGTTTCAGCAGCGTTTTACTGATAGTTATTCGGTCAATTAAATTTCTTTGCGTTAATTCATGTGGCACCCAAACATCGAGCTTCTTTGAGTAGCCTGCTCATTTTAGATGATTCCAAACTGTTAGTGATGTTTAGTGCCCCCGCTATCTCCAGACAGGACGACTAGTGCGAGATGCATCTTTTACATCGAAATTTCTGTAACGGAATCGAACAAATCACTCCTGGGTCCGGCGTTCACTCACAGAATTCTCACCGTAAACTGCACAAATTTTTCGGCATGGTTTTGTAGCATCACATTGCGTATTTCCTCAGATATTTCACTCATATTCAAATCAGTATAACTTTTAGCACGAGCAACGAATTACACGGCTGTCTTCACAAAAAATGTAGTCTGACATGTCACCTTTCAAACACGTGATCGTTTGACATAATCAGATTAGTGTTTCCAGATAAATGGACACCAATACCTTCTAGTGACAAAAACCGCGGAGACTTTTTATATGACCCTTTCTATTTCAAAGTCAGTTGACAGAGTTTGATACCAGGCTCTTTTGTCGAAAAACGCGTACATTTGGAGATCGATGAATCTCTTCTTCAATGGATTAGAAATTGGCTTTCGGAATGCCCAATCCAAGTTGTCCTGGATGGTTTGAAATCTAATAGTCACAAAATAAATGCTGGTGTACCACAGGGCTCCGTTTTGTCTCCGACAATCTTATTAATTTTCATCAATAATCTCTTGTTTGTGACTTCTAATCAAATATATTCCTTTGATGACGACAGTACTCTACACTTTGAGCTCATTTAATTCCGGTATTAACAGCATAATTTATAGGGAAACAATCAACAGAGTGGAATTTAATGGTTCCGAAATACAATGCTGTCTGCTGTTGTTAAAGGGAAATTTAAACACCCAGGCGTTATCCATGAATGGCACTTGCATCGTCGAAACCGATAAATTTTCTATTCTCGTTAAGTGTGTCAATAACAACCTACGTTGGAACGACCACATACTCGATCGTCAAAAATATTGCGAAATGTCTAAGTCTCCTCAAATGTTATTAGAAAATACTTTCTCCCCTCCGAGTAAGGAGTCATTGTAACTTGCAAACATTTAAAGCATTTGGGGTGTAAGGTATGTGGTACACTGTATCTCTCTTTATTAATATTTTTTTTATCTAAAGGTCCTAAAAACTCCTTAAGCGCAGGCTTTAAATTTACAAATAAAAATCCCAATATACTGAGAATATACTGAGAATGTATCTCAAAAATTAGCTTTTCTGCGTCAGACACAGAAACAAGTTCTCGAAATTTAAGAAAACTTTAGCCTGTGTACTACAAGTTCTCTGTCCGCTTCTATATTTCATTTATGTAAAGGCCTGCCCTATGTAAAGGATAGCCCTAAATGAAAACAAATCTGTTGAAGTAAACTTTTCTTGCAGAAAACGAGTAGGTTTCCTACTTTCATAAATTCGGTCTGCATTTTGTGTAATCGAAGCTAAATACTTCGTAGTCGCAATACAAGCAAGTGCTGATGCTGGCTTGTATCTATAGTATACGAGTACAACTCCGTGGTTGTAATAAGAAATCGGGTGCCAATACTTTACAAATTTTTGAAAATAAAGTGCGTAGCGAAATTGATTACCCAGCGTAATACATAAGAAAGGATGATTTGCAAGGAGAGATCGGAATCCCTACGGTTGAAGAGAAAACAAAAAAACTTTGCCAGGAAGCACATAATTCATCACAGCCATATCGACCGTCATTTATTATTAATATTTCGCTGTTGTCTGTCTAAAGCTTTCTCGTATATTGTCAGAGTTTGCGACATTTGTTTCATTCAGTAGATGTTGCAATTTCTTGTGTTGCCAATGCCTTTATCAAACAAGATAGTCTCTCATCATTTTAATGATCAAAATTGCGAGCTACTTAAATTCAAGATTTTTACGTCGGATATATGATCCTGTTCGAAAGTACGATCAAGAGAACGCAACTTCAAAGAAATTCTTCGATACGCAGACCCTCTTTTTATATTCTAGTAAAAAGCTAATCAAATTTTTTGGTTGCTCACTGCCTATTTTGCGGTGCACAGGTCCTAACAATATTGCAACTTTCGTGTCCAATTATCGTGTCCATTTTTTGATTTAGATGTCAAGATGATCGCAACTGTCTTCTTCCGACATATCGCGTCTTCGGTTTTCGAGGTTTCTTGAATCTTATTCGATTTAACGTTGCCGTAAGACGTTTTCTAGTTCGAAACTTTTGTCCGTCATTGTGTGGATGTTCCGTGTTTTGTTGATTAGTCGTAAATGCATTTCATTAAATTTTGGACTTCGCATAAATTGTGCATATGCAGTGCTTTAAAATGTTTGGGCAGTAGTTTACAAAAAGAGAGAAAAAATTTAGTCCAAGTAGTTATCCCTGTGGTACCCCACTTTGTCTGTTTACATAATTCGAAACATTCTCACCAACGCTAACAGATTACTTGTATTTCTTTCCGCTTAGGTATGAGACAAGTGAGAAGTGTTAAGCATGAGGTGGAAGAGAGGAAACAGTCGTGACTTGCTCAATATTCACAAAGAAAGGTAGAAGTTGTGAGTACATATTGAATGATTTAACGTATTGTTAAATAAATTTATCTTAACAGGTCTGGTTTTCGAGAAAACCTTGTTCTTTTTTCATTTAGAAATTCATCAGCATTGAATAGTTTTTACTTTCGCTTTTCTATGAGATTCAAGGTTTTAGGAGTCAACTATTACGAGGACAGAAATAAGTATAATTGTTCTTAGAGGAATGTGATTCCCGCATTGCCTCGGTGCTGCGCAGGGGCGGTAGTCTTTATGCATAACTAGGAACATGAAGTCCGAATTGAGTATTGCCGGAAATGCACTTTTAGTTATTTTCTAGCTCTTTTCAGAAATATAGTTCCTCCTGAAACCCAGTTATGTAAACATTTTGATTCTCGCTCAAAATGTACTTTTTCAAAATGATCTGAAAGTCTTTCCTACATCTCATTTCCTTCAAAAGTCAAAACGAAAGAGATGTCTGATGTCTAAAATAAAGTCACTCTTTCATTTTCCTATCACGTCCAACGGAACTATAGTATATACCGTCCTTCACTCATTCACAAGTAGAAACCTGAACCACGTGTTGATTTTTACTTTATTGCCACACGACACCTGCTTCACCATGAATTTACCGCAGTTACAATGCTGTTAACAATCCCACCGTCTTCATGTCCAGACGCAGACATGGCCATGCATCGTGCAAGGCTACGTGCCAAACAAGGTCAAGTGTACCATGCACTGTAGATGTAATACTTGTACTCCCGTCACAAACAACCCACTGCATGGGTGGCGGCACCATTAGAGAACTAGACGATGACAACGACGTCGACGACGACGACTACATCTCGTCGACTAATGCTACCACGTCCTCCGCAGATAGATTGCATACC
This sequence comes from Volucella inanis, assembly GCA_907269105.1. Classification (NCBI taxonomy): domain Eukaryota; kingdom Metazoa; phylum Arthropoda; class Insecta; order Diptera; family Syrphidae; genus Volucella; species Volucella inanis. The sequence goes on along the minus strand of OU026156.1, from coordinate 13,487,197 downwards.
AACTTGTTGGCCGTCTCCTATCCCACGGTTGTGGAGAAGTAGGCGGATTGGCTTTCCTCAGAGGGATTCCCTATTCCGTTGCCACCACCACCTCATCTTCGGTATCAGCTCTTTTTCTAGTCTCTCTGTGCCTTGGGTGCTAAGCACGATGAATGCACTACACTCGACAACGATGCGAAAAGTGCTCCGCAGTATCCGTTTCCATGAAACTGAAGGTGGTGCAGCAAAAAAAGCCAGCCAACTTCATAGTCATCATCGGGTGGTATCCGTACTGTGACTTGACTAGCTGCAGCACGCGCGCCCACATGGTGAACGGCACTTCTCTATGGAAGCGATGTTATGCTTTTTACAGTTATTTTGTAATTCTAGCACGGATTACGTATGCAAGTGTGTTTTTATGAATGGAGTCGTCGTCAGTCGGTTCGGGTTCTGTTTCTGTAGACAGAGACGGAGGCAGTTAGGGGAATGCATGACGATGTGAGCACAGGATCACCCAGTGCTTAGAGGGATAGTTGCAGTTTCCTGTAAAATGGGGTGCCACATGGTTGTCGGTGCACTGCATCGCATATGCATAGGCATTGTTCTTTTAAATCTCCTGTGGAGTGCCTAGTCCTGCTGCAACACTAGTGTTATTGTGTCTTGCCGCTTAGAGCTGATGTGCTTGTTGTTTTGTTTTGTTTCCGTTCGCGTGTAGTGTTTCCGGGCAGTGACCAGTTTTGTTTGTTTCGTTTTTTTTTTTTTTTTTTTTTTTTTTTATTATTCTCCGGTGTTTCAGTTAAGTGTGTGGTCCACCAAAAGTGTCGGAAGTGTATTTTAGTCTAAAAAAAAAGAAAGTATCTCCTAGTTGTAGGGTTTGTTTGTAAGAGCCATGTCCTGTGTACTATTTGGCGCCCTTTTAATTGCTGCTTTGTGCCATCCGTAGAGTGTTGGACGAGGTGGTATTGTGTTAAATTGTAGTTGGTTCAAATGCCGCCGGAACTTGCCGCGGGAGTACAGTTGACCAGTTGGCAGTTGCATTTAGTGGCGCTTTGATTTTTGCTATTGAATGTCATTCACTTAATGATCTTGAGTTTTTAGGAGTTCTTGTTTGCTTTTTTCGCTGTCGATTCACTTTTGGATGTGCTGAGTTTAATTGCTTGCAGATGCATTTGGATATCTCGTTTTGTTGCGGATATTTCCTATGGACAGAACCGGAATCGTTTTTTAGACTCGTACGTGTGTAGTTGAGCTCGTAATGTATTGTATTCTCCAGCAAGGAGTCCGCTGTAGATTTTGACCTTGTGGCAACTAGTTTCACAGGGTCATTCGAGAGATGAGAAACATTTTATTAGTATGAGAGCTTTAGGCAAACTCGAGATGAATAATTTAAAAATTGCGTCACATCATTCTGTTACTGGTTGCCGACAATGCGGTATATAAAGCTGCTTTGTAAGTAGCCATATGACCTTTTCCAATTTGATCAATGCCAATTAGTTTCACACCTTGTGGATGATAATTTTTAATAATTCGAAGCCACACTTTGAATACTTGAATTGGTAAACCTTGGCAGGGTGTTGTACAATTAGTATATGTAGTGAGCGGTATCAAAATGGCAATGCCGAGTGCTTTAAATATGACTACACATCAATTGCATTTATTTCACCTTCTTGCGGTAGCCATCCAGTGTTTAGCTGAATAAAAAAGCAACATGTCATGCCAAAATTAACTTCCGAAGAAGGGAATACGGCGAATGAAATCGCGTAGCCAAATCAGCGGTCAGCAGAGCAGATTCTTACACAACAACTACTTCAACGTTTTTAGGGGTTAACGGAGCCACTAACCGATCTCATTGTTCAAGAGGTCCAGAAAGGACCTTGCCCTCTAAGTTGGGATTTTGCGTGCACACGTAAGAGCACTACTGTTACAATGCCTAACACAACATTACGTCTGGAAACAGACTTAGATTAATTGATTTTGCTGCGTAATGGAATATTTCTAGCTAGCACACGGTGTTCTTACCTCAATATTCACAAAGGGAACATGGCGCTCACCTGATCTTAAAACATTTAACTAAAATGAAATACTTGTTATGATTCAAGGCACTACTTCAGTAAATATAAGGTGCGTTCCAAAGTAAACAGGACTTTCAAAAATAATAACAACAAAATGTTTTTTTTTTGGCAAAACCGAATTAAGCGATTTGCCTGGTCTCAAACCATGTTGAGTGAGTGTTTGAGATGGTCGTGTCAGGATGTCGGTACAAGCCTTTTGGGTGACTTCCACAAAATTCTTTCCTTTCATCTACAAATGCATTTTTGAGATTTCTCAGCGCGATATTCTTGCCGAATACGACCATACAGAATTGTGCATTAACTGTTTAGCCCCGTGGAAGGGACTCTTTGTGAACGATGCCCTGGGAATCGTTAAAGCAAATTAGCCTTTTCTTCACTTTTGACTTCTCCAAACGAGATTTGTTGGGTTTTGGTTTGGCTGGCGCCTCCATTCAGCACTTTGTATCTGGATCATATTGCAAATACGATGTTTCATCACCAGTCACAATGTTATTAAGAAAGTTTTTGTTCTATTTGGACCCCTCGATGACGTCCTTATAAACATACAGTCACTTCAGACCTAATAACTCCGCTTCTTTTGGTTCAAATGTCAAGACATTACATGAGTGATCTACAAGATCTATCCAACGCATTGTCAGAAGACGGCCTCACTAGTAATACCTGTTTTTAAAAGTCCTGTTTACTTTGGAACAGACTCTTCAAATATCCGAACGGCCAATATAGGCCCGGATAACTACCTCGTTGAACCCAAAGTACGTTAACGAATATCTCAGAACCACTACGACGTAGAAATACTAGGAGGAGATTTAACGTTGAACGGATGCAATTTTAACAATGCCTTTAAGTAGGGGAGATCAGCGGCATCTGATCGACTGCGGCTTCTGCCGAAATGGACAGAGAATCGATTTCTTCGGTCAAAATAGAAAGAGCAATAGAAGCATTAGAAGGAAATGTAAATAAATAACGAAGTAAGGAACAACTTTCGAAAGTCTTACTAAAATGTAAAAGAACGTGTCGGGACAGGAACAGAAACCTGTAGAGATAAGCAAGGAAGATATGAAAAAACAGCAGGACGAGCCCTTCAACCGATCAAACGAAGATTTTCCACCACCTGACCAAAATGAAGTAAAGATATCAATGCCTAAGGCTAAGCATAACCAGATCTGATAGTCTTAGAGACTAACTATAGTTGAGAGCATACACCAAATAATTTCGACAGAAAGTATGCCTGGTAAACAGAACTCAAGAATAGACCCTCTAAAATGTGTCTACTATAAACGCATCAGTCTTAAACTTGTATAGCGCCTTAGGTGAATAGCTGAAACTATTTGTCTACAATCTAATGCGGTATTAGGCTTGAGTAAATATTCACTTTACGACCAATATCGAAGAAAAATTAAGAAGACCAGATAGATACTTACCGACTTTATTGTAGAAAAAAGGGCTATACAGGTCTATACAACTTGTCACATTGTGCAGAACGTCTCTTGAATTAAGCGTGAACACTTGTTTAGAAGACTTAATTTCACGGGATGCCCATACATCTATGGAAGCAAGGATACACTTTGCCATCGCTTACCTACATTAATAGTATAATACCAAAGCAGAACTTGTGTTGGAGGCAGAAGTTCCACCCTTGGCATGAGTTGAGGCCGATCCTAAGCCTCTTCTTGATCTTATGGTAACAGCTCCCAGTACTAATTTGCTACGGGTCTAGGACCACACCCGCGATTTGGGTTTAAACCACAGCTACTATGACGCTCCCACAAGGAGGCCTACCTCAACATATCAGGCCCAGACTGTGATTCAGTACTTTGTCTGCTCCCGCTTTTTGTTAGACATTGTCATTGATTGGCGAAGATCATCCACTGCTGTATGAAGCTCTTATTCAATATCTTCGAGATCGATAGTTCGTGAAGAGTAAGGAATTTGCTGATGTAATTGATATTACTAAAATACAGTGAGCTTTCACTCGTACTGAAAAAGAAATCAGTTAAGTTAAGCTCTCTACTGTAAAGTTGTTAGGGATTTTGTCTACCTCGGCACCTTATCAGAAATCATACAAAAAATTACATTCAATCCTCATTTTTTCCTTGGCCTGAGAGAAGCTGTTTGCAAGTCCATAATCATCGCAATCCCATACATTTGCGTGATGTACGAGAATGGACGTTATCGAAGTTGGATAAAGATATCTGCCGTAGATTAATTAAAAGAGTGAAGGAAGTGATTTTATGTTAGGTCCCATTTGTGTTTACGGCTCTAGAGGAAAAGATATAAGGACACATCAGTCGTCTGAGACCACTTGGAAATACGTCGCCTCTGGTTGCTTCCGCAGGTGAAAATAGACCTCAATTATATTGGATTGGTCAAAAACACCGATTTTTTCAGAGGTTTATAGATTGAAGTCCACGTCCACTTTAGATTGTTGCGTCATTTAAGGAAATGCATAGTTGTATTGTATCTCAAAAAGCTTTAGATTTTGCATTGACAATGATCTTGTTTCTTTTCTCAAACTGCTGGACTATGGTGTTTGATACTGTGAGTTACGAAATGGTTATTTTTATAATGAATAATTCTTTTCAGATTTCAAATTCGCTCCATAATTTGATGCTGTCGTATAACGTAAAGAGAAGGCAAGCAGTCGTAATAAGTAGAATCGTATCAAATTTCGTAGAACTTTACTCTGATATGCCTCAGGGATCAACATCGGAACCTTTATTGTTAACTCGGGTTATTATTCGTCTACCGATTGTGTCTGAGAACGCTTTCTACATACATATTTACAGTAACGATTTGCAGGTTTATTTAAGCTGTTGATTTAAAAAGCAGTAGGGCTTGGTCAGAAAAGAACGGACTGCAAACTCAACTTAAGTGCTTAACACTTTTCAGAATTAGGTTTGAATATAGCTTTTCTCCAAGAATATACTGAGGTACAGTAGAGATTGAATAAACCGAAAAAGCTTACACAATTTGGACATTTAGTTTGACTCTAAATTTGCTTGGGACTATGAAATACTGTTGTCAATCGGTACAATCAATTACTGTCTGTGAAATCCGAAAAGTGCAGTTAATAATTTTGGTCATAATCCTTAATGAAAAATAATTTTAACAATAAATTCCCTTAACGTATCATTAAATCGATGCAATGATCCTATATCACCTTATACAACGTGCTAAAGATGTTTTAAAAAAATAAAAGTCTCTGAAATACGTTTGTGACTAAAAGATATTTTTACAATCGAGATTCACCGGTATTTAGTCAATCCGTAGGACAATTTTTTGCTTTTGGTCTCAGACAGTAGAATGCCTTATCTCTGGACATCTTAGGAATAAATCGCGGTTGCAAACTTCTTAATATATCTTGTGAGTAGTTCCTGAATATGACTATGTTTTGCTAGATTTTACAATTTACTTTTTTTATACACTCAATTTCGAGTGTATATATGTATGTATATAATATAAATTATATATGTAGAGATTGACAGTCTGAAATCATCAAAAAACCATTTATAAATTCAAAGTGTAGTGAAGTGGGGATTCTATAGAAAATTTCATAGTTCCCAAGATCATCATTTATCATTATACATGTACGCATTCAAAATGCTTTAGAGAAGACCGCCAGTGTAGGGAACTCGTATAGAAATACCAAATATAGCCGCTGGCATTAGTGATACTACACCTGGTAGTTAATGTGTTGATGAATTTCCAGGAACAGCAATGCAGGGGAGTTGTTTCTGTGGCAGATACGACTGAACTTTATATTGTAGATTGATTTAACTTTGGTTTTGTGTCACATGCACTAACTTGAGATGAAACCAATGAAAACCCTATTTTACAATACGTCTAAGGCATTTTTATTAAAAGCTTAGTGCATCCGTATAGAGCTTTAATTTTTAATCAAGGAACTTGCACGGATATAGAGCAAGCCAAGTGAAGCAAGCTACACGTTCACAGTGGGACCATATTTTTATTTCGTAGATATTCTCGTATGGTGCCTGTATCTTCTACGTCTGCAATTTATTTTATCGATAGCAAAGCGGCTGAAGAAAGAATAACATAATATATTGGAAATGGTAGTAACAAAACAACCTTTGCGGCAACGTTTAGATGCCAGTTAACAGTAATCAAACTTCAAACAATAGAATCTGCTAAATGAACTCAATGTTATGAAGGGTCTTAGAATGTTCAACTATGTTTTGTAAATGCAAGATCCATTCATTTCCTCAGGGATTCAAGCACACTGTTAGACGTATTCTTTATAAGCAACACCAACAATGTGCCAGCTCTAAGCTCCTGCTTTTTCTCACCATATCTTATAAGCCCAACTTATAAATCTCCCTTCATTCGTATACCGTGATTTTAAAAACGTATACTTCTAAAGGTTGACAAGATGACAACGAAAGGAAAAAAATTAAAATAAAACATCAACGGTGTGAAATATATACTTGATCTGGCTTTATTTTGAAGCTACGTTTATGTCTTTATATGTGGGGAATACCACATCATTCTAATTCACAAGCAATGTTTTCAACGGTCAACCCAATTTTTGATGGTTCGGTTCAATATGTGCGACCTTATTCCGGCAATAGCGTGTCGAATGTTGGCCTCGAGCTCGTCCAAGTGGTTGGCTTATTAGCGTAAACTCTGCATTTGATGTTGCCCCGGAGAAAATAAACAGGTGGTATAAAATCGCATGATTGCCGCGGCCAATTGATTAACGCTCGCTGTGAACGAGCCGTGAGCGTATTCTTTCTCATTTCGAAAGAAATAAGGTCCGATGATGCCGCCATGTCGTAAACCGCACCAAACAGTCAATATTTGTGGATGCATTGAAGCTTGCACGAATACTTGTGGACTATGTTCGCTCGTCAAATTTGCTTATTGGCATAACCGCTGAGCCGAAAATGGGCCTCGTCCCAGAAGAAGAGTTTTTGGCAAAAATCAGGATCTCTGACCAACATTTCCAGCGCTTAATAAATGATCTCATGGCATTTCCTATGGTCATCCGGCTGTAATTCTTGCTTCAGCACAATCTTGTATAGATGTAGGCCCAAACCCAACCGCAAAATAAGTCGGGTAGATTCTTTGACGTTGCCCAATTCAGGTGATCGGCGCCGAATCGATATTATTAGGTCTTCTTCAATCCTGGCCGCTACGACGGCTATGTCTGTCTGTTTGGTGGTTTAAGATCCAAAAGAGGGTACTCACGCCTAAATTTTTCCTCTATGCGATGAATTGTCTGCAAACTGAAACCATGATGACGATCGAAATATGTTTTAATCATAATTTTGCGTCAAAGGATGCATGATGAAAGGCAAATCTTACTGAATATTTTGAAATCTGGATATCATTGGTAACTTAGGCAGCTGAAAAACTATCATTGCTATCTTCTCACCCGTTGTAAGCTAGAACAAAGTATACGTGGCGTTGTTTGGGAACCGGTATAATACTTAGCGTCTCCAATAGATTAAACCGAATTTTAAGATCTTAACATTGCACTTATTTTCCATAATTTCGTTCAACTTAAAAGAAAGACCGTCAAACATGACTAAAGTTCTTGTTTCACTAGGGAAATTCGAAATTACTGAAACCCGATCAGGCTTACAAACAATTGAAACGCTTTAGATCAATTTGTCATTATCAAATGTATAGCTCTTTTTGTAATCAAGTTGTTAATAAAATAAGGATTCCAAAAAAAGAAAAAGGAGTGTCATCCTTGCAATGAGAGGATAGCTCTGAAAGAATTTGATAAAATTGGGGATTAGGATTGGTAATCAACGTCAAGACTCTGCAACGATAACATTGACTTTGACATTGTGTTGCAGACAAGTCATTTCTTCTCCCCAGTGATGATGCGCTTCAAAAATGAATTATTTCCTTGACGTTTGAGAAGCAAATCGCAAACATCAAGGCGACAGCACAAATTTCTTCCCGTTAGAACATGAGGAACCCATAGAGATTAAATCTAGGCGTTTCAAATGATCAAAAACGCTCGGATTTGATAAATTTGATCTCTCAGCAATCTCAAGAGTTGTTATTCGTCGATTTGCATCAATTAATGCCTTTATCGTGTCTTCATCAGCTTTAACTGGCTTTCCAGAACGTGCCGGATCGATCGAAATTTTGCAAACCAGTTTTGACACTGGTGTTTTGTCAATACATCTTCTCCATACACATTGGAGTTGTTTTTTTTTTTTCTTGAACAGCATTTTAACGTTTTCGATAATAGAAGTGTAAAATGTACTGAAAATATTGCTTTTGACATTCCGCATTTGAAAGGACACCAACCAAAATCTATTACGTAGAATCAATCGAATTTTTTTATAAGCAACCCTTTCTACTATATATCAGCTGTCAAAATATATAATCACTATCCGGCTTAAGTGTGATGTTGGCAGCGAAAAATACAATTAAGTCCTTTGTTGAGAAAAAACGAAATAACTTTCAGATTTTAGTGAATTTTCTATCCCTTCTGAAGAGTACTTCCAGTACTCATGTATAGATGGCCCTGATGTTGTTGGAAGTTTCCTACCATACGTTACACACACACTTTTAATACAATTTTGTTGACGTTGATATTTCCTTATCAACGCAAAACTACCCAAAATATAACCTGTCGCTAGGAGTCCTAACAATAATGATTTCAGACCAAAATCTGTGTCTGTTATGTCTATCATGTCTAAGGAATTCAAAAGAATCATGTTCCACAAGGTTCAATATTAGGACTAATTCCATTACATTTCCGTCCAATAAACTTCTCACTTAATTAAGAACATCAAATACCCAACTGTATGCTGACGATGTTCAATTGCTGAAATATAGTCCACTGGGACTCATCGAACACTATGCTTAGAAGATTTTTCCCTTTGGACAGACAGTCTAATCCAAATGTATAGTAATGAGCAGAAAAAACTTAGATCGTTCTTATTTTGCTAAAATTGTACTCAACAATTGAACAAAGGAAGGCAAAGCAACAATCCTGGAGAGCATTCTGTGAAAAAATTATAAAAACCTATAAGGAGTTGCGGCTAAGAAAAATCCTCTCTACAAATCCTATGATGCCTAGTTGTTTGAAATCACCAATATCTCTTGAACGACCTCAAGTGATGTAGTACTCAACCTACTACGGGGGAACCAGCTTTCAGCAACCCAAACAGGACTACTGCGACCGTGATCAAAAGTTATGGTCTAATTACAAAAGACAAACTGCTTTGGGCGCTGCATAGCTTCAAAATATACAAGTCTGCTGGTCCGGACCGTATAATACCTGCCGAACTACAAAGGTCCTCAGATATTACCCTGCCTACGCTAAGAAATATCATAAGGAGCTGTGTAGAAATGATCCACATTAAACTTTCATTGAGAGAAGTCAATGTAGTTTTCATTTCCAAAGCCGAAAAATGCTCTCATGTTGTCCCAAAGGAAATCAGACCTATAAGTCTATCATCTTTCCTTTTCGAACTCTAGAATGATTGAATAACATCCATAGAGGAGCTTAAATTGATCCAAGACTTTTGTCAGCGACAAAAGAAAGCCGGTGGAAACGGATGTTTTCGATAGCTAGCCACATCGAACGATCCCTACAAGAGAGTACATCCGCAATCACGAGTAAGTTTTAGCTAAACCTTAACAGATTAACATATTGGACAGATCGCTGTGGCTGTAAACTCCCATAAAACTGACCTTATAGACCTCCCTCAATACCAGTTTAGTCTTTTCCGATACAGCAAAATATCTGGATTTCATTTTTGACAGGAAACTAACCTGTAAACCTAACCTTCAAGAAAGAGTCAAGAAAGCTACAGTAGTTTCATTCGCTTGCAAAAAAGCCATTGGAAACAAATAGGGCTTTCAACCTCGCATAATCCACCTGCTATACATCTCGGTCATTAGACCGAAACTGACCTACGGGGTTGTTATTTGGTGGACGGCCTTAGTCAACTGCAGCAAATTAAGCAGGGTTCAAAGAACAGCATGTCTATGCATAATCGGAGCCGTACCATCTACTCCCTCCCCGATATCCTGTTTCACTTGGCACCCCTCGATATCTTCAGCGGAAAAGTAGCTGATACTGCAGCTATTCGCCTTAAAGCAACTACACATTTGACAAATAATTTAATTGGCCACGCTAATATTTTTAATCAATCCACTTTTAAACGGGTGGATCCAAAACTGATAGCGGGGTTAGTGGTGGTATTTTCTCATATAAACTAAAACTAAGCCTCTCTTTCCGTCTTTCAAATCACTGTAGTGTATCAAGGCGATTAAAGAAGCTTGTTCTGAAGAAAAACGTGAAATCTGCAAAAGGATATCCGCATCTTTTCTCTGGACTTAGTCTGATAAAATTCTAAAACCGCTCTTGAATGCTCGAAGAGTTTGGTTAGCGTCAACAGGGTAGCGTACCTAGGACAATAAATGACCTGTTGTGTCCTTTGTCCTATTCTTCAAACTTGATGTGTAGTAGAACTATGATCTGTGGTGTGTAGTTAAATCCATATTTAAAAAGCACTTTTAAGGAAATACAATATATTGACCTACGTGGTATACTTGGCACAGTGGTTATTTTCGTTATCTGAGTTCGATTCCTAAGTTATACACTCAAAAAACGAAAAAAAAATTTTAGACGTCATCACCTTTTCGACATGTTAGTAGCAACCTCGCCGTCGGCAAAAACCCATAGGTTCATATCTCTCGATTTAAAGTGATAAATCGGAGAGCACAGAGAGTGAATACATACCGTATCTATTTATTGACTAACGAAAAAGATGAATAAAATTGGTGAAAGCAGATACCTTAGATTCGTTTTCTGTTTAATGGCGGTAGAACCATATCAGATATAAAAACAACGTCTATGGTACTTATCTACAAAAAAAGCGGCAACTACAATCTAAGTTTCACCTTAAATCATGGATCCAGACCAAATAGATATAATCTTTAGATAATTAACTGAAAAAAGACAGGAAAACTCAGTATTGACTACAATCGCAAGGGCAGAACGGATTGTGCTACAAAATGTTACATAAGTATGCTGAGATACTACATAGAGCCTCCAATTCATTCAAAGTATGACATTTATAGCTAAGATCCTAGCCGAGATGTTAAACAGCTTGTACCTGCTATTGTGTTTACAATCTCAAAGTTCATTTAAAAAAATGTATAATGAAACATCATTTCCTGGACATTGCTTAGCTGATTTTAGAACTGATCAGAGATCCAACAAAATTAGAAGGAATAGAGATAGACTAGTGCTTTAGGAAACCCTTTTTCATGACAGAATTAATTCTGTAAAGCTTCAAACAACAATTTTCCGTCGCTTATTGGATTTTGTTTACGAGGGCGTTTAATAAAAAAAAAAAAAAATAAATGCTTTCAGCGACGGATGTCAATGTAGTCATGGAATAATTTTGAATAGAAAACTGAATCCGGAGGTTAATATAGGATCATCGAACAAGAGATCCAGAAAGAAGCGCCATTTTTTTATGAAAAGTGGCGATGTTTTTATTTTAGTAAAAAGTTTGAGGTTTTCTTTCTGTCGGAACAGAGCACTTAGACAATGAACTAGGACATTGTACGCTTTGTAAGTCTATTTTAATGAAATCTTTCAGTCTTATGAAGGCATATGAGTAAGAGCTTCAGTGATGAGGTGCCTACAGTATTAGAACCCACCACGTCATCGGTGAGTGCTTGCAGCTTGCTGAAAGAGTAAATTGGACATTCACATAGATCACAAGAGTGCTCCACGGTGTCGTCATCACTTTCACAGCAAGCATCGCAGGATATTGTGTCACTTATGCCCACATAAACAAAAATGTAATGCCCTGTCACGACGCCAGTAAGCAACCTACAGTCTTTCCTCTGATGGACAGCATAAAGGCCGCTGACCTCATATAGATGTTGAGAAGTATTCGTTTGGTCTGCTTGCATCACGGAGAGCTATCCCATATGCAGTTTTGCTCATATGAGACCCAACTGTCAATGAAAGACTTAACCGAGAACGCAGGCAGACCCAACGTAGGTTCAGGTCCTAAAATACTCTCCTATGAACTATGCGTGGCAAGTTCATCGGCTATTTCATTTCCCGTGATCCCATTGTGACCTGGAACCCAGACAAGGGTCACTGAATTTATCCATCCGACTGCGCTCAGTGATCTTTTGCATTGTTGAACTAGTTCGAAAGCCGAAAGAGAGTGCAGCAAGCCTCGAAACGCAGCTTAGCTGTCATCAGATGCAAATGCTTCGCCACCTCTTTTGAGGTAAGTAATGGAATAGAACATCCGCCAAATGCCGGTCTTGGCTCCGTATACAAATAGTTATTTTTTTTGTTGAAAATTTTCATCATATTTTCGCATAATTGCGGTTGTATTTCGCGAATTTGTTTTAATGTTGGTGGAGCATCACATGTGAACTTTATATTTAACACAGCCTCAAAGAAAAGAGTCGAATTAGAATTAGAATTAGACGGCCAAGTCACACTTCCAGGAAATTAAACGTCTTCCACAACCATAGCATCAATTTCAGTTAACATAGTTCGGTAACGCAATCCACTCACTTAAACGATCCTACCAGCATTATTTTCGAAAAAAATATGCTGCAATTACACCGCCAGCCGAAAAACCACACCAAACTGTCACTCGTTGCGGATGGAAAGATTGTTCTACTATCTTTTAGGAGCCAATATTTGCGATGCGATAGTTGTGTTGGTTTGTACCCAGGTAAATCAAAATAATTTTGTGTAAAAATTCATGATCTTGTTCATTCATTTCCAGCACCCACGGCGAAAGGTTGCCGTTGTTCATTATCTGCTGGATCAAATTCTTATGTCAACTGGATCTGAAAGCATGTTGGCCTAGATTTTTATGCAAAATGCGATGCAAAGTGGTTGCAGATACGCTCAGTTGCTGCGATCGTCTTGAAATGAAAAAAAAAATGGATTTTCAGTCACACTTGCAGCTACGGCAGGGATATTTTCAAGCTGATCTTGCCGGTGTTACACGAGTTGGAGTGTTCACATCACAGACCTGTCCGAGACGTTAAATTTTTCCGATTACATTCACTAAAGCTGCGGGAGAAGGCGCTCGATGATGACAAAAGCAGTGCAAATTTTAGGAAATGTTTCCATGATATTTTCATCATTTTTATTGTGAATTTTCACTATTTCAACATGTTGTGAGAGTCTGTATCAATTTAAATTTAACAATCTCCTAGTTTCTCTTATCAAAAGTCATCGTAATGATAGTTGAATGTTGACAGTTGAGCAATGGCTAATGTCAGGAACGTTACGCTATCTACTCGTATATGGTGATGACGGTGTGACATACAAATATACATGAAATCTTTATGCCGTACCTTAAGTTAAAAACCGGACAACCACCCAAAAAATAAGTTGTCCGAGGCTAACTTGACATAATTCAGAAATTGCAAGGAGTTGCCATTTATTATTTATCTTACAAGCGGAGATCTTTTAAGAAGAATTCTCCTTGTGATAGACTTTGAAAGCGCAAACAAAATAAAAGTCCTTTGAAAGCAGAATCGACATAGAGATTGGATGGCTCCAAATCGATTCCTGTACTCATCCATCAGATCCAGATATGTTAAAATTAAAGCACAATGGCGAGTAAAAGTATGAAAATGCCAGATCACTGCACTTAGTTTACGGCACAAGAGCAATTTACCTCTGAAAGTAATGTTACCGAAAAGCGCTTCGATCGCGCTCTTGACAGCAAAATTAATTCTATATGGCTGACAAATGATTGTTCAACATGGGGGATTAAGGACCTTAAAATAATTCAGCTGCCTAAGTGATCATCCGGGACAGATCAAGACCTAGAATTTCCCATTCACTGAGGAACAGCGAAAGAGTGAAAAGCTTTTTCATAGACAGAAAATTTAACTTTCGCTATTGCCTGCTTTCGCTGCGATAATCTACCACCTTATGGCGATGAAGAATTATATAATTAAAAAAAAAAACAGGCCCAATCGAATCACATTTCGTATTGGCCGTTTTTGAACACCGACCTTCGAACGACGTGTGCACTATCACAAAATACCACATTGTGGCCAAAGAAATATAATTAATTCCAATTCCTCAGCCTTTTGATCATTATTTCCTTTGAAAACTTTCCAGGATATACGTCATATGCTTTGACAGGTTGCAGGTACAATAAGGCGCTCAATGGGCTTACGGTATTGGCGTGAAAACAAAGCCATAAAAATAATCCCTTCGTCGTAGAAAATCTACTATTCCCGAATGGCTTTATTTAGGTTAGGAAACTTGCCACATGGTACACTAGTCTTGGAAACACGCGCTTGTTTCTGAAGTCCTGTGACTATGCTCGACAATTATATAGTATAGATCTCTGAAGAGTTAATATAGTCATGAATGTTAGTGCGTATAGTACCGACGGATAACTTAGTCAACCCTGCAAATATTGTTTTCCGCCTTCGAAAATCTTTTAAATTTACTTGACTTCTTTTACCCACTGGTGGTCATGAAGTTCGTGAATTATTTTGTTTCTTTTTCCTAGTTTTGTAAGGACTATACATTGCGGTACTTGACTCTTTTTAACACTGTCGTGTCAGTATTACACTAAAAGTTACTGGAAAAGTAATGATCACAGTGCGAAATTTTATATTTATCCTCTTAGATAGTCATTAAATATTTTAATGTATAATTTAATTACTTAAGGCATTTCGATAACTATTCAAATGGAACGCTTTTGGTATCTTTGTATCTTACAAAGTACAAATTTACTGGGGCCTTACTCGGTTGCGTTATAGCAACTTTAAAGTCAAGTCGAAGAGCCTGCAGATTCTCTACATATCCTGGCGAGCTCCTGTCATCATATTTAAGCCGTAATTATTTTGCCATATTAACAACCGTATGGGGATATACTATTGTAGTATCTGTTTATTTTAACCAAAAAGATATTTGCCAAGAGAAAGTATTCGGAATTGTCTATTGTATTGTATTGTAGATCATGCGAGGTAAGTCTATATGAGCAACTACAACCGATGAAATAAATGATGTTTATTAAAAAATGACAATTTTTTAAATTCCAATATATATATATTTTTTTGTTTTCAGTTAAGTTTAAAAATTCTTCATGAATTGATTTATTAGTGGATCATGTTGAGAATAGGTCCCATACTTTTTCAACGCTTCTTGACATTACATAAGCCAACAACAAGAGACCAGTGCATTCGACAAAAAATATCGCCTTACTTGAGGGCTGCTTCGCTGACATGCGCAGTGGCTTAGCATTTGTCCGGATCTTAGCCTGATCTCTTACAAGATTCAATCAATCCAAGAAATGAACCAATTGGATCATGTTACACATCAAGCATTTGGTTCGGAATTTCATAGCGAAATTGTGTTCACCTATCAGGCTTCCTTTTGACTCAAGATACGTCAATAAGCAAATTGGCCTATTTATAGTGTGGTGTGAACTTTATTGACATCATCGGCTTTAGTTATTTAAAAAATGAGTCAAGAGCTCGCGGTAAATGGTGAGCAATATATGGAATATTGGTTTCGATGTAGACTATATGTGGTTCTAGCACGATAGAACTACAGCTCATACTCCGACTAATTTCATAAATTTATTGAAATCAAAGTTTGGTGAGACCAAGATCTTGCGATCTAACACAGCTTGCTTATGTTTAGTCGGGACACATGAAATCACTTGTTTTTGTAACTAGACTAGTAACAATTAGAGCTTCGGGGGATGATATACGGCCAGTTGTTGCGGATTCACTCCCCCAAATGATCGAAAAACTGATCAAAAATTGGACTTTTTAAGTTCGAAACGATAAAGAAATCTCTTTCAATTAAAAGCTTTTTTTTTTTTAAATCAAACCCAATTTTTCCGCGGACCATTTCTAAAAATACCGTTTACAATTTTAATTTCCTATTTTCAACGAGTTGCTTGCTTTATGAGTTAGCAAGTTTCTGAGGTAATATGGCAGGCATACACACCTCAAAAATTGGCAAACAAGAAAAATTAAAAATGTTAAAAAAATTTTCTTATACAAATTCTCTATAGCAAAAACACATGTCAGAAATGATCAGTTGCAACTGTCAAAAATTTACTTGTCAAACTGAACAGCATTTAACTCATATATGACATCTGAAGTACTGTCAAAGATATTGAATGGAAGTTCTTGTTTTAAATTTTGTTTATTGGCAAAACAGAAGTAAGAAACGGGAAGCAATTGTCAAAAAATATTAGCACTTGTCATTGTTTTGAGACATTGTTATCGTGATTTGTACAATATTATAATAAAACCAATTTTACAAATTTATGTAGATATTATTGGGCAAGATTCGGGTGGCCCTCATTTGTTAAAATTACTTTTTGCTTTGGTTAAGACTTTTGCCTGAGACATTTGTAATCAAATTTTAACATTTTCATATATAAAAAAACACATCAAACTGGAACCCTTAGGTGGATAGTGTTTCATTGATCAAGGGTTGAGTTTTTAGAAATTAATGAACAAAAAAGTCAATGAAATATTGTAGCTGACAAATGATTTGAAGAAAGTGTACATTTTTATTATAAAGAAATCTACTTTTCTATACAAAGTGTTATATGTTTTTATTTATTTGATTTTATATTGACATGTTTTATATAAGATTTCATAAACAAAAATAGTTTGCTAATAATTTTTACAAAACAAAGGTAGCCTCACGGACGACAAACAGTTAGCCGTTTCGATTGTATTTTATTTCTTTTGCTCACAATCTTAATGACACATACTTTTGTTTACACTGAATTGAAAGTGAAAATCTTCATCCACAAGTGACAGTTTCTCTCTTTTCATAAGTCCAAGAGGGTGAATCAAAACAATGTCAAGTGTCATCCTTGACATGTGACTGGAATTTTCATAGGCATTGTCTTTATTTCTTTCCAATCACTGTTATTTTCTTCGTCAAATGGCAGCATTCAGATACGTTTTGCAACACTTTTTGTTCTTATTATGATATGTCTTAGCTTCTCATTAGATTTTGTGACATTTTGAATGGAACCAAATTAAGGTCGATTTGGTTTTGGTAAACTTAGAATTTTACTAATTTTAAAATGAGATAAAATATACATTTATGTCATGTAATGAAATGAGTGGATACAAATTAAAAAAAAAAAAAAAAATTACAAAAAAGCAGTTCAGCTAGGAAATATATATATTTAATTTGCTTTATCATAGAGCAAGCCAAAACAGTGAATCTGAAGGGCTGTCAGTCACATTGCAGTGGAAATTCGACGATGGAATTTTAACATATTTTAAGAACCCTTTTTTGTCTGAAGTATAAAGTCAGAGATGAGAAGCTATTGGCTTCTGAGATTTAAGTTGTCAAGTTTATATATTTTGAAAAATATAACACTCACTTACCTTCAGTTTTTCAGCGATTTTTCACAAACTTTTTTAAAGTTTTTGATTTGATTTCAGATGTGTTTTTCTATGAGGATGTGTCGATGTGTTTTTTTTTTTATGTTTTTTTTTAGAAGTCAGTTTTTCATCAGTTGCTTTACACAAAACTTGTGAGATAGTTAAGTCTCATTTGAATTTGTTTATTCTTGAATTGCACTTTTTACACAAACACAAAGAGAAAAAGATTCCCCACAGAAAAAGACAAAAAATGAAACGTTTAATTCTTCAGGTTAATAATAAATCCAAGGGCGCCTGCGAATTTCAATTTGACAACAGACACACTGAATTGAAATGCGCAGCATTAACCAAAACAAACAAAATACAAGAAGAAAAAGAAACGAACATATGTACGTATAACAAATTATCGCCGTGCAACAATTTGCATAATAATAAAAAAAAAAAAACTTAACAAAAAAGTATCTTTACATAATGTTGCAGCTTTCGAATTTCAAAATTAAAAAAAAAAAAAAATACAAATATAAAAATATGGTATTTACTCCACTGCACTCGGAAATAGGTCAAAAAGCCCGCTTTCGAAAAAAAAAAACAACTCAAACTTAGCTGTAAATTAAATTTACCAAAGTCCTTAAGGACAGTTTACTTATGGAAAATCACTTTTTCAAAAAAAAAACTCCTTTTTTGCACAAAAATTGTTCCACTATTTTCCCATGATGGCTTAAAATTTTAGTCAAAATTGTTACAAGTTTTTTTTTTTGTTATTATTTTTGATAATATTTTAATTTTTGTTAAAAATTGTAAAATTGGAAAAAATTTTCAAAAAATTTGTATTTATTTTTGTTTTTTGCCAAAGAACGGTTTCTCGGATAGTTAAGCGGATGGTAACTGGGAACACGACCAATCCAAAAGCTTACTGCTGTTCATCTAAACGTAGCCGCACTATCCGAAAAATAATTTTTGGTCAAAGTTTTTGGAGTTTCAGGCCGACAATGATGATGATGACTATGGCAATGGCGATGTTGAGGATAATGACAATGACTACGATGATAATGATGATGATGGTGATGATGATGATGATGATGTAGACGATTATATGCTGTGTGTAGTGTATTGGAGGTACAAGCAAGCAGTAGGAATTGCACATTCTATGTGTATTGTGTGCTGTTGCAAGTTGCTTCGTAATTTTTCCCAATTCCTTTGCTAGTGGTGATTGGGTTTGTTTTATTTTGTTTTACATTTTGTTTGTCAATATTCTCGGCTACTTTAAATATATATTTGCCCACTGTTTATAGCATTACACACTCACATGTACCAACAAAAACAAAACCAAAAAAAAAAAAAAGAGAAGAGGAGAGGAGAATCAAAAAACAAAAAAAGCAGCAAAACTACACGGCACACCGTTTGGGTTTGTCCTCCTCTCTATCGGCACACAAAAATCGGCCCAAAAACACAAAATAACCAAAAAAATACAAAATCGCAAACAAAAAAAAAAATAAATAAATAAATAAAAACGCAACCTTAACTCCAGCACAGAAAATAATCCAAATTGGGAAAAAAGGATCAACATTATAGGTCCTATAAAAATGCACTGCCGTTCAAAAGATGCAACTCACACACAGGTACACAAGTAAACACTTCTCACTATGCTACCGATATGACTAGCCCACCACTACTACCATCCCACTATCATGGTCACACTAATAAAATTGCGCACCACCTTGGGGGTGTACAGAGTGTGTATAGTTCTGCGAGAGAATATACGACTACGTACCATGTGCAGTGTATGTGCAGGGGGGTTGATGGATGTAGCTAGCCATTGCCATTGCCACTACCACTGCCTATTGCCTTAGTATGGGAAGGGACCCATTATAGGCATGCATTTTGACCGAAAACGACCGTCATCATCATCGTCAGACCACTACAAGTTTAGTGTAATAAATAAAAATTTTGTCCAAAAAAAACTGAAACCAAACTATACCAACAACGAACACAGAAAGACGAAGCAAATACACAAAAAGGAATCCGTCACAAGGGCCTACCGAAAACCGAAAAGCATACATACATCAGAAAGGCAGGAGGCGGTTAGAAGAGCGAGAGCAAGCCTATCACTTCCACCAGTATACCGTACCAAGTATCTACGTAACATCGATATATCCAAAACCCTGAGTGTGTGCAAATAAACGAGAGAAAAAATGCACACACGAAAAAAGAACTGCATGAAACCGAAAACAAAAAAAAAAAAAAAAACATTGAAAAAATGGCACAAAAAAAAAATTTTAAAAATCGCCAAATAAATAAAAAAAAAAATTCTACTGTGCGTGCAAGTGTATGCGTGTGAATGCCACACTTGTACATTCCGTAAATCGTGGCCGAAATTCGCACTAAATATCATACAAGCCTCATCTCTCATAAACTTACAAATAAAATGTGTGAGCGGAAAATAAAAATTTGTATGCGCGCGAGAAAAAATTCCAAATGCAACAACCCCCAATTAACCATCCCCACAAGTTTCAGCCGATTTCCACAACTACGTGGACAGACAATCGGGAATTATATCCTTGCCTGGCCTAACACACGCATAACACGGATAACAATTTTTATTTTTATATTTCCAGAGTACCTACGTACCACTCACACGAGCACACCGAGGGATGAGGGATAAAAATGCATTTTCCTGAAATACTATATTCTACTTCCAATGCCAATCAACCCCTCTGCATACCGCCGCCGAAAAAATTGAAACACCACTCATTACGTGAGTACAAAATTCACCCAGTCATCACCAACACTCGAAAGTGGACTCACGCTCATGCTCACGCACACATCATTTAACCCAGTCAATAATAATAAGCCCCAACCAACAACAACAACAACAGCAGCAGCGCCAACTCCTTTCCAATTTTCAAAAAAAATCAAGAAAAAATCCGTCCAATTCGCTTTTTTAAACACATTGACATTGAACAGTGCCCACAGGAGAACAACAACAACAACAATATCAACAAATAAAAAAAAAAAAATTACAAAAAGGAGCAAAACACCAACAACAAAAAGGAAAAATCAGCAAATGCACATGAATTCACCCCTTGCGTACCGTGACACAACGGCCCATATTGTGATATTGAATTGGTGAGTAGATCTGGCTCTTCCGCTGCGGTCGCTATGGATGCTGTTGGAGTTGGAGTAATGGTGGTTGCCATTCGTTATCCGGAACTGGATACATTGGACACTGGAGGAGACAACCCCTTGTGCACTTAACCCTTATTTCGGCAAAGTGACGTTTAAGCTAACGAGTAGTACCAGCGACAGCATAACCATCAGCAGCACCCTGGTGATACAAAATTTCGCATCTACACCCCGACCCACGACCTCTTATTGAAAATAAGATAGAGAGGAAGACAAATAGTTACGAGTTACGAGGGACCATCAAAACAAACTAAAGCTACCCTACGCAAATGACTACGAACGAATACAGAGTGGAACTGTGACTGCACTGCAATTCGGTGCTGCTTCACACATGGGACATTGAGAGTTGCCAAAAAATCCACGACAAGATAATAACGATATTCATGCACACTGCATCAGCACATACGAATATTGGGCTGCACGAAATGTCAGTCGAAGCGACAAACAGACAGAGAGACCTCCGGACAAACTGTCAGTACCAGGGGAATACTCGTTCGCTGGAGGTTTTCAGGGGGTTTTTGGTTTGTATTTTTTTTTTTTTTTTTTTTTGGAACCCGTAGAGAAGACGAGTCTATTGGCCATCAAAACGCATGCAAGCATAGTATTATACGAATAGTGGTGAAGCATGCACCACATTACCCCCACACTCCAGATACAGAGTACGCAGTTCGAAGACCAATTTGTACATGCATTCGGTTAATGTAATATTCAGGATGAAAAACAGAGGGGCCGCGGGTTGGTAATCCCCCCCCCCCCCCCCCCCCAAAAAAAAGGCGAATAATTCGGCAAAAATTGGAAGAGGCCGATGCAGTGAAGACAGAGATAGAGAGGTGGAAACATTGACGCACAAAAATGAGTTGAAAAAAGTTTGCGTTGTCATTATGGGGCCCCCCCCCGAAAACAACATTCACGTGATGCAGAGAAAATGAATGTGCACAGGCATAGCACTGGAGAAACTGAAATTTCGTGTGACAGCTGAGATTCGGAATAAAGATAGATCGGTTGTATTAAGTTGTGGAACGATTACATTACGTACATACAGATCTATATACTCGTATCTAAATACGCACGTGCATGGTATGTATGGAACACTGAATCGCCTTGATGGCGACTTGTGATCAAACTAGGTGCAGCCTGGTTTTTTATTATACATTTTCGAAATAATTCGGTGGCGCATACTCTATGTGAGGAGAGTAACTAATTTCATTGATTTTTTTATTTTTTTTTATTTACATCTGTTTTCGTAAATCCAAATCAAGATTTGAAAAGTCTATCTCGTGGTCTATTTTATCTGTAAGAATACATATTAGATCTTGTCTACTTGTTTCCCTATCTCATATCAAATCATATACAAACCATACAACACCAATTGGAATGGTGTCAACGAGCCATCAACGAGAAGCAGCTTCTGATGTGATTCGTTACAAAGCGCCGTCCTAAAGAACTTACTGGCTGGACGATGAATGTAGCCAAACAAGAAACACATACTATAAAGCTGCGATCCAGAGTTGTTCGTGAGCCTTACGAGTAGAAAAGAACAAAGTAAGAGCATAAGCAGCGTGCGATCTGAAAAAAGGATAAATTTTACTACAGGAAAGTTTTTTCTACGAATAGAACGATCATGCCGGGGCACAGTGAATTCTCCCATAGCCCAAAAAGTCAAATTTCACGGTCAAACAAACTCATTTTTGTTAATGCAATTGTTGTCTGTGATGGTTGAGCAACAAAGTGGTTTTAAAGATTCTCTTCTAAAATAGGTTGTTGGCAGTCAGACGCGTCGCGAAGTTGAGTGTTATTCACAATTTTTTAAAATACGGCAATTTGAACATTTTGGTCTATTTTTTAAGGTTTCCAAAAACCTTACATTATTTATTAAAACCGCTATTGAAAGTGATGCATAATAAAAATAATATTTTCCCAAATTATATTTTTAAGGAAACTTACAATATTGAAAGTTTCGACGCCCAGAAACGGATAACTTTGTTATAGGTCATAAAAAAAGTCTCCGCGGTTTGGTAACAGAACGAGTCTTAGAAAAATGGCCCAAAAATTGCAATCGCAATTCTCTTAACAACTCCTGTACCGAAGAAAAGCATATACAGCTAAACAAGAAGCATATAAAGCAGAGCTGAAACGAAAGGCGAAAGTTGCCATGAGCTCGACGAGCAGAAGAGACGGGAAAAACATCGGCTACTCCAGAAAAAGAAGAAAGATCATGAGAAGCGCGCGGTCGAAGATATTGAGAGGCTGTAGTCTGGGAATAAAATACGGAAGCTCTACCAACAAGTAAAAAGAACGTGTCAAGGCAAACAACCCCGTACAAAAACCTGTAGAATTGACAAAGGAAACCTCATAGCAGAGTCAAAACCGGAGCTAAGAATGAGCTCTGCAGACTGTATAATGACAAAGAAGCGCATCATATCCTTGTCACACAGTATAGGTTATCCAACTACGACAATGATAGTTAAAATTTTAGTCCACCTGAGCAAAACGAAGTATTGATAATATATCTAAGCTGTAATCCAACAAAGCAACTCGGCTTGATGGTTTACCGGCCGAGGTATTTAAAGCTGTAGGGAATGACTTTGTGGAGTAGACCAACTCATTTCTCAGATCTGGTTAGATGAAGTTATGCCTGACGAATGGAATGGAAGTTCGAAATTATTGAACGTTACCAAGTGTCATTGACAGTAACATTGTCATGACATGGTCATTTTTGAAAAACTACATTCAACCAGCTGTTCTTAGTCCCACACACCACAAATTTGACACTGTGACAGATCGTTCGGTTTTATTTCTCGCACGAGTTCTATTTTGTAAGGTTTTGGACCAAGATCCTTGCGTATAATCTACCACGTAGTCGAGTAACACAATCCCATTTGCTGCGAACTGCGACGAATGGACAAGTCACGGTCTTCATCTACACTGGCGGATACATTTGTAAGCGTTGTCCGGGTGTAAGTCGTGCTTGCTATGACATGACATTGCCAAGCCATATGTGGCTTTATCGGGTTTAAAGCCGTCACCTACACAGGCCAATTAGATTGTTGGCAAATTGTTTCAGGCTAAGAGGGTCTGCTTCTTGTGGATCAGGCGAATGGCACGGTTGGTTTATGCTTTTTTCCAAGTTGCCGCTTGGTGCTATGAATAGCCTCGTAGGTCAGCCGTCTGGTTCAGCTGACTTGTTATTTTTACTTTGGACATTGCTGTGTTAGCTTTTTTTTGGGTGGACCAAATTTTGGCTTTCATCCGAGGTTGAATGGTTTGTTTTGCCTCATAGCGAAACTATGAGTACTAGGAGTTTGATAGCTTGCAGAACTGCTCGTAAATATCCTTGCTCATATCGACAAAGGTGTTGATAGGTTAGTTCGTCTTTTCAACGTTTGTTAGAACTGTTCTAAGGTAGCTCTCCATTTCATTGATCGCTTTCCAGAAAAATAAATTGTCTTCCCTCTTCATTTGCTCGTAGAGCGCACTAGGCGCTTTTGTCTTTCTATGCAGTCCCATTTTATACGAGTAAGTGAACTCTTTTTATCAAGGGAATCGCTGACGTGCTTGGTTAAAACCTAACACATAAATTGCATTGAGCAACGGCCTTTTGACATCGATGCCGCTAATATAGGGTCTTCCAATAGGGATTTGACAACTTTGAATTTAATTTGTGAACGCAATCTTTCAATAATCATCAAACTGTCACTGTCAATTTATTTAGTAAACTCAACGTTTTCATCATGGTAAAGTACACTAACGAGCAACGTCTGCAAATTATAAAAATTTTCTACAGATATTCGGAGTCGGTCGTAATTCTCGCCTTAGTAGACAGGCAATAACAAGTTTAGTGCTAAAATTTGAGTCTACATATTCGTTGTATGATGTCAGAGCTTGGTTCGGCAGAGCTTCTAAAAGTCTACACCAATTCCTTCGTTCCAGTGTTACTGATTTCTACTTTTGCATCTTTTGTTTTTGTCTGAGATACTAAAGCTTCTGATTCTTCTCTACGAGCCTTGCCACTAGCCTTTACATTTTTTTTGTTTATATCAACGTTCATCACATTCCTTTTAATACTGTCATTCATGCTATTCCCATTATTAAAGCGTCTTGTTTTACCAACCAAAAAACGTCGTATGTTTCGGTAGTGTAGAATGCACTCTTGCCATAGAGAGCTAGTTCCGTTGGCACACGATCCTATGAAACGATGTTATGAAAACGCCACCCAAAATACCATGAAGGAAGACTACGTGACCCTTTGGGTTGGTTGCTCCTCGTCGTCAATCGTTTATTAAGTGGATTAACATTGGGTGGATATTCTAAGTGATTGGGATAATCATGGCCAGAAATGTAGCAGCATTTACTTGCAAACATGTGTCGTTAGATTGCTGACAATTTGCAAGTATGCTAACCCAGCCGGATACGAAGAAATCCTTAATATTATCGGCGGTAGTGGACATATTCCCTAAAATTTTGCAGAGATTTGACATAGTCTCATACTTTTGAAGAAAGTGTTTCACACAGTTATTTGGGAGAATATCGTCAAGCATTGCATGAAGATCTGCTAAAGCATATTTAGGGTTCGTAATCACACCTCCTATCACAACCTGATCTGGCTAAAGATGTAGCTGTACGACCGTTGAAAATTTGTGCAGAAATTCCAGTATTTCAAGTGATCATTGTATTGTATTGCTTTTAGACGTTCAAGCTAACTGCTGTTTTGAGCGATATTTAGAAGGCGTCATGCTACTGAGCGCTTAGCTGTTTTTTACCATTTGCCAATTGGATTGATGAGGATATTGATCCAATTTCTATCTTGTTCGTCCTTGCGTTGTAGCTTCCGCATCGATTCACGATAGATGTGATACTTGATGAATAGTGTGATTCATAGTGAGGTTTGATTTTCAAAAGGCTTTTTTTGACAGATCTCGCGTGACTCCTATCAAACTGCTTTGCCATTTTTGTTTAGTATCGTTAAGCAAGTAATCATGTAAAGACTCACGCCACAACAGTGTCTCCAATAGGTTCAGCTGTATTACGAAAATCAGCTTTCTGTGAGCAATGTTTTTCGTGCGATTCGAGGAATAATCGACCAACTCAAACCACTATTGCCAATACCATTCGCAAATTTGAGTCCCAATTTACATAAGTGGATAATACTCGACCGGTTAGACCACATCCAGTATGTAGTGAAGGGACTATAGCAGCTGTAGCAGAGAGTGTACGCGAAGTCCTTGACGAATAGATTCGTCGTCGTTCTCAGCAGCTTGGCTTGGAGTATGCCCAAAATTGGAGCTTCCGAATGGACCACCTTAGATGTAGTCGTGACCAATATTTACACGATATCATTTTCAAAAAGTAGATGCCATGAATTGTTCTGTTAACTGATAATAAAACTTTTTAGTTCACTTTCAAATTTATGTGTTTTATTTTAGGTTTTTTTTTCAATGATGTAAAACGGAAATAGTAACACTTAGAGAGTAATTGAACTTATTTGTTGTACAACTGGCGATAAACGTCGATTTTTTGGCGTCTGTAACTTTTAGTTAAATCTATGAACTTGTGATTTAGGAAATTAAGACGGAGATTTGCTTACGAGCAGTTGGCAGCCTATAATAAGCTTCAACATAAGAGGTAGTTTTCCAGTGTTTTCATCGCTGTAGCCAAATCTTTTCCCGCCAAATCTTCTTTGGCAGTTGAACATATGGAATTCGCTTTTAAAATGTTCGCTAAAATTCATGCGGATATCTTGTTTTAGTGGCTCTTACACACAAACTGTTCAAGATTTGACAGTTTAGTATTGAAAAATTGTAGCTGACGGGGGCTGTGTTTGGTTTTGAAGTTTTAACGGAGTAAATTCAAGAAATCACGATGTTCTCGATCCGCCCTTGTACTATGAAGACTTTCTGTAGTACAACCATAAACAAAGAACGGCGGGTTTTGCCACGAAAGATATGTTTCCGCACTAGATTGTCCAAGATGCTAAAAAAATTGCAAAACGGAATCGGAAAAGCAATAGCTTGAGAAAGAGCGATAGTAGAATCTGCGTTATATGGGCACCTGTACAGATGTCGGCATTGTGTTCCTATTTTGGGCTTCTGTAGCGAAGTACATTCACGGCGCAATTGTACAAGAGATCCCAAAATATATAAACCGAAATTTCATTCCCGGAATTCCCTTAAAATTGGAAATATTGCTAAAAAGTGTAATACATCTTCCCTTACTTTCATATCACATATATTGTTTAAATTTTATTATCTCTCAAACTTCGAGCGTTGCGTCGATTGTATGGCATGTAACGCCATCTTGTTAGAACTAGAGTTCAGATATATTAATGTTTCAAGTTCCGATCACAGAAAATCGGTTAACATCGCTCTATACCTTAGACCTTTTTTTGCCAAAGCACAAAATGTTGAAAAATACATCAATTTTCAAATTATATCAGTAGTTTTCAATATGTCCATCTTTGGCGCGAATAGTGGCCTTGATACGGCCGAAGAAAGCATCGCACGCTGCACGCAAGTGGCTCTGCGGTATTTTGGCCCATTCCCGGCGAAGTGTTTGTTTGATTTGGTCCAAACTCCACCTTCAAAATACCGCAGACAGAGAAATCCAACGGATTTGCATCCGGAGAATTTGCAATCCATTGTGTCGAAGAAATGATGTGTGGAACATTGTTTTTTAACCAATTTTGGTTGACGCGCGCTTTCTGAGACGGTGCCGAGTCTTGTTGAAATGTCCACGGTTTCCGACCAAAATGATTGTTTGACCAAGGCTTTAATAATGCCTCTAAGACAGTTTCACGGTATACGATCGCATTAATTTTGACGCCACGGTCCAAAAATAAGAGCGGAAAGGGACCATCGGCGGTTATGGTGGCCCAAACTATCACCATCTTTGCTGTCTGCTTTTTCGGTTATTTTGTTTATTGACATATTGCTCGATAACAAATGGCGACTCATCGGAAAAAACCAAATTCCGCAACTCACCACTTTCGTGTAAGCGTAGTAACTCCTTCGCTCTTTCGACTCTTACTTTTTTATGTTGCGGTGTAAGATCGTGTGCTTTTTGGAACTTGAATGGCTTAAGCCCAAGCTTATTTTTCAGTATGTGTTAAGTCCGTTGCAATGATATGTTGAGCTCACGAGCCATTTTTCTTCCACTTCGACGCGGATTTCGCTCAATTCGAGCCTTTACTTTCCGAACCATTTCTGCCGATGTTGCTGTTTTTTTTTATGACCACCTCCATGGCGTTTTGCAACGCTGCCAGTATCACGGTAACGAGTTATGGTTCGAGACACAAATGATTTATTCACGTTGAGGTGCTGGAGGGCTCTAACGATAGCTACTTGTGGTTTTCCAGCCAAATATGAAGCAATCACACTATCACGTTTGAATTCCATCGCGGATAAAAAATTTTCAACACAACTGAGACACAAATTGTTTAAAAGGCTTGTAAATAATAAAATTATCTGTCATGTGTCAAAATTTGAGCTCACTGTCATAAATGTCAACGGCAACGTCTGCAAACGTTCTCCGATTGGGTTCTCGAGAAGATGTGCCAAGATGATGAATTTCAATAAGCAAAATATGCGTTATTGGTCGGGTGAAAACCCACATGGGCTTCATGAGTCACCACTTCGTTCACAAAAAATAACTGTTTGGTGCGGTTTGCATGCTGGTGGCGTTATTGGGCCATATTTTTTCGTCGACGATAACGATCGTCACGTTACTATGAATGGTCAGCGTTATTGCGCCATGATCACCGACTATTTTTGGCCCGAATTGGAAGATATGGACTTGGACGACATGTGGTTTTAACAGAATGGTGCCACAAGCCATACAGCACACGCTACAATCGATTTATTGAAGAGTAAGTATGGTGAGCGTGTTATCTCAAGACATGAGCCAGTCGATTGGCCGACTCGTTCGTGCGATTTAATGCCGCTTGACTATTTTCTTTGGTACTAAGTTAAGTCATTGGTTTATGCCAACACGCCGACGACGTTGGAAGAGCTCAGAGCCAACATTTAACGCGAAATAGCGGCCGTTTCGCTCGAAATGTGTGGCCGAGTCATTGAAAATTGGGTCCAACGAATCGACCGCTGCAGACGTGCAACGTCCAACGAAGTCGATTTCCATTCATAAATGTTTTGACTGTACTTCAAGCCAATAATAAAGTTTTTGAAATATCTCAAATTGTTTGCCTTTTATTTAAAAAAAAATATTTGTCAAGTCGTTATTAGAAAACCCTATACATACCTAGTGAACATTACGTGAAATTTGCTGTCATTTTGGCCATTCTGACAGGTTCAAGAAATGGAAAATGGATTAGTAATTTACTTACAGTGTGTCTGTGCGAATTCCGGGTTTGCAAATGTATTAGTAGAGTTTGACATCTAGTTTAATTTAGATTGCGCAACCGAGTTATTTACGAAGACTAGAGAGAATTCCTTCTCCCTTATCTAGACCAAGTTTCCATATCAATGCAATATAATGGGTGGTCGAAACACAAGTTTATTTTTGAATCATATGTTATTTTGACACTGACAGCTCTTTCCCGGTCGAAGTCTTGACTGCCAATCAGAATCATACCTCCGCAGAATGAAATGAATCACTCTACGTTTGAGCAACGTTGGGAAATATTGCAAACTTATTTCCAAAGTGAGTGCTGTGCTGTCCAAAAGAGTCCATTTATTGGTAAGAAGTTTTGGTCGAAATGAAGTTTCCATCGTACGCACGTTTGTGGAAAAAGTTCGTGAGGCTGGCTTGCTTGCGGGTAACTCTTATGGTCCCCGTCGTTGTACAGTACGTACCGACCAGAATGTGACCGCTGTGTCGAAAGTTTTCGGAAATCAGTTGTCAAAAAATTTTCTCACCATCAATCTCAATAAATCAGCACTTCACTCACCAGCTTGGTTAGAATTTGGGACAAAGATGCTTGATTATTCCCTTACAAAATTCAATTGACTCAGAAAATGGAGGCAAATGACCATCCGCTTCGTAAAGGCTTCTAAGTTAGGGCCTTACAGTAGCTCGAATTGGACGTCGAAGCCAATGCATCTGCAGAGAGTGTCAGTTTGGTGCGGATTTTGGAGTGGGGCATCATTGACCTATTTTATTTCGAAAATGCTGCTGGAGGCTCCATTTCGGTCAATGATGAGCCATACAGACCATAATTACCGAATTTTTGTGGGCAGAAATTTAAGACATAAACTTGCACGATCCTTGATTTAGCACGATGACGCGCTGTGCCAAACAGCCCATCACAGAATCGATCTTTTGCGCGCTAATTTCGATAATCGTGTTATCAGCCGCTTTGGCGATGACAATTTGTTGACTCGAAACTACGATATGACCATGGCAGTTTTTTTTTTTTTTGTGGAGTGCCCACAAACATCGAGTCGTTATTGAGATAACAAGGTCTTGGAAAATTGGATTTACAGGATACTCGGAAGCCAGCCGAGGCAGCTTCATGGATGATCTCAGCATCGTTTGTCCGACACCCTTTCGACTGTGCCAACTATAGAGGAATATGCCTCCTTAACATTGCTATAAAATCTTTACTGCCATCTTTACTAAGACCATTTCTGAGCAATCTTGCTGGTCAACATCAGTGCCGTTTTGGGCCAAAAAAGTCTACCATCGATTAAAGATTGGCACTACGACAGATCCTGGAATAAATTCAGGATTTTCAGATCGATGGTCACCAACTATTTGTCGAATTCAAAGCTCTATATGACAGCGTGTATAGGGACGAACTATACAACGCCATGTCTAGTTTTGACATCCCATCAAGATGACTATGGAGAATTATTTGATGCTCTATAAAGGTTGATAATATCAGGCAATTCTGTCGTCTTGTCGCTACCATACAACTTTTTTCAACATTGGCCTGGAAAGATTCTTCCAAAACTGACTTCGCGATGACCTGGATGTAATTATACGAACATAGGAAGGAAGCAGAACAAAGTACATGCTCTTATCAGAAAAGGGTGCACAAAACCGATGGTTTGGCCAGAACGTAACCATTGGCAGTTATAACTTCGATAAAGTTTTGGACCAGTAACAATCTCAGCGTAGAAATCAGTTTCAGGATAACTGTTGCCAGTCGCTCTGTCTTTGAGGAGGTAATTGAGACCCCTCCTTCGTAAGACCAAATTCCTTGGCGAAAATAAAAGAAGCACTTGGTTGCTTCAAAAGAAAAGTGCTGCTCATGATTTTCAGTTGTAAGAGCTATGTACATCGATCTAGTCAGATGTTTACGGTTCCAACGTAAGAAATGTCTGAGCCATATTGACTGAATAAACACCATAGCTCCGGCTCAAAGCGTCTTAGGGTCTAATCCCGTGGAAAGGCGCAGCAAAGGAAGGGGATAACCGACCAACTTGGAGGGGGATATAAGGGGCAGCTGCCGATCGCGCTAACTGAAGTGGGTTGTTGGTTGAAGCCCCGGTTCACCTCGGATTGTAGTGTCCAGTGCTGCAACTATGACTGTACATCAATTGTACTTATTTTACCTGACCTTGGTAGCCACCAGGTACAGGTCTCTTCCAATCCGGATTGATTTGCCCAATTACATGAAATTCTTAAACGTATTTGGAGCTGAAGTCAATTTTTTAGGACCACTGAAACAGAGATTTACTCAGGTGTCATACCCCAGAAGCGGGTTACGGACTCCGGAATCTTTTATACAAGAAGTTACAGGAAACTCTTGACACTCCAACTTGCGGACTGTACATTAGGCTTACTACCCAGCCACGAAAAGACCCTACTTGAATCAGCGAAGATTTCTTCTTGACAACTCTGCAGAGCGAACAAAAGACAACGACGTTGTACAGCGGATAGGCACCAATGCTCCGGTCCGAGAAGTCTTCGAGTCCTCCCCCGAGGTCAGCGTAGAAGAAAAAGACCACGACTTAGGTGGCAAGTAGAAGGGGATCTCAGTAAACTCAGCATGCGAAACTGGAGGCAGCTAGCTAAAGATTGAGCTGTCTGGTGACGCTTGTTGATTAAGGCTTTGGTCCACTCTGGAGTGAAGCGCTACCTTAAGTAAGTAAGTACGTAAAATAAAGCCAAAAATCTCGATCTTTCAAATCATGACAATCAGTTTAAAAGTTAATTTTGTCAAAATCAGCTTGATATATGCTCTCTCTCCACAGAACAAATAGACGATCCTGCCAAGAAATGTTTCTTCGATCTCTTCAAACAAACCTAGAGCTAACATTTATCTTTGGTAATGGGTATGTTTCGTGCGGTTTTTTTTTTTCAAAATTTAAACGTTTATTTAAGAAAAACATGTACAATAGTATTATTCAAAGTATTTCCCATCTGAAGCCATGAATTTTTCCTATCTTTCTGGCAATTTTTGGATCCCATCCCAAAAGAACTGCGCCGCCTTGGCAGCCAAGAAAGAGGGCGTTCTGCATCGACTGGAACAAATGGTAGTCAGAAGAGGCAAGGTCTGGGCTATAAAGCGGGTGGGGTAAGACTTCCCGTCCACTGTTTTCCAAATAGTTCTTAACTGGAATAACAACGTGGGGCCGAGCGTTGTCATGATGGAAAATTATTGCCTCGTGTCTGGTCGCATATTCCGGGCGTTTTTCGGCTACTGCTCTCTTCAAACGGATTAATTGTGTTCGGTAGCGTTGTCTATTGATGGTATCACC
The DNA here is from genome assembly GCA_907269105.1 of Volucella inanis. Taxonomy (NCBI): domain Eukaryota; kingdom Metazoa; phylum Arthropoda; class Insecta; order Diptera; family Syrphidae; genus Volucella; species Volucella inanis. Next base: position 13,454,922 of record OU026156.1, on the reverse strand, counting down.
CGGTTTAAGCAGCTCATAGTACAGCACACCCATCTGATCCCACCAAATACAGAGCATTACCTTCGCGCCATGGATATTCGTCCTTGCCGTTGATTTGGCTGGTTGGCCGGGTTTCACATATGATTTCTTGCGCTTGAGGTTATCGTAATGGATCCATTTTTCATCACCAGTAACAATCCGATGCAAAACTGACTTCCTTTTGTGGCGTTCCAGCAACATTTCGGACAAGAAAAACCGCCTTTCGATGTCTCTCGGCTTGAGTTAATGTGGAACCCAATTTCCTTGCCGCAATATCCAGCTGTTCTTGTGTTTGGCAACAATCTTCATAGAGTTATGCTTCCAGTTCTTCATCTTCAAACTTTTTTGGCTGCCCAGGACGTTCATCGTCTTCGAAGCCAAAATCATCACTTTTAAATCGTACAAACCACTTTTGGCACGTTCACTCAGCTGGCGCATGTTTACCATAAACTTCCACCAAAATACGATGATTTTCGGCAGCAGTTTTCAGTAATGAAGAAGAGCTCCCCGCAAAAACTCTTTTTCAGGCACAAAGTTCGACATAGTTGAGTGAAAAAAAAAATTATTGTTGTTTACGCTTCAAATGAATGACATATACTGAAATGACGTACAATGACAGTAGCTTTCTAACGCATGTTCCAATGGAATAATACAAGTTGCGCCATCTCTTAGCAAACCGAACGGTCCCCAAAGTCCACGAGAGATTGTCTGAAATGTAGTCATGCTAATTGACCTTACTACGGAAAAAAATATCATAAAATCATTGTAGAAAACATTGTGCTTTGTTTTCTGATCTCGTGTCCACAGAGAAACATGGTAAAACAGTCAAAATGCCTGACCAACAATACCTGGACAGACCTCTGTAGGAATTGTTGTTAAGGATATCCACTCCAACGGTCGGAATCACCCAAATTTCACAGTCAGGCTTAACGAGTCATTGAACTTAGATGATGAAAACCAAGATTTTCGACCACCTGACCCAAAAAAGACTGCCGTACTAGAATTGACGATATTATTTTCAGCAACAGTTTCCATTCTTTATTTTGAAGGCGAAGCTACCTGCTAGGTTTTCTTAGTAGACACCAGCCCCCTTGTCTATGACTATTCGAGATCCATCGGGGCACAAAGACAAATTCTACATGTAGGCCACCTTAATTATTGCTTCTCCCTTTCCTGTCAGGAATTTTGATAAGCTTTTCCTGTCCAAAAGCTGTCTTGGAGTAATGTGATCAGTTTTATACAAGATCTGTGATATCTTCCGGACAGATAGTATGAAGATGTATTTCTTCCACATCCTAATTGTCGGGTTTTCTGTTCAACTGATGAAGAACTGACTCCTAAATTTCAGTAGCCAATGCTATTAGTAGTACGTGGCTGAAGCTATATATTTAAATATTAAGGAATATTTTCCTCATACAAGGATAGCCAGTTTTATAGCGAATAAAACTTATTCTCTTTCAAAATTATCACGATGTTTTTGTTTTATAATTAGTGCGCGTTTCAGGGATTTGTGTACCCTTAAAATGTTTGTACACAGTGAGGGCTAACGAAACTTAGGGAGGAAGAAAATAGAGGTACCGATGTACTTTGGTTTTAAATGTTTGCAAGTTATAAGGACTAGGAAATAGAGAGCTCGACTGGGTATTCCGCAAGCAAGTTGTTCGGCTTAGAAACTAATCACGATATTTTAGAGTACGTTTGAAAGTGGCCTTGAGGGTATGCTGATGAGCATTCATAGCGAGACGAGTGTTACGGTTTAAGGTTTGATGTGGTGGAATGCTACTGGCAGTTTTTATGGAGCATTGGTGGTGGAAATAGCTCTAAAACAAAGTGCGGCAGAAGACATGACGTCGGTGTTCGAAGGTGTCAATTGACTGACTGATGTTAGCATTACCTTTGTCTTCCACCATTAAGAGACAGATAAGCATCCTTTGAGGCTCAGTTGCACATCTGTTTTCTAAAGTCTACATTCCTTAAAGCCAAATTTATACTATCTGATTTGATAATCGTGACAATTCACTTAGATAGCTGTTTTATACCAATCACCATCATGCATCCATATCCATCAATTTCAGCAGAAAGGCTATACACTTTTAAGCCAGGAACGTGAGTGTTAATGTTTAGAATCTCTTCGTGTAAGCTAATAAGTTTTCTACTTTCCTGATAATGGATAGCAGAGATGGCGTCTTAGAGAAGGGGGCTTCGCTGTTTGATGAACGTGGATGAATTGTGTAATATTTACAGGTATAAGGACCTGTCATTTTCGCAGCAAATAACTATTTTTTAGGTCAGAATGTAATTCAAAAGAACATTACCATGGAGTTCGTGTTACTCCACAATGTTTGCTGTTCTGCAAGAAGGCAGGGTCAGGAGTCTCTTTGGAAGTAAAGGAAGGTCACGTTAATCCCAGCGCTGCAAGTCTAGAGCCAGATGGTCGTCTGGAATCCTCTGCGTATAATAAAGACCTACAGCAACAAAGAAAGACGGACTGCCACCGGTGCTCTATTCGGTGATGGACGCCAACCCATCAGAGCTGTCCCCAACTACCCTAAAAAAAGAAAAAGAGAATAAAATTGTTGTAAAGAATAGACATTTACGCGCCCTCATTCAATTATTTCTCTACAAAAGGATACGTCGATAAAACGTATAAACATTCGGCGGCTTCAATTAGAAGATGTTTGCTATCAGAACCGTGTTTGCTCTACCCCCGTTTATTATAAGACTACGTCATAAATGGGCGAAGCTTCGATAACTGGGTGGGCGTCCTGCGAAGGGAGCCAATGTTAATTCGGGAGTTTGCTACTTCAGATATTTAATTTTGGTTGGGGATACACGCACTGTTGCCTATATGGTTAAGTACTATCGCGAAATACGGTATAAGCTGGGAACCGTCCACATTTTTTACAGGATGCTATTTTGTGCTTCGTTTCTTGTAAACTCCTTGGTAACAGTGTAAACGATACTACTATCGCATCGATTTAAAGCCTCTGCGGCTTGTACAGCTAGCACATGCGTGTGGTTGCGCTTATAGCGTCTTACACTACGCTTTACTTTCGTCCTTCTTACGTAGTACTTGGCTTTAAGTTCAGAATTCTCTGCTGTAGTGAGAGTGTGTGAAATACGCTTCTCCATTCTTCTCCAGGAGTCAGTTGATGACCATGTAATATACTGTTGTTTCTCTGCCTTTTACCGATAAACCTTTGTGCTGCGGATATGAAAACATTATTCATATATCTCAGATCTGTCGATCGTTACCGATCCTTAGCTGAGATGGTCCCTGAATTGTAAGCATACTGCGGCATCCTGGAGTCTATATATAATACTGACAGTACCTGGGTATAGTGAGCATGTTGGGAAGGTTGCTGATCACGAATGCAGTACGAAGGCATATTTAACTTCCACTCAGATGTAATGTCTACTTATGTCTTTTATATATATCGGCGATGGTCTATCTGGTTTGATATTATTTGCCTATCAGACGAGTTTTAGCTTATCCTTTGGTGGATCCGGCACTCAAACAGAATGCCTCCAGTGGCTGGGTAGTTGGCTTTGCAAAAATCGACTAACCGCTCGTAATTCTCATTTCGGTCTCCATTGGAATGAACACCCATTACGTGTCTGAGCACGGTGTTGTCGCTTTCCACTTTGGCATTTAGGTCCGCAATCACTATCACTATTTACATTTACGATCGGATTCGTTGCTCGTAACCGATGTCCAAAGAGTCCGTCCGTTTCGCTACAATACAATTTTTTATAAGTACGGCTGACTGACAGATCAGATCTCTACTCTACACTTGTCCTTCTTCTTTCTTGTTTCTTAACAAATTAACACCCATCGGAGGATGTTACTTCTACGAGACCAATACTACTCATTGCCATCCAAAATATTTGGTTTGTAGATCCCAGATAAATGCTGATGATTAAAAGTACTAGATCAGTCAAAGTAGTTCGCTTCCACCTACTCGTAAATACAGCAGTACAACCTCAGTTTTGAAAGGAATTGTCCATTCCTAGTGCATCTATCGCCTACCATATCTAGAGCTGCCTACGCACTTAAGGAAAGCGTCGGAAGTCGTGATGCCATCGACAGTACAGCTACATCATCGCAGTAGCACTTGCCATCAAAAGTTGCGTTGTCAAAAGCATCCTGAATGTGGACGAAAAGGCCAACCGCATACATATTTTTACCAAGTGAATACCAAGGGAAATATTTCATATTAATAAGAGGACGCAGTTGTGAAGCAATTTTGTACGTATGAAGCTCAAACAGTCCATCCATACTCTTTAGTGTGAAGGAAGTCTAATAAGTGTGAAGTTCTTGGCAAGCGGTGAGTCACCTTTCTGATTTTGTAAATAAAGGCTACTCTTACTGTTCCCGAGGGGTTTGGTTCTCATAAAGTTTCCAACATCTAGTCTACGTGTTTTTGTAGAATGACTGGATATAAACATAAATCCTCGGTAGTAGGCTTCTAGAAGTCGTCAAAAGAAGCAACAGTGTATTTTATGTCATCATTCGTTACCACAATGAATTGCAGATACTAGCAACAGCAACCCATTATTTACTCAGGTCACTTACAGCTTCAGTGATATCATAGAACAAAGTCTCACTTACGATCGGAATCAAACTGGCGTTAAACTTCATACACATAGGTATGTGTGCTCAGATCACTGAAGTTGTATAGAATCAAAAATGTATCCGCAACTTCTACAGCTGTGCCTGGTTATTTTAATTCGTAACTCAGCTATCAAGGCCGACAAGTTTGTGCAGCTTAGCTCACGGTTTCTTATGAACTTTTGAGAATTACATCACTTACCAAATGGACACTTGAGCTGTTGAAACGTGAATTCACTCGCAGGATTGTATGGCAAATTTCATCAGTACGCTATTTGAATAAACGAGAGTTCGATGTTTTCTTTTTATAAAAGAGCCATTTGCGTTTGACTGAACTTTGGAAAAATAAATTTAATTAAAAACACCCTGCATGCGGATATAATAGAAAGTTGATTACCGCTGCATTGGGATAGATACAAAGTGTGGAGGTTGATGAAGCTACCCATACACACGCAGATTATTGAGTGAAAAAAAAAAGAAAAAAAAAAAAGAAACAATATTTCATAGAACATCCTCTTTCGCTGCAGAACAGTGTATTTCAGCGAAAAGCCACCTCCTAACATGCTCCTATTCGCCAGTAGTACTTTTTTCCTGAATCAGTTCAGCTATTTAACTCGCGCTTTTTAGATCATGCATGTCCTCTATGTAATCTGGGAAGGGGGTTGCAAATAAAAAAATAAAACAAAAAAAAAAAAACCCCCGAAAAAAAAAAAACAAGTCTCGATTTTTATCCCGGGAAAAATTAAAAACGCGCGTATATAAATAAGTTCAGTAAAAATAAAATAAAAATCAAAACACCAGGGAAAAAAGAAAATAGAGTTAAGGTGAAAAAAATTTTACCAGGATATTATATTTTTTAAATAACACTCTTCACTCCAATGTGCGTAGGTGCATTGAAAAAACATCAAACTGGAGGGATGTTCTTTTTTCGTGCGGCAGAGCACTGCAATTGCAACTGCCAAATGTAAACCCTACCCCCTAACTATTTCATTTTTTATTTTAATAATTTTTTTTTTTTGTATTATTATTTTGTTTTTACCATCTTTTTTTTGTATATTCTTTTTTTTTTTGATTTTTTTTCTTGCTGCGGAAATAATTTCAGTGTACAATTTTTTATTTAAACTTTTTTTTTTATTTTGTTGTTTTGCGTTTGTTGGTTCATTTTTTGTTTTAACATCGATGGCCGCGCGTTTGCTATTGGAGCCATGAGTAGGGGTAATTTTAATGCAAGTGCATACGCATTAGCAGAAAAAAGCACACACGTATGAATAAAGGGATGTGCACTGAGAAAAAAACTTTGAAAGTCAGTATGGCGGAATTTAGTGAATGACGTTTACTTATTCAATTCAATTCAATTCAATTCAATTTATAAGAGTATGAAGGGTACAATAAGGCATACGTCTTTTATAGTACTAAGTAATAACAATTCAGAAAAGTATACAACCGGTAAGTTAAGTAAACTAATGAGAGAGATAAAATAAGGGAGCATGATGATTTAGGAAAGGGATAAGAAGTAAGAAAGGACGGTAAATTTAAAGCGTTTGGCATTAATGATTGTTCGTATCGTTAACGGCAAAGTTTAATGGCGTGTATGTAAAAAAAAAAAACAATGAATTAGTATAGATGAGATGGTATTAGGGCATGTGCTCTGACAGATCGAGCAAAATAAGTTTCTTGAACAGATACATGGGAGACTTATTTACTGCAGTTTTCGTTGTGACAAAGAATCAACTTTACTATAAACAACTTTAGCATATGTTATAAATTGTAGAATGAGGATGGTAGTAAGCTTTCTTCTAGTATCGATTGGAGTGTAACATGAGGTCAACCACAACTTCCGCAGGCATCCATAAATACGTCTAATTACGTTATTTGTGTGGTCATATCCGGACAATTTTCTATTAATAATAAAACCTTAACTGAAGATGTTATTTTGCCATGACTTTTTCCCATCTTTCTGGCAATTTGTGGATCCCATCCCAAAAGAACTGCGCCGGCTTAGCAGCCAAGAATGAATAAAGCCTATTTTTGATATTCTGCTGTGATGTGAACCGTATTTCAGTGAGGGCGTTTTGCATCGACCTGAACAAATGGTAGTCAGAAGAGGCAAGGTCTGGGCTATAAGGCGGATGGGGTAAGACTTCCCATCCACTGTTTTCCAAATAGTTCTTAACCGGAAAAGCAACGTGAGGATTAGCGTTGTCATGATGGAAAATTATTGCCTCGTGTCTGGTCGCATATTCTGGGCGTTTTTCGGCTACTGCTCTCTTCAAACGGATTAATTGTGTTCGGTAGCGTTGTCCATTGATGGTTTCACCCGGTTTTAGCAGCTCATAATACAGCACACTCATCTGATCCCACCAAATACAGAGCATTACCTTCGCGCCATGGATATTCGGCTTTGCCGTTGATTTGGCTGGTTGGCCGGGTTTCACATATGATTATTTGCGCTTGGGGTTGTCATAAAGGATCCATTTTTCATCACCAGTAACAATCCGATGCAAAAATGACTTCCTTTTGTGGCGTTCCAGCTGCATTTCGGACATGCAAAACCGCCTTATGACGTCTCTCGGCTTGAGTTCATGTGGAACCCAATTTCCTTGTTTTTGAATATATCCAGCTGCTTTTAAACGTTTTGAAATGGTTGCTTGAGTGACACCCAAAGATTCTGCGAGCTCTTCTTGTGTTTGGCAACAATCTTCATAGAGTAATGCTTCCAGTTCTTCATCTTCAAACTTTTTTGGCTACCAAAAAAGCATCGTCTTCCAAGCCAAAATCACCACTTTTAAATCGTGCAAACCACTTTTGGCACGTTCGCTCAGCTAGCGCATGTTCACCATAAACTTCCACCAAAATACGATGACTTTCGGCAGCAGTTTTCTTCATATTAAAGTAATGAAGAAGAACTCCCCGCAAAAACACTTTTTATAAAGTTCGTATAAAGTTCGAACTATTTGAGTGAAAAAAAAAAATTATTGTTGCTTACGATTCAAATGAATGTCATATACTGAAATGACGTACAATGACAGTAGCTTTCCAATGCATGTTCCAATGGAATAATACAAGTTACGCCATCTCTTAGCAAGCCGCACGAATATAGAGCCAATATTACAAGCCTATTTCCAGAAAGTACGATATTGGGCAAAGAGAGAAGGGACCATGTAGAATTTGAAATAGGAATTACCTGCAACTTTTTCCGATTTAAAGTTAATCCATTTATTATAGATTAACTGTCAGATTTATAAAATCACCTATCTTGCTAGATTCATAGTCCATAGGTGGACTGTGGAATGTTTACACACAGACGGAAGATCATTAATAAATAATGAAAAAAGGATAGGCCCCAAAATGGAACCTTGTGTTGCACCTTGGTTGACAGAAAGAGCAGAAAAACTGTCAGAGTTAACAACAACTCTCTGGAATCTATCAGGCAGGGATGTAAATTAGTCTCACTGCACTGTCACTAAATGAGAAGAGATTTTTCAACTTCCAGCAAAGTATCTTGTGATTCACTTTATCAAAAGCCTTCAAGAAGTCAAGTAGACAAAGAAGTGAGATGTGTCTTTTATCAAAATTATTTCTGATATCTTCCAGGATGTTAATCATAGCAGTGGAAGTACTATGGTTAGCTCTGAAACCAGACTGAGCTTTATACATTAGGTTATTAAGACACAGGTGTTTTAAAAGCTGTTTCGCTATGAGTTTCTCTAAGATTTTTGAAAAGCACGGTAGGATACTGATGGGTCTAAAATCAGAAGCGAAAGTTAGATACTGTAGTTTTGCTACGGCCTATTTTCCAGGATCGAAAAAATGTAGATGTGGTAACACAATGGTTGAGAATATGGGTTAGGTGAGATACTATAAAAGGTAGTATCCCCAATGGCGTTAGATTTTATTTCCCTAATTGAATTGATTACTTCAATTTCGCTAACCGTTTCCACTTCAAATTGGCTTATGCTCGAAGAAGAGTGATCTTCAGCAAAGTTGAAACCACATTCATCAGACTGACTTTCAAGAAAGAAATTGTTAAGAATGTCAGGATCAACTTCACATTTACCATTAATTTTCTGTCGGATTAATCTAATGCTATGTAGATTATTCAAAAGGTTATTTGGTGGAAGTGAAGTGTTCAACTTAGATGCATAAAAATTCCATTTTGCATTGCGTACAGCAACGGCCGATCTATTACGCACTATCTTATAAGTCTGTCAATTTAAATCAGAAAGATTTTTTTTTTCCATTTACAATAAAGCCCGTTACGTACTTTGATAGTGTTCATAACTTCGGTTGTGAACTAAGGACAGCGATTATTCCGAATTTTGACATTCTTTAAGGGTACAAAGTGTTCAAAGAGATCAATAATTGTATTTTGGACGACAATACATCCAAGGGGCGCGGAGTGCAGCTATTTCACCAAGCTATAAATTACAAACACAAGTTTGTACTGGTGAGTCAAATTTTAAATACCGTCAATCACAAAAGTAAGTAAGCACCGTCTACTGCCGTCTACAAATGGTTAAAAAATAAATTTGTAATGATTATTAGAAGAAATGTACTTAAAATCATTATTAGCATGTGAGCATCATGTGGTAAGCAAACTTTACCGTTTAACATTTGGTTTATATGCAGAAAATTACTCTTTGTTTAGTGGAAATGGAAAGTTAAATATTTAATGGTGCAGTTAACGTCGATTTTTTTTTTCTTTTTTTAATTTTTTTTTTTTTTAGCTTACGATTATTTAGTCATTAATTATAATAAAAATAGAAGAAATGGCTCGAAGAGGTAAGCAACTAAGCTTAGATTAAAAAGAAATAATAATTAAACACTTCCATCCACTGTTCATAAAATAACACTGGAAGCTTGGAAAATGACCCTCGACCTGGACGCCTTCGCATGTTCACTCAACACGAATGCCATATTATTGTAAGGAAAGTGAAGAAAAATTCGAAAATAAGTTCGCCAAAAATACCAGCAGAAATAACCAATGAAATGGGTAAATCATGCAATCCTCAAACGATTCGCTGAGTGCTCCACCAATCTGATTATCATGGTCGAAACATTAGAAGAAAACCTTACATTTAACCCATGAATTTAAAGAAGCAAATTTTTGGAACCCGGTCATTTTTTCCGAAGAAAGTAAATTTTACATCCACGGCTCAGACGGATGCAAAAAAGTGTGGAGAAAAAAAAAAAAAACACAGAGCTCGATCCATCGAATTTGTCAAGGACCGTAAAGCACTAAGGTGAAAACGTTATGGTGTGCGGGTGTATTCCAGCTTCTGGTGTCAGCAAGTTAGTGTTTATAGATTCTTTGATGAATAGGTACGACTATTTGAATATTTTTTTTAAGAACAACCGTCATTTGTCTTCCAGAAAGACAATGATCCTCAACATACCTCACATGTTGTCAAAGAATGTCTGCTTAATAACGTCCGAACTCAGCTCAAACCTCCACCGCAGTTGATTGATTTAAATGTTATCAATTATTTATCGGATTATTTTGACCGACAAATTAGAAAACATGAAATAAGGACGAAAGCAGATCTAAAGCGCCTTCTTTAAGGTGAATGGTCTAGAATTCATCAAAATATTGTAAGGGGTGATTCATCGTAAGGTTTGAAATTCAATGCACTTTTTTTGACAGATCATATGTGACTTTTATCAAACTGCTTTATTATTTTTGTTTAGTATTGCTTGGCAAGTCATCACGGAAAGACTTACACCTGACTACTAACGAAAATCAGCGTTCTGTGAGAAATGTTTTTCGTGCGATTCGAAGAATTTACGGTGCGCATAATCGACCTACTGAAACCACTATTGCCAACACCATTCTTAAATTTGAGTCTCAATTTTTATAAGTGGATGATACTTGACCGGTTAGACTACATACAGAACGTAGTGAAGAGACTGTAGCAGCTGTAGCTGAGAGTGTAGGCGAAGACCGTGACAAATCGATTCGTCGTCGTTCTCAGCAGCTTGGCTTGGCGTATTTTACGTGAAGATTTCGGCCTTAAAACATAGAAAACTCAACTCGTGCAAGAATTTAAGCCAGGCGACTTGAATTTGCGTCATATTTTCAATGAATGGGCTCTGGAAAAACTCAATGAAAATCAGGTGTTTTATCGTGAATTTTTGTTTAGTGATGAAGCCCATTTCTGGTCCAATGGATACGTTAACAAACAAAATTGCCGTATTTGGGCTGATGAGCAATGCGAAGAGTACCATGTACTGAGTACCATGGACCGAGTACCATTAAAAACAACGGTGTGGTGTGGTTTATAGGCTGGTGGAATCATTCTCCAAAAATGAGGCAAATCAGAATGTTACTCTTAATGGTAACGGACTATGTGCTTCCTGAAATTTAAGCACATGGTCTCGATTAGCTCTGTTTTCAACAAGACGGCGCTACGAGCCATACAGCGCGTGAAATAATGGACTTGTTGAGAAATCATTTTGGTGAGCACTGAATTTCATGTTTTGCTACGGTAAATTGGACGCCTAGATCGCGCGATATCACACCTTTAGACTCTGGGGATATGTAAAGTCTCAGGTCTTCAGGAATAAGCCAGCTATGATTGACGCTTTAGCAGCCAACATTACTAATGTTATCCGCAAGATATCAGTCGCTATGCTCGAACGAGTTGCTCAGAATTGAACCTTCCGAATGGAACACCTCAGACGTAGTTGTGGTCCATATTTTCATAATATCGTTTTTAAAAAATAATTAATTTTTCTCTTAATTTTAATTTTTAATTTTACTTCTTTACTTGAAATATACACATAATTTAATTACAGAATAAACTTTCTTATTTTTTTAATGTTGCTATCGATTGTTATAAGGAAATAATCAATAAGCTTAGAGGTGATTACTTACTTTTGTAATTGACTGTATGTAATCTACCTTTTCGTTTCACACAAAGAGTGCGCCGTTGGTGGAAATTTGCCAGAGAACAAAAAATCTTAAAAATAACAAGGTCCCTGGATGTGATTTAATAAGCGGCCAGATCATTAAGAATTTCCAAAGAAAGCCCTGATCAAAATTGTGCATATTATAAATGCCGCAGATTATGATACGTTCCAAACCAACGGAAAGATGCCGAGAGTATTATGATTCCTAAACCAGGAAAGCCTCCAAACGAAAAAAAATCATTCAGACCGATATCGCTCCTGTCGATAGTATCTAAGGTGCTTGAAAAATAATCAAAACCGGACACTTTATTCCTGACCATCAATTCGGCTTCAGAACAAAGCATTCCACAATTGACAAGGTTTATGGAATAACAAATGAACTAGAGAAAACCCCAGAGGAGAACCACCGTTTTTTAACAAGATATGGCATGGAGGCCTGAAGTTTAAATTAAGACAGGTTCTGCCAGAACAATTAAATGAGATTTTAAAATCTTAATTTGTGAAAAGGATGTTTTTTTTATATATTAAAACATTATGTTCTTAACAATAATAAAGTTTTCCTTAAGTTTGGCAACAAAACGTCTTTTTTTAAAGATAATTAAGAAAATAGCTAGTGACATTTTTATTTTGCTGATTATAGCAATAAATAGGACTAAATGCTGCTTCAAAAAGAAATACAATATTTTGATAACTTAAATTATTGGGGGGTGACAATATTTTAGTTGTAGATAAATTAAAAGTTAACAATATCTAAAAATTACAAAAACTATAAATGAAAAAAGAAAAAAAAAACAGGCAGTGCGGAAATAAACAATTACAAAGGGTAAGTAGTAAGTGAGCATAACTTTAATCTCATTATGATCGAAACCATGCCGCCATGCTTTGATTTGATTTGAAAATGTACAAGAAGTCGTCATGACTCTTATATCGGCTGGAAGACGGTTAAAAGGTTTATAAGATACAACTGGGTAGGAGTTTCTAAAGTGAACAATGTGATGGTAAGTTCGACGTAATTTGCGTGTATCAAATATAGGACTCTCTAAATAGCCACCTCTCATAAAATATATCTAAGATACTCTTAAATAAAACAAGTGCCTTAATGGCAGTATTTTCAATACCATAGAACTAGCTAACCGACGGTCATAATAAATGTAAATGTAGTGTAAGCACCTTCCCAACAACTAATTCCATATTGCAGTTTTGAGTGGAAAATTCCATGATAAACAGTTTTAAGAAACCTATTTGAACAAAACAAATATTCTCAGCCTAACTCATGTTTTGGCCGATTGTTGTGCCAAGTTACTTAAAGTTTTAAACAACTTTAACCTGAAAACAATTCGAGCAGCATAAGGAATTTGCATGGAAAGTTGGTTCGTACATATCAATTTCTAATGGCACAAGCGAGCCTAAGATGAAAAATATTAGATAAGTCTTGCTACTTGCCACTAGCCTGTGAGTAGCAAACCATACCAAAGGTAGAGAAAAGAGGGAGTTAATAAATAAAGGAAACGAAATAGGGCAAAATACAGACCCTTGTAGTACACCCACCAAGGAAGTCTCCTATTCTTACCCTTTGTTTGTGGTCCTTCAAATATGTCGCTAGCCAATTATAGAAAAATCCACGAAATCCTACTCCATACAACTTGGCCAATAGAATATCATTGCAAAACATGTCAAACGCTTTTTAAATATCGACAAAAAGGCCGGCGCAAAACTGTTTACCATCCAATAGTAAGGCATCTTCAGTGGAATGCCCTTCCCTGAACCCAAACAAAGAGTTCTTTGTTAATGCGCATACATTCGCCTTTTGACAGCTTTTTCAAAAATTTTCGAAATTGAAGAGAGCAAGAAAACCGGCCTGTAATTGTTTATATCTTTTCGACTACCCTTTTTTATAGTAAAGAGTGGTAATATATCAGCAGATTTGAGGTAGTCAGGAAAAACTTCACTAAAAATACTCCTAATAAACAGATATGATAATATGTCCGCTAAGTTAGACGCAATATTCATGAGTACTACATTACAAATGCCATTATTTCCACACGACCTGCAGTTTTTGAGTGAGTAAATGATTCGTAAAATTTCTAACCCAGTAATTTCTTCAAAAACGAAACTATTCATGAACTCATTGGCTACTGCTACGGGTTCCACTATTTCAGCACTCTAACTACACAGCACAATATTTTTGGAATTGCATGAAGTATTGGTGTTGATTATACTATTAACAACTCTCCATTCCTTCTTAGAGTTGTTTTGTGCATAGTAGTTGTCGCGACAGTTCAATATTTTCTTGTTTCGATCTTGTTCCTACTCTACTATACACTTGAGATATACCGCAAGAATAAGGCGCGTATTATTTGACTATATCAGCCAGATAAATCAGCCGAGTTAGCAACTGTAAAGCTCCAACGAGCTTTGGACAAAATTTACAAGTGGACAAAGATTTCGCGCATTGCTCTTAACAGAACTAAATCAACTCATGTAAACTTTACAATAACAACATAAAAATTTTCATTAATTCAATGAAAACACCGTATGCAAATGAGGCAAATGAAAACGAAAACAGATGCATCTCGCCATTTACGTGCGTAGTAAATCTGTTCCGATCCGGCATTCAACTTCATGTGATTAAGATTCCATCTCCGATTCCAGAAGCCACAAACTAGAAAGCAATTTGACCTTTAATGCGTTTGGTGTGCTATCTGATTCCATTCAAAGAATTGTATCCCTGAAACCTCATACTAAAATCGTTATTACGGGCGATTTCAATATACACAATTCTGGATGGCTTCGACATTCTAGACAGACAATATTGAGAAGTTTTCTGGGAAATATAATTTGACCCAGCTTGTAAATGAGCCTACGCGAATACCAAAGGTTGATAGTTATACCGCCAACACCCTGGACTTGTCTTTAACTTCTTATCATGGTAAGTACAAAGTCGATGTGCTATCCCCTTGTGGGACTTCTGTGTAAATCTGCTAATTTCTCGTATACCGACCACAGAGACGTAGGGTAATACGAGAAAACCAATTGGAGCGGACTTAAAAGCTTCTTTAGGAATTTTAACTGGTCGTTATGTTTCCTCGATAACGACACTATTGTCTTTGGAATGGGATCCTTTATCTCTCATCGGGTGCACAGTATCCGACCAAAAGAAAATGCATGGTACGACTCAAACTCTAAAGAGGCTATCAGGGGAGGAGAAATATTTTTTAGGCCCTTCGAAACTAACTCGACAGAGGAAAACCAAAAAAAAGGTCAAAGGAGCTGGAAATGACTACAACGTCTTTCTTAAGCATGCGAAATTTCAGTGTGACGAAAAACTGAGGAAAAACATGGTAGTAAACATTTTTGGTCGTTCGTCAAAAATATTAGAAAATCTGCATTATCCTTCATCCACTAATCTAGATGTTATATCTTTCCTTCATCTGAAGAGGTGTTTTTCCTCGCTGGCAACCACTGCGTAAGCTCCTTTATCAATCCTACTTCTTATGACCCTTTCCGTGCGATGGAAAACAGAATTTGTCCAGCCCTTCTGTTAATGAGGTGAATTTTCTTCTGCCTCCTCCAATAGACCTATTGTACTTACATCGCTTCTTTCCAAGGTCATGGAAACGCTGATAACCCGTCAGTTCGAGAAATATCTCGAAACACGAAAACTTCTCAATGACCGGCAGTACGGTTTTCGTAGCAACAGGTCCACTGGTGTTTTGATAGCATGTCTTACCTGAAAGTGGTATTTCAATGACATTTACCAGAGATTGGCACCAAGCTCTTTTATTGAAAAAAGCGTGCTCTTGGCATCTACTACTCTTTTCTTCAATGGATAAGAAATTACCTTTCGGAACGTAAGGTATTCGTTCCGATATTCACGAAATAAATGCCGGTGTACCTCAGGGATCCGTTCTATCTCCGAAACTCTTTTTAGTTTTGATTAATGATCTTCTGTCTGCTTCTTCTAATCCAATACATTCCTTTGCTGACGATGGTACTCTCTACTTTTCATATTCCTTTCCGAACTCACGTTATTGCTCTTCGGCTGTAGAACTGGAATGGCAGCGTGTAAATTCCGATATACCATAAACAGCATTATTAAATGGGGAACAACCAGCAGAATAGCATGAATAGCACTTGCATCATCGAAATCACTTGACCACACAAGAAGAAGTGTTTCACCCCTTCTAAACGGGCTCCAACATACTATAAGATATTTATCTGTCCAAAATTTGAGTTTAATGCCCACATTTGGTCAGGTGTTTCTGAAACATATCCACACCTGCTAGATAGGAATCAAAATCGTGCGATAAGACCCATAGATGATGCTTATATAACCCAGTCGATTGACAACCTCGAACACATAGAAAAAGTCTCCTGTCTCACCTTGTTCTATCACTATTTTCTCTACCAGTGCTCCATTCCGCTCTTTTAAACTTTTAACCGTAACACCCGTCTCACTATGAATGATCAGCAGTTTATCCTCAAGCCCACTTTCACTGAAATATCGTGATTCGTTTCTAAGCTAGCTCTTTATTCCCTAGTCATTATAAACTTCAAACATTTAAAACCAACGTTCATCGGTACTGCTCGTTCTTTTCTCCCTGATTTTCCTTTGCCCGCACTTCTAGGGTACTCAAATCCTATATGCAAAAATGTTATACTCTATATTCTGGACGAGGCAAGCCTTGTGCGTCGAATACAAAGAACGAAAAAGAGCGAACGATTCAGCGCAATAAGAACTAGTCGCATTTAATGTCGGGCTTTAGCAGGTATTCTTGCTGGAAAGCTACCTGTCCAACACGAATATTTTCGAAACAAAAACTACTTGATAAGGAAGCTTAGGGGCAGTTAACCAATAGAAGGAAGGTGTTGTTTAGTGAGCAAAAATCTCAAACTACTATCCCTTCGAAAGAATACAAATACGAAACTTCAAAAATAAAGGCACCTTTCCGATTTTCTTTTGGATGCCAAAAAAACAAGGTTTGGCTTGTAAATTTTGGCAACATTTTTACCGTGTACCGGAATTCACTCGTACCCATTGCAGTGTTCGGGAATTAAATTTGCACTGTTTCTGACTGCTGATGAGGGGGTGGCTTTAGCTTGGCCAGTTGTCAGTGAATACAACCACTTTGACTGCGTGTACTTTCCTTGTAGTGTGAGATGTATACCCGTGGAAAAACTAAAAAACGAAGAATATGTCAACACGTGAGTAAGTATGCCGAATCGGTGGTTGGGGGAGGCGGAAGTTCATAAAAAAAAAAAAAAAAAAAACACCAAAATGATAAAAATGGAAAAAAAGCAAATTCACCCCAAACCAGAGTCGACCAACGAAAAATGCGCCCACAGAGTGCAGTGGTGGCTATGGCAATAGCAACGGCAAGTGGCCGTTTGGATTTTTATTTTCGTGCGTGTAGTACTCGTATATCCAACACCAATCTATCTAGTGTTCCTTGTTTTGCATACACTTGAGCACACATACATGCGTATGATGGTCAAGAGTATAGTGCGACAGCGACAGTGGGCCATAACCAGAATGAGAACCAGAGCCACAGCCACATGCCCAATCATCGATGAATGCATTAGAGAAGGATATACGAGTGAAAATGTTGGGGATGTGGATGCACAGGATACAGGATAGAGTTTTTCTTGTTTTGTTTTGGAATTTTTTTCCCCGCACGCAAGTGAGGTCCTTTTACAATTTTTTTTATTTGAATTTTTTTGTTTTTTTTTTTGTTTTGTTTTTGGTTTTTTCAATCCTGCCGATAATGTGATATTCGAATTTCATATTAGCTGTCGCTGGAAGGCAATGCTACGCAGTCGAGTAATACTTTCGCCCACTTTAGGGTACAGCGGGGCATTGCTAGTGTGTATGGATGCACTTTTGTGTGTTGCCCATTGTACTGGAGTGTGATGCGTGAATAGGGTTGTGTGTGTGAATTTGGCTGATATGTCCCACACTATCCTCGCGCCATAGGCAAAAGTCCTTGCCTTGCAATGATCATGTTGATGGGTTTGGCCGAGTTTTGAGCTTTAGTGGAATGGAAGGCACACTGCGAGTCATTGAGTGAAGTGGAATGGTGCAAGTATCAACATTTTTAGCTGCTTGTTGTAAGGATGGTGTATGATGGGTGTCAATTGGTTTGGGTTGAATTAATTTCTCCGCATGCTTACTACTCCTTTTTTTCTGTGTTATTTTGGAACACTGAAAGTTCGATTCTTCGTTTTTTTTTTTTTTTTTTTTTTTTTTTTTTTTTTTTTTTTTTTTTTTTTTTTGATGTTTTTCCTTTGGGGTAGAGAAATTAAATTATTTTTTGTAACGATTGGTGGTGGTTGAAATGTGCCATCACACCGTTATTCTCTTTGCTGACGTAGATTTACTTGTTTGGTGGATTTACCAAATCCAACGACGAATAACAAGAAGCGAATGCTAATTAGAGGATGAAGTGCAAATGTTTGTTCCTCTTCCAAGTAAAGAGGATGAAGATAAAAAAAATAAAAAATCGAAAACAAAAATAGATGTCTTGCACGTGTTGGTGAAATGTGGTTTACAGAAGAGGTTTGTATACTCTGAAATGTGGTTACCAAGGGTCCTGGAATTTCTTTTGTGGAAATGAATAGCAGCGTGAAAAAAAGATGCCAACAGCTTGTCATTATTTCTGTGGTCTTGGAGCGATTTTATCTGGAACTGGTGAAAGTTGCGAGCTGTCATCATTATAAGTTAGTTTATTCGCATGACCACTAAACGTGAGTTTTAGCCGAACTTAAAAAGGAGTGCCAGCTTTCTTCCACTGCATTATTTCATCAATCTAGCGGAGGTATTGTGGGATTGTTTCGAAGACTTGGCGTGCTTGACATGTCACAGCCGGCACATCCGCCCATTTCAATCCGCTGACAACCTAACCATTTGCGTACAGTTTATACCGCTCGTTGAATTCGACTCCAGTCACTAGTGAACAGCGACGTTAGACGCGTAAATAACAAAACTTGACAACTTGTTCAAGATGCAAAGACTTTTTCGTGGCAGCAGGTAATTTGTTTTGCCCTCGTTTACATCAAGACACAATCGTTTCGAATTCTTTTCAAAACAGAGGCCACCTTCCGTAATTGCATAAACTACTGCTGTTGCGAAGAGAAAAACCCTCTCAGGAGCCACGGACACCACCATAATGTCCACAAATCAACGGAAGGAGGCCGAAACAGGTCTCTTATTAAGTCCGCAAGATAAATCAAAGTTGCCACAGCCATAACAGCAGATCAACTAAAGAACCCAGTTTCATCAAGAAACTTGCACCAACGAAGACGAGTGGTCTAAGAATTGGTCTCTTAGATAATTATGGAATACGTGCTTGCCAATTATATGTTATTGTCATTGATTTCAACTCCGCAGAGATTATGTTGGCCTAGTTCACAGAGTGATCGAGAACGTTCATCAACTTTATTAATGTTTTCTTGGGTCGCAAACTATTAAGACCAGCGAAACTGTTAAGGCGTCAAGGTTAAGGTTATCTTTACCAGTGACAATGACGGAGGGTCCTCCGACTTTATTACCCGGCAATCCCAATTGATACTTACCAGTCATCGAGGCGATAGACTTGCAAAATATAAGCAAAATATAAACCTTTTCTGTCTACTCTCCCATCGTAGTGGAATGAAGATCTCTTCGATCTAAGAAAGCTGACTAGAGACTTCTTGCTTCAAAAATTATGAAACAAGGATAACATACACAAAAAAGCAATAAACAAGGCTCAGTCACAAGCTTGGGTAGAGTACTGATACTTCATTGCAACTCTGAAGAATACTGTCCAAAGAACACTCTAATCCGATATTCATCAATCGACTTTATGGAAAAATTACTGGAACTCTTAAAGAAGACACATTTCCTGGGATACAAAAATAGAACACTCAAATCGGCCCCTGGAATGAAATCAACATGTTAATATCCGAAGAAAAGATTTTTTGGACGACCAACAGCTTCTTCCTCTACAAGTCATTTGGCTTTGGCGGAATTTTACCGGTTATGCTCCAAAAGAACTTGGAGAAGGTTTTGCCCTGGTTAACGGCCAGTTTTCCATATCCCCTCGATCTGGGGACAAGTTCGAGTTGTTTTTAACCCTACAATCGACAAAAGAGTCATGAGTCAGCCAAGGATTTAAGATCCATTAGCCTTATATTCTTCATACTTAAAACGCTAAAACGTATCTTGGACTTATATATCCGGAACTCCCTCATAAGATCTCCTTTAACAAACTGCCAACAAGATTACGTTAAACATTAGTCCACGGAAACTGCCCTGCGTGAGGTGGTGCAGACGATTGAGAAATCTATCCACTGTAAGCAGTATACGTTAGCCACCTTCCTGTTTACTGAATTCATTCTGAAATCTCTCACTTAGCTTGGCACAAAAGATTTCTTCAGCAACTGGATCATATCTATGCTAAAAACCAGAATTATTCAGTCACAATTAGAAAACAACCTCATAAACAAATCCGGAGACAGAGGTACCCCCCAGGGGCGAGTTATCTTGCCTCTTTTATGGCTTCTGGTCGCAAAAAATATCTTGACTTAGTTCGAAAACATTAGCATCAAGGCAGTCGTGTTATTTTAGTATCAGGATTGTTTCCATCAGTGATTAGTGAACTCACAGAAAGGGCTCTGACTTAGGTAAGTGCTTGGATCACAAGCTGTGGACTTGACGTTAATTCGAGTAAAACAAACTAATGCTATTTACCACCAAGTATAAAATACCGAGTTTCAAGCTTCCACGTTTTATAAACTAAACAATTTCTTTATCCTCCAGTGCAAGCTACCTTGGCGTCATCCTTGACCCCAAGCTCAACTGGGTAAAGAAAGCATGAAACGCTTTCTACGCCTTCAGCAAGGCTTTTTTTAAAAAGTGGGGACTTTGACCTTAGATGGTCCTCTGGATATATACTGACGTAGTTCGTCCCATTCTTATTTACCAATCGCTCGTGTGGCGGCCCACCTTAAGAAAGGCCTACAACATCACAAAACATAGCAGACTCGTGTAGTGCTATCAGACTCAGAGAATCTGGATTCTTGTCCCCGAAAACTGGTGTCTTCTCAGCGGACCTAAACGTTTCCAGTGTTCACCTGCAAGATACTTAGCCTCAGCTTCATTACCATAAACGATATCGGAATTTTTATTGACAGCCAAGCGTAATCAATGTAATCAACAGAGCTAACACAGATACATCAAGAATCACAGCAATTAGCATGGGCCACTGGCCAATTGGCTGACACTATGCCAAGTTAGGTATTCCATCTAAGCCCCACTGTCGTAGCAGTAACATCTCACACCAACAGCAAACCCTATTCCACTTTCTCTACGGTTGCCCAGTACTAGCTTGAGCCAGGCATCGCACACCTGTCAATTTTTTTTTCAAGGAATTATCAGAGATTTAAATACTCACTTTTCCGGATTAAAATCCCACTGCCCCAAAACAGCAAGTCGTAAGTCGCCTGAGAAAATATAGCTGGGCATTAGAGGCATGTTTCTTATACTGCAAGTCGTACAGACATGCCGTCAGGGCTCTGACAGTGGTGTGGTTAAAACATTAGGACCCATTCTAAACCTTCGTATCAGATAAGCCTGATGGCCAAAATCTTGTGCAGGATATGGCTAACGCGTTCAGGTGAGAAGCTTGCTAATACAAGCTTTCTAAGATAGGGCACCACTTGAATTAAATCCATACCATTTTCAGTTAGTACCAACTTTCAAAAGATACTTGTATAAATTTGACAGCTGTCAGACTATTAGTTTTGGAGATATAGGGTTGTGAGTGAAACAACTTTTGTTATTGTGAAAATAAAAAAATGGATTCAAAGCAATTTCGTGTGTTGATTTATCATTGCTTTTTGATGGGAAAAAATGCAGCCGATGCAAAGAAATGGCTTGATAAGTGTTACCCGGACTCTGCACCAGCCGAACGAATCATTCGCAAGTGGATTGAAAAATTTAAAAGTGGTCATACAAGCACCGAAGTTGATGCACGCAGTGGATCCAAAAGAGGCTGTTTCAGATGAAAACATCAAAAAATCCACAAAATGATTACGAATGACCGTAAAGTGAAGTTGATCGAGATAGCTGAGGCTCTGAAGATATCAAAAGAGCGTGTTGGGTATATCATACACGAATATTTGGACATGCGAAAGCTCTGTTCAAAGTGGTTGCCGCGGTCGACCAAAAACAACAACATGTTGATGACTCAGAGGAGTGTTTAAAGCTATTCATCACCAGAGTCAAGTCGGCAGTCAGCTGAGTGGCGAGCAGGCGACGAACCTCGTCCAAAACGACCAAACACTCAACAGTCGGCTGGCAAGGTTATGGCATCCGTATTTTGGGATACACATGGAATAACTTTCATCGACTATCTCCAAAAGGGGCAGACTATCAACAGTTTGAATGACGAAATTGCAGAAAAGCGGCCGCATTTGAAGAAAAAGTTCTGTTTAATCAAGACAATGCACCGTGTCATAAGTCGATGAAAGCGATGGTAAAATTTCATGAATTCGGCTACGAATGCTTCCCTACCCACCGTATTCACCAGATTTGGCCCCCAGCGACTATTTCCTGTTCGCAAACCTCAAAAGAATGCTCGCCGGAAAGAGATTTAAGACCGATGAAGAAGTAATCGCCGAAATAGAGGCCTATTTTGAGGCTAAACCGAAATCGTACAACGAAACTGGTATCGAATTCGTTTCAATCAGTGTATCGCCCTCGAAGACAACTATATTAATAAATAAAGTTGAATTTTGCAAAAATGTTGTGTTTTACTATAAAACGGCACAAACTTTTCAACCCGTGTGTTATTAACAAGAGTCTTTCCAGCGACCTCGTTGTCTTCATATTCGAAGGAAGGGTCGTTCAGGCAAAGCCAACTAGCTAGCTTCAATTAATTGCAGAGGCCTGCTAAGGTCACATTCTTTCAATGTTATTCTCAGTATCCTCCTCTATCAGGGTATTCAACTTTAATATAGGGTTTTCCAATAGGGACTTGACAACTTTGAATTAATTTGTAAACGCACTCTTTCTCTAATCCTCAAACTGTCACCGTCAATTTATTCAGTAAGCTCAACATTTTCATCATGGTTAAGTACACTAACGAGCAACGTCTGCAAATTATAAAAATTTTCTACAGATATTCGGAGTCGGTGACTGCAACTTTAAGAGCGTTAACCCCAATTTTCGGTAGTAATTCTCGCCCTAGTAGACAGGCAATAACAAGTTTAGTGCAAAAATTTGAGTCTACATATTCGTTGAGTGATGTTGCCGTGTCAGTGAGACAACGGGTTGGTCGAAGTGTCGAAAATATCGCTGCCGTTCAGACGTCCGTAGCAAACGATACAAATCAGTCAATTCCACGGCGTTCTCAAGAATTGGGCATCGCTCAGACCACATATTTTGGGTAAGGATCTTGCTTTACACCCATACAAGATCAAGCTGACTCAAGAATTGAAGCCGATGGATCATTTGAAGCGACGTATGTTCTCCGAATGGGTACTGTAGAAGATGCGCCAAGATGATGAATATCATTTTTGGCTCAATGGGTTCGTCAATAAGCAAAATATGCATTATTGGTCGGGTGAAAACCCACATGTGCTTCATTAATCACCACTTCATCCACAAAAAATAACTGTTTGGTGCGGTTTGCATGCCGACGGCGTTATTGGGCCATATTTTTTCGTCGACGATAACGATCGTCACGTTACTGTAAATGGTCAGCGTTATCGCGCCATAATCACCGATTATTTTTAGCCCGAATTGGAAGATATGGATTTGGACGACATGTGGTTTCAACAGGATGGTGTCACAAGCCACACAGCACACGCTACAATCGATTTATTGAAGAGTAAGTATGGTGAGAGACATGGGCCAGTCGATTGGCCGCCTCGTTCGTGTGATTTAACGCCGCTTAACTATTTTCTGTGGGGCTACGTTAAGTTATTGGTTTATGCCAACACGTTCAGATTCAATATTGAATGCGAAATAGCGGCCATTTCGGTCGAAATGTGTGGCCGAGTCGTTGAAAATTGTGTCCAACGAATCGACCGCTGCAAACGTGCCCGCGGTGGCCATATGAACGAAGTCGAGTTCCATTCATAAATGTTTTGATTGTACTTCAAGCCAATAATAAAGTTTTTGAAATATCTCAAATGGTTTGCCTTTTATTTAAAAAAAAAAAGTTGTCAAGTCGTTATCTGAGTTCTAATTCGAATAAGTCACTGACAACACAACACCGAAAAAATTTTAGTTTTTTGTGAGAAGAAAACACTAATTTTTAATGGGAAAGTAGAAAACATTTTATTGAAAGTATTGGCCATTGCTAGCTACACATTCTTCTCATTTTTCAGGCAATTTAATGATTCCACGCCAATAAAACTGTTCGTCTTTTGAAACATCGATGAAAACAAATGGTAGTCGGAAGGAGCCAAGTTTAGTGAATACGGCGGATGGGGTAGTAGCTCCCAGCCAAGTCCTTTGGTTGTATCCTGAAGCAGTTTTGAATTTTGTGCAGATGCATTTGCCGTGCCTTCTGGACCATTCTGTTCGTTTTTCGATCAATGCGTGGTTCAAATTGATCATTTGTTGTCGGTAGCGATCTGTATTAATGGTCGCACTAGGTTTTAGGAGCTCGTGGTACACCACAAATTTCTGGTCCCACCAGACAAACAGCATTGTCTTCTTGCCGAATCGATCTGGTTTTGCATTCGAAGTTGATGGTTGTCCCGGATTAACCCATGATTTTTTCCGTTTAGGATTCGCCAGTAACAATTCCATGCAAAACTAATTTTTTTATCGTATCTTTGAAGCAAAATTTCACAGGTTGTTTTTCGGTTTTCCATCTGTCTTTCATTCAATTCATGTCTCACCCATTTTCCAGACATTCGGATCTTTCCCACAGCTTTAAAACGGTTTTGTAACATTTAACATTTCTGCCATTTGTTTCTAACTTAAATTGTCATCTTCATCTAATATTGTTTGCAATTCGGCGTCTTTAAACTTTTTTGGTGGTCTTCCAGTAGCTACAGCCTGATGCAAGCGTAGGCCAGACATTCACAGTGGTAGTGCTCTGCGTTGTCATCACTTTAACAGCAAGCGTTGAATCATGTCACCCTTCGAGAACATAGGAGGATACCAACAACGCCTGCAGGCTCTCTTGTTCGGATTTCTGCAATGCACTTTAGCTCTTTCCCAGTGGTCTCGATAGCTCTCCATCTGTTCTGTCCACCTTCTGCCTGACTAAATGAGTGGATTTCACTGCATGACATTATTCGCAACAGGGTCGTTTTCATGCCATAAGGTGTGACTAATCTATTGTCACTGCCTCCTCTATATAATGACGTCTATAGGTTGTTGACCCGTTTTCAAATAAAGCTGTTCGTTGAAATCTAGAAACGTAGAAATCTATTGAAGAAGGTTTGCATTCTTCTAGTGACAATGTTGGTAACCTTACAGCAGTAGTACGGATCGGTTCATGTGCTGCTACCCACATCGAATTCGATGTCATCGTCGGCCGAGATGTTGGTTACTAAATAAAATTTAGAAAGTTTTCGACTTTCTCGACCTGTTATCCGGCAAATTTTTAGTTGAGCGTCGGAGTGTGAAATACTCATAGCATTTGTATTTTCCGCATACCATATACCCGTATATTAAGACCTACATTGTTTGCCTCAGCTTGCACATTTTGTGATGTTTGGTGAAGATTCATTATTTTATGTGCACATCGTCAGCGTGGTCCAGTTGTTTGAGATAAGATGTCATTGTCCACCTCAATTCTTGGTTTCTTTCAGTTAGCATTACTGTTCAAACTGGCGAAAGTCTTTTCGAAGTCAACAAACACTAGATGTAGCGGAGTCCTGAATTCGACGCATTGCTTAGTAATGATTCGCAAGGTTTTGATGTGATCTACGCAAGAGTATCCAACCCCCAAAATCTCGCCTGTTAGGCATCGAAGTTATTGAGTCTAGATGCTCTCATATCTGTTCTAGAACAGTTTTAGCTATTATCCTTACTACTGCTGGGAGAACGCATATTCCGCTCCAGTTACCACATTCATTAAATTGCCTCCTTTTATAAGAGGGAAGCGCTAATTTTTAGACGCTCTAAAAATGAGCAGTTGGAGTTACTCTGGCGGTGTAGTTGGCGCCGAAAAAAGTTGGCAGGGATACCATCAATGCCTACCGCTTTCTGAGAGGTCTGATAGCAGATTCCCATCCAAACATTTCATTGAATGTTGTGAAGAACTCGCACCATCAATGAGACGGTCCTACTGTCACACCTGCTATCTGCTTCTTCAGCCTTCGAGGCTAATGCGTAGATGTATGAACGCTTGGCATATCCAAAATAACGCAGCACTTCCTTTCTCTTCACTAGGTAATGGGCTTTTAACTCGGGTCCCTCTACTTCTAAGGCCACTGCAATCTGAGCTATCGCTCAATCTGAACTAAACTCATCGATTCGTCACCAGGTATTTACTGATGACCATGCGCTTTATACCGACGTAGGCAACTGCCCCATATACAAGAAACAGTATTCCAATGGTCACCCATGTCCTCACGCGTTGAGCTGCTAATTGCTTATGCTTCTGTGACAATGTGGTGCCTGAATTGGTGCATAGAGGATCCCGACGTCTGTCGGCATTGTACCTGTTAACTCCAAGCACGTTTTTGCGGTTTCTGGTGACGAATGCAGTAAGAAGGCGTATACTGGTTAACATAAGATGATAGTCGAGCGACTTCTATACGCTTAGGACTTAATTTATGAAACAGCACAAGGTCGAACTGATCTTGTATAAGGCCTTGTGCTCGAACAGAGTGCCTCCAATGACAAGCCGGTTGGTATTGCAGAATTTTACAAACCGTTCCCCATTATCATTGTCGTCTCCGAGGTCGTGAACTCCCATCACATGTTCGAGCGCTGTGTTGTCGTTGTGGGCGACACCAAGTTGACTATATGGTAAAAATTGTCCTTTTCGTCCTCTGTCAAGGCCTTCTATGGCGCATAGCACTAGTAGATGATGGTAATTTTTGTTACCCAACTCTGAAATCTGGCCATCAATATTCGGTCACTGTACGGTTTTATAGATAGGAGGCTGCTTCTTGCTATTGGTGTCCTACGCCGGAGTCTCAAGTGCTTCCGTTTGGTTTTCCAGAGTAAAGCAAGACTGTGCTTTTTGTTGGCGAGTGGTATTACTCAGCATCCAAGATGTCCATAGAAGTCTCGCTCAAGTTGGAGGAATCTCAAATTATATGTCTTGAGTGTGAAGAATCCCATCGTTTTCCATAATCGATATCCGTCAACAAAATATCAGTCCGTATCCAAGGCCCGTTTTGAAGATGCAACTTCTACCAGAGCTAATATTAACCAATGTCGCTGGTAGTGTAGCGCTGCCCCAATCTTTTAAAAGAAGCCTTCAAAACGAGTGGCTTCCAAACAGCCCTATGTTCCCATTAAAGTGATTTGCCTCTTGTTGCGAGTATCAATTCCTATTGCAGAGGCAAGGAATAGAAAGTGAACCATAAAACAGCCTCCTATACAGCGTCTAGATATAAACGAAGTTTCTAACGGATCAGGCAGATACTGAAAAAACGGCGATCTTCATGCTTAACAGCTGCTATAAAATGCATTTGCTTCAGTGAGCAACACATTTGATAGTAGAGGATCAAGGCGATAGGTAGAGTTCCCAGATTCAATATTCTTCCAAATCTACTGTCATGATCTACGAAATTAATTGCTTCCAAAAAATCATTTACCTGGGCCTTTAGGTCTCCTTCAATCCTCTGAAGAACATTATCTTATTCCCTCAGTCTACTTCAGAAGATTTCTTAAACTTGTGTCCTTCCCCTGCGGGTGGACGAGGGTTAATAATTCTCTCATGAGCCACGTTTGCTTTATTATCCGCAAAGCAATTAAGACGACGGCTATGATTGCACATTTTGTGGTAAACGCCCAATTACAACCGGCCTGTTCCCCTAATTTTAACTCTAGTCGCCATCGTAATGTAGATAAATTAGGTTCCGGATTTGGGGGTTCTTGGGTTCTTGCATTCCGGGATATCCGTATTAGAAATAACTGCCCATTCTTCAAAGCTAAATTTTTAGCACAACCATGACAAGTGCTGCACGGTTTCCCACACTTCTTGAGTGGGCAATTACCACCCCGTAGGCTATAGCACCATCAATGCCCAACAAACTGCCAACATCTTCTGCTCCGGGCCATATCGCTAATTTATTGCATTCTTTAGCGCGGCTTATGAAGTGCGTAATGCGAAATCAGAAATTAAATTCGCATCAGCCTCGGAATGAATGGCCACCGCAAAAGGCATGGAGATGGATGTGGACGTGGCTGTAGTCGGGAGTCGCCAGCGGCTCTCGTGCCTTATGATGTCGTGCCGATGTCGGATGTGCAAACGGTCGGCGACGATGACGATGTCGATGTCGATTATAACCGTAAAATTAAAATAATTATTTCTGCTTCGACATTCGTTTTTTTTTTTTTGTTTTAGTTCCAGCTTCCTCCTGCTCGGGGTCCATCTGCTGCTTTGGGCGCTCTTTTGAGTCTAGTTTGCGGAAGGCGATTCAGAAGATATTTCTCTGTGACGCTTTTGGTGGTGGTTGATGATGGTTTTGCTGGAAGCTGGAGTATCTTTTTCTCGGCATTTGCGTTCTTCTTGTCACATCACCTTCTGAATGGGAAAACCAACTTTGTGTGGATGAGGTGAGCGGACGGGACCAAAGGACAAAGATACGCAGAAGACAACAGAACAGAAACAACCCAACTGGCAATTTGCTGGTTTACTCATCACGGTCGTTTGGTGGCAAGTGATACTCGTACATCTGCTTGGGTTGGTCAGTTTTAGGGCTGGAGCCACAAGAAGGGAAGTTTGAATGCGAAGTGCGAAAAAAAATAAAGCAAAATTTGGCCCCTTAACACAGCACCCAGTTAAAAATGAAGACGGTGGAAGGCGAAAGGGCAGCGTGTCTTGAGAATGGCGAAATGAACAAACAAAACGCACAACTAGGGATCGGTACTCGTGGTCTTCATCGTCATCGTCATCGTCATTGCCTTTGTCGTCGTTGTAGCCGTAGTTGTTGTCGTGTTGTTTTTTTTTTCTTTTTTTTTTCGATATCATGATGGTCAAAGCCAGGCGTCGTTATCATCATCGTCATCGCTGGTGTTTGCGGTGTGCGGCAATGGTTGCGTAACATCTCGATTGCCTTGGTTTTGATTGTCCATCCATCCGTCCCAGTTGGTTGCATTCTTTTTATTTTGAACGAACTTCTTCCCTTCGCACAGATGATTTGTAGTGGCGACAACAGCATGCGTTTGATGCATACCTAAGTAGGGATGTTAACATAATTTCTGGGACCCTCCGTCTTGGCCAGCAATATTGAAAATGTCAATCCTCTGCCAAGGGAGAAATCGAAAAGTGAATCTCCTTTTCCTTCGAAAGTGTTCCCTTTTGAAAGTGTCTCTAAGTTTTGTTTTGTTGACGGAATGGTAATCGCTCTTCAAATGGAGACTGTCAAGACAAGCCTTCCATGTATCCGGTTCAAAGGGATAATGGTGTGGTGGTGTGGTGCGTGGTGGTGTGAACTTAGGATAAACACTGTTGACCGCATCGTCATCTTCAATTTTATTGTCAATATCGTAAAGTTATCCTCCTTCGCTTGTTACCTGGTGCGCTTAGCTTTGTATGAGGAGCCTTTGTAATGCCATTTTAGAAAGTCTCTCTCACGACACGGCAGTATAACATAGGTTGTGTGGACAGGCCTGACTGTGTTGGATGCATTTTGTCTTATGCTTTCATCCTAAAAATATCGAGGTAACGGTAAATGGTGTTTTGGTTTTGTTTTCTCTTCTTTTCGCTCGTCATGGTTGGTATAAATTTGACTTGGCTATGCCTTTGACTTTCGTCTCAATTTCTCTTCAGATTTTTTGGTTTTAGTTGTTTTTCTTTTTTTCTTTTAAGATTTCGGGAAAGAGTATCTGTATCCGAAAGAGGTTCCGACGGTTAAAAAAAAATAAAAAAAAATAGCTGTGGTTTTGTTTGTGATCAGACGTACTAGGTACCCACAAATGTATACATTCTCGTAGTAGTTGCGTTAGCATGAAGGAAAAAGGAAATTTTTAAGAATGCAACTTAACACTAAAAGGGCGTGGTTGGATGTCTTTTGGCTTTACGAGCTTAAGTTTAGTGTATTGAAATCGATCTTAACCAGATTTTTGAAGTACCACTTGCTTAAGTTAGATATGCCATCGGAATAGGAATCCGGAGGGATTTCTGTTTTTAATAAAAAAAAATTATTCTGAAACAAGAAATACTTTGATCTTTGTAGAAATTCTTCCTCATCCAAGAGTATGGACATCAACAATCGAATATTGTTTTTCATTTCATTGCTGAACGCCTCGTATTGTCAGTCGGGTAGTTGGGTAGGAAGGATGACTCATTTTGAAGCAGCATTTGAGCCAGATAAGGCGTTAAGATATGGCAAGCTGGGACATCTGCACCATAACGTGAAATTGTTGCGAACTAGAAAACGGATTGCGCATGAACTCATATTTAAGAGCATATTTCAAAGCAGGAAACGGGCAATCAGAAAACCCAAAACTATCCAAGTATCCGTAGATGTTGTTATTGCCAAGAGCCCCATCATTCGCCATTACATAATTCTTAGTTGGAGCAAGCCAATTGATGTTGGCCACAGCTATTGTCGAAGCCAGCGGTTCACAAGGAAAAGATGTTTCACGTAGGGCATTACTGGATTTTGGCTTAAAAGTATTTTTTATAATTGCGTTTGAAGTACAAATAAACCTTCGTCGATGTGTCTGGATTAGATATGGTCAACAGCGACACGTGCAACAGTATCGATGACGTAATGAAAGCATCGGATCTCACCATACAGAATTTATTGTTAACACACAAGCCCTCGTCTATAACCCGCTGCCTGGGCATGTTCCGGCCCGAACGCTTCCAGTTTTTAAAGCTAAAATACTCTTAAGTTGATATGGCCAAACAATGCTAATTCGCTTTTAGCACAAAATACAAAATTTGGCTGGATTTTCTTTAGACCGGCCCCACTCGCATCTCGCCCTGCTTAAGCTTTTCACCAAACATGCATGTGAAGAGCTTTTTTTAAGCAACGTTAAGTGCGTAGGTGTGAAGTCGCTCTTCTTTTCAAAGAGAACATTTATCCAGTACTCGAATATTCAAAGGTGCTCTTTAACGATTTAACCAGTTGGAAAGACGTCTACTACAACGTAAGAGTTTTCTTAGGGAATACGCTCAATGTATTAAAGAATACCCACATGAGAGTGAATTTCGGCACGGCATCTGCTCCATATTTGGCCATCCGAACTCTTAACTGGCTGGTCTGGTTGCCAATTGCCACGAGCGGCGAACATGATTTGGAAGGCATATGATCATTGGTAAGGGGGTACTCTCATGACGAATTTGACCAACCGGTGCCCTACTATGATGAAAAAAGAAAGTAGGGCCGCAGTTATTTGTCGCAGCAATAGCGGGCATGTTGAAAATTGCATGCGGTGCTCTCTCAGCCTCATTAATACAATTTGATAAGCTTTACCCCTTGAATCGTTATTAAGTTGTTCACAAAGATATATAAAATAGAAGCGTTTGCTAGGTTTAATCACTGTTTTTAGTTGGGTTCTTGCTTCTCGATATGCATCGCGTGCACATTAAACTTGCTGGTCATCGGCATCCAGAGTCTCGAAACGCTGTTTTGTTTTAGATAATTGCTATGACCTCTTGTGGTATGGACCAATGTTTTATCTCTTAGCACTTCTGCGACATTATTGTTGGACTTCCCAATTTGTTTAGCGAGAGAAGGAGGTCTTCGCCTGTAATTTATCAAATTCGTCTGACATTCATCCTTACTCTTTGAAGTGTAGGCGTTGCTTGACGTGTTTGCTTCGGTTTGTATTTCATTTATCTGTGAACATCTACATAGATGGATGGGTCTTCTGATCATTACAGTTGAAAATCATTATTTATTTAAAGGGACCAGACATCACATTCTGCAAATCAGCGACCTGTGATTTTGCCTCCCAGAAAACGGACTATATGAGCGTACCCATTTCCTTAATTTTTCCATGCTTACCCTTGTAAAAAGCAATAAGACCGTTGATTTTCGCTAAGAGTTGTCGTAACATATTTGTCGTAGCCGTGAGCAGTGGTTACCGGTCTGATCATATCAGTTCTCAGAAATGACGTCGATTTCGAATGCGAGCGCATATCTCTTAGATAGCGAACGTGCAAGTAGGGTGCTCTTCCTAAACGGATCGGACCATCACTCGTTGTTTACCCATGTTGTGCTAGGTGCATCTCTTCTCTATTCCTGTCATTGTATCCCAACGACTTTGAGCCTGTTTTTAGACTCTTCGTTGTCAGTATTACATTGCACCGTAATTATTCCTCTTTTTACTTTCCTTGTTGGATTTATTTTTTGTTCATCTAGTCAGGTTTTGTCCACGAGTGGTGTTTGTAACTTCCACTAATCCTAAGAGTGTGCAAACTGACTGCGTACACGTATGCAGAGTTCCCCTATCCGCCATATGGGACGCTCTCGATGGGAGAAGTGACAAAACTCTACATGGGAACCTGATTGACTCTCAGATAAAATAGGGTTTTCCAATAGGGACTTGACAACTTTGAATTTAATTTGTGAACGAACTCTTTCACTAATCATCAAATTGTCACTGTCAATTTATTCAGTAAACTCAACAACTACGTTCTACAATTGGGTTCTGGAGAAGATGCGCCAAGATGATGAATTTCATCACAAAATCATTTTCAGTTACGAAGCTCATTTTTGGCTCAATGGGTTCGTCAATAAGCAAAATATGCGTTATTGGTCGGGTGAAAACCCACATGTGCCTCATGAATCACCACTTCATCCACAAAAAATAACTGTTTGGTGCGGTTTGCATGCCGGCGGCGTTATTGGGCCATATTTTTTCGTCGACGATAACGATCGTCACGTTACTGTGAATGGTCAGCGTTATCGCGCCATGATCACCGATTATTTTTGGCCCGAATTGGAAGATATGGACTTGGACGACATGTGGTTTCAACAGGATGGTGCCACAAGCCACACAGCACACGCTACAATCGATTTATTGAAGAGTAAGTATGGTGAGCGTGTTATCTCAAGACATGGGCCAGTAGATTGGCCGCCTCGTTCGTGTGATTTAGTGCCGCTTGAATATTTTCTGTGGGGCTACGTTAAGTCATTGGTTTATGCCAACACGCCGACGACGTTGGAAGAGCTCGGAGCCCACATTGAACGCGAAATAGCGGCCGTTTCGGCCAAAATGTGTGGCCGAGTCGTTGAAAATTGGGTCCAACGAATCGACCGCTGCAAACGTGCCCTTGGTGGCTATATGAACGAAGTCGAGTTCCATTCATAAATGTTTTGATTGTACTTCAAGCCAATAATAAAGCTTTTAAAATATCTCAAAAAGTTGTCAAGTCGTTATTAGAAAACCCTATACAATTCATCGTACGGCTTACAATATAGAAGATGCAACAAACAAACACACTCTCGTCTTGAAAATTTAAAACGTAAAAAGTTTTTCCCGAAAACCACTGTCGCCATTAACCCAAAACACCGTAAGCGTACAGTTCAAACTTCGGTGTCGCTGTCATTTTAGTTAGTCAATGATTCGTTCCCATCCTTTTATTTCAAAAGACATGCTACAGGCGCCACTTATATGCTGCTCAATCAAGGGTACTACATCAACATAACATCGTCGTCAACCTCATCGTCATCATTATCCTCCAAATAATCGGTCAACATGCGGGCAAAATTGTTGCAATCTTCTGACTTGTTCGTGGTAACAACTCATCAGAAAACTTTAGGCAGCCGCGCTGTTGATGTTGCGCTTTAATCGATTCTGACAGCTCATGATAGTTTTGTCCAAAATCAATGAAGAATATACCATGAGTGAGACCATGTGTGCGCGTGCGTAATGCACCAGCGTGCATCTGTGCTCTCTGAAGACACAACAAACAACAGCAATAAGAACATATCTGCCGAGTCGTCGAAAATAAGCCTCCGTCATAGAAATTTAAGCCTCTACAAACAGCAAAAAAAAAAAAAAAAAAAAAAAAAAAAAAATCGCAGAAAAAGCATTCGTCCATCCATCCATCCTGCCTGGGTCATAGAGTCCATTGCACTCGGACCGAAGAGTATCCATTTTAATGCTGTGCAATGTGCACACCACACACAAAACTCCAAGGCATGGTTTTGTGGTTGTTCCTCAGATTTCGGAGGCCCCTCTAAGTTTCGAGTCTAAAATAAACGAAAACAAGGCTCCGTAGATGATTCGCATTTTGTTGTAGTGCCGCTTCGTTGCACAGAGTGCAGCAGTCAATAGCCTCTCTGTCACTCCCCAAAGTGCCCAGAAACGCCAAACGATGTTATTTTGGCAACCGCCAAAAATTAAAAAAAAAAAAAAAAAAAAAAAAAACAAAAAGGTGAAACCAACGAACGGTGGAGGAACCTCAACCTAACGACTAGGAACGCGTTTGTGTCGTCTTTCGGTCTTTGAACTGGGATCACATAAAGATTTACATTTACAAATAGAGGGACGTACGGTGGTGCATTCTACTACATTCTTAGAGTTCAAGAGGAGAAACTTTCAAAAAAAAAGATAAAAAAAATACTCACTCTCCAATACTAACGAAACAGATCGGTTTCACTCACACTAGGCCAAGTAGCAGATCACTCACACTAGGCCAAGATGAAATTTCGGCAAATTGCAGTTAATCATCCTGATGGCAGTAAGCTTTGCTGGTGTGTTGAAGGGGTAAATCTGTTGGTGTTAGTCACGTTTTTGTTCATTAATCTACTGTGCTTGTATAGGGAAAGAGGGGAAGATGGAGATGTGGTATCTGTATTCTGTGGAGGTTTTCAATTTCGGTTCTATGTCCATGCTCCTATCTTGACTTATATTTTATGTTTCCTCGATTTTCACCCCCTGAAAGTGCGAGCAAAGTTTCACAGTGATCGTTGTGCATCGTGCAGTGAAGCCGTTAACCTCGCCACAGCGAATGGACCTGAAACAAGAGATTAGGCCTATGAATGTGCACGGGGAGGATTGAGTGAGTTCTCTTTTTGGTGTTGTTTCTGAGCAAAAAACAATTTGTTTTGTCATTTTTGAGTGAGGGGGTGGGGGTGATCATAATTGATTTTGAATGCTGTCGCGTGGGAGGAAGAGGGTTGTTAAGTTGTTAATTTTTCGTTGTTTGTTTTTTAAGTATTTGCAATGCGCTTTTAAGGCAATGATTCGTAGAGGGTATTTT
Source organism: Volucella inanis (assembly GCA_907269105.1). Classification (NCBI taxonomy): domain Eukaryota; kingdom Metazoa; phylum Arthropoda; class Insecta; order Diptera; family Syrphidae; genus Volucella; species Volucella inanis. The sequence continues at coordinate 13,420,035 of OU026156.1, read as the reverse complement.
TGGGGCTATTAGCACAGAGCTGAAGTAGAATTTGTCTTGCTGTACTTGCTGTGTGCAGCGGATTGTTGCAACGATTTTTCTTCTAAGCTGACATGATAATTGTTGAAGTACAATAGTGGAAGGGTTGGATAGCTACATGGTCCAGTACATTAATTTCTACCTATCGGAATGGTGTTTCTTCTGCGTAGTGAAGAAAATTCAACCACAACGACAAGTCTAATTTGACTTCATTCTTCTTATGGATAGGACTATAGAACCAAAGATAGCTTCTACGAGCTCTCCAAACATATTTGGAGCTCGTACATGGTATGATACTTCAAAGCACGCAAGCGACAGCAACTTAGGCTGCACAAACTCGGGAAACGGATTCAGGCTAATTAGATTTATAGCGAATATACGAGTGTATGTTTGTTATTGTCGCTTTTCTCTTCCTTAATGGACCTATCGAGGTAGACAAATGCACTAAACGATCGTCGGATCCATCTTTTATCAACCGAATACAAATCTCGTCGTGGTTGATGCAAGTCTAAATATTGTACATATCCAAACCAAACCAAACGGAGAGCAGACCAAGACCATATTCATGTTAGGGACGAAAATATACACAAACAGCATACAATTCAAATCGCAATAGGCTTCAATTACAATGTATCCCGATGACATTTATAGGGAAGACCGAGTATATCTTAAACGTCTCAAACTGACCCATTCCGCCTTCACCATAATATAAAAATATTTGAGCACATATACCATAGTCAAAAAAGAGAGATCTATGAGAAGATGCTTTTCAAGAAAAAAAGAAGGAAATACAAAAGTCCTTGCGACCTGCGGAGTGAAGACTAAAAATTGTTCGAACCACCGATGAAACTTAAATGATTAAATTGGTAAACAATGCAGTCGGGGTTGGCTTCGGATAAAAAAAAAGTAACCGAGGAAAACGAATTGACCGGCCCATTCCCATAATAAGAAAATATGAAATTATGAGACCCTTACACTAAAAGATCTGGAGCTTCCCTGACAATCTACATGACCGGGCAAAGCCGGTAGTAGGCGATCGATTATTACGAATAATTTAAACCCATTTTCAGTGAGGCACGTAGCTCTGGTCTTAGCGTTTATCCAACTAAAATTCTCCTTTTCACAAGAACAATCGAGATATCCTGCATCTTATCAATTAAGTTCAATGGAATCCCTCTAAGATTTTCGGGGAGTGCCAAGTAGTTTCATCACGGACATCAAACTGACATCAAACAGCTGTGGTCTTAGCAAACAATCAGTCAAAACTGTCCTGCATCCTGTCCTGCATCTACTCAACTAAGTTAAATGGAATCCCTCTAAGATTTTCGGGGAATGCCAAGTAGTTTCATCACGGACATCAAACTGAGGTGGAATGTAAATGTTTGAGAACGAAGCTTTACTGATGCCTGATGTAATGGGGATGATGAAGATGTGAACTGCAAAGTACAAGCTGAAGCTATGCGCTGAGTTCTCACCACGGTCAAGGGACCAATTCTCACTTATTGCATAGTCGTTTAGTGGCCGGCATCAGAAAGCCGGTCTTATGTCAACTTGCTAAAAAAATCAGTGCTGCCTGATAAGCTAAATGGTGGAGGAGATCAAAGTTGAGACGAGAAATGAACCATGCGATAGGTCGGCATAAAGAAGATAATGATTCAGCTGCATTTTTTAAAACATCATACCTACCAATCCAGGAGATCCTGTGGGATTGCGCTTCAAAATTCAAAATCAGGTGATGGGCATTTTAATCGGTTCTTAGGTTGCTTTCAACAATGCGACTCCTTATGGAGTTGCATGGTTAATGCGCTTAATATCACTTATAGTACTAACGTGTACACTTTGGCATATACATACGATACAGCTGTTTTATCTGTTGTATCATACCTGCGGATTGTCTGCTTCATCTACTCGTAGAACTGGTCTATGTTTTTTTATTTTTTATTTTTTTAATGGGTGCGCGCTCAGGGCTTTTCTGTACCATTAAAAAATTTAGGTAGGAAAAAAAGAGAGGTACCGATGTACATTGTTTTTAAACGTTCGCAAGTTATAAAGACCACGAAAAAGAGAGCCCGACAAGGCATTCCATAAGCGAGTTGTACGGCTTAGAACGAATCACGAAATTGTAGAATACGTTCGAAAGTGAGCTTGAGGGTATACTGATGTGAATTAATAGCGAGATGGCTGTTACGGCCGAAGATCCGAAGGGGCGGAATGCTACTGGCGATTTCAATTGAGCACTGGTGGTGATAATAGCGATAAAACAAAGTGGGACAGGAGACATTACGTCGATGTTCGAGGGTGGCAATTGATTTTTCTTAACGCACAGTTGGCAGGTGCAGAGATGTTTTAGAAGCACCTGACCAGATGTGGGTATTGTACTCCAATTCTGACCGGATGAATGCCTTCTATATTGAGGACAGATTAGAGGGGGGAAAGTATTTCTTACATGGTTTGAAGAAACCTAGACATTTCGCAGCATTTTTGGCGGTACCAAATATGTGGTCGTTCTAATGTAGGTTGTCATTGATGAACATACCGAGAATGGAAAGTTTCTGGGCTTCGACAATGCAAGTGCCATTCATCGATAATGGCTGGTTGTTTGGATTACCCTCTAACGACAGCAGAAAGCGTTGTGTTTTAGAAAGATCAAATTTCACTCTGTTGATAGTTTTCCAATATCGGAATTTAATGAGCTAAATATACGCTGCCGTTCCTGTTCTACAGCCGAAGAACATGGACGTGAGTCCGACAAGAGATCATTAATGAAGATTAATAATAGTGTCGGAGAGAGAACGGAGCCTTGGGGTACACCAGCATTTATTTTGTGAATATCAGACTTGAAACCATCTAATATAACTTGAATTGATCTTTCCGAAAAGTAGTTTCTAGTCCATTGTTGAAGAGATTCATCGATTCCAAATGCACTCATTTTCAAAAAAGAGCCTGATGCCAGACTCTGCCAAATGGCTTACAAATATTAAGTGCAACTATTTTGCTTTCGCCAGATTGATGTACGCTTTGGTTCCACTTTTCGGTGAGACATGTCATCAAATCACCAGTTGACATGTTGCTAGGAAATCCGTAACGTCGGTCATTGAGAAGTTAGTGCAATGGGTATGTAGACAAATTGGCCTTATTTTGGAGACGGCCTGGACAAATGCTGTTTTTCATCGGAAGAAGTAGAATTGATGAGAAAACTTACGCAGTGGTTTTGCAAGCGAGGAGTAACACCTCTTCAAAAGAAAGGAAGATATCCCCTCTGGATCATCAGACTTGTGAATATTATGATCTTGAAGAACTCTTGCTACTACACGAGTGCGAAAGTGGATTAGTTCTATTGAAGAATTGACGCACTCAAGTGTAGACAAACCACAATCCGGAAGAGTTGAACCTGCCGCAAAGTGTGCAGCAAGCAGATTTGCCTTGTCTAAATAGCTGACAGCTGTAATGTTATTGTAAGTCCGCGGTAGGATGGAGGATGAGACCAAACTTCTAATATTTTTGTCGAGTAAATATTTTGCCTCAGCGTTTGGTCACATTGGAAGTTCGCACGCTTAAGAAAGGCTTTGCAGTCACACCTGGCTCGTTTGAACTATTTTCGGTTTTTCTCTGTCAAGTTGGTCTTTAAGGGCCTAACAAATATTTCCCTGACCCTGACTGCCTCTTTACAGTTCGACTTGTACCATGCCTTTTCTTTTGGTCGGATGCTCTTCATCCGATGAGGGATAAAGGATCTTATTCTAAAAAGAATACTGTCGTTATCGAGCAAACATAATGATCAGTTGAAATTCCTAAGGAAGGTGTTAAGTACGTTCCAATTGGCATTTTCGTATTGCCAAACGATTCTGTTGGGAATCTTTTCTCTAACTGTGTAGTAGGTGTACTAGTCGATATGACACAGTGGTCTGACGAGAGGATTACACTTCTTATCCTCTCAGGATGAGAAGTTAAAAGCAAGTCCAAGCTGTTGGCGGTATAGCTATCAACGTCAGATATTCGTGGGGGCTCATTTACAAGCTGAGTCAAGTTGTTTTCCGCAACGAAGATCTCAACACATCGTACTTCGGGAGTGCCACCCAGTACTGTGTACCATTTATTAAAATCGCTCGTAATAACGATATAAATATGAGGATACAGGGATACAATCCTTTGAATGGAGTCATACATCACATCAAACTCGTTAAAGATCGAATTGCTGTCCAGTTTGCAGCAAAAGTGGATAATTTGTTTATAGCGATGGAATTTTAACAGCAGAAAATTTAATTCCAGATTGGAACAGGTATAACATTATGGTGGAGTTTTGAACGTAAATGGCGAGACCGTGATTAGAAAATAAAAATGTCACTAGTTTGTAGCCAGGTAGCTTCAGATCGGAGAGATCTGAGAGGTGTGGACGGGGATCTACCTGTGTTCCACTAAGTGCCAAAACTGCTGGTCTGAACTTACAGCCGTGGACGTACGCAAATAGGTTAATGTTATTTTTACCAGGCTGTAGAGGACATTCGTTTTGGCTGCATGGAGGCTTTTTTTAGCACGAGTGGTTTTGCTCTAGGCGCACTGATGAATCTACCTTTTGTATTAATATTTAATATTTTCAAAGCCATTTTCTACTGATACTACAAAAGCATAAAATCAGCCGAAGAAGAAGTTTCAGCCAGAGCTTGAGACAGGAAAGCAATGTAGACAGCTCTTCACGAATGACTCCGAAAACATTGTAAGATACCGTGTGGTACTGGTGTCTTTTCGGAGGACAACGTTAAATTTCACTCCTCATCACTAAACCATGTGCTTGTCTTTAAGCGCAGATATACGCAATCCTGATCGCAATGAACTTTATTGTAAGAAATCGATGCATGATGCGAAATATCTGCATCTGTAACGAAACCTATGAAACCTTTCATCAATTCTTACCTAGTTTGAGATTAAAAGACTTCTTGTAATAAGATAAGGGCTTAGGGGAAGCTTTCATATTCGATTTAGTTGGATTTCGTGTGAGCATAACTGCAGTTGGCGACACTCTATAGGATGCCGGGAAACCAAACGAGTTCTTTGCGAAGTCTCTAGGAGATCAGAAACTTTTCTTCTGATGTTTGACATAAGTGACACAACATCTCTGGGTAACTACGTGTATGAATCTGTATACAAGTACGCTACAATTGCAAGTGAGAAGGGTCTAGCGTTTTTAGTCTGGGTAATATTGGTTAGCACACTGCGTTATCGAAAAAAACCCGGTGCGGAAAGCGACATTACGCCTCGGATAAGGAGTTGTCGACTTGATCATTGAGAAGATTGGTTCCTGGAATATAAGGACACTTCTTGACTTGTGGAGTGAAGGGCCTCAAAATGCCAAACTCATCCAATTGGAACGAGAGTTCCTTCGATATAACATGAACATATTGGAAGTGAGTGAAGTAAGATGGTCCGACGCTATGCTACTTTATTCAAGCAAATTCGGAGTGGGTTTACTGCTAACACCTACTATATAGCACTCAAGGGCTTAATTTTTTGGCACTTATCTGTTATGAGAACTAGGCAACATTCGGTGAAAGGCTTAGATGGTTCCGTACTCGCTTCAGATGAGGATCAGCTCAAGTTTTAGAAGGATCATTTTAGAACCGCCTTAACTAAGTATTAGCCAGCGATGTGTACCCAAATCAAACTGAGCTGCTCGGAACAACAGTTTCTTGTATTCGCACCTCCAATCCAAGTAAAGGTGAGATGGCTACCGCGATCAACTCGCTGAAGAACAGTAGGGATAGACGGTATTCCCGCAGAGCCACTCCAACAACATAAACAGAGCTTTTACATCTTCTTGTTATGAGAGCTTGGAGGGCAGAAAGTTTCCCCGAATAGTGGAAGATGGAAATGACTGTCAAGCTCCCCCAAAAAGGTGGTTTTATGGAGTGTCAAAGTACAAAGAGAGGTAAAGTACTTTTTGAACGAATAAAGGAATAAGCAGTTTTACCCTCCGGATCTTTATTTGTCGAGGACATCAACACCCTGCGGATCATAATTGAACAGTGCGGGACTATGGATCTGCACCAAATGACACTAAGAGTGAAGAGGGGGGCAAATGTCGTCGGTTTGAAAATTAACACTGCCAAAACCAAAACTATTAGCCTCGGTACTAATTCATCAATTCAAGTCATCATTGCTGGATAACCGGTAGAGAGAATAGAGAGTTTCTAAAATCTTGCTTCTACGGAAGGTGAAGCCGAACAGGATATTGTCAACCGAATCGGCAAAATAAAGTCTGCGTTTTGAATAATGTTCACGATATGGCGAAGCAATGAAATAAGCTGAAACGCTAAGCTACGACTGTTTTCTTTAAATATTTATTCTGTGCTGTTGTTTAGATTCAGCACTTGGAAGGTGACCGGTACTACCATACAACATCTTAAGGGTTTTCTGGCCTAACTGTATATCTAACAAACATCTTTACCAGAGAACGGATCAGGAACTAATAGGCACAATCATATAACGACGGAAGTGGCAATATTCCGATACTGAGATAATTTCATAGCAAATTATGTGATGTAGTGTGATGTATTGGATTGAAGAAAGGGTCCGCGAAGAAATACTCGGCGCAGAACAGTTGAGGAAGTACAGCAAATAGGAAAGAGTATACGATAACGCGTAGGCGCAAACCCACAAGTGGAAACAGGACATAAGTAAAAGTAAGTTAGTTAGTTCTAGGTATTCTACATTGAATTAATTTGTAATTAGGATTCCAATAAGATGCCAATCTGTCAATCCTTCTAAATCTGGGGTTATAAACCTCTCTACTTAAATTGTCTTCTTCCTTTCATATCACCAACTATCTCCATCAATTTTCGACAATGTCAATTGGGTCTTTTAAACTATAAAAATACAATCCAAACCATTTACTACCAAACAACCCATCAGACTATATGTTCATGCGACCAAAATGGTTCACATCATCATCACTATCAACATCAACAGAAAAAAAAAAACAAAAATACGAAAAGAAAATATAATCGACAACCGACAAGCAAGCAACAAGCGACAAATACCCTCATTTAGCGCCGAAAACCACTTTGTGACCCTTCAATCAACCGAGAGATTGATATCAGAAAATTTTTATGCGTGTGGCACTTCCTTAAAGGAAGCAGCCCCCCCAAGGTCAGACCGAACTCGAATACGAAAATCAATTTCAAAAAGCAGTATCCCAGTACAGCATGAACCTCAACTAGAATGTGTTCGGTGTTAAACCCTTGTAAAGTAAAAGGGATAATGTACACATAAACATTTCTTCCTCATCAGCAATTCGCAATATCATCTCAGGACGTCTAAAACATCTAAACGTCTCTCAACCCTTCGGGATGATATGATAGGAGGAAGCAGACATGTCTGGGTGCCTTAGACATTTTTTTCACACCATGCAAATGGAAATGTAAAAATGGTATGCGTGTTACTTTAAGACGTCACCAAGGAAAGAAAAAAAAAAAAAATCCGAAACATCAAACGACATCCTTTTTACAATCATTGACAAGTGGGACAGACATCCTTGATTCTCATCCCCCCATTTAACCTTCGCACCATTTAACAATCAGCAGAGAAAAAAAAAAAAAAAAAAAAAAAAAAAAAAAAAAAAATCTCAAAAAGAAAACATGAACAGCGAAAAAAAAAAAAAAAAAAACAACCAGAAGGACCATCAAGACAAATTTCAATATGCTCTCTTTACGCCGGGCCATGTGCTAGAGTAGCAGTGCTTTGACTTCCAGAGTTGGGGTTGGATTGGTAGTATGTAGCAATGTGCTGGTGGCTTATGTGAATACGGACAACTTGTTTCTGTCACCACTTCAGAGTAATCAGTTTACAGATAATAAAGTTGGGCGCCGTAGTATGTTTGGGGTTGGTTTCCATAAGACGGTGAAAAGGTCAGTTTGGGGGTGGGAATTTCTGAATTTCTCACCCCTTAGTCTGCCAAAAAAGGAAAAGAAATCAACGCGATTTTGTGTGCGTGTGAGGCGTATGCATGACCTACATATTATTCAAAGCCCGCCAACACCATCGCATCGCCATCACAAACATCAACAACCCCTGATGACCTCGAAAAGGTCTGTCTGGCGATCGGTGGCGTAAGTAAGTGAATTCCTCGCATTCATCACTACTCTACCTTCCAACTGTCGTGCACTACCTTTTTCGATGAGGAATTACATTCCTTAGACACAAGTCAAGTGCGCGTGTTTGGCTGTGGGACCAACACTAGGTGAGGGACACCCAAACAACTTATCTTCTCAGCCCACCCCCAAAATTGGTCGGTTTCTTTCTGACTGACTGACTGGTGGTGATGGTGATGATGGCACCATCATCACAACCCCTCAGTACACACAATTTTCACTCTCTACTCTCTTCACTCCACTCTACTCACATGTGGGACTAGGTTTGCTCGGCTTCGCCTTGTGCCACCGAAAAACAAGACACGTACAATTCGGGTAAAGTGGGCATAAAATCGCTCTATGAATTTATTAACTTCGAGAGAGAGTAAAATTTCGGATTTTCCGTTTCAGTTGGGGGTGATGGCCGTACTCGTATGAGTGGATAAGGGTGAGTCTTTCTCTGGTTTAACTTAAATGCCTTTGGGGGGTGAACCCGAAATTCCATTCTGGGCTGGCTCAAGTGTAAAGTGTTTTTTGGTTAAAGTTTTCCTATTGCTTAATCGTATGAGGGATATTAATTAGGACAAGGCGTCCCAAGGAAACCGAAACCACCACCAACTGAACTCGTAGCAGACAACGGCAAGGACCATCACTACCATCACCACCGGGACGATGAACCACCCTTAATGAATTTTCTTCACGTAGTAAAATCACTTGTGGTGGTTAGTTTTATGTGTTTCCCCGATCCCTTGACAACGAGGATACGAGGTTCCATGGGAAAAGGATCATTGCGCCAAATTAGCATGTTTACTGCTTCGTCTAATCGGATTTGGGACGCTCGATGATGTGTACACTCCGTTGATGGGATGGTGTGTGCGGTGTGGACATGTGTCTTGGCTTGCTATACTGCCCTGTTTGCCCTGCCCTGGCTTTGTACAACGCTGTGCCTGTCGGGTAGAATGGGTTCAAAGGTGAGCTGACCTGTTGCTGGTGTATCTTTTGACAGGACACTTAACCCTTTTAAACTATTTAACATGTGTAGTAATGGGATAATTTACAAGAAAAAAGGGAAACATGAAACAAAGGTTAAGGGATTGAGTTGAGTGGTGCTTTTGGGCCGAGATTGATTTGACCTCAGGATTTGGGAGAGCTGTGGAATGATGTCGTATGGGGTCATTTGTTAAATATGTTATAATTGAAGGAATTATTTTGATTCTTGGGGTTGTGGAGAGATAATTAGGTTGGTTAGGTTTGCAATAATTAAAATGTGAAGGGGAGGGGGGTGTGATTTTAGATAGGGGATGACCTTTTGACAGCCGGATTATAGAATGTTTTCATCAGACATTTTGATAGTTTTGGAATGGTGTTTAAGTAGATTAAGTGATGACAGCTGGTATTGTTGCTTTTTTCTGATCATGTGGCTGAAGATAGTAGGCATTCAGTTGGTTTGAGTATCAAAGTGATACCAAAATTGGCAGGAGAATTCCTTTCTGGTATTCAGTATGGATTTAGCTAATCAAGCTATGTAAGGTTCATGTGAATCAAATCAAACTCTCCTATGTCTATTTACGACTACATCTAATGTTGGGATACCAACATTATAAAGAGGACGCCGAAAAATGTATCATATGCATGATGACACCTGTATATATCAGACAGGGCGATAAAAGATGCACATTTTAAAGAACTGCAGCATGAGTCAAGGATCTCGGGAAAAGAATTGTGGAGAAGAAAGCCGAGATCAATGAAGCTTAAGTTGTCGGAGCTCGTGGGGTGGACAGACAGGTCCTTTATAGACAGACACCCCAACTCGATGAAGATGGATGGGGATGGAAGACCCTTAAGCCAACATCCCAAAAAAAAGCCAAGTAATATGTGTTTTTAAAGAACCCCACCGATGTGGAGACAGCGAAAGCATCACATCCTACAACTGATGTGGATGCATCTAGAGAGCTAGCACCGAGAAAGGCGGTCGTTGTTTGAAGTAATGACGATCTCTTTCATAGTTACACCACAAAGAGGGCAGAAAGACTCACAAGCAAAATAATGAAACAAGCAAAAAAGTTATTGTTAGGAGTGGAGTGACATGCTATCGGTCAGTCCCCAATGCCCTAAATCTTAACGCCGATCCACCGGAGTGTTACAATTAAGGACCCGCGGAAAAAAGTGGCATAAAGGAAAGATACTTAGCTGTATAGTCAAACGAATGTGTTTTTTTTTTTTTGGTTGCGCCAAATCTTCATAGATACCACTAGCCAGGCCTACCAGTATACATGATTCGGTTGCCTGATTGTTCGATTCCAGGAATACGTCTACGTAGTTAAGCCACACCTTACACACTTCGATCACTATTCCTGTGGTATTTCGCGGGGATGGTAAGCAATCTATGCTATATCTTCATATTCTCTCGATTCTTCGTAGCACGTTAGTTATGAATGTGCAAGTTTCCATCCAATTTTCTTCTGACCGCAGCATTTGGTCAATTTTTGACTCTGGGTTTGGTATGTCAGTTATCCATCACAGAAAGCGTGTGCAATAGAATATTGCATGCTTGGTGTCTTCCTCCTGGGCAGTCTGGGCAAAAGGAGAGCTTTCGTACTCGAAGCGGTGTAGATACTTTCGACACCCACTGTGACTAGATAGGAACTGCGTTAGATGGTAGTTACAATTTTCGTGCCTTCAGTTTGTCCAAATGTCTATGGATTTGATCAATCTGTAGGTCCATCTACCTTTCGTATTGGTTTTCCATCGAACTTGTCACCTGCTCATTGAAATCAGTCTTTCTTCGTCCTTTACGCGTTTGATGACTGTCGCCTATTAGTTACTAGAAGTTTTCCTATTATAGAGTCTCTGTATCTCGTCCGCAAGGATATCGATGGGAATCATCCAGCCTGCTTCGTCCGAAATGGTTCTAAAGCCCCTGATTTCTGTTGATGACAGCTTTCTCTTTGCTTCCTTTGCCGCTACGGCCTCCAAACGAACTAGGGCTGCGATAATAGGACTGAGTTTACTACCTTGGATATAAGTATTCTTCTAGCACATCTGGATCTTCCAATTTTTGGCAGTATTTTAGAAAGAGCAGCCTGGAGCTTTGACGCCTTTTTGCCCGGTTAGTCTATGTGAGACTTAAAACTAACCCTATTTTCAAGTATTACTCCTATGTAATCTTTTGATCTAATGATTTGACTTCCTTCGTTTTGTGATCTGTTAGCTCTATAACAAACAAGTCTTTGATTAGGTCGATTGCTGACTGGTAGTTAGTAGTCGACTCTATCTTGCAAATATTCCTTGAAGCAGATAAAATGGCGATGTCGTCAGCAAATCCGATAATTTTTACTCCTAGTTGCAGTGTTAATAGAAGAAGTCCGTTGTACATGATATTGCAGAGTAGGAGCTCCAGTACCGATCTATGTGGGATTCCGGCCGAGATTTTATAGCACTTTTCTCCTTCGACCGTTTCATATCGCAACCTTCTACTGCTGAAGTAGCTGGATACAATCTTTCGCAATTTCGAAAAGTATGGTGTATCCATTCTTAAGACATTCTTAAGAACATAAGACATTTTCTCTGTCCAACGTCACTGCTACACAATATTACTTGGTTCGCCATCGCCATTTTCCTCCCTTTATTGCTTCGGCTGCTATTTCCACCACCGGTTTTATGGCGTCGAGGTTGCAGTGCGAATTTCTAAGTCCAAACTGTTGACCTGATAATGCACCCTTTTCTTTTTCCCGTTGGTAAGTTAGGTTAGGTTAAGACAGGGGTATGATGGACATGCCATCACACAAACACTTGGAATCCAAACGGGTCCATCGCGATCCCTGTGGAACCAGTTAAATTTGTATTCAAAGGACAAAAACCTAACCAACCTCACAGGTGAAACATCCAATTCCTTTGCAAAAGCCAAGAAGGCCTTTAAAATTCCGTGGCGTCTATTTCTTTTCTTTTATTTCGAAAAAATATTTCCCTAAAAATGTTCGTCGAATACGCGATATTGCTTATTCATTCACACAGTGTGCGTGTTATATCCTCGACGGCTTGCAGATCACCGCAGAGTTGCCTTGCGTGTTTCCGCAGGAGACAGTGTCCTGTCAGGATTCCTATTATTGTCCAAAGAGTATCCCTGTTTAATTTTATTAACACTCTATGTCTATGATACCCTATGTCCTTGAAGACTTGACCACCTTAGGTAGGCAGTCTATATGATTTTTTCCTTGATAGTGCCCCTTACTATTCAAAGGGGTTGTTTGATGTTAGCAACCTCACTATTATCAAGTAGCCCTCCTCTTCTTGAAGCTCATTCGCTTGTTCATGTTCCTGTATGCCACAGTGTTCTGGCACCCAGCATCGTCTTACCCGGATTTGACTGAAAATGCTTGAAGCACTGTGCCTAGCTATCAATGTAGATAGCGATATCACTTCCGTATACCGATCTCTAATGCATTAGTTCAGCCGCCCTGTGGACACCCAAAACATCTGATTGGAAGATACTGCTTGCGTAGGGTAATATTATAGACACTTTTAGTTCTGAGTCTTCTGAGAAGATACCAGAACCTGTTTCTTCCTTTGTTTTCGAACCATCTGTAAAAACTGCAATTTCATTTGACCTGATTATTGATTTTTTTTTGCCAATCCTTCCTCTCCGGATGTATTATATTATACGGAATGTCGAAGTCGACCAAGGTAGGAATTTTATCCGTTGGAATGGGATGGCCTGGCAGGACCGTGCCATGTCCGAAACTTCTCCTCTTAGAGTGACCAAAATTAGAGAGTCGTATCGCATTTTTGATCTATAAATCTAGCGGTGTTAGGTTCAGAAAGGTGTCCACTGTTTCGGTAGGGATGGTACGCAGCGCACCTGTAATGGGCATTTTCTTGTTTGTTGCTTTCCACCATACTTGTGCGCCGTATATAGCCAGTGCAACATTGTAGGTTTTAAGCTCCACATTTTTCCCACTGTTGTAGATAAAAAGAGCATTTGATGACTTTTTGATTCTTTCCGCTACGTTAAGATTCCAGTTTTTTCTGTTTTTTTCCCAAAATTACACATAAATACTTCACGCGGTCCAAAAGGGACAACTCCACTCTGTTGAGTTTTGGGAGCCTGAATTGCGGTATCCTGTACTTTCTGGTAAAAAGAACCAGTTCCGTTTTGAAAGGGTTGGCAGTGAGACCACAACTTTTTTCCCAAGTGCTGTTCGCCTTCAGGTAACCTCCAGATGACTACGTCATCTGCGTATGTCGTGGCACATTGTACTAAGCTTTTTAAGGATTTTATTGATAATCAGCACCAACAGGAGTGATGATGTGACTCCCCCTTGAGTTGTTCCCAGATGACATTATTGAAGGCTCTTTTTATATCAAGGAAGGCCGCCATCGGTTTTCCCTACCACCTCGTGCAGGGATTTTTTTTTATGGATTTGCCTTTCATATATGCATTCTATGACTCAATCAAAAAGCCATTATTACAAGTACATCTCTTCCTAATATGAATCTCCAATAATCGCTTTAGGGTTTAAATGATGACAAATTTATGAGTCTGATATCTTTTGCTGTTATATGTTATATCTCTGTTTGCCAGCTTTCGGTATAAAAACTACCTTAACTTCCCTCCAAACGATTGATATGTACTCTATTTTTAGACTATGTTTAAGAATTTTCATAATTTTTTGGATTGCTACCTACGGTTTTTTCTGTAGCATAATCGGTAGAATACCATCCGGATGGGATGCTTTGTACGCCTTCAATTAATGAATTGCCCACCGTAATTTTGTCCTATTAATAAGAGCACTTATTTCCTCTTCGGATAAAGAGAGAGAGATTAATGTTCTCAGTGTGCCGTGGCATGCCCCTGTGGTAAGAGTACAAAATGTTTCAGCTTTCACTGCTCTGGGAAAACCACCTCGTCCAGACACTTTAGCATACTCGTTATAAAGTTGTCTGGCCTCTTTTGAACTGCTTTATTTTGGATGCCATCGGATTCAGGAGGTTTGGTGATGCTTCTTTTCTTACAGCCATTGAAAAGTTTGTTTGGTGTTATTTTTGGAACTGCTCGTGTGCTGGCTGCCCTGATTATATTGAACTTAGTCGATGGTCTCTGTGGAAATAGTTACTCTACAATAAACCTTAGCATTAAGAGCGCCTTTCAGCTTAGCCATAATGATTCTGTACACCGTACCCTAAGGATTTATATCCGCTTTATTGCTTAGATGCTTGAGCCATCTTGCTTTACTTTCTTTTATTGACTTTTTTAGGAAAGGGGATTATATTGAAAAACAAATTGTCAAAACCTAAAAAAGTTGCGTTGTCATTTTTAACCCGGGTATTTATCAAACAGCCCGTGTACAGATTTGCTCCAAATTTATGATGATGTTCGGAAAACCAATGTCTCAATAAGTTTAAGTCTCAATTAATTTCGGAAACCAGATCTAGAAGACCTGCCGTCCTACTAAACCGGAGACGCTCTGCACTGCAGCATGTGGCGTCTCTGTGGTAGTAATGTCGCCTCTCGCAGATGTCCGATAACGTGGAATATTAGCGGCACCGCTAACCTGTCTCGAATCAGACCCTTCATATCTACGTAAAGGAACGTTTCTGGAGGAATTAAGTTGCCAAAGCTACTCTCTCGTGAAACATACACCAGGTGTACCGGTATGAAGTGAGTGTCAAGATACAAATGTTTCGATAGGGAACATTTATTGTGAATGGGCCTTAATTTTTTTTCTGTTTGGTTGCTATGACACCAGTCAAACCTATTTAGTAATAGGTTTGCTCATGTCATTGAGCAAACAACATCATTTTTTTTCATCGTTTTAAAAATGTCGAATTTTGTACCAGAAAATGATGACATTTGAGGAAAAGTGCTGCAGAGTCGCATCGAATGATTGTCGAGGCATATAGTGATCATGCTCTATCAGAAGCAACATGCAAAAGAATTCAACGGTTCAGAGATAACGATTTTGGTGTGAGAAATGAAAAACGTGGAAGACAACCAAAACAGTTTAAAGACGCCGAATTGCAAACAATAGATGAAGATGACACTTTAAGTCAAAAACAAATGGCAGAAATGTTAAATGTTGCACAACAAACAATTTCTGTCCGTTTAAAAGCTCTGGGAAAGATCCAAACGTCTGGAAAATGGGTGCCACATGAATTGAATGAAAGACAGATGGAAAATCTAAGAACCATTTGTGAAATTTTGCTTCAAAGACATGTTAAAAAATCAGTTTTGCATTGAATAGGTTAATCCGGGACAACCATCAACTTCGACTACAAAACCAGATCGATTCGGCAAGAAGACAATGCTGTGTGTCTGGTGGGACCAGACTTGGCGTATTTTACGTGAGGATCTCAGTCTAAAAGCGTACAAAATTCAACTTGTGCAAGAACTGAAGCCAGACGTCATATTTTCAGTGATGTTCAGTGATGAAGCTCATTTCTGACTCAATGGATAGGTTAATAAACAAAACTGCCGTATTTGGGCTGATGAGCAACTCCAAGAGTACCAAGAGCTACCATTACATTTATTAAAAACAACGGTGTGGTGTGGTTTATGGGCTGGTGAAATCATTGGTCCATTATTCTTCAAAAATGAGGCAAATCAGAATGTTAGCGTCAATGGCCATGTTGACGGACTATGTGCTTCCTGAAGTTCAAGCACATGGTCTCGGTGAGCTCTGGTTTCAACAAGACGGCGCTACGAGCCATACAGCTCGTGAAACAATGGACTTGTTGAGAAATCATTTTGGTGAGAACTTAATTTCACGATTAGCTACGGTAAATTGGCCGCCTAGATCGTGCGATATCACGCCTTTGGACTACTTTCTCAAGAAATATGTAAAGTCTCAGGTCTTCAGGAATAAGCCAACTACGATTGACGCTTTGGAAGCAAACATTACACGTGTTATTCGCAAGATACCAGTCGCTTTTCTCGAACGAGTCGCCCAAAATTGGATCTTCCAAATTGATCATCTCAGACGTAGTCCTGGCCAATATTTACATAATGTCAATTTTAAAGAGCAAATGCCATGAATTGTTCTTTTAACCGAGAGTAAATATTTTAAGTTTACTATCAAATTTATGTATTTTATTTTACATTATAAATAAAAGGTTACGATGAATCACCCTTTAGTATACAGCCTGAGTCGAATTGCATCGGCGGTTATGGCGGCCCAAACCATCACCATTCGTGCTGCCTGCTTTTTGGTGGCTGTCCGAAGGTGTAAATTTTCGAAGGAGCTTTCTGATAAGTAAACTCGGTCATTTTGTTTGTTGAGATATTGCTCGATAACAAATGGCGGCTCATCGGAAAAAACCAAATTCGGCAAATCACCACTTTCGTGTAAGCGTAGCAACTCCTTCGCTCTTTCGACTCTAACTTTTTTCTGTTGCGGTGTAAGATCGTATGCTTATTGGAACTTCAATAGCTTGAGCCCAAGCTCATTTTTCAGTATATGTTGCGTCCGTTCCAACGATATATTGAGCTCACGAGCCATTTTTCTTTCACTTCGACGCAGATTTCGCTCAATTCGAGCCTTCACTTTCCAAACCATTTCTGCCGATGTTGCTGTTTTTTTTTATGACCACCTCCATGGCGTTTTGCAATGCTGCCAGTATCACGGTAACGAGCTATGGTTCGAGACACAAATGATTTATTCACGTTGAGGTGCTGGAGGGCTCTAACCGTAGCAACTTGTGGTTTTCCAGCTAAATATAAAGCAATCACACTATCACGTACTCTCCCGAAAGCGTACCAACTAAGTATATTACTTGCAGTCTACTTGCGTACCTACTAAGATGCAATCACAAGCCGTAAATTTACATAAGAATTCCTTTCTTCAAGCACACTCAAGCAAAACAATAGTGCTCCGACAAGACTCCATAAAGCAGCCGCCTTTACTGTTGAATGTCATTGTTAAAAATGAGATTTCAATAGACGTTCGGTTGGTCTGACGCAATCTTGGCATTTCATCCTATAAAGTCGTAAATTGTCCAGAGTTTATCCTTACAAGAAGTTCAACTATAAATTAAAGCCCTGATTTAGAAAATACTGGCTTATATCCTGTAAAGTTGTAATCTCATTCTGAATAAGATAAATGAACGCTTACCGCGTTATGCATATTCACATTTACCCAATCGATTTTAAAGGGAAGTCCCACAGGACATACCGCGTTGGTGTACGGGTACATGTTGCATCTTAGACATTTGCAAGCAGTTGCCATATGAAGCTCAGCTATTCTCTCCATAATGTCTGATGATGATTAATGATGGCACGAATAAGTAGTCATATTTGTCGATTTTCAAGATCACACCTAAGGATAAGCAGGAATTTAGTGACTGCGGGGAACATCCTCTTAGTCTGTCTTCAACCATGTGGACCTTTGGGATTCTTCTCAGCGATAGGATTGGATCAGTCGACAACACTAAAGGTTTATCTACAGGGTGTTGCTCTTATGAATTATACACTTAGAAGTACATTTTTAGATTTTGAAGTGCAGTTAGGCATAACTGTGTTACGGTTGAAGGTTTGAAGGGGCGAAATGCTACCGGCAATTTCTTTCATTTGAACACTTGTAGATACAGGGAACATTACGTCTGCCTTCAATTAATTGTGAAATATAAGCATTACCTAAGAGTTTTATCGCACGGTTTTGAATCCTATCTAATAGGTCAATGTGGAGCCTGACCAGATGCAAGCATTGCACTCCAATTTTGACCGAATAAATGAATGGTTAAAAGTTTTTTCAGGAAAGGAAAAGTTTTTTATTTTGATGCGCTTCTTCTACGATCACAGTTTCATTGGCCACAAACCATGTCCTACCTCTTTGGCCGATCAGAAAGGAGATAAGCGCGGGTTAAAAAAACGTTTGTTTAAGAAGCAAACGTCGTCAATATTACCTGTGTTTATCAGTTATACTATCTGAAAAATTGTAGTTTGGCTATTTGTGAGCATTAGAAAATATCTTTTCTACAGAATATGAGTATACTTGTATGCCATGTCCATTAAAGCCTATCGATCAGCAATTTATGCTTAGAAACGTTGGTGCTTAAGTATAAACAAATTCTTTTTCTCGAACAGATGTGGGAAGCTATAGTATTTTTTTTCTTCTGCATCTTTAACTGAATGGAATATCTTATTTGTCATTCACAAATAAGTTACATTCTTCCTTCAGTTATCAGGAGTACACGTACATATATGTATTCACTTAGTCATGATAGATATATCCTAGCACATACAAGTTCGTCTTGTCCAATATGAATTGCAAACCTTTTTACAAAACTCAATAATAATCAGTTGAAAATGGAAGAAAAAAAAGGAGAAATGTTGTCAGCCTACGAGTGCATCTAACATATACATGCACATTAACCCATTTCACCATCCGTCCGTCTCTCAAAGCAATCATTCGAATGCATTTGACATAAGATCTCTCGGTTGATTATAGTCTCTGCTCAATGGCGCAATTCACGCTGTATCCACATCAAAAAGTGAAGCTCCATGGTCATTGCCCAAATTCTTCATTGCTGCCGGTTACTTGGTGTTCAAGTATTTCCAACGTTGGCTTTATTTTCACAGAGCTCTTCGATAGTATTTCCAAAGTCTTCTCTAAAGCAAGACACAACCGTAGCAATGCCATGGCAGTAACATTGGCCAAAATTGATGTGGCGTGTTATTTTCTTTTCGTTTGTCGAAAGTGCATTTCATCTATAACAGCAAAATCGTGTGGCAGAAAATTTAAAGAAAAAAAAAAAAAATAAAATAAAAAAATCGACATACCCCTTCCCTCCCTGGTCTGGTAGTGATGGACTGAACTGGACGTAACCTCTTATTTCGGCTGAATGCGCTGATGCACATAGCTAAGCCGAAATCTACCAGCGAAACAGAAACTCGTTTACGGACACTTGTGATTCCTAGACGGGAGCTGGGACGGCAGACCTGTACTCTGTGAAACCCTTTGCAACCGTAGATACAAAGATACGTAGATATTCGTATTAGTGGCTTGTTTTTTTCTCGTCGTAGCCTTTGCTTGCATCCTGGGCATGTCAAAGTCACGATTGAACACACGAAATAGGAGCGTCAAAGTACTGGCAAGAGGGGGGCGCGTACTTTTTAATGCATTTTTGGGCATTGGCCGTCTCACGCAGCAGCATCTATGTAGGTCGATGCAATTTAATACAATGAGCGGCTGCGTTGCGTTGGCATTTTTTTTGTAGGTTTTCATCCTCGTATGCAAGGGTATTATAGGGGACATGTATAGGGAATGCTATTCGAGAACTAAGATATTTTCAAATCCTTATCGGGACCGGTTTCTGATGGCTTTCTTTTTTTTAACCAATTTGGAAGCTAAGTGCATGAAGTTGGATTATCGTTTTTTATATTTTTTTTTTATTTCGGAGCTGCAGCGCATACAATTTAGCCAATGATTTTGGATTCGGTGAATTGGATGTCAGTAAATGACCAAATATTCATGTGGCTAAGATGCATGGGCACCCGATGATGGGTGGGGAACTTTCGCTAATGATGTTCGATGTTGGCTTAATTGATTGCGTCCTAGATTTCATTGCGGATGTGCATCAGGTCGTTGATAATTATGGGCGCAATAAACTCATCAATGTGAGCATTTCAGATTGGAAAACAACAATTGGGAAATGGATGTTGTTTTATGATGAGAAACTTGAATGCACTGGTGTGAAGAAATATTTTGAATGCGTAATTCTAAGAATTTTTTCAATACTATTTGTTCCGTCCTGGTATTGTAAATCAAATTTCTTGCTTCTTGAAGAGGTCAACATAAGGTGGCTCTTTGTCCATACCGTAGATCTGTTTTCTTTGGTATCTACACGGCTTAATTATTTGCTATTCTTTTTATGGAGCAACAAGCAGAGAACAAATAACGAAGATAAACAAATTACCTGTTGACCCAGCAACGACTTTCAGCTATTTATAATGGTTATTCCCTGCCTCACAATGAGTTTAAGAAACTGTTTACTGCTCAAGTACGTCCATTAAATTTGGATCCATTCCCAGTTGTATTCATACCGAAAGTAGTAAGGAGCAAATGTATGAATTTGAGAAAGATTTCAAAGATTAAATGTCAGAGCGATTGTTCACCCGATCTATGCCGGAGGAGAGATCCTATAGTCCCAAAACAAATTTATTCCAAATCAATTCCCGGAGTGTATAAGAGAGGCTCAGGTTAATATGGTTGAATTTGGTGAATTGCAGAGGTTAAACGAGCTTCAGAAGAAGCACGCTTTGGAGGAAAATCCTTGGACAAATAAAAAGGAAAAAAAAAAAAATAAATAAAAAATATGTGAAGCATACGCAGGTCACAAAGAGGCTTCCAACTGAAGAAGATTAAATGCAACAACCAATTGGAGTTGAAGTTACCTCATTTTCTTTCACAACGTGTTTTACACATTCAATATGTAAGCTTTCCCCAACATAAGATGTCTGAGTGAAGCCGGCGCTTTATTCAGCAGGCAATTCTGATGCAAGAAGTCGATTGATATAGTCAAATCAACCCAGAGAAACCACACTTGCCGAGACTTTCCACCACATACGGCCTAAATGAAACTGACGCTGCAAACAAAAGAGGCCACATTTCGGGTGTAAGGAAATTAGACGTCGCGGGAAGATCAACTTTCTTGAAAACCTTAGAATACCAAGAGAGATGAAACCGACGAGAGTGCCGCCATTTCTTCGACGACGTTTCGAATTGGGATGGCCAGCAATTGCAATGGCCTTAACGAAGAATAGTGGAAACATTTCGGAGTTCAGCTCTAAGAGCCAACTTAAGAAGAAAATGTTTGCATTCAAGAGATGGAAAACTTAATTCTCATGATGAAGGGCTCCACACAGCCATGTGTTGCTGAATCCCGCAGAAATGCATGATGAGCTCGCCAATTAATATTGCACAATCAATTTTAACAGGGAAAATAAGAATCAGTACAACAAAGAGGACTCTTCTTTCATTGTGGGCTTACACAATGTTTCTGTCGAGCTCAATCAAGTTAATGTATGATTTCCTTATCTGAACCGTTTAAGGATTGGTTTCCACATCATTTCCAAATTGAGTGTAAATAAGGAACGTTTTCCTCAGTATTTATTTGTGATAAATTTAACATTCCAAGGTAGTGCTACAGTTTGGGGTAAACCTGGGCCTTTGTTGAACCCAAGTATGATGTTAAAGACGTCACATGACAGCGCCTCACGTTGTTTTAAACGATTTTTGGCATCAGAAGTCTTGTTTAAGTCGTTACCGACTTTGGTGGGGCAGCGTGCGCGCGCGCAGGCCGATGAGTTTAGCAGGAATAGCAAAATAAGACATAAAGGTCGTACTTATCGATGAAAAGACGGTGGGTATCGATTTGGACTTCTAGATCTGTCAGACTGCGAATATTTGATCGATTGTGGGCTTTCCTGGTGTAAAACCTCACTAGTAGAGACCGATCAAGTTTTTGGCTTCAGACATCCACATAATTTGGGAGATAAGATCTTGTATCCGATGTTGAGGAGATTTATACCTCAGGTTCAGGTGTCTTGTTAGATTTTAGCTTAGACATTGCTATCTCTACTTTGTTCTGGTCAGGTGGAGGTAAGTTTTGGCTATCATCGTCTAAGTTGAATGGTCTATTCTGCTAGGTTTCTTCGCCGCTTTACAGCTTACAAAAGCAGTTTTTCCATATCCTTAGCACCAACTGTGATTCTACTTCAAGGTTTCCTTCTTTATCTTTACAGGCTTTTGTACGGGTGTTCTTTCCTTGATAGTTTCTGTTTACAACAACCTTTCAATATCGTCGATAGTGCACTCCTCGTGCTACATTTTCTTCTTCTGGGGAAGCCGATGTCCTTTCTATCTCGGCTTGTAGAGCTCATGAGCGGCTCCCGTCATTCGTTACAGCACCGCTTCATGCGCTTATGCTTGGTGGCATACTTCATAAAGTCAGAGATTTTTTGCTGTTGGTATTTCTGTGGTGGAATGTGGCGATGTACACGTTCAGCGAAGTTTCCGGCAGTCTCTTGCGATTGCAGCTTCTCTACGTTATATCTTCTCACAGTAGTTCTTCTATGCTATGGCGCTTAGGAAATTCGTATTCACACTTTGGCTGCAACAAGGTTCGAGTGAATGTTGGCTGCTTGAATACTGAGGGCATGCCTTACATCTCTTGCAAAATAATCAATTTGGTTTAATGTTGGATGATCTGAAGACTGCAACTTTATATATTGAGATGAGGAAACCGTGATATATCGTCCCACCATAAAGTTAATAAGCTTAAATGAATTGCCAGACGTGGTGTTGTGTAGGCTATGCTTACAAACTGTCCTACCAAAGATATACTCTTTTCCTATCCTTGCGTTAAAGTTGCCTACAGCGCTTTTACTGTCATATCTTGGACAATTCTCATACGCAGGAGGAACTCTGAGAAACATTCTTTGTAGGCGTCATCATTTTCTTCTGTAGGGGCATAAGCGAATTTAAGGTTAATGTTAGCGAATTTAGCTTAGATGCGGATTGTCGGAAGGTGCTCGCTCATGTGGCGAAAGTTCAAGAATGTTTGCCTAAATTTTTGGCTCATATGGCAAATCTCCTTCTTAATAAGCGCTGTTTCCCCTCCATATAGTAACCATAGCAGTGTACTCGTGTATCATAGTTTTTCATCCGCACATCCTGAATGGCGGTGATCTTGATAAGCAAGACTCAGAAGAGAGTATTTCAGGACTCGAACATAGGTTAGGTCTCCCTGCACCTTCTAGGGCTTCCATTGGAAATTGGGTTTTATACTAAAATACCTGCAGATGGGATGCATCATGGCAAGGCGCTATGCGTTTGTTACACATAAAAATGTGTTGGGTAATAAGTAATGCAACATTCTGCTGTAAAAGAAGTGACGATACCTAAGGCCCTACCTCTGTGCTGACATGGTAAGTGCTGGAACTGTAGGCACCTTGTCACTTTTTCAACAGAAAAAAAACAAACTGAGCCAAACAACAAGACCTAAACGGATCACTTGTGTTGTGGACAAGAGTCTCCATTGCAATACTGGAGTGAGAAGTAGGAAATTCCCGCTGTACTGACTACCAGATTATGTCTAATCACTGTTTCCTCTGTTACAGAGAGCACTGTACCTAAACGTTGATAGGGGTACTTTAAATGAGCCTTTCGTCAATCCTTTCAAAACTGATGTTTTGATTTTCTAATCATGTCGCGCCAAATGGGCAAACATTCCGGCGCTTAAATACTCAACTCGAACGGAGTAGAGCCACAGAAGACCATGCAGGGCGTGGCCGCCAACGAACTGATCGCTTGGCTGCCTATGTCGTTGAGAACGAAGAAACATCAACGAGATGATGGGCCACGTAATTGGGCATCACCAGACGGATCCTACAGCAAATTTTAGTCAAAGACTTACGCATGTTCCCGTACAAAGTGCAAACAGTGCATTAGTGAATGCCTCCTGACCGTAAGTCGAGTGTGAATTACTGCAAAGCCATCCCTAATCTCAACAACGAAGAGGACGATTTTGTGTCGACTTAAGCGGTTACGTCAATAACCAAAATCTTTGTTTCTGCGGCACTAAAAATCTACGTGTGATGCACGAAGGGACGTTTTATCCACTTAAAGCTACAGTGTGGTGCGGCGTTCACGCCGCCATCGGCAATACGGTCACTGTTACTGGCGAACGCTACAGGATCATGATAAATGACTTCTTACTACCAGAATTGGATGAGCGGGGCTTGGTGAACATGTGGTTTCATTAAGACGGTGCAACCGCACACACAGCACGAGTCATAATGGCATTTGTGAGGAAGCGTTTCCTGGTAGCGTTTTGGCGATTTTTCGTGGCCAGAAAATTGCACGATTTAACCATCACAGAATTCTTTCTTTGGAGCTACTTCCCTCGAAATCTACAATAGTATTCCCTAATGCGTATCTTTCAATCTCACACCCAACCCCCTTTTACTAGGAACCAAACTGGCAACCTATCTCCAAATTTCATCTCATATCCGAATTTCTTCTAATCCTCCTGTTCCCGTCGGTTGACAACTTTAACTTTTTCATGGCTACTAAAACTTCTGCACCTTCAATCTTAGACCTTATGCTTTCCCCCTGTGTAAAGCTTGCTAGCAACTAGCCGATATCGATGACGATGGCCGCTATGTCTCGCTTAGGAGGCGGCAAAATTTTCTATCAGTATTGTTGGCACAACTCGAATAAAAATACGGTTTCAATCCAACGAACCAACTACACCAACATGTTTCTTTTAAACGTATCTTACACCTGCAAAATACCCGTTCTAGCATATAAAAACATTCATCGTTCCTAACTCGCTCATCAATAACTCACCCAAATGTATATCTTAGCTTTCAAAAGGTTCCATATTATATTTTTGTATTGGCCGAAACGAACTTAATATCTGATTTCAGAGTGTTTCGTGATAACGGCCGTAATAATAATGATTCTTCTACAGGTCGAGGGATCCGTCTGGCATTTTACGATGGCTTTGACCCTCAACTCGTTAAAAAGTCACTAACAGCTGAATTCAAATTTATTGGTGTTAAAGTTATTGTCACCAAGCGCCGTCTGTTGTAACATTCGCTCTTCCTAACGAACACTAATGTGGTTGACTCCCTTTTTGATATTGCTGACCCCTGTGATGATATCATAATTCTTGGCGATTTAAATCTTCCTCATTTTCTATAAACTCAGTCGAATAATGAATCTTGTCTCGTTGCCTCTAATGCTGTTTCGGATAAGGAAATCCTCTCGACTGACTGCCTTCTAAATTCAAAATTTTTCCAAATAAATGGTATTTCTAACAACATGGGCAGACAACAAGACCAGATCTTTACATCTGATGCTTTAAAGTATGTGGCCCATGAGTGTGAAGATCTTCTCCCCAAATAAGGCTATCGGCATCCTCCCCTGCTGTATAGTATCATGCCCTCAGAAAATTCCTTCTACTTCTACTCCCGTAAAACAATTACACTAATTTTAACCTTCTCAATAGTGTTGACTATTAATTCAGCCGTTGAAATCTTTTACGAAAAGATTTTCCACTTTATTACACAACCAGTCCATTACCAATAAAAAATAAATCCTTCATCATCAGCAGATGATACCAAGGAGCACCTTGGTATAACCAATAACTACGTGCACTTCATAACAAGAGAAATAGGTTATGGCACGTGTACATTACATCTAGAATATCGACTTTGTGGTATTCGCTATAACAGATACTAGAAGAGATAAACAAACTAAAAGATGATTTTTCTCCTGGTGCCGATGGTTTACCTGTTCTGAAAAAATGTACGAATATTCTTACTCAAGATCTCGTTAGCATCTTCAGACTGTCGATCTCACCGTGAAATTTCCTTCAACTATGAAAAAACGCTTATATAATCGATATTCATGAAAAAAGGACTCAAACAACATATTACCAACTACTGACCCATTGCTGAGTTATCCTGCACTGCCATTACAGATCTATCTTTGCACGAAACCAACCACTACCAATCTATCGTTTCTAGCACATTGTGTGCCCTAGAGTAAGGGAAGCAAGTAGATATGTATACTACTGGCTTTAAGAAGGTCTTTCATAAAATCGCACAAACATAGGTTAGTTCTTTCCAAACTTAATGTACTTTCTTTTCATCCTGGGCTGAAAATCCAGTCCCAATTCTACTTGGAATAATGCTATTACTTACTTACTTAAGGTGGCATTACAGTCCGGGGTGTACCTGGTCCTAAAGCAACAAGCGTCTCCAGTCAGCTCTATCTTTAGAGCTGCCTCCAATTTTACACGCTAGCTAGGTTGAGGTCCCCTTCCACTTGCGTGTACCAGCAGATTCGAGCTCTTTCTCACTTGCGCTGTCCTTCGGGGGTGGACTTTTCGGACTGAAGCATCAGTTCATCCGTTGACCCAGTCATCTAAGTCGTTGGATTTTCGCTGTTCTGGCTAAGTCGATGTCGATGTCTATGGAGATGGGACCGAAAATCACTAATTTTCCTCACAAAGCAGTTAAGGGTACTCTCTTCTATTTTTGATAAAACAGAAAACAGGGGATCTTAAGCTCTTAAATAGGCTCACTTTTGTTGTCGACATTGAGCTTTGCTAGTTCATTGTCTTCTTAGCCCAATTAACAAACGATTGGCAAGATTTATTCTTCGTTTGATCTTAACGCTTGTGTTGTTGTCTGAATTGATAGCGGGGCCTAAGTAGACAAAGTCCTAAACTATCTCAAAGTTATATCTATGGAGGGTGACGTTATACCGAGACGTCGATGTTGGGTATCCTTTCTGTTTGACAGCATATATATATTTGATCTTACTCTCGTTGTCTGTTAAATCCGTCTTCATCGCTTCTGTCTCAATATTCACGAAAGCACCACATCACGCTGCTTTCTTCCAACTATGTCAATATAATCAGCATATGCGAGCAATTGGACTGACTTTGCCTCTGGGATTACTGTGTGAGTTGTGCAATATTCATACAAAAATGATGTAAACGAAATCGCATGACAACGCGTCGCCTTGTCTAAATCCTTTTATGACGTCGTTTCCAAAATCTGCTGTAGTGTGAATATTTAATTGATGGTGGAATGTGATAGTCTGAATCTAGACTGATATGGACCAATCAGGTTGCCTACGAATGGCTTTAGGCTTTTACACAATCCTGCAGATAGGATCTTGTAGGTGATGATAAGAAGACTATTGCTTCTGTAGTTGGCGCAGTTCAGAGCATGTCCTGTCTTGAGAATCGAATAAACAATGCTGAGACACCATTCATTGGACATATGTATGAGTTGGTGTATGCTCCTTAGCAAATCATAGCCTTCCGCTATTAAGAGCTCGGTAGTCAGTTTTTCTCCAGCTACTTTGTTGAACATAAGCTTAGAAATGGTTATCTTCACCTATTCAGGACGGGTGAACGGATATATTGGAATATTGGCCTACATCGTCCAGGATGAAAGGTACATTCTGCTTTACAGCGGTATTTGGTTCGCCATCGTCGTTATACAGAGAAATACTCTTTCGAAATGCTCAGCATCGTCTGCGAGTCAACTGCGATGTTCCCTTGTTTGTCTCTACAGGATTTGGTTCGGGGTGTGTCTTCTGAGGAGGGCTTCTCATGCTCTTTTTAATTCCTCCTGAGAAGCCGGTGTATACCTTTTGTTTAGCTGCTTGTTTCTGCCGGCACTCGTTGTCAAACCAGGGGTTTTGTTGTGCTAGCCGAGTATAACCCACCACATTAGAGGCGCCATCAACGATTTAGTTCGCAGTTTTGCGATAAGAATTTGATGTTGGTGGTGCTGGACCTCGAGCGAAGTTAGGGGTACTTGCAAAGGCTGTTTCTTGAGATTTCAGCCTTCCGACGGCGTTAAGATGCCTGCATTTGTGCAGTTGTATTTTGGCCGGAATAAGGTAGTGGTCCGAGTCAATTTTGCCTCCACGGAACGTTTGAACGGCCAGATTACTGGAGGTAAATTTTCCATCAATCGCATTATAATCTATCTAATTGGTGTAAGATTGATCAGTAGAAATCCAGATCTCTTAGGAATATTGAGATGCGGAGCCTCAGGCCGATGTCGATAAGCTCAAATCTGTTGTCAAATATGGTGTTGCGCATGTAGTCGGCAGTCTAAGATAATCTAAGATAACTTTCTTTCTTAAATTTACCTTACACTTGCAGAGAATAACCACCGTGTGGCGCTCCCATTGTTCCGATTCTGTTATTTTTTTTGTTAAGATGGTACATCTGTTGTTGATATTCCCTCTAAATCTTAGCGTCATAGCTTGATATTTGCAAAAGTTACGTAGCTAAGAGTACATCTATCTCTGTGTGTGTTGGCAATTTTGTGTGAAAAACGAATTTAATGGTGCGCGAACGTTGGAAATGTTGGGAAAGTGTTTCGGCAACGATTCTCTAGAGAAAACGGTTATTTACCAGTGGCACAAGCGGTTCAAAAGTGGTCGTGAATCAATTGAAGATGATGAACGCAGTGGCAGACCATCGACATCGAAAACCGACGAAAACATTGATGAAGTAAAAGAAGTGTTGGTCAATAACCGGAAATAAACCATCAGAGAGATAGTATTGATCCGTCCAAGACATTTTTGTTAATGATTTGGGTTTCCGTCGAATAGCAATCCAGACATTATGCAAGTGAATGGCGTTAACCAAATGAGCCGAGACCAAAAAAACCAAGTCGTTTTCAGTCAAAAAAAATTGCTCACGGTTTTCATGGATTACAACAGTATAGTGCATCATGAATTTTTGCCAGAAGGCCAGATAGTAAACAAAGAGTATTATTTGGGTGTTATGAGACGTTCGCGTGAAGCAATTCGCCGAAAGAGACCAGAATTGTTGGCAGAAAACTTATGGATTTTGCACCATGCAACAAATACCATCCACCAGCCACCGAATTCATCTGATTTGGCTCCATGAGACTTTTTTCTGTTTAATCGAGTTAAAAAAACTCATGACATCCTGCCTAAGTGTTCTTCCAACGACAAATCCGCGTCCCAGTAGTCGCCGCTTATCTTTTCGGATGTGATCACTGTCGCAGTTTTCCATCCTTCCTACACACTGAATTTGGATAGCTTTATCTAGTACTCTGGGATATCCGCGAATTGTTCGGTCTCACGTGATCTGTTCACGTTATTTTCAGTGACAGGACGTCCGGAGCAGTAGCATTCATATCTAGAGCTTTCCGCTGCTTCGTAACAATATGTTTCATATACATTGCCAGAGAGTTGACCAGTAATTCCAACCTGGAAAACCACGGTCTTTGTGGAACCCCTTGTATGTAAGAGTACGATGTCAGCAGCCCTGTATGAGCTTGTGAGCACTGGCGTTGACCGAATTTGAGTCCTTCCACTTCTAACATTTTAGAAACCCTGATAACTGGTTCTGAAGCCTCTTCAAGACTTAGGTTTTGAATATATCAAAACAGCGGTGAAAAATGATCACCAAGTCATAAGGCTTGATGTACAGATAATATATTTGATTTAATCCGGAGGGTATTTCTGTTTACTTTTATCCGGCGTTGAGACATTACTCGCTTTGGTTATTTTACTCTCCATATAGGAGGTCTTACACATGCAGTTTCCAGGGACCACGATGAGAAGATATGGAATGTGTTTCGATATTTGTTTCGTTCGGCTGGTAGTAACTCATAATGTTCATGTACAAAACAGCACATCTTAGAGTATGCTTCTTTTCCCCAGTTTGTTACATTCCTCCTCATTTCTCATTCTAGACAGGTATCTGTATGCCAGTAACTGAGATAAATGAATAGTCCTTACAACATTTTAAATTATTTACCTTAAACCGATTCGCTTGCTGCTCCGCTTGTCAAAATTTTCCCAAAGGTTTAATTTTACTTCACTCTTACTTAAAATTTGTCTCTATTTTTAGTCATGACATTTTGCTTATTCTAAAGGCACCGTTATCTTCACACAAATCCTTTTTTCACTCAAAGATACACTTTACTTCAATCAATTCTCAGTAGGTTGAGACAGCCTTCCTAGGAATCAATTTAATCTCTGGAGAAAACAGTTTTAATTGACTAAAGTCATCACAGTCATCTGTAGCTCAAAACATCAGCACCCGCAGATCATTTTTTTAGTTCACACACTTGTAGTCAATCTTCTTCGACTCACCAACTAACAAGGAGTCGCCTTGGCCCTAATAATAACCATCACTAGGGTATAAAGCTGAATAGAAGAAGAGAACGAAAAAAAGAAGAGAGGAAAGTCTCAGCATCCTTGGCTACCACCAGTTGCCATAGTCGCTGAAACTCCCCCAGGCGATAGACACATCCATTTTTTTCTTCAACTTTTGAAGACCAATCCGTGCGTCTCCCTCTATACCCTCTGCGGCGTACGTACTAGTACAATGTATCTGTGTGTATGCGGCAGGAATCAACAAATTACTTTTTCTTCGTCCAGCTTCTCTACACATGGAGGTCATCCACCGTTCCTAGGCGAAGGAAAACGGTAAGAACCAAAATGAAGGAAAAAAAAAAAATCCTTAAAGTCTATAAAGCTACCACCTACCATAAGAACTCGGGCTGACTTAATTATTTTATTATATTTTTTCTTTTCCTCAAATGTTTTGTCGATTTTGTCGATTCTAGGACCAACCGACCGACACACACATATGGCGTTCCCACGTGTCCATGCGTCCTGGGACCTACCCGGCCTGGCCCGACTACTTTTTGGCGACCCTTATAAGAGTCCTTCATACATTGTCGTCTCCATAGTTTTTGGCTTTTTTCATCTACTTTTGTGGCAAATAAACTCCCAGACCAACCGGCCACCGGATGATGCTTAAGTCTCCATATACACATAAATGTGTACACATATATGTATGTGTGTGGGTGTAGCGATACTAGTATTTTAGCCAGGCCGACATAACGTGCTTAAGGATAATAATACAGAATCAATTGGAGAGTACAGACAAATAACAAAATCCACCTATGGGTAGGTCAGGGAGACGAATAGAAGAATCACATGGAATCACCTTCTCCAACTCTGTTGAATGGCCGGTCGTCATGGTTAACTCTCACAGGATATTCTAATTTGACATATGACATGATGTTGGTATCCATCTTTATCTATGTACATATCTCACACTCGTACACAGTGTTGCCACTCACGTAATTTACATTTGCTTAGTACTTGTTGAAAACAATTTGATATCAGTTGTTTGTCGGGGGCAAGTCCTTGAGCCATTTTCGAGAGTTATTCAGTAATTTAGCCAAAATCATACTTTGCTAAATGAAACGAAATTATAATGATCAAGGAGCGCATTAAAGAAGAAACTATTTGAATTGCCGCAAGGATAAGAAATAGGTGTTCTACTTTTTACAATAAACAGAGTTTATGCCAATTTCTAACAGGAGCATTTTTTTCTGAAGAGGATAGGGCTATCTTGGTGTAGTTCAAAATCAAAGACTTGATGCTCTGATACAGGTCAACGTTGTGAAGCTTAGCACTGCTTTAAATATCTAATTTTTGGTCTCGGCTCATTTGGTGAACGCCATTCACTTGCTTGATGTCTGGATTGTGTGTCGTACTCATAAACCCACGTCTCGTCTCCAGTAATGATCCTTTTGATGAATGTGGGATCGGATTCAGCATAGCAAATCATCTGTTTTACGACGTCAACACGGTCTTTGACACCAACTTTGCTGCTACACGACGGAAATCCAAATCATTAACCAATATGTTTTGGACGGATCCTATCTCTCAGATGGTTAAATTGACCAACATTTCTTTTATTGTACTTCATTAATATTTTCGTCGGCTTTCGATGTCGATGGTCTGCCACTGCGTTCATCATCTTTGATGAACTGACTCACGACCACTTTTGAACCGCTCGTATCACTGGTAAACGACCGTTTTCTTTAGAGAATCGTTGCCAAAATACTTTTGCAGCATTTCCAACGTTCGCGCCCCATTAAATCCATTTTTTACGCAAAATTTAATACAAGTTCGTTGTTGCAAATTTAAATCTATTTCTAAAATTGTAGAAAATCGCCAACACACACAGAGATAGATGTACTTTTGTCTACATCTATATCACAACTTTTTGAGCATTAAGAGTCTAGGCTGCAGTAGCCATTTTTAGCGTAAGTAATAAGCGGTAAAATAAGCGTTTTGGCGAGCTTCTGTCTGTTAAGCATAGCTACAAAGGCTTCCGTAGAGTTATAAACGACAGAGTTAGTATGAGACTACCCAAAATGGTAAACCGATTTCTATACTAACTCTGCCTATCAGTGTTTGATTTGACGTCGAAGAGATATCAATTTTTTGTTCAATATAGGCAGTATTTGCGATTTTCTTAGATTCAGTAAAATACCATTGTTTATGGCCCGATTGAATATACCGTCAAGTTCCTCTTTAAAAAATGGTTCTAGCTCAGGAATGTTACTAATGGCTCGGGCAATTTGAATTGGACATAATCAGCGTAAAGGAGAAACATTTTTCATTAGGATTGCGTAACATATTCCCTTTAGCGGAGGCCTCCTTTGGGTGGTTACGGAGAGCAATATTCATTGAAAATCATTCAAACAACCTCGCTTGGACGGACACAAATAAAAAGGTTTAAGTAACACAAGACAAAAAACAAAACCGAAGCATATGCACATTAATGAATACTTTTCTTTGTACCGATATCTTCTCGTTGATTATACCATAATTGGCTATGAAGGATATATGGTTGAGTTTATAGTTAAGTCATCCATATTCAGATATATGATTCTGTTTGCATATCTTTTTTCACAAAATATTTTTTCTCAAATCACGTGCATTGATGAGTAAAGTTTAGAAGCTAGTTTGGTTTCAGCTTGCTATCCTTTAACATGGAGTAGAGCGTCAAAGAAAATTGGATCGCGGTAAGAGCGTTACATAAGCATGGAAAAGGTGCTGGCCAAATTTTTGAATTGTTGATACCACTAGATATATCGAGAATGTAGAGTAGAGTAGAGGACAGGTAAAGAAGCGGTCGCCAACGTATCGTCCGTACAAATGCGGCAGTATTGGCCGTGCGTTAACAAATTCGCAGAAATCTTCTTCGGAAGTAGAAAATCATTCACAGAGAACTGGAGGTATTCACTAGGTCCATATCAAAACTGGTTCGGAGCCAGGAATGTATGCAACTTCTTTCTTAAGCTTGCGAAATTCAAATGTGACCAAAAACTGAGACAAAAAAAAAAAAAAAAAAAAAAAAAAAAAACTCTAATGTCTCAAAAATAGTGAAAATATTTGGTCATTCGTCAAAAATATTAGAAATTCTCCCTCATCCTCCATCCCAACGCTCATTTACAATGACATAACAGCTCTTTAGACAAGGTAAACCATTTTGTGGCCAGCTCAAATCTTCAAAATTGTGCTTTGTCTCTGCCTACACTTAAATGCGTCGAGTTTTCAATGGGACAAATGCACTTAAGCACTCGTGTAGTAGCAAGAGTACTTAAAGATCTTAATATACACAAATCTGCTCGTCCATATGGTACATTATATCTCCCCTTCTTCTGATGAGGTGTTCCTTCACGCTGGCAAAATCACTTCGTAAGCTTTTTCATCAATCCTATTCTTTAGGATTCTTTCCGAGCAGATGGGAAACAGTATTTGTCCAGTCCGTCTCTAAAAAAGGCGAATGATCTTCTATCTCCTCCTACATACCCGTTGCACTTACGTCCCTCTTTAACAAAGTCATGGAAACTCTGATAAGCCTTCAGCTCATGAAATATTTCGAAATACGAAAACTTCACAATGAACAGCAGTATATCAATCTGGCAAAAGCAAGATAGTTGCACTTAATATTTGTAAGTTATTTGACAGTCTAGCATCAGGCTCTTTTTTCGAAAATGAGTGCATTTGGGATCGATGAATCTCTTTGACATCTTTGAATCGGAAAGTTTAATTCAATTTATAGTAGATGTTTTCAAGTGTGATATCCACAAAATAAATGCTTGTGTATCCCAGGGCTCCGTTCTCTTTTCGACACCCTTATTAATCTGCATAAATGTTCTCTTGCCTGCTACTTCCATTCCAATATATTTCTTTGCTGATGAGAATACTATCATCGATACTATATTCGTTCCCGGACTCACGTCCATATACTTCGGCTGTTGAATAGGAACGGCAGCGTATGTTAAGCTCATTAAATTCAGATATATGACAGCATAACAATTAACACCCAGCCATTATCGATGAATGGCACTTGCATCGTCAAAACCCAAAATCTTTCGTTCTCGGTATGTGTTTTAATGACAACCTACGTTGGAATGATCACATATTTGTTTTACCGTGGAAACGTTAGTACACTCTTTTGGATCTTAAGCCACTAACCAGACAGAAATTTGGCGAAATGAAGAAAACATACCCGCCATAGCGGCTAGTATCGAAAAAGTCAAAGAAATATCGATTCGTCCCGATCAGATGATTTGGACGACCAAGACAATGACGTGATTTCGCTAATTGGGCGCTGGAAATGTTAGCCGGAGATCCGGAGGATTGTGACCAAAAGAAAATCTTCTCGGACGGGGCCCATTTTTGGCTCAGCGGATATGTCAACAAGCAAAACTGCTATTATTGAAGCATATACGATACAATTTATTCGACTAAGCATCAATGCATCCACAAAGAATAAATGTAAGGTGCAGTTCATGGCATGGAGGTATCATCGGACCTTATTTCTTTTTAAATGAGGAAGCAGACACCGTTACCGTAAATGGTCTCAGATATAGATATATATATATAGCTCGAGGTTGCGAAGGAGAAAACGGATAACTGGTTCATCTCACAGCGAACGTTCATCAATTGGCCGTCGCGATCATGTGATTTGACACCACTCAATTATTTTCTCGTGGGCTACGTAAAATTTTATTTTTGGAAAGCCTAACTCAAAAAGTGACAATATTTCAGGTTGTTTATTACGGTTCTTTATTTTTTGCTTTACATCTGAGGCGTACCAGGGACAATTACGGTTATGGATTCTAATATTTTTATTCGGGAGACAATGATTAAGTAATTCAGATACAATGTTGTGAAGGGTTTCAACTTTCTGATAATGATTTGCAAATAGTCGACCCTGTTCCCGTGAGGCAAAGTATACCATACCATATATCATGAGTGAAGAAGTTCATATTAATTGAGTCGATATATTAAATTAAGTGGAGACGCGCAGAGTCTGCCTCTGAGTGTTAAAACTTTATAAACCAGTTGAGGACACTAAATCTGTCGTTTTAAATGATCTAGAATCATTTTTCAATAAATCAGCGCTGAAATCTCCACAGAAGTGGAGTTTCAACACTCAGGGTCGATACAAGAACCCTGACAAGTAAATGTCTGACCTTTAGGGATGCTAGGATGGTTTTTGTTGATAATTGGAGACAGTGTCGTTGGGATCGAAGAATGTGGTGAGCTAATATGCTTACACGAGTCGTCGACACTACAAAATATGATTAAAGCAGAAGCATTTGCTAAGACTCACGGCGGTTGACCTATGTGGTATTATGTGTGTTATTCAAACATTTGCCAACTTTAAGTCGGTGCTATTAGTGGAAAAAATTGACAGATGATCTGATTGGAAAAACGTCTTTTGATGAAAATAAGTAGGAGGGAATTTTCGAACATCTGACATATCGCAGACAACATCTGCTAGAAATAGGCTTGAGCCTCTACATCAAGTCTCTCTGTTCTGGCTGACTAACTACGGAATGTCCGCAGTTTTGAGCAGTAAGGTAGTTGGAATATTTTTAATTATGTGCACAACTTAATATATCATACATCTACTGAGGAGGT
This sequence comes from Volucella inanis, assembly GCA_907269105.1. Lineage (NCBI taxonomy): Eukaryota > Metazoa > Arthropoda > Insecta > Diptera > Syrphidae > Volucella > Volucella inanis. Next base: position 13,384,577 of record OU026156.1, on the reverse strand, counting down.
TTTCATGTGTTGTACGTTTCTTAGTATTTCTAAGTCTTTCACAGAAAGATGTATAAATGGCTTTTTAACAGTCCTTCACAGAAAGCGTAGTAGGATGTTGTGTTACTTATGCTGAGCACTTGTAGGTTATTAGCAAAAGCTTAGTGTTCTCTTATGATGCCAGCAGCATTAAAGTCGCTGACTTTTTAGAGTCAGAGTCAGAGTCAGAGTCAGAGTCAGAGTCAGAGTCAGAGTCAGAGTCAGAGTCAGAGTCAGAGTCAGAGTCAGAGTCAGAGTCAGAGTCAGAGTCAGAGTCAGAGTCAGAGTCAGAGTCAGAGTCAGAGTCAGAGTCAGAGTCAGAGTCAGAGTCAGAGTCAGAGTCAGAGTCAGAGTCAGAGTCAGAGTCAGAGTCAGAGTCAGAGTCAGAGTCAGAGTCAGAGTCAGAGTCAGAGTCAGAGTCAGAGTCAGAGTCAGAGTCAGAGTCAGAGTCAGAGTCAGAGTCAGAGTCAGAGTCAGAGTCAGAGTCAGAGTCAGAGTCAGAGTCAGAGTCAGAGTCAGAGTCAGAGTCAGAGTCAGAGTCAGAGTCAGAGTCAGAGTCAGAGTCAGAGTCAGAGTCAGAGTCAGAGTCAGAGTCAGAGTCAGAGTCAGAGTCAGAGTCAGAGTCAGAGTCAGAGTCAGAGTCAGAGTCAGAGTCAGAGTCAGAGTCAGAGTCAGAGTCAGAGTCAGAGTCAGAGTCAGAGTCAGAGTCAGAGTCAGAGTCAGAGTCAGAGTCAGAGTCAGAGTCAGAGTCAGAGTCAGAGTCAGAGTCAGAGTCAGAATCAGAGTCAGAGTCAGAGTCAGAGTCAGAGTCATGTCACTTGCATTTTATGTTCATACGAGATCCAACTGTCATCGGTAGTAATAACATAGAAATTCATTGTGCACTGGGACCCAAAAAATAAGACTCCGTGAATTAAGCCTTCCGACACGTTCAGAGAAGGCTTGTAATCTTTAAATCGCTTAGATACGGACTAGCGCTACGGAAGCAGAAACTTCGCCTTATCTCCTAAATCTTTATTGTATAATCCATTGTCAACACAATTTCGTTTATCTACTCTTGGAACAGACAATTGAATTCTAGAGTTATCATTTCCAAAAAAAAAGTATTACCGGAACCTATATTCTTTTCGGAGTCACACATTGAAACTCGATTATAGTCTTTTCCTGATTCAGATTCTGGTTAAAACGTTTTGGTGTCGCTGCATCAAAGGTAATGTCCATTAAGCCAGAGTCAGAAATTAGCCAAGGTCATCCAAATTTCAGCGTGGGTTGTAACGAAGATCTCTTCTTGTTAAATCGAAGATGACTTTGCCAGGACAACCGATGGTACGTATAGGAATATCAAGAAATGAGAAACTCATCAGTGTATCCAGCGTAAAGCCAGGTATGTTACGAAAAGACCCCATGTAGCTGAGACAGACCGTTCTTTGATGGCTGGTAAAATCAGCGGAGAGGTTTATTTTTTTGCAAAGTTTGTTTCACCAGTTCTAATTGATGCCGAAAGCTCCTCCGCACTGTTGAAAAGTTGACAGCGCCTTGGAGGTCTTCGACCCGATTTTTTTAGTCGTTGTCCAGAATGACATCTACCCGTGAGTATTCAGCTTCGTTCTAAAAACTGATGGACATGTCTTAGACGAGTCAGACCAGTCGTTTCTCCGAGAAAGAGAAAGTACCATCTCAGTTTTGAGAGGATTAGCTGAAAGCCCATTTCTACTTGATCAATCATTGACCACATCTAGGAGTGGCTGCTTTTTAGAGAACGCTTCACGGGAAACACCTATTTGCCCACGTCATCTCTTCATGGGTTCACATAGCATCTAAAATCAGGGTCCTATTCACTACCATTGCTCTTATGCACGAAATTTTTAGTTCGCCTATGCTGTGTTGTCGTTCCGAGTAACAGATGCCGTTTAAAGTCGCATTGTCGGAAGCACGCTCAATATCGATGAAAATGCCCAGTGCATACCCCTTCTTTTCGTCTTATTTTCTCCACAATATTGCCAACAGTAGCTGGTTTTCTTTTTTAAATATTTCATACGAGTAGATACTCGTAGATGTTGACGCGTATCATCTGAATGTAAAAATGTAAAGAATGTAATTTTTAAAATTCGAAGCCCTTTTGTCATTCACTGGGCTTGAAAATAATTGAGTCATTCGTACCCGAAGATGTTGCTTATTTTATTTTATACCTGTAGACCAGGTACTAATTGATATTAAAAGTTCGCCCGCTAGTCCTGGAAAACCAAATAGACCTAGGCTGTGAGAGAATCTTTTATAAAGTCTTCGCTTCTTTTAACAAACCTATGAATCTGGGAGTTAACCCATCGTTTACCCACTAATGAACAGCAAACCATCAGACTCCGCGAGAAGGGAAATGGACCATGCTACCCAATAATCTTGTGAGCTGGAAGCCGTCTAGATAAATTGAACGACTGTATCGGATTCGATTGAAATACAGTCAAAATGGCAATGCCGCTTATATTCGTACATGTACTCGTATAGTCGTAGGCAGACACTGTTCCTTCTTTTTTCTTCACTCCAATTTTTCCCGAATTCTTTTTCAGAGGAAGAATATAATATACAACCCAGTCTCCCTGAATATATATATATATATATATGTGTGTGTTGGTATATGTAGTACCCCCGCTGGGGGCATGCTGGCTGACGAAGGTCATTCGAAAAATAACTCAAGTTGTGTTTCGTCCTTTTTCGTATTTTTGATGGTGTCGGCGGCATGGTGGTGGCAAAGAGAGAAAGAAAAACTTAAAAATAACTGTTGCCCGGTGCACACTGTGAATAGAGACAGATTGGACCCTGGGCAGAAAGTCGAAACTATGTAAAGCAAGTGGATGATGACGACAAGTGAGCCGTGGGTGAAAAGAAAAGTAAAATCACTTTACCGCCAGCATATAGTATTATGACAACGAGCGCGTATTCTACTATTTCTGTGGTTGAATTCATCATCATTACATTTCAACCTGTTGCAGATACTCGCACAGAGGCCATGAAAATTTTAGATATCTAACCCACCTTCCGACTAGTCTTCCGGCCCATTATCTAGCCTAACTTTTGGCCACCCAGAGCGCATATCCTTCTTGTGCTGCTAAAGTAGGGAGACCGACAAGTTAGCGCAAAACAAACTCAGCTGTTTGATTTCACATGAAAGTGCGAACATCTAACGGTAAATAGCGAATAAAATGGAATGAGTTAAGGAGCTAAGAAGCTTCTGAATTCTGATCCATCTGGTGGCCTCCTTTCCACTCGGTAGCTCAGGCACTCGGTGCTCAAGGACGAATGGGAAGAAGCAGATAAATTTTCTTTTATTTTTCCAACAATTGGATTCCCTATTCGTTGTCGTTTTGTTTTTTTTTGTTTTTTTTTTTTTTTTTTGATTTTCTGTTGTTCGTTTCTCTTTCGTTTTGTCCGTTTGGTTTCAATTTTCTCCAAAAGTCGTCCTTGTGTATCCAAGGAGTACAAACGAAATCGAAAGTCCCGCTGAGCCTTATCGGAAAGAGGTTGGCGGCTTCTCTGCCCTGGTATGGAAAAGGAGGAAACAAAAGAGGGAAAAAAGGGAAAAATGCGCGTGTAGGGTACACAGAATGAGAATCAACTTTCTCTCCTGTGGCTGACAACAGCACAAACAAAAGAAGAATCAACCGAAGGACCTTCTTTTACTCCACGACTCGTTCTTTCAGTTGTAAAGTTGAGATCCGAACCGAGCTGCGGATGTATTTGTGTTCTGTCCTTATGTAGAGAAACATAAGAAATTGCCATTCCAACCCTCTTATTCGCAACGAAACGAAAGAGAAAGCTCCGGATTCACGTGTGGGGTGAGGAGGGTCACCTAGCGCGTATACACATTAACATACAGATAGACATCCATGAAGCCAGCTGCCAGACACTTCAACTTGAACCTGGTTCTTATTCAGGCAGCCAGTATAAACGGTAGTTGGTTCCTAAGTTGAATGTTTAAATGGTGCCGTGGGTGGGTGGTGCATGAGGGTAGAGGGTGGTGGGTGGGTTTGTTGTTGAGAAGCATCCGTGTTTTGCCTTTATTTTCAATTGACGTTGTGTAAAGATAGCTGCAACATACCTGGAATGTGTGTGTGTGCGTCCAACAACGAAACCGTAAAGAAAACTCAAAATCGAAAAACTTTCTCTTTCGAATATCCATCCTCTCGCATACAAACACATACGAGTATGTACGCAGATACGTATGGAAATATAGGTATATCCATGCATGGAATTCCATTGAATGGAAGCTATAACAAGTGCCATTCATGAAGCTTCGCCATGGAGTCGAGTTGAGTTGAATTGAGTTGAGTTGAGTTGGAGATAAACTGAGAAAAAGACGAATCGTCTGTCCAGCTAACTACGGCAATGACGAGGACGACGACGCCAAGAACAGCAAGGACGTCAGTGTCGAGCAGCCGGGAGGATTAATGGCATATCCTCTTTGTCGACAGGTGAAAGTGTGTATTTGTGTACTCAAGAGGATAAAGCAAAAGGAAAACCTCAGAAAATTGTGGAAAATTCTACAGGTCGTTCATGAAAAGGTCACCAACAATTTCGCAAAGGGGGGATTGCTAACAAACGTAGGGATCTTACAATTGCCGCATTGGAATTGTGATTCCTTACAACCAGCTGGTTGCTAACCGTAAGTATGTACATATGTACATATGTATGTATTGCATCTGATCAAGTTTCGAGAACGTGGCAAGGACACTCATTTCGACTTCTTCGTGGTTTCTTGTTGTGATTCCAATGAATTGGTCGGGAATTGTTGGGGTTGGTTAGGGATCTGAGAGATTCCTGCGAGGGATTCTCAGTATTTCTTTTGCTCACGAAATGTAGCCACTGTGTTTTGGTAGGCTTTTTGTGGAGAAAGACAAGGCTCTTCTGACCAGGCTGGATGGAATATTTGAATGCCATCGGCAGATTGGTTTTTAAATGAAACGGTTTTTTTGTTTTTTTTTTTTTCTTAAAGAGTGTGGAAGGTTCTTTCTGCTTTAATAGGGATGGGAGCTTCTTTTCGTTTTTTTTTTTTTTATGATGAATGGATGGAGTTGCATGGGTAGTGAAAGTAGGAAAAATGATTTGAGGCACTTACAATACATTAATCTTGCGAAGGAGTATAATCGATTTTTTCTCAGAAAAGTGAAGGTTGACTCTTGTAACACAAAACAAAATGAAGCTCGGTAAATGTGACATTTGAAAATGATGATGATGATGATAGAGACGTGCATGAGGACGTTTTACAAATCCTTTGTCACAATAGAAAGGAAATCCCTAAAGGATTGTTTTTTCAGAACATAGACGAACTATCTGCCAAATCTGTAAAAAGACTTGCAGAAATCCTTTGTAGAATCAGCATGACTCAGAGATTTGTATAAAAGTTGCTTATAGGTTCTGTAATATGGAATCCAAAACTTTGTGGGAATAACAGTGAATGTCAAATTGATCTAAGTTTGACGGGCGCATTATACTTTCGTCACGTTCACCTATAAAACTAACCTAAACTTGTGGCTTTTCAAAAATTTGGCAAAGAAGCAAAGAATGTTCGAATTGCTACTTAAAGCAGAATTTGGTCGGTGTTGTACAATAAGTTACTATAAGTACTCGTCAATTGTGCTTGATTGGCCAAACGCATAAGCGCAAATGTTGAGCAAGAGAGCATAGAAAAACTATAATGTCCTTTCAGAAAAGAAAAACCTCTTGAATGAGAAAGTCTGGAGGACGTTTACGTGCAATTAGATCAACGACACAGTCAGTGTCGCAGATTCTTGATTCGAAATATCTCTACGACCCAGAAATGGTATGCCCCCCTAATATGAGGATTGTCCACGACAATGTTAAAATCCTACAGTTGCTAGGCAATCTTCAGTTTGTGAACAGAGAGCAGAAGCACAGTCTACATATTCTGATGCGGATTTTTAGTAAGTTGCAGACTCAGGCATACAATCTTTAACTTTCAGCACGTTTTTGGATGAATTCTAATAATACGCATCAAGGCTAAGTTCGTCAACAACAGCCACGTACTCAGTCTTCATAGAGGAAAGGAAGGAAAAAAGACGATGCTAATAGAGAATGTTTCCATCAGACAATGCGAAATCTCTAAACAATATCCAAAAGATGACTTAAAAACTGTGTATAGTCCGCGCTGTGTACAAACATTTTAAGGGTACCCAAATCCCTTGAGCGCGCACTAGTTATAAAAAAAAGTATATTTAGCGCCTAAGCAGGGAAGGAGGACACTTTTGGTGGTCGGAAAATGGATTCCACCTAATCCAGGTATATGTAATGTATGCACTCCGCTAGTGTTATGGATGTTACAATGTTCCAGGCAGCCATGTTGGACTAAACTACCTAATTGTAGCTAAGTTGCGTTCCGGATATCTGAAATACGACAACAACGGAGTTTTCGAAAGAATGCATCCACATTAAACAGTTCGAACCTTTGACGATAACAAACTACTCAAGGTTTCGTCAACATTTTTATAAATCAATGCCCAGAATCTGTCAGAAATTTTTGCGACGTCTTTCACCCTAAAAAGTGCTGGCAAGCACATGTAGAAGGGCGGCAAGGATCTGTACACTCTATAAGTAAATGAAAGGTATTTCAACAAGGGGTGTAGGATTTAAAAAAATATTACTTTACAGCTGATGCAAAAAGAGTTGGCATATGATGACAGATGTCATGAATAAATTTTTGAAATTTACCATGGAATTCTACATAGCCAAAGAAAAAATCCAAGTCGTTGAATTTTATTACAAAAATTCACAGTCAATCGTGGCAACAATGCAAAGAGTCCGTGCCAATTTTGCACAAAATCATTTGCCTTCCGAAACGTGTGTGCGCAACATAATCAATAAATACCAAGAAACGGGCTCAGTACAAGATGTGAAGATATCGAAATGTGTCCGCCTTAGACGTTGAATGGAAAATATCGCCGCAGTAGAGTAAAGTATTGAAAACGACGCAAACACAACCGTTCTCACCGTTTTCTGGATCTTGATATCTCACAGCCATATGACACAAAATTTAGGCGGAATATTTGGCTCTCTATGCACAATAAACCCCAAATTTGAAGCCCGCCAACCACCAGCAATGCCTTACGTTCTCGGGTTTGGTCCTGAAAAACATGCATGGAGACATTGATTTTTGCAAAAAATCGTGTTTTCGGATATACCTAGAACGAGTGAGGTTTATGGATTGAAGGTGTTCTGATGCCGTACTTTTTTCGAAAATGAGACCGGAAAAGCCATTACAGCCAATAAAACGTGGTAGCGAGACGTAATAAACATTTTTTGTGGCCGGAGCTAGAGGATATGGATATGGATGACCCCTCATCTCAACAGGATTGTGATATAAGTCGCAAAACAATTGAAATATTGCGCATGAAATCTCCTTTCTTCATAATTTCGCGTTTCGAGGACACTCAATGGGTGCCAAGATCGTGCGACTTAATACCGTTACAGTTTTTTCTTTGGGCTATGTTAAAAGCGTGGTCTACGACAACCATCCAAATGAACTCCAACTGTGAAAGCGAACATTGAAGGCTGTCACCGCCGAAATAGAGCCGATGTTCTCATTTGGAAGACGTTGTGATCCATAAATAATCGCTATGTGTCTACTTTATAATGCAATAAAAGTTTCAAAAATATCTCAACAATTGTTCGTTTTATTCATAAAAAAAAAATACTGCACCTTTTGTCCAAAGACTCTTTAGATAAAAAGAGCATTTTTTTCTCCGAAGAAAAAAGGAAGGGGATGAGAAGTGAGCCGTCGAGGAAATTGATACCTAAGTGCTATCTTGTCAAAATACCCAAAACACTAACTTGCAGATTATTTAACGGCAAGGAAGATCAAAATTTCATCAATAACGAATCATTCAATGTTAGAAATAAAGGTTTCCTGAAACTTATTCACGCATTGAAAGACTGCAAGACCGAACGTCCTATATTGAACAATTTAAAGCAGCAAACTTGTCAGATTATGGTTAATGAAGATACAAAACGCTTGATACTCCATAAAGTGCCCTCTTTATGTCAAAAAAAGGGTTTTGACAAGTTATCATGTGACTTCTACATGACACTAACAGCAAGTGCGCATGCGAATAAAGCAAGCTCTCGCTGGATGGCTGTTGACAAGGGCAGATAAAGATATAGATTTTCGTTCTGAGGCAAGGCAAGTAGTCATAGTCATTTTGACATTGATACTCAACTTCTCTATCAATCATATGCAATTTTTTCAATTTCTTTTTTATTAATGGGATGCACTCAAAGGACTAGGTGCATTCTTTTAATGTCTGCACATAGCGCGTGTAAAATTTCAGTTGGTATTGAACAAGATGATGTCTGATGAGAATTTTAAGCCGACATTGGGCTTAATAAATGCTGGCATATTTTCAATACTGTTGAGGTAATATAAGGTCGGAAAAAAGTGTCTAGTTTCACATTTTTTTGCTGCAATTGTGTAATAGTAAGAAAAAACATAATTGCGATCGCACTGTATAATTATGCCGAGTCAAGTATAATCGACAAAATAAGTCAATGCAAAGGCCGGTAACACCTATTTCTAATTAGCTTTGAAGCCTTTAATAATTTTGCGATTTTAGGCCTAGGTGAAGAAAGGGATTTCCGAGCAAAGAAGCAGACGATATTCATATCAGATCGTTTACCTTCTAAACGCCACACGTCATAAATGATCTGACAACCCCGAGAAGAACTTCAGAGCATTACAAATTCAATTCTAGTTCTAGATACAGGAGTACTTAGCATACATTCTTATAAGAATCGAAGATATGTATTCTATGTATAAAAGCCCATGAAATTGAACATATCTGCGCTACAGATTAATGGTAGTGCCTTCAAGACCTGGTTCATTGGTCTGTGAGTTCATTATAGAGCCTGCAATTTTCATTCTATTATACATCTCACGGTTTCATTCTAGATAATAGCATTTGTTGGTATCCGAACAGCTATTTAGTGTTAACAGTCCTCGTCGAGTTGGCAACATCTAACTCGGGTTTTTTATACATATTTTTGACTGTCATATAGAAGTGTCCACTGCATTACTTGTCTGTTCCTTTTCATATCGTTGCACCGTTGTTCGTAGAATAATTTTATCAACAGCCAACACAAGAACACTTAGTCCTTGAAGTCCGCTGCGAGCTTAGCCAGGCAGTCAGAAGTCGATATAATCCATGCTCAAAACAAACATGGTCTTTACATTTTCGTTAATTAACAATCGTAAATGAAAATCTAAGTTGAGAAACCTTCCTTAAAGTTTTGGCGAGGACACATACAGCGGATACATTATGAGGATATAAAGTAAGTTCAAGCGCAGTTCTACCGTTTTTAAAGACTCATTAGCAGAGCAAGTGTTAATTAAATCAAATCATGTGCGGAGCATATCGTTTATGTAGATCAAATTCTATTTACTAAAGTGGGTTGTCTTAAGAGCTATACAACTATATTTGCTATTCCCTGACTATGAGGAAGCGTACACAGTTCTTCAAAAATTTGAGGCCCTATATATCGAGTAGACGACTCATATTTAGTAGTGAAACAGATGTGTACACATTCTCAACGGGAGGGTCATAAATGGAATATTTATGCAATACCGAAATGGCTCGTACTCTCTTCTTTTCTTTAGAATCTCAATGCTTATAAAATTTGAGTTGAGGCGGTATCTTACGTAGACAACGTCACTCTTTACGTACCGGGCGAAATTTCACAGACACTCTCTGACATTTTCCAGCTTGTCTCCAGCATACACTTCTTTTGAACTCGTAGAGTAGACCAGGTCAAATATGTGCTTGTCGTCATCAAAATATCCCGCATCAGCTTACCTTAGTTAAATGGCACACTTCTTAGAGTTTCTAAAATAGTTCCAGGTATCTTGCCCTCACTTTAAACACGAAACTAAGGTGACGTCGGTCTACAATAGAATAACTCATGGTATAACCATTTGTAACTAACATCAACTTGTTAGGTGAAACACAATGAGCTGCTGGCCCATGAGCGATCATTTTAAGGTTACTTTACTCCCTTGAGCGCGCGCTCAATAGTAATATTGAAATTATTGCCCATCTGAAGCTATGACTTTTCCCCATCTTTCTGGCAATTTGTGGATCCCATCCCAAAAGAACTACACCGGCTTGGCAGCCAAGAATGAATCAAGAAAATTTTTGATATTCTGCTCTGATGTGAACCGTATTTCAGTGAGGGCGTTCTGCAACGACCGGAACAAATGGTATTCAGAAGGGGCAAGGTCTGAGCTATAAGGCGGGTGGGGCCAGACTTCCCATCCACTGTTTTCCAAATAGTTCTTAACCGGAATAGAAACGTGGGGCCGAGCGTTGTCATGATGGAAAATTATTGCCTCGTGTTTGGTCGCATATTCCGGGCGTTTTTCGGCTACTACTCTCTTCAAACGGATTAATTGTGTTCGCTAGCGTTGTAAATTGATAGTTCCAACCGTCTTTAGCAGCTCATAATACAGCACACTTATCTGATCCCACCAAATACAGAGCATTACCTTCGCGCCATGGATGGTTGGCCGGGTTTCACACATGATTTTTTGCGCTTGGGGTTGTCATAGTGGATTCATTTTTCATCATGAGTAACAATTCGAAGCAAAAATGACTTCATTTTGTGGCGTTCCAGCAGCATTTCGGACAGGCAAAACCGCCTTTCGACGTCTCTCGGCTTGAGTTCATGTGGAACCCAATCTCCTTGCTTCTGAATATATCCAGATGCTTTTAAACGTTTTGAAATGGGTGCTTGAGTGACACCCAAAGATTCTGCGAGCGCTTCTTTTGTTTGGTAACAATCTTCATAGAGTAATGTTTCCAGTTCTTCATCTTCAAACTTTTTTGGCTGCCCAGCACGTTCATCGTCTTCCAAGCCAAAATCACCACTTTTAAATCGTGCAAACCACTTTTGGCACGTTCGCTCAGCTAGCGCATGTTCACCATAAACTTCCACCAAAATACGATGACTTTCGGCAGCAGTTTTCTTCATATTAAAGTTATGAAGAAGAACTCCCCGCAAAAACACTTTTTCAGGCACAAAGTTCGACATAGTTGAGTGAAAAAAAAATTATTGTTGTTTACGCTTCAAATGAATGACATATACTGAAATGACGTACAATGACAGTTGCTTTCCAAGGCATGTTCCAATGGAATAATAACAATAGAATAATACAAGTAACGCCATCTCGTAGCAAACCGCAATTAAGTTATAGATTACAATGAACTCTCTCTCCAAACTGAGAGACAATTAAAAAAAGGGTTTAATGTTGGACATGCTAGTCAACTTACGCTTCATCACTTTCTCAATCGATCGACCTTCAATTATCTGAAAGTGACGCTGCTTAGTTAAGCCTGAATCTAATGCCCGCACTAGATTTTGCAGTGTATGTACATATGTTATACACATAGACATTCCTACAGCGATCAAACCTCTTTCTTCGAACAGCATAAGTTCAAGGGTCGCTAGAGAAAGCCGCTAATCTCTTAAGTAATGCACAGTTTGTTGATTTTCAAGACACTCAAATATCCCAGAGAAGCGGTTTGCTCTTGAATTGGCAAAAGGAAACAAATAATAGGCAGACATATCCCAAGTCAACAAAATTACAAACTTTCAAGCGCTCTCTAAAGCCAGTCCTTGGTGGACTCATGGAGACAACTGCGAGACATATGACTTATATGATCCATAGTTGATAATTAACCTCAGGAGAAGAGACATCTACAAACTTGTAAAAATAATCACGAGATTCTGTGTTAATGGAAGTCACGCACAGCGATTGAGTATTTTAAAGACTCTGCGTAAACTGAGTCATGTAAACCCAAATTCAAACCCAATGTAATTATTAGACAGTTGGCACTTCCGAGATCTAGATGATCTGTGCCCTATGAAGATTATCGATCCTGATAAATTTGCCAAGAAATGTATTTGATCTCAGCATAAGTTACCCTGTGGTATCAGAATGGAATTACAACTGGCTTAAGTGCACCACAACGAGGATCACCTCAACTTAACCTCCCAAAAGTTACTCATAACCAGATCAAGACTTAAACCTAAAACATTTCTTGTCATAGTATTACAATGAGATATAAACTAAGCTATCTGCTGCTTAAAAACTCAAAAATTCTGTTTTTCCGGCCAAAGAAACATACAAGCAGAGGGATTTGAAAGAGGTCAGACACAAAGAATCATCACCGAAGGAAGTTCATCTCCAACCAATAATCTTTTGAGGTTTACAAAGGCCAAGTCTAAATGAACAAACAGAAATATTTGCATCATCGCGTGTGTAAACCCTATGTAACTCCAAAGCCTGAGCTTAAGCTTCACTTCTACTTTTTATAGGACTTTATATGTCTCCTGGGTAGTGATCTCATAAGCTAAGCCAGGAGAATACACCTAACCCAAACCAAAAACATGTAGGTTCAAAGAGATTATTAGGTGTAGGATGGATTAATACCTTGTGTACTCCTTGTTCCTCCGATGGGTTTGAGACAAGCTTAAGCAGAGCTTTGCACGTACTCATGATCATATCCTCGTTGAATTTTTTTTCCCAGGGAAGTGTTCTCTTGTCAATTATTACTAGGATGTCAAAAGGATCCCTGATGTCACCCCTAACTAAAAAAAAAAAAAAAACATTAAAGCCCTTTACATGGAAATCTGGTTCAGTATTAGAAAGGATTTAAATGGAAATTTCCAAATCCCTTTTCAAGTAATCAGAGATCCGCGAAGTGAAGATCCGTTCCACATTATTACAACGGACAAACAATAATGTGGCGTTTCAATAGAAACGATAACGACACTTTGAAGGTCTATGTCATGAGCCAACAGCTCAGCACTATCAGCGATTCCATTTCGCGTTGGCTTTTGTACGCCACTCTGAATAGACGCACATTGTAAACAATCAATTCAATATACCCATTACCAATACTAGTACAAAATTACCCTGTAGAATGAAGTAAACTATGACTAAACGACCTTGTCTACGTTCAATAGCCCCCCAGGTCTATTCTGAGAATAGCGTCGCTTAATGAAGGTCAATGCTTAGAGAGCACTGGCAGTAAAAAATAGGTAATGGAAAACCAGACAGAACGCACATCTAATAAATGGGGAGAGGGAGTCAAAGTCAGAGTCATAGGCTGAATGGTTTATGAGTTTGTGTGTACGAGTATCTATGACTCAGTCTTTGAGTGTAAACATTCATTTCAAATGAGGATTAGCGATCTGGTCTCACTGAAACGAATTCGCTTGTTCGTAGATGCCGCTAATTGTTGGCGTTTTTTTTTTTTTTTTTGTTTTTGGTTGATCTAACGTAAAAACTATGAATGGAGATGTTAATTCCGGGGCGATGGGAATGGTTTTTATTAGTGTGACTAGAGAGAGAAACAAAAAAAAAAAAAAAACATTTCGCTGGCGAGACAACACGTTAAATAGTCAATTGCACAGTCTAGACGCTAAGTGAATTGGGTTTGTTGGCATGATCTTGACCTCTTACGGGGTAACAGAGAATTTTAAATAATTTTACCTGCGAATATTATTCTCTTTAGGAGTTTCATGCCGTTGCTGGAGTTCTATTTTACGACTCTTTTACGATCGCAGAAGAGCAGAAGATAGAGCTGATCGATTTAAAAATTATAGTACGACCTCTGTGATGAGACAAATTGCCATTTACTTCTTACCACACATATGTAGCTTGACACGGCCAGTGCACGAATTCGTGTTAATTACTTTGCGGTATTTCTCAGCTACCGAGTTGGGGTAGGGTCCTCTGATATGGCACGCTTTATCTCAGTATTTCCATTATGTTATCTTTGGCTCAAAGGACACTGTATTGTTCATTTGTCGGTAAAACATAGTATGATAGTGTTCGTTCCTTATCAAAAGTTCCTTCGATGGATTTGTTTGGATTCCTTTGAGTAAGTAAGGAAAAGTCACAGATAAAACATGCTTCGATTGATGCCGGCGTCCTAAGTCCTAATAGATAAGATCTCTCCTGATCCATCATTCTTTTGCGTGTTCAATTCCAGTTTTCGCTCGTCGCTAAGTTGGAACTTGTTTCACATGACTCAAAGTTAGTTCAAGGAAGCAAATACGTAGCTTTAGTCGTATACCTACCTACCTACATGCATCTTAGTAAAGGAAACCACTAGTTCGGAATTGCGAATATGAATGGGCGAATATTCGAAAGTTTTGACATTTCATTGACAGCTACTGCGAACATAAATTAACGTTTCTTTTGAAAAGGAGAATTTTGACCAAATCACTACTGCGGAATGCGAGTAATATTTGACACTTCACAAGGAGCAATTTGTCATTTGCTTGCCTTTGTATGTACTAAAAATGATTTGTTCGGAGTCAGCTCATTCGCAATTTGCTAAGCTGGAAATGGATCTTTATTCGGGATAGTTTTGCAACTTTACCCCGTACACCAACACCTGGCACTTCTGAAAGCTTATAGCAGAAATTAACTATCCTCTGTTACTGTATTTATCTATTTATCATACGACATAGCACTAACAACAATTTGATTCGGTAAACAAACATCAGAATTTTGTGTTTTTTGTGTTTGTTTGCGATTATGAGTCAGGAATTCAGGACGGACGTAGCCAATATACGCGGGCTAAAAAGTAATTAGTTTTCTGCGTACGTCCGTGGAACAGGCTGTGCTTGACCGTGGCCGTGGTGTAGTGGTATATGGATACACTCTTCAAGCAGAGGGTCGCGGGTTCGTATCCCGTGCGAGGCAATTCTCTGAAAAAGTCTTTTCGTAGAATTTGCATGTAGTTATATGAGAATCCCGTCGGCGTCAACTCTGACATGATGGCATAACACTGATGTTGGAGTGGTTGCTGACTGGGCTAAATGTAACGAACTAACAACTAGCACGTACTGAGGCCCACTGGTTGAGGATGCACTTGCTCGTCCCGTCCAGTTTCACAACCACCTCTTCGAAATATATCGAAACCTAATACACATGAGTTTCAAACTATTTCCACTACCCGCCCGCGCACTGGAGAAAACCAGTAAAAGGGTATTCATATCCCCTAGGTGCGCGGGATTATAAAAAATAAGGCCAGCTATTTTGGCACTTGGTGAAACACCGCCCACACCTCCCAGATCGCTCATATCTGAGGCGACCTGGCTCCGAATTAGTGCCATTATCCTTTTCCCACCGTGGTCTCGCCATTTACGAGCGTAGTAATGTAGCTTAACAAAGTCCACCATACTGTGATCCACGTTTTGATCTGGAGTTCAACTTTATGCGGTTCAAATTCCACCTTTTCAAGAAGCCCCAAACTGGATAACAATTCGACTTTTAACGAGTTTTATGCGCTGTTTGACTCCATCCAAAGAATTGTCTCGTTTATCCGCATACTGAAATTGTAGTTACGGGCGATGAGTATACACAATTCCAGGTGGCTTCAACAGTCTGGACAGACAACACCCGATGAACGGTGTGTTGAGATTTTTGCTGCGGAAAATAACTTGACCCAACTTGTAAATGAGCCCACGCGAATACCAGTCCTTGATTGTCATACCGCCAACACCCTGGACTTGTTTTTAACTTCCCACCCTGATAAGTAATCATATACTGTCGTACCACTGTATCATATCAGGTAATTTCTCGTATACCGACCACATGGTAAGAGAAAAGATTCCAAAAAGAATGGTAGCAAAAATGTTTGGTCGTTCGTCAAAAACATTAGAAATTCTGTCTCATCCTCCATCCTAACGCTCATTTATGGTATATCCCTCCTTCTTTTGAAAAGGTATTCCTTCACGCTGGCAAACCCTAGGCGTGAGCTGTCCGTCTCTAAAAAAGACGACTTTCCTTCTCTCTCCTCTTACAATACCGTCATGGTTATGGTCAGTTCATCGAAACGGTCATAAACCGTCAGCTCATGAAATATCTCGAAACAAGAAAACTTCTCAATGACTGGCATTATGGTTTTCGTAGCAACAGAACCACTGGTGATTTGATGACATGTCTCACCGAAAAGTGGACCAAAGCTTACAGTGTGGCAAGATACTTCAAAGGCATTTGACACAGTATGGAACCAGGCTCTTTTGTAGGAAATGCATGCTGTTAGAATCGGCGACTCTCTTCTTCAATTGTATAGAAATTACCTTTCGGAAAGTGAAAATTCAAGTTGTCTTGAATGGTTTTACGTCTGATATTCACAAAATAAATGCTTGTGTGCCCCAGGGCTCCGTTCTGTCTCCGATACTCTTTTTAATCTTTTTCAATAATCCCTTGTCTGCCACTTCTAATTCACTATATTAATATACTTTGCTGTCAGCAGAACTCTTTGTTTTTCGTATCGGTCCCTGGTCTCACGATCCTGTTCTTTCGCTGTAGAATGGGAATGGCAGCGTCTGTTAAACACATTAAATTCCGAAATTATCAGCATAACCAATTGGGGAACTATCAACAGAGTAGAATTTAATGCTTTCAAAACTCAATGCTGTTTGCTGTCGTTAAAGCGAAATCCAAAACGAATTCTAGGATAATGTCTAGGTTTCCTGAAGCGATGTAAGAAATACTTCACCCCCTCTGATCTGGTCTCAATGTAATTATAAGTCATTCATCTGCCCAAAATTGGGATACAATTTCCATGTTTGGCCAGGTGCTCCTAAAACCTCTTCGCACCTGCTAGATAGGATTCAAAACCGTACGATAAGGCTCACAGATGACGATAGTATCACCCAGTCAATTCACAACCTCGAACACCTACAAAATGTCTCCTGTCTCTCCTTGTTTTTTTTGTTATTTTCAACAGCATTGCTCCAATGAAAGCTTCAATTCTTCAACCGTAGCACCCGTCTCGCTATAAATGCTCATTTTCATTGAAATATTGTGATTCGTTCTTGCGCCGTACAATTCGCTCATGGAATTCCTTGCCGAGCTCTCTATTTTCTGGACAATATAACTTGCAAATATTTAAGACAAATGTACATCGTGCAAACATTATAAGGGTGCTTATAACTCCTTGAGAGCGCGCGAATTATGAAAAAGAAAAATCCTCAGCTATCAGATATGCGGATTAATTTTGGCATTACGAATACACTACATTGCTTTAGGTTTCATGTCACACAGGAATCTAAGACGATGAATAGCTACCTTACGACTATATTGAAATAAAAACCACAATTCGGGAACACTAGAGGCAAACTCTTAAAATGTTTGTCCACAGCTCTGGCGGTGACGGATGGACACTTGTGTCACTGCTACCGTAATATCTGGCTCTTTTGGTCCAAGAGGAACATTAAAGAGCGAGTATTATGCGTGGAGTTAACTTCATAACAACGTGAAATTAAATTTTTACGAAGCACCTAAAAGCGTATGATAAGGAGGGTCTACTGTTGGTGACACACGCAGGTAAAAAGAATAACGACTTTCGGCTCAGTACGTGGAACGTTTGATCAATTATAAGACCATGTACGGACGAATACTAAGTGTAGGTAACAGATTGCTACTATCCAAGAAGTGCAATGGGATGACCTTTCAAAACGTAAGTAAAAAACTAATAATTCCTCATCGTTGCGAATTTGTTATTCGATGAAAACTCAGGCAAGTAGTCTTCCACTTAAAGTAAAACGATGGCTTTGATGTCAGTTTTTATATGAAATGCCCTAGACATGACAGAAAGATCATCATATGCGATTTTAAAGGTTCAGGAGACATCTCTGGAAAACACTGATCCAATATGGATATAGTGTGGTGGTGTCAGATCGCATGAACGCTCATCATTCAAATTTTTCCTTCTCAACTTCGAGCGCTGTGTCGCTTGTATGGCATGTAGCGCCGTCTGCTCTCGAGCTCTGACCCCAGAAAGTCGGTTAACATCGCTCTTTACCTGACACCATTGACGGTAAAGTAGTTTCCTTCTTCAATTCGAAAGAAATAAGATCTGATGATGCCACCATGCCATAAACCGCGCCAACCAGTCAATCTTTGTGGATGAATTGATGCTTGGCCGAATATTTGTGGATTGCGTTTGCTCAAGTAACGACAATTTTGCTTGTTGACATAGCCGCTGAGTCAAAGATGGGTCTCTGAGAAAATATTGAGTCAGCACAATTTTATACGTATGTAGGCCGAAGTCGGCTTGACTCACGTTCAAAATTTTCCACGATGCGAAGAATTGCCTGAACACTGTAGCCATGACGACCGATCTCACGACGAAATACACGATGCGTATTTCGAAAATATTTTTTAATAATTTCTGCAGGTTTGGCAAACGTAAAACGATGCATAATGAAATGACAAACCTCACTAAATATTTTGACAGCTGGATATTATTGATAACTTTGACAGCTGCTGAAATATAACAATTGGAAAAACTTCATTGCTGTCTGGTCACGGATTGATGTACCTCAGGGTTCGATTTTAAGTCTTATCTTTTTCTTAGTCCTGTTTTTTTTTTTTAAAGGTTCTGGAGACGCAAAAAATCGTTTGTACTACAATAGCAGTACTAAGAACCCAAGAGAGGATTAATTATTTTCACGTAATTGAATATCTCTTCGGTGAAAATTTTGAGAATTTCCCCACTGGATAAAATTTCTCTAAGGAAGTATTGAATACTTAAGCCACTTAGAGCAATCTTTTGAACACTAAATTGTACTTGGATTACCAGTGGTAAGTGTATTATTTATTGAATATATTAATTAATTTCATGAAAGCCGCGACAAGAGAAAGAAGAAATTTTCGTTACATGCAATGAAAGGTAAACAGTATGAAAAGAAAAGCAAAAATTTGGGGGCAAAAAGATGAATACGTACGAATTGTAATGAAACACATATAAAGATTAAGAAATGACCTGCATTAGTTCTTCTACGCTTGACCTGGAAAGTAGCCAGTTTCTTAAGTTCTTAAGGAATCTAAAATTGCACATATCTAGGGGAAGTCTGTTGTATATAAAGGGTGCTATAATGGTTGCAAATCGTCTGTAGTTCTCTTTGTTCACTCTTGGTACCACCTCTTCTGCGGTTCACGTAACCGCCTCGCAAATAAAACATTCTCAGCACTTTATAAACAAATAGGTGTCTGAGTGGCAATATATTAAGAGATTGGAACAATAGAAAAGATGGTTCTCATTTGGATTTAAACATCATTACACGAACTACCTTCTTTTGGGCGGTGATAATAAGTTGTAGATTTTTAGCATAGGCGCTGCCCCAGCACGAAATACCATATTCTAAACGAGAGTTGACAAGCGCATAGTAAATAGTGGTCAGTAGATTTGATGGCACTAATTTACGTAGGTGAAAAATCTTGCTCATAGCTATATTTAAACATTTTTTAATATCAGCAATGTGGGCTTTCCAATTCAGTTTGCTGTCAATGGTCACACCGAGATACTTAAATTCTGAGACAGATTCTAGTTGTATGCAAGTATTTGTGCGGTTATCATTGTTACAGTTAGAATCGTGGAGACAAACTCCTTCGATGATCAACTGATTACAAAGGGAAAATGACATTACTTTGGATTTGCTGCTTAAAACCATTTGGTGATGCGTAAACCAGTTCTTTAGTATGGAGAGGTCAGTAATCATTTCTGTTTTTATGGTATCCGACGTAGGAGAGAACCAAATCATTAGCAACTGCTCTAATATTTCCCTTTAGTGTTAATTTAAAAATCGAGTTTATATAAATAATAAAGAGCAAGGGCCCAAGGACCGATCCTTGGGGAACGCCAAGCCCAGGGCTATCTAAAGACGCGCTTAGAGTAGCGTTTACACGCACAAGCTGTTTACGGTTTTCAAGGTACGAGACGTACCACTTCTGAATCCAATTCTATGAAGAATTTTTATTAAGGGCTGATGATTGACTAGATCAAATGCCTTTGTTAAATCAAGAAAAAGAGCAGCAGTTTTTTTACTCTTGTCGAGTCCATCGTGAATATCTTCTTTGAACGACATCTTCAGTAGACTTGCCTTTGACAAACCCAAATTGATTCTTGTTCAAGATTTTAAATTTATTGAGGAACTTAAGCATTCTATTTGTAATTATTTTCTTCAAGATTTTTAAAAAAACCGACAACAATTATATAGGTCTATAGTTATTTGGATCACATTTGTCTCCATTTTTGTGTATTGGAACTATTATAGAGGTCTTAAGACACTCCGGCAATATACTACTTTCAAAACTGAGATTAGTTAAATAAGTTAACGGCTTAATGATATGGTCACTCATTTTTTTTACGACTAAGCTACAAATACCATCAATCCCACATGAATTTTTCAACTTTAAGTTGGATACAACACAAGATACTTCATCTTCAGATACAGTACCGAAAAAGAATGTTGAAAGGACTTCATTGTCTACAAGATATTCCGAAGCGCTTATTGCATTAATATTGCAAGAATTCAGTCTGGAATTTTCGGCAATATTTCTGAAGAACGAGTTTAAATTGTCGGCCATTTCTGCATCATTTGTAGTGGTCGTACTATAAGAAAATTTTAGACATCTTATGGCCTTGTAAACATTATTTTTACCAAGCAGATCATTAACAATGTCCCATTGCTGTTTTGGATTACATCTGTATTCGTTGAACTTATGTATATAGTAGGATTCTTTTTGGATATTTATGTACTGAAGTATATCTTTCCGCTTTCTTTCATAAACTTTTTTTTTATTGAAGACATTTGCATTTTATTTTTATTTTTAATATAAAAGTTGTTTTTTTCTCTAATTTTTTCGCAAAGTTGGTCAGTCATCTACGGCTTAATTTTTTGTGGTCTACGTTTAGGATTTGAACACCGACTCAGAGCCATATAGTTAAAAAGAATCTTCACAAATACGCTAAAAGACTCAGAAGAACAACTATTGTTATAGACACTATGCCATGTTTCCTGTGACAAATATTCCTTCAACTTACTAAAATCAACACGTGAAAACTCACCCAATTTTTTCGATTTTGGTTCATCATCATTGTTTAATGATTTTCCCAAGAGATTGACGAGCGATACACCTGTAGCATAGTGATCGGTTATATCCCAAGTACAAACGGACGAACATTTAGAATATTGTTTTTCGTGCGGAGAAAAATATGGTCAATACATGTTTTTCAACTATCAGCTGCTCTTGTTGGCTCAATAAGGAGAGATTCAAAACCCAAGGAACACAAAAGGAGTATATAACTATCACAACTCGAAGGAAAATTCAATATGTCAATATTAATATCACCAACAAAGCAAATATTATGACTGTTCATCCCACTAAGAAGGTCTTCAATTTCTTTTGGAAAAATATCCCTGTGGACAAACTGCAGCCGATACATGCATATAATATCCAAAGAAATATCATTAAGTTAAAGTTTTATGATTAGAGAATCTGCACTAGTTAGATCAGGCATAGAGAATTTCGCGACCGTTAAATCGTCTTTGACAAAAGCTACTACACCACCGGCTGGATACTTTTCATTGCACTTTCCGTATGGAATATAGCCCTCAATCGAGAAATTGCTTAATTCATGCTTAAAAATCTAAATTTCACTTAACACTATTACATGTGGTAGAACTGGAAAACAATTGTACAAATATGAGCAAAATCTATCAAAATTAGTTCCCATACTTCTAATATTCATGTGGAAAATGGTTAAATCCTGAATAAGACCTATTTTGTGTAGGTGATATCGAAGGTGGCAGTGCCCGTTTCGAAAACCAACCCGTCTTCTGATCTCATCCCTTTTAATCTGTAGGGATCCGTTGCATTTTCTGTGAAAGGGTTTGATAGGGCTTTTAGCCTGGTGTCCATCTTTGATCCATCCGTATTCCATTAACTAGCTTTCAGGTTGGAGGCTGGGGTTTTGTAGTTCCATGCTTCTCGGCTTGGGGGCACTATATTAATCCATGTGATTTGGGTGATTAATCTCTTCTGTTTGTAGTAGACTAACCATGCTGCGAATTGCCAAATTTTTCGTAAAGAGATGGAGTGTCGTTAAACCAATTAAAGCTTCTATATCTGCTGTAATACGTGCAAGTCTTTGTAGCCGCTGCATCTTTTGTAAGGCATATTTCTCTTTTGTTTTGTTTCACCAAACTGCTGATGAGTAGGTAGGATGATGAGTCGTATCATGCAATGGGTGACCTTAGGGTTTATTTCCAGGTCTTGCCATACATACGATGTCAAGCCTACATGGCTTTAATTGCTTTGGTAATTTTATTATTTATGTGTGAATACGATGTTCAGTTTTGTTTTTATCGAGAACCATTCCAAGATATTTTATTTCGTTGAAGTAGACAGTTACTGTACCTTTAGTGAGATCTGGTCAAGACTCAGATTTCTTTTACGAATTTAGGGAACAAGAATAATTTTACTGGGGTTGGTTAGGAGATTTTCTTTAACCAATCAGTCATTTAGGATATTAACCATTCACAATTATGACTAAGTCATTGGCATAACCTATTGATAGCCTAGTTTACTAAGTTTTAGTAGTATGTCGTCAGCGTTGACGGTTAAGGCAAAGGTTCTAATCTCACCGGAAGATGTGGAGAGTTTCCCAACAGATAATGGGACGGTTTATACCCTTTTTAAAAATAGTACAATCTCCTTTTGCTTGTATATCTTTTTAACCTGTGTTACAAGATTCAGTAGAGCACGTTTTGGTGAAGGTGTAGAGGTAAATTTCTGTCAAGAGGGTCTCTGCTGTGTAATTTGATAAGTCCTTCAATAGCGGTCATGTAAGAATAATGGGTACATAAGATTCAGTTAGTGCACTAAGTGCAATACCTAAACGGAGGTATAGCAATTTTCAATCAACTCCTCCATAAGAAGGGGCGGAATCGCATCTATATCTCCGAGGAAATAGGCGGAGGTGCACACAAACTCTTGCAACCCATTCCCCTGAGATAATTCGATTATCCCTGTCACTAGATCTGTGATGTTAAATCCGAGAAAGAGTAGATATTCAGTTTCAGAATTGTTGTTTAATGGTGAATCAGAAACTCTAAGCGCGGTCCAGGTTGCTCTGCAATATCTTAAGTTTAGGCATCATCAAACGGGGATGGGTATGCGATTAGGTTAATTGTTGCCTCTCCGCTGTATATTAACGTCGCCAAGAGAGTGGTTCTTTGGTCTCATTCTCGTAGTACGATCTGCGTTGTCTCTTGCTTGATTCCTCGGTACAGGTACAAGACGTCTACTTTTGGGGCTATCTGGAGCAGTTGCTTTTTGTGTTAATCAGTGAGTTGTCTGTTTGCTAGTTGAGTGGTGCTCACGTGCTCTATTACCCTCAGCTGCACCCGTATTAATGGTGTTGGCTTGTAGTCTCTTTGACAGCTACTGCTAGTGTTTGTGATGTAGGTAGCTGAAGATTTGTCAGAGCTCTTAAGTCGTTTCATCGCACTGTCATTTATAGCAAAAATCATGAGAATGAGATCTGTCCCTTATACTCTTTGCAGAACTCTTCAGGTTCTTGTGCTTAGATCTAAGTTCTGTGCATTAATAGACGCGAGAACTTTTTTGTTAGCTAGGCCAATACTTTGGGGAACGATCCCCTTTATGATATATGGTTTCTGAAAGAATCCTCCTCCATTAATATCACGTTCAGATCGCATTTAACTTGACCAAGCCAGCCCTGATTATAGAGCAGTCAAAAGATGGCTTTACTTCTTCGTCCCGAAGCTCAGTCGCGACATCGTTAGCTACCTCCTGTATTTGGACCGTTTACTCAACACTAGGGGGTTGGTACGGACTTATACCCAACTTTACACTGTCGTCTGTGGCATTTCCTGTTCGAACTTTTGCTTCCGATATCGGGGGAAGAAAATCTTCGGATCGGGTTCGTTGGCAATCTCTAGAGCACTTTCCGCAGAGTTACCTTGTTACAAGACTTATTTGAACCCTCACCTCTCCGAAAGTCACAGTCTAATGTAGCCGGTAGATTTTTGTGAGATGGCAAAACGGACGGTTCACGTTACTTATCCGATAGCATTCTAATTGTGTTTTTACATAAAGTCTCTGAGTCTGAGTCGCTCAGAAGGGACATATACCCTTCCTCGCTTCTCATCATAGCGCCAGAGCTGGTAGCAGACGTCTGATCGACAGTTTCTGCTGCAGAGAGTACAGGTGCGTCTCTAGGTGTTGATGATTTTAAAAAGCGATCAGTCTCTAATGTTAAAATTTTTATTGAATAAATTATGACTCCCACGAGAAATCGGGATATGAAAGTCACCTAACACCAGAGCCCGTTTTGCTGAAAGGAACCCTTAGGATTTCAATCGGAGGTCGCCCGATATTCAAAGTTCACAAACTAGAGACTTAGGACCCTCTTAGCCATGCAATTTCAGGTGCTTGCCTGCTCGCTTGGAATTAGAGTTTTTTTTAGAAGTGGTTATCTCCTTTTCGTTGCTCATTTTCGCCGGACCGAGAATACCATTAAATATTACAGGCTTGCAAATGCATAGAACATATGTAAGTAGTCTGCAATATTAAAGGGAATTCCTTAGATGTGAAATAACAACAGTTGCCCGGCTGAGTTTCCTTATGTCGATTTCTCTTAGGGATCGTTCCACGCCTTTATCCGCTTCTTAAAGTATGAGTAGCATAAAAGGAGTACAATGTTAATGCTATTCGACGTATCATGTTAATGTCAAAACCATTTTGGAAAACACTAATCGGCAATTGTCAAAATGAATTCTGCACTAGCAATCCAAAACTTTAGATTATGATGTGTGAGATCTCTTCTAATGTAATAGCCTAAGTAAGTGAGGGCTTCACCCTAACATGACTGACAGACTAGCTCCCGTATTCGTGGTAAATTCAAATCTTTGATCAGAAGTTCTGTCAAATCTTATCATTAAAATTCTCTAAGTGTCAAGAGTGAATTTTAACTATTTGTAGACGTAGACCTTCGCAAAAGCAAAATATCCTTCAGGAAATCCACTTCACCTACGACGAAAGTCGAGTGCGTAGTCATTTTCATATACAAATACGAATATCCCCTCAAACGCAAGAGATATTTTCCCACTATCTTCTTATGAATGCCTATCGAGTGGGCCATTTGCCATTTATAGTAACGAAAAACTAGGGAAAAATAAATGAACTCTCAGCGGTCGTTCCACGCTCCACTCACATCCCCATTGCCCTAAACTGTCCGTACATGCTTATGCTGTAGCCGTAACTGTATTTGTTGTCTCTGGTACATCACATCTCGTTAATAATTGAATCTATGTGCACGAGTCAGGATTTTTCGGGGAACAGAAGTATCGACCTTTGCCAAGCTCCCTCTATGAGGGTGGTCGTCATCATCGGCTCCACTACTATATCACGACCATCCAACACCATCCACCAGCAACAGCAGCAACAAGAATTCCCAAATTTGCCAAGTAAATGGGTAGAAGATGGAATTTGTAAACAAGCGTAGATTTGATGTTCCGCTAAATCTATGCGATATCCTTAAATATTTGAAAGAAGACATCACGAGCCATTTTGAGGCAACGGCAAAAGTGAAAGGATGTACTTTTCGCCATTGCACGGTATGCCATAACCATAAATGGGCTTAGCGAACGAACCCTCCAGCATGAAACTACCCTCACACATTGGCATCGACATTGACTTTGACTTC
Source organism: Volucella inanis (assembly GCA_907269105.1). NCBI lineage: Eukaryota > Metazoa > Arthropoda > Insecta > Diptera > Syrphidae > Volucella > Volucella inanis. The sequence goes on along the minus strand of OU026156.1, from coordinate 13,358,958 downwards.
GACATACTGACAAAGGCTTGTTGTACGAATACGAATCCGAATCCGAATAGGGCATCCGTATAACCAGACGAAATGCCATTTCTTCGTTGGCGGTTTTTTCTGCGTGCTAGCTTTTCTTTTTGACTTCATTTGAGACTATGTTATGGAATTGTAGTTGTAGCTGTATTATTTGGGGCTGTTGGCTTCTAAGGATATTATACAAATGACACGGAATCAGATAAGGATAAGTGCAAATTGGCTTACAAGCTGGGATTTCTTTGTACTCTATCCAGGATGATTCGTAGGGCTGTATGGTAGATTGGTGGATTCGTGTTCGTGCTGTGCTCAACTGCGTGCGTATGTGGTGCGAACGTATGTGCCAGGATATTATAGATCGAGTGAGTCCATTACATAGCACATAACGCACATGGTTTTTGGTGTTCCAGATCCAACACCACTACGATGAGAACCACCACTGCTGGCAGCACAACACCAATGTTCTACGGGATGGAGGCAGTATTTGGGAATTTGGCAAACAGAAGGATATGCCTGTTGAATATTGTATAGAACGAAAGTGGGTATTACTCCTCAGAATGAGTGGTGCAGCTCATTCTTCGGCCTGACTAAGAAGTCAGTAGAAACTGGTGGGAGTTAGCGTGTCGCAGAGGAGGTGGAAGGTTATCCTTTATTTTTTTGATTTTTATTGCTATACATGGCGATGGAATGGAATGTTGTGTACTGTATAACGTTAACCCTATATCCTGTACCGCAGAGCAAAGCAAAGGCACGGTATCGTTCATACGTATGAACGATACGTACAAGCGCTTAAAGGATTCTCACGGATGGAAGTAAGTACATTCATTCTCGTTTGCTCTCGTTTGGTGAATGGTTGTTTTATGGTCTCGCAAAATGGTGTCAAGGATTTGTTCGGAATATCCTTCTAATGAATTTATACCATTTTTTCAACGTCAGCGTGTTGAAGTATTTGCATTTTTTTTTTCTCAAACAGGGGTTATTCTATAGACATATGCCTACATATATGGTAAGCGAATTGAAGCGATTTGAAGTGGAAATGAGGACTAAGCTGACGAGGTGGGTTTTCGGGGGATAATAATAAGGTGTGAAGGTGTTTCAAGATGACAAGAAATAAATTGAAATTCATGAGTATCATGCGGGCATAACCAATCGAATGTTAACATTGCCGTGAAAAGGTCGAGTTTGTGGTATCCTATGTACATTCTGCACTGTCTTTCACTGGGGAGGTACAAACATACCGTGGTTTTATCCAGAAAGGCAACGAACTTGATAAGACTGACTTGATGATTGCATTGGTAAATCTCAATAGTTTGTAAGAGGATCAGTTTGTTCGATAAGAAGACGAGCAAAGTTGTTAATGGGAATGAAATGCAGCTCCTACAATTTACCTGACTCAAGTTTTATCAGAGCGTCTAAAGTACAAACTTATGCTAGATGTCTCTAGATAGAATACCACGCAGAACATAAGGTTAGATTGGAATGATCAAGGTTTTATACATACAGAAGCTTATGCGTTGTTCGGAATAGGGCTTTAGTTAAAAAAAAACAGCTTACTTAGCGGTGCAGAGAGCGTTCTCTTTTGTCATTCTGCACAGTCGGACGAGTTTGGCAGGGATGCTAAAACTAAACATGGCTCTGTATAGCTCGTTGTTGTTGGTAAATCTGTTGTTGATGTTCCCTCTAATCTTAACGTCATAGCTTGACATTTGCAAAAGTTACGTAGCCAAGAGTACATCTATCTCTGTGTGTTTTGGCGATTTTTTACAAATTTGGAAATGGATTTAAATTTGCAACAACGAACTTGTTTCCGTCGTGTAGCAGCAAAGTTGGTGCCAAAAGACCTCAATTTTATGCAAAAAAGAGACCGTGTTGACGACGCAAAAGAGATGATTTGTGAGGCTGAATCCGATCCCACATTCATCAAAAAGATCATTACTGGAGACGAGACGTGGGTTTATGAGTACGATACGCAATCCAGACATCAGGCAAGTGAACGGCGTTCACCAAATGAGCCGAGACAAAAAAAAAACACGTCATTTTCAGTCAAAATATAAGGATTACAACGGTGTAGTGTATCATGAATTTTTGCCAGAAGGCCAGACAGTAAACGAAGAGTATTATTTGGGCGTTATGAGACGTTTGCGTGAAGCGATCCGCCGAAAGAGACCAGAATTGTGGGCAGAAAACTCATGCATTTTGCACCATAATAACGCATCGTTGCACAGTGCCATCATTATTCGTAATTTTTTGACGAAAAGTGCAACAAATACCATCCAACAGCCACCGAATTCACCTGATTTGGCTCCCTGTAACTTCTTTCTGTTTAATCGAGTTAAAAAACCACTATGGGGAACGCGTTTCAGCAGCCGAGAGGAAGTAATGGAAAAATCACGGGAAGCACTGTTGGACATACCGAAAACCGAATATAAAAAATGTTTCGAGGATTGGATCAAGCGCTGGCATAAGTGTGTTGCAGTCGATAGGGATTATTTTGAAGGGTACAATATAGACTTCGATGAATAAACTTGTATTTTTAATTTTTTGATGCTTGTAGTTGATGCAGTTGGAGAGGATTCCCATTTTTTGTGGAGCGGCAATTGATACTGAGACTGAAAACATCAGGTATTCACTCTTCTGACTAGATCTAAGAAAGGAGTATGAGTGTGTTCTTCACAAAGTAATTTTCAGCAGCTTTGAGCTTAAATATTGATATCCTTACTTCATGTAAGGTTTTGGATATCTTGCTAAAAGTTTAATGGCCTACTGTGGATGACCGTGGGATGTTGGGTTTCTTCATCGGTATACAGTCTGCAGAAAAAGTTTTTCCATAATCTTTGGACTGACTGTGATTCTATTACAAAGTTTCGTTCTTCTTCTATACGGGTCTTCTGGCCTTGACACGTTCTTTTTACTTGTTGATAAAACTATCGTACGTTTTTCATGGAGTGCAAAAATATTTCTCAAAATTTTCGATTGCGCGCTTCTTGTGCTCTTTTTTCTTCTTCTGGAGAAGCCGATGTTCCTCTTTTTCTTATTTATCTGCATGTGTTTGCAGATTTGTTTGCATGTCAGTGGTTATCGACTGAAAACTAGCACATCACTTACGGTGTCTCTTATGGCACGTTAATAGCGTTGCTACTGGTTTTCGGTACTCGACGCTATTAGCATAGGAATGTTTGTTACGCATTCGACGGAGGTTTTGATGGTCTCTTGCTATTGTAGCTTTTCGACGTTATATTTTCTCCCAGTAGTTGTTCTTTGTTGTGGCGCTTGATCGCAATGTGATCAATTGGATATTGAAATGAGGAAACCATGTGTTTGCTATAAGGATACCTCGTTCTCCCCCTGTCATGTAGGTTATACTTACCAATTGTCCTGCAAAAGATGTTTTCCTCTCCTATCCGTTATGCTTCGGACACTGCTCGTTTGTCTTGTCGAGGGGCTCGTAGAAACATTCTTCGTTAGCGTCGTCCTTGTCGGTGGGGGAATGGGCGCATATTAGGCTTGAGTTAGTGAATTTGCTTAAAACATCTTGCCAAAGACAAATCCGCATCATTATCCACAACCGTATAAAATCCCTATGTTTGGTACATCCCATGGCACTTCCTGGATGACAGTGATATCTGAGTGATAGCAGTCAAGGGTCTCTTCCAACTGCTCGGTTTTACGTGGTCTGTTAAGTGTCCGAATATTCCACCTGCCGATACGAAGCTCAATGTCTTTTAAAGGCTATTAGTTAGGTCATCATATAATTTTAGTCTCTTCTGCATAGTGTTGTGATCCATATGAATCGTATGTCAGTATTATTTTTGCCATATTAGCTTAGGGCGTACTCAAGCCGCGTTTGTACATTTTTATAATTTATAATTTGCGTATCTTTAAAATATTTGCACAAAGCGTGGACGAAGGAAAGTGAGAAAGGAAAGAAAGAGAAATACCGATGTACGTTGGTTTTGAATGTTTGCTGGTTATAATGACTAGGAAATAAGGAGCTCGGAAACTTATTCTATAAACCGGTTGAACGGCTTAGGAAAGAATCACGGTATTTCAGATTACGTCCGAATGTGCGCTTGAGGGTAAACTGAACTGAGGGCTGAAGGTTTGAACGGGCGGAATGCTAACTTGTAGAAGTGAGTGATATATAGTAGTTCCATTCAATAAAATTCGCTCTCTATGAAGTACAACTTTAGAAAGCCTTTTGAAAGCAACCATTAATACGAAGTTACCTTAAGGCTTTGAAAAAAAGGTCTTTAGACCGAAAGTATATATGCATTTTTGTTGACGGACTTTTTGTCCAGGCCATTGTTGAGACTGAAAGTTAGTTATCTTTCGTAGATAGGCTCTGCATCCACTATCTATCTGAAAGACTTCTAGACAAGTGGCCTTAAAAGAAACTAGGTGAAGATACATAATGCATTTCCTGATATAAATCTCGATGTAGTATTAGTATATATTATAGTTGCATGGCTATTTGTTGCTTAATAAGGATCAGAATGGTAATATGCCTAACATCAGAGGATGCTTCTCCTGATAGAGCTGTTTAAACTTAGCTCCTATGAGGTCGAGCTTTATTTTGAAGACCAAAAAATCGAAAATATCAGCTTGATCTAAGGACCAAAAAGGCAGAACATGGAGTTCTATTGTACTACTATATCACAAGTCGTTAAGTTGAGTAAGAAACGGTTTAAGGAGAGCATCCTTAGCTGCAATGGCTTCAGAAATGGACTTAGGCTAATCGAAGATTATTAGCATACGTTTGCAATTTAACTTCTACAAAGGGATCTTTCAACCTAATTGATAACATTGCAATCGAAGAAATGAGGAGCGAATATCGAATCAAACCACTACGTTGTAGCCGGACGATAGTACACCATGGAAGAATAATGAATAAATTTGAAGTTGAACGGTTATAATCACAGGAGACTGTCGGAATGTCTTTTGATTAAGTCATCCAAAACCAGAGGCATCATTATGAGCAATCCGCCCCTGATCTGCTAGGTTTTTACCTTCGCATGCAGTGAAACAAGAGGCATATAACGCGGTGCTGCAGAAGGAGAAAAAAAGCTCTTAATCGAGGCCATGGGGAAATGTTTCAACAAAAATTATGTTTGACGATCAGGTGACGAGGAGGTGAGTGAATGTGAAAAGAAATTGCAAATGAAACAATTATCGATATTGTTTAATGGCTAATGGAACCAACATTTTGGTGCCAAGTAAAATGAAACATTCAACTTGGTTGATCGTCGACAAAAAATTGGTCCACCCGCCCAAGAAGCGATCTGGGTACCTAAGCTAACTAAGCTACTAAGCTGCAGGAGGATCTGTATGTGTAGTAATATGTGTAGTTTAGGTACCAAATGCGTCTGCGCATTAGGGCACACTACATTCTATTTTCAATTTTGAAGCACGCTACGAAGTGAAGTTGGGTTCAGGTAAGAAAAAAAAAATTTTTGAATGACATTTTACTGTTTTAATTTTTTGGGTCATAAAAGCTTAAATTTGTATAAGTTATTGGGTATGTATTTTAATTCGTGCGGTTTTTTTTTCCAAAATTTGAGCGTTTATTTAAGAAAAACATGTACAATAGTATTATTCAAAGTATTGCCCATCTGAAGCTATGACTTTTTCCCATCTTTCTGGCAATTTGTGGATCCCATCCCAAAAGAACTGCGCCGGCTTGGCAGCCGCAAAGAACGAATCAAGCCAATTTTTGATATTCTGCTCTGATGTGAACCGTATTTCAGTGAGGGCGTTCTGCATCGACCGGAAAAAATGGTAGTCAGAAGGGTCAAGGTCTGGGCTATAAGGCGGGTGGGGTAAGACTTCCCATCCACAGTTTTCCAAATAGTTCTTAAATATAACAACCGAGCGTTGTCATGATGGAAAATTATTGCCTCGTGTCTGGTCGCATATTCCGGGAGTTTTTCGACTACTGCTCTCTTCAAACGGATTAATTGTGTTCGGTAGCGTTGTTCATTGATGGTTTCACCCGGTTTTAGCAGCTCATAATACAGCACACCCATCTGATCCCACCAAATACAGAGCATTATCTTCGCGCCATGGATATTCGACTTTGCCGTTGATTTGGCTGGTTGGCCGGGTTTCACATATGATTGTCGTAATGGATCCATTTTTCATCAGCAGTAACAAAACCGATGCAAAAATGACTTCCTTTTGTGGCGTTCCAGCAGCATTTCGGACATGCAAAACCGCCTTTCGACGTCTCTCGGCTTGAGCTCATGTGGAACCCAATCTCCTTGCTTTTGAATATATCCAGCTGCTTTCAAACGTTTTGAAATAGCTGCTTGAGTGACACCCAAAGATTCTGCGAGCTCTTCTTGTGTTTGGCAACAATCTTCATAGAATAATGCTTCCAGCTCTTCATCTTCAAACTTTTTTGGCTGCCCAGGACGTTCATCGTCTTCCAAGCCAAAATCACCACTTTTAAATCGTGCAAACTACTTTTGGCACGTTCGCTCAGCTAGCGCATATTCACCATAAACTTCCACCAAAATACGATGACTTTCGGCAGCAGTTTTCTTCATGAAGAAGAACTCCCCGCAAAAACACTTTTTCAGGCACAAATTTCGACATATTTGAGTGAAAAAAAAAATTATTGTTGTTTACGCTTCAAATGAATGACATATACTGAAATGACGTACAATGACAGTAGCTTTCCAACGCATGTTCCAATGGAATAATAACAATGGAATAATACAAGTTACGCCATCTCTTAGCAATGTAGAATTAAGTTATAGACCCAATACTTACCGATTCAACAGAATTATTTGCACCTAAAATCAAACTTTTTCCCCACTTTTTTTTTTCAATGCGCACGCGCGAGGAACTGAAGTTGAAATGAGAAAATCGCAGACACCCGTTGTCTGGCAAATGCGAAAAGTACCTTTTTATATTGTAAAGGATGCAAACAAAATGATCATGTTGTGTTTTCGTAAAGAAAATGCGTCATAATTGTGGAAAGCCATATATGGCTTCGTATGCAGTAAAGGGTTACGAAATATATCCATTTTTCTAAAAAATGTGAAACATTGGCTTTTACAACTTAACTATAATGATATTTATGATTTACTTTGCATAACTACATAATTATTTATATACCACATTCATTTTAATATATTTTGGCTCTTTAATTGGATTCTGGTTTTTTAATAACGACTTGACAACTTTCTTTTAAATAGAAGGCAAACCATTTGAGATATTTCAAAAACTTTATTATTGGATTGAAGTACAATCAAAACATTTATGAATGGAACTCGACTTCGTTGGACGTTGGACGTCTGCAGCGGTCGATTCGTTGGACCCAATTTTCAATGACTCGGCCACACATTTCGAGCGAAACGGCCGCTATTTCGCGTTCAATGTTGGCTCTGAGCTCATCCAACGTCTTGAGATAACACGCTCACCATTCTTACTCTTCAATAAATCGATTGTAGCGTGTGCTGTGTGGCTTGTGACACCATCCTGTTGAAACCACATGTCGTCCAAGTCCATATCTTCCAATTCGGGCCAAAATTAATTGGTGATCATGGCGCGATAACGCTGACCATTCACAGTAATGTGACGATCGTTATCGTCGACGAAAAAAATATGGCTCAATAACGCCGCCGGCATGCAAACCGCACCAAACAGTTATTTTTTGTGGATGAAGTGGTGATTCATGAAGCACATGTGGGTTTTCACCCGACCAATAACACATATTTTGCTTATTGACGAACCCATTGAGCCAAAAATGAGCTTCGTCACTGAAGATGATTTTGCGATGAAATTCATCATCTTGGCGCATCTTCTCCAGAACCCAATCGAAGAACGTACGTCGCTTCACATGGACCATCAGCTTCGATTCTTGAGTCAGCTTGATCTTGTATGAGTGTAAACCAAGATTCTTACGCAAAATACGCCATAATTTGGTCTGAGCTATGCCCAATTCTTGAGAACGCCGTGGAATTGACTGATTTGGATCGTTTGCTACGTACGTCTGAACGGCAGCGATATTTTCCAGACTTCGACTAACTCGTTGCTTCACTGACACGGCAACATCACACAACGAATATGTACACTCAAATTATTGCACTAAACTTGTTATTGCCTATCTACTAGGGTGAGAATTACGACCGAAAATTGGAGTTAACGCTCTTAAAGTCGCAGTTACCGACTCCGAATATCTGTAGAAAATTTTTATAATTTGCAGACGTTGCTCGTTAGTGTACTTTACCATGGTGAAAATGTTGAGCTTATTGAATAAATTGACAGTGACAGTTTGAGGATTAGGGAAAGAGTGCGTTCACAAATTCAATTCAAAGTTGTCAAGTCCCTGTTGGAAAACCCTAAATAACAGATAAAGAGTAATAAACATATTATGGCCCCATTATATTTAAAAATTGATAAGTTTATGATGTTTATGTTTAATTCCCAATGAACTATAAATAAGCAGATACCTTATAAAATTCTTAAGTTATTAAATTGTAAAGAATTTATAAAGAATTAAATGAAATTGAAATTGAAATTGAAGTTATTTGATTAAAAACAAAAAGAAAATAAATTGTTAACTCGGTAAAATTTTAGGAGTTCAGTCGGAAAATTGATCGGTGCCGACCTATAAAGATAAACAAATATAAATTGGCTGCTTTATGTAGTTATTCATGTCTTGCTAAATAAAAAAAACGTGTTAACAATTTGAAATATGAAATTTAATTAATATACCTACATGTTACAATTGATATTTGATATATAACAATTAGTATGGGCATGGACACTCTTCACCTATGTTTTTTATCAGTTTTTATCATAAAACAGATACTGCTTTTGTGATACCTAACAGAGATAGTGGTACCAAGGTCCAGCTACCCAAAATGAATTCATTGATCTATTGGGAACTATTGTAGAACTCAAAAAGCCATTGTAAATAAAATCAATAGAGCGGGTATTTTTCCATTCATGGTTGACACAAGAAAGACATCCAATCAATATTTGATACTTAGGTTAAATAAACGAGAGATCTGTCCCTATTGAAGGTTTTCTGAAAATGAATGTCATCACAACGAAAAAGAACGGGTGTAGAGTTGGCTCAAAAAAAGGTTGTTACCCTTCAGTCAATAGGAATTTCTGCGAAAAACATTGTGTTTTAAACTTATGATTTTATCAAAAATATGTCCAAGAACTATAACTTTCAGAAATATGCGATAAGAAAATCCCTTACACTCCATGCCAAGTGCAATGGATTAGCATATTCGTTGAAACGGTAGACAATGCGAGTGTGTTGATTAAAGAGTTTTCCAATGTTTCGGAGGCATTGTATGTTTTTTTCTATGGCAGCACAAAACGTTTTCAACTTAGATATGTGTGAGGAATTAGATTTTCTTGATACTTGGAGGCACGCAAGAGCTTTTTCAATTGCAAAGGAAGCCAATGGTTCTACTTCTTCCGATTTTAGACCTTGTCGTGCTTGTCAAAAGCCTTTGAGAAGGTGCTTGCTCGACAGATTAAAGATCACATATGCTAGCTGTTGGAAATTTGTTTTACCCTCTTTAATCCGGGCTTCGGACAGGTAATAGCTGTTCTTCTGTAGTGGTTTACATACTGGAATACGTTCGGAGATATCTCGATAAGGGTTTTGTAACTTTGCACTTTTTTTCTTGATTTATCAAAAGCATTCGAAACAGTAAATCATAACATTCTTTGCTGGAAGCTAAAGGATCAATGTAAGGAGTTGGCGAGACACTCTCCGCATCTCAGCCGCTCGTACGTACGTACGTACTACGTGGTTCTATTTTGGGCCCAATTTTATTTTGCATGTTTGTGAACGACCTACTTTTGGTGTGCAAACATTGTTTCATCTGTTTTTATGCTGACGATGCTCAAATCCGACGTTCCCTTTCTCTAAATAGGATTGGTCAACTCGTTTCACTCTTATAAAGTGACTATCTACAATCAATGATTGGTCCATAAGTAATGCCCTACTTTTTAATCCAAACAAATGCTTGGTATTGCCTTTATTAAACATGTTTTTCGAATTCGATTGTGTCCCTGATATATTGCTTGCGAACTGCAAACTAAGAGTAGTGGAATCGGTGACATGCCTTGGTTTATTTATAAACCGCCAGCTATCTTGTTACAGCCATATCAACCTCATGGTTGGGCGTATTTACGGGTGCTTAAGAAAGCTTTGGCAAACCGCCACTTTTATTCCCCTTGAAACTCGGCAAAAGCTTGCTCGCACTCTTATTATGCCTTTGGTCATATATTCCGAAACTGTCTATCCTAACCCTGATTCACTTTCCATGCACAAGCTACAAGTAGCTTTTAATGATATGGTCCGGTATGTGTACAATTTCCGCAGGTATGACAGAATATCCGCCCATGCCAATTAGTTCTTAAGACGAACTTTAACTCAGCTACAAACTGTATTTTTCCTAATAAAATCATTTTAACTAAATCTCCGTCGTACTTGTATGAAAAACCAGATTTTTCTCGTTCCCGCATAACGATGAACATAAATGTATCTTCCTTCGAATATCTTGACAGCTCCCGGTTGTTCATCATTCACACGGTCAGACTACGAAACTCGTTACCTTCAAACGTTAAATATATGAACAGAGTCACTACTCTTAGGTCGACAATCTTAAAATATATACTTTGCTTCACATTAATAGTATCCTCTTTTAAACTTCAATCTCCTCAACTCTAGTCTTCGTTTCTAACTTCTACCTATTCTATCGCAATTTTCTCTAATATCTTTCTATTTTTTTTTTCTTAGATATAGTGTTAAGTATAAATAACAACAAATGTAAGTTTTAGTACGAATTTTAATTATATAAAATGAAATTAAATTAAAAAAAAATTGAATTGAAAATTCAAAAGTGTTAAAAATTAATTGCAACTGAAATATTTGTCGAAAACACAGTCAAGGCTGTGTAGATTTCTTTCAAAAAAATGCTGGAAAAAATTTGATTTTATCAATTATTTATACTTTTGTAAAAATGTCGTATTTAAAGTAAAAAAATTAGACAAAAAATTATGAAGCGGATGAGTTGAACCTCATTGATGCTTTATTGTTGATTTTAAAAATTAGTCCACAGAATAATTTTCTGAAACAAAAATCGATGAAAATCCATTTTTGAAAAAAAAGAATTTAATTTGGTTTTGGAAGAAAAGATACTTTTTCGACTTTCAAACCTTTTCAAAAGATTTTTGACATTCCAGTTGATAGGGGCTTTGCCACGATGGAATCAGTGGAATCCATTGTAAAATTGGAGCCAATAATTTTTAAAGAAGATCCAGAATGTTTGCTTTCTGAGTTGCAAATTCCTCTTGACTCATGTACAAAGTGTACAAATTTAGTTCACTTAGTAAATTAAAACTAGTTTTAACCATTATGGTGCCACACAGATTACCCGGGTACTTTTTTGATTTTGAAGCGTCATAACTTTTTTACTTTTCTATATATTTTTCTGAAATTTTGGGATAATTTTAAAAAAAACTGTTTTAAGAAAGAAAAATATCAATTGATCAACAAATTTAATATTGTACTACCTGTTTTGTTTTCATTTCTAAATCACACCATCTGTCACCCTTATGGAGTACTCGGGTACTCACCTATGTAATTTTCAAAAACTATTTTTCGGTACGTGTTCACTATTTAATTCATTTATAAAAAAGAGTATACGAACATACAAAAAAAATGGAATACCCGTGTAGATATATAACATTTCTTACACGAAAGATCACTCAGAGCCATCCTTGCAAACAACAGGTGCTGGGTTGGTATACTCATCGTATGTTGGGAAATGGCATTTTGTGCGTTTCTTGTCTGAACATTTGCACATTTGACAGTATTTTTTACACTTCCTTCGTCCAGTGCTATCACGGTACTGAGTGGTTTTATAGTTTATTACCCAATACGACCTCCATAGTAGTCTTACTAAAGTAGAACCGCATGGTTCTTGGCATTTTTGGTGAATTAAGGGGATGCATAACTCCCTTTCCAGTTTTTTTCAAAAAAATCTTTTTTTTGAGCAACTTGCGGATTATTCTCAAAATGAATAACGTATGTTATCAAGCATGCTACATCCAAAATATAATAAAAAAAAAAAAATGCTAGCGAACAACTATTTGTTCTTCTCTTAGTTGAGTATTGTGAAAGCATTTGATCCATTTGGTTGACCCCCGACTTTGTGGAGTTATATTGTAATAGCGAATTATTTCCGGTTTTTTGATTCAAGTGTTGTCAATTTGTTGAGAGGCATCCAAACTTGACAACAGCCTTTTATTTTTCTTTGGAATACAAGGGCATAACGTTGCTTAATCATGGAAGGCAAAAATTGTGCTGAATATTCTTCTATCCTTAGAAGGAAGCAATTCTTTGAGAATACAAGACAAAACTCAATTTCATCACTACTTTTTCGCCGATATTTGCTTGCTGTTCCTCGCTTGCTTCTTTGCTTGTGATAAAAATACACATCGATATAGTATTTCAGTAAACAGACTTCCAGTATCTGTGTGTAAAAATTACCTGTATATAAGGGGTGTTTCATTATGAGGTTTGACAGGCTTTTTTTGACAGATCGCTCGTTATTCCTATAAAACTGCCTTGTCATTTTTGTTCACTATCGTTTGGCAAGTCATCATGGAAAGACTCACACCACAACAGTGTCTCCAATTTGTTCAGCTGTATTACGAAAATCTGCGTTCTGTGAGAAATGTTTTCCGTACGAATCGAGGAACTTACGTTGCGCATAATCGACCTACTGAAACCACTATTGCCAATACCATTCGCAAATTTGAGTCCCAGCACGTAGTGGAGAAACTATAGCAGCTGTAGCTGAGAGTGTACGCGAAGACCGTGACGAATCGATTCGTCGTCGTTCTCAGCAACTTGGCGTATTTTACGTGAGGATCTTGGCTTAGAAGCGTACACAATTCAATTTATGTAAAAATTAAAGCCAGGCGACTTTAATTTGCTTTATATTTTCAGTGAATGGGCTCTGGGAAAACTCAATGAAAATCCGGTATTTTATCGTGAAATTTCGTTCAGTGATAAAGCCCATTTACGTTAGTAAACAAAATTGCCATATTTGGGATGATGAGCAACCCAGATAGCTGCCAAGAGCTACCATTACATCCATTAAAAACAACGGTATGGTGTGGTTTATGGGCTGGTGGGATCATTGGTTCATATTTCTTCAAAAATGAGGCAAATCAGAATGTTACCGCCAAGGGTAACCGTTATCGCGCCATGTTAACAGACTACGTTCTTCCTGAAATTCAAGCATATGGTCTTATTGAGCTCTTGTTTCAACAAGACGGTGCTACGAGCCATACACCGCGTGAAACAATGGACTTGTTGAGAAATCATTTTGGTGAGCACAAAATTTCACGTTTTACTACGGTAAATTGGCCGCCTAGATCGTGCGATATCACACCTTTGGGCTATTTTCTCTGGGGAAATGTAAAGCGTCAAGTCTTCAGGAATAAGCCAGCTACGATTGACGCTTTGGAAGCCAACATTACTCGTGTTATCCGCGAGATACCATTCGCTATGCTCGAACGAGTTGCCTAAAATAAGACCTTCCGAATGGACCACCTCAGACGTAATCATGGCCAATATTTACATGATCTCGGGCTTAAAAAATAAATGCCATAAATTATTCTTTTAACTGATAATAAAAATTTTAAGTTTGCTTTCAAATTTATGTGTTTTAGTTTACTTTATAAATTAATCCTTACGATGAATCACCCTTTATAATATCTTGCAATAGGTAAGCTTTTTTGGAGTCTGCTATCCAAAATACGTTTATCCCGTATTTGGCGGGTTTGAACGGTATGTACTCTGTAAATTTCGTCCGACCTCGGTACGGAAAAATCTGTTAGTCTACGGTCAGATTTTTATGTGGTTTGTAGTGGGCACGGAGGTTATAGTTTAGAATAGTCCATAAGTCGCGTATTGGAGCTGCTTTGTCACTTGTTTGCCGATCCGCACGTGTGTTTGCATTGTTAAAGCGAATATATAGCTGAATGCTTTGAAATCTGCCTCTGATTAGACTAGCTCTATAGAGTGGTTTCACAATTCATTGATATGCTCCATATTTGAATGATGAACACCCGCGACGACAAAAACTCGCAAAAAAGCATTATGCTCATCTAATGACAAAGGTTTCCACGTTAATTTTTTTTTTTTTTGTTTTTGGAAATTAACTTCATTGAATTCTCTGATGCACTGGTTTGCTTAACGGTTTGTTTCTCTGATTATAATTAATTTAATTTCATTTGTGAAAATCAAATTTAGTATCTCAAGTGGCGTTAACATTTTGGTATTCCGACATGGTCGGAAATTGCATGTTGTGATGTAATAAGATAAGCGTCACTATGTTCTACAAGATTCACGAATGATATTGTATGATCTGGTTTGCGATGATGGATGCGGTGACGTCTTCCAAAACGGAGCTGAAGTATCACTTTCACTCTCAGAATCGCTTTCATCAGATTCATCGTGGGTTTCGTTTACATTTTGGGTTGTGTTCGTTTCTGCAAGGTCTTCTACGTCAAAATTTTGATTATTTGGAAGCAACCATTTTGCTTCACCGTTAGTGTCATCCACGAACTCTTCCTCGTCTGAGTAAGCCTAAAAATGTTAGTTATTTCCTCCTCAATTAACCTAAAATAATTGAAAATTGTAATTAGAAGCCAAACTTTTTCGCATTTACGCAATTTGTAATAAATTTAATATTATTATCTCGATTATGGTGCAACTTACCGATCTAAGCGAATATATCCTCTAGCAAATTTAAAGTTTATTCAGTATTCACGAGATCGATGAGTAAATATATAACACTTCCAAGCACCTTTCTAGCAACTCGTCCTCCCTTAAATGAGTTTCAGAAGATCTTATACTTCTTCCGAAAGGGCTAGTATGTGTGCGTAAGATATGTTTCGGTTACACCCTAGTGAAGGTACGTTTGAGTTGTTTTAAGGACAAGGAAAAAAATTGAGAACAGCCCCAAAAAAAAAAAACGAATGACGAAATGGAATGAATTCGACAGATGTGAAAATTGACACTGCGTCTATTTCGGTAAGCGATTTGTTCCCCATTTATTTAAGTACCACACTATGTCCAGCAAATTCGATCCAACACAGGTTGGAGGAAGCCCCTCCAAACTACGAAACTATATAGGAATGAGACTCCATGCCACAACGCCGAACTTTAACTTTTGTAATCGACCTGACCTATCTGCGCTCCACTGTCAATATAATAACTGCACTACAGTAGAGATCACATGAGGAATCACTCTTGCGGTTTCTTTGGAATAACAAGAAATCAACGGAGACATACATTTTTTTTTACGATCAACGAAAAAACATTGGGTCTTTCTCTAATAAGTTTTGTCTTCAAATCCATTCCGGAGAGACAATGCAATGAAAAAGGACCGTATCGCAGTTGGCGTGCATAATGAAAAATGTCTTAGTCTTCCCTAGATCGGACTAAATGGAGAAAGTTTTTCGTTGAAGGCAAGTCCACCCCGGACTATAGTACAACATTAAATACGGGGAAAGATATCAGATTAGAGAAGGACCATAAAGGAGTACGATATTTGAGGCAGTATAAATTCTCAAAATTTTTTCATCCTTCGTCTCAAACCTAATGCAATGATGTCTCATCCATTTATCAATTTGGAACTCTTCCACCGTATACCGAACTTAATCAGCGAATATTTGCTCGAGAATGATGTCCAGTCGAATATCAAAATCTCACCAATGTGCATGCAAAATACTACATATAATCGAAATGGACTCTATGGACGGCGCTCTTCAATGTGTGTACACATGACCAGACGCGCCCTGCGCTAATTTTGTGTAAATTATATTTTTGTGCTGGTCTGTCATTTTACCCCATCTCCCTCAAATATCACCAAAATGCACCAGGACACAAAGAAAATACGAAATAAATAAATACTCCAGTACTCTTCTTTTTGTTTCTTATTTTTACGCAAAAAAAAAAAAAAAATATTAATCTGCTCCCATCCCCGGGCCGAGAAGGAAGTGCACCCGACATACACACACGTCAAATTGATTTTGCCGCTTTTCGGCCATTGCCAGTTGCCAAAAAAAGTTTAAAAAAAGAAAAACCAAATTAAAAATCCAAAAAGTTTACAAAAAAATAAATCCCTCTTTGTCCCAATACTCAATGATACATACCTCGCTGGTATTGCGGGTGATGAGAGGAAAACACATAGGCTCATACGAATTTTCAGGCCCCAACCACCGAGCCCGAGTCGATAATCATTCATTGCAATGTACATTGTACAAGCATTCGCGGTAGTGCTAGGTGAAATGCTATGACGAGCATAATCGGTGCATCCAACAATAATTATTATTGCATCCGCAGACATACTCTGGGATGGGGTGGTACTTCACCATAATACACCCCTACAAAGCCTGCCATCCGGTTTGTGTTTTGCTGGTTTTTTGTTTTTCGGTTTCCACTCCGACTCCAGTCGACCGCCCTAAAAAGAAATCCAAAAACGAAGAAAAACCCAAAAAAAAAAAAGATTTTATCAGTTTTTTGCTAAATGTTTGCGCTCATTGAAACTCATTTTTCATCCCCAAAGTGTGAGCGCGTGGGTGTGAGTGCCAGAGGGTGGAAGTGCTATGAAGCGCTTTCATGTCGCAACATAGAATGCATTAAGCGCGCAAGATAAAAGAGAGGACAACAAACCTGCGCTAGTATGAAGGAAGTCGACACCACACCTAACCTAAGCACATGCCAAATTTTCAAAAAACGAAAAATACAAAGTTTTTTTTTCTTTTTTTTTCCTGGATAGCATTTCAGTCATGCTGAGGGATACATCCTGAAAGTTGTATTTGGTCGGAAGGTAAATTGGCCGCAAATGTAGATGCATCATCGGATCCAGTAGCGTACCATCAGAACGGATGCTCGGAATCTCTATTGAAACATCATTCGTGGTGCAGCGGCTCAAACTTAATTTTGGCGTGAAGTGATTTTAGTTCCCGATTTAATGGAATCCTTTATTTGTGTATCTAGATGCGAGTACTTGTATCTCTAGTGAGAGTTTTTTTGTTGCGAGATCCTAGGGTTGTGTGTTTTTTTTTTTTTCTTTAGATTGAAAATATGACATGCGGTTGAGATGAATTGCACACAATCCATTTTGGAGTAGATTCGTCACATTCGTGGGGCAATTTTAAGTGATGAATTCGGAGACTGATTTTGGGACTTGACAAAAAGACAAAGTCGATACAGAATGGTAGTGGAAATAGAGTACTTGTAGGTTCGTTTTGTATTAAGAGTTCGTGTTTATGGAGAGTTTGATGGAATTTTTTTCCACTGTTGTCAATAATTTCATTGCCAATGCGGGATGGTACGAATTGCCAAATGTAAATGCATAATTTTACTTAATAAATATTCTTGGTAGAGTAGGGTGGCATATTCTGCGATTGTGTTGACCATGAAGCATAACTTCAAGGATAATTTTATTTAGGAGATAAATTTAATATACATAAATCTATATTCGGAAGTCGGAAGAAGTTTATGTTGATTGGTTTGATCTGTTTGAAACCTTAATTTGAGAATAAATGGGAAGTAAAGGACTTAATGTACATGCACTTTTCATTATTTATTATTTTTACTACACGGCACAACTAGCATGGTTTTAAACAGCTACTTTAGTCAATGAGATACTAATTATATTGAAATACGCATTGTCGAGTAGCAAGCTCAAGCCCTCAAGGGCTACGACAGTAGTCAATAAAATCTACTAATTCAGCATTTAATTCCAAAGCTGTTATCTACGCGTTGAGTATAAATACATATATGAGGAGATAGAGATAGGGATCTGAAAGTTCGCACCGCAACATTTTAGAAACTCTTCAACTCATGAAAAGGAGATAAGTCTACGTGGGGCGTGATAATATTGCGCTGTTACATACAACACCACTAAGAAGCATACATATACGAGTGAGAAGAGCAGTTTAAGATATGAAAGAGGCATTTTACTGTGGCTTATTGCGATTGAATATTCTTCTCCAAGGTAGTTACTATTCAGGTTCGTATCGGACATCTGAAATCAAATTATGTACACTGTACAAGATGGTAAAAATTAAGTATATATACTGGAAGCCATCAAGGGAATAGAATACCTGCTAGTAGCGTTGAAGCAGATTCCTTGACTTAAGTGTTTGTGGTGATTCGTTGTGAGGTTTGATTTTTAAAAAGACTTTTTTTGACAAATCACGCGTCACTCTTATCAAACTGCTTTATTATTTATATTCAGTATCGTTTTGCAAGTCATCATGGAAAGACTCACACCACAACAGAGTCTCCAAATTGTTCAGCTGCATTACGAAAATTAGCGTTTTGTGAGAAATGTTTTTCGTGCGATTCAGGGAACTTACGGTACGCATGATAGACCTACTGAAACCACTATTGCCAATACCATTCGCAAATTGTAGTCCCAGCACGTAGTGAAGACTATAGCAGCTGTAGCTGAGAGTGTACGTGAAGACAGTGACGATTCGATTCATCGTCGTTCTCAGCAGCTTGGCTTTGCGTATTCGACAACTTGGCGTATTTAACGTGATTATCTCGGCCGAAAAGCGTACAAAATTAAATTTTTGCAAGAATTGAAGCCAGGCGACTTGAATTTGCTTCATATTTTCAGTGAATGTGCCCTGAAAAAACTTAATGAAAATCCGATGTTTTATCGTGAAATTTTGTTCAATGATGAAGCCCATTTCTGGCTCAATGGATACGTTAAAAATTTGCCGTATTTTTAATGATGAGCAACCCGAAGAGTACTAAGAGCTACCAATACATCCGTTAAAAACAACGGTATGGTGTGTTTTATGGGCATTTTTCTTCAAAAATGAGGGAAATCAGAATGGTACCGTCAATAATAACCGTTATCCTGCCATGTTAACGGACTATGTGCTTCCTGAAATTCAAGCACATGGTCTCGGTGAACTCTGGTTTCAACAAGACTGTGGTACGAGCCATACAGCGCGTAAAACAATGCACTTGTTAAGAAATCATTTTGGTGAGCACTTAATTTCGCGTTTTATCACGGTAAATTGGCCGCCTAGATCGTGCGATATCACATCTATTCTCTCTGGGGATATGTAAAGTCTTGGGTCTTCAGGAATAAACCAGCTACGATTGATGCTTTGGAAGTCTAAATTACTCGTGTTATCCGCGAGATACCAGTCGCTATGCTCGAACGAGTCGCCAAAATTGGATCTTCGGATTGGAGCACCTCAGACGTAGTCGTGGCCAACATTTACATAATATTATTTTCAAAGCATAAATGCCATGAATTGTTCTTTTAAAAGTTAAAAAAACTTTTAAGTTCACTCTCAAATTTATGTATTTTATTTAACATTATAAATCAAACCTTACGATGAATCACCCTACACGTACCATGTGGATCGTAAAGCAATTTGTTCCCATTTCAACTTCTAAGTACGAGTATATGTAGAACTACAGGATACAATAGTTGTTTTATATTGGGTATATATTTTAATTCGTGCGGTTTTTTTTTTTTCAAAATTTGAACGTTTATTTAAGAAAAACATGTACAATAGTATTATTCAAAGTATTGCCCATCTGAAGCTATGACTTTTTCCTATCTTTCTGGCAATTTTTTGGATCCCATCCCAAAAGAACTGCGCCGGCTTGGCAGCCAAGAATGAATAAAGCCAATTTTTGATATTCTGCTCTGATGTGAACCGTATTTCAGTGAGGGTGTTCTGCATCGAATGAAACAAATGATAGTCAGAAGAGACAAGGTATGGGCTATAAAGCGGGTGAGGTAAGACTTCCCATCCACTGTTTTCCAAATAGTTCTTAACCGGAATAGCAATGTGGGGCCGAGGGTTGTCATGATGGAAAATTATTCCCACGTGTCTGGTCGCATATTTTGGGCGTTTTTCAGCTACTGCTCTCTTGAAACGGATTAATTGTGTTCGGTAGCGTTGTCTATTGATAGTTTTACCCAGTTTTAGCTGCTCATAATACAACACACCCATCTGATCCCACCAAATACAGAGCATTACCTTCGCGGTATGGATATTCGGCTTTGCTGTTGATTTGGCTGGTTGGCTGGGTTTCACATATGATTTTTTGTGCTTAGGGTTATCGTAATGGATCCATTTTTCATCACCAGTAACCATCCGATGCAAAAATGACTTCCTTTTGTATCGTTTCAGCAGCATTTCGGACATGCAAAACCGCCTTTCGACGTCTCTCGGCTTGAGTTCATGTGGAACCCAATTTCCTTGCTTTTGAATATATCCAGCTGCTCTTAAACGTTTTGAAATGGCTGCTTGAGTGACACCCAAAGATTCTGCGAGCTCTTCTTGTGTTTGTCAACAATCTTCATAGAGTTATGCTTCCAGTTCTTCATTTTCAAACTCTTTTTACTGCCCAGGACGTTCATCGTCTTCCAAGCCAAAATCACCACTTTTAAATCGTGCAAACTACTTTTGGCACGTTCGCTCAGCTAGCGCATCTTCACCATAAACTTCTAATAAAATACGATGACTTTCGGCAGCAGTTTTCTTCATGAAGAACTCCCCGCAGAAACACTTTTTCAGGCACAAAGTTCGACATATTTGAGTGAAAAAAAAAATTATTGTTGCTTACGCTTCAAATGTATGACATATACTGAAATGACGTACAATGACAGTAGCTTTCCAACGCATATTCCAATGGAATAATAGCAATGGAATAATACAAGTCTCGCCATCTCTTAGCACGAATTAAGTTATAGACCCAATAAATAAATAACTTGGTAGTGTGAAAGTCTTCCATGGTGTTGTCCTCCGAAATTTTCTACAAAAAGAGAGGGACCACTCCTAACGCAGATAGAATGAGAGGGTTCCAAAACTGGCGCTTTCCTGGTTTCGATTGTTTGCCAGTGCTTACCGAAAGTTTGGAGAAGACAAACATTTTATTTTTTCTGTTTTACGGTGTATGGTCTGAGAACGAAACATAACATAGCCGCCGTAGAGCCCAGTAACGAAAAAGTCCAAGAAATGTCGATTCGTCACCGATCAGATGAATTAGGCATTTTCAGAGAGTCAACCTGGATTCGTTATACGTTATACATTCGTATAAGATTGAAGCCGCAAGGCCATAGACAACGCCGTGATTTCGCTAATTGGGCACTGGAGATATTGGCCGGAGCTCCGGATTGCGGCCAAAAAATAATTCCCACGGCCGGGACCAATTTTTGGCTCAGCGTATGTGTCTACAAGCAAAATTGCCGTTGCATCCACAGGATTGACTGTTTGGTGAAATTAATGGCATGGCGGAGTTATTGAGTTTGTTTTGAAATGAGGAAGGAGACATCGTTACCATCAATGGTCTCTAGTATAGAGGGATGGTAATCCACTCTTTGTGGCCAGAGCTCGACAACATCGATATATCCGAATTGTGATTCCAAGAAGACGTCGTTACATGTCATAGAAGCAACGCAAAGCTCGAAGTTGGGTCATCTCACGGCGAGTGCTCATAAGTAAAATAGCCGCCGCGATCATGCGATTTAGCACCACTCGATTATTTTCTCGAGGGTTACATCAAGTCCTTAGTCTACGTTAACGAGATCAACGATCAACGAACATTCGACACGCTATTGCCAGAAAAACGCCGCACATACGAAGTATGATCAAAATGTAAGGTGACTTTATATTTTTATAAAAAAAAATATTTGTTTATTAATTAATATTAATGTTGTCCCCTCCAAAGTTGTCCTCCTCAGATATAATACTCTTGTGCCAACGCTTTTTCCTATACTCGGTATAGCCTTCAGCTCTTCTAGCGATGCAGTTTTTATTTCCTCAATCGTACTAAATATCCGTCCTTTCATAGGTCTCTTCAGTTTTGGGAACATTTTAAGTGTTTTAGAGTACTTGATTCCATTTTTACACAAAATTTCATGCAGTCATTTCTCCATTTTTTATAATAATTGAAAATCTCCAAGACTACGTATGCTATATACATGTTGCCGGCGAAATTTTAAAAGTTGCCTTACTTTTTGAACACATTGCTTTGCCGAGGCGGTCATTTAAATGATGTGCGATTCCACACATAATGGCATGAACGTAGCATCAAAAAAGAGGCGGAATCAATTTTATATCTCACACAGTGTTTGTTTTATTTAAATTGCTTTTCTTGTCATTCCTACCTGGTTACCCTTTATAAGAGATGCAATTAGAAATCGATAAAAAAATGCAACATTTATATGAAAGGGGATGATATATTTATTTTAATCCAAGCACAAACTCTGCTGTTATTAATGAGATAGAAGACCTACCAAATGTTTGCCCTGGTTCTACCTACAAAAAGTTATACTTTTGAAGAATTTTTTTTATAACATTTTCGCATAATTGTGGCTATATTTCGCAAATATTAGCTCTAATTTTGTTTTTTAGGGCATAACACTAAAGTAATGGTGTTAAACCGCACTATATAGGCAAACAATTGACGTATACGTTTTGAGAAATCACACCCTCAGGAAATTTGTCATCCAATACTATAGAGTCATTGTTTCACCAGCTCTGTAGCAATGAAAATAAACGTTATCTACATCTTTAACATCAACTTCAAGTCAAAAAAAGTTAGTCATCATAGTTTGGTAACGCAAACCATTACCTGGAACGGTCGCACCAACTTCGTGTTTTCGAAAAAATATGGCCCAATGATATGGAAAGATTTCTCCACTATTTTTCTTGGGTTTTGGATCCGCAGATGTGACAATATTATTTGTTTACTTAGACAGATGGAATAGAGCCTCGGTACTCAAAATAATTTGGTGTGACAAATCATGATTCTGTGCATAGTCTGATAGCTTTAATTCTTGTGTCACTGGATTTTATAAGCATGTAGACTGCGGTGCAAAGTGGTTTCGAATAGGCGCAATATCTGTGATCCTCTTGAAATTGGCACACTCTGGGTTGAGTCACACTCTCAGTTACTGTGGCAATATTTTCAGCTGACCTCGCTGGAAAGACAAGAGTTGTAGCCTTTAAATCATTAATCTGTGTGAGCTGCTCAAACTTACCTAATAAATCCATTATAGCTGCTCGAGAACGCTTGATGATGGCCGAAAACAGTATGAACTTTACGACACGTTTCCCCGATATTTTCACCTTTTCTGTAGTGAATTCTCAATATTTCAATGTCGATGTGTCGATGTGTATTTAATAACCTTATAACTTACCAGCCATTCAATAAGGGCACGTAGTTTAAAATGACACCTCTTGTTGCAGGCATCCCTACTACGGTAGTTTCGAAGATTTGTGTAGGCCTACGTTCCGATTGCGATAGTGGCATATTGGGATTAATTATTTTTTGATTACGTTAGTCACCCGATTCCGTTGGAAAGTTATTTTCAATAAAAGTAAAAAGTCACCTCGCTTTTCAGTTTCTACAGGCATTTATCAAGGTTCTGTATTAGGACCTCTTTTACTAACGTGTTTTGTTAATGATATCTCTCAACGAATTAGGAATTACAATCATTATACCTATATACGAGTACGATGACGATATCCAAATATTTGCGTACACTGTTTTCAAAAACCCGTAAAAATCAAGCCTAACACAGGAGCTAAAAAGTATTTAGAAAACGTATGGAGAAGTAATCAGTAAGGGCAACAGATGACCTAGAAAATGACGAATACCCACACGTGTCTGATGGAGGTGAAGGCCACTATATGGAAGGTGACAACACCTTCGCAACGCTGATGGCCGCATCCAAGAGCAAACACAACAAAAACAACAAGAACGTCAATAAGCACTTACACAGCATCAACAGCATAAATAGCAACAACAGCCGAAACGGCCAGATCAACAGTTGCAACAACAACAGCAGCAGAGACAGCAGAAACAATGGGCGCCTTCCGACGATTCGCCTCATTTTGTCTCACTTAATTCTTCCTTTGGGATAGAAATATGGTGGACTGCCTTATCAACTCAAGTCTATATCAGATTAGTGGAGTACATAATGCAATGAACAGGCACCTCGATATTTGTATCATTTATAGAAGTGATCATCTTGTTTTCACCCTAGATCGCCTTTATCCACCTTTGTCAATTGTATACTCACTTTAACAAACTTAAAAGCCTCATTAGCAACATTAACTTTGATTCTATTGCTTAGAAAACTAACACTGATCTTGCCCTATCAACTTTTTTTTCATTAATTTTCTTCTGCTTTTCCTAATATACCTTTCGAAAGGACTGTATGACAGTTCCTCCCTGATACAACAATTAGTTGCGTCCTCTCCGTAATAAAATAAACAAGTTTTGACACAAATTCCTAAAAATTCGATCTGATTCCGATTATAGATTTATATACATACTTACAATCGTTTTTCTGAACTTTATGATCTCTTTACCTTGAGTACCTCTACCGCATGCAATTTACCTTAGTCTCGGACCCTAAACGCTTCTACCAGTTTGTTAATACCAAAAGAAAGTCAGATGGGCACCCATCTACTCTCACAAATCTTTTGCTGACCCAAAACCCATTGCAAATTTTAACAAATCCTTTTCCAATCAAACATCTAAACCCGATTCAGCTATTTAAGCTATATGAGAAACTATCCGGAGATGTCATCCATCTCGCTAAATCGCACGTGTACCGGTATGAAGTGAGCGTCAAGATACAAATGTCTCTATACGGAACATTTATTGTCATTTATTGTTGTTACCGACAACAAATGATCATCTTGAACCATACATTGATCGAAAAACGATCAAAATGGGCCAGAATACACGGCAAAGTAATTTTACTCCTTAACAATGCACCTGCAAAACTGGTTCAGGATACAATTAAAGCACTTGGCTGTTAGCAGCTACCCCACCCGCTGTATTCACCAGACCTGGCTCCTTCCTACTACCATTTGTTTTCATCGATGGCACACGCATTAGCTGAGGAGCACTTGGGTGACTTTTTGGTTTGCGTCAAAAGACGAACAGTTTTATTGACATGGAATCCATAAATTGCCTGTAGCTAGCAATGGCATTAAAAATTAGTGTTTTATTTTCACAAAAAAACGCTCACTTCATACCGGTACAACTGGTATAACAACAGCTTTGGTATCTGAAAACATTACCAAATTTAAAGCCGACTTTTCGTCCGGCCCTGATGGCCTTCCGCCTATTCTAATAAAAGAGTGTGGAACCTGTCTCCTTCTCCTTCACCCCTGGTGGGGCTTGCACAGTGTAATGTATCGACTCGGCCTTAGGGCGGCGGATCGACCGTCGTTTCCTAGACACGGGCCTATTTGGATTCCCTGCTGTTCGACATACGCATATACGATGGCGATCCCAGAAGCACCGGACTCAAGAAAGAAAACAAAAATTTTGCTATAAAAGAACAAGCCAAACGAGTTGTTTTAATGATGAATGAGGATAAAACAAAGTACATGCTGTCGACCAAAACGATCCAACGTATTACAAACTATCTACACTCTTTCGTGTATGAGAGTGACCTTTGGGGTCTCAGCACTGAAAAAATTCTTTTCAACGAAACTTGGGGATTAAAAGATTTTATCCGAAGGCATTCCTACAACCATAGTAGGGTGCGTTGGACACGCTTCTCAAGAACGCTGACGAGAGCACTTTCCTCGTATTCTTTCTACCCACCGTCCAACATAAATCAGGTATCTGAAACTAGTGGAAGAGAAAATTAAACGAATAATGGGCAATACGATACCTACCGATAAAAATAGACAGCTGTCAACCTAAAAATCTTGTACAATCGGTCAAAAACCTGTAAACATTAATAGAAAATAACAGGGTGACCAGATAAGAACGATAGAAAAAAAAATTAAATGAAACAACAACGGTGTGAGATTTAAAATTGATTTTGGCTTTATTTTGAAGCTACGTTCATGCCATTATGTGTGAAATAACATATCATTGAAATTGTCAATTTTTGATGACTCGGTCCAATATGTGCGGCGTTTTTCTGGCAATAGCGTGTCAAATGTTGGCCTCGAGCTTATCCAAAATGGTTGGCTTGTTAGCGTTTGCTAAGGAATTGACGTAGCCCCAGAGAAAATAATCGAGTGGTGTCAAATCGCATGATCGCGGCGCAAAATTTCTCCTTCACAGCATCGCTTGTATGATATGTAGCTTCATCTTGTTGAAACCACTCGGATATATCGATGTTGTAGAACTCTGGCTACAGAAGGTCAGTAAACATCGCTCTCTATATCTGAGACCATTGACGGTGGCGCTCTTTCCTTCCTTCCGATGATGCTATCATGCCATAAACCGCACCAAACAGGCAATCTTTATGCATGGATTGATGCTTGGCCGAACACTTTTCGATTGCGCTTGCTCCAATAATGGAAATTCTGCTTGTTGACAGAGCCGTTGAGCCAAAAATAGGCCTCGTCTAAGGAGATGATTTTTTGATCAAAATCCGGATATCCGGCCAAAATTTGCAGCACCCAATTAGCGGACTCACGGCGTTGTCTAATGGTCGTTTGGCTTAAATTCTTGCGTAAGCACAATGTAATATAGATATAGGTACAAACTAACCGCAAAACAAGACGCATCTGGCGATGTCCAATTCAGCTGATCGGCGCCGAGAAGACATTTTTGGATCTTCTTCTTCGATACTGACCGCTACGACGGCTATGTTTTCTTCATTTCGTACCAGTTTCTGTCTGGTTGGTGGCTTAAGATCCAAAAGTGTATAACCACGCTCAAAATTTTCCACGGTGCGACGAATTGCCTGCACACTGTATCCGTGATGACGACCGATATACTTAACATATGTAACAGAATGAAAATACGGATTTTAAGAAAAGATTCTTTTTTTTATCCCTTTATTGTACAAGGCGGGCCGTAATGTATGAAATGTATGACTCTATCGGAAAGTGCCATAAATTTTACGAATGGCATCAAATGTTAATTCGGTTTTGACTGACATTTGTTAAGCAAACAGAATTACAATAGAATTTTTGTGAAGAAAGAATGGAACGTTGTTGTTCTGAAAAACGTGGAATTATCGTCACAATGTTTTTGATGAACAATTCGTTAGTGATTTTGGCGCAACGTGCATTTCGTGCCCCTAGTTATGGAGACTGGAATAACACGGGACCGATAAAGCCCTGGAAGACTTGGTATCTCTCGTTCGGCCGAGAGGCCTACGATTACACTTTCTTGAATTTTATCAATGAAGTGGACGATTTTGCGTCAAAAATAATCATGAGTAACGAAGTCCATTTTCACATCTGTGGATATTTAACAAAAAAAAAAAAAAAAAAAAATTGCGGTTTCTCCATTTAAAGTCACTGCATGGTGTGCTGTTTACGATGGAGGAGTCAAGGATAATTTTTTTTTAAAACGTGCTTGTTGAAATAGCAGTTTATATCGCTACCAGGATCTTCAGTGAAGGTACAACTTCAATTTCATATTACATGAATGCAATGGGAAAATGAATAGGGCCCAATACCCATGCTTATATCGAGAAAGAAGATGCAGATCACGTCATGATCTCTGACTTGAGAGTGCATGAAAATAAGCGAGAGGGAAGAATGGCTCTCGAGGTACTGGAAGCTACTGATGCAACGGAGCGTCCATCTTATGATCCTGAAAAAAAAAATCCATGTGTAAGCTTCCTCAGAAACTTTAAATGCGTTTTTCTTAAAACCATGTTTTCGAAGTCGGTGATCAAGTTTTATAAAAAACACAACTTTTCCAGATACATTTCTCAGGTATTGATCGAAGGAATAAGATTTCGGATAATTATTTATTTTTGAACACTTTTACGTTGTTTAATAAGGTCTGCTTCAGAAGTTACAGATTTGATCACGAAGTTGGTACTAGTAGTTTGGGACTGAGATGGTACTTTATCTTTTAGCTCTTGAGTTCATTTTTAAAGCTACCGTTACACAAAATATATGATATTGCTGCAAGGTGCATTCGCATACTGAGTATGTTAATGAATGATGTATGTAAAATCTTAAATCTTCTCCCACCGTTCCTTCCCGATTAAAAACGCGCCGTTTTGAAAAAGCTGATGACTCTATAAACAGCATTATCATGAACTCTTGAATGAAAGCTACGTAGCTATGTCTCAAGGACTGAAGCGATAAAATCGATAAGAATAACATCTTTAGCTGAATAGTTCGGAAGTTCCGTCTACGACAACTGCTTTCGGCTTGCAAAATTCGCAACTACTTAGAACATCGTAGTAAGTAGCAAAAAGACATACAATGTGACCCAGATAACTCCTTGTAGACGACATGATTCCATGCTTTTTTTAAAATACGGAACAGAGCACTTAGACCAGGAACTAGTTCATGTTCACTCCTTGTGAAGTTCTTTTTTAATGAAATCTTTTAGTCTTACAAAGAAAGATGAGTAAGCTCTTTAGTGATAAGGTGCCTAGAGTTCCAGCACCCACCACATCAGAGCCAAGTACCTGCAGCCTGATGCGAGTGAAGGCCGGACATTCACAGAGATAGCGTGGTGTCGTCATCACTTTCATAGCAAGCATCGCAGGGCGTTGCGTTACTTATTTCTAGCACTTTTAAGTACTCTGTAAAAGTATAATGCCCCGTCACGACACCAGTGAGCAACCTGCAGTCTTTCCTGCTGAGAGACAGCAGAAAGGCCGTTGACTTCCTAGAGACGTCGGGAAGTATTCGTTTGATCTGCGTACATCCTGCAGAGCTCTGCCATCTGCTATTGTGCTCGTATGAGACCCAATTGTCAATTGAAGCCTTAACCAAGGACTAAAGCAGACCCAATGTAGGTTCGGTTCCTGAAAATCTCTTCTCTGAACCGTGTTTGGGAAGATCATCGGCGATTTCATTTCCCGTGATTCCATTGTGACCTGGGACCCAGACAAGGGTCACTGAATTTAGTCTTCCGATTGAATTCAGTGATCTCTTGCATTCTCGAACTAGCTTGGAAGTCGTAAGAGGATTCAGCAAGGTTATAAGCGCAGCTTGGCTGTCGCTGCAGATGTTCGCTACCATCAGGATTGCGTAAACTTCTGCTTGAAAGACAGATGCAACCTTTATTAACGTGAAGTGAAATCTAACGTTATCGTCTTCCAGAAAGACACCAGCGTCACATCCTATATTGGTTTTGGAACCGTCTGTGAAGAACCGACTGCATTCCTTTTTTGGATCAGATTTTGGCCGAAGCCAGTCTTGGGCACAAGGAAAGTCGATTTCGTATTTATTCCGCAATAGGAGTTCTGATGTCATTGCATTGGGCGGCGTGTCCATAAGACCGAAGCCGACGCACAGGGTCATCGAAGCTCCAGTGCGTGTTGTACCAAAGACCACTTCTTTTTAATCGGAAGATGGCTTTGAGGGTGCAGCCCATGATATGAATATCAAGGGGAGGGAGATTCATCAATTTTCGCGAGAGCTTATTTCATTAGACAACCGACGCATAGGATATAATTGGCATTATCATAGCTATGTAGATCCAAAGGACATTTTTCTATGATAGACCCCATGTCTTGCCGATAGCTCCTCTGCAATGCCGGAAGGTCGACAGCGCCTTAGATGCTTTCGTCGTAGCATGTTTAGTCCAGAGAAGTTTGTTATCCAGGAATGCACCCAAATACTAAGCGTCGTTGGAGAATTGGATGGTGATGTAATGAGAATTTATAAGTTACCTCGAAATTGAGAGTCGATGTAGATACTGTCAGATTTTTTGAGTTGTTCCAGCCTGGATGATCTTCCCCTTTTGAGGACTTTGATCAGCCTACTGGTTTCACTGATAGTTTCGATCTTTTCGCAAAAACATTTGTAAGAGGCGCACTTCGAAGTCCGAATAAACTTCTTAAAAATGTTTTGCTTTGATTTGTAAAGATTCCAATCTTCCTCCAAATAAGTCTTAAGGGATATGTTTCGAAGTTTTCTGGATTCTTTACGAATAGGCTGCAAATCAGCGTTGTACCAAGGAACGGGTGATCTGCAGCATTGCTTACTAATTGGACACTTTATTTCGAAACACTTGGTAAGGGTGCCGTTCATGTTCAGAACAGCTTCCTCAAGCTTTTGTTTTATCCTGAGCTTAGGGGGAACACTATTGTATTTGTCGACCTTTTCCATAAATCGTGTTCAGTTGGTTTCATACGGTTTCTTCCTCTTCAGCAACGTCGAGACCTCGCATCCAATTCTGAATTTGATATATCTATGATCTGGCATGGAAATTTTCGATAGTACTCTTCAGTCAGTAATCTCCTAAGCATACCTGTTAGATAAAGATAAGTCGATTACTTGCTGCCTAACTCTCTTGCCTTTCACATTGCATTTGCTACTGCCCCAGAAAGTGTTCTGAGCATTAGCATTGCAGCATATGATAAGTCCCATCTTTCTGGAATCACAATATTCAATGAGTTCTACTATCGTCTCCGGTGATAGAAAAAATAAGCAGACGAAACGATGAATTTGTACCATTTTCCGTTTGTTTCGTAGCTTTTGTCGGCAGCAACTAAATCTTGATTACACAAGCTTAGTTGGTGAAAGTGAATTCGGCACATTAAGACAAGCTCTCGGTCTTACCAATCGCTCATCATAAAGTGGTGTGAAACCCCTTAAACATCCGAAACCACAGATGCGTTCCTGCGATATTGGCAAAATGTGAAGCTTAAGGTTGTACGTCGCAGCAATCCCGTACTGTTTAGATCAACAACAAGATTGTGCGCTTGGAACACGAAAACTTATATCGTGAACGTCAACAAACAGTCGATCCAATATCGCAGAGAAAAAAAGGGAAAAATTGCAATTTGCAATGGAAAATCTTCACAAGGACCCACAAAGATATAAAAAGAATCTGCAATGAAAAATTAGATTAGAAAGGTAAAAGTACAGAGTCAAAAGGTGGGACAGAGAATTCTACAAAACAAGAAAATGGACCCACAGTTTTTCAGCTCGAGAACATTCACATGAAACTAAATATCCACAAGGAAATTGGCATGCTACGTTTCAACAGATAAGAGGCTCTTCTAATGTAACGAATTAGAATGCTTAGAATCCAGATGAGAATACTTGTGTGAACTGCCCATCTAATTTTAGCATGGGTTTGCATGTAGCTAGTGGCATTCATACGTCCATAAAGATTGGATAGATATCTAAGGTTGTGCTTGTGCAGCTTTTAGCAATTCTATTAGCTCTTATTTTGGCTATCGCTTTCATAGAAGAATGACAGTTTTAATCACTTTTGAAGTTGTTAAAGCTTGAGGATATTATGGATTTTGTAGTATCCATATAAATGCAAAATCATATTAGGCAAAATGAAGCTAAAATGTCTGTCTGAAATAAGCTTGAGTGAATTGAGGGGATAAATTCTGTCCTCGGAAATACATCATTCATCATGGCCTTCCTGATCGAAGGTACTTTCAAAAATGGGTAAGGGTACGTTGTAGCCAGTACTTTAAGAATTTTTTTTTTAAATTTTTGATTCAAGGATGAAGAAGCAGTATGATTGATTGTGAGGTGGCTTTCAAACGGCAAAGATATCCAATGATATGGGGTGGAAGAGTATGTCTAATGCCAAAATGGCGGTAGATATGATATCTTCGTATCTTTCCACTTATTCTAAGGATATACAGGTAAACGGTCTACCTTAAGTGATTCATCAGGCTCCTGCACACACGAATTTGGGTATTTATTTATAGGAGAAATGTAATTGTAACTCCAAGTTTTTCTCTATGAGTTTTCTGGTTCCAATTCAAAACTTCTCTTGTCTGGCAAAAGCTAGGTGTATTACGGATAGAGATACGATAAAGTTCAATTTTTCTTTGCAAAAGGAATCAATTTGCCTTCGAAAGAAAGGAATTATTAACGTCATCTACTTTGGAGTGAATATTAACCCTAAAAATGAAGTTGCTTCTACTTTAGTTCGGGAAAACAGAGATGAAAACTTTTGGTTAGTTCAACTCTGTTGTTGTTGAAGGGTATTACGCGGTAGACAGTGAAGCAAACTGAGTTACAAAGGCTACATTGGCCTGACCATATCGACCGAATGGTTTAAGATCTCACAACTTAGAGTACCTTCAAAGACCAGATTCATGATTCGATAAATGCATTTAGCAGTGAATACTCGTATTAACCCTACAAATGAAGTTTTAGCAAGTTGCTTCTACTTTAGTTCGGGAAAACAGAGATCAAAACTGTTTAGTTGAAGACCTAGTCAGTAGTTTTGGTTTAAGATGTATCTTCAAAGCCCAGATTCATGGTTCGAGAAGTGAATTTTATTTACAATTTAACAATAACAAGGTAGAAATATTCGTTGCTATCGTGAATAAACTACACCAGTCATGGACTCAAGAAAAGTCGCAATATGACTGCATCAGGCGTAGTTAGTAGAGCTAGAGTTATTAGTTCGTCTATAGCAGAGGCAGCAGTACTAAGGACGATCTTTTTGAAGTGTCTTGGCCAAAGAGGATGACAGAAAATACGCTCCTACAAGCTCTGCAGCGCAAAACAAGAGCAATAAGAAAAGAGTAAGAAGAGACTGATTTAGCTATCGAAAAACTGAAGAACAATATTTCCGCAGGCTTCTATGTTCTACCAGAGGAGCTTTTTAACAATGGAAGTAATATTTTGGTAGGGCGCATGTGCCAAATCATCAATTACAGGGTGGATAGCAGCATGCGCGATGACTGGACTATCAGCTATATTTGTACCATTTTCAAAAAAGGCGATTTTATGTCTTATAGGAACTAGGGATGTTATAACCCGCCTAATATCGCATATAATCCTGGAAAAGGGTAACGAATTTTAAGTCTGGACTCATTATCTCTAAAGTCGATGGCTGCATTTGGGATCCCGCTAAAACAGATCCAGCTGTACTATGTGACGTTAGAAAATATGTGGTGCAGCAGTTCCTCCGAACAATTCCAAACAAGTACTAGATTTTGGAAACGAAGTGCATGTCGTGTGATTTCTTCAATCAAATGCTGGAACAGATACTAGGGCACAGGGCAGCACCCAGCACAGATGATACTATTTTTAACAAATCTTTCCATTCCAAATGCGCTGTCATAGAGGTTTTACGCCAATTGAAGGAAAAGCGAAGAGAGTTGGCCTTGAAGTAAATGTTGTCAACAAATAAAGAAGCATCTGTCAAATGGTTGGGACAAAATGTCAATGTGAAAAATAAGTAGTATCTTCGAAGAGTAAACATGAACTCCACGAATGACACGATGGGGATTTGATGAAGACTTACACAAGGAAATTGCTGCTACTTGGGTTTGGTGAAACAAATTGGCTCACAACTCTTAATCCGGAAGATGGAATGCATGCTCTACAAAACATTGATGCTGGTAGTTATTCTTTTCTTTCGAGAGAAAATTCTCCATCGAATATTTTGTGCCATGTGCAAGTGAGTATAGAGGAGGAAATACAACCTCAAGCTATATGGCCTGTATCAAGATGTGGATGTAGTCCAGAAAGCTAAAATACTTCCACTACACTCGTTGGGTTAAATCGAGCGAATGGACAACGGATGAAAACCTACAGGCATCTCTTTAGGAGCTTCGTTCCTGCGAGATAGAATAAAATATCCTAATACAGGAGAAGATTTGGCTGAACTTATTATATAATTGTAACATCTGGTGTTCTGCAATCAAGACATTGGTCTATTACTTCTCGTCCTCTTACCGACATTCCGACTTGGAAATCGTCCATACAATGGAAAACTTGGAAAATCGCTTGACTTCACAAGAAGGCCTAAAAAGGCTTGCCAATTACTGTCGATATAACCGCATGGACTTAAATGTATTTAACCTGACCTGTGCCAGATGTATTGTTCTTAAAATGCCTAAGTAACCGAAAGTCGTCTTAAAAAATGCACATATTGGACATATTGATTTAAGAATGCTCGAGTTAATACAAAGGAATAGCAATCTCTATTTGCTAAAGGCCTTCTACTTTGCATACAATTGGTCTGTGTGAGACTGTTGCAGTCCAATTTGGAGCTCTTTCCACTTCAGTTGCTTCCTGACACTTGAAGACGGACGTAAATATTCACTTGAATGCATTAAACTATCCAACTGAGCGCTTTACTGGAAACATAAACTTCGTCATTGAATGACATCTATGAGCTCTCTTTAAACAACGACAAGAGTATTTGAAAACTGTTTCTTAATTCACTTGATTACCCAGACGGGGGAAATATAAAGCTGATGGATTGGCTTTAAGTCGCACAGCTCTACATCTACATCCAATCTTTAAGGATATACAAACGCTACTCGATACATGCAAACATATGCTCAAGCCGGATGTGATATACACATGATGATGTGATATGCTAGTTAGTACTGTACCTAGGAAGCATAATTTTCAAACATGCCAATGGACTGGACCACCCTTATAACAATTCTTAGATAAGTTTTAGAGGAGGCCAGAGGAAAAATTCATCTTGGTGAATAAGTCTCCGAAAATCTGAGAATACCGTCCAAGAAAAGGGCTAGTATGTTCCTTGGCGGTAAGCATTGAGTTAACCCTGCACGAAAGCTATGGAAACAATAAGCCGACCTGAGGCAACCCGTGGTTATCCCTGTTATCAATCAGGATTCAGTTAGATCATTAGAATCGACTTTATAACTACTGACAGTGTGATTGATAACTAATATTCTGCCAATCAGCTCATGATTGATTTGAAAAGCGGTTCTGCCATCTGGATGTAGTCAGAATACTTTATGAACATTTTCGTAAAGGAAACTTGTGCTACTAACTCCTGTGTTCTATGCAGCTGTGATGTCTGCTAGTGAGAAGTAGTTTTCGCCTCGTGAGCATAGCACTTCTAAGCCTCGCCAAAGATGTTTTTCTTACAGATTTTATCACATATGCCGCTGAGTAAGATTTGTACGCGTAGATTCCCTTCAAGAGTTCGCAAAAATGCTATTTATAGGATTCCCAGTTCCAAGCTTTATTAATCGGAGGATGTGGATATATCAACGTTCAACGTTACGTTGAGATTTCGGTAAGGTACTCCTTCATGGCAGGTTTCTATGAGTGCGGATATGAGTCGTGGAAGGATTGGCAACTGAGGATTCAATTTTCAATGATCAAAAATGTTGGGCTATATCTTGTCTAATGGTTGAAATATTGCATGCTTCATCATAGTAATTCTTTTCATGTGAAAAGGCAGTAAATATTTCGTAGTTGAGAGACTATTAATATATTCTGTTCATACTTCCCAAAATGATTCGTGAAAAAATCCACATAAATCCTGAAATACTTCCATCTCCAACAACGAATACATTAAATTTCCTGCATTGCCTATCCATTACTCACCGGTAAAAAGAAAGAAAGAAAACAGCTTCCCCCATAATATTTTCCCTCATCAATGCCAACAGATTGTTTTTTCTTGAATGAGAATCCGACTTTTTCAACTGTATTCGAGTTTCCACAAAAAGAAGAAACGAACAACAACTGAAAGAAAAAAAAACTCTCTTTCATTGAAAACCGATTTAACCAACTCCAGCTACTATCCCTCGAAACACAACTCAAACTTCTTTTCACGGACAAAAAACCTAAATGACATATCAATTGCAACCACTTGTTGAACCACTGGCAAGCACATCGTCCTATCGCTTAATCAAATCCATGACGGAATCTCAGCATCAACAAACCTCCCAAACTCTTCTCCATTCGTTTAACTCCCGTCCCTTCCAGAAAACAAAACCAAAAAAAAAAAAAAAAAAAAAAATCTCCATTTTGATATACTAACACCTCATCAGTCTTCGGTATGCTCTCTCGAAGTGGGACAAAAATCGTACAAGAAAAAACCGTTCGCTTTTTGCCCAAGTTTACACGCGAAAAAAGGAAAAATCCTTCAGCGATGGGTTCATGTACTACCTCAGTCATTCCCAAACTCCAACCCTTAAAAACGAAACCAATTGTGTGCTGTGTTACCAAAGATGACCTAACCACACGACACCCGGACCCGACCGCCTAACCAAACCAAACCAAACCAAACCAAAACGAGCCCCGAACAAACTCTGCTGCATCTTTTTGTTGCGGGGCGCCCCAGCAAAAGCAAAAGCAAAAGCAAAGGCATCAGCCACAGGAGCAGGAGTAGAACGACGACGACGATGATGATGATGGCATTGGCACACTTTCCACACAATCGAGTACGTGGCGCAATTCTGCAAGGATCACATTGGAAAAAAAAAATCCTTTGAGTAGAATCCGTTTGGGTCGAACAAAAAAAGCTAACAACAACAACAACAACAAAAATCCACATCATAGTACATTAATCCCTCCAACACAACACATCGTACTCGTCGCAATGGTAGTCCATCGAAAAGTGTGACGCTATTGCAGGGATGCTGCATAGCTGTTCTGTCCACTTTCTCGATTATTCACTTTCCTGGTTGCCCACCGATTTTTCCGACATTGCACCGTGCTATCAGTTTTTTTATGCGCGCCTTATTCTCATACCCCTGCCAAGTGCGCACATGCCCTTGTGAGGTATTAAGCAAAAACACAGGGAGGGCTACAACATTGACTTGACTGAGACTCCGGCTTTAGCTCCTACTCCGGCTCTGACCGCCACTTTGCTTCGGTCTCGCTCAGTGTGTGCGGTGATTTTCAGGTGCAAAGGAGAATTTTCCGCAATATTCCCACAGAGCGTGGAAGTTTCTTTTTTGTGTATGTTCGCGATTGCATGCTTACATTGCGGCTACAATATTGACAAGAAAATAAAACGGATAAGGCATAGACACATACCACATACCACATGCTTTACCACCTCCAAACAGCAGATACGGATACCATGCTCTCCTCTCTCAGAGAGGTTTGCGCCACTTTGAGGAGTTGTACGTGATGGATGCAGTATGAAGGAAACTCAGTGGTTTTGGAGTAGAAAACGGAAGGAAGTTGCCAACTTCCGGTAGTCGTTTGGTTAATTGAAATGTACTTGCATGGCAGTAAGAAACGAGTTCCTGTCATGGAAATGTATTCGGAAGATTGATAATGTCTTATTGCTTCAATCAGTTCAGATCATTTTAGTTCAATTGGAGAGAGTTTTCATCAGTCGTACAGTGAAATTTTACCGTAAATCGGATAAGAAGAACTGAAAATTGATTTCAGCACTTCAAAAAGAGCCACTTGTGGGTACCACTCCTAAAAATATCGGAATCATGGGAAGCAAATGAAATTCGAAATCTCCGGCTGATCAAAAAATAATTTAAAAATAAAAATGATAAAAAGGAGGCATAATTTTAGGCGTTTTCGAAATCCCTAACCCAATTTATCCCAGGCATGACAGATACCGTCATTTCTATATGGTCTTCAGCTGCATCATGTAGAATCCTAGTTTTAGAAATTTTTTCGATTGAGCTAAGATTGTAAAGAACTTTGATTATGTAGAGAGGAAAAGGGGATCAGTAAGCAGATATCATTACGTACATGCGAGTAAATAATTTCAGTTCCCATTCTGTCTAATCTTGAGTTTTCCAAAATCTGAACTTAAAATAGTTGTAGTTGTCTACAAATGTCTCCAGTTGGTGTGATGTTTGGCCATCTGCCTCCAATCATCCATTACACGATGGTTGAGACCTTCTTCCACCTTTGTCTTCTTGTGCAGGAATCGAATTCTCTTCGGAGCATCAATATTCATACGCTGAACATGTCCTACTCATCTCAGGGAACTGATGTGCTTTTTTCTGACTAAGTTGATGTCGTTGTGCAGATAGTTGAGTTCCAAGGCTCATCAATGCAAATTTGACCAGCAGTCACTCAAAATCGCATGGCAAATGATATCTTTAACCGTCTTCGTTAAAATACCTACATGCTTCTGTCTCATATAGCACGACTGGGATAATTGCGCCTTCTTAAGAGTATAGAGTCTCCTTACAATTTCTTGGTTGGCAAGTAAAATTCTTTGTTTGAATCCTGGTGAGGTATCATTCTAACTTACTATCTCAAAGTTAAGGCTGTATATTGTGACGGTTTGTCCTGTTCCTCGTTTCTTGTTGATAGTATAGGGTTTTTTAATAACGACTTGACAACTTTTTTTTTAAAATAAAAGGCAAACCATTTGAGATATTTCAAAAACTTTATTATTGGCTTGGAGTACAATCAAAACATTTATTAATGGAACTTGAATTCGTTCATATGGCCATCGCGGGCACGTTTGCAGCGGTCGATTCGTTGGATCCAAATTTCTACGATTCGGCTACGCATTTCGGTCGAAACGGCTGCTATTTCGCGTTCAATGTTGGCTCTGAGCTCCTCCAATGCCGTAGGCGTGTTGGCATAAACCAATGATTTAACGTTGCCCCACAGAAAAAAATCAAGCGGCGTTAAATCGCACGAACGAGGCGGCCAATCGACTGGCCCATGTCTTGAGATAACACGCTGACCGTACTTACTCTTCAATAAATCAATTGTAGCGTGTGCTGTGTGGCTTGTGGCACCATCCTGTTGAAACCGCATGTCGTCCAAGTCCATATCTTCCAATTCAGGCCAAAAATAATGGGTGATCATGGCGCGATAACGCTGACCATTCACAGTAACGTGACGATCGTTATCGTCGACGAAAAAATATGGCCCAATAATGTCGCCGGCATGCAAACCGCACCAAACAGTTATTTTTTGTGGATGAAGTGGTGATTCATGAAGCACATGTGGGTTTTCATCCGACCAATAACGCATATTTTGCTTATTGACGAACCCATTGAGCCAAAAATGAGCTTCGTCAGTGAAGATGATTTTCGACTTCGAATATCTGTAGAAAATTTTTATAATTTGGAGGCGTTGCTCGTTAGTGTACTTTACCATGATGAAAATGTTGAGTTTACTGAATAAATTGACAGTGGCAGTTTGATGATTAGTGAAAGAGTGCGTTCACAAATTAAATTCAAAGTTGTCAAGTCTCTATTGGAAAACCCTGTATATATCACATTCGGTTTTGCTTATTTGCAGCAAAACGCATTTTTACAGATTCTGTTTGAATACTACGAAACACATGGTATCTGTATTTATCGCGGTATTCTATATACTTCGTCGATGTCATCAGCTTATGAATGTTTTTGCACAGGTTTTTGAAAAAGTGTGCCTTTGAGGTTGACTTGCAAGCTTACCCAATTTTAGAAAGTAAGGGGTGATTCATTGTGAGATTTGATTTTCAATAGACTTTTTTTGACAGATCACGTGTGACTCCTATAAAATTGCTTTGCCATTTTTGTTCAGTATCGTTTGACAAATTGTTATGGGAAGACTCACACTACAACACCGTCTCCAAATTGTTCAGATGTACTACGAAATTCAGCGTTCTGTGAGAAATGTTTTTCGTGCGATTCGAGGAACTTACGGTGTGCATAATCGACCAACTGAAAATACCATTCGCAAATTTGAGTCCCAGTGGATGATACTCGACCGGTTAGACCACATCCAGTATGTAGTGAAGGGACTATAGCAGCTGTAGCTGAGAGTGTACGCAAAGACCGTAACGAATCGATTCGTCGTCGTTCTCAGCAGCTTGGCTTGGCGTATTTTATGTGCGGATCTCGGCTGAAAAGCGTACAAATTTCAACTTGTCAAGAATTGAAGCCAGGCGATTTGAATTTGCGTCATATTTTCAGTAAATGGGCTCTGGAAAACCCAATGAAATGAGTTTTCAATGAAAAAATCCGGTGTTTTGTCGTGAAATTTTGTTCAGTGATGAAGCGCATTTCTGGCTCAATGGATACATTAATAAACAAAATTGCCGTATTTGGGCTGATGAGGAACCCGAAGAGTACCAAGAGCGGCCATTATATCCATTAAAAACAACGGTATAGTGTGGTTTATGGGCTGGTGGAATCATTGGTCCATATTTCTTCAAAAATGAGGCAAATCAGAATGTTACCGTCAATGGTAACCGTTATCGCGCCATGTTAACGGACTATGTTCTTCCTAAAATTGAAACACATGGTCTCGGTGAGCTCTGATCTCAACAAGACTGCGCTACGAGCTATACAGCGCGTGAAACAATGGACTTGGTGAGAAAACATTTTGGTGAGCACTTAATTTCAGGTTTTGCTACAGTAAATTAGCCGCCTAGATCGTGCGATATCACACCTTCAGACTATTTTTTCTGGGGATTTATAAATTCTCAGGTCTTTAAGTCAAAGGCGGCTACGATTGACGCTTTGGAAGCCAACTTTACTCGTGTTATCCGCAAGATACCAGTCGCTATGCTAGAACGGGTCGCCCAAAATTGGACCTTCCCAATGGACCACCTCAAACGTAGTCGTGACCAACTTTTACATAATATCATTCTTGAAGAATAAATGCCATGGATTGGTTTTTAACGAATAATAAAATTTTTAAGTTCACTTTCAAATTTATGTGCTTTATTTTACATTATATATCAAACCTAACGATGAATCACCCTTTATTATTAAGAAGCTAAGAAATAGCGCAACATTTTGTCGTTATTTCTACCTTTATGGAACGGAAAATGTTTAACACCGCCAGTCTGAAATATGTAACGAGTTTGGTTAAGACATGGTTCTTAACAGCTCGTCCTAAACGAGGTGTGTTTCAAAAGTAGGATGATTTTTAAAATTTCGCGGGCAACGTATATACAATTATCGATTTTTTTTTTGCTGTGTTGGAACACATGTCCCGAATATATGTTGACAGTTTCAAGATGCCAATGATGAACCTCGCTTTGGACGCCCCAACACATCAACAAAAGATGATAACGTCGAAGCTTTGAAGAAAATTGTTCTCGAAAGTCGCCGAATTACCATAAGAGAAGTTGCTAAGGATGTTGACATATCGGTCGGCTCGTGTCATGCAATTTTTTCGGATGTTTTGGGCATGAGAAGTGTGTCACCGAAGTTTGTTCCGAAGCTTCTTAATTTCGAACGGAAGAACCGTCGTATGAGCAATGCTCAGGAGCTGCTGAATGACGAAAATGCTGATCCCGACTTGCTCAAAAGGGTCATAACTGGTGAAGAATCATGGGTATATGGTTATGAAATGGCTTCGAAACTAAAGCCTAATCGTCCCAATGGAAGCACCCAGGACAGCCAAGACCGAAAAAAGCATGCCAAGTTCCATCAAGTGTCAAAGCTTTGATCACTTTTTTTTTATTACCGTGGCGTAGTGCATCAGAAGTTTCTACCTCAAGGTCGCACTATCAATAAGGCGTATTACCTCGAAGTTATGCGCCATTTGTGAGAAGCAATACGAAAAAAACGTCCGGGATTGTGGGGGGAAACTATTCATGGTTTTTTCATTACGTTAATGCACCTCCTCATTCATCATTGCTTGTGAAATATTTTTTGGCCGCAAACAACACCACAATTATGCCTCAGAAACCATATTCACTGGATTTGGCCCCATGTGACTTTTTTCTGCTTCCAAAACTGAAGAGACCTATGAAAGGACGGAGATTTGCTCAAGGCTATACCAAAAAGTGCTTATAAGCACTTCTTCTAAGGATTGGAAAAAGCGTTGGCACAAGTAGAATGTTATATCTGAGGGGCATTACTTTGAAGGAGGAATAAATAAATATTTTTTATAAAAATATACAGGCATCTTACTTTTTGAATACACCTCGTAGATGCTGTGATATGCAGTTTTGAAATCGGTTATCAATTTGGTTTTCTTGGATTTTTTCAAGGTTTCTCGGTATTGTGAATATTTGTCAAATTGTGAACTTATCTGGCTTTTAATTAGAGCCCACTTTCGGATGTGCTGTTAAAGATCGTTATTCTTTCCCTAGCCATACAACTCGCTTATGGAATTCCCTGCCGAACTCTTCATTTTCTATTCACTATAACATTCAGACATTTAAAACCAACGCACATCGGTACCTCTCTTTCTTTTTTCCATAATTCTTCTTTCTATGCGAAAACATTTTAAGGGTACCTATTAATTAATAAAAAAAGTAGTCCGAGTGAACCGAACCAAGGTTTAGTCTTTTCCAGTGTTCGTCTTCCACTTTGTGCACCTTGAGGACTTTTGATATTTTTGTCGACTCTAAGAGACGAGAGTTTATCAAACTTTTTTTCCGAGATTTAGTAGAACAATAAATTCTTTTCTCTGCTTTTCGGTATTGGTCGTTGGTTTAAAACCCAGACGCTTTTGTGTAGTTGTGGATGAGCTTAACCATAGAATCACGTTATGAACATTGTGGCCGCTAAGCACATAAGTTTTCGAATTAAGAAGACAAAGTAGTCCTTAAGAGTTGAGCGAAGTCGTCCAGTTTGGATTTGACATCTCTATTTCAATCTCTTACGTCAAACCGAACTTTCATCCGAAACACACAGAATCAAATCTATCGATTTTACGGCATTTCGACTTGTCTTTTGGCACATTATAGCGTATTTTGCATTTTGATTTGCATCTGCACCTTAACAAAGCTTAGCTCACATAAGAATTGAAACCAGTTGACTGCGAATTAGTAAAAGATATGCCGATTGGGTGCTCGAACATTAGCGTTTGGATGAGCCATGTTCATACAACATTTTTCACTGTGTGGATACTTTAACAAACAAAATTGTCGCATATGGACAAGTTAAAAGTCACAATTTGGTGCACAATTTGGTCTTTTGGTGTCATTGGTCCATACTTTTTCGAAGATGAGGACGGTGTTACCGTCATGTCAATTCTCATCGCTATAACCAGATGCAAACTGAATTTTATTGGCCTTAAGTCCACATGGTAGACTGTGCCAAATTTCACACAACACGACCAGTTTTAACTTTATTGCAAGAAAAATTATGTGAACTGGCCACCAAGATCGTGTGATTTGTCGCCGTAAGATTTATTTTTGTGGGGCTATGCAAAAGATCGTGTTTATATTTACATTATATGATCTATGATGAGAGTATTCTGCTTCAGTAGATGAGCAGCACTGTCATTCGAAATCAGAAAACCTTTATCAACCAATGTATTGAAAAAAGATACGGCACACTTTATGGTGCGAAAATGGCCCCATTGAAAAAAAAAAAAAAAAAAAAAAAAAAAACACGTCCCAAAATAAATTCACTCAATCAGCTCCAAAAACAAACAGTGGAAGAGTAACCATGGTCGGGAAAAGCCCACTTACCATTCCTTTGAAGTCAGAAAAATATGTACTTATGGGGCTTTTCAAACATCGAAAGAATAATGCAATGGGTTATCGTTGTGCTTCTGTAATTGAGAGCTGGAAAAATTATTGCCAAGTTCATGGCCAATCTATCGGTCAATATTTTTGAAGTCAGGCCATCAACTTAGTCTCGTAATTGACACATTTGTCAGAAGGAAGCTAACATTTAATTTGGATAGATATTAGTTATAAACAAAAATGAGACATACTGTAGTATATCTATACTGCTGCCATCTACTCGTACGTGTGATATGCGAAAGCTGTACTCTGTGTACGCTAAATCATCGCTAACCGA
The DNA here is from genome assembly GCA_907269105.1 of Volucella inanis. Classification (NCBI taxonomy): domain Eukaryota; kingdom Metazoa; phylum Arthropoda; class Insecta; order Diptera; family Syrphidae; genus Volucella; species Volucella inanis. The sequence continues at coordinate 13,315,537 of OU026156.1, read as the reverse complement.
GTTAAATTGTAATAATTTAGTATTTTACAGATAACGTTAAAATATGCTGCAAAAGTACAATGACACTAATACTATGGTCTTGTTAACCAAACCATCACGATTTATACTTTTTTTATTTAAGGGCTCCAAGAAGTTATAATAAGGAGACGCTATTGTGAAGAGGCTTCATCTTACCACCACCATTAAGGAAAGAAACGGCGCTTATTCGGATGTGGACTTAAGTTTCAGCCACGTGAGCGAACGTCTTATGACAATCCGCATGAAGGCTAAATTCGCTGACTTTCGTTAGCGCCTCAGGTGTAAGTAGGTATAAGTCTCCTCAAAATCGCATACAGGATCTTATTTGCCATATTGTGTGAACATCTGAAACCCTTCATCAACAACCTGATTGGCTCGTTTCAGTGCGGTTTTAAACCAGAAAAATCCGCAATCGACCAAATCTTCACATTCCGGCAAATCCTGGGAAAACCCCAAGAAGTTCAAATCGATACCCACGATCTTTTCATCGATTTTAAAGCCGCATATGATAGGATTTATAGAGACGACATGCCAAACTAGACATGGCTATATGGTATATAGATAGCCATGTCTAGTTTGGCATCTTTGTAAAGCTCGTCTGTCTGTGCAAAATGTCGATTGCGAACGCTTGCTGCTATGACAAGGTCGGTAACTACGTAACTGAGACTTTAGGTGTCCAAAACGGTTTTGGAACTTACGGTACCACGCCGGAGGTACAATCTTTCAAAATTTGGTGCAACTATTAGAGTACGCCGATGATATACGAGTAAATATACGAATTATTGGGAGAACCCAGCTGTCAGTAACCGGCATTGAAGCGGAAGTTGAAAAAATGGGTAAGTGGTAAATGAGGGCAAAACTAAGTATAGGGTGATTCATCGTAAGGTTTGATTTATAATGTAAAATAACATACATAAATTTGAAAGTAAACTTAGTGTTTTTATTACCAGTTAAAATAGCAATTCATGGCATTTACTTTTCAAAAGACATTATGGAAATGTTGGCCACGACTACGTCTGAGGTGGTCCATTTTGAGCCACTTGTTCGTGCATAGCGACTGGTATCTCGCGGATAACATGAGCAATGTTCGCTTCCAAAGCGTCAATTGTAGCTGACTTATTCCTGAAGACATGAGACTTTACATATCTCCAGAGAAAATAGTCTAAAGGTGTGATACCACACGATCTAGGCGGCAAATTTACCGTAGCACAACGTGAAATTAAGTTCTCACCAAAATGAATTCTCAAAAAGTCCATTGTTTCACGTCTTGTTGAAATCAGAGCTCACCGCGACCATATGCTTGATATAGTCCATTAACATGGCTCGATAATGGTTACCATTGACATTCGGTAACATTCTGATTTGCCTCATTTTTAAAGAAATATTAACCAATGATTCCACCAGCCCATAAACCACACCATACCTTTGTTTTCAATGAATGTAATGGTAGCTCTTGGTACTTTTTGCGTTGCTCATCAGCCCAAATACGGTAATTCTGTTTATTAACGTATCTATTGAGCCAGAAATTGGCTTCATCACTGAACAAAATTTCACTATAAAACACCGGATTTTTATAAGGTTTTTCCAGAGCCCATTCACTGAAAATATGACGCAAATTCAAGTCGCTTGACTTAAATTTTTGCACAAGTTGAATTTTGTAAGCTTTTCGGCCGAGATCCTTAGGTTAAATACGCCAAGCCAAGCTGCTGAGAACGACGACGAATCGATTCGTCACGGTCTTCGCGTATACTCTCAGCTACAGCTGCTATAGTCTCCTCATTGCGTGCTGAATGTGGTCTTACCGGTCGACTATCATCCTCTAATGTAAACTGGGATACAAATTTGGGAATGGTATTGACAATAGTGGTTTCAGAAGGTCGATTGTGAGCACCGTAAGTTCCTCAAATCGCACGAAAAACATTGCTCACAGAACGTTGATTTTCGTAATACTGTTGAACAATTTGGAGACGGTGTTGTGATGTGAGTCTTCCCATAATCATTTGCCAAATAATATTGAATAAAAATAACAAAGCAGTTTGAAAGAAATCATGCGTGATCTGTCAAAAAAAGCCTATTGAAAGTCTAACCTTACGATGAATCACCCTATATATGCTGTCAGTAAGAATACACACAATATAGTCAACAGCTGTAATTTCGTTTTGCTATAAATTCTGCCGACAATAGCTCAGCAGAAGGCTAAGTAGACAAATATATAGTAAAGCGCTATCCCGAAAAACCAAGGAAAACCTACATATGACCTTGGTCATTCTTGTGGATGGGCAGGATGAACACATCCTCAACTGTTCGGCTTGGAAGGCAAAAATTCAAGGACGTACGAGTTGTACAGCCACATTGACCTAGAAAAGTCGCTGAGATGTCTCGGATATATAAGGGAATGGACAACAATGGTGCGGCCCGTAGAGTCTTCGAACCCAACACAGAGAGTAGAGGAAAACCTAACTTTAGGTTCCGCGCACAAGTAGAAGGGGTTTTGGAGTACAGAACTGAAGGCAGTGAGCTAAAGGTCGCACTGGAGGAGCATGTTAGTTGAAGCCCAGGTTAACCTCGATCTGTAGTGCTATCTAAGTAATTATGCTGAGAGATCTGAGACAGTTATTAATGCTTGCCAATAATTTAAAAATTTGTAAGTCTTTCAAGGAAAGATAAAGTTTTACGTTATCAGCACCCATCATTTCAGCATCTAGTACTAGTAACCAAATGCGCGCTAAAAAGAGATATTTCCCAAAAATTTGATGTAGTAGCAGGAGTATATAGGTGCCTTAGAGAATGTTGATTCATTTTAACACTGAATGAATCAACCCAAACGACTCACTCATCCTCGAAAACAATCTCATATTTGTGAGGATTGAATAAAATCCCATTTCTGGTACGTATAAGGGCTGTTTGCGCTTTCAAAAGAAAACAGTCGCCAGGGATCATTGGATAGGTAATACTGCATTTGCATATCATATCCCTGACCATAGATGTCAGAACTATTAAAAACGTACGTACAGAGGGTCGACCGGCACGCAGTTGATAGATAGATAGATAGAGTACGCTATCCGAGTCCTCCTGTTTATACTCGGTATCATGTATTGAAAGTATTTAGCATCAGAGAACTGTTCAGTAACTATGCCTTAATTCACACAACTGGTGGTCCGTCTACACTCCTTTGAAACTTGCGTTGTAGTTATATCAAAAATGCCCGACGCGTGCCCCTTCTTTTTGAATACACATTGACTTCAGTTCAGTTGACGTGAAAGTGGGAATCCTCGGTATTGATAGTTAGAAATTCAAAGTTAGAGACAGCAGTTATTCTTGCATGCCAAGCGACTTGAAGCCATCAAATGGCGAAATAGAATATCATTCGTCACCCACCCTATTGTGGGTTTGTGTAATTTGTAATTCCGGTCAAAGAAGCTAACTGTGAGCTGGATCTAATGTGTGTTTTTTGCATGAGATTGAGTATGATCAGTTAAGATGTCTTTACTTTGATGAGATCGAAAGAACAGATGAAGTCGTCAGGAAAGGATTTGGCCTTTACGGCTTAGCAGAAAGTAGTGACTACTTCTTCATTGGAGTGGTTAACAAGGCAATATCGAATAGCAATGCTAACTAACTGCAATATATCTAAATAGAAGCTATGTCCATCTAGAATGCACCAAAAATAAAAGAAGGCCTTGTTAAAAAGGTATCTGCGTCCATTCCTAGCGATGATCGGGCAGCTATTATAAGGTCAACTTTCATAACTTTATAAAGTTATCAAACAAGAAATTAGGTGGCTCTAGTTTTCCAACTAATCACTGACGTGTTGTACATAAATCGGTACATAAATCGTGCAATCAAAACACCGCTGAACTGCTGAAATAGTTATTTTTCGAGTTCTTGTCCATTCATTTCTTCAGACTGTTCTTCTAGATTTCCTCGGGGTTCGGCTAAGAAGAGCATACATATGTGAATATGTCAGGCTTTTGGTTTTGGGGTATGAACTTGGGTCCAAATTTTTGAAAAAGTATGACAAACCCTGCATCTATATTGTCATCATCCAAAACGGTACTCAGAAAATTCCTTTTGACATTGAAAGTATGTGAAATTAGGCTGATTTTGTCGCATAACTATGTCCCATAAGTGTAAGAGCTCGTAGTCTATCAAATGTCATCAGTTGGCGGATTTTCTTTTCAGAGATTATCAAAACAAGAACTCAATATCATATTTCGCTGCAATTTGAGGGAAAATTAAGGTTCCCCCTCTACAATCACATATCCGTATTTGAATAAACTTAAGTACCTGCATGAAATGAAAATGCATATCTACGATATACGAGTATCTGCGGTAATTCCCCGAAGTGTAGATCCGCATTTTGAGTGGTTTACCCAAAATAGAGTGAATCAAAGGCAACCGTCGTTTGGCTGCACACATGCAATTGAATTGGCCAATCCGCCTATAAGTCGAGAGGTGAAATTTATTCATTTCCTCATCGTTTTCCAAGTACGAAAAAAAGACGAGCCACCCCCCATCACAAGCGACTGCTAAATTTTCCTTTTTCTTTCCATTTCCAGCTCCATCCATTCATCCATCCGAGTCGCTACTGGTGGCATGGATGGCAACTAGCAACGTGGCTCAGCTGCTACTACAACCAAATGACATGGAGCACAACCTCGGAGGTATCCGTAGTTATGGAATGCACCCATTCTCTAGCTCGATTGTGGAATAGAGTTCTCTTTTCGCTTTAGAGCCGTTTGTGGCGTTTTTGTGTGCAATAGCAGTCAGAAGCAGAAGTAGGAGCAGGAGTTATGATTATATGTAGCAGCCTGGAATCTAGTGAGCTGCCAGGCATCGGGAATAGGTTGAGGCACTGCTGTTTGTACGTCGAAGGACGTTTGTTTTGTTGGCCCCTTTGGCTTGCACCATGATGATTTCACTTAAAGCGTGTCGGTTGAGAAAGACTTTTTCGTCAATTTTTTTCGCTGCTACTGTTAAACTGATGGGGATGGGGATGCTGGGCTGCAGCCTTAGTCGCCTCAGAATCATCACTATGAAGAGGGGTGAGGGGACTTTTATTATTTGTTTACCTATCCGAAAAAATATGCATGATGATGCCTTTTGCGCGAAATGTGGCGACGAAAAAATCACTCGGCACTCAATTTTCGTGATCCGCAGCGAGGAGTGAACTATGCCGTTTCGACCGCTCGGCTTCGACAGCTTCGGCGGAATGGGTAATAGGCCGGGCACATGTTATGCACCGTTAGTAGTTTGTTCTTGTTTCTTGTTTCGCTAGAGAGGATGTTTTTTGTTTTATTTTCTTTGCTTGAAATCTATTGAGCGTGCCAGAAATTGTTGGGGTGGTGCTGGATGATGTTTCTATGCGCGCGGTCGGTTTTTGCCGAATCGGCGATTTTTAGATAGTTGACGAGTGTACGAGGCATTGATGGTGATGTTGGAAAGAGATTCGAAACATGAGGAGTGTAGGGTATGGCTCTATGGTTTTTTGTGGCACAGTGAGCTGAGGGCTTGAAAAATTGGATTAGTACCGGGTTTTTAAGCATTTAGCAGATTTTGTTACCATTTTCGGGAGCAATTTGTTTTATGGTCTTTGAAATGGTCCAGTGAATGTATATGCTGTGTTTCTGGTCAAAAGCTCTTTGTACTATGATGTTGAGTTATGGATTTTTATTTGGAACCGGTTTTGTTGTTCTTTTTATGGTTTCGTTCTTTTTGGGAGATTTTGTATTTGGGTTTGCTTGCTGCTGTTTGGTTAGAGGGCAGAATGTCGAGAGTACGAAGTGGACTGAAGCTATTCTGTTTGATGCTTGAGATGGAAACATTATTCACGCTAGGATCAAGTGGGACTTGATAGGTACTTGGTTTTAGCTCAAGTGGTAGTGCTGGGGCTATTAAAAATTGGAAAGGGAAACATTTTGATTTTATGAGTTTTTAAGAATTATTTGTTGGTTGCTAATTTTTTGAGGCTTTAGAATAAGGAAATAAGTTCTTGATGAAAGGAAGAGAACAAGGAAGTGGAATAAAAGTTTGGATCTTCGAGAAAGGAGGTTGTGTACTTTTGTAATGCATTGATTGAGCTGTGTGCTACATTAAGTTTGCAGTGGTTTGTGCGGTATGAAACAACTCTACTGACGCTCTACGAAATGAGTCTTTACATTGAGTAGCGTCAACAAAAGATTTACTTCAGTAGACCATTTGGGAGCCTGACTAGGGTTGGTGATAACTCTAGCAGTATAGAGCTATTCTGGAAATTCCATAAAAATCCATTGATGTCTGGAGATAGATTGAAGAACGTTTTAGAATTAACAATTAGGTTTTAAGCTCTTTACTTGTAGAAAGCTGCTCGATATTCAATCAGAACTAATACAAAAGCAATGGCTCGTATGGTCAAATCTGACGTGACAAAGATGACCGTAACTGAAGAATGTGTGGCTTTAGCACACAACATCGCAAATGCTATTCAATGAGAAAAACTATGGACGAATGGTTTAAAAGAAGATAAGTTCAGGAGATGGAGAAAGAACTTCGTCTTTCCAAGCAACATTTTTACAAATATATTTTGGTCTTTCTCTATATCCAGAAGCTAAGATCAGATCTTTGTAGAAATATTCATAAAGTCAAAGCACTTTTGCGATCCGAATGTAATCGCAAGGTCTGTGAAAATAAAGTATAAAATGTATAATGGTACCTAGTGTTATGTCGGTAGATTAAGAGGTATTACGTAGCGTTTTACGCTACTGCTGTAATTAAGCGATCAAATTGGAAAGTCCTTTTATGCCCTTTTAGACCAAACTCGTCAAAGATGCGTTTAAGAGCAATGTAATGGCTTATGCGTATGACAGAACAATTTGTTTAAAAAAAAAGTACCAAATACTAGCTGAAAGATGTTGTCGTTAGAATAGAGATTTAGGAAAGATTCCTCTACTGCGCTGGCCCTCAGAGCTTGAATTGAAGACGGACAGAGGGATTTTTTCAATTCGCTTTATATGTCGCAGCCATTTAAGGCGACCGATGCAAATGTATCAGCGACAGCTCATTGCGTTCTGCTTGTAATATCAATGTCATTAGCATGTGCAAGTATTTCAAAAAATTGTGCCATTGATGGTGGATTTTGATTCGACGGTTCGCACACTAAGTATAGGAGCTCCTGTGACAACTCATCATGACATTAAGGATCTCGGAAAAATTGTTTTGGCATCATTCCTAATAATTTGATGAGATGTCAAAACTGGACATGTCTGGTTCGTATAGGTACTGTGATATGCGCCTTTAAAATTGAGCTGGTGTTTATCGATATACACCTTTTGGGTTTTCTCCCGTACTTATTGCAGTCAATTGTGAACTAACAACAATAAATTTGTCCGCAAACACTTGTGATGGCATTCCCTTGCTGAGTTGAATGATGTTACATGCTTATCTTATGGTAGACAGTCATACTAATGATCGACCCAATTAAATGACTCTCAAGCATTCCGCCGGTCCGGGACAGGTCTCGGAAAAAAAACCAATGGTACCCCAAGTGCCCATGGATGCATGACTAAAAGCGTGCTTAGTCCTTAGTATGCGAACTTCGGATACCAGGCGGCCACCGACTTAAAGATAGTCTTCCTGTGGTTAGACGGGAAGACCACGGGCGATAGATTATCCCACTCGCTCGTGGGAATCAAAATTGATAATTTCATCCCAAAAACAACAGAAAATGTTGCCTCCACAATTGCATCATCAGGTAGACATCTGCCAATCGGACGAAGTCATCAAACATCGTCTTGGAGACGGAGGACCTAGAAGAGAACTTGTCCCTCCTTAGTAACTTCGTATTCGAAACAAGCATTTTGTGCAACACCATACTATCGGACGATTTACATCCCAAAGAGATAGACGTATGTGTGTGCATGTGTGCAACTACGAGCTAGCCCGAGTTTATGCAAGAGAGGAAGGGGCAAAAAAAGGTTCCGAGCTGAAGCATATGCGGTCCAAGGATAACAACTCTTTCTATTCCAAAGGGAAACAAGTTTGCACTGGGAACACAACCGTCGAAAAACTCTCGTATAGCAATATAATGAGCAATGTCAGACAGAGAGTTGTAAAAGTCAACCTCGATCGTAAACCTTCCACAAACAAACAAATGGTTTAGATACAAGAGAGGTTTATGGATATCACTACAGCCGTGGCTCAAGTGGTAGTGTATTGACTTCCAAATCGGAAAGTTCAGGGTTCAATACCAGCCGTCACTGAAATACTTTTTTTCAGGAAACTTAATTCTTGTGAGATGAATGATTGCCTAAATACAACATCAAGTCAATTTACACAATAATAATTTAGTCTCCCCATTAAATGTTGAATGTCATCCACAAAGAGAAATAACCACTGAACCTACTCTCTGTCCCATTTTCTTAAATACTTAACATAAAAAAAAAAACGTTTAAGCTACGTGATGAAGAAAATAAGCCAGCTTTACGCGGTGCGATGCTCAAAACCGGTTGACTTTCGATCGTTGGTGAGGATGCCTCCACTCCACAGGGTGGATGATGAAGAAGAAATGTAGGTTAGAGGTGATGTTTGTCAAGGAGGAAAATCTTCCAAAATCGCATGTCATCAGAGGGTTCTTAACCGAAAGCTAGCGAAATGATACTGACAATTCTTGATGACCAAAATAAAAATCTCAACACAAGAGCGTGGGGAGTTCTGCACAGATCGAATGATAGTGATACGTCCCATTTACTCTTTGCAATAAACGAAAGCAATTTGAAGCGGTTTGTAGAGCTGAAGCGTTTGCTCTTGTATAATTTTGGTAGGCCAAGCGCATCCTCAAAATCTCGGACAGAACAGCCAACCAGAGCTCGAAATCAGCGAACCTAAACACGACGAGTACGCCGTCAGAAGGAGCTGGCGTAAGTGTGAGCAGCATCCCACCTTGGGCTAGTTTCAGCGCCACTGTAAGCGCTGTAGTTCCAGAAAGCGGAATACCTGCTCTCAGATAAAACTACAGTACAGCACGGTGCTTTGCAAAAACTGGTAACTCGGTCAACTAGAAATGATTCAGGCTAAGTCCAGAGAAGACATATCATTTTCAAGAAACTTTAGAAAAATCAACAATTTATCAGGAAAACTTTTTCAGTTTAAATAAGGTTAAGTGGGCTACCAATTTATTTAAATCACACCAAAGCACCATGTATAGACGGCATTTTCACAGCTCTGCTACAAAGAGGTTTAGACTTCTTTGTACCTACCTTAATAGCCTTATTTAGGTTCAGCTTCAACTGGAGCAACATATCACGCACTTGGAAAGAGGTCAACGTATTTTTTATATCAAAACCAGACAGGAATAAACCTAGTGAATTACCTAAATCAATCTGTCTTATAAGCTTTACATCGTTTTATTTGAAAACAATGGAAAGAGTTATTGACGTTTATATCAGAGAATGCTTAGAAAATAGCTTGCCTCTGCACCAGTGTCAATACGCGTATCAAAAGTGCAAATCGACAGAACGAGTTCTGGCAAAGCAGACAGCTGAAATCAAAACTTCCTTCCGCCGTAAAGACATTGCACTTTGTGCGTATCTTGACATAGAGAATGCTTTCAACAATACTGGATATGATCGCATATTAAATGCTTTGCAAATAGAAACATGGATCAATCTACCAATAAATGGATCAAAGCGACGCTTGAAAGCTGGATTATTATCACTCAGGGCCAACTTCGGTATCAGTATCAGCTGTAAAGAGTCACCGAAGCCTTTCAGATCAATAATAGGACGAACGCCCCTACATTTATATGTAAACAAAGGTGCATTACGCTGCATACCAAATGGTATAAATTAAAGAGTTAAGTCTTCGCAATCAGCTGGACTTAAGGACAGAAAAACTGGGAGCTATAATCACATTTCTCCCATAAAGAAATACCCATTAGACATACTCTTCCACCCCATATCCTTGGATATCTTTGCCGTTTGAAATCCACCTCACAATCAATCATACTGCTTCTTCATCCTTGAATCAAAAATTTAAAAAAAAAATTCTTAAAGTACTGGCTACAACGTATACTTACCCATTTTCGAAAGTAGCTTCGATCAGGAAGGCCATGATGAATGATGTATTTCCGAGGACAGAATTTATCCCCTTAATTCACTCTAGCTTATTTCAGGCAGACATTTTAGCTTCATTTTGCCTAATATGATTTTGCATTTATATGGATACTACAAAATCCATAACATCCTCAAGCTTTAACAACTTCAAATGTGATTAAAACTGTCATTTTTCTATGAAAGCGATAGCCAAAAATTCGGGGAAATAAAAGCTAATGGAATTGATAAAAGCTGCACAAGCACAACCTTAGATATCCATCCAATCTTTACGGACGTATGAATGCCACTAGCTACATGCAAACCCATGCTAAAACTAGATGGGCAGTACACACAAGTATTCTCATCTGGATTCTAAGCATTGTAATTCGTCTACATTAGAAGAGCCTCTTATCTGTGGAAACGTAGCATGCCAATTTCCTTGTGCATATTTAGTTTCATGTGAATGTTCTCGAGCTGAAAAACTGTGGGTCCATTTTCTTGTTTTGTAGAATTCTCTGTCCCACCTTTTGACTCTGTACTTTTACCTTTCTAATCTAATTTTTCATTGCAGATTCTTTTTATATCTTTGTGGGTCCTTGTGAAGATTTTCCATTGCAAATTGCAATTCTTCCCTTTTTTTCTCTGCGGTATTGGATCGGCTGTTTGTTGACGTTCACGATATAAGTTTTCGTGTTCCAAGCGCACAATCTTGTTGTTGATCTTAACAGTACGGGATTGCTGCGACGTACAATGTTAAGCTTCACATTTTGCCAATATCGCAGGAACGCATCTGTGGTTTTGGATGTTTAAGGAGCTTCACACCACTTTATGACGAGCGATCGGTAAGACCGAGAGCTTGTCTTTATGTGCCGAATTCACTTTCACCAACAAAACTTGTGCAATTTTGTAATCAAAATTTGGTTCCTGCAGACAAAAACTACGAAACAAACGGAAAATGGTACAAATTCTTCGTTGCGTCTGCTTATTTTCCCTATGATTCGCTCCTGCCGCCACCACCGGAGGCAATAGTAGAACTCATTGAATATTGTGATTCCAGAAAGATGGGACTTATCATATGCTGCAATGCTAATGCTCAGAACACTTTTTGGGGCAGTAGCAAATGCAATGTGAAAGGTAATCATATCCTGAATTTCATGCTATCGTCTGACCTGGCTTTTAAAAGGCAAGAGAGTTAGGCAGCAAGTAATCGACTTATCTTTATCTTACAGGTATGCTTAGGAGATTACTGACTGGAAAGTACTATCGAAAATCTCCATGTCAGATCATAGATACATCGAATTCAGAATTGGATGCGAGGTCTCGATGTTGCTGAAGAGGAAGAAACCGCATAAAACCTACTTAACACGATTTATGGAAAAGGTCGACAAATACAATAGTGTTCCCCCTAAGCTCAGGATAAAACAAAAGCTTGAGGAAGCTGTTCTGAACATGAATGGCACCCTTACCAAGTGTTTCGAAATGAAGTGTCCAATTAGTAAGCAATGCTGCAGATCACCCGTTCCTTGGTACAACGCTGATTTGCAGCCTATTCGTAAAGAATCCAGAAAACTTCGAAACATATCCCTTAAGACTTATTTGGAGGACGATTGGAATCTTTACAAATCAAAGCAAAACATTTTTAAGAAGTTTATTCGGACTTCGAAGTGCGCCTCTTACAAATGTTTTTGCGAAAAGATCGAAACTATCAGTGAAACCAGTAGGCTGATCAAAGTCCTCAAAAGGGGAAGATCATCCAGGCTGGAACAACTCAAAAAATCTGACAGTATCTACATCGACTCTCAATTTCGAGGTAACTTATAAATTCTCATTACATCACCATCCAATTCTCCAACGACGCTTAGTATTTGGGTGCATTCCTGGATAACAAACTTCTCTGGACTAAACATGTTACGACGAAAGCATCTAAGGCGCTGTCGACCTTCCGGCATTGCAGAGGAGCTATCGGCAAGACATGGGGTCTATCATAGAAAAAGGTCCTTTGGATCTATATAGCTATGATAATGCCAATTATATCCTATGCGTGTCAACGGTCTCTCCACACTGAAAGCATGGGTTCCCACTTGATCACCGAAATCAAGCATTGTTGGGCGCGGTAAGTATGTAGGTGGGCGACCACATGGAAACTCAGTACTCCGCGTGCTGTTGACAAAACGCGCCACATGAGCATAGTTCCCCGGCGTTAAATCCGGGATCCTACAAATTAATTTGTATCGTTCCCTTGATAATAATAATAATAATAAGCTCAGGTCTAAGACAGGCCAAACGAGCAATTCTGTAAATTTAGTAAGTTACCTCACAGGGCATCATGGCTTAAGATATCAATTCAACAAAATAAATTTGATCGACAGCTGAACACATCTTATGTGAATGCCCAACCCTCAACGAAATTAGACAATTCGGCACCAAGGAACGAATGAATTCCTCTGCTAGTAAATGGCACAAAAAATCTTTTAGGTCTAGGTGTCTTACTTCGCAATTGGCGAGCCAGAACATTTATAAAAAAAAAGGAATTGACGCAAAGGTGAGGAAAGTACGAAATACAAGGGCTGTTTGATGAGCATCCGTATTGAAAGATAAGTGGCGGGGCTGAGCCAAAATGAATAGTTTTGTTTTGACACCATTTCAAAACATCGTGTTCGTATTTTTTGCGACCATGGAAAAAGAGCAGTATCGCTCCGTGATCCGATTCTTGTTTTTGAGTGGCTAAGGCTTGCGAAGAAAGCAAGCCCATTCTCGACCCATTCACCTTCTCGCATAACCGTTTACCGTTGGTTCGCAAAGTTTCGCCCTAGCCGCACGTCGGTTTTTGATGAATCGCGCCCAGGTGTCCCAAAAACGGTTACCACAGAGGAAACCGTAGACAAAATCCATTATCTCGTATTGGCGGACAGCCAAGTGAAATTTCGCGAATTGGCTAGATAGCAGGCATCTCAACTGAACGCGAAAGTCATATCCTCCACGAGATTTTGAGTATAAGCTCGTTTGCTCACACCGGATAACAAGCAAAGTCGTGAGACCACTTCAAAGACGTGCTTGACCCTGTTCAATCGAAAGCCGTAGATGAGACACGGATTCATTGGTATACACCAGAGACCAAAAAACAATTGAAACAATGGGTTTTGCCTCGAGAACGTGCTCCAAAGAAGGCGAAGACCGTGTCTTCGGCCGGAAAGGTAATGGCCACCGTTTTTTGGGACACGCGAGATGTGATCCACGTTGACTATTTGGAAAAGGAAAAACAATCACAGGAACATACTACGTCGATTTATTGGGCCGATTTGAAGAAAAAAGTGCTCTTTCACCACAATAACGCACCGGCTCACACTCCACAGCCAAATTGGTCGAATTGCCCTATGAATTGCACCCCCATCTTCCGTAGGGCCGGCCAGTTGCTGCACCGTTGGAAAAAGTCTATCGAGTTTCTAGTCCGCGTATTCATCAAACAGCCCTCGTATGCAATATCTGGATAATAACATTGAGCTCTTGCATTACCTTGCATGTCCCTCTAATTACGTATATAATTAGAAAGCTGTTGCCAAAGCCTGACTGGTTTCTAGCGGGAACATGGTCAATATATGAGCAAAAGTACTGGTAAGTATCAGAAACATGTTATACAATTCTGAGAACAGAAGACGAAGACCTTTCTTTCTTTTCCTTTTTCCCACGTTTAACATGAATATTCCTTCGACCTTTATCCAAGACTGAAGGAATTTTTTGGAGTATAGTTGCAGCTTCAAAATAAATAAAACCGTCTTCATGTTCTCTAAGGCGTAACGACAAAAATTTGATTAAACTTTGGTGGCTTAAAGGGAAGAAGTTTGAATTAGGCAATGCGATTTTTTTGTCTGTTGCTACGATATGACACTGCACTATTACTCTTCAGGAATGGAAGCAACCTTTCACACTGTTTCTTTGAGCTTATTCATTACTATGGCATGGATTCTTTCCGAGAATGACATACATCCTATGACAGTCTTTATGAAGTGAAGGAAGAAAGTTCACCGAGATGTTTTTTTACTAAGCTATCTGTAGACTCTAATGAATAATCGCATCTCCTATATTGTGGTTACATAAACTTTATACTACACACGAGGGCAAATATAAATCCCTTCCACATCCAAACACTGTCATACAACTTTATTAGTTTCCAAATCCCAATTCTATAAAAAAAAAGTAAAGAAATCCTCCTGTTTGCGAAGCCGATAAAAAAAAGGATCTTTCAACAACAAAGTTAGCAATAACATCGACTTGATTTTAGCCATTGTGCCATTAAAACCCAGCTCATAGTTTGTATAATGGCACAGCCCTTACCACTTTGGTGTATCCTAGAATGAACATTATTCGACAAATTTATTCAACATGGTCTACGGATAACGTAAAATATTTTAGCACTCCCAGCAGTGTTAACGTAACGACAAACAAAATTACAAGTACGAATAGGTACGGATATATTGGCACAGACCTGCTGATGCTACGGCAGAGGATTTCCATCAAACGTCTTTACTTCGACAGTGACTTGGGCTTTTACGCGCCCCTCGAGGGGTTGTCCGCATCCAAGTGCACCCCTCTTGATCCGCAATAGTTTCCAGTTGCCAGTTGCCAGTTGCGAGTTTAGCCCGAAATAAATTCAAAAACGGTTTTTACGCTAATTGTTTTTCCAGTTTAATGCAACTTTTTATTTTATTGAACCATTAAAACGCACCGTAGAACGGGAGTATCTGAGGCAGTGCGTCCTTGCGTCCTTGTGTCCATTCGGTACAAGGGTGGTTAAGTTAAACTTTACAATACGTGGGGTTGTTGAGTTTGTCTTGCGTTGTCTCTAAGCTGGTCATGGACTCAACAAAGTTCTTAAGCATTCTTACATTTTTTGAGCTCTAAAATTGCCGTTGTGTTACAAAACCATCGATGTGTGTAGAGAAGGAGGAGGAATAGGTTGTGGAATGAGTTGGGCTTTAAGGCCATAGGAAGTGGGCGAAGTGACGGGTGGATTGGGATGTTTCTGTTTTTTTTTTTTTTGTTCGGGGGTGCGAGTATGTGAGGAAATAGCGCGAGC
The DNA here is from genome assembly GCA_907269105.1 of Volucella inanis. NCBI lineage: Eukaryota > Metazoa > Arthropoda > Insecta > Diptera > Syrphidae > Volucella > Volucella inanis. Next base: position 13,300,378 of record OU026156.1, on the reverse strand, counting down.
GGGTCATGAATTTCCCATTTTTACAGCCTCATATTTTTCCGGGCGTTTTTACCCTAGAAAATAATAACGGTTAAACTTTTTAGTGTTGTCATTAAATTTTTCCGTGTAGTACGTTGTATCCACTTACAGTGGCAGTGGTAGAAGTAGCATCAAAATAAGAGTACAACCACCCCCGAGAACCGCAGCAGTGTAGCATCCTGTGTATCAGTATACAAGCATTCTGTTGTTGTTTACTTGTATCCTCCTAAGATGGCAGTTGCCATGTGATTGTATTAGTGAGTGTTACTGCTTGTGTACTGTTATTTCAAGTTATTTCAAGTTTTAATATCGCTTCGCCCCGTTTGCGTTTGGGACAGCAGCAGTAGCGCACCAAAAGATGCATGGGAATATCCATCCGTAGCGGGATGGATGCGCCACCGACCAATGCTTATAAACCATCCATCGAGCAGGAACATAGTATAGCTTCACAGTATTGGTATGGCGGCGGGAGAGGTCTATAAATTTCGATATTTCCTTTTTATATTGCAGAAATTTTTCTGCTGAAATTACGGAAATTAAAACCGAAATGACGACGTTGAGGACGTTCAGAACATTCAGGATGTTCAGGACGTTGAGAATGTTGAAAGCGATTCAACACACAAAGATGACGACAGTAGTAGTAGTAGCAGCAGCAGCAGCAGCAGCAATAGCAACACCAAAGACTAGGTGAATCAGAATCAGAGTTTATGCGCGCGGCGAAGTCTTAAAGCGGTCCTCACCATCTCCATCACCACCACCAGCATGGCCGCTGATATACCGCTCCACTCTTGGGTTACTGTTGTATGTGATCAATGTTGCAGGGATCATAAAATCGCAGAGGCTCACCCCCATCTAGCCAGTAGCTGGCGCGGCTTGTTCTACCCCATCCTTTCGATATTTTTTTATTTTCTATTTTTTTTTTTTTTTTTTTTTTTTTTTTAATACCAAGGGCTGTTTCGCTCTTTTTTATACTTAATCGTAAAGTTTAGAAACTTTGTAATGGGATTATTTCGGCGGGTAATGGCGCAGCGAGCGCTCTCTATTCGATTTTAACTAGAATCAACCAGAGGTCATCAGTTTTGGTAGCTTGGAGTTTGATATTTGCCGGGTTTTCTTCATATTTATTTTTATTTTTTTATTTATTTTTTTTTTTTCGTTTTTGTTGGTCTCTAGCAGTGCTCGTCCTTTATTTTTATGTACTCGTACTTGATTTGTTATTTTCGACAGTAGGCGACGTTGGTGGCCGTGGTGGTGATAAGGGTGAGAGATGTGATTAGCTACTTTATGCGCTAGAATTTATTATTCCCGGCAATTCGATTATATATAAATCCCATTTTGATGGATCTCTGGGTTTAGAGTTTCAAGAGAGCTATGGCATCCTCTGCCCCGGAGAATTCTTCAGTTTTAGTGGATAATTTTGGGGTAGTCAGTGGATGGAGATTGGATGGTTTTACTTATAAGAGAACCCTGGTTATGGAGCATAAAATCAAAATGTGGTTTTGGACTTGAAATTTCAGAAAATCCTATTCGGCAATTTTATCGGAACAGCGTGACCACTAAAAAAAAAACTCTTAAGCTAAAGTTTCTCATTTTGTTCCAGTGGTATAGACTTGTTAGGTGGATGGAGTAATGGAGTGGGGCTACAATAATGAAACGTATTTTCTAAGAATGGATGGTTGTGCTGCGGCAGTGTGGAAAATAATCTTTTCAAAATTTAATGAGTGGCTTAAAATGGCAAAGTTCTTTGTTTCCATACGGGCATCATCAAAATATTTATTTTCTTGAATGTGTGAATATGAAAGGACCTTCATACACTCGTTAATCTTATATTGTTGTATTTTCTCGTCTGAGACAAATCGATTCATCAATTTAAGTGTTTTTTTTTTTAACTACGACTTCACCTTAGAAATTGTTCCAAGATATAACCTGATAATAAGTCTGGACCCGGAAAAGACTCATGATGATGGGTGAGTTCGATTAGGGCAGGTACTAAGCCGTGTCAACCTACGGATGCCCAGTGCTGCAACTATGACTACAAATCAATTGTGCTTATTATACTTCGTCGTCATAGTCGTTATATTCTGGTATTGTTCAATTGGATGTGACCTGCCAAATTTATAAGAGCAAGTATTGAGCAATATAAAATAAGAACTCTATAATTCATTTTCAGAAACGACTAAGCCTCCCAAAGTGGGGTATCAACTCTAAAATATTCAGTCCAGTACACATCTCACTGTTGCGAAATAACCAAAAGCATCGAAAATGTTTGGGACCCAACAAAATAAAAAAAAGGACAACGACGTTGTCTGAGGGAATGAAGGAGACATTTTTTAACAGCGCAGTCGGGAAGCACTTTCTTTGCTGTTGGGCTGAACATAACTGTATAAAGGATACGGTTTGTCCAAAAACAGACATGGTCGTCTGGATGGATGGATCAATGAGTCAAATTGATCATTTTCCGATTGACGCAACAAACACTTGAATCCCGCACCACTACCTCGTTCCAGCCAAGGTACGAGAACTCTTTGATGATAACAACGCAATTTTTTTTAGGTTTTAATAAATAATTTTTCAACATAATCATCTTTCAACTCGATAATGTTTTTTTAAGCGGTGCTGCAACTTTTTTAACCCCTCCATATACAATAGTACGACATTTGTTGTCCTGCAAAATACCCTTCCGCGACGGCGATGACTTCCTCGTTCGAGTGATCTTTTAAGGTTTGGGAACATAAAGAAGTCACATCGTGGTGGAGGAGCCAAATGTGGTCGTATATTCTTCAAATCGGAGTTGATTCGGCCCAATAAATCGACGTAGTATGCTCCTGTGACTGTTTTTCTTTTCTCCAAATAGTCAATGTGGATCACACCTCGTGCGCCCCAAAAAACGGTGGCCATCACCTTTTTGGCCGAAGGCACGGTTTCCGCCTTCTTTAGAGCACGTTCACCGGGTAAAACTCATTGTTTCGATTATTCTTTGGTCTCTGGTGTGTACCAATGAATCCACGTCTCATCGACGTTCACAAAACAACATAGAAACTCTTCTGGACCTCGATTAAACAGGGCCAAGCACGTCTTTATAATTGTTACACGATTGTGCTTGTTTTCCGGTGTGAGCAAATGGGGCACCTATTGCGCGGACAAATTTCTGATGGCCAAAATCTTGTGCAGGATATGGCTAACGCGTTCAGGTGAGAAGCTTGCTAATACAAGCTTTCTAAGATAGGGCACCACTTGAATTAAATCCATACCATTTTCAGTTAGTACCAACTTTCAAAAGATATTGGTATAAATTTGACGGCTTCGGACGATTAGTTCTCGAGATATAGCGTTGTTAGTAAAACAAATTTTGTTGTTGTGAAAAAAATGGATTCAAATCAATTTCGTGTGTTGATTTATCATTGCTTTTTGATGGGAAAAAATGCAGCTGATGCAGAGAAATGGCTTGATAAGTATTATCCGGACTCTACACCACCCGAACGAACTATTCGCAAGTTGATTGAAAAATTGAAAAGTGGTCATACAAGCACCGAAGATTATGCTCGCAGTGGACGTCCAAAAGAGGCTGTTTCAGATGAAAACATCAAAAAATCCACAAAATGATTACGAATGACCGTAAAGTGAAGTTGATCGAGATAGCTAAGGCTCTGAAGATATCAAAAGAGCGTGTTGGATATATCATACACGAATAAATTGGCATGCGAAAGCTCTGTTCAAAGGGGGTGCGCGTTTGCTCACAGTCGAGCAAAAACAACAAAGTTTTGATGATTCAGAATTTTTGCGTCGGTATGTGACAATGGATGAAACTTGGCTCCATCACTACACACCAGAGTCAAGTCGGCAGTCAGCTGAGTGGCGGCAGTAGACGAACCTTGTCCAAAACGACCAAAAACTCAACAGTCGGCTGGCAAGGTTATGGCATCCATATTTTGGGATACACATGGAATAATTTTCATCGACTATCTCCAAAAGGGGCAGACTATCAACAGCGACTATTACATTGTGTTGTTGGAGCGTTTGAAGGACGAAATCGCAGAAAAACGGCCGCATTTGAAGAAAAAGAAAGTGCTGCTTCATCAAGACAATGCACCGTGTCACAAGTCGATGAAAACGATGGCAAAATTTAATGAATTCGGTTACGAATTGCTTCCCCACCCACCGTATTCTCCAGATTTGGCCCCCAGCGACTGTTTCCTGTTCACAGACCTCAAAAGAATGCTCGCCGGAAAGAGATTTAAGACCGATGAATAAGTAATCGCCGAAACAGAGGCCTATTTTGAGGCTAAACCGAAATCGTACTACAAAACTGGTATCGAAAGATTGAAAAATCGTTTTAATCAGTGTATCGCCCTCGAAGGCAACTATATTGATGAATAAAGTTGAATTTTGCAAAAATTTTGTGTTTTACTATAAAACGGCACTGACTTTTCAGTCCGCCAATACGAGATCGTGAATTTCGTCCACGGTTTTCTCTGTGGTCACCTTTTTGGGCCACGATGAAACTGTGCGAACCATTGGTAATTTTACGGAAAGGTGACCCATGCACCATGGGTTTTCCAATAGGGACTTGACAACTTTGAAATTAATTTGTGAACGCACTCTTTCACTAATCATCAAACTGTCACTGTCAATTTATTCAGTAAACTCAACATTTTCATTATGATAATGTACACTAACGAGCAATGTCTGCAAACGTTCTCCGATTGCGTTCTGGAAAAGATGCGCCATGCGTGACTTGGACGACATGTGGTTTCAACAGGATGGTGCCACAAGCCACACAGCACACGCTACAATCGATTTATTGAAGAGTAAGTATGGTGAGCGTGTTATCTCAAGACATGGGCCATTTGATTGGCCGCCTCGTTCGTGCGATTTAACGCTGCTTGACTATTTTTTGTGGGGCTACGTTAAGTCATTGGTTTATGCCAACACGCCGACGACGTTGGAAGAGCCCAGAGCCAACATTGAACGCGAAATAGCAACCGTTTCGACCGAAATGCGTGGCCGAATCGTAGAAATTTGGGTCCAAGGAATCGACAGCTGCAAACGTGCCCGCGGTGGCCATATGAACGAAATCGAGTTCCATTCATAAATGTTTTGATTGTACTTCAAGCCAATTATAAAGTTTTTGAAATATCTCAAATGGTTTGCCTTTTATTTAAAAAAAAGTCATCAAGTCGTTATAAGAAAACCTTGATTTCGTCGCAGGTTTTGCCCCTCAAAAACAAGAATCGATACTGCTCTTTTTCCTTGGTCGTCAAAACAAAACAAAGCGTCGGATTGTCACCAAAATGTTTACAGGCGTGCTAAAAGAGGTTTACTAAATTATGGTACACTCATTTTGGCGCAGTACCGCCACCTATCTTCCAATCCGGGTACTCATCAAACAGTCCCCGTAAGTATCCGTTTTTGAAGTCAGGTGGCATTCCTTATAAAATTAACCATCGAATAGTACCATCTTTGAAACAATGCCATACAAAATTTTAGATAGATTCTTCTTTCAGTTTTGATGACTGACTGTCAACATTAGAATTATATCAAAAGTGTTTGATGTTTTTAGATACATACATTGGAAAAAGAGCAATATCGAACCGTAATTCGGTTACCATATTTAGACGGAAATACGTGTGATGAAATAAAATCAAAGTTAAATTCTGCTTATGGGGATCCTTCACCAGCTATGACGACTACAAGGTGGGGTAAAAGTAATGTCAAAATGTGAATGTGCCATAATTTTTCTAAATGACATCCAATGTCATTGTACTTTGAGATTTATGTTGAAGACAGATAAAGAATTAGTTTAAAATAACCAATGGAGTGATACACACGCGAAATTCTTGTTACTGCTTATTTGACCAATTTGCGGTCTGTTTGTTTTTTTAACGAAGCGTGAATTTCGTTTTCGTTTTCTTCGCGGTCCTGCACCAAGTATTTAGCTGAGCTTCTCGTGCAAACTGGGTTCAATAGACGTGTCGCAAGAAGTGGACGGCCCCGTATTGCTCGTTCTACCGAGAATATTATTGTTGTGGCAGAAGACATCCGAGTGAGTCCACAAACATCAACGAGACAACGATGCACACAATTTGGCATTAGCAGGCGTTCGTTGCGTCGAATTTTTATGAAAGACCTGAAAGTGTTCACTTATAAAGTGCAAACCGTTTACCAGTTGCCGCTTGATGACCGTCAAGTGAGGTTAACTTACTCCCATACTCTGCTAAACCTGGTGCAAGAAAAGGATGATTTCGTATCCAAAATCGTAATGAGCGACGAGGCACAGTTTATGCACGAAGAGCCATTGCATCCCCTCAAAGCGACTGTTTGGTGCGGCATTTGCAACGAAAAAGTGATTGGCCCTTATATTTTTGAAGACGCCGACGGCAACACCGTAAATGGTAAGCGCTACCGACAGATGTTAAACGAGTTTTTTTTTTTGCCGGAAGTTGCTGAATCAGAACTCGAGCATCCTTGGTTTCAGCAGGATGAAGCAACCGCTCACAAAGCTCAGGCAACTATGAAAATTTTGAATCACCAATTTCCGGGCAGTGTGATCTCCCGTTTTGGCGATTTGAACTGGTGGGTCAGATCATAAGATCTGGGGGTTTTAACTACAATAAACCCTGCAAGTCTTGAAAGTCAACATTAATGAAGAAATCACCAATCTGAGACGAGATGCTTTGCAAGCAACAATTCAAAATGCCGTGAAACGGACACAAATGTCTATCAACTCAAGAGGTGTTCATTTGACCGATATCATTTTTTGATCTTAATATCATCGATTTTATACTTTCAAGTAAACTTTTCGTGAAAACAGAGTCCAATTTTTCTTATTTCCAACAAAATGGTAGCCAACTCACGTTATTTCATCACTTTTGTTACCCTTTGCATGAGATATTGGTTCAAAGAATTTTAAACGTGGTCGTACATTTAGTTTTGATGAGGAGCGTCCAGGCCACTGGTAGATGTGATTACTGAGAAAATCTTTGAAAAAGTTTCGTGGCATGATTTTTGCTGATCGAACGAAGTGCGCGGAGTAGCAGAGGCCGTAGGCATCAACATTTTACATGATAAAATCAGCAGGAAAAAACTGCCGGCGCGATACAGCTCTTTGCATAGAGTTATTACTATTGACAAAATCTGGATTCATTACTAAACGTCAGATACCAAGTGAAGAAGGCAAAGGCGGTCCTGTTGGCTGGAAAGTTCATGGATACGATTTCGTAGTATTCAATGTGAATAACGAAGTACGTTCCCAGGGCCGTACAAAAATGAATTTTTGGACCGAATTGATAAGAAATTGGCAACGACACGTGCCCGTTTAGCACAGATATATGTGCTATTCCATTACAACAAGGCACCAGCTCACTTATCCCAAAACACTACGGCAAAAATTGCATGGATTATGGGAAGAATTGCTACCGCATTCATTAGACCTAACTCCGTGCGACCTTTTTATTTGTTCTCCAACAGAGTGCAGAGTACTGGTGCAGCTCTCGGATAAGTAAATTTATTAGATACGAAATCTTCACTTCTAAACAAAGTCTAGATGACGTCAACGAATCTAAAATTGATGCATATCATCCCATACACACTTACACAATGATTTTTACAGTCAAGTTTCCTTTGACATGTCTAATGACATGATGCCCGATTACAACCAAAAATGGACATTCCTCCACGGAATACCTATCCTGCCACTTCTGTAAGATCTGAGTATTGAAAGATTAATAAAAAGCTAGAGTTTACCGTTGCTGTGGGATCTTTTGGTAAGCAGATACATATTTTCTGATAGAAGATGAATAAAAATCACTTCTTTGTGTTCAGTTACATAAACTACTTAGCAAGTGCGCTGAGTGTTTTACCAAAGTCAGTTGACATCTAAGCTAGAAATGTTATATTTCGCTTAAGTACTGACTATTGGTCTTAGCCAATCAAAACTGATGTACCAATTTAACGTAATATTTGTACTACAATTTGGATATAAGACCCTGCAGCCCTTTTAAGAAATACTGATGTCTGGGCTTAGAACATATCCGTAAATGAACTTGTATCCCTTCCAAAGGAATAACTTATGTTGCTCTAAAAATTCAAATTGAAAACGCCGTATGTACTTGTGTGTTTAAGAATCAGCGTTAATTGGGTGGCTGTGGGTTGTCCACCTCTTAATGGGCTTCTTGGTCAGTTAGTCTGCTGGTGAAAGGTTTGCTTTCTCATTTGAAGAACCTTCCAGGAATCGTTTTTCTGTTTTTTTCTTTTGTTTTTTGCCAGACTTTTGAAATAATACGCTTTCGCCTGCTTATGCGAGTAGGTACTCGTATGTTATTTTGCTTAATTCTGCTCGTGAAGCCACTGATGGGGTCATTTGGATGGTTGTTTGGTTGATGGGTGGGTGATTCTACACCTTTTGCCACCACAAATGCTGTACCCAAATGAAATAATTAATGCCGGGCATACAACTCTTCCTCGCCAAGTCTCATATGCCCACATTTGGGAGAGTATTTTCTTTTTTGTGTTTTTTGTTTTTTTTTTTTTTTTTGCTTTTTATGTACCCAGGACTGTGTTTGGTTCCTTTTTTGTTTTTTGGCGCTCTGCGTAAAAATCACATGGCCCCACCTCCCGTGTCCTGATTTATAATATAAAATAAATCTACTAACGAAAATGGGGTAAACAGTGTACCCTTATTCCACCACCTCAGCAGTATCAGGATCAGGACCAGGACCAGTACAGCACCACCAGTATGCTGGTTGCTGGCGGAGCAATGCCTCTGCCTCCGACAAAAAAAAAAAAAAAAAAAATCGTCATCATTGGTTGGTTGTCGAGGTTGTGCTCATTTTGTCTTCGTTTTTGACGGTTTTTTTTTCTTCAGCTGATTATTTATTTTTTCCGCTGCTAGATGCCGCCATGGTCGCCTTAAGTTTATGCATTTTTAAAATTAATTAACAGAAAATGCTGCGCAGTGAATTTTTTTTTCTGTAGCTTTGGTTCTATTTCATAATTAATACGAACGCAGTGTGCAGGAGCACACAAAAAAAGGGAAGGTGAAAGGAGAGGATGGTGTAAGGTAGGTCCAAATTCTACTAGGCTTTAGGTGATTTTTGGTCACTAAGTTTGATGGCTGTGGTCAAAGGAGAGAGAGAAAAAAAAAATGAAAACTGGAACCACTAGGTGTAATGGGTGTAGGGTGCGTCAGTGCATGGTGCATCGCTAATGAATTATTCGTGAAGGTTGTCAAAAGTAACTTGTGTTCCTATGCGCGAAATTGATTTGCTGCAGAATTTGCTTCGATGCATCGATGGAGATGTGAACAAACATTTGCCAATCGGAAATCAGTTTAAGTTTGGCAGATCTCATTTAAATTTCCAATGAGGTGCAGTAATTACAAGTATTTCACAATAAGAACAAAAACTATCTTCAAATATTGAGAAATGAGTTCAATGGTTAATTCAAAAAATAAAAAATAAATAAAATGATTCGTTCTGTCTGCTGAATTATGAACAGAACCTATTGATAGGCAAGTGTAGAGGCATGAAGAAGAACGGGCTACCTGAGAAACCACGCAACATTCCTTGCAGAAACACGGACTTTCATTCCAAAATCACCTTCGGTCATTGCCTAATCTAAAATGCTTTTTGACAACGAAAAATGTTGTATAAAATGTTACGGAAAAAAAAACTTGGAGGCTTTTATTCAGGACGAACAAAGACGTGGGCAGTTTATATTATAATACTTAGGTGCTGATTAGCATCTGCACATGCACGCTATAGTCGGTAAATTGGAGCAATATGTGGAGCTGTGGGAGTCCCTAAATTGCTACAATTTATGATACATTTGCCTTTTAAAGTTTTCAATTCACTCCTCTTATCAAGAGGCTAAGTAACTGAGACATATGTTACAATAGAACCTGCTGCTCATGAGGTTTACAAATAGAAAATACAAACAGGGGACATGAGAAGTGCGCTGTTGAGCAAACAGCTAAAATCTGTGGCAGAAAATACACATACCAAGGGGACTTTAGATGGCAGATATGATAAAGGATAATTCGCCTTAAAATATTTTGTGTCACATAGGCCGAAACTTCGACTATACAGCGAAGAACTTGACAGACTAATATATTTTCTGACAGTTCAGGTACATTGTTGAAATCCAGCCTTAGAGGTATTACGTAGGACTCGGAGAGTAGTATCCAAAGATTTACAAAACTGATCTGTCGACGAGCCTGACGAACTCATTTGAAGATGTTCAAGCACTTAATGAAAATATCACTTAAGTGTGTCTAAAAACATGTTGGGCAATCCAGATTAGATATATAGTAAGAGTATCTATGTACAACAGGGTGGTTTCGTTGGCTGTTTATTTTTGAATTGTTATTTTGACGCTGACAGCTTTTTCCCGCTCGAGATCTTGACTTTTTTTGAACGGGATCTTTGAGATCGATGTTGTTGTAAAAGTTCGGTTTTTCTAATAAAGCTGAAACATACTGCAAATAATTGTTTCTTACTCAAAGAGCTCTTTTATTACAATCTGCTCGGTAATACAAAACTAATGCAGTATTACCTAAACTGGGGTCCTTGCTATAAGCGAAACCGTCAGACAGGCGTGAGTACAGGATCTGTGAAATGAGGATTTATCCATCCACGTTTAAAGTCCACGTACCTTATTGGAAAGTAAGTAAATTGCAAAAATAGTAAGAATCTGTCACTTATGACTGTAAGCAGTTGGAATAATGTTGGAATGCTTACTTACTTTTTACGACGCCACAGTTCGTGGTGAACCTGAGATTCAACTAAAAACCCTCTTCAGTTAGCCTAATCTTTAGCTAACTTAAGGCTCCAGTTGGACACTTTAAGTCGGTTAAAGTCTACTTCGAATATACTTTCCTCCGCGATCCTTGGTGTCCATTTTTAGGCGAGTGATGCGCAGTTATCTGACTAGGTCGATGTCGTTGTACAGCTCGTATATGGTTGTTCGCGTAGAATCAACTCCTCTTTCAACGTATCGGGAATATACTAGATGGGGTAAAAAGTAACCTCCTTTCGAATGAAAAAAAAAATATTTTTTTATAATGTTTTTTTTTATTTTATTTAATATAGTCCCCTTTAAGTTTGATACACTTATTTCAGCGATTTTTTAACTTCTTGATCCCGTCCGAAAAGTAATTTTCCAGAAGGTCTGCAAAATACTACTCCGTGGCGTCAATGATTTCTTCGCGTGAGCTGAATTTTTTATTGATGAGCCATCTTTTGAGGTTTGGGAAGAGATAATAGTCCGAGAGAGCCAAATCGGGTTAATACGGTGGATGCGACAGCAATTGGAGCCGTAAGTCATTGATTTCAGCCATTGTTGTGATGCTCTTGTGCACCGGTGCATTGTCTTGCAAAAACAAAATTTTTTCTCGCTCCATGTGAGGCCGTTTTGCAGCGATTTCGGCCTTCAATCGCTCCAATAATACATAGTAATACTCGCTGTTGATTGTTTTTCCTTTTTCGAGGTAGTCCACAAAGAGTATGCCATGACAATCCCAGAAAACCGACGCCATAACCTTTACGACCCATCGAGCCTCCCTCGGCCGCTTTGGAGCACTCGTTTCGGCTTCAGTCCATTGCCGGGCACTCATTCTGTTCTCTGGTGTTCATCAGTTACCAATCGAAACCAAAAGTCCGCCCGATTTCGCAACACCAAGTCCAAACACTCTTTCGAAGTGCTCTGGCGTTCGTGTTTTTGGTCAGAACTGAGTATGCGCGGCACCCAGCGCCAGGATAACTATGCAAAATATTGCCCAAAATATGGCGTGTGCACTTAGTACTAATCTTTGTGGTATCTGTTAGCTCGCGCACTTTCACTTTCTGGTCAGCCAACACCATTTCATGTATTTTTTTTTGACATTGTCCTCTGTAACCGCATCGGAGTTCCTGCCGCTGCAGACTTGATCGGTAGTGGAGCTGCGAAACCAACCACGAAACTCTCGATACCAATATTTGACGGTGAATTCAGTCCCATAATATTTATCCAACTTTTCTTTTGTTTCCTTCGCCGTTTTGTCTCTCAAAAAATAATGTTTTATGAGAGAATGAAAATCATTTTTGTCCATACTCAACATGATGCCAAACACGTCAACAACAATCAGCTGTCAAAACAAAACTAAAGACATTAACGCACTGAAATTTGGCATATCTGCCTAAATATGAACGGACTTCAAGGCACCATAACCTTTTTTGCAGTAGCACAACATTTTGGTTACTTTTCACTACACCTAGTTCTTTGAAGGATCTTTTTCTCAAAACAACTGAGGATATCTTCATCCACTTTCAATAGTCTCCTTAGTTGTTTGGGATAGGGATTTACTAATCAATTGCTATTTAGCCTTCGATTTGCTTCTGCTGATGTTATTGTCAGAATTTATAGCAGATCCAAGCAAACAAAGTCCCTTTCAACCTCGAAATTATGTTTGTCGATTGTGACCTTCTGTCCAATTCGTCGAAGTTGTTTGTCTTTCCTTCTTGTTGATAGCATATACCTCCTTTGACTTTATTTACCGTTTAACCCATTTTGGCACCTTCTGTTTCAATACTAGCGAACATGCCGGTAACAGCCCGCTGAGTTTTGCCAATTATGTCAATATTATCCTCACAGACTCCGGTGTTGGCTTGTGAGTTCCGCACAATTCCTTCAAGTAATATATGATGTTAAAAACAGTCACGAAAACGTCATTCGAAACAAATGGACGATAATAGGGATGCTCGAATGCCAAAACTAGATTTTGCGTTTACATTCATCAGACATACACTCTTCTGAAAAGATCTGAAAAATGTGTATACTCTCCAAATGGTCACTTTCAGCAGTTTTGATTACCTTAGTTGGTAAGCTGTCAGTTGTTGGATTTTAGTTAAGGTATCGGTATCCTTACTATATGTTGGTCAATGGAATAGAAGTTTTGGCTATCATCGGCTAATTTAAATGGCTTTTTCTACTTCATGGCCAGACGTTGGGTTTTGTCGCCCATATACAATCTGCAGAACAAGATTTTCTTTATTCTGAGCACTAACTTTGACTCTACCACAAGGTTTCCTTTTTCATCTTTTCAGATTTCTGCACAGGTCTTGTTACTTTGACACATTCTTTTTACTTCTTAGTATGTTGGCAGCATAACCACTGATCTTCGGTACGATTCTGGCGTTTGGCGAAGATTCTGATGATTTCTTTCGATTGCAGCTGTTTTACGTTATATCTTCTCTAAATAGTTATATTTTGTTCTGTCACTAATGAGATCTACATTCGCAGGTTGGAAATCCAGAATACTAGAGGCATGCCTTACGTCATGATCATTTGTCTATATTTTGTTCCGCCGCAAAATCAATAAGCCTATGTCCGTTGCCAGACGTGGTATCGCGTAGGCTATGTTTACCAACTGTCCTACCAAAAATGTCCTCTCTTCCTATCATGGCGCAAAAGTCGTCTACTTCGATTTTGACGTCATACTCAGGACATTGCTCACATGCCTTGTCGAGGAACTCGTTGAAAAATTTTTTGGTTTTGTCGTTCTTGCCTTTTGTACGAGCATGGGCGCATATGGCGCTTATGGCGAATGTTTGCCTTGATGCAGATTGCCGTAAGACGTCTGCGGAATATGGTAAATCCACATCTGAATAAGCGCTGCTTCTTTTCCCTATACCAATCACCATCGTGTGGTGTATATTGGCCTTCGTATATTTCGTTTTCTTTATGTCTGGCCCATCTCATTACACTTTCTAGACGGCGGTTATATCTGCGTTGTAGCAGTCAAGGGCCTCTGCTAATTGCTCGACTGCACGTGGTCTATTAAGGGTCCGAACATTCCATGTGCAGACCCGGATGTCGTTGTCCTTTAAATGCGTGCAGAAGTCGTCAACAGTAAATTCATTTTAATCCGAGGTCATTAGATGGTTCGACACATCTTTTTTATGTCTTCCGTATAGTGTTGTGAGCTCTATGACAGCGTAGGTCAGTATATTGCTACTGGCTGGGAATGCCATTGCCATTTTTTCCTGCATGAGTAAGAGACCACTACTGGGAAGGCAAGGACATAGTTATGAACTTGATTGTTGCGCTTCTAGCTCAATCCCAGTTATAGGACACTCAGTAGTTTCTTAGGTGATATTGTTAAAACGTACGTCTAAAGGTTGATTTTGCACTATGGCTATTGGACGTAAAGACACCTTACCGTATGCGAAGAGTACGTGCAGAGGAAAATATTGCCGCTGTATCCGTCAGTGTTAATGAAGACCGTGATTTGTCCATTCGTCGCCTTTCGACTTCAGCGACGAAGTTCATTTCTGGTTGAATGGGTATGTTAATAAACAAAAACTGTGGTATTTAGTCCAATGATGATGAGCAACCTCAGGCAATAAGAGAGCTGCCAATGCACCCAAAAATATACACTGTTTGGTACGGTCTATGGTCCGTTGCTGTCATTGACTTGTATTTTTTCAAAGATGACCATGAGAACAACGCTACCTCAATGGCTCTTGCTATCATTCAATATTTGTCGAACTTTTTTTTTGCCCAAAATGCACGATCTGAACCTGGGCTACATGTGACGATACTACATGCTACGTTACATTAATCGATGGACCAATTGAGAAATGAGTGCGGTGAGCAATTTATCTTGCGTTTTGAACCTTTAGACTATTTTTTACTGGGATACGTCAAATCACTCGTCTATGCTGACGAGTGTCAGTGTGTGTGTATCAGTTGCAACATCGGAAGACAACATTACAGTGTTACAAGTATTAGCGAGTTACAAGCCAATCTGCTCGAAAAAGTGATTCAAAATTGGATTCTTCGTATGCACCACTTAGTGGTCCACTACAGTGCACTACTTACAGCCGTGGTCACAATTTACATTAAATATTCTTTAAACAATAAATGGCAAGCATTGATACCTACTTATGGTGCTTGTGCTTTTATTGGGTCATATTTGGAAAAAATGTTTACGTTTGATCCTCAAAAAATCACCGTCCGTTATTTTAAACAGCTCGGCGGGTTAAGGTTTAGATAACGTATCTTAATTTCGTCTAGGATAGGTGAATGGAATTACTGGTTATCATTGAACAAGCTGAATGGTTTCTCTATCAGTGCAATTGTGTTAAATTTTTGTTCGTTTTTCTCCATTTTTTTGACGAATAACTTTACCAGCAAAGGACGATGCTGACTTGCTGGTGGCTCACCCAATATCGGCTTGAAATCTTTTGCTCGCCTTTATGCATTATTAAAGTATGGATGTTGATTTCTCTCGGTTTGATGCACATCGCTACATTTTGTAATTAGGTACCACTCGTGCTCAGCCAACAACGACTTCATTTGGTCGATTTTTTTGTTCAAAAGGCTTCTCCTTTGTCCATTTCCACCGATATATATGTATATACTGCTGATCATCTGAAGCTTTCGAGCACTGACAGAAATATTTCAATTTTCTTCGTTAGCAAGTGCGCTAACCCAACTTCTATAAAAAAAAATATCGGTAATACCATACGTTCTTACTTATTCCCAATCCATCCATGTATGAATGCATATCCGACTTTTGCCCCCAAACGTCTCCAAACAGGAGAACGAGATCACGAATACAGACTTCGAGTAGTCTCCTAAGATATGGTATTAATGCAGTTCAGGCTCATGTTTTGTGTGAAAACTAGAAGAACGAAAAGTAGAGGAACAAACTGCGACAATAAACTGTTGCTGCAAAGTATTCGGATCACCTGTAACATAGTTGTTTCAACTAAGTTGATGCTTCTAAGTGTGATACATTCAGATCCCGTGTTAGGTTTAAAATTGTTTCGAAACTAAGTTAATAGTACGGGAGACCTTCATTGATTAATCTCTCAAAGCCAACCCTTGGTTTTAGCGCCTTACATTGTATCCAAAGATGTTTATTCGCTGTCAAACAGCCCAGGATATCCTTTTTCGGAACACAAAAAGCTCATCCTCAAACTACTACAGAAAATTGCATCATTCACAATCTGAACACTTGACCATTAATGAGGTCGAGGTTGAAGTTTTCGGGGTCAAACTTTTACCCATCTCAGTGGTGATTTCTTTTCCACTTGTCCTGAGCACTCCAAACACACACTATGGCTTTTCCTGAAGGATGACTTGAGCAGTTCACCCCGGCAGCACACAGTTCCAGTTGTAGCCCGTACTGCCATTTCCAGCGATTTTCTCGCAGATAAAACTCACATTAAGCGGGAAACTTTGAATTCTTTTATTGACCGATAAAAACGATAATCATTGCACAAAATAATGAGAAATGTGAAAACAAATTTGGGGTTATCCTGCAGCCCCCACGTATGGCGCTCAATTGATGACGGTCATATGCGTGGTTAAGGACCACTTCCAACGTGGGTGGATTTGAGTACGTGACAGACATGCTAAAACGAAAAGAGCCATTCACATGCGGACTCCGTCGGAGGATATGGAGTCCTTGGAAGAAGTTTTAAAATGTTCTTTTTGGTTTTGGTTTTCGTTTATTATTTTATTGACGCACAATAATATGATACAATTCTCGCTAAAAAAACAAAATACAGTTAACCTATGAAAGAAAAGTGTGTGTGAAGTAAAAAGAAGGAGTGACTCGCGTGATGACTTTAATGTTCCTTTGAATTTTTTGTTGTTTTTTTTTTTTTTTGGTTCCTGTTTTCGTTGTCTCGTTGTTGTTCATTCATTTTCATTTTAATTTTCGATACGGATCACCAACAGCAGAATGTTATGGTGGCGATACTGATAGTGTTGATATTGATGTTGTTTCTGCTGCTAATGTATGTTAGATGGTCAACTTAGAAGCATTTACGGTGAACGATTCCAGGACCGGATTCATCGTATTCCTGCTTGGAGATCCACATCTGTTGGAAGGTGGACAGAGAGGCCAAAATGGAACCACCAATCCATACGGAGTACTTGCGTTCTGGTGGTGCGATAATCTTGATCTTGATAGTGGATGGAGCCAAGGCAGTGATTTCCTTTTGCATGCGATCAGCAATACCTAAGGTTAAAGGAAAAAGATACAAAAACGTGAGCATAAGTGCGGGTGTTTATAAAGTGTAAGCATAGGTGAACATATATTTCTTAAGAAAATGTGTTGTAATGCCCTCAGACATTTGAAATATGTTCCATAATTTGGTAACCGCTAAATATGGTGTCCCATATACACAACTAGTTGTCCGGTAACATTTAAATCTTTTATAACTATTTTATGAGGACAGTATTGTGGTGGCAAAATCTATGAAATATTGATCGATGTCATAGGTCTATACATCCTGTCCTGTTCTGTCACATTCTCTAAAGATAAACATGGATTTTAGCAAATTTGTGAGTGCAAATGCTGTTGAGGTTTTTGTCAGTTCTACCATTTAACTCTTCGAAATGATGCAGGGAAGCTCAAAAAACCCTGATAACACAGTAGAGGCAAAAAGGCGGGTATTTCAAAAAGCTTTAAAGGCCTTTATATCTAAACAAATGAAGAGAAATATGGTGTAATCCTTATAGTATAGCTTAACATGAGGTTTCAACATCTAAAATTCAAAATAAGCAAACGAGTAGGAGGAGTTTGATATGTAAACAAGAAAGGATTCCTACAGAAAAAGATCACAAATCATTTTCTAAGCTAAAAGAAAAAGAATTCTAGCAAATTTCAGTGATGAGAAGTGGAAACATAAGTAAGTATATCAAAAGTCAACTATCTTTCAGGGGACGACTTCACACATGTGAGAAATATTTCGAAGCAAAAGTGGCACCTTACTACGTAATGTCTAATTTAGACGGATTAGTATCTGAGTAAAAATAGTGCAAAACAGCAATTAAATGATTACAAGTTATTTTACGCCTACTACTAGGAAATTAGCATAGGCTTAGCTCATGATGAAAAGGAAAAAAGTTATTTAAGGGCAAAATGAAGCTTCTTCATCTTCATCTCTTGATCGATTATGTACATCAAGAACACAATATCCGTGGTTTTTGAACCACTGAATCGGGTCTAAAAATATGTTGCTTCACAATCAATTAACATCCAATGGCAAATGGAATAAGTTTTTTTAAAACTGATGCTCCATGAATAAATAAAATTCGCAAACGATTCAGCCAGTGCAATACATAAAAATCGACCAGGATACATTTATTGTAGAGAAACAATGAATTTTATAATTTTTTGAAGGAGTATTATTTCGCATTATTTATCGAAGAATCCCCTTGAAATAACATCCCTTCTGCTGTAATATGAAAAATAGTTAAGAGAATGAATAGGGGATGACATGCCGTCGGACCGGATTAAATAATTAAAAAAGCCAATACTAATAGGTTGATTCATATTTATATTGGCGCATTTTTTGTTGGTGAAAATTGGCATTTCGATTACTTGTTTTTTTTTTTTTATAAAAATATCCTTCTCTGTTTAGTTGATAAACATGCGAGTCGAAAATCAAATTCATATTCGTCAGATTATGCTTCATTACCACGGGAAATTGTGGAAGACATAGTCATTCCGTGATCTCAGTGTCCTTTTTGACGAAGAAACAATTTCGAGATACAATCTTGGAGGACAATCTAGCAAGAGGTTTGCCATCGAATTTCATTGATTAGGTACGAAAGCATGACAACTCGAATGCTGGCCAATCAACGATCGTTCATCTTCTCTGAAAAAGCTTGGTAAAATATGGAAATTGGCTGGGGGCCGATCGTATCCGTATCCGTGTCATCAATTTTCTGCAGAAAATTAACTGAACTCCGTTCCTTGGGATGAAAAGTAACATCTTCCCAAAAACGTCAAAAGAAAAAAGTTTCGCGTTTCGTCCGTTGAAACATCGAAAGAAATAACAAAAGGCGTCCACTGTAAGAAAGCAATGTCGTGTGTTTGATGGGGTAGAAGTGGAACTATCCTTGGGAAAACGCTTAAGACAACATTTGTTATTGATGAAGCGATGATGATAAGCGCAATAGTGGCCGATTCCATACAAGAACGACAAACACCGATGTTTATCCGACTCAACAAAACTGTCTTCCACTACGATTGTGCACGTCCGTATGTTAAGTTGGATTTTTATAAAGCGGCACAATGCTTTATAAAATGAATATATGGTATACGAGGGTTGCTACTTAAGTTTTGAGATATGATAATGCCGGTATACAAAAGATACGTCAAATCTGACATCAGCATAGTAAAGTGTTACATTTTCAATGGCATACGTGCTCAGAATGTTTCCTCATACAAGTGCTGTTGTTTTACGGAGACTTGAGTAGGTCATCCCAGCTAAAAAATTGAACTTTATTGTAAACATTTTTTATGCGATAACTAAACAACAGTGTGCTGATCAACTCGCTTCGAGTTTTGGTGATAAAGCGTCATATCGGACCACCATATTTCGTTGGATTACCGAACTCAATCGTGATCGTGGTTTGCTCGTGAAGGCCGTCCAAAATCGGTTGGTTTACCAGAAAACATCGATGCTGTGAGGGAACTGATATTGCAAGATCGTCGTGTGACTTGTCGTAAAATTAGGCCATGCTTAGGCATTACTTTCACTCGCATACATTTCTTTTGGATACCGCATAATTTGACAATCGCTCAATAAAAGGCTCGTTTTGGTTCGTCAAAAGAATTTATAAAACAATTCAGTCACTGTGCTTCAGAAGACGTCTAAAGATTGTGACAGGCCACAGCAGTCCGCTGTATGGGTTTTTCAGGGTAAACCAAATTTAACAAAAGTTGTTTGTGCATAAAGCACTTCCAAACCAAAAGGTGCCTGTTTCGAAAAACCGGGCACGTCGCTTTCGTGCTTTTAGAGTAACGTAGAATGGTCGATGGAGAAAGATACACCACCATTTATTTGCCAGACGTCTTCAGAGAAGTATGGATAAGCAACCACAGAACACGAATAATTTTCCACCACGGCAATGCGAGTAATCAAAGGTCGACCGTACAGCCCTGATTTGGCACACAATGACTTCTTTTTATTCAAAAATTGTAAGATCAACGTTTTTTCGACTCCTGAAGAAGCTTTGGAGTTTTAAAAAAGTGTTTCGAAAATTGTTTCAAATGCATGTAAAACCTTATCGATCTTCATGGGGGGTATTTTAAAAGACAATCAAGCCATTTTCAATGATAAATATTTGTTTGTACTTGTTTTTCTCTACGTAAGTAGCTGCCTTCGTTGTCAGATTCTAGATTAGCAGATTCTAGGTAGTCATTAGCGCAATATGATTAAACGTGATTGAAAAATTAAGGCTATTGAAAGCAACAGCTCGGTGAAGTACCAATCTGTGGTACGGAACTATGACAGGAAATATGGTAGAATTTCGATTGAAATAAGCAGCAAAAATACATCAAATCCAAAGACAGCGGAGTTACAGACTCCAATGTAATAATTCCTCAATCGTATGAGATACGGAACCAGCGAGAGATTGAAATAAAAAATCACAGTAGCAGAGATAGTAATTTTACTCTTGTCAGGGAGCTTATCTATCTTGCTAAGTGAAATTTTCCGCTTTCGGAAAAATTCAACACCAACTGGTTTAAATAAAAGGTCATCGACCAGTCCTGTCAGGTGAGCAATTGCAACTCAAATTCCACTCGAAAATAGAAGAAATGGCCAACATAAAGTAGTAAATTGGAGTACACAAATTTGTACCTCACAAAATTATCAGGAAACTCTAGGGTTTTCTGTATGAATGGTTTTGGAATTCATAGTTTTACCCAATCACGCTTTGGAGTAGTATCAATCCACTATTGCATCGCGCATATAAACAGAAGAAATTACCGTGGTTTGATATTGTCAACCGCCTAACCAATTAAACGTTAAGTAACCAAATTTAATGAAAGCGGTAGTCGAAATAATGAGACCATTGATGCCATTAAAGCCGATGTAGACCAATATCCAGAAACTTCATATTGTCCCTGTGCTCAGCAATTTGGTTTGCGTCCATCGACTATGTGGAAGATTTTGCACAATTTTCTATACGAGATGCAAACGGCTTACAAATTATTGCTGCGTTATGTTCAATATGCTCGAAACATGCAAAGTATCTTTGCTGGCGAGTCTGATTTTTGCGACCGATTGATCTTGACTGAATAAGCCTATTATTCGCTCTGTCGGAGCGTTAATACGTAAAATATTCGGTGATGGGACACTCAAAATCCAGAATTAATATTTGAATGCTTACACCAAATGTTACAGTCTGTTGCGGTGTATGCTCTGAAAGAATCATTGACCCTTACTTTTTGAAAGACCGTGATGGTAAGGCGGCTATGCTCAATGGAGTGAGATATAAGACATTACCATGCGATTTTTTGACATTTGAACTAGACAATAAAGGCATTAAGAATTACTGGTATCAGCATTTAATATTTTATATCATATCTTTTCGTTGTAGCAGGAAATATAATATTGCAGCAAAATTGTATTATCGTTCTTCCAATGACGTTAACACATCTTTTCAAGAAAACTTGAAAGAGATACATATTCTCAATGAAAAAAAAAAAAATGTTTTGATGGCAATATATAAATTCACAATCAGAAAATATGTCAGTAACTGGTTACTTAAATCACAAATTAGCAAAAACAAATTTTTTATTTTTGGAGAGTATAAGAGTGATCTTACAAGTTTTATGAAGTCTGTTTTAGAGGTTGGTTTTTAAATTGCCAATGGCTTTTCCAGCTACGGACAATGTCACAGTGTATAGCCGAGTTTTACTTTGATTTGCCATTTATCAATCAATAGACTTTGACGTATAAATCTTAAAATTTATTTTGAAAATTGTTGTTCAGTTCGCGAAACTTACATTGGGCTATGTCCAATTTATGATATAATCTTCCATCTGAGCAAGTTATAATTCGGAACCATGGATTTTTCTTACTTCCAGCTCTCATTAACTTATAATACACATTAGATACATCCACAAAAACTCACTGTTTGGTATGCTTTTGAGGTTGTGGAATCATTGGTTCATATTTCTTCAAAAATTATGCCAGCCAGAACATTTCAGTCAATAAATTCATGATTAATGGCATTGAATGGCATTTATGTGGAATAGCTTTAGTTTCATCGAGATGATGCAATATGCAATACATCGCGCGCTATATTCAATTAATTGAAAAAAATACTCGAGGAGCGGATAATTTTGCGAATTAAGCCAATAAATTGGCCTCCAACATCATGTGAATTTATAGTACAGCTTTAGATTATTTTCAGTGGGTGTATGTGAAGTCCTTAGTCTACACTAATAAACCAGAGATGATGTACTTTTTTGAGAAAGTGGTCACTGCTGCGGCATCAATATGCCTGAAATCCCATTTTTATCTTTCCAATGGTTTTATTCAATTTAAAGTTACGGAATCGTTCCTTCTAAAAAAAAACCCCGTATAACTACCATTAAATTCTAAGATAAGTATGCGGATATCACAAATATGGTAGCGTCAAGCCGAAATGTTTTGAAAATTCAACAAGATTGAGGGCGTCTCAAGACCGGAAGACTATAAGCGATGCTTTGCGAAAACTAATGGTAATGCCTCTCCATCTCATGAAACCTATGGTCATCGATTGAAGTTCTAGTGAATTTTTTCGTACGTTGATAAAACACTGTTATTTGATGGGGAAAAATACCGTTAAAACTCAAAAAAATGGTTTGAAAGGAATCTTCTCTGTCGAAAGCAACAGTTTGTCGCTGTTTTGCTCAATTTAAATTTTGTCGTCTTAATAGAAATGATGCTGAACGCTCTAAGTGCTCACATTAGGCTGTTACGTCGGAAAACATAATAAAAAATCCGCAAAATCGTTTTGGACAATCGTAAAGAGGAAGTGAGTATACAAATGCTTTGTTCGACAACGTGTTGATGATCCAGAGCGTTGCTTGGAGCAGTTTAAGTGAAATAAAAATAATTTTTTTATGCAGTGTGTGACAACGGATGAATCAAGGATCCTGAGGCGTATTTTGAAGGGTTATACAAATCCTTCTATAAGAAAGGCATACGAGTAGATATGTTAGATCGGCGTTGGAATGATTATATCACTCTAGAAGAAGACTATATTGGAATAAATCGACTTTTGCCAAAAAAAAAAAAAAAAAAATTTATGTGTTCGAATCACCGACTTAGAGATTAAAATCTTTAAATTATACTTGTCCGTTCAATGGAATGCTACTTTCTAATAACTAATGCAAAATCCTCGCTTCTACTCATATGAATAGCAAGAAACATCATCAACTGCCTAGAGGGTGATAAGTAGAGCGGGCCTAAAGTCATTTATCAACTTTATGTTCATTCAGTAAATCTTCAGAAAAATCGTAGGAATTCTGCTAGTTTTTCTCTGGTTTACCCTTATAATCCTTAAGACGTCGCAATGTATACTGGGCCAGAAAACAAAGATGAACAGATATAGTTTCAGGGGAGAGAATTTTTTTAAAAGCAATATACGATAAATATCCCCATTTCGTGGTCATGTTAACAAAGAGGACGCGTTCACCAAAGGAATAAATTAGAAGAGCACTTTGTTACGAATACTCGGTGGCGTTCGCGATTGAAAAAGTATCCAAATACGAAAACCAAGGAGTTAGCTTTCAAGAACTACCTCAAACATCATTGGGATTAGCAGCGGCAAGATGATTTCTATTGATACGTGTCTAAAAAAATGCATAAAAATAGGCCAACAGTAGAAATATCCTTGATAGGACGGAAAAGATTCTAGCCATCAAAATCACAAAACATTCACCCGTCTCTTGAATGAACATTTGGATCTAAGCCAAAAAGGATTCTCCAACACTGTCAGGTTGGTCTTTTTTTAGTGGTTTCACAAATTATCTAAGTTATTGCAACTGAAGCATCTTACCGATCACGATATCATCGTTGATAAATCCATAGGAATTAAGAAGAAAAATCGTATCGGTGATAGACATGAACCTTGAGGACTGTCACTATTACTATTTTACAGTCAATTATTAACATTGAAATATTGTAGGACACATTATATTCTTGCTCTCAGTAACTGAAAATATTTGGCATCAGCTTTTAATAAGACGAAAAGGTGCCAGATTATAAGTTGATATGAGACCAAATTTACACGAATATCGAGGTTGAGTTCATTTAAAATAGTAAGATTGCAATGATAAAAAATTGCTTAACTCATGTAGGACACTATATGTAAAATGATATTGCTTACATGAGTAACCCACTTTAGTAGCAACAAATCAAACTCAAAAGTGGCACGTATGTGTTTTTAGTTAATCTAGCTGAAAAGAAATTCTACCGTGTGTCGGATATTATTCCAAATAAATGATATCTTCCTTAAAGCGTCCTCTAACCTTATCTCAAAGCCAAACTCTTCTGCTTCCCATATTTTATATGTTAAATGAACAAAAGCGAATTTTAAATGGCAGTGAGAAAAATATCCTTACCTGGATACATGGTAGTACCACCAGAAAGCACATTGTTGGCATACAAATCCTTCCTGATGTCGACATCGCACTTCATGATGGACTGGTAAACAGTTTCGTGAATACCGCACGATTCCATGCCCAAGAATGATGGTTGGAACAAAGCTTCTGGTGTACGGAAACGTTCATTGCCAATGGTAATGACTTGACCATCAGGCAATTCATAAGACTTCTCCAATGAAGTTGAGGCAGCAGCTGTAGCCATTTCTTGCTCAAAGTCCAATGCAACATAGCACAATTTTTCCTTGATGTCTCTGACGATTTCCCTTTCAGCAGTGGTGGTGAATGAGTAACCTCTCTCAGTCAAGATCTTCATCAAGTAATCGGTTAAATCGCGACCAGCTAAATCCAAACGGAGAATAGCATGTGGTAGAGCATAACCTTCATAGATTGGTACAGTATGTGAGACACCATCTCCAGAATCCAAAACGATACCAGTGGTACGACCAGAGGCATAAAGTGAGAGTACAGCTTGGATAGCAACATACATAGCAGGTGAGTTAAATGTCTCAAACATGATTTGAGTCATCTTTTCACGATTGGCCTTTGGATTTAGAGGAGCTTCGGTCAGTAGGACGGGGTGTTCCTCTGGAGCTACACGCAATTCATTATAGAAGGTATGATGCCAGATTTTCTCCATATCATCCCAGTTGGTGATGATGCCATGTTCGATGGGGTATTTCAAAGTGAGGATACCACGTTTGCTTTGAGCCTCATCACCTACATAGGAATCCTTTTGACCCATGCCAACCATTACACCTTGATGGCGTGGACGTCCAACAATTGATGGAAAGACTGCACGTGGTGCATCATCACCAGCGAAACCAGCTTTGCACATGCCGGAACCGTTGTCCACAACTAAGGCTGATGCTTCATCGTCACACATGTTGGCTGTTAGTTTGTTTTAACTGGAATGAGAAAGAAGTTTTTCCGTGAAAATTGCTCGAAAATGATTGAAATTTAAGAAAAATGTCGATTGTCGTCGAAATTTAGCTAAAAATGTGAATTTAAAATAAAGCGAAAGATGATAATAAGCATATACACTAGGGCTACATGCCCTAGATCGATTGATTGAAATGCGTTTTCAAGATATTGAGCGAAAGTTCAGTTCGCTGCTTTTCTAAAACAGAACTTAGAAAAATTCGGCGCATTTGTGAAAATACATTGCTTGAGTGAACATATTTTAATATAAATACGAAAACACGAATAAGAGTGATTATTGGGGGATATAAGGAACTCAGCGAACTATTGTGAAAAACTCTATTTTATTTAACGAAGAGGAAGAAAGAATTGAAGAAAGGCGGTTTAAGGATGCTTTTGGTGGATTTTTTTTTTTAGTTTAGCGAAACTGAACTCTTGATTAACAGTAGGTCGTTCAACAAAAAACCTTGAACCTTGAACGTTTTTGATTGAAATTTTATAATTTCGAAATCCTGCAGAAAATTCCTGAAACTGGGCGAAAGTTTAGCTTTTGAGGATTAATGAACTATTGAGGAAAAAAATCGACATCATTTGCATAGCTTATTAAGGTTGTGACTATTTCGTATTTGTAATTGAAATGCGATTTTTGAAAACTCGGCGAAAAACTTCAGAAACATGCTTTAACTAGTTAAGAAGTCGATTATCCCTAGTGGAAAGCAATCAAAGACATTGCTTGTAATTAAAAATCACGTGACAGGAGTACTTTGTGATGAGTGTAAGAAACTTTTCGCTGAACTGAGCGAAAATTGGTTTTAAAAAGAATTGGTTGTTGGGAAATTTTTTAAGCCTAATGACCAGAGTTATTAACAAGAATTTTGATCCGAACAAAGATTTACGCAGACGTTTTTAATCGAAATCAATATAAAAGAAGTCAAGGTATAAGCTATGTACTTCAACACAATTAAAAACTAATTCACTCAGGTTCATGGCAGGGTATTATTATTATTATTATTTTTTTTTTTTACTACGATCAGGTTTAGAACACAACAAGGACTAGGTTTCAAACTTTGAGTTCGTATACAAAAACATTTTCTTATAATCACGAAAAAATCCGAATAAAGATTCGCTCAGATGTTAAACGAAAAAATTTAAAAAAATAAAGAAAATCTCTTTGATGCCGATATATATGATATTTTCGAGTTACACTGATTTGATTTTTATAGAAACTACATAAAACCACAAATACGTACACTACTTGATTGACACGAGTTGATAAAGGCTATAAATCTTCGAGACAGGCCACACTCCTTGCGAATTCCGTGAGGGCAGCGACTAGAGTGATTTGACGCTAGTTCGTTGCTCGTCTTTTAAATAAATTATTTGACAAGTACAATACAATGCTTGCTGTCCATGCATTTGTATTTGTCATGTCATTTCTTTTTCTTTTATTGCATTTCCCCAATTTTTTTCGAAAAAAAAAAAAAAAAAAACAAATCGAAAACAAAAGAAAATCCCAACAAAGTGTGAGATTCTTGGGTGTAATTAAGAATTTTACAAGAATTTGTAGCCAAGAATAAGGCCTCTTCATTTTACATGAAAATGTGTGCGTGTTTGAAGTGGGCGCAAAGGATTGATTTGCTTAGACTACACAGTAGGCTGTCCAACTATAAAGGGAGCTGAACGAAGTGTTCATTTGAATACATTTGACAGCCTTAAAATAAACACTCATCTGATAGTTTCATTTGTGAATGATGGGATTCATGAAGTAATAGCCATAGATGGATCGCTCGATGGATAGATGCAATTTGTATGATTTTTTTTTTTTCATTATTTTCTTGTCAAGTGAACTGAGCTTGTGGTCAATTATGGTAATGGTCGAATTGGTTAGTTTACATCGGCGCAGTGTAGTAGTTGTTTTGATTTGATATTTGTTCGTAGTAGTAAGTAGTTTTGTCCTAGTAGTATGTTATGATATTTTGAGTGGCTATTAAGAAATTTGTCAGTCGTAAATTTTTGCGAAACAATTGAATTTTGCGCTGTCACTTTTTGTGATTATTTAACAAAATTAGAAAGAGCACTTGGTGACATTTGTAGGACAAGTTGATGAGATTTTCTATTTTTGCTCAAGTTGTTGTGTGGGTCCTGTTGGCATGTTTTATGATGGAGCTTCAAATTTTCGAAACGCTTGATAGATTTGTAGTTCGTTTGGAAAATGTAAAAAGTCCGACATGAATTTTAAAATCTTTAATAAATGCATTTGCTAAATATTTTGAATATTTTTTGCTAATAGTTTCCAAAACAGCTTATTAAAATATAAATTTTACACCATACCATGTGCAGTTTAACTTTGCTTATTACTGAAATATAGAGAAGACGTTTTGAAAAATTAAATGGTTATTTGGGTAATAATTTAACGTGAAGGGCTGATGTAAATAATGCTGTTTAGATCCCTGCTGGAGGATCCCTGGCGCAGATAACTGGAGAGTATATTGCATAAGCCCAATAATGCTTTTTTGTGAACTCTTGGTTTCGATTAGTACATAGAACATTGAAGAGTATGTTCCCAAAACGGAACCGGAATATCTTTCAGCTAGCATGTTCTGTTGCCAGCTGCCTCCAGTTGTATACAAGGAGTTAGATGGGGCCTCCCTCCACTTCTGTGCGTTACCTAAGATAATGTTGTCTTCTACTCTTGCCTCTCTGAATTGGAGTCAGAGGCATTCCGGTTCGCCACGCTGATGTCTATACATTCAAGAGGATATAGCCAACTATGCCGGGATATCTGAGATCTTCTGATGAGGTCGCTAAACATCCCATTCAGTTCGCTGTGAAACGTTCTTCCATTTTCAGTTAGTGCAAACGGAATTAAAATTATCCAAAGAAATTTTCTCTGTCTGTGCCTTAACTTCAGCACCGTAAAGCAGGACTGGGATGATCAATGTTTTGTATAAAATCTTTCTGGTTATTCGAAAGTTGCCTTTAAAGCAAAAGGAAGCAGCGACTAGCGTGACTGACTATTCGCATGACTTTACATTTTTCCTAGCTGATAGTTAAGCTGGAGTAGATATCGTCCTATGCTACAGCAAATTTGAAGCTGTCTAACGTAACAAAACAAAGTTTGTCTTCATTGACTGCTAAACCCATCTTTGCTGCTTCTGCTGTCGTCTGTCGTCAGCGTAAGCAAGTAATTGAACAGATTTTTGAAAGATGGTACATCTAGATTTGACTTGCAGGTTTCGCCCAATTCTTTCAAGAATGATGTTGAAAACATTACAAGACAATTCATTGCCCTAAGCCTTTTTTGACATTTGAGGTATCTGTTTTTCATTATCGAAATTGACGGATCAGCGTCTATCCTACATATTGAAATGAAGCAGGCAAGAATGGTAAAACTAGGCATGGCTCTGTATACTTCATCTTTATAGATGCTATCATGTCATTTCATGTTGGGCTGCGTGGACTGGCCCAGCAGCGCAACAATCGAGTTCGTACAGAAGTGCTTGTCTTACCTCTCAGTTGTGGCATGGTGATTGCATGGTTAAATCCCTACTCATGCATGCTTAAATGGTAAGGGCATGCCGTCCATCATACTTACTAACACCATCATAGGGCTCACAACTCTATACGGCTGTACTCCAAATTTAACGTACGAAAGTTCTTCCAACAGGCAAAAAAAATGTGTGTTGGCAAGATGACCCGTAAAGAAGCCTGTAGCCTCACAGTGGGTGCTGAAAATATGGAAACAATTTTTCTGCAGACTGTATAACGGCGAAGAAGAACAACATCCCGCAGTCAGGTAGAATATACCATTCAACAATTCAAGATGATGAAAGCCAAAACTTCCATCCACCAGACCAGAACAAAGTATGGATAGCAATATCTATTCCAAAATCCAACAAATCAGCTGGACCTGGAAATGAGTGTATGCCTTATATATATATGGAATTTTAGGACCCTATAGTCAATCCATAAAAAAGGAGACCCCAATAAATGCATTAACTATGGAGGTATAAGTCTCCTCATCATCGAATACAAGATCTTATCTGCCACATTGTGTGAAATTTGAAACCCTTCACCAATAACGTGGCTGGTCCCTGTCAGTGCGGTTACGGACCAGGAAAGTCCATAATCGATCAAATTTAAGAAGTTCAAATCGATTCTCATCATATGTATGTAGAACCAAACACTGCCAAACTGTATGCAGAAGGACGATGGAGAACGCTCGCCGCCCTGTCAAGGCCTTTGATGTCAAAAAAGGTTTTAGACAAGGTGACGCGTTGTCATGTGAATTTTTTAACATCATGCTTGGAAGAATTGTGCGGAATCATCACTGGTGGCACAATCTTTCAAAAGTCGGTGATATTACTGGTGTATGCTGAGAATATCGACATAATTGGCAGAACACAGCGGGCTATCACCGATGTGTACACTAGTACTGAAATGAAAGCTGGATTCAGCGGTAAATGAGGCCAAAACTGAGTATATGTTGTTAACAAGAAGGGACACAATATCGATGAATTGGACAGACTGTTAAAGGTATCAAGGGATTTTTTCTAACTCGGTTCTTCTATAAATTCTTTCAACAGCACCTCATCAGAAATAAAATAAACAATCACTTTTGCAATCGCTGTTGCTTTAGACTAAGAATGTAATTGAGAACAACGTCCCTATCCCGAACAACTTAGAAGAGTCTATATAAGACCTTGATCATCTCAGTTCTACTTTATGGTATTGAATCATGGACTCTGTCGAAAGTGGACAGAAAGATGAAGATATCTTCAGTCGTTTCAAGAGAGAAATCCTTCGAAAAATATTCGGTCCTGTTTTCATTGCCGGACTTTGAAGGAGAAGATTCAATAACAGCTCGTATACCGTACAGCTACATTGACTTAGTCAGAAAACTTCGCATCAGTCGCCTGATATGGTTAGAGCATATAGAGCGAATAGTCTTCAATTCTCTGCAGAATTTTTGAATTTTGTCCGGATAGACAGTAAAGAGAGATTCGCCTCGAACTTAGGCACCTAAGTAGCTAAGTAAGTAGGTAAAATGCTTTAAAATAAATAAAGATGGTGTGTATCGATTTGAATTTCTTGTATTTTTACCAACATCTACCGTAATGTGAAAATTTGATTTAACGTGAACTTGAGGTCTTTTACAACACAAGCTTTCAAAGTCGCGATATTTTTTCTCGAATTTTTCAATAATTCGATAAATAGTACGTTGCAATGGCCAATGATGGTGACTGTAAATTTCACGAAGTGCTCAATAAGTCTCGCGAATAGAGCTTTCTTTAATATAACAAACAGCACTGAAAATAAATAGTGCTTGGCAGTCTTATGTGACAGCTGATTTACCATATAATTGATATTGAAAGGTCTCACACTGCAAAAAACAAAAAAACACTCATTACATACATACGTCCATTGTTTAATTGGAATTGGTCTCCCACTTTCTTTTGAATTTGCGTCTGCAGGTATAGAAGCCGATAAATGATTTCATTGCGACTTCTTCAACATTCCACTTCATTTCGCTTTTTAGTGCCAAACTTACGGATGTTGTATTGGGCTATGGTATATAGTAATTGCTAATTCATTTTCTCGGAAAAATTGATCTCAACATTCTCAACCAAACTTAAGCGGTTCTGTGAAAGGAACATTCTTCACTTATACCCGGGATATAACTGGAGTTTTGGAAACAGAAACCCGTCGATCATTAGGCAATACACTTACTCATTCAATCTTTCCCCTGGAAAAAATCGTATACCACACTGATGGTGGTCGTAAACCTCCTAATCGATTTACGACAATTACTCGTAATTTTGTCTTATCATTGATGGCCTCGGAGAAGCTACTTTCACTTAAGTTTCTTTTTGTTTGAACCTTTGCACCGTGACCAGGCCAGTGGAAGCCCACCCTTCAATCGTCGAATATTAAAGTGAATTTAAACTTCAAATATTGCTCAAAAGACTAGTGACACATAGTGACTGTAGAATCTGCAAAACATGCATGTCGAGAGGTACCCCCCACAATAACCCATTGGTTCTTAACGGCAATACACTGTTAATTAAAGTTGCATTTTGTAGCGTAGTTATGCATGAACAAATACGAGTATATCTAAACTGTTTCCTGAGTAAGCGTAACTGACATATAAACAAAATAAACTTTTCCTAATTCGTTGAACTGATTTTATCAGATTTATTTCCAAATGTTTTACACCACCTTTTCTAGTGACTCGTTTAAACACGATACATAATCTAATTGATATTACACATCCTCAGAGGCACTGCATACTGTGAAGCTGTAGCTACTATGGAGCATTGTATTGAGGAGAACGCGAATGAATGGATTCGATATCGATCACATTAATTACATCTGTGTCTAATCACTATCATTATCGAGAAGTCGTGACATCCGCAAAAAGTAACTGTTTGATGTCCTTTATGGGCTCGTACCATAGAATCATTATTGGAGCGTGCTACAGATTCATGAAAACTAATTATTTGACTTCCCACTTGAATGGCAATAACGGCGCAATACTAAAGGGTTTTCTAATAACCACTTGACACCTTTTTTTTTTAAATAATATGCAATCCATTTGAGATATTTCAAAAACTTTATTATTGGCTTGAAGTTCAATCAAAACATTTATGAATGGAACTCGACTTCAATCAATTTTCAACACATTTTGGCCGAAACGGCCGCTATTTCACGTTCAATGTTGGCTCTGAGCTCTTCCAACGTCGTCGGTGTGTTGGCATAAAGCAATGACTTAACGTAGCCCCACAGAAAATATTCAAGCGGCGTTAAATCGCACGAATGAGGCGGCCAATCGACTGGCCCATGTCTTGAGATAACACGCTCACCATACTTACTCTTCAATAAATCGATTGTAGCGTGTGCTGTGTGGCTTGTGGCACCATCTTGTTGAAACCATATGTCGTCAAAGTCCATATCTTCCAATTCGGGCCAAAAATTATTGGTGATTATGGCACGATAACGCTGACCATTCACAGTAACGTGACGATCGTTATCGTCGACGAAAAAATATGGCCCAATAACGCTTCCGGCATGCAAACCGCACCAAACAGTTATTTTTTGTGGATGAAGTGGTGATTCATGAAGCACATGTGGGTTTTCACCCGACCAATAACGCATATTTTGCTTATTGACGAACCCATCGAGCCAAAAATGAGCTTCGTCACTGAAGATGATTTTGCGATGAAATTCATCATCTTGGCGCATTTTCTCCAGTACCCAATCGGAGAATATATGTCGCTTCAAATGGTCCATCGGCTTCAATTCTTGAGTCAGCTTGATCTTGTATGGGTGTAAACCAAGATCCTTACGCAAAATACGCCATAATGTGGTCTGAGCGATGCCCAATTTTTGAGAACGCCGTGGAACTGACTGATTTGGATCGTTTGCTACAGACGTCTGAACGGCAGCGATATTTTCGACAATTCGACCAACCCGTTGTCTCACTGACACGGCAACATCACACAACGAATATGTAGACACAAATTTTTGCACTAAACTTGTTATTGCCTGTCTACGTAACGTGACGATCGTTATCGTTGACGAAAAAATATGGCCTAATAGTGCCGCCGGCATGCAAACCGCAGCAAGTAGTTATTTTTTGTGGATGAAGTGGTGATTCATGAAGCACATGTGGGTTTTCACCCGACAAATAACGCATATTTTGCTTATTGACGAACCCATTGAGCCAAAAATGAGCTTCGTCACTGAAGATGATTTTGCGACTCCGAATATCTGTAGAAAATTTTTATAATTTGCAGACGTTGCTCGTTAGTGTACTTTACAATGATGAAAATGTTGGGTTTATTGAATAAATTGTCAGTTACAGTTTGTTGATTAGTGAAAGAGTGAATTCACAAATTAAATTCAAAGTTGTCAAGTCCCTATTGGAAAACCCTATATATATCAACAAGAGCACACCACTCGAGGAGGGCAAAATTTTGCGTGAATTGAACTCCAAGATTGTGTGAACAAACATATTTGAATTATTTTCTGTGCGGTTATGTGAAATCGTCGTTTGTCTATGTCGATAAATCAAAGTCAGTGGACGACTGAGAAATACGGCCCAGCTGCTTGAAAAAGTGGTATAAAATTGGACTTTCAGACTGCGCTCTTTTTAAGACAACTAAGTCGCTCATATGTCCATATTTTAACGCTTTTGCTGTACAGTTATCAACTGTCTTGAAGTTTTTAACGGCCTTTTGCGCAAGAGTATTTTAAGTGAACGACTATTGTCAAATCCATCTTAAGCGGGTCTTAATTCTTCTAAAGATATAGTTTGTTCCGACATGAAGTCGCACCCTTAGAGAACTTAATTTCTTTCGTGTTTTGGTTTCTTCAGATACGAAATGAATCACGTTTTGTTCGCATTTACCTTTATTCCTAAAATTTTTACTGGTCCTTCTGAGTCGAATTTATTTTATTTTTATCCAGAGAAAGGCAGAAACCTAGTGGAGTAAGCCTTTATCATCCTCAAAAAGAAAGGAGAAGGTTTTTTAAGAGGACAAACCCAAGCCCATATGCAGCTACTACATAAGTGGAAGATAGAAATCGAGAAGGTCACAATGAAATACTTTTGGTAAGTGCCGGTAAGGTCGCGGAAATTCCAAACTTTCAATCAAATGTCTTATAAGAAGCCGAATAAGTGTTTGTGGAAGAAAAAGTTAAATTTTTGGTTGCATTTCAGGAACTTGAACAGGCGAGAGGTGAACGGCCGACGACTTCTCAATCGTTGATCAATGACACTACAATCACAATTGCTTACAAGGTATCATGTCTTAAATTTTCTCCTATCGATCTACCGAATTTCTTTGGTAAATATTCGGAGTGGTCCTTGATTAGAGATCACTTCACTTCAAGCTTTGTCCCCGCCTACACTTGAGTGCGTTGAATGTTCAATTGGACGAATTCACTTTCGCACTTGTGTAGTGACAAGAGTTCTTAAAAATCTTAATATTCACAAATACCCAAGTCCAGATGGTATATCTTCGTCTGAAGAGGTGTTCTTCCCTGCTGGAAAAACCAGTCCACAAGCTTTTTCATCAATCCTACTCTTTAGGACTCTTTCCGAGTAGATAAAAAGCAGCAGATACCCTAAAAAACGCGATTCTTCTTCTTTTTTCTCTTCCTACAGACCCATTGCGCTTACAATGGTAATGGAAACGCTGATAAGCTGATATAGCACATAAGTTCAAATAAAATGTTATCTCCGTTTCAATCAGGCTTTAGAAAAAATAATAGTTGTACCACGGCTGTAATAAAAATTCTAGATGGTTTAAGAAGAGCGTATGATAAGAATAATGTATCTTTTCTATGGCTTTTGGACTTTTCTAAAGCCTTTGACTGTGTAAACTATCAACGCTTGATTGAGAAGCTGAAAAGACAATTCAGTTTTGGTAATGGCAGATTTCAACAAGTACATACTAGCCAGGGAAGTTCAAATTTTCTAGCGGTGTATACGGGCAAGGATCTATTTTAGGACAACTCTTGTTCTCACTGTTTATAAACGACATGCCTAAAGTCTGTCTTGATGCATCGTTGCATATATATGCAGACAGTGCTCAGGTATATCTGTCTAGATCTATTGGCTTAATGGATGATTGTATAGCTAGACTAAATGAAGACTTGGAACGAGTTTATTACTGGTCTGTTCTCAATAAAATGTCCTTAAGCCCTGTTAAATCTAAAGCAACTGTTATCTGAAATGACTGGATTCATTCCAGTTGCTTGCCACAAAAACATTTAATGGAACGATTGATTCCATATGAAAATGAGGTAAAGAACTTAGGAATATATATCAACTGCAAACTTTCCTGTGAAAGCCATATCAAGAATACATGGTGGTCTACGCCAACTTTATATCCCACCCGTCTTTGTCCCGACCTTAATAAAGCTTAAACTCGTATGAGCTCTGTTTATGCCCATTATAAGCTACAGCTCAGTAGTTTATAGTAATATTGTTGCA
Organism: Volucella inanis; assembly: GCA_907269105.1. NCBI lineage: Eukaryota > Metazoa > Arthropoda > Insecta > Diptera > Syrphidae > Volucella > Volucella inanis. The sequence continues at coordinate 13,264,997 of OU026156.1, read as the reverse complement.
ATGTGCTTTAGGAAACTAGAATAAGTATTCAATTCGGCGATTTGCTACATATATGGCTTCCGTAAATATGACCACATTTTGAGATTTTACCTTCAGCTTACCGGATGTACCCTTAGACAACACATAAATATACTAAACTGCACATTTCTGTATAAATTGCTCAGAACTAAACAACCGACATATCTCTTCGAGAAACTAAGTTTGGCTCACTAAAATCGTACCTAAAATATCAACCTTCCTTATTTTACCTTTTTAAACAGTCAACGGTTATTTTTTGTTCATGCTATAAGAATTTGGAATTCCTTACTAATACATAGGGTGATTCATCGTAAGGTTTGATTTATAATGTAAAATAAAACACATAAGTTTGAAAGCGAACTTAAAATTTTTATATTCGACTAAAAGAACAATTCATTTGCATTTACTTTTTGAAAATAATATCATGTAAATGTTGGCCACGACTACGTCGTTCGAGCATAGCAACTGGTATTTCGTGGATAACATGAGTAACGTTGGCTTACAAAGCGTCAATCGTAGCTGGCTTATTCCTGAATACCTGAGACTTTACATATCCCCAGAGAAAATAGTCTAAAGGTGTGATATCGCACGATCTAGGTGGCCAATTTACCGTAGCGTGAAATTAAGTTCTCACTAAAATGATTTCTCAACAAGTCCATGGTTTCACGAGCTGTATGGCTCGTAGCGCCGTCTTGTTAAAACCAGAGCTCACCAAGACCATGTGGTTGAATTTCAGGAAATATATGAAAATACGACGCAAACTCAAGTCACCTGTCTTCAATACTTGCACAAGTATTTATTTGAACCGAGATCCTCATGTAAAATACGCCAAGTTGTCGAATACGCCAAGTCAAGCTGCTGAAAACGACGAAGAATCGATTCGTCACGGCCTTATCGTACGCTGTTGTAGTCTCTTCACTATGTGCTGGATGTGGACTAAACGGTCAAGTATCATCCACTAATGTAAGCAGGGACACAAATTTGAAGACGCTGTTGTAGTGTGAGTCTTCTCATGATGACTTGTCAGACGATGCTAAATAAAAATGACAAAATAGTTTGATAGGAGTCATGCGTGTTCTGTCAAAAAAAGCCTATTGAAAATCAAACCTCATGATGAATCACCCTATACGCTTTTTATTTTTAAAAATTTGCTTGTTTCTTTTGTAAAGGATAATCGTAACAAACACATTTTTGATTAATAGTAATTTTTGTTGACTCATATTAGCTTAAAAATTTATAAATATTTGTTTTTATTGAAACTATGTATCCCAGATACCTTAATGTTAAATTTATATGAATGAGTAAAACTAATGAGAATGTAATTCTGAATGTACAGTCCAAAAATAAATGAAATAAAATAAATAAATAAAAAATGAAATAAGCCATCAGCTCATGAAATATCTCGAAACATGAAAACTTTTCAATGACCGGTAGTACGGCTTTCGTGGTAATAGGTCCGCTGATGATTTAATAGCATGTCTCACCAAAAAGTGGAACCAAGACGTACAACACTCTGACGAAAGCAAGATTGTTTCACTTGATATTTCTAAGGCATTTGACAGAGTCTGGCGTCACGCTTTTTGGTCGAAAATGCGTGATTTTGGGATCGATGACAATCTTCTTCAATGTTCAACTCAGATTGTCAGGGATGGTTTCAAGTCCGATATTCTGAAATCTGATATTTTCTGATTCCCTGTTACGTTAAGCTCATTAAATTCTGATATTAAGAGCATAACCAAGTAGGGAACTATCAACACAGTGTAATTTAATGATTCCAAAACACAATGCTGTCTGCTGTCAATAAAGCGAAATTTAAATATAGTACCTAGCCATTCTCCATGAATGGCACTTTCATTTTTTGAAACCCAAAAACTTTCCATTCTCGGTATGTTTGTCAGTGACAATTGTCGTTGGAATGACCACATATTCGATGTCGTCAAAAATGCTGCAAAATGTCTAGGTTTCCTTAAGCAATGTAAGAAATATTTCACCGCTCATCGACCGGAACAAATGGTAGTCAGAATGGGCAAGGTCTGGGCTATAAGGCGGGTGGGGTAAGACTTCCCATCCACTGTTTTCCAAATAGTTCTTAACCGGAATAGCAACGTGAGGCCGAGCGTTGTCATGATGGAAAATTATTGCCTCGTGTCTGGTCGCATATTCCGCGCGTTTTTCGACTACTGCTCTACTGTTCGGTAGCGTTGTCTATTGATGGTTTCACCCGGTTTTAGCAGCTCATAATACAGCACACCCATCTGATCCCACCAAATACAGAGCATTACCTTCGCGCCATGGATATTCGGCTTTGCCGTTGATATGGCTGGTTGGCCGGGTTTCACATATGATTTTTTGCACTTGCGGTTGTCGTAATGGATCCATCAGTAACAATCCGATGCAAAAATGACTTCCTTTTGTGGCGTTCCAGCAGCATTTCGGACATGCAAAACCGCCTTTCGACGTCTCTCGGCTTAAGTTCATGTGGAACCCAATTTCCTTGCTTTTGAATATATCCATCTGCTTTTAAACGTTTCGAAATGGCTGCTTGAGTGACACCCAAAGATTCTGTGATCTCTTCTTGTGTTTGGCAACAATCTTCATAGAGTAATGCTTCCAGTTCTTCATCTTCAAACTTTTTTGGCTGCCCAGGACGTTCATCGTTTTCCAAGCCAAAATCACCACTTTTAAATCGTGCAAACCACTTTTGGCACGTTCGCTCAGCTAGCGCATGTTCACCATAAACTTCCACCAAAATACGATGACTTTCGGGAGCAGTTTTCAGTAATGAAGATGATCTCCCAGCAAAAACACTTTTTCAGGCACAAAGTTGGACATATTTGAGTGAAAAAAAATTATTGTTGTTTACGCTTCAAATGAATGACATGTACTGAAATGACGTACAATGACAGTAGCTTTCCAACGCATGTTCCAATGGAATAATAACAATGGAATAATACAATTTACGCCATCTCTTAGCAAACCGCATATAGACCCAATATAATGCCCACAACTGATCACGTGCTTCTAAAACATATCTGCACCTGGTAGTTAGGATTTAAAACCGTGCGATAAAACTCATAGGTGATACTAATATCAGTCAGTAAATTGACACCCTCGAATACCAACGTAATGTCTCCCTCCTCCCTTTGTTTTATCGCTTTTTCCACTACCAGTGCTCCATTGAAATCGCCAGTAGTATTTAGCCCCTTCAAACGTAACACTCGTCTTGCTACAAATGCTCATCAGCCTCAAGCCCACTTTTGGACGTACTTTAAAATATCGTGATTCGTTCCTAGGCCGTATAACTCGCTTATGGAATGCCCTGCCCAGCTCTCTATTTCGTGGTCTTTATAACTTGCAAACATTTAAAAACAATGTACATCGGTACCTCTCTTTTCTTCCTCCCTTAATTTCCTTCGTTCGCACTGTGTATAAATATTTTGAGGGTACACATACTTATCCTTTGAACGCGCGCTCATTATATAAAAAAAAGTGTCACATCATCAGATGCCACTCAAAAATAGAAACTACAATCAACCAAGAAACTTCAGCAGAAGGACACCAGTCATGTGACTAAGAAGAACATTTGCTCGTGTTGCTAAAGAGACCAATACATCGGAATTTGTGAACAAATTCGTACTCGTACACTCGATAAGCGTCAGGAAATATTGCAGGCGCATTAACTAATCTATTCTTCCTATCCAACGATTACCGTACTCTTCATCAAGTCAATTCTCAACCAAACGACCGTAGTGGGCTGGAGCACCATCCCGTTGGAAATATGCTGAAGATTATCAGAATCAGAGAAATATTCCCCAATCGTTCTGATAACTCTTTTCGCATAGATTTCAGATATTGTGTGTAGTTTGTAAAATACGGCCTAGGTGGTAGTTTGAAGGGGCCGATTAACTTGTTTCCAATTACACCTGCCCACATATTGACGCTGAATTTGTGTTGAGATGACTTATGCCTCCTTGTATGTAGATTTTCCGCAGCGCATATATGAATATTCTGAAAATTGAGATTCGTTGTCATCCAAGCTCTAAGGGAACTCAAGTTTTTTTTTCGAAATCATCGGGAAGCAGTTCTTGCACAGGTATATGGTGGTATTTGCCAGTGTGGTGATTTACGAAATTACCCATTGCTTTGATCTGGCTTTTAAGAGGATCAGCGGTCATCTCCTCGACTTCGTACATTGCAACAATGTGAGGAAGTACAGGTGCTTAACATATCTTGGCAACCAAGTGAGGATGCATTTTGCTTTCGATTTAACTCCCTAAGCTGCGGATGGGCACTGACAAAGAGGAAATGCTTGTCTTTTATTCCTCAGCTCTATGATAAGATATTTAAGATTTTGATTCAAACGTTATGGCATGTTAGGCTAGACTGGAGCGATCTTTTCCCTTCCAACAAATAGAATCATGAAATCGGATGTTAAATAGAATCAACGACTTTCATTCTTATAATACTTCAAAGAGTTCTCAGTTCTTAGAATTGCATTGCCTCTCGGAACAAGTATGCCCTGGCTATGTTTATCTACGAAATTTACTTGGGGATAAGTTTGTGCTGCTGGCTTCGAAATCTAAAGTCGTCCCCTTAAAGTTGGTATCATTTCTTATTTCGTTGGTATTTTAGTAGTATGCAGGATGCTATAGGATTAAGAACAGCTACGAGTACCTGCCACTTTTGGATGAATTCAACTATAACGTTGTCATGGACTCTGAAATAGCCTTCGGCATGAGAGACATTCGTGGGCCAGCCGAGGTTTCGAGATCTAAGTAAGCTTTACAAATGCGTTCATCTCAGGCGATATAAACCCTGCATATCTCGCTATTCGAGGTGTATCTCCCAAGATTTGATTGCATCATCGATATGACTTCATGGGCTGCCATAATTGACAGTTTCCTAATTTTCAATCTAATCTACCTCGGACAATTTTCGTGCTTGCGATATATGCTTGTTTAAAGATGCGAACTACATCCCATCATGAATTCAATCTTCTCAGTCGTTATAGTTCACTTTGTAGGCTACAGAGGTCACAGAGCTTTACCGTTAATTAATATACAATCAACGACATCATCAATATCCACCAACAGTGTTTAATCGTAATCATTAGTTGACCCCAGATCAGCTAAACGGCGTTCTACAGTTTCGGAGGTACTTCGGAGCCTACTCAATAATAAATCGTTGCCAATCGACTGGTCTTAGTCGATTTTACGCGTTGGTGGTCGATTACGACATGTCCTACTAGTCCTACGTAACGAAGCTTCTTACTTTGGATAGTCACTAAAGAACATTGCATAGAACGATCAAAATTTTGGATCGTACGAGGACGACAACTGGTATCATATTTAAATGTCTTAGATGTTGGTGACAGTTCCTTTATCTCTTTACAACAAATTGAAGATCTCAACTCCAGGCGCGTTTACGATATCGAACGTTTCTTCATTCAGGAATCGACTTTGCTGGCCATATCCCACTAAGTTTCATAAGGGATACTTTGCGGTCTCTGTCTGCCTATCAAAGCGGGCAAGTCTAGAGGTAGACTAGAGCTATACTACCGACGATTTCCTACAAGCTTATCGGCGGCTTATGGCAAAGCGTGGCATACATATGTGCTAGGCTTATGAAATGATTTCAAAACCAATTTTGTCGGAGCCAAAAAGAAGTAACGTATGCTCATGAAGTAAGTAAATCGCTCAGCTTCTTGCTAACGATGGAAGTCAATGGCACCTTATCCGCCGTCGGGTCCACACTTTGGAGGGTTTTGGGAGGCGACGCTTAAGTTTTTCAAGTTTCATTTTAAGCGCATTGCTAGGGAGACTCTTCTAACGGCCTAGAGCCGTTCGAGGTAAATGGAGTTTAAGTTGAAATTTGTTACGTTGCCTGGGAAGTTTGTTAAAGATTCCACTGTCTCATCATACGAGTATACTGCTGCAGAGGGTAGCTGACTCTGATTGTTGTGGTATAACCCTTTGCGGAAGCGTAATTCCAATTTGATGTGGTTGGGTAATTATAATTACTGCTGTGGAAATATGATATGTGGTGTCGTAGGGATCACTTGCAATCTGAAGAGCGTGGAATTAATTTGTCGTCGAAGGAGCAGTTGTGGAGTCTAACGGCGGCAGCACGGACGCTGGAGATACAGCAGCACTTTCCAGAAGCACTCAAGTAGTCTTGTGGTAGTCGGGGTTGGTACATCAGAATTGTAGAAGATGGTCGTATTGGTCTTTCTATGCTGTTAACGATTCAACGGAGTAGGTGTTGGAGAAAGTCTTTGCTGGGCAATGATTCTTTCAGATGAGACGACTCCTGGGGTGGCGTTTGGTCCACAAGTTGACTGACAGGAAATCTTTGGTGACCAGTTTATGAACTGGTTTTCATAATCATAACTTGACGCGATGGGAAATTGATTGCCAAAGTCGATTAGAGCTAATGGAAGAGTTGTAGGCGCTGCGGCGCATATCCAGTTGATATAAGACTTCTGTTGAGGTTTACTCAGTTCCCAGTCGTAGAAGATTTGATCGGAAATGTCTTTGGGCTTGTCTCACTTGCAAGACGATAAGTATATCTGACTGTCTATTGGTTTTGTTAATGAAAATGAAAAGGTGGTTGTGTATTGCACTTCTTTGTAAGGAAAGAAGAGATTGGATAAGTTTTGTTAGTTCTCAGTTTTGACCGGTCCGGAAGACTTTGAAGTAGATTGAGAAAAGGTGAAGCTTATCGAGGTAGTGGGCTAACAAACGATCGATGCCAAATCAAACGAAGTGAAATTCGTTTTTAAGTTGCAGGAAAATGTCGTAGTTGTGGATTTTTATGGAGTTGCTGCAGCTTTCTGTTTTCACTGACGGAAAGCTAAGGGAGTATGATTTTGACGTTTTCGTTTCGGCAGAGATTGGTGGATCTAACGATGAAATTGATTGAAATTGATGAAACTTCGCTTCTGAACTACAGGTTGGTATATACGTAAGCCCGTCTATTGAACTCGAAATTGAAGTTAATGATGTATTTGGTGCTGCTGATTTCAGTGTCCAATTTATTATGGGGCGAGTGGAACTTATTTGTGCTGATGTGTGATGGTTTTTGACGGATGATTACTTTGCTGATTTAGGGGTATTGGACATTGTGATTGTAACCGTCAGAAATATATATTCGGTACCGGATAAAAAGCAATTTTCTGACTTAGCCAAGGCAATTCTAGCTGAGGTCCTGTTTTCCACTCCTTGCAACGAGACATTTTTTCACGGAAGCTTACCATAAGACACCTGATGGTTGGAGAACAGATCCATTGAATTGGTGTTTCCAAAGATCGTAAAATCTTCAAATAACTTTTTCGGCAAACTATTTAAAAATTTGTTGTTTTCAACGATCCATGGTGTCTCATTCACTTCTTGCCCACAGTGAACATTTGATATGAATTTTTCATTTCCAAGAGACCCAATTTTATTTTTTATTGCCATGGAAGCACACAGTGACATAGAAGCCTTCTCCTCAGGTGCAGGATTTTGATCAAAGAATTTGTTGTGGTGAAGAATTTGTCAAGATTTTCAAGGCATTCAGGGTTGCCGGTGTTTTCGATATTTCTTCCATTCAACACCGAAGACGTGACAGAAGAAATGCAGCTTTTGGTGAGACATACTGCTCTATTGTCTGTTTCTGTGGAAGCTCCAACTTTCCTGCTGCAAGTCGTCGAGTTGATGTCGGTAAATATTTTATTGGGATACGTGAAGCGTATTTGAATGGATGTCTTGGGAACACGTTTCAGTCTTCTGCTGTTTTTTTGTTGCTCTTCGAATGCAAATCCTGAATGACTTGGCATGCGCAATAGTAGGTAACTGAGACTGGGAGTAAGATTGCACTGGAACTGAGGCAGAATCGAATCGGAAAAGTTTTTCTCTGCGTACGTTGATTATCAAGTTGATAGTCGTTTTTTTCTTTTCGATTCCATCCTTGAAGTTGTTCCAGAAGTGAATGCTGTTAGGACTGCTGTTAGTTTTATTACTTCGGCCGAAGTAGATTTAGGCGAATTGGGAGCAGGAACTTTCCTCGTTCTTTTCTTTTTTGAATTTTTACCGCCCTCCACTTTAGTTTCCTCAATTTTCTTTAACATTTAGGCCTTGTGAGTTGTGGTATCAAAGCAGCGTATCCGATCAGACAACCACTTCTACCTACCAAGACCTAGCACAATCTAGAAAAGTTGACCTGGTTGCAAACTGTGTAGCAAGTAGATTGGACTTATTTAAAAAAATGACAATTGGAATGCCATTATAAATTTCCGTTGGGATGGAGGATGAGGCAGAATTTCGAATCTTTTTTACAAACTTTTTACCATACTTTTGTAACATTGTATTGTTTTTTACCGCACTTTTTAACAATTTTAGTGAGAAGAAATCAGTCAAATACGGAGTTCCACAGGTAGGCGATTCGGGTCCATTACTATTAAAAATTACTTTGAGTATTACAAAACAGAATTCATTTAGTTTAAGCAGACGACACAGCGATATAACAGATGGTGATAATGGCGTGATGGTTGACTCACTGGCTGTCACGCCACTTACTTGGGCTCGAATTCCGGTAGGAACACAACAGCAATTTTTTCAAAATCGTCATCACCCTTTTGGCGGGCAATGGCAAACCTCCGACACTTAAATTCTGCCTATGAAAAAACTTCCTAGGGAAGCTATTCGGAACCGGCAATAAACAGTAGGCCCTGCTCAGGAGTGTAAAAATTCACAAAGTGAGAAACATATTTTTTAGATGACACAGCCATTGTTGTTCCGTATAGATGTTTGCATACGGCCACATCGATAATGCAAAGCTTACTAATACAGTTAATGGACTCTTTATCAACGCATCTAAAACTAAGATGATGTATCTTCGTGGTATTCATCAAATAATCACAAGGGACACTATACTCTTCCAAAATGAAGTCCAGATTCATTTTCTAACTAGATAGGCTGGAGACAGTTGTATTAAGGAGTGATAATAATCGATAGTCACTTAATCTAGGATAACTTACGTTCGGATCTAAGAAGGGCAATATAAGGTTTATCGCACCTACGATTTTATTTCACGCTAGTGTTCTAAAATAGGTTCATTATGCTTTGCTTGAGTCGAAGCTTCGATAACGAAACTAGCTTTGGGTAATGTATCTATCAACACTTCATGGGCTAGTCGTCGCATGTATGGCAGCATATGGGGGATATCTTCAAAGATCACTCACTGAATCTATACAATGATGGTCAGGCCCATCATAACAAATGCTTATATAGCATTGTGGACTTAAGTCACACAAAATACCGCCATTTTAGAACTCAATAGATAAAAGCAACAATAAGACTAACGCCCTTACTCTTGTATATAAACAAAGCAACACTTATGCTAAGTCTTATGGAACACCTGGACCTCTCAGAAATACCGGAATCTGATATAATTTGTGCGGTAAAAGACCTCCTTCAAAAAACTATATGCTTCAATAGAAGCTTCTACATAAAGGTTTCCAGCAAATAAAAATTAACTCACCAAACAGCCATAATAGCATAAAGTGTTATACGGATGATTCTAAAATGGAATTGGGAGTGGGAGTTGGAAAACGCGGACCTAACCTAAATATATACAAACATAGCTATGAGCAAAAGTCCCAGTGTATTTCAGGCGGAGCTCTACACCATTCAAGTATGTGCCAACTATATATACAACTCTGATATCAAAGACAAAGATAATGCCCTCAGCACGCCTACTATTGACTCCAAATCAGTCACTTACTGCTTCAGAAAACTCCAAAATCGAATCTTCAAGAACGAAATCAAACTGCCGTTAGTTCCTGGCCATGAGGCCATTGATTGGAATGAAAAGGCCGACGCACTGGCCAAAAAGGTCTCAGAAAACAGACTTTGTTTTTTCTCGGATGGATTTTTAGTCATAGGTTTGTTCCCCTCATTTTATGTTTAATTTTGGTCAACTTATTGTTTGTTTATAATACCTGGGCTGAAAAGTCCGTGCTCTCCGTTTCTAAGAGGGGGCAGCACTTCCATTAAATCCATACCATTCAAAAGATACGTGTATAAATTTGACAGCTGTCGGACGATTAGTTCTCGAGATATAGCGTTGTGAGTGAAGCAACTTTTGTTATTGCGAAAAAAATGGATTCAAAGCAATTTCGTGTGTTGATTTATCATTGCTTTTTGATGGGAAAAAATGCAGCCGATGCAAAGAAATAGCTTGATAAGGGTTACCTGGACTCTGCACCAGCCGAACGAACCATTCGCAAGTGGATTGAAAAATTTAAAATTGGTCATACAAGCACCGAAGATGATGCACGCAGTGGACGTCCAAAAGAGGCTGTTTCAGATGAAAACACAAAATGACTACAAAATGATTACGAATGACCATAAAGTGAAGTTGATCGAGATAGCTGAGGCTCTGAAGATATCAAAAGAGCGTGTTGGATATATCATACACGAATATTTGGACATGCGAAAGCTCTGTTCAAAGCGGGTGCCGCGTTTGCTCACAGTCAACCAAAAACAACAACGTGTTGATGATTCAGATGAGTGTTTAGAGGTGTTCAACCGCAATAAAGCCGAATTTTTGCGTCGGTATGTGACAATGGATGAAACTTGGCTCCATCACTTCACACAAGAGTCAAGTCGGCAGTCAGATGAGTAGCGAGCAGGCAACGAACCTCATCCAAATCGACCAAAAACTCAACAGTCTGCTGGCAAGGTTATGGCATCCGTATTTTGGGATACACATGGAATAATTTTCATCGACTATCTCCAAAAGGGGCAGTCTATCAACAGCGACTATTACATTGCGTTGTTGGAGCGTTTGAAGGACGAAATCGTAGAAAAACGGCCGCATTTGAAGAAAAAGAAAGTGCTGTTTCATCAAGACAATGCACCGTGTCACAAGTCGATGAAAGCGATGGCAAAATTGAATGAATTCGGCTACGAATTGCTTCCCCACCCACCGTATTCTCCAGATTTGATCCCCAGCGACTATTTCCTGTTCGCAGACCTCAAAAGAATGCTCTCCGGAAAGAGATTTAAGACCGATGAAGAAGTAATCGCCTGAACAGAGGCTTATTTTGAGGCTAAACCGAAATCGTACTACAAAACTGGTATCGACAGATTGAAAATTAGTTTAAATCAGTGTATCGCTCTCGAAGGCAACTAAATTGATAAATAAATTTGAATTTTTAAAAAATTTTGTGTTTAACTATAAAACGGCACTGACTTTTCAGCCCATGTGTTAAATGTTGCAAGTATCAAGATTCGACGGTGAAGTAAAAACATCTCGACGCTGGCAGTTATTAAGACAGATGCATTACTACTTCCGTAGTAGATGGTTATCAGAGTACCTCTACGAGTTGCAAAAGAGGTCTAAGTGGTGTAAAATAGACAATTTTCGGAGACCTTTGCCTTGTTGAACCAAATCACTATCTGCTGTGCAAATGGACATTAGCTCGCGTGATCGACGTAAAATATGGTGCAATGTCGTTTATCTTCGGACAGCGACATCGGGAAAATTTGACTGCTATCACTGGAGGAAGAAGGTTGACCGCCAGAGTCTGGCCAAGGCGGACTGATTGTTCTGAAATGAATTCGCACCCTAAGAGAACTACAGTTCACTTCTTTTCTATCTTGTTTTTATTGGGTTTCTTTGGCAGTTTAAAAAACTTCAAGTTTTGTTCTCATTTTCTTTTTTTTTTCCCAACATAGTTCATTTTAAGAATTCCTTAATTAGTTCATATACTCGTAATGATATACGTTGCTGTAGAAATTTGAAAGGATCATCAAATCTGGCAAGGTTCAGAGTAGGTACCTGGTTTTGAACTAAAATAAATTTTGAAATTGTGCTTCAAAATTGAGTGAGAATTTCTTACTATTCAACATTTCCTTGTTCGAATCTAAAAGTGACTTACATTTCACTCTAAGAAAAAATATATCAACAAATGAAAACATACATACCACGTTTTTTTTTTCTCCTACTCTATTGTTGCAACAGCTTTTTGGCAGCCACTGCAATTTCTTTTTTTCGAATTTTTCTTTCTAATTGCAATTGGCTGTGCGAAAACCATTTAACCTGACCAATGTTCATGGGAACCTACAGGATGGACAACGTGAATTGGGTACGGGTTCATCCAACTGTAAGGAATCTACGAAAGGTGAGAAGAGCAGTCATTGACCCGCAGATGGACACAGAAAATTCGCATTGACGTACACCTTTTCAATGCATCCTTAGATTAAAACCAGCATTAGCCAAACAAAAAAAAAAAAATAATAAAACAGAACCAACAAAATTGTTCACCTGACCAAAAACATCAAAAAGACCAGAAAACAAAGAGAAAAGAGACCACAAAGCATACAACATCAACATCAGCGTCAGAAGTATCTGGGATACGAATATACGAGCACATATGTAATATCCGTATACTCGTATGTAGGCAAAAGTTGGTTTCAATTGCGCGCTACATTCTTTCAACGATGTGCACGATCACTCAAGATAAAGCAAAGGCTTAATGCACTTTTTAGGCAATGACTTGTGGTGCCTCTTGCCCATTCAGTGGATATGATCAGATATCTACCCTAACGAGTTGAAATTGCTCAAAAATTGCAAAAAAAAAAAAACAAAAAACATTTCGTAGATTGCTACGTAGGATCTACGAGTTTGTTTGCTTTCGTAAAGTTGTGTATTGTATATACTTATCTCAGGTTAAGTTGAGCTATAGGTTTCCTTTGGTTGATTTAAGTGCCATAACATTAGAATGGCTTTTAATGACTTCCTATGCAGCGACAGATGTAATTATGATGATCGTGAGAGGTTAAAACGGTCTTCTTTTGGAATAGTTAATTAGACCTTGAATACGGTTTGCCTAAAAAAGGCGGAGAAAGAATTGATTTTGTTGCAACTAAATACAGTAGCACTATGTACTTTCACTCAAGATAGTCAAGCCAATATATGGTTTTAAATTCACTCGTATACTGGTAAAATTAGGAATGGTTAATTGTGCCCGCAGGTGTATCCAAAAATGATTAATAATTGTGCGGGGCTATGCGACACCACCACGGGTCTTAAGAAGCCCGCTATATTCTGTTGAAACCTAAACATTCGTTGTCCATGGCACCACTGCTGGTAAAAAAAGAAAACATTATCTATCCATCAAGGCCATATTTTGGGTGAAGATGGTTTTAGTGCTGAAAGCCGTATTTATAGAATAAACGTTTACGTTTATAGGATTTTCAAAAAGAATATTGTGGACGCTGGATAAACTGCATGATGTCTAATATTTTGAGGAAATATAAGAATGGTACGGTAGCCAATAATGGCTAAGCCTAGTACCTTGACTGAAGATAGGGGACCTAGCCCCTGTGAGACGTCATTGACGCCTTCAAATGAGAAAGAAAAGGGTAATAGAGAATGTAAGCACTCTTTCTCCATCAGTAATGGACCAATGCCAACATTCATGGCTCTAGTTCCTTTGAGCTATTTGATGCACACTTACCATTAGAGCTACTTCAACTAATTCGCAGCGTAGATGAATTAGGAGCAGCTCTATATTTCTGGATTAGAAATAGCTGCGTAAGAAATGTATATAGGCCAACGCGGCGGCAGCTATCATAACCTCAGCGAAGCAACTGACTGACTTTTGTCCAGAAGTTTTATTAAAAATCTGGCCCTCAAGTTGGGGATTGCGTTAAATTTTTTTACCTTGGAAAAAAAAAAAAAAATAGATCGGCGCCAACCTCATATACGGACGGATACAATATGGACATGATGTCCAAAAGGTGTGATAGGATGGGCATTGAAAAAATGAATAAGAAACTACTATGTGCATCTACTACTGCGACTGACTCAAGGAAAGAAGACGTTTCTTATTTGGATGTAGATTTGCTATTCGAGGGAGTCTCAAAGAAAAAATATCAAGCTTTTGGCATGTAAGCCAAGGCCTAATAATAATACGCACCTGATTTGCGTTCATGTCTATACAGAGAATAAGGATAACTGCATCAAAGATAATTTCTTTGACAACCATATCAGTACAGTTACAGTTACAGTTACCACAGTAACCAGCCACAGTTATGAGTTCAAAATTTTGCTAGGCGATTTTAACGTAAATGTGGGTAAGGTAGTCGTCTTCTAGTGGATCGTGCATGACATCACGGTGGGCAATGATTAGTAGCCAGCACGTGGTTCCCACATCTAAATATTTTTGAAGGAAATTGGTTATCCCCTGATCAATCTACCGTATACCAGATTTATCATATTGCTATCGAAGTCAGACAATCATTCAGCATTCTGGATGTTCATGCTTTCCCTCGACTTGGATCTTTATCTTATTGCAGCCAGAGTACGAATGCGGATATCACAAGCACAACGGAGTCAAGTAAGATTGTCGGCGAGAGATTGTGCCAGGTGGATAGGGTTCTCGGTTGAAGGCAAAGCTCAACGTGGCCTGTAGCGCCACTTAAGTAAGCAAGTTTTAGTCTTCTACAAATGGATATAGTTCCTGTTATAGGAATGGCCAGAGTAAAACCTTTGATTTCTGCTACAACTAGTTCCTAAAGCACGAAATACTGATTTTCAAATACGAATACTCTTTTTCTTCATTTTCTTCTCTTTTTTTTTCCTGTTATGTCCTATTGTTCGGATAAGTTGTTCCCACGTGTTTCATGGTCTACCTCTTAGTATTAGAACGGTTACTTTCATTTCATTAGAAAAGTTGGCATCCGATATTTTTTGGCTGTAATTTTTTCATGAATAAAAAATATTAGTTCTGCTTTGGATTATGTTTATTTAATGTCCAAAATTTTCTTCCATTAAGTCGAGAAATAAATGTCGGCTAAGTGGCCGCCACCAAAATTTATAATCACTTGAACCCGATTTGTGCATTTTCCATTACTCTTTTCGGAACTTCCGGCGATAGGTCCTCGCATTCTTGACGGATATTCTCCTTGAGAACTTCAAGAGTCTGAGACTTGTTGACATAGACTCTCGACTCCAAAATATCCCACAAAAAGAAGTCTGAAACGGTTAAATTGGGTGATCTTGCCGGTCAGTGCAAATCGGCAATACGAACCACGGAAATTCAGCCCTCAGAATTTCGGTTGTGGCTCGTGCAGTATCCGCCGTAAAAGACACGTTCTCCAGTCCCAATTCATCCAATTGAGGAAGTACAAAATCATTGAGCATGGCTCTGTAGAGCTCGCCCGAAGAAATAAGTCCCGATGACGCTTCCCGCGTAAATAGTACATCATGCTGTACTTTTGAGCGGGAATAATGGGTCTTCGTGTATTATACGCGGATTTTCGATGCCCCAAAAGCATAATTTTACTTATTCACATATCCACAGAGATGGAAATGGGCCTCGACGTTCATGATGATTTTCGATGAAAATTTGAATCCCTCGTGGTCAAGTTTTAGGATGGCTTGAGCATTGGGTAGTCGCCCTTGGTGGTTAAGAGCTGATGCACTGTTTGTACTTTGTAAGGTAACATCTAACAGTCTTTCACCAAAATTTTCTGTAAAGACCGCCGATTGATGACCAATTGCGTAGCACGTCATCTGGTCGATACAGTGGGGTCCTCTGTGACATCTTTAATCACAGCTGCGATATTCTGAGGAGAACGGCTGCTCCGGGGCCGGGCTAATCTAACAGCATCTCGTGCGAGCGGCTAAACGTCGTAGTGTGTGCACAGTTGGTGTCGGATGACTTGAAAATCTGCGCCGAAATTCACATTGCGCCAACACCACCGACAAATTATTCCGCGTTCTTTATGTCTTGTTTACTTCACAAATGTCAAAGTGGAATTGAAATTTTCCACTATTTGCGAAAAATGTAGCATCTTCCGATTGCGTGATCACTTTTGCGCCACCTAGTATTTGTTTAGGTATTCATGAGTCTGACATTCGTTGCATGGGGCCGAACTTCTTTCACTTGTATAGTAATCGACTTCGTTTGCCTATTTTTAGCCTGTCTCTTTTGGATTTCCTCGTAACTATTCGCACAGATTTCATCTCTGTAGCTTGAAAACGGATTAGGTGTTCATCGAGTATTGATAGGGAGGAACTCGACTCCGTAGAAGTGATTATGTTAATGTACCAGGTCTACCTCACGCAGAAAAGCTTTATTTTTCCTTAAACATTCTTCGACGAGGGCTTTTTAAGTAGATAGATACCATAAATGGTCCTGGATTTGTCTTTTTGTCCTAAAGGCAGCTTGCTTCTCCTCTAGACTATGTTCTATGGATTTTCTCAGTCATTTATCAAGAATTTTCGTTTATAGTTTATAAATATTTTATGATAGACTAATGGGGGGAGGGCAATCGATGCCCTCTTTATGAATTGGGTGTATAAGGCTTTTGTTCCACTTTCTTGGAATCCTAGTTTTTTCCCACACTTGCTAGAATAGTTCGTATTTATTGTACTTAGTTCCGGAGAAATTTGATCAGGCCCGGCTGCCTTATTTGTTTTCACCGGATTGGGATTGCTTCCTCTAGCTCATCTTTGGTAATGGGTCCGCAGATTTGTACGTTCTGTAATTTCAGATATGGTCCTCCACTGGTGTTCTTTTGTCTGTTTTGAACTGTTCTTCTTAGAACTTTTTCCAGGTATCTTTGTTAGTTGTTGTTTCCATTTTTAAGTGTTCGAGATTGTTTTTCTTTTCCATCTAAAGGCCTTTCGAAATTTTCCGGGAACTACTTGTATTGTTGTCATGTGCTTTTACTTTTATTGAATTACCAAAGTCTTTCCAAGATTTCCTTTTTACGTCATTGCTCTTACTTTGCTTCTTTGTTTATATCTGAGTATGTTGATCTATGTATTCAAGGCTGAGCAATTTCTACTGTACTCGTATGTTTTCCATGTCGATTTCTTTTCTTGGGTCTTGAATCTTCAGCTTAATTTGTTGCGTCAACCAGGCGGTTCGGTATTTGTTCCGCTGTCTCCAGAAGTGTATCTTTTAGGTTTGTCCATCCGTGTTATTGATGATTGTAGCTTGGCATTTTCACGATAGCTCTCCTGAATGTTGTTACTGTGTGTTTTCGTCCTTTAATTTTTCCAGCTTCACCGTTTCAAACAATTTATCGTTTAGTTTCTGCGATTTTCTAGATATAGAAGGGGTCTTAGCAGTTTTTCTGCGATTGCACCTGCACTATCAGGCCTGGATAATCTTGATAATCAATTCAAAAATGAGTGATGGTGTCCTATCCGGCCATCTTTAGACTTTGATTAATGAGCTCCTGATAAATCTGGAAACGGAGGATTGAAGGGTGATTGCTTATGCTGATGACGTTGCTTTTGTTGTCTTGTACGTATCGATACTTACGTAGATACATGATGTTCTTCTGGTAAAATACTTTGGTTAAAGCGATAGATCGTGATAAGCTTAAGAAAATTCAGCGATATTGCTCGAGCTTCGGTTACATCTGACATCTTTCGACTTTTTAGGCAGTTTTCGAGGGCTGCTGTTCGGCCCAAT